>OY856411.1:940834556-943234556 GCA_963693085.1 Alisma plantago-aquatica
ATCATAATGATGATGATGATACAACTATTACTCGTCATCATCATCTTCATCATCATCATCATCATCATCACCATAATCATCATCATCATCACCATCACCATCACCATCACCATCTTCTTCATCATCATCATCATCATCATCATCATCATCATCATCATCATCTTCACCATCATCTTCATCATCACCATCACCATCACCATGATGGTGGTGATGATGATGACCGATGAGGATGATGATGATGATGATGATGATTATGATGATGATGATTGATGATGATGATGATGAATAATGATTGTATCATCATCATCATCATTATCATGATCAATTATTATTATCTTCATCATGATCATCAAAGTCATCAACATTCAAATTGATACTCGGTTTTATTTTTTAGATGTCGATGTCGTGCTCCATCATAAAATTGTTGATCCTTACACCATGACGTTATCTCCATACTTATATCACCTGAATTGCCTCAAGTAATATCTACTACCACAGTTTGTTTTCTACTGTGAATAATATGAGGAGTATGTGTGGCAGTACCAATTTGATTTTGGAGATAAGCGACCACCTGACTCTCTATGGGCCAATGATTCCTAAGAGTAGTCAGAAGATGATTCCTCATAGGAGTCAGAAGACCAACAATCATCATATCCTACCATAAATCTTAGACCGCTGTCTGGTTTTGAACATGTGACACCCATTCCAAAGTGGAAGAAAAAGACAGTCACTCCTTCAACATCTAAAGGAAGACAGGACGGTCTGGCCATAAACATTGGACCATAGTGATATGGTTTTTTCTAATATTATAAGGTCTACTACAATTATGTAATAGAATTAGACATCTTTTTGCTACCTACAATATTATGTAATTCTATTGCAATTATGTTAGATTTTTAAAAGATTTGCACATGTGTCTATATTTGAAATGTGAATTGAAGAAACAACATATGATTTTTTGGAAGAGTTTGACTGGAATGTGGACTGTGATGTGTATTATGTGCATATTATGTTTGTTATTGCATGTTTGGTGGCTTGTTGTTCAACTAATCTCACAGCATGTTGTTAACCTATAGTTCAGAACTGAACTACAAGTTTTACATCCTACTAACCAGTTGGGCAGCATGTTGTAGGCCTGCCACTGAAAAAACAAAACTTAGTCATCAGTTGTATCAAAAAAATGACACTATAGGCCTAAGTCATCAACTTTATTAAAATAATCGACATTAAAGGACAAAACCAAAATGGTCATGCTAGGAAACACGGTCTCACTTAGTAGCATGTCATACTTTTTTATTTCTTAGATAAAACCATCAATTTATATCCAAATCGTCATTTATTTGGGATACAACCGACATTGTAAACCATGATAGGTGTCAGTTTGTAACAAACCAAGGATTTAGGGTCCTTTACCGGTTATAAATGTAACCTAGTACATCATGATAAGTTTTGATTTCTTTTATCTCTAGCACCAGTTTTGTCTTCCCCAAAGAATCGACGTCTTAGGGCTTGTGGCTATAGTGTCTCCCACTTAGGTGCCGGTTATAAACTGACGTGAAAGGGTTGTTTTAACTGATGTTAGAGATAGTTTTTTTACTAGTGCCCACACACCTTAACCTCATGAAGGTCTTCCCAGAACCCTGGGATTCTATATTGGAAACAACTACCCTAGTTTGGGATACGAGAATTCTATCCACCATATGGATCATCGTGGTCATGAACTGTCCAAACATGGACTAAAAAATGGGATTGGTCATGGTTGTTGGGTCAAACTGAGGCACTTTAGGCAATCCATCAACCATTGCCTTCCTCCTAGCACCACATCCTAGTGCAATAACATTGCTCTCAGCATGTTCTTCATGTTCTCCAGACATATCTTTTCCCTTCTCCTTCTTTTTCTACATAAGTAGAAGTTATGATCAGATATGCTAGATGTCACAAGAATAGAAAAAAACCCTAGTCCAATGTCCCTATAGACTCAGAAAACCTAGAGCTTTGATACCAACCTTGTGTGGCACACTGTTCACACTAAAATGAGATTACTCAAAATAAAATGTGGAATTAACACTAATCATCTAGATTACAAAAAACATGGCAAAATTAAAACTGATTACTTGTAAATTCATAAGCAGAAACATATTACATTGAAGTCCACAAATTCTACCACCTATATCACATAGCATACCATCAAGGTATATATATACTATACCGTGGTCATCTTTCCACAAACTTGTTAAAAAGGATAGCTTTTTCATTATATACAATCTATACATGTACAACCATGGCATACTGTGAAACCTTGTATGATGTACAACATATACAAAACACCCCCAAGGACCTAAGAGTACATGGATGACACATAGGACTATACTAAAAAACACTAGTAGAATATCCAACCTTCAAAAACTACTACTCTCCTTGCTTCTCTTCATCAACTGCATGATCTTTACCTTGTCTTGCATGACCACCTAAAAGATGTGGAAACCCATAGAGTGTAACCAACATCCCGACAATAGTTATAACTCTCCACCAACAACTATAATTAGCACAGATGGATATAGAGAAGAAAGGTAATACTATTAAAAGGATGAGAAGATTTAGCTAAATGATATATGTAAACCTGATAACATAGACTAGGCAGTTTAAGCAGCTACAACTGGTCAACATAACATCTTTTAACTTTAGAAGGAATATGAAGAAAATGTATAAAAGATAGCATCTAAGCGGTATAAAAAACAAGGAATAGGGTCATCCAATGTGATTCGTGTTCAACCCTAAGTAGATATAATACACGGATGCATTACATCTTTTATTATGCCCCGAGTATTTGAGATGTACCACCCAAATCCAATTGATTACTTCTAAGTTGAAATCGGTACCATATAAGATCTATGGACGAGTCGGACTCCATGATCTCACCCACAACTCAATGTCAGTATGAGAGAAAGTGGAGAGACATAACACTCAACTGCCACCAATGACATATAGTCAAGATGAAAACAACTAACCCGTCTTGGCACAGGTCACGACCCTAGAGAATAGATCACACATGCCCATTCTATATGAATCATCTTGCAGTTGCACTTGCTAATGCCTTTCACATATCACAAAATCTAAGGTATGACTGCATCCATCCTCCATAACCCAAAATTGTGGATGCAAGGATATATCATCGACTTACATCCCCACATATTCAACAATACACACTCAGAGTTTCATGTACCATCCAATAAGTACTAACACTGGAATGGATCTATGGCACAGGGCAACTACATGATTAGGGTTTCACTTCATTAATTATACCGATTGGATATCTTTTAGTGCTTCAATCAAGTTACAACATAAAACCCTAAACATATTCTACAAAGATAAGGGTAGATTACAACTCTAGAAGATATAAAACATATGAGGTATAAACTTGTCACATCATCACATGGTATCACTATCATACAAAGTCATCATCATTATCACATCACCCTATAATAACTATCTGTCATCACATCACTAGAGGATATCACCTCAAACTAGGCACAAAGCCTCTACAAGGTCATAAGACCCAATCACATAGTTCCCGCACATCATCATTATCTCAACATGCCTCATAAAGGCTCATAATCATCACCTTGTAAAGGTTCATAATCATCACCTTGTATCATTAAGTACCATAGCAATCACAAGCTATAATGTGCATTCAACCTACAACATTAGGGTTACAAAAGTAGGAGAGAGAAAGTACTATATTGCATGCTAATCATTCAAGAAAGATAAAAAAATTACATAATATGCCCAACTTAGGGTTAGGGTTTCTCATGTATAGCTGATTAGGGTTTCCATCACCGTACTTGACATCAAACTCTAGGTACATCACTTTCCACATCCTTGGAACATATTAGGGTTAATCATTATTATTATTATGATCAACCAATCATTTCAAATAGAAACATATATCGATCATACAAGAATCAAAGTGTAGTGACCATCACCTACTCACACATGTGTAGCAACCACTAGGGTTAACACATGTAGCAACCTTCTACTCCATGTGTAGTGACCATACATGGACCAAGGTGTAGTGACCTCCAAGGATCAATGTGTAGTGACCAACCAAACTAAATTACATGTAGCAAACAAACATGTTGCGACCTCAACATCAACACCATATGTAGCAACCTCAACCTTGTAGTGACCTTGTGGCTCAACAAATGTTGTGACCACTAGGGGTTAGGAAACATGTTGTGACGAAATCAATGTAAATCATAAGTAGAAGTAGAGACCCAAAATAGGGCTCATGTGTAGCAAACCAAACCAACAACTTATGCAGAGACCAAGGGTGACCAGGGTTAGGATTATGGCAACCAAACCAGAACCCTAGCAGACCATAAACATGGTCATATCAACCTCATAGAACCAAGGAATCTTGTCGACTGATTCAGGTGCTTAACTTCAAGAAACTCAAGCGTCACCAAGGTGAAACTCCATGAAAGAATGATCATCAAAACCCTAGAAATGACCATTTTCAAAATCATCAAGGAAACAATGCTAAGAGACTGAAACCAAACATCCAACACATGTACACAAGAGCCAAAACCTCAATCTAAAATATGATGTTTGAACCATAAACATGGTGATAGAACCAACATTCAAGGTGCATGTAAGAAACAACAACTCCATCATCACTTAGATTTCATGTACATGAATTAGGGTTAAGAGAAAGAGCAATCTATACAAGAATAATTCATAATCTTAATCCCTAAAACAAGATATCATCATCTAACAACTTATGATCATGTTTTAGAGATAGAATGCTAACACGTAGGAAAGATATAAGTGCAACAATAGAAGAGGGGAAAGTTGTATAACCCGCCTTGAGGTGAAGATCAACTCCAAAACCACGATCTCTAAGAGAGAAGGAAATACCGAGCTTGAATCAACTCCAACTCCAAGAAATATCACCTCAAGAGAAGAAGAACACACCAAGGACAAAGGAAGCTCAAAAGAGAGAGAGTAAAAACACTAAGCCAGAAAAGAAAGAAGAAAGAAGGAAGAAGGAAGATGAGATATTCATCTCACTAAAGTACTACCATGGTTAAAACATAGTGTCGACCTCTACGGAGAGAAGTTCATCAAGATAGATACCATGGTAACCCACAGTCTAATGGCTAAGAGAAGAAAAGAGAGGTTAGGGTTCCATAAAATTGAGATCAAATAGAGATAAGCTACTTACCCAGATCAAACATCATCATGAACCATCACAAAGGAGATGATCAAACCCTAGATCACCACATGCAAGGGGAAAATACCACCTTCTCCAAGATCAGCACCTCCACTTGCACCACCAAGCTTAAGGTTGAACACAAGAAAGAAGAGAGCTTAAAGAGATACTTGCCTATGAAATAAGGGGTATATATCCAAGGCTAGGAGAGAGGTTGAGGGACATGAGGTGTCAATATATTAGAGAACCTAAGGACACATTGTAACGTCCCTAGATTTTCACCTTTTCAAAACCCCATGGAGATGAGAAGACAAAATCCGAAAACGTTAGGCAATTGTATCAAAGTGTGTTGCGGAAGCAATTTGCGCACATGAACATACAACTATAATGCACCATGACATTCTCAACATTCAACATGTATATTTATACAACATGAATTATTATACAATGATTTACAATTACATATTGAATGAAGATTCTACAATCTATGAACATGTATGCTAACATGATCTTAGACAATAGGTACAACCTATGCAACTTTCTCACATCCTATTCCTTTATCCCATTCTAGCTATGGACCTAGAAAATATGAAAAACAAAAACATCAACAAAAGTTGGTACGTGGAGTTAAAAGCTATACTATGCTGACATATAAAATACTCAAAATTGAAGGAAGAGAAAGGAAACGTTATTTAAAGGCAGAAAATCAGGTAATCCCAAGTTATTAGCCACATTTAGAATGAATATGCATTACTATGGTGGACTTGGCACAAACATAAATGGTGGGCCCTTCCCCATGTACCTTGTACTCTAGGGATCTCCCCATATACCGTGTACTCTAGGGAGGTGCTAGTCAACATTAAAGATTTCCCTCTCTAATAGGGAGTTTAATGAGCATCACTAGTAACTACATTTCATTTATCCTCATTTTTGTTCTTTTATGTTCAAGGCGGAAAATTGACAATGTACATACATCTACATCCAACAATGTATTTCAAATACAAGCAAGCAAGTACACATATTTAACATCCAGCAAATCTAGTCATATAATTATATCCACCTACCTGAGTTCAAATATTCCTCACATATCCATGATCATCTAGATAATCTGGTCAGCACCTGATTTAAAGAAATTAATCATCATTAATATATGTATACCATATTCTTGGTATTTTAGGTCCAAATTAGGGTTTTCATTATGGGTTAGATCATTAGGGGTATCTCCTTAGAATTCACATGATTCAAAGGAATCAGATTTGGATCTTAGGGTTTTAGGGTCGTTCAAGATCCTATAGTGTCATTAAATAATTAGGATTCGACATATTGTTGCATAAGGTATACACATGTAGAGAGAGAAAACTAGAATTTAGGGTCTTTCATAACTATTGAGTCAAGTATCTCTCTTTGGTTAGGGTTTCGAGTAACATGATGATCAGGGACTCCAATAGGGTTTTAGTTGTCCATAATTCAGACCCTTAACTATAGATTACTAAAACAACACAAAAGATAATGATAATAAGATCATTAGGGATTTAGGCTATTACTTTTGAAAAAGGGATGGGATCTAGTTCCTGATTATATTTTATTCGGGTAGATCACATTTTTATGATAAAAATTATATATAGATTCGATATATTCAGATATTCCTAGCATTTTCTAGGATTTTTCTAAGATAATCATTTTCTGGAAAATCAAAAATCAATTACCTTGTTTCCTGGGGACCACATCCTGAGTGGCCCTCGATGATTGGCCTAGGCTGGCTATGAGTGTGGGGTGTGGCTCAGGAACTGAGTCTAATCTTGGACCGATCTGTGTCTCAGTGAGTCAGGCGGTCCGCCTTGGTTCATCTTGATCTGTTTCCTGGGCCGCCTGGTCTCCTTGCACCCCTGTTCTGCGGCTTCCGCCCAACGCATCCGTAGGGTTGCGCCCGTCCATGAGCGTCGTTGCCTGGGAACCTATGCATGAATCTCACCTATTCCTCATGGTTCGCAGCTCCTGCCGACTGGGTGCCACAGCGAGGCTGGTCTCTGGCCATGAATTGACTACACGGTCACCTCCTCGCCACAACCTTCCGCTTTAGATTCTGCCCTCCGTGGTTCCTCCTTGAACTGCCGCCGCTGCAGGTCTATGAGATCTGGCAAGAAATCATACACTACCATGCCCCGAACTCTGCTCCAACCACTGTAGGGAAGAACCAACGCCTCCAGATCATCTCCTCGGCCTGGTATTCTTGATGCCAGAATATGATTGCTCTGGAAAGGACCTCATATGCTTTCCCAGTTCTCCAGAAACAACACTTGGAAGAAAGGTTGGCTGTGACTGAGAACATCAGAGCCTTCAGGCCATGCTATCACTGGAAAGGTTCCGCCGTGAGGATGAGAAGTGAGAAGGAATCCTTGACCCTAGTTGTACCATGACAGGTTCTGGAGCTCGAGATCTAGGTGGCTTCATTGTATTTGTCACTGTGGTGGGCTTGGTGGATGGTGACAACTCTTCATATTCTGAAATAGGGATACAACTCCATAAAACTAGATGCATAGGAAGCAACATCCTCGTCGTATTCTCCTCCATGACTTCTTCCTCGTGCAGCTTGATGTGTATGGCAGGAGTGAAGGAAGTGAACATGAGGGTTTGATATCTCCCCATGTACTCGACACTGAGACCCTTGCAAAGGGTCGTTAGGATCCGGGATGTGTGGCGGACTCAACCACTCTGCCCACACACTTCCATAAACCTCATTGTTGACTCCTTCACCAGCCATCCGATGAAAGCCACCTCCCCCTCAAGCCTCGGAGCTAAGCGATGATGGGCCCGAGCACCGCTTGACACACCCAAGATGGACTCAGCAGATATTTGAGTGACTACAGTCCTCAATGAATGTTTCAACGAGTCATTCACTTTCAATATCGATACCTTAGAAAATGGTGTAGGAAAATCATTTTTCCATCAAAATTTAACCATGTCTAGATCATCATTTAACCCACTTTCTACCAAAGTCACATGCTAAAATTCCAATTTTGTCAAACAAACTTAATACATCAAATAAGCTCACACATAGTTGTATAAACCTTGAATATAAGTTAATTAATCCTCAAACCATAATCAAGAAGACTCAATCCACTTTGTTTGGTTATTCCACTATTTATGCCCATGTATATTCCTAATTGGTACATGAAGTTAGAACTATCCCACTTGATATTTTAGGATGCTCAATTCAAATCATACATCAATGTAACCTCTTATATTATCAACGAATGATTGACTTTCCAAATTGATTGAATAAGACCTCAGTTCCATAATTGAATCATTTTACTCTAATTATGTCTTCAAATACTAGATTGGGTATTAAAACCTAAAAAAATCAAGGTTATCACATTCACCCTACCTTATTTGGAATTTCGTCCTCGAAATTCAACTAATCTCATCCTTAAGATGCTATTTAGGAGTTCAACTTCATATATATCATCATTGCTTAGGTTCTAAGACCACCATAGTTATATTCACTCTAAGTTGTTAGCTTGGGGTATAGAGATTCTGGGGTGTGTCCACCCTACCTTATATATGTGGAAGCATCACTTAATGTCTTAGCCTTAACATGACATTATGATATCTTAGGATTACATCACCCCTAAGGGTACATGTTTTGTTCATACTTTTAAAGTTTAGGAGGAATTCATTTATATGCCATGATATTCAGCTCATTCAAATCTAACATCATTAACATCTTACAATGATTTCAACATTAGAGGAGATTTGTCTTCATACTTGATATTAGAATTTTTCTACTTAAGAAGGGCTTACGCAACATGTTTGACCATTAGGGTTTCACCCCATGGTGTGATATTCATACTCAACTTAGAAGCATATATTGAGAAGGATCAAAGTTACGAACTTTATTTCTGATCATATATCCTATGATCCAAAAATATCTTTATATCAAGTTCATGAGTTCAACTTTTTATGTCTTGCATGTATTATGTGATGGGAAAAAGAGAATATACTAAGTTTATATCATGATCTCAACATCATATCTTTCATATGAAGGGGAAGAGAATTTTTTAAAGTCAAACTTATCATGATTTCAATCTTGGGTACTACATGTATGATATAGTGAGGAAATATAGAATAGGTCAAGCTTATACGAGTGGCTCCTCATATATAAATCATCCATATAGCTCAAGTGAGGCTTCTATCATCATATATTAAGAAGGAGAAGAAGAAGGAAGAAAATGTATTTTGAGTATCTTTGCACAAAGCATCATACTCTCATAACTAGAGTTCATATATCACCTCACTTGTAGCTAATGATGAGATTCATAAAATATGTCACTCCAACTAGGACCTAATTCAGCCAAAGGATTGATTTTATCATATGGGTCATCTACCCATCCTTTTCTTTTACCCAATTCTCACATATAGGATTGAATCATGCAAAAGGACTCAACTCATGTACTCAGGAGTAACCCAACTTAGGACACGTCATTTCACATATATCTCATATTTTTCATATATTATAGGGTAGGTCCTATGACCCTCTCCTTGTGGGTCTCACTCTCTCTGGATTTCACCACATATCTTGTCCTAACACTAGAGGTCCTCCTTTGTAAAAGAGCTTGAGGCTCATGCATATTCAACTTTATCTTAAACTTAGATTGCCTTAATAATAAAGGAGTATGTATTTTCTTCATTAAGACTTAGCTTAGATTTTCAAAAATTGAACTCATCTCATATGCAACTTAAATATTTATAAGGAAACTTATACCATCAGAGATCAAACTTAGATAAGATTGCACATGCTTATTTCAACTATCATTCTATCATCTACTCTATGTATCACCTATCTTGATAAGGCTCTAGACATCTAATCTAGACTACTCTCTCTTCTAGACTAATGTCACTCCCTTTCACTTAGGTTGCATGAACACTAACTACTCTACAGTGTGAGGGACACATTTTTATATTTACATATATATAATAAAATATTATATAGTTTTTCTCCGAGAAAGAAGACATTAGAGAAAACTGTCGAGCCTCAAGCCGATTGGAAAACAAAACCAAATCAGCAAAAATTGAGTGTCCCACACACAGTAGATAGTCTAGTGTCATGTCACCTAGTGAAATGATGAAAACAAGGTGTAGACTAGTGTAGCTACCCAATATATATGAGCTCTATATGAATAGGGTTTCACACACTTGTCTAAACCTAGTTCTTAAACATCTAGGTTCTGATCTAGAGGCTAAGTCAAACCTTATTCCTATAGAACAACTTACTAAGTTTCTAGGATTTAGGGTGAAAGGTGAGGCTTAGTTTATATGTTTCATGCTGAGAAATTGTTAGGTGTAGCTATTGTTCATGCTCTGATACCAACTGTAACGTCGCCGGATTTTCACCTTTTCAAAACCCCATGGAGATGAGAAGACAAAATCCGAAAACGTTAGGAAATTGTATCAAAGTGTGTTGCGGAAGAAATTTGCACACATGAACATACAACTATAATGCACCATGACATTCTCAACATTCAACATGTATATTTATACAACATGATTATTACACAATGATTTACAATTACATATCGAATGAAGATTCTACAATCTATGAACATGTATGCTAATAGGATATTAGACAATAGGTACAACCTATGCAACTTTCTCACATCCTATTCCTTTATCCCATTCTAGTTCTGGACCTAGAAAATATGAAAAACAAAAACATCAAAAAAAGTTGGTACGTGGAATTAAAAGCTATACTATGCTGGCATATAAAATACTCGAAATTGAAGGAAGAGAAAGGAAACATTATTTAAAGGCAGAAAATTAGGTAATCCCAAGTTATTAGCCACATTTAGAATGAATATGCATTACTATGGTGGACTTAGCACAAATATAAATGGTGGGTCCTTCCCCGTGTACCTTGTACTCTAGGGATCTCCCCGTATACCGTGTACTCTAGGGAGGTGCTAGTCAACATTAAAGCTTTCCCTCTCTAATAGGGAGTTTAATGAGCACCACTAGTAACTACATTTCATTTATCCTCATTTTTGTTCTTTTATGTTCAAGGCAAAAAATTGACAATGTACATACATCTACATCCAACAATGTATTTCAGATACAAGCAAGTACACATATTTAACATCCAGCAAATCTAGTCATATAATTATATCCACGTACCTGAGTTCAGATATTCCTCACATATCCACGATCATCTAGATAATCTGGTCAACACCTGATTTAAAGAAATTAATCATCATTAATATATGTATACCATATTCTTGGTATTTTAGGTCCAAATTAGGGTTTTCATTATGGGTTAGATCATTAGGGGTATCTCTTTAGAATTCACATGATTCAAAGGAATCATATTTGGATCTTAGGGTTTTAGGGTCGTTCAAGATCATATAGTGTCATTAAATAATTAGGATTCGACATATTGTTGCATAAGGTATACACATGTAGAGAGAGAAAACTAGAATTTAGGGTCTTTCATAACTATTAAGTCAATTATCTCTCTTTGGTTAGGGTTTCGTGTAACATGATGATCAGGGACTCCAATAGGGTTTTAGATGTCCATAATTCAGACCCTTAACTATAGATTACAAAAACAACACAAAAGATAATGATAATAAGATCATTAGGGCTTTAGGCTATTACTTTTGAACACTGGATGGGATCTAGGTCCTGATTATATTTTATTTGGGTAGATCACATTTTTCTGATGAAAATGATATATAGATTTGATATATTCTGATATTCCTAGCATTTTCTAGATTTTTCTAAGATAATAATTTTCTTGAAAATCAAAAATCGATTACCTTGTTTCCTGGGGCCCACATCATGAGTGGCCCTCGATGATTGGCCCAGGCTGGCTATGAGTGTGGGGCACGGCTCAGCAACTGAGTCTAATCTTGGACCGATCTGTGTCTCAGTGAGTCGGGCGGTCCGCCTTGGTTCATCTTGATCTGTTTCCTGGGCCGCCTGGTCTCCTTGCGCCCCTATTCTGTGGCTTCCGCCCAACACATCTGTAGGGTTGCACCCATCCATGAGCGTCGTTGCCTGGGAACCTACCCACGAATCTCACCTATTCCTCATGGTTCGCAACACCTTCCGACTGGGCGCCGCCGCGAGGCTGGTCTCTGGCCATGAATCGACTACACGGTCACCTCCTCGCCACAACCTTCCTCTTTAGATTCTTCCCTCTGTAGTTCCTCCTTAAACTCCCACCGTTGTAGGTCTATGAGCTCTGGCAAGAAATCGTACACTGCTAGGTCCCGAACTCTGCTCCAACCACTGTAGGGAAGAACCAACGCCTCCAGATCGTCTCCCCGGCCTGGTATTCTTGATGCCAGAATATGATTGCTCTGGAAAGGACCTCGTATGCTTTCCCGGTTCTCTGAAAACATCACATGGAATAAAGGTTGGCTGTGACCGAGAACATCAGAGCCTTCAGGCCATGCTATCACTGGAAAGGTTCCACCGCGAGGACGAGAAGTGGGAAGGAATCCCTAACCCTAGTTGTACCATGACAGGTTTTGGAGCTCGAGATCTAGGTGGCTTTGTTGTATCTGTCGCTATGGTGGGCTTGGTGGATGGTGATAGGTCTTCATCTTATGAAATAGGGATACAACTCCATAAAATTGGATGCATAGGAAGCAACATCCTCGTCATCTTCTCCTTCGTGACTTCTTCCTCGTGCAACTTGCTGTGTATGGCAGGAGTGAAGGAAATGAACCTGAGGGTTTGATATCTCCCCATGTACTCGACACTGAGACCCTTGCAAAGGGTTGTTAGGATCCGAGATGTGTGGCGGACTCAACCATTCTGCCCACACACTTCCATAAACCTCATTGTTGACTCCTTCACCAGCCATTTGATGAAAGCCATCTCCTCCTCAAGCCTCGGAGCTAGGCGATGATGGGCCCAAGCACCGCTTGACACACCCAAGATGGACTCAGTGGATATTTGAGTGATTACAGTCCTCAATGAATGTTTCAATGAGTCATTCACTTTCAATATCTATACCTTAGAGCATAATGTAGGAAAATAATTTTTCCATCAAAATTTAACCATGTCTAGATTATCATTTAACCCACTTTCTACCAAAGTCACATGCTAAAATCCAATTTTGTCAAACAAACTTAATACATCAAATAAGCTCACACATAGTTGTATAAACCTTGAATATTAGTTAATTAATCCTCAAACCATAATCAAGAAGACTCAATCCACTTTGTTTGTTTATTCAACTATTTATGCCCATGTATATTCCTAATTGGTACATGAAGTTAGAACTATCCCACTTGATATTTTAGGATGTTCTGTTCAAATCATACATCAATGTAACCTTTTATCTTATCAACGAATGATTGACTTTCCAAATTGATTGAATAAGACCTCAGTTCCATAATTGAATCATTTTACTCTAATTATGTCTTCAAATACTAGATTGGGTATTAAAACCTTAAAAAAAATCAAGGTTATCACATGTCCCTCAAAACCATGGCCATGCAATCACTCTAGATATGCATGCATCAAAATAACATTAAAACTAAGGTTGTGTAGCAACCTCTAGGCCACTCAACCCTCCTTCGGTCAAAACAAAACCAAGTGTAAACATAGTAGTGATTGGTACTCCATGTCACCCAAACAACAAGTCGACACACACATCAACATAAGCAAACCCTAGTGACCACAACCAAGAGCAGGGCACCTAGGTCACTACAAACCAATTGAAATAAGGTACATCGGTCAAAACACTCTCAAGGACACCAAACATATCAGGTGCTACATCAAGGATCAACAACTCAAGCATCCATGCAATCAATGCAAACCCAAGCTGTAACGACCCCGCCTGATCGTCGTTTTTGTTTTTCGGCGTTTTAGGTACCATCCTCAAAAGCACAAACAGTAAAGCGACATATTGTGAATTCAAGAATTAAAGAACAAGGAGGAATTAGATAGATTAGTTAAGTTGTGGTCAGAAGATAGTTCCCAACTTTTCAAGGTATGCAAAGAAAATTTTTATTACCATTTTTCACTATAATCTGTTAGAATTTAATAATTGTTTATGGTTATATGTCGAACCTTTGATCCGGAATTAATGGGTGCGGCTTTATCCTCTTGGTCTCCCTTAATTGGGGGTTACTGAAAGGTGAGGTCGTAACATTTGGTATCAGAGCATACATTACCACCTCTCATCCTTAGGTATTAGGTAACATTGAAGACATACACTTCCATGTATTTCACTTATTATATTACCTCAAACTCCATGTCTATCTCTATTACGAACACTCTCTGATTTCATCATCATGGTGACCAAACTCAACCCGGTATAACTTGTAAGTTCTACATAGCTCATCATAGAGACTTCCTCATAAGGGGACTACCTCATTCCTCTTAGTGTCTGCAAGCCATCCAACATTCATTCACTTTACCAGGGTAGATTATCTTCTCTATCCCCATTTCTCGTGGCAACGTTCCAACCTACATCATCTCTTATCCTTGGTGTATGACATGCATAATGTCCTATCTCTCACTCCCATAACAAGAGGAAATAAGTATTTGGTTGCAGTCTAAATACAGAGTTCTTCCTGTTCCAAGAGTAGAGATGGTACATCCCACCTTGCCAATACACCTTTACATCTAATGTTGCAACGTGCCACATATGTCTCTTCATGATATCAAACTAGTCTTGAACCTACTGAGGTTTGTATCCTTGGTCATCTCCTCTAGGTCTATAGGGTACCGACTCTTTTGGGGTCATCCCTCTTCCCTCATGCATCAAGAGAGTGCCCTACTCATCTGCCCTCTGGGTCCCATGAGTTCATGAATGTGATCAATCTCCTAACCCATGGCCCTCAGACAATGATAGTTGTTACCTCCCGACCCTATGGTCATGTGCAACTGGGGAATTAGGCAACTCCTACTTTCATCGGTCTTATCCCTACCTGACCCTAGGATATACTTAGGATTCTCCATTACAGTACATGTTCACTTAGAACCTTACCCAAGTCTTCATCATCTCTCTTTCTGCATTCATGGGCTGGCTCTCATCCGTTCATAGGCATCATGGCAACCTGCCTACCTTGGTCAAGCCCCATACTGGTTACCCCCGTGGTAACATATTCACATGCAATAGAGATGGATATCTTTGGGTCTATAGGTTCATTCTCATACCATGTACCTTTCACTTAACTTATCAAGATCCTATGAGACCTCTTTAGGTTACCTTGAACCAACAAAACTGATATACACCCTTCCAAAGGGGGTCCCTCCCCCAGGATGGGAGGAAAACTATCTCTAAGGATCATAATGAGAAGTTGAGTTCCCATAGAAGCGAGCATAGTAATCCTCATGAATAGAGGAAAAGAGGAGCCCCTGAAGTTTAAGGTGTGTTTGATGAACCCCTCATAGCTAGGTTGATGACCATTAATAATTATTAAATTTTACAAACTCCATAGAACCCAAGGGAGTTATTAGAGGAGTATCCGAAAGGTGGAGGTGTCTAGAAAGGGATCACGACCGGGGGCTGGCAAGATTTTCCTCTGCACCGCTAGTCGGAATATGAGGACTCCCGGACCCGTGTGACCGCCTGGCCAAAATCTTAGGGTATGAATCGAAATAAGATACCTTTAGGACTTCTCATCTTATTCATCCCTTCTCATCACAAAATTCTGATAAGGACCTAAAGGATTAGGGTTTTCTTTCTTCTCCTCACCCTCTTGAGGCATGGGTAAGGTTAATAAGGTTTAAGGAATCCTCCACTAAATTAATGAAAGGCATGTAAATAAGATGTCATGGACATAAGCTTAATAGATTAAGCACAAATTAAAGGATAGATACATGCTTAGGTCGTATGACATAAGTTGTCATATCCTCAGAAGAGACCTGAGGCTAGACCTTCTTGTCAGGAGGATAAGTTAGTCTTGGAGATAGAGATCTCCATTGCAAGTAGAGACCTGGCACATCCTATGAGGATGATGCTAACCCTAACCCTAAGTGAAGGTTAGAGAGAGATGAGTTGGACCAGGTGTTTGAAAGGACATGCCTTTGGGATGCCATACGATCCATGGGTGACCTAGCACCTTTGGCAACCCAACCCTGGGAAGGCTCGTGCATGTTAGGGTAAAGGATAGCTCCTTAGATGATGATGTTAGTAAAGGACCATAGAAACCCTATGGGCTTGTACAAGTAGGGCATAGCTGGAGCCTAGGGCACGTCATAATGCTGGCAGTAGGATGAAACCCTGGATAAGGAATTATGATGGAGCATAAAGGGTTACGAATGATCTTGAGCAATCATAACTGCGAACCTAGGCTTCACCCATGTAGAGAATGCTTTGTAGGATGATCTTTCATGAAGAGAGGACCTCTAATGGTGAGGTTGGATGTGGGGTTAGCTCTAGAGAGAGCAGGAAACCCAACAAGAAGGTTGGAAGCCTAAAACCCTGAACAATGGATGACAGTGGTTGCCTCATAAGTTGATGATATCTTGGTTGCCTTTAGAGGGACCAAACCCTAGAGAGTGAAGATGAAGCATCTGGTGCCTATGTGCCTACAGTTTAGGTGGTTATCTTCTGAGATAGGAAAAAGAGTTCCTTAGACCTAGAGAGGTTTAGTGAACAGGTTCTGAGGCCTTGTACCTTGTTGGTTAAGGAGGACCCAACTCTAAGTGTGGCTAAAGTTGAAGGATGACAAGAAGTTCATGTCATGCCTTTTTCATGCTTGGTTCGTAGTTAAGAGATAGAGCATGCTGTTGGACACCTACAAGTGAACCTAGGGTCCTAGGCCTAAGAGGGGAAGTGGTATACCTGATGCTCATGATGAGAATTGAGTTCCTATAGAAACGAGCATGGTACTCCTCATGTATAGAGGAAAAGGGGAGCCCTTTAAGTTTAAGGTATGTTTGATGAAACCCTCACAACTAGGTTGATGATAAAGGGAAAGTTTGATCTTGATCCAACATCGAGGAAAGAAGGATAAGTATGACCTAGCATGGTACGGTAAGTGATCTGCTTGTGCCTTAATGGTTTGTTAGGGTTAAGTAGGCTCATGTGGATGTAAACCCTAGACCTTAGCGCTTTTGTGATCTTGTTGTCAAGAGATAGTTTTCCTCCCATCCTGGGAGAGGGACCCCTTTGGTAGGGTGTATATCAGTTTTGATGGTTTAAGGTGACCTGAAGAGGTCTCACAGGATCTTGAGAAGTTAAGTGAAAAGTACATGGTATGAGAATGAACCTGTAGACCCATAGATATCCATCTCTATGTTCATATGGATGTGTTACCATGGAGGTAACCAGTATGGGGCTTGACCAAGGTAGGCAGGTTGCCATGATGCCTATGAACGGATGAGAGTCAACCCATGAATGCAGAAAGAGATATGATGAAGACTTGGGTAAGGTTCTAAGTGAACATGTTCTGTAATGGAGAATCCTAAGTCTATCCTAGGGTTAGGTAGGGATAAGACCGATGAAAGTAGGAGTTGCCTAATTCCCCAGTTGCACATGACCATAGGGTCGGGAGGTAACAACTATCATTGTCTGAGGGTCATGGGTTAGGAGATTGATCACCTTCATGAACTCATGGGACCCAAAGGGAAGATGAGTGGGGCACTCTCTTGATGCATGAGGGAAGGGGGATGACCCCAAAAGAGTCGGTACCCTATAGACCTAGAGGATATGACCAAGGATATAAACCTCAGTAGGTTCAAGACTTGTTTGATATCATGATATCTGTGATGTAGAGACATATGTGGCACGTTGCAACTTAGATATAAAGGTGTATTGGCAAGGTGGGATGTACCATTTCTACTCTTGGAACAGGAAGAACTCTATATTTGGACTGCAGCCAAATGCTTATTTCCTCTTATTATGGGGGTGAGAGATAGTACATTATGCATGTCATACACCAAGGATAAGAGATGATGTAGGTTGGAATGTTTCCATGAGAAATGGGGATAGAGAAGATATCTACCCTGGTAAAGTGAATGATACATGAATGGTTCGTAAACACTAAGAGGAATGAGGTAGTCACCTTATGAGGAAGTTTTTTTTTATCATGAGCTATGTAGAACTTACAAGTTATACCAGGTTGAGTTTGATGATGAAATCAGAGAGTGTTATTATTGAAGATATACATAGAGTTTGAGGTGAGATGATAAGAGAAATACATGGAAGTGTATGTCTTCAACGTTACTTAATACCTAAGGATGTGAAGTAGTAATGGATGCTCTGGTTGAGATACATCTGACTTGTTTGACTAGAATCTAGAAGAGGTTGTTTGGCTAACCCTAAGGAGAGGTGTTTGGATAACACTCAGAGGTAACAAGATACATTGAAAAGTTAAGGGTTGTTTGGTTAGCCAGTCTAAGTCCTTGATACAATGAAAGGATGGTGGTAGAACCTCAAGTGCACTTCTTTGGAAAAGAAGGTGATGAAACCCCGACTAGAATGGTTTAGGGTTTCGGAGGAATCGATCTTGAGGAATCAGGACATACAGGGAATCATGATTGAAGATCACCATACACTGTGGGAAAATGGCAATAGCACTATGGGTGCTTAAGATGAAGTTGCATGTGGTTTATGGCCATGCAAGCCAGGAGGTAAAGGACGGACCCCAGTAACCCAGTGTATCGATATAGAGGAAAAAAGAGTCCCTGAGAGGGAACGGGAGCTCAACACTATGGATGTTGTGATAGGTCTTCCCTGGGCCAAGGAAGGTCGAGATGCAATATGGGTTATGGTAGGTCGCCTTACCTAGATAACATGAGAAAGAAAGAGTTCTGTTAAGGGACAGATCTAGTTGAACTGCCCATGAGAGATATGGTTCAACTACACCATGAAGCGAGTTCAAAGGTTCTTAAGTTTGACCTAAAGGTTCACTTCCATAAAGTGGAAGTAGGTACATGAAGAACTCAATGTTAGTATAGTTTATCACCCCTAACTATGGTTAGTATGATCCAGACTAAAGGGTATGATGAGGGCATGTGTGCTCGTTCAGGATGATATCTAGAGACAGTTCTTGTCCTATGAAAGATGTGACAATGACCACCATAGCCAGTATCGGGTTTTATATGAAGCTCTATAAGAGAGGTTGTGTCGGTCACCACTTTAGTAAGGTGATGTTGGTGAAAGGACCACATGATGGTTAGAAAAAGGGGCCCCAGTGCATGTAGATGAAGCCACTTTGTTTGTGCAAGGGCTGAAAGGAGCCTAGAGACGATGAGAGTCGTGAGCAGATGCAAAGTAGACTAACAAACAAGTTACTATGGGAGAAAATGTGACATGAAAATCCGACCCCTCTAAGTTATAATGAAGAGAGCTGAGTTCTCGATACATGGGTCCATTAGAGATGGATGGGTGGAGAAGGTTAGGTTTGACCCTACCCCTCAGGATAGAGTAATGGGAGATGTTTTCCATGTGTCCAATTTAGAGCACTATGTGAGGTACCCCGACCATGTGTTGAACAATGAACCTAGTGAGCCCCAAGGGAGGCTGAAATGGCATGAGTCACCTGTGTAGTTTATAGACGCCAGGATGAAAGAACTCAGAGAAAAGAATATGTGATGATAAAGGTTCTTTGGAAATGCCATGAGTACGGAAAAGCCACATAGGAGCCAATGATGGACATGGAAAAGTCTTATCCTGAATTGTTTGTTTGCTTGCCTGAATTTTGAGGACAAAATTCCTATAAGAGGGGAAGGATGTTATAATCCCATTTTTTTTGGGTTCAATTGGTGAGAAATGTAATTTCTTATATTAAATATATTTGAAGAAATAATGATATAATTTGCTTCAAATAATGTATTTCATTTAAAATAGCCTTGATTGGTTACTTTGTGGGCTTTATTGGCTATTGGGCCCAAATAACAAGGAAATTCAATTAATAAATGGATAATTGAATTTTTAAGAAGAGAAATAAAGAGAAATCCTCAAAAGAAATATTTTATTAAGAAATAAACATGATAATGCAAAATAATGCATATAGGTACATTAAGAAGGATAATGAGTATTCCAATAAAATGAATTTCGAAATAATGGAGTGTTTTGGGATCCAAGGAGTCCCAATAAAGTGGAAAGAAAGAGAAAATACCAAAATAGCAAAATAAGAAGATAATGTGGATACACAATTAATGTATTACATGGTATTGCTAAAAACAAGAAAATTACTATTAAAGGAAAATAGGATTTCGAGATAATAGATTCCTTGGGGTTCAAGGAACTCAAAATCATGAATTAATGATAAAAGGAATAAAGAAAAGATGGAAAATGTGATTAATATGATGATAACTTGCATATTAAGAAAAGGAATCGAATCCTTATTATAATAACTCCAAATTTTGTAGGAAGAAAGAGAAACCTATGATGAAGCTTCCCTCAAAATTTAGTAAAGAAAGGAGTAACCGTTTGGGAGATATAAATTTTCTAAGTTTTCCCTTGAAATTGGTTTTAATTGAAGATTTAAGAAATGATTTCCTTTTTCTGTTGAGCGTGAGGATGATGGGCCGTTGGATCTTAATCCAACGAGCGCCAGTCATCATCTTAATCCCAAACGGATTGGGACTCTGGCTCTATCAAGGGAAATTTCCTTTGGATTTTCCTTGAGATCCAAGGAGTGGGCACATTGGCCGAGTTCACCATCGCATCCAGGAGATCAAACCGAGTTGGAAACTCCCAGGTTCGACAAGGATTGGTGGAGGTTTTGGGAAATGCCCAAACCATCCCAAGCTTCTCCTGACCCTATATATAGGGGAGTTTGATAGAGTAGACGAGCGCATTTTCTTGTTAGCTTGACCTTTGTGGAGTTGCGCAAGGAACGTTTTCGCTCAGTCAATTGTGCTTTCCAACCTGACCTTCGACCTCCTAACCTCCGGGGACCTCGCCGGAATCCGGCGAGCAGGGGGACATAGTCGGGGGGATCTTGGGAACGAATTGACCTAGCCCTCAGCTTCGTTGAGAGGAGGCGGAGCTCCCTGGATAGTTGAAGCGGGAAGTGGAGGCCTGAAGCTCTGAGTCAACCGTCGGGTTGATCGCGCGGAGGTCTGCTGAGGAAGACGACGACCAGGGCACCGTCGGATCAGGGACCACATTGGTCTCCCTCGCGATCTAACGATCCAGAGAAGGGGGCGAAGTTGTTAGGGGCGCGCATTCAGCCACCGTGCGATCGAGATCCAGCGGTTGGGTCAAAGTTTGGCCGAAACCCTTGGATCTTAGTCCACCGTGGACTTGCGACATCGGACGATCTAAGCTTGAGGCGCGTAAGTGAAGGAGACACGTGGCGAGGAGCGTTAGATCCAGAGGCGGACCACGGACACATCGATCCAACGGCCCGCGTTTTTTTTTGGTAATTTCTCCTCTCTAACGAATAATCAGAAAAAAGGCTTTTCTTGCAAAAATAATAGAAATTACTAGGGTTGTCCAATGAGGAAACTTTATATACGAAAGTTGTGTAGAAAAATGCAAGGAATACGATAAAAATAATTCCAGAACCTAATTCCACTCCGTTTTGCAAAAATGATTAACTAGGAGTTATAATATTTAAAAGAGGGTTAATTTGCATGGAAACCCTAATTTGGGATAAAAGGAGATAAAATCATATTTGTATAAAATAAGGAAATCAGATGTCTAATAAAGGAAATTCAATGAGGAATTAGGATTTTCATGTAGTTTGATTAATTAAGGATGATAATGATGAAAGAAGAAGTAAAACCCTAATTTCCAGAAGAAACCCTAATAATGGAATTGGAATCCTAAATGGAATAATGAAAGTGGATAATTATTAATAAAAGGAATTGGTACTTTTATTTCAGGATTTCTATTCATCATTGCTTGTGGATTGGGTTACTCTTCATAATCTGAATCTGTCTTGAAAACTGTAATTAAAGGTATGTGGTTACGCTTATGAATAATCGCTTTAGTTTCACGGCGATTTCCGAATGATTTATCGGTTGCTTGAAATAACTGTTGAATGTCTATTTATTGCATGCAACTATAAAGTGACTATGATTATCACCATAAGTATGCATATAACTGGCTAGATCCATGTTCACCTCTATTGCTTTAAAAAGGCTGAAAAAGGGGTAATTTCTAGAGTAAGGTCTAGGATTGCTGAGAGTTAGAAACGGGGCTACCATGTGTGGTTCATGAGACTCTTCAGCATACCATGAATTAAGGAGTGGTCTACTTACATGTAGTACCATGTGACTCAACCCTAGAAACTGGTACACCCTTTCGGTGGATCATGAGGGGTTTAATGGGGATCTACCATAAGGAAGGTAGTATCCGAGTCCACTGCAGGGACAGCTCAGAGGATAGGGAACTTGTGGATCGCGGAGTTATATTTAAAACGTAATCTTGATTGTTAAATGATTAATTTCTTGATTACATTGTTAGCATAATTACTTGATTAATGTTTCACCCACATACCAGTTTCGACTGACCGTTGTTTTGTTTGTCGGCGATTTAGGTACAAATCCCAAAGCACAAACAGTAAAGTGGCACATGTGGTACTAAATGAGAATTAAAGTGCAAAGGAGGATTAGATAGATTAGTATCTGTGTGGATAGAAGTTTAGAGATCCAAGTTTTAAAAAAAAAAGGTATGCAAAAAATTTATTTTCTTACAGCTTTCAGTATAGTATGTTAAAATTTAATAATTATTCTTGGTTAATTGTCGAACCTTTGATCCGGAAGTTATGGGTGCAGCTTCGACCTCTCGGTCTCCCTTAATTGGGGTTTATCGGGAGGTGGGGTTGTAACATTATAGAGGAATTAAATGCCTTTTTCAGGAGATTGTGTGTGTGCTTGCTTGATTTCCTGGTTGATTAAGTTAATTCTGCATTCAAGTCTTCATTAACAGGTATGTGGTTAATTATGAATAATCGCTTTAGTTTCCCGAGAGATTCCCGGATGTTTAATCGCATTGAATGCAACTAAACTTTTTGGATGTTCATATTGCAATTATAAAGTGACTATGACTATCACCATTTAATATAAATGTGTAAATCCTACACCTACATGCCACCCTGATGGAAGATGCCATAAAGGTCAGGCCCAGGAGGGTATACCAATGGGCACCATGAGAGGTGACCCTAAACACCAAGCTCGGGAATGAGAAGGTGATTGATGAGGCAAGACTAAGGAGCACTATGAGAGGTGACTCCCAGGCACCAAGCTCAGGATTGAGAAGGTGGCCTTAAGTCAAATCCAGGGTTAGGGCAAAAGCGGTGGGGATTGTCACATGGAAAATGTAAATTGACTTGTTAATTACCTTGATTGCAATACTTAAATTGTTAGACCTAATTGTGAAATTTTTGGTTGCCTCCACATACCTGCAATTGCTGATCAATGTTTTGTTTGTCGGCGTTTTAGGTAACATCCTAAAAATCACAAACAAAAAATTGTCACGTCGTGAAAATAAGAAATAAAGTGCACGGAGGATTAGATAGAGTACTCCAAGCTGTGGATAGTTAGATTCCCCAGTTTTATAAAGGTAAGTAAAAGTTTTAATTTTTGTACCCAATTCCAGTTTAGTTAGTAGAATTTTATAATTATTGTTGATTATATGTTGAACCTTTGATCCTGTAAATTGGTTAATGGCTCTGACCTTCGGGTCTCCCTTAATTGGGGGTTACCGGGAGGCGGGGTCGTTACACAAGCACCCACATGTGATGTCACCCACCAACCAAGGTTCAACAAGGCACCCCTAAGAATAATTATCTCTATCATGATGCTAATGCACATAAGGCACAACCAACATGTGATGAATTGCAAGATAAACCCTCAACATGGTTAAATTGCAACTTGGTCCAAAAGAAACACATAATAGCATGACTAGCTCAAACATCAACCAAACTAGACCAAACTGAAAACATAAATGTGACACATTTTATTAAGGTGCATCACATGATTAGATAAAGGTATCAACATCTTATTAATCCAAACAAGCAAGATCAAGCTCTAATCTAGGTCAGGGGTCTTACAACCATAAACCCCTAACAAGGATTTCAACCCTGAAATCCTACATGAAAAGAGACGTAAACTTCCTACACATCTCGTCTTCCAACTCCCACATGGCTTCCTCCATGCCATGATGGTGCCACAAAACCTTAACCAAATGATATCCTTCTTCTTCAGCTTCTTCACTCTTTGATCCAAGATCAAAATAGGACCCTCCACATACAACATGTCCTCTTCTAACGCAACTTCTATGGGATGAAACACAAGCTTTGTGTTAGGGTGACACTTCCTCAACATGGAAACATGAAACACCAGATGCAACCTGTGCAACTCAGGTGGCAACTCCAACTTATAGGCCACCTTCCCAACACGTGCCACGATAGGGTATGCCACCATAGGGTAAGGTCCCATATACATGGGATCCAACTTACCCTTCTTCCCAAACCTCAACATGCCTTTCCAAAGAGAGATCTTAATGTACACCTTGTCTCCCACTTGAAACTCTAAGGGCCTCTGACGATTATCAACATAAGATTTTTGCTTGTCCTGGACTGCCTTCAATTATTGTTGTATCATCTTAATCATTTATGTCGTCTGTTGTACAAGATTAGGACCCAAAAGCTTATATTCACCCATTTCATACCAACACAATAGATACCTACAACACCTCCAATATAATGCCTCGTATGGTGCAATATCGATACTTCATTGATAATTGTTGTTTTATGTAAACTCTATCAAACTAAGATGTACATCCCAACTGCCCAAAAAATGTGAGACACATGCTCTCAAAAAATCCTCCATCATATGTATAATCCTCTTAGACTATCCATATTTCTATGGGTGAAACACCGTATTAAATCTTAACTGTGCACCCATGACAGTATGAAAATGCTCCCAAAAGTAACTAGTAAACTAAGGACCTCTGTCTGACACTATCATAACTGGCATACCGTGCAGACAAACTATCTCATCAACATACACCTATTCCAACTTCTCAATTGTATACGTTGTCTTCACAAGGAGGAAGCGTGCAGACGTGGTCAACCTGTCCACTATCACCCATATGGAATCTGACAAGATATCATGTGCATAAATATTTGACAAGGAGAGTAATTTCTTGAGAATGACATAAAATATGACTATTCAACTCATAAGGGGAGACTGACAAGTGTAATTGGAAGGAAAGAGACATATGAATGATTAATAGATAACAAGTGAGAATAATGGAACATGATAGTCTTGCTAATTCTTATGTAGATGTCAAAAAGACAAAAGAATAAATGATGCATCAAATGTTGAAGCTTGAACGAAAAACATATAAAATGTACTTAAGACCTTAGAAAAGACTTCATGACAATTGTTCACTAATGATGATAAGATAACATCAGCCATGTTAAAATGTTTTTGAGATAGGGTTACATGTTGCTTGTAGTTCTTCCATGCGTAACCTTGGGATTTGGGGTGGGGCTTTGAGGGGTTTATGGTTGTAAGGCCATGAACCTATATTTACTCTAATTAATACATAACCTTAGTTTATTTTCATAAGTTTGTGTTGGATTGAGTTTTTGTGCAATGTATTAAGAGATATCGCTAATTCGGTTCAATTCGCACCTTGGTTGCCCTAATTTCAAAATTACTTACATGTTGTGGACTTAGTTGTAAAGTCAACAAAGTGTTAGGACTGAATTGAAAATAATTTTAAAAGTATCTAACAATTAATCTTCCTTCATATCTGTACTTATATTAGACTTGAAATCAATTGGTTATGATACAACTCATATATGACTTCAATTGAATCTTGTTTGCCTTAATTTGCAATTTCATGTACCATAAATATGGGTATATGAAATTTTTGGGTCGATAGAAGTTCTAGGTGGATGAAATTTCCAGGTCGATTAAAGTTCTGTGCAGATGAAAGTTCAAGGTTGATGTAAGTTCTAGGTGGATGAAATTTCTACGTCGATGGATGTTCTGGGAAGACGAAAGTTATGAGTTGATGAAAATTCTAGGTGGATGAAAGTTTTGGGTAGATGAAATATCTATGTGGATGAAAGCTCAGGGTGATGAAAGTCATGGGTCAATGGAAATTTTGAGTAGACGAAAGTACTGGGCCTTAGTTAAGGGTAATTTGGTTGTTTACACCCTTTCTAGTCTATATAAACCCCACGTTATCTACCTAGAGGATCATCTGACACCCCTATGTTGTTGGAAACATGGAGGGAGCCATGGATGTCAATGAAACCCGCTTGGAGGTCTATGTTATTAGATGAGATCTTATAAGTTGATGCATGTAGATGCATGTCAATGGCCAACCAACTCCATAATGTTTTCAAGCTTTCCAGCCTTGTTCCTTGCATAAAAATGTAAGGACACCCCAAAATTTCATTCATTCTTATCTTGACTTATTCACACTCCTTGTCCAAAATCCATGGTTTTCCATAGTGGTAACTTGGCTAGAATACCCTTGTTTCTTCTCTTTTTCCCTTGTTTGCCTAAAATTTACCATGGAGGGGTCAGTTTGGAGTTGAAGAACTGATCTTGGATGTGAAAAGGAGGTTCTTTGGAGGTATCCTTTATGTTCCTCACCTCATCTTTTTCCTTTGTTCGATCCCATGGAATTCCATGGTGGAACGTACCCCTTTTAGCTAAAGAACCTTTTGCTTTCCTCTCTTTATATAAAGAAAGCTAGATCTTACTTGGCGATTTGAATTTGGGAATATTTGAGAGTTGATCCATGATCATCTTAGATGAACCCCATGATCATCACCATGAGAGGTGAGTTATATATCATTTGGTAACATCCTTTTATGTACGTGCAAATCCTTAAACTTTCTTAAGTATACCCTAATCTTTCTCTATGATCTCATTACATGCTAAGAGATGATTTCTTAAGAACTATTCTAGATGAATGAAAGGGAAATACAAAATTTCATGTTATTCCTAACCTTATAAAAGTGATCCACGATGTTAATCTCATGACCACAATAACATGTTTATGATGAAATGTGAAATACATGTGAAATGTTACTAAAAAGTTATCTTCATGGTATCTTGGTTTCAAGTGGTGTGGAAATCAATATAAATTTTATTCATACTTCTTGGAAGATATAGAATGATCTTAAGGATTCTTTAAAACCTCTAGTTAGATCTATAATCTCAAGGTAGCCCATCTATGCATTAGATTGATCCTTTTTATGTCTAACCTTGTATTTGATGTAACTCTCACATACCTTTGAATTGCAAATTGATATTTGGTATGGTGGTGTATTGTAGTAATATCAGGCAAAATTCAGAATATTTTATGGTGATGATAATCCTATAAAGTATTTGTTGCATCATTAAAATTGGTAGATTTCAAGCCTAAATGAATTAGAGTACATATAATAAGAAAGAGAATTGAGGCACCTTGGTTGATGATTCCAAATGCTAGACTCATATTAAATGATCAATTTAAGTAAATAATGTGCTTTTGAACATATGTGTTCATATGAGGCTAATGTAAGATGCAATGATTATTAGAGCCTTAAATTGGTAATCAATAATGTAATTAAGCTCATGGCACCTTTGGAAGGCCCAAGATGTGATTCATGGGCCTTAGGGACTCGTTCCAGCCCATTTGGGCTAATTAGGGTTATAAAAGAGACCTTAGGATATACAATTGAAAAATGAGTATTTCATACACATGACAAATGATCATGATGATTTTTATATGATAGTTAATCCATATATAGGATTATATACGAAAATCCAAGATAAACTAAGCTTTTTAGTGATCTAAATAATTAATGGGAGAAAGTGGAGTTTATCTAAGGAATTATCTTCTTTTAAGATGAAGTCCAAACCTTGGTGGATTCCTGGATCCTGAGTGATCCATTAGTAGGGACTCTATCCCTTTCACCTGAACTCCCATGAGATCTTGAGGAAATGGGACTCCTATCTTCCTAAGTCCCAACCTCCCTCACAACTCCAAATCTTCCCAAAGCCCAACCGATGACGGAGACCTACATGGTTTAGATAACAACGTCTGGCTAGAAGGGCTACGGAGACTACCTGTAACATAGTGCCTATATAAGGCATTAAACACCTCGACCCTAGAGAACGAGACTCTGTGACCAACCTGATCTTGTATCATGTGCGACATTAAGGAGCCAGGCAGCAGGTGTTACCCTGATGAGCACCAAGGCAGAGGGACTCCTCCTCCTCCCTATTGTCATCATCTACCCATAGAACTCCTGAGACACAACCAGTGTTCCTAATAGCCATTACCTTGGCCTTGTTTCACAACATCGCTAGTATTGGAGGTTAAGGGTGTGGTCTGAAGAGGAATCTAGGGTGGCCCATGAGTGCGGTGGAGATTTGTCTAGATCTTGTTTGTTCGATTGGTGCAGCCGCACCATAAGAGGTGTCGTGGAAGGATCACCTTCCTTACTATCGATCAAGTTGACATCGTGCAACCAAGGACCATGTTCCCTAGCTCCAACCATTGTTGAATAGATATGTGGATTGTAGCAGGTCCGAAGATGGCCACGGGATCCTCCCCCATCTCCTATGAGCCTCCAGAGCCCTGGGGCAAAGAGGCTGACACAGTCGACACAGCGGCAGCCCCGCGCAGGGTGTTGCGTCGGAGGTGCTGCATCGGGGTGCTGTGTCAAGGACGTGGCATTGTAGGTGTTATGTCGACGCTGAGTCATAGACGCTGCATTGCATGTGTTGTGTGTAGAAGTTGGGTTGGAGACACTGCATCAGTGCATATTAGTGTTGATGTATGTTATGCTGACATGACGTTATGTGTTTGGTCCAAAATAGTTGATCTTGCAAATAATATAGTTGATTAATGGTGGGTCATATGGTAATGAACCTATACGTGAAATTGCTCAGAAAAACATGTAGAATCTAAATTTAATAGTTTTTTGGACTAAATATGCTTCCTATTCCAAAATTATATGCAATACATGTTTTGATGTGACTAATATAAAGCAAAACCTAGATTCCAATAATATGATGCTTAATTAAGTAGATTCATTATTTTGAGATAATACCTAATCTTGTCATGTCTGATGAGGAAATCCTTGATAATGATGAATAATTGATGTTTCTAGAGTAATAATCATGCACGTGTATATTTAGGGTTTTAAAACCAATGTGGACATCTTGCTATGATCTTAATGCTAGTGATATGATCTAGGTATCACAGATAATCTAATATGTTTTATATGATGAATAGGTTTTGACCTAATCTACTTAACTAAAGGTTGTAATCTTAGAAATCATGCCATGATGTAATTAGGCTTTGTAACCCTTATCCCTAGTCCAAACATGAGACAACCCTAAACCCTAGTTTATGATCAGATCTAGATCTGATTAATGTAATGTGAATACATGGTGACACATATATGGTATGTGTGTTTTAGATAATGTTGGTTGAATGATTTGTTTCTTGGATGCTTGTATGCACTCTTGAAGTACATGAGTTATTCTGCATGGTTTCAGCAATGGAATAAAACACATAGTTACGCTTATGAATACATGTATCGAATTATAAGTTTTCCATGGTTTCTCAAAGAGATTGAATGCGTGATAATTTCTTTCTTATTTATTTACTTCATGGAAAATATAAAGTCCCTATGAGTATCATGAAAGGTAAATAATGATATTCTAAACCCTGGGTTAGACTAATCTTAAGGGTAACACACATGAGTCCAAATATGGATAGTGGATACACCTAAGATGGTAGACCAAATACGGGTTAGAATATGAAGACAAATTTATGTTCTTATGTGCAAGTAAACGATGTTTGATTATATGTATACTTGTGATTATTGGATGAACCCACATACCAGTATAGAAATATATTGACTGCATATTCGTTTGTCTGCATTTTAGGTACTTGATATGCTTATTTTGTGGACATGAGGTTACCGATGAAAGAAGCTAAAGACATTAAAGAGAATTAGAAATAGCAGTATTTCTTCTCACATGTATAAGTTAGTTCTTTCTAAAATTTATGTAACTCCTTAGAGGAGCTTTTATGCAAACATGTAAATATTTGTTCATTAATGGAAATTGTTTAGTATTCTATATTATTTGTAGAATCTGATCCTTGAATTTATGAGTAATGATTTGTGACTTTAAGGTCTTTTAGACACTCAAAAGTGCGGGTCATTACATTTGGTATTAGAGCACAGGTTTGTCAACTAATACTTAATAGTTTACAATTTCAAAACACACTTAGAAATATAGAGGGAAAATTATTAAGGTGTAATGTTTTTTCTAGGTGTCTCATCTCACATTCCGTCTACTCCTCATCTCTTTGCTTAATAAGCCTTGAAAAGAAATTGTTAATTAGAGAAGTAAATTTGAAAAGATATAACCTCTTATGTAGGTCCCTCTAGAGAGGGCAAACACTAGAAAGATATATGTCAAGGTAATCCCTTCATAGAGGAAGGACTTGTTTTGGGATAACCCTTTAGGGTATGAAATCTCTAGTAGGTTAAGGGATATGGAAACTCTAATAGGTAGAGTATAGTCCCTAACCCTAACCCTAAAACCTTAATCTAAAATAATGGGCAAGGCATGGTGACATGAAACACCACCCATATGAAACTTGAAATCAGGAATAAGAAAGATAAAGAGATGGGTTTAGGTGACCCAGTCTCCCATGCATGTGTGCATGAGGAGCATGACACTTATGTATGAGGTTTTAAGAAATATAAGAACCCAATAGTTATTTGCATATGAAAATGAAAATTTGAATATAACTTTCTCAAATCCCTCATACTGACTCTAGAAGTATGGTGATGGAAATAAAGTCATTAAGATGACTATGGCCAAGCCCCTAGAGGGGAAGGCCAATGTAGGCACCACAGCCCCTGGAGAAGAAGGTGGCCCAAGTTCACTGAATGGACAAAACCCATGAGGGGGTATTCTAGAGATTGAGAAAACATGGGTTGAGAAGTTATAACGATAAAAATTTATGCATAATGAAAAAAAACAAAAACAAAAAATGAAACATTTAGGGTTAGTGTGCCAACCTGGGGTGGGTAAACCCAAAAGTGGGAAGAGGGCCTATGAGGGAGGAAAAACCCTAGATCTAGGGGCTAGGTTGTGGCTAGAGGACCTAACTCCCTCCTAAGAGCTAAGAAGGCACACTAGGGAAGAGCATTCCCTTAAAAGGTAATTTGAGTAAATAGATTTAATTATTGAGGTAACCTTAATTGTCACCTAGAGGGGTGAAGAGTTAAATATATAAAGATGAAAGCACCTACATTCTTTGAACCCAAGTATGCCATCTCTGAGTGACACAAGTGGTCAAGCCCAGGATTGGGAAGACCAATATGGAACCAAGCCTAGGAATGGAAGGTGTCCTGAGTTTATAATGTGGATGACCAAGCCCAGGAAGGGAAGGTCATGAAATGGTCAAGCCTAGGATTGGGAAGACCAATATGGCACCAAGCCCAGGAAGGGAAGGTGGCCCAAATCCACAGTGCAGATGTAACATACCGAATTTTGGAATTTTGTCTTTTGACCCTATTTCCCATCTTTTCCTTTCATTTCTATCCTTATTGGCCTTTCTATTTAATTAGTGGAATTTATAGTGGTTTAGTGAACATTTATTCACTAATTGTACCAATATAAGGGTTTATGCACAAATACCTCAGTGAAAGCTTAATTACCATAATTAAGTGCTCTAAACCTTAATCTAACTTTTTGATATGATTTGAAAACATAAAATGGGGCTAAGTTTCAAATTTGGTTCGATTTGGATGTTGTTTGTGAAAGTTATGGAATTTTAGGTACATTCTGGACTTTTATGGGAGGTTTTCTTTGCAAATTATCAACTGAATTTTAATCCTTAGATATTCCCTTACCATTAACGAGATTTTAAACCATTGGAGAACCTAGTTTCACCTTGGTTTGATGGTATTTCTTTCCAAGGGCATTATAGGGATTGCCCTCTTTATAAAGATGCTTATCCTTAAAAGCTATTAACCAATGAGGTTATTTCTTTCTTGAAAAACGGTGGGGATGGCCTAGAAGTATCTATGGGCTCTTAGGACCGCATTTTGATATGTATTAAGCATCTATGATCTGTCCTCTTGCATGGCCATCAATCCCTAGGCTAAAAACACATGGAAAGTCACTTAAGACACCCCATGCTTCACCTCTTTCTATATATAGCCATGTATACCCCTTCCCAGCTCACAATTTGAAAACTCTTGCTCTCCTTTTCTTTCCTCTAGCTTAGATAATAGTTCCTTCTGTATTTGTCCACGAAGTTGTTGTCCCAAGGTAATAGAGGGAGCCTACCTTGGTGAAGAAGGCTCCTAGGGTTTCCAAATTGCTCTATTAGGGTTTCTAAAGCTCCTCCTTGGTAATTTCGACCAAAACTAGTAAGTTTCATCCCTTCCTTCCCTATTTTCATACTATTAGTCTTCCTTAAACCCTATTATAGGTCGTAACCATGGACTTCCATGGTGAAACCCCACCTAGAACTCTAAAACACCTCATCTCTATGCTCTTTTGCTAGGGTTTTTCACCTCTAAGTTGAGAAGGTGATCTTTGTCCAAGAAAGGAGCTAGGCTTGGATCAACCAGACCTTCTAAGCTCGGATCCTTGCTGTTTGGACCTTCTTATCTTCCCTATAGGCAAGTTTCATAACCCACTTCTCATATATTACTTGCTACATGCTTAAAATTCATGCATCTATGTTTAAAATCGATGATTTCCATCTCTATTTACCATGTTCATCTAGGGTTTTGGTTTCTTACCAGTTTACCTTCTCTAGAAGATCTAGTTTGGATAACTATTAATTTAAAACCATGATATTAGGTCGAATGGTGTTTTTCCTCCCTCTCTCTCTCTCTCTTTGCTTATCTCATTTGGTTTGATGATGTGTCGGTTTCTGATTGGCCGAATTTCAATAATTCATAACTTTTGATTACTTTGTCCAAAAACTAAAGTAAAATACGTCCTAAACTCAAAAAAGCATTTTATTTTCAATAATAATATTTCCAAGTATTGGTTTTGAGTTTTTTCGATGGTGGTTTTCTAGAAAATGATTTAATCACATAAAAATCACCAAAAATACACTCTAATCATCGTAACTCCAAAATATGCAAAATTATATGTTTTCTTAATCAGAAGAACCTAACTAAGTCTATGGTGATGTTTTCATAGTCTAAATCAAGGTTTTTCTATAAAAAGTAAAAATATGGATTTTCTCTACCTTAATGCATATATATCATTCTAATACATGTATACGAATTGAAAATAGGAAAATTGATCATGGACTCAATCAAGTGATGAAAGTGGGTAATATGAATCATAATGAAAGGTATGTGCTATGTATGTGCAATCTCTAATTATGTATGTGCATTCTTTACACCCTATGTTGGGATAGTTGTAGCCTAACCCTATATTTCCCTAATGAGGCTTAAATGAACCCTAAATATTCTATTCTTGAATCCTAATGTTGTTCATGCCTCAAATTAGATTATAATTTCTTCTTGTTTGGGTCTTATACCCCACTGACATGCTTATTGAATATTATGACTACTCTTTCCATGACTACTTTTCTAGCATGTGGATTTATGTTCTATTTAATTTAAAGTAGCAGTACTTATGTACAACCACCCATAGAGGGCATGTAAATAATCGCCCTGGGGAATGTCTTATTCTCCCCATAATATTATAGGTGACTGGGAATGTCTTATTCTCCCCTCACCTAAGGTTAGAGGTCTGATAGGTGCCTCAACCCTACTTAGTTAGGTAAGCATAATTATCTTACATGCAAATCCTTTTTGATATAATTGTTAATGGCATGTAACTTGGAGACAAGATTGTAGTAGTGTAGACTTTCCTCTATCTAGATCCTGATTGTGTGTCTTGATGTAAACCCTAATGGGAGAATCTAATGTATTTTTGTAAACCTTTTATGAAATTGAATATAGTTAGTTATTTTTTTTATTCCGCTGCTTTCTAATGGTCTTTTGTATACCAATGTTTAATAAGTTTGGAAAATTTATGCCCATTCCATCATACCTATGAGAGTGTTTGGAATGGATGTCAATTCTTCAAATTTTTAGTAAAGGGGTGATTTCACTCCCTTACAGCATGGTATTAGAGCCCATGGTAGTCGAAATCTGACTATTTCAATTTTGTCTCCCTAATTAGAATCCCTGCCTTACATAGTTCATTTTGGTGACATGGTTTCCCTAGAGTTGATCTATAAATGATGAAAGGTTGATTTAGGACCCTATAGTTCCACATTAGTTTCATGATGAATAAAACTCTAAAATAATCATAACTAAAATATGCATAACTTAATGTTGTTTAGGTTTGCCTTTAGGCAACTATTAGGACATGAAGTTGAAGCAAAGGTGTCTAGAAAGGATCAGGTTCTGAGGGCTGGCAATATTTTCCTCCGCACCACTTGCTTAGTTAACGAGGACTCCCAGATCCATATGATACCGACCTGGCCTAAGCTGCAATGGATTATCTGAAATAGTTTGCTTTTAGGAAATAGTGACCTTAGACATCTATGTTGTATATCTTTGGGAACCCTAATTTTTAGATGTATGATGAATTGTTTGAGGATGGATACCCAATATAGTGCCCTTATGACCCATATAACCATGTGTTTGGATAGTTATCCCTAGAACCTAGACTTTGAAGTTTGGTGTTTAGTAAGCAATCAGAGTTCGCAGTGAAGCATGATGTATCTTGTATATGGTCTAGTTAGACTCACCCTTTTACCTCTAGATTAGTTTGGCATGGTAGGTCAAACCTTTTAAGGGGTGGAGAATAGTTGGTTTGATGATTTTTGGGTAGTTAGATTTTGAGGATGATATCCTTTCCAAGGGAATGGAGTCATGTAACATACTGAAATATAGCTACTCTGACTTTAGAAACCCTAACTCCCTAATTAAGAAGTTAGTGTGCTTGAATCCTTAGTTTTGACCAAACAAATTATAGTTGTAACCACATGTTTATTTATATCCAAAAGAACATATAACGATCATCTAATGAATAGTTCATATATTTGAACCCTAATGAATATCTAATGCACATAATAAGAGTAACTCACATTTTAATACTAATAATGGATAGGCATGATGATGAACATGTCATAAACCAATAAAACCTAATGAAATGACGAGCAAGATAATTGTAACCTAATCTTGTATTTAATGCATACTAAGAATGTATAGATGAAGAATAATGATCATGTTAACCTAAACCCTAAGTTGTAATCATCTAACCTTAACATATACATCCTTAATGCCTTTCATGATACATTGATGACATTAGGTGTCATATATATAATCATCTAATCACATATTAATCAAGTCATCAATATGAAATGCATGGTATGTTACCTTGTTATCTAATACACACACAATTAGTCACTTAATGTGAATCAATTTGTAATATGCCTCGCCCTCATCATTAAAATACATGGAGTGGCTTCAATATGAAAATGAAGTGATTTGATTCACATAAATGTGCAAATCAATAATATAAATAAATATGAGAAAATGATTAATGATGACATTAATGTGAGAAATAAAGATAATGTGGCAATGAGAGAACGTTTAATATAAATATATGTGATTGATGTGACATAATTTGGATTGAATGAAGATTTAATGACAAATTGAATAATTCATGCAAAATAATTCGTTATAACTTAATGTGGTGATAGTATAAGGATAATGAAGTCGAAGTTCAAAATATTAAGGATATGATCAAGTATATTGAGGGAATCGAGTAACCCATAATTTTGCTAAAATTCTTAGTAAGATAAATGAGAAATATATATACAATGTTTCATGGATGATAATGAAATATAACTTCCTTGGTAATAAAGTGATTATAACATGCCATAATTAAAATAATGGTGATAATGTGATATCATAATGAATATAATGTTAATGAGCCAAAAATATAAATAACATTAAATCTCCTAAAAAGAATATCTAAATAATGGAACCTAGGTGATCCTTGAGAACCTGAGCTATGTCAAGATGCTTGTTGAGTATATGTTGATGAATTGTTTGGTGTAAGTTAAGGTTGGAGAAATAACCTGATATTTTGTGATGATATGTTGCACACTCACCCTTCCCTTCTTGCTTGTGATTTCGGGGGTGAAATCCTCTTTAAGGGGTGGAGTGTTGTAACATACCGAAATTTGGAATTTTGTCTTTTGACCCTATTTCCCATCTTTTCCTTTTATTTCTATCCTTATTGGCCTTTTTATTTAATTAGTGGAATTTATAGTGGTTTAGTGAACATTTATTCACTAATTGTACCAATATAAGGGTTTATGCACAAATACCTCAGTGAAAGCTTAATTACCATACTTAAGTGCTCTAAACCGTAATATAACTTTTTGATATGATTTGAAAACATAAAATGAGGCTAAGTTTCAAATTTGGTTCGATTTGGATGTTGTTTGTGAAAGTTATGGAATTTTAGGTACATTCTGGACTTTTATGCAATTTACCCAATTGGGAGGTTTTCTTTGCAAATTATCAACTGAATTTTAATCCTTAGATATTACCTTACCATTAACGAGATTTTAAAACATTGTAGAACCTAGTTTCACCTTGGTTTGATGGTATTTCTTTCCAAGGGCATTATAGGGATTACCCTCTTAATAAAGATGCTTATCCTTAAAAGCTATCAACCAATGAGGTTATTTCTTTCTTGAAAAACGGTGGGGATGGCCTAGAAGGATCGATGGGCTCTTAGGACCGACTTTTTATATGTATCAAGCCTCTATGAGCTTTCCTCTTGCATGGCCATCAATCCCTAGGCTAAAGACACATGGAAAGTCCCTTAAGACACCTCATGCTTCACCTCTTTCTATATATAGCCATGTATACCCCTTCCCAACTCACAATTAGAAAACTCTTGCTCTCCTTTTCTTTCCTCTAGCCTAGGTAATAGTTCCTTCTGTATTTGTCCATGAAGTTGTGTCCCAAGGTAATAGGGGGAGCCTACCTTGGTGAAGAAGGCTCCTAGGGTTTCCAAATTGCTCTATTAAGGTTTCTAAAGCTCCTCCTTGGTAATTTCGACCAAAACTAGTAAGTTTCCTCCCTTCCTTCCCTATTTTCATACTATTAGTCTTCCTTACACCCTATTACAGGTTGTAACCATGGACTTCCATGGTGAAACCCCACCTAGAACTCTAAAACACCTCATCTCTATGCTCTTTTGCTAGGGTTTATCACCTCTAAGTTGAGAAGGTGATCTTTGTCCAAGAAAGGAGCTAGGCTTGGAGCAACCAGACCTTCTAATCTCGGATCCTTGCTGTTTGGACCTTCTTATCTTCCCTAGAGGCGAGTTTCATAACCCCTTTCTCATATATTGCCTGCTACATGCTTAAAATTCATGCATCTATGTTTAAAATCGATGATTTCCATCTCTATTTACCATGTTCATCTTGGGTTTTGGTTTCTTACCAGTTTACCTTCTCTAGAAGATCTAGTTTGGATAACTATTAATCTAAAACCATGATATTAGGTCGAATGGTGTTTTCCCTCCCTCTCTCTCTCTTTGGTTATCTCGTTTGGTTTGATGATGTGTCAGTTTCTGATTGGCCGAATTTCAATAATTCATAACTTTTGATTCCTTTGTCCAAAAACTAAAGTAAAATACGTCCTAAACTCAGAAAAACATTTTATTTTCAATAATAATATTTCCAAGTATTGGTTTTGAGTTTTGTCGATGGTGGTTTTCTAGAAAATGATTTAATCACCAAAAATACACTCTAATCATCGTAACTCCAAAATATGCAAAATTATATGTTTTCTTAATCAGAAGAACCTAACTAAGTCTATGGTGATGTTTTCATAGTCTAAATCGAGGTTTTTATATAAAAAGTAAAAATATGGGTTTTCTCTACCTTAATGCATATATATCATTCTAATACATGTATACGAATTGAAAATAGGAAAAATTGATCATGGACTCAATCAAGTGATGAAAGTGGGTAATATGAATCATAATGAAAGGTATGTGCTATGTATGTGCAATCCCTATTTATGTATGTGCATTCTTTACACCCTATGTTGGGATAATTGCAGCCCAACCCTATATTTCCCTAATGAGGCTTAAATGAACCCTAAATATTCTATTCTTGAATCCTAATATTGTTCATGCCTCAAATTAGATTATAATTTCTTCTTGTTTGGGTCTTATACCCCACTGACATGCTTATTGAATATTATGACTAATCTTTCCATGACTACTTTTCTAGCATGTGGATTTATGTTCTGTTTAATTTAAAGTAGCGGTACTTATGTACAACCACCCATAGAGGGCATGTAAATAATCGCCCTGGGGAATGTCTTATTCTCCTCATAATATTGTAGGTGACTGGGAATGTCTTATTCTCCCCTCACCTAAGGTTAGAGGTCTGGTAGGTGCCTCAACCCTACTTAGTTAGGTAGGCATAATTATCTTACATGCAAATCCTTTTTGATATAATTGTTAATGGCAAGTTTCTTTTGAATATAGCCTCATACTCTTGTTATCTTCATCATATGATGAACCCTAGCATGTTTTTATTTGCTTTACTTATCTTAATATCCTAGACTAGTTTTGTGACATGTACTTTTCTTCCCTTTCCCTTTTTGCTGGGTGCCTTCCCAACCACCCAGGTGTTGAGCAAGGCGATGGATAAGGCAAGGAAGATCTTAGCTTTTGGCTTGGACTCGGTTGATGGAGATGTAACTTGGAGACAAGATTGTAGTAGTCTAGACTTCCCTCTATCTAGATCCTGATTGTGTGTCTTGATGTAAACCCTAATGGGAGAATCTGATGTATTTTTGTAAACCTTTTATGAAATTGAATATAGTCAGTTATTTTTTTATTCCGCTACTTTCTAATGGTCTTTTGTATATGAATGTTTAATAAGTTTGGAAAATTTATGCCCATTCCATCATACCTCTGAGAGTGTTTGGAATGGATGTCAATTCTTCAAATTTTTAGTAAAGGGGTGATTTCACTCCCTTACAGCAGATGTTTAGGATCATGCCCCTAGAGGGGAAGATCATAGAAGGTCAAGCCCCTGGAGGGGAAGATTGATGAAAGCACCAATCCCTGGATGGAAAGGTGGCACGAGCCCAATGTTGGGACTATATTGCATAATGTGTACTCAAAATAGAGAGATGAAGGCAATCTGGGTTAAAGAATTATATGAGAGAATAATGTGCTTAAAAGATGTGACATATCAAAGAAACCCTTGGGAAGGGCAGAGTCCCAATGCAATCCTAGGGTCAAGTAGGGTGTATTAAAGGTACATAGTACCAATGAGGTTAGGAGTTGATTGTGCCCTGAATGCACATGACCATGTGGTCAAAAGGTAATAGCTAGGTTTACCCAAGGTCCATGACTCAAGAGATTTGCTACCTTCGTGATGATCATGGGACCTAACGGGTGAATGTGAGAGGAACTGCCTCGATGCATAAGGATAAGATCACTCCAAAGGTACCTATACCCCTAGAGACATCAAGGAAGTGGATAAGGCTCATAATACATGAGATGTACATATAAAAGATATAATGAAGTCATGAAAACTTGAGAGTTGTGCCCTAACTTAAGAGTAAGAAAAGGGACACTTGACTTCATGAAATATAAGAATACTATGGAACTAAGAACAAGTATGTTTAGAGTCATATCGAGTATGATACAACTTAAATGTGAAATTAAAAGATAATGTGTGGATGTACCATCTCTGCTCCTGGAATGGAATGAACTTTGTGTTTGAGTTGTAGTCAAATACTTATTTCATCTCATTATGAGTGAGAAAGATCAGAAGGACACACATTATGCTTTAAAAAAAATTGAGATAAGAGAATAAATCCCTTAAGTTGAGGCTAATGACATGATCTAGGGTTATAGGTGTCACCTCACCCTTGATATTCGTATGGGAGAAAGTGGAGTTGTTCTAAGGAATTATCTTCTTTTAATATGAAGTCCAAACCTTGATGGATTCCTGGATCCTGATTGATCCTTGAGTAGGGACTCTGTCCCTTTCACCCAAACTCCCATGAGATCTTGAGGATATGAGACTCCTTTCTTCCTAAGTCCCAACCTCCCTCGCAACTCCCAATCTTCCCAAAATCCAACCGATGATGGAGACCTACATGGTTTAGATAACAACATCCGGCTGGAAGGGCTACAGAGACAACTTGTAACGTAGTGCCTATATAAGGCGTTAAACACCTCGACCCCATAGAATGAGACCCTGTGACCAACCTGGTCTTGTATCATGCGTCGACATTAAGGAGCCAGACAGTGGGCATTACCCTGATGAGAAGCAAGACAGAGGGACTCCTCCTCCACCCTACTATCTTCACCTACTCACAGAATTCCTGAGACACGACCAGTGTTCCTAGAAGTTGTCACCTTGGCCTTGCCGCACAGTGTCATTGGCGTTGGAGGTTAAGGGTGTGGTCCAGAAAGGAAGCTAGGGTGGCCCATGAGTATGGAGGAGATCTATCTAGACCTTTTTTGTTTGACTGGTGCGGCCACAACATAGGAGGCATCATGGAAGGACCACCTTCTGACATGCTTTTTACGTGCGTAGAAACGCAAGTGTACGCATCAATGTAATATAGGCCTTTGTGAGGCCCGAGTCGAACTCAGGGACACGTGAATTATCAGAGACTACTACTAACTACTCGCAATCAGCTAGGCCGATTAAAGAGTTTGGAGTTGTTGTAAAATTAAAAGAAAAGAAAATAACACAAAACAAAACAATCGATTAAATGTTTAGTTTAATCAATTCAAGATGAGATCTTTACGATTGCGGTTTCACCGCGGGTTTTCATTGTATTAAATTCTATTCAGTCATTCACATTTATCTCTCTATCTGGGTAGTGGCCTGAAATCAGAATTGTCCACTGTCGTGGTACAATTCACTACCTATGTCTAAGTCGGTTCCACCGTCGTAGTAACCTATACCCTAAACTAGGTGCATTAGAAACGATCTCTCGGTATCCACCATTAACCTTACACCACCTTGTTCAAGGGATATGTCAATTAATGTAAATTTCGTCTCTTTTCAACCATTAATTCTTCTTTCAAAGCAATTAAGGGTATTAGATTATTATTATGGTGATCAAGCATAACAATATAATTGAGAAAACGAAATCATACCACAGATTAAGAGATAAATGTTGAATTACTACGATAAAATTGTCATACAATGAATCCCCGGGCTACTCCCGGTCCTAAAGACAAAGGGGATTAGCCCCACATGGTCATCTCAATGAAATACATAGGAGTAGAGAAGAAAAATGTCAGAAACATGGAGCAAACTCGTGTAACCCCTGATACAAAGGTGTTCCTGGAGATCCTCCTCGAGAAATGTACGTTTTGCAGTCTTCCGGCAGCAAAATCGCCCGTCGTAGGTGCCCGGATTGCTCGGTTGACGGCCTTCGTCTCCCATCTCCTCTCTCTCTCTCTCCTTCTTGGATGTTGTGCAACACAATATGAGATCCCCCTCGGGCCGTCCGTGCTCTTCTTAGGTCATAGGACCACTTACGGCTCCGAAAAAGCTCAACCGTCGGATTAAAACGCTCCGTTTTAGTGCTGAAAATTGCCAGATCCCGACACTGTTGATAGTATCGACCCCAAGGTCGATGGTATCGACCATGGCATAGGTTATTCCTTCCAAGATTGCGTTTTGGGGTTGCTTTTTGATGAAATGTCGATACTATCGACCTGGGGGTCGATAGTATCGACTCCGGACAATGCAAAAGTGCCTGAAAAAGTGCCGAAACATGTGTATAAGTCTGGGGATTATATAAAATCATATAAATATGATAAATGAAGTATAATTTGATGCAAAAAGAGTTTAAGGGCCAACTATAGTGAATTATGCAAATATAATCAAGAAAATGACAAATACATGCATAAAACAGATATAAAATAAGCCTATAAAAGTGACTCAAAACCCATGCATCAAACTCCCCTAAGCTTAAACCTTGCTCGTCCTCGAGCAACAAAACTTTGGATCTGGTTGAGATAAGTCAGCAACAGGACATAAATACATGAAATGAATCTACATCATCCCCACTTTCTTTCCACAAACCGGCCCTCATTGACCACTGAACACTAACTGCCATCTAGGCGACCAAAGACCTATGTAAAAGATGTCTATCCCCCAATCAGTGAAACACTATCAATTAAAGCAGTTAATATGATAAACTCATCTGGTCCATACTTGATGCATCTTGTGATCTCCTATCTACGTTGCTCATTTCCTAACTACCATCTAAATGGAAGCAGATCTCCTGATATTAATGAATGAGGAGAATATCATGGGTGGCCTACCGATTAGAGCAATGGGTGGATGGGATAGGTGGTTGTGGAAGAGATGGAAGAACATAACAGTCAATCATGCAATACAAAAATTAATGACCTATCATGATGCAAAATGCAAGTGAAAATGTCCTAATGCTATATTTTTGGTGGAATGATGCATGCACTATCATTTCGTCTCAAGGTGAGATGGAATATCTAAGAAAACTATACCATGTGCTTATTCTTCTTAGTATGTAAGTGAGAACATGTTCCTTTCTCCCTCTCATTCCTACTTACTTCTCAATTCTTTTTTTTTCTTCTCTTTTTTTCAATTTTTTTTAAGCCCTTATTTTCATAGATGACAATGAATTATTTGTCGGGCTCACTTCTTGTTACATAACTTATACATTAGAAGCATTCTATTTGGAGGGTATGGATCAAGCTCACCACCTTTAATGTTTAAGAAGACATAAGATGCATGATGTACTATATGCACACAAAAAAATTGTGAATGCAGCTACAAAATGACAGTTATGCAATTAAATGATACGCACCTAAGGATAATGTGCATGTATAACTACTCTATCTTTTTTTTCTTTTCATTCTCATGCAAAAAATGTGAAAATAGTTGTAATCCAAGACCTATCTACATGGTATGCAATCAAAGAGTGAAAGACAGTAATGTGCTCCCATTTCTTATGGTGGAGTGTGAATGAAATTGCGGTGGATCATATCACAAGACTAATTGACAGAACCTTCCGAAAATATCATATGTCCCTCTCTAAAGACCTGTGTACAGGGTAACTGAAGGATTTCTCTCTTAAACTTTAGTCTAAGGTCACGTTAGCGTTTGGTCAGTTTGGGCTCAAACATCCTTGTCAATCACTTTTCCTTGGATAATAAAGATGGTCATTCATGTCCCTGTGTCCTGAAGCTGACTCACCTAAGCACTTCCTCAGTTATGCAACTCAATTACTCACAAGAATAAGCTCAAAAAGTTTTCAATATGCTCATATTTTCATGTGCCCACAACCCAAGAGTAAAACTTGCAATTGAAACCATGCATTTATTTCTCCACAGATTACACTAGATAGATGTGGATCCTACAAAAGCAGTAAACCTAGAAATAAAAACAACTAATATTTCAAAAATAAAAGCAACATGAATAAGTAAGTAAAAACTAAGATAGAGGGTTGTTCCAACACCCCCCCCTAAGCTTGAATATGACTATGGCCTCATAGTCAACATTCTCACTTAAGAGGTGGAACAACGGTACCATTCGCTTTGAAGTGTGGTGAAGAAGGATGGTTAGATGCTCAAGTGGACCAAGTGATGCTTGCTATCTTCCTCCTTTTTGTGGCCCATTTTTGTGTATTAGTGGTTCTTAGACGTGACTTGCTTCATCCATCTTTCCTCTGTAAAAAACAGTTCGAAAAAATCTCATTTCGATACCTTTTACGACCTATTTTATGTAGTTGTCCTGCAGGTGTCGATACCATGGTATCTACCCAGACTCAGTGATTTTGTTGAATCGACGCATCTAAAAGCCTGGGAACTCAAAAGTGTTGATACTATCGACCCTAGGGTCGATGGTATCGACTTTACTGGCACCAATTTTTCGGTAAATCTTCAGGAATCTCGATACTATCGACCCTAGGGTCGATGGTATCGACTTTTCTTCAGCGTTTACTGATCCAAACTCGATACTATCGACATGGGTATCGATAGTATCGACCTTAACATTCTGCACACTTCAAAACACGAGTTAAGGTACCATTTTTACAAAAATTATCAAAACCTAAGCAAAAACTAAGTACATAAACATAAAAGAACATAATCAAACATAAAAATGAACCTAAAGTTGGGTTGCCTCCCAACAAGCACCCTTATTTAATGTCCTAGGCTTGACATAAAGATACCTTTAACCTGGGTTGTCAAGATATGTCTCCAATGAGTCATGTGGCAATTTGAATTGAACTCTATCCTGTCCAATCCCCAAGGTCAATGTACCTCTCCCAATGGCAGCGATTACATCAGCCGTAGCTTGGAACGGCCTTCCCAATAGCATCTCACAACTTTGGAGCTGTGGCATGTCCATGACGACAAAATCTACCGGGAAGATGAACCTGTCTACCTTGATGAGTACATCCTCGCACACTCCATATGGCCTTACAATGGACCCATCCACCAACTCAATCGTTGCCGCCGATTTCTTTATCTCCTTCAACCCAAGCTTTTGAAATGTGGACAGAGGCATAAGATTAATGCTGCCACCCGAATCACACTGTGCTTGTGGAAAATGTTGGCCGCCTATGGAACATGGGATGTAAAAGCCTCCTGGGTCTTTCCTCTTCTGTGGTAAACTCCCATGGATAATTGAGCTCACCATCTCATTTACCCGGCACACGTCCGTGTCTTTAATCCGTCTCTTCTTGTTGATGATTTCTTTGATAAACCTCCCATAGGCGGGAATCTTCTCTATCATTTCCACTAATGGAATATTGACATGGAGTTTTCTGAACATCTCCAAGAACTTCCTGTAGTGACGGTGCTCTCTCTTCGGCCTTGGGCTATCCAGAATAGATACAACTGCCTCATGTGGACGCTTATGAGGTGGAACGTAGGGGCTTTTCGGGGCAAGCTCCCCTAAGCTTGTTTCAATGACACTCTCCGGCATGGACTTTGGTAGATCATTTTCAATTGGTGCCACCTGTAGTGGCTCCTCTCCCTCAGTGGGTGTAGCTTCACCTAGATGCATGGTCTTCACCTGCTCTTCTTGCACAGGTGTGGGCGCAACCGAGATGGGCACTTTGCGGGCTTTTCTGAATGAGCAATACCCACCTAGTAGTCCATAATAACTGCGAGGATATGGTATTTTCGGTATAGCCTCCGTATCAAAAATCATTTTACCCTTGTCCTGGACCTCTACCACCGGGGGTTCTGCCTCAGTGACTACAGATATATATTTTACTTGATGATGTGCTTGAGCAACTTCTGCATTCCCTGCCTGTATCTGTTGATTGGCATGCTTTATGGCTGCCACTTCATTAGAAATTTGGGTCACCGTCGTCTCTAGTGCCCTCATTTGTGCTCCATGACTTTGCAGTGTTTGTCCAAACTTGGTCAAAATATCACCCTGGGACTGCAGCTGCTTACTAAACATGCTCATCATCTCCTGATTTTGCTGCACCACTTGAGTAAGCAACTCGGTGCTTTTATCTTCATCTCTCGGTTGTGGCTTTGCATCCGGATCTTGTAGGAAATTGTTAGGATCCTTCCATGAGAACTTCCTATCCTTCCTCTAAGCATAATCATTATTTCTATAGCCCTGTTGTTGCATGAATTTGACCTGGGCTTCTTCATCGGCTTCTGCATCTTCTTTGGCAAGCAATTTCTTAGCAAGAAGGTCTAATTTATCATTTAACTCTGTGATGGCCTTTGACTCCCCCACAGCCCGAACATGCTCTATGGTGTCTCTGTCGCCCCAGGATTGCTACTTTGCCATATTCCTCAAAATTTCCCAGCACCTCGTGCCCTTGTTGTTTAAGAAGAACCATGAACCTACTGCATCCAGATTACTTCTATCATGCTCATTAAGAGCAAAATAGAAAATTTTGACCTACTTCTCCTTATCAAGCCCATGATGCGGGCACCTCCTAAGCATGATCTGGAACCGTTCCCAGGTCTCGGAATAAGTTTCCCCTGTCGTCTGGGTGAAATTGTGGATTTTCCTGATCATATCATTGGTCTTCTCGGGCGGGAAGAACCTTTCAAAGAATACCTCCACCATGTGGTTCCATGATTCCACATATTCATCGTCCAGATTGTGCAACCACTCTCATGCGTTTCCTGCCAGAGAACTCGGGAATAGCTTCAAGTAGAGCGTCTCCTGTGGAAATCTGTCGATTTTTATCATGTCACAATTCTCCACAAATTGTCTTATATGCGTGACCGGATCTTCGTTCTTGAGTCCATGGAATGCATTCGACTTGACCAAGTTGATTAACGCAGGATCAATCTTGTAAGTCGGAATGTTGATAGCCTGCTTCTTGATTGGGCCCTTTGAAGCAGATGAAGAAGAAGCCTTGATCTTCTCCCATATCGTCTGTTCCTCTGCCATTTCTTCTTGTTCGGATTCGGAATCGATATCTTCCAGTTTGTTGTGATTGTACTCCTCCTTGTCGTCAGGTCCCGACAGTGGAACCTCGGGTGCTTGTCACGTGTAGTCACTGCTACGCGTCCGCACCATACACAGTACCTGCAAAATGAAAATTTGAGTTCAGTACCGTGCTAGACGAATACACAAATTGGAAAGATAGACTATTAATTTTAGAAATGATTTCAAAATAATAAAATAAAAATGTGGCCTAGAGTGGCCGCTCGCAGCATTCGTAGTGCCGACAATTGTCGTGTCCCCGGCAATGGCGCCAAAAACTTGACACGCTTTTTACGTGCGTAGAAATGCAAGTGTACGCGTCAATGTAATATAGGCCTTTGTGAGGCCCAAGTCGAACTCAGGGACACATGAATTATCGGAGACTACTACTAACTGCTCGCAATCAGCTAGACCGATTAAAGAGTTTGGAGTTGTTGTAAAATTAAAAGAAAAGAAAATAACACAAAACAAAACAATCGATTAAATGTTTAGTTTAATCAATTCAAGATGAGATCTTTAGGATTGCGGTTTCACCGCGGGTTTTCATTGTATTAAATTATATTCAGTCATTCACATTTATCTCTCTATCCGGGTAGTGGCCTAAAATCATAATTGTCCACTGTCGTGGTACAATTCACTACCTATGTCTAGGTCAGTTCCACCGTCGTAGTAACCTATACCCTAAACTAGGTGCATTAGAAACGATCTCTCGGTATCCACCATTAACCTTACACCACCTTGTTCAAGGGATATGTCAATTAATGTAAATTTCGTCTCTTTTCAACCATTAATTCTTCTTTCAAAGCAATTAAGGGTATTAGATTATTATTATGGTGATCAAGCATAACAATATAATTGAGAAAATGAAATCATACCACGTATTAAGAGATAAACGATGAATTACTAAGATAAAATTGTCATATAATGAATCCCCGGGCTACTCCCGGTCCTAAAGACAAAGGGGATTAGCCCCGCATGGTCATCTCAATGAAAGACATAGGAGTAGAGAAGAAAAACATGGGAAACATGGAGAAAACTCGTGTAACCCCTGATACAAAGGTGTTCCTGGAGATCCTCCTCGAGAAATGTGCGTTTTGCAGTCTTCCGGCAGCAAAATCGCCCGTCGGAGGTGCCCGGATCGCTCGGTTGACGGCCTTCGTCTCCCGTATCCTCTCTCTCTTTCTCTCCTTCTTGGATGTTGTGCAACACAATATGAGATCCCCCTCGGGCCGTCCGTGCTCTTCTTAGGTCATAGGACCACTTTACGGTTCTGAAAAAGCTCAACCGTCGGATTAAAACGCTCTGTTTTAGTGCTGAAAATCGCCAGATCCCGACGTTGTCGATAGTATCGACCCCAAGGTCGATGGTATCGACCATGGCACAGGTTATTGCTTCCAAGATCGCGTTTTGGGGTTGCTTTTTGATGAAATGTCGATACTATCGACCTGAGGGTCGATAGTATCGACTCCGGACATTGCAAAAGTGCCTGAAAAAGTGCCGAAACATGTGTATAAGTCCGGAGATTATATAAAATCATATAAATATGATAAAAGAAGTATAATTTGATGCAAAAAGAGTTTAAGGGCCAATTATAGTGAATTATGCAAATATAATCAAGAAAATGACAAATACATGCATAAAATAGATATAAAATAAGCCTATAAAAGTGACTCTAAACCCATGCATCACCTTCCTTGTTGTCGATCAAGCTAACACCGTGTGACCAAGGACCTTGTTCCCTAGTTCTGACCATCATTGAATAGAGACAGACCTTATCAGGTCTGGATATGGCCAAGGGATCCTCCTCCATCTCCTCTGAGCCTCCAGAGCCCTAGGGAGAAGAGGTTGATGCAGAGGTTGCCCCGTGCATGGCGTTGTGTCGGAGGTGTTGCGTCGGGGGTGATGTGTCAAGGACGTGGCTTTGTAGGAATTGCATTGATGCTGAGTCGCAGATGTTGCATTGAGGGAATTGTGTGTAGATGCTAGTTCAGAGACACTATGTTAGTGTGGATTAGTGTTGCGGTACATTATGCTGACATGGCGTTATGCATTTGGTCCAAAATAGTTGATCTTGCAAATAATGTAGTTGATTAATGGTGGGTCAGATGGTAATGAACCTATATGTGAAATCGTTCAGAAAAACATGTAGAATCTGAATGAAATAGTTTTGTGGACTAATTATTCTTCCTGTTCTAAAAGTATATGCAATACATGTTTTGATGTGACTAATATAAAGGAAAACCTAGATTCCATTAATATGATGCTTAATGAAGTAGATTCGTTTATTTTGAGATAATACATGATCTTGTCATGTCTAATGAGGAACTCCTTGATAATGATGAATAATTGATGTTTATAGATTAATAATCATGCACATGTATATTTAGGGTTTTGAAACCAATGTGGACATCTTGCTATGATCTTAATTCTAGTAATATGATCTAGGTATCACGGATAATCTAATATCCTTTATATGATGAATAGGATTTGACCTAATCTACTTAACTAAACGTTGTAATCTTAGAAATCATACCATGATGGAATTAGGGTTTATAACCCTTATCCCTAGTCCAAACATGAGACAGCCCTAAACCCTAGTTTAGGATCAGATCTAGATTTGATTAATGTAATTTAAATACATTGTGACACATATATAGTATGTGTGTTTCAGATAATGTTGGTTGAATGATTTGTTGCTTGGATGTTTGGATGCACTCTTAAAGTACATGAGTTATTCTGCATGGTTTCTACAATGACATAAGGTACATAGTTACACTTATGAATACAAGTATCGAATTATGAGTTTGCCAAGGTATCTCGAAGAGATTGAACACATGATAACTGCTTGCTTGTTAATTTACTTCAAGCAAATTATAAAGTCCCTATGAGTATCATGAAAGGTAAATAATGATATTATGAACCTTGGGTTAGACTGATCTAAAGGGTAACACACATGAGTCCAAGGATGGATAGTGGATACACCTGATATAGTAGACCAGATACGGGTTAGAATATGAAAATAAATTTATGTTCTAATGTGCAAGTAAAAGATGTTTGATTATATGTATACTTGTGATTATTGGATGAACCCACATACCAGTATAGAACTATACTGACCGCATATTTATTTGTCGACGTTTTAGGTACTTGATATGCTTGTTTCATGGACATGAGGTTACAGATGAAAGATGCTAAGGAAACTAAAGAGAATTAGAAATAGTAGTGTTTCTTATCACATGCATAAGTTAGTTCTTTCTAAAATTTATGTAACTCCTTAGAGGATCTTTTTATGCTAACATGTAAATATTTGTTCATTAATGGAAATTGCTTACTATTTTGTATTATTTATTGAATCTGATACTAGAATTTATGAGTAATGATCTGCGACTTTAAGGTATTTTGGACACTTTAAAGTGTGGGTCGTTACAGTATTACCCACAATATGGTCTTATGTGGTGAAATTAGCCTTTCATGGCCAGTAATGCTAGTTTGCACCCTAATTATTATCTTGGGTCACACAGTGAGTTGTATTATATCATGGTCACTAATACTTAATGGATTCACAAATTAAGCAAAGGTAATTATTAATCAAGAAGCATAATTATATGAATGTACATGGAATGCGTCATAGCAGTAATTGATAAAGTGCATATGAAGTAGCTTAGAAGTTTCTTAATACATGTGAGTTTTCATAATGGATGATAATATTTATGAGATAAAAGGGTCCTAATTGAGTAATTATGTGAATCATATTATCACATATGTATTTTATCTCTCCTTTCTATATGATCTTATAAGATTGAATAATTGTGTGATAAAAATGATATTACAAAATGTATCTTGGAAATGAGATACATACATGTAGGGTTGATGGCTTGAGGCTAATACCTTGAATGCATTTGTGTTGATTTCATCATTGTAGAGATGGAATGGACCAATGGTCAAGGTTAATAAAATATTGAACATGGATGAAGGATAAAGTGATAAATAAAATGGTGAAACTATTAAGATGGGGAAAATAGCATGATCTTATTGGTTTGATAACCTTGTCCTAAAATAATGATGTACACTTTATCATAATAAAGTGGACCCTAAAAGATACATGTAATGCAGATCTGCTGACTTGAATAGTTGAATTAGTGTTCCTAAAGACAATACAATATGAAAGTTCCTTATGATACCCTTACTTTTTAATTGTGATGATTAATCATGTTCTATGACCATGTCATCCAATATGATGATTATGGGAACTTCTATGTATTAGATAATGGCCTATATTTTGTAATACTATTTGAAAAGTGGAAATGATATATTGGAGGAAGAAGTATCCCTTGATATGCATGGATTAAGGCTAAATGTTCTATGACTTGATATGTCGGGCCTTGTTGTGATTGAGATTGATATGTTGGGCCTTGTTGTGACCAAAGATGATTACTTATATCTTATTATGGTGGTTTGATATATTTTATTATGTTTAATATCTCATGATGTTATTTGAGTTTGATTGTTATGCCAATTATATCTCTTTGCATTGTTTGTAAGTAGTTGATACAACTGAAATACAAGAAATTCCCTTAGTTAATCAAATGTAACCCTAATCATGTAATGTCCTCTGACCATAGAGCTATATCAATTCCAAGACTTGGTGGATAAAGAAATGAATTTCAATGTAGCAATCTTATACTATTGAGTATATGCAGACGTGGGGAGGATTTTCTTCATCATATTGACTTCATGTGTATGTGAATAGTTGTGGTTGTGTCTTGATTTAGATATGGTTGAGAGTGGCTGCATCTGTACTCGAGTTTGAGGGCTATATATCCTGATCTTTGGTGTCATGGCCTGTGTACCCAAGACAGATGAGGTGTTCAATGAGAAGGTCATTGTGCCCCTACTATTAGTTGAACCATTGTGCCACTATATTTTGTCACTCATAATGACTAAGGGGAAGAGATCTTTAGGATTCTAGTAATCCTAGAATCTTATACAGGGTTGATTGTGACTTTGTAGTAGTTATACAGTAGTTTGAGTGGTACGTCTCAGACTAGCAGGGAATCATAAAATTTGTAACTCAACTGTGTAGCATCTCTTTTTAGGTTTAATTAGGAAGTCACATAAATGTGCACTTATATCTCCTTTACTTATTACAAATATTATATGAGTTCCCTACTTTGTACATAAGCATATGGATTAGGTATACTTACCAGTATAGTCCTTTTTACATTTGTTAAGCATACATCCATGTGAAGAGAATACGTACTTTATGCATATATCATGTATAGAGCTATTAATTGCTGATTAATCTGCCTCTAGATAATCCTATCATCATATATGTGTTAACAATGAGTATGTTAGCTTTTTTTATACCATCTCATTGAGACTTGGGGTCTGACCCTTGTGGTTATCTACATCTTTTAGGTATTCTAGAGTTGCAGAAGTGCATGTTGATTAAGTAACAAGGAACAATACAATAAAGTCCATAATGTCCATTTATTCCCACTTTCCTGAGTTACGGGTGGGCACTTCATGATGTATTTGTTAACTTGTTTCTCTTGGTGTTTGTCTATGATCAGGAGTTGTAACTATATCAACCATATTGTATTATATAGTTTCATGATCCTGGGCAATGTTGCAATCCCTTCGGTGGAACAAATAAAGAGATGTTTAGTTGATTCTCTAGTATGTCTACATGAGAATGATTTATATGTATAGTTTTACACTTCTATATATCATTTGCAAGGTTTTTTGGTAGTTTCTCACAATAGGAACTCTATGTGGATCAATGTTTTTGAAATTTTTGACTCATTTTGTATGGTTGTTAGTTTTTAGTTGGGTTTTTCTCTTAATGTTTTTTTCCTAGTGACCAATAGGGTTTGATCAACGAGATTGTTGTTTATAGCCAACCTATTATAGAAAATGGTCTTGAAGTTGATGGTTTGTATTAAAGAGGAAACATAGATAAAGTTGTATATAATTAGGGAATACTTGATGTCCAACCCCCCAAGACACCTAGTAAGTATGTCCTAGCACCACTATAGAGAAAAAAATCTCACACAGTCATGAAACGTGAGACATGCCACACATTAACAAATCCCATGATCAAAGTCATTCATCATTGAGGTGATAGAAAAGTTGGAGGTGACATCTGGAGAACAAATAACATATTGGGCAAACAACACACAACCTAGTAAGAAGAATCTCACAATGTGGGTCTATAGTAAACCCAAGCAATCCAATAGGGGAAAAGTTTGGGCCACACAATTCCTAAGAAGTTCCATGGCAGGTGTAAGGAGTGGGATCCCGTAAGGATCCACTCCCTACTAAAATAAAAAGGCAACATCCCTTATAACCAAAACCATCATATTTTTTTCACAAAAAGGGATGATAACCAATTCATTCACATGAATGTATCATAAAACCAATAATGTAGCAGTGAAGAGAAATATATCTAATTATTACAATTGAGTGTCTATGAAACTTCTTCACCACACAGGGTGCACATAGAAGGAAACAAACAGAACTAATAAGTAGAGGGTCGTCCCACCATCTCCATCTACCTCCACAAGCTAGATAAGGAATCTCCTAGATAGTCTTCGTCAACTTTAGGCAACTTCTCCTTTCTCACTACCTAGGGGTTGGAAGCATACCCCGGCAAGAAGAAAAAGATGGAAATTGTCAGCTATCAAAGTTGGTATGTGCATATAAAAGGGATTGGACAATATAAAGGAAACAAGGACAACAAATCTCAAGGTGTCCCATAGAATAAAGATGAAGCATCAAATTGGATATAATAAGGAATTCTTCATATAGTAAGATAAGATAAAAGAGAATATATGAAGAAAATAATAAAGCTCGCATTAATCAAATCTTGCCTTTAAAATCACAAGAAGAGAACAACATTTAATAATAAGAATTATGCATGTGGGTAAACTAAACAATAATCCACATAATAACATTTTGGGGTATATGGCATCACCACCATAACCATATATTATGGCATCACCATCATAATCTTCTAGGGAGTAATGGCATCACAACACAATTACCTAGAGATAGGAATCACCATCTGCACCCTCTGTTGGTATTACACACAATCGGGATACATCACCCAATGTGCAAATAAACAAATTACTCAAACCAAACATGCATTATAAATAGAGAGGCAAGCAAAGATATAGTCACATCACCATAAAGGTATCCAAATTCCAAAGTCATCAAAGAGAAGTAATTCCATTAAATATAGATTATCAACAACATCAAGATACAAATTGTATGAAATAGCCACAAGATACAAGGATAAGATCCAATTAACAATTTTCATAGTACACAAATCCAATTTCAAGATTAAGAAACAATTGATACAACTATAAGCAAATATGTGACATCTAAAAAATATGTCACCATCAAGTCCAAGAGAGAGAGAGGAATAACTAATTGTACAATATGACTCATAAGAGGATGCAACATACCTTACTGATGTGTATATCAATTTAGAACCCACACCTTAGATCCAATCAGAGTTTATCTTCACCTAATATCATATTAGATGTACACCATTAATTAATGAGTATAATAAAACCCTAAAAATATCACCTTTTTATTAAATTGGAATTAGACTATGAAAACTTCACCAATCAATTAGTTGGATTCTCCTGATTAAGAAAACATATCCTTTTGTCCAATTTGGAGTTTATATGATTAAGTTATAATTATTATGAATTTTATACATTTATTTCATTATACAAAAATATCCGTTGACAAACATGGAAATCAGGTGTTGAAACTATTTTTACTAGATAGAGAAAATTGCAAGTAAAGGATAAGAGGACGGGCCTACCCGCTGACTTGGCCCAATTATGGGTGGCCAAGTCATGGGGTCAAACCTCATCTTTGACCCGTTCCAAACAAACAAAATGATCACGAAAAGACCATATTACCCTTAAACAAAACACAAAAGAAAGAAGGAAAATCAGGGATAGAAATGAACTATCACTGGGATGAATCATCCCCCTTCTTGTCCAGTGTCATGGTTGCTTCAAGCAGCAAGTGGAACGGATGATTTTTTGGGGGAAAATGATTTTGTAGATTTCTTGCTAATATGACCTACCGTTTGTGAAGATAGGAGTGTCACAAAACTCACCTCAAGGCTGATTGAGCTCTGATGGACCAGAGACGAGAATCAAGGCACCACAAGCTCAAGGTAGGAACCCGCCTGGGGGGAGCAAAGCATGAAGCCCCAGAAGAAATTGAGAGGGTAGAAACATAGTACAAGAGGTGGCAGAACTAAGGATGTAGTTCCCTATTTATATGGTTAGGGTCTCGAGCTTATAGGGGTAGCTTCAAGAAGCTTGGAGAGGGTTTTGGGCGTTTCCAAAATACTTAAAAAAAGGACATGAGTAATAGATCAAAAGATGCAGAATCTTAAATGCAACATGTGGGGGGGAATCGTTCAATTTCATTGAGAAATGATCGAGAAATCGTGAATCAAAAAACTAGATTTTGCATTGCTATAGTACGCGTCCGATTCAAGGAGGAAGATGACATTTATCTGGTTGTCAATCCAATTTGGACTATATTTCTTATTTAATCATTTTACTTTTTCTCTTGCCTTATTTGAGGGTTCAAACAAACTCCAAATTTAATAAAAATGTTCATATAGACTAATTTGAGTATGTAGAATCCAAATATATAATTATATTTGTCTTTTGAAGACTTTTGATTTATTAATTTAAGCAAATCTTATTTCTCTTTCCTCATTCACTAATGACTTTGGATTCTCCAAAATTAATAAAACTTCACCCATAAGTCATATTAAGTATGTTGGATACCAATTTGCCATTATTTATATTTGTTGAAGTTGTTTATTATTTTAAATTAATTATATGAAGGTGTTACACACTTTCTCTCTCCTAAATTCACCTTCTCATCAAATATTTTCCAAATTGAGTGAGAATTCACCTAAAGGCATATTTTAACATGTAGAGTACGAATTTAGCATTTTTTTAAGACTTTTATCATTTTATTTAATACATTTAAATCTTTTCACTTATTTTCTCCTTTCAATATATTAGAGGCATCTAGAAACTTTTTCAAAATATGAAACATGTCCTATAAGCAATATTAAACGTGAGAAACATGATTTTGACATTAATTAATTTTTTTTGACATATTATTTATTATTTTTTGTCTTTAAATTATTTTTTCTCTCCTAGATAAAATAAAATATTTACGATTGTCCAAATTAGATAAAAATTCACATATAGACTCATTTTGACATGTATATTACGAATTTGAGGTTTGTTTCCACTTTTCAAGTTGTTTAATAATTTATTTAATAATTTGGAGAAAAACTCATATTTTCCAATTCCAATTGATGAAAGGTAATTATTAATTTTCCAAAATTGTGAACCTTATCACTTATGTAAACGTTAACTCAAGTAAAATGAATTTGGGCTTAAAATTGTCTTTTGAGTTCCCCTTTCATGAATTTTAGGCAATTTTATTCATATTTCCACTATTTATCACATTAGAGCATTTATTGAATTATTTTCTTGACTTTAGCCTTTTCCATTTTATTTATTTTTCTCTTTCTTATTCCAAAAGGCCTTAGAAGATTCTAGTATGAAATATTTACTATTATCCCTCTTAAGTGGTAAAATTGCATTTTAGACCATCATTGAAACATCCACTAAGATATTTATGTGTATGACCTTACATTAACATAATTAGTGTTCAATTTCATTCCAAATCATTATTATTTCCAAAAATTAACATCAAGGCATAGAAAGGATATAGAGTATAAGAAGAACTTACGTTACGGGTTAAAGTAGCAATTTACCTAAGATTCAGTATGTTACAACACTCCACCCCTTAAAGAGGATTTCGTCCTTAAAATCTAATCATCCATGATCTATCAAGGTACTACTACTATCCCTCCACCCCTTAAAGGGTTTGACCTACTAACTCAAACTAACTAGTGATACCAAGATAAACCTAGAGAACAGGCATAACATTACCTACTAACAACACTTACAATTTATCAAGACTAGGGAAAAAGGAAAGCATGATTAGGTTAATGGAAGCTTAAAGGTTACCTTTATCATTAGATCCTTTTCCATTGTGCTTTTTACCATTACCCATACATCAGACTGATACCTGGCCTCTATGAAGTTGAGGGCAACGAGGTTTAATATGACCAAGTTCTCCACAACGATGGCATATGATAGGACCGTCGGGTTTAGGAGGACAACTTCCAGGGGAATGCTTATTATGGCACTTGGAACATCCATCACTCTTTGTGTCTTCACTAGGTGTCTTTTATAGAGAGGGCCCTGTCCACCAACTGGGGAAAGGTCAAGGATAGATGAGGAATCAACATACGTCCAACGCTAAAACATAGCTCATCCATGAAGAGACTAGCATGTCGCTCATCAGTCAGACCTATGGCATAACGCTCTAAACATATAAACTTTTACACGTACTCTACTACAGTCATGGAATTATGACATAAACTATAGAACTCAGATTCCTTTTTCATTAGGACTGTAGAGTATATATACTTCTCTCTAAACAAGGCAAGAAACTAACTCCAAGTCATAGAAGTAACATCACGAGTCTTAGCTAAACTATTCCACCAATGTCGAGCTGGCTCGTTGAGCATGTAAGTAGCAAAGTGAACCTTTTGGTGCTCAGGACAAGCCATGCCATCAAAAGTCCTTTCAGAAGCTAGAATCCAATCATCTACCTTATCCACCATGTTGACTTCATTCTCACCATTAAAGTATGTGGGACGCATCTTCAGGAATTATGTGAGATTATACTCCTTGGGCTTCTCAGAGTAGGAACAGGGTTAGCCTTTTCTGCTAGGGTTGAGGAAAGTAGTTGCCTAAGAAGAGTCAATTCTTGCTCAAGGGAGAGTCCTAAACTTGCATATTGCGGGATATGTTGGTTCACTACAAGTTGACCATCAAATGTCGTTGGATTTTCATATGTTGATGGAGTGAAAGGAGGATCCATCCTGGGCATCCCAAACTTAGGGTTCTGTGGTGTCACAAAACCTTCTAGGTTATCAATAGATGACTTTTCACCAGCCATATATATGTGCCTGCATAAGGCAAAGGGGTAGGGTATAAGCAACCTATCAAAAAAAGGCAAACAATCTATGGGAGATAAATTGAAATAGTTAGATCAACTGAATGCCTTTGTTCTGATACCATGCTGTAAGAAGTGGGATCCCATAAGGATCCACTCCCTACTAAAATAAAAAAGGCAACATCCCTTATAACCAAAACCATCACAAATTTTTCACAAAAAGGGATGATAACCAATTCATTCACATGTATGTATCATAAAACCAATAATGTAGCAGCGGAAGAGAAATATATCTAACTAGTACAATTGAGTGTCTATGAAACTTCTTCACCATACAGAGTGCACATAGAAGGAAACAAAAGGAACTAATAAGCAGAGGGTCATCCTACTATCTCAATCTACCTCCACAAGCTAGATAAGGAATCTCCTGGATAGTCTTGGTCAACTTTAGGCATCTTCTCCTTTCTCACTACCTAGGGGTTGGAAGTATACCCCAACAAGAAAAAAAAGATGGAAATTGTCAGCTATCAAAGCCGGTATATGCATATAATAGGGATTGGACAATATAAAGGAAACAAGGACAACAAATCTCAAGGTTTCCCATAGAATAAAGATGGATCATCAAATTGGATATAAAAAGGAATTCTTCATATAGTAAGATAAGATAAAAGAGAATATATGAAGAAAACCATAAAGCTCGCATTAATCAAATCTTTCCTTTAAAATCACAAGAAGAGAACAACAATTAATAATAAAAATTATGTGGGTAAACTAAACAATAATCCACATAATAATATTTTGGGGTATATGGCATCACCATCATAACCTTATATTATGTCATCGCCACCATAATCTTCGGGGGAGTAATGGCATCACATCATAATTACCTAGGGACAGGAATCACCATTTGCACCCTCTGTTGGTATTACACACAATCAGGATACATCACCCAATGTGCAAATAAAATAATTACCCAAACCAAACATGCATTATAAATAGAGAGGCAAGCAAAGATATAGTCACATCACCATAAAGGTATCCAAATTCCAAAGTCATCAAAGAGAAGTAATTCCATTAAATATATATTATCAACAACATCAAGATACAAACTGTATGAAATAGCCACAAGATACAAAGATAAGATCCAATTAACAATTTTCATAGTACATAAATCCGGATTTCAAGATTAAGATACAATTGAGACAACAATAAGCAAATATGTGGCATCTAAATAATATGTCACCATCAAGCCCGAGAGAGAGAGAGAGGAATAACTAATTGTCCAATATGACTCATAAGAGGATGCAACATACCCTACTAATGTGTATATCAAGTTAGAACCCACACCTTAGATCCAATCAGAGTTTATATTCACCTAATATCATATTATATGTACACCATTAATTAATGAGTATATTAAAATCCTAAAAATATCACCTTTTTATTAAATTGGAATTAGACTCTGAAAACTTCACCAATCAATTATTTGGAATCTTTTGATTAAGAAAATATATCTTTTTGTCCAATTTGGAGTTTATATGATTAAGTTATAATTATTATAAATTTTATACATGTATTTAATTATACAAAAATAATCCTTTGACAAACATGGAAATCAGGTGTTGAAACTATTTTTACTAAAAATTATTTTTTAAGTTATATTAAGTGTGTTGGACACAAATTTGACTCGTTTAAGTTACAATCCTTTGACAAACACGAATTTTTTAACTATTTTTACTCAAAATTATTTTTTAAGTTATATTTTCACCCATAAGTTATATTAAGTGTGTTGGACACGAATTTGACATTATTTTTATTTTTTGAAGTTGTTTGTTATTTTAAATTAATGATTTGAAGGTTCTACACTCTCTCTCCTAAATTCTCCTTCTCATTAAATGTTTTCCAAATTGAGTGATAATTCACTTAAAGGCATATTTTAATATGTAGAACATGAATTTTGCATTATTTTATTTTTTTGAAGATTTATTATTTTATTTAATACATTTTAAATATTTTCACTTATTTTATCCTTTTAACATATTAGAGGCATCTAAAAACTTTTAAAAAATATGAAACATGGTCTATAAGCAATATTAAACGTGAGGAACTTGATTTTAACATTAATTAATTTTTTGACATATTATTTATTATTTTTCGTCTTTAAATTATTTTCTCTCTCCTAGATAAAATAAAATATTTACGATTGTCCAAAATAGATAAAAATTCACACATAGACTCATTTTGACATGTATATTACGAATTTGAGGGATTTTTTCACTTTTCAAGTTGTTTAATAATTCATTTAATAATTTGGAGAAAACTCATATTTTCTAATTCCAATTAATGAAAGATAATTATTAATTTTCCAAAATTGTGAACCTTGTCACTTAAGTAAACTTTAACTCAAGGAAAATGAATTTGGGCTTAGAATTATCTTTTGAGTTTCCATTTCATGAATTTTAGGCAATTTTACTCATATTTCCACTATTCATCACATTAGAGCATTTAATGCATTATTTTCTTGACTTTAGCCTTTTCCATTTTATTTATATTTCTCTTTCTTATTCCAAAAGGCCTTAGAAGGTTCTAGTATGAAATATTTACTATTATCTCTCATAAGTGGTTAAATTGCATTTTAGTCCATCATTGAAACACCCACTAAGATATTTATGTGTATGACCTTACATTAACATAATTAGTGTTCAATTTCATTCCAAACCATTATTATTTCCATAGATTAACTTCAAGGCATAGGAAGGATATAGAGGATAAGAAGAACTTAGAGTAAGGGTTAAACTAGCAATTTACCCAAGATTCGGTATGTTACAGTAGGACATGAGTCTATGGAAACAAAAGCAACTAGAATTCCACTCCATGCTAAGTCTAAGATATTTTAGTAAGAAACATGCCTAACTCTATGGTTTGTCATGGGATCATCCGGATGTTGAAACATTTTTGTCTTTTTAATATTGAGAAGAAGACCAAAGTTTGGACCATGTTGTTGGATAAGGGATAGAGCTTTAAAATTCTTCCCTAGTCACCAATGAGGATGTTGTCATCAAGAAAGAAAGTGAGGAGGTTGAGGAGACATTCATCCTTTATCTATAAAATAATAGGATGGGAAGTGAATGAAAAATGAGGGGGGGCAATGGATCATCTAATTAGACACTACCTTTAGAGAGAAGAGTCCCACTTTGATCCATATAGAGGGGTCCTGTGGGGTTTAGAATTTCCTCAAGCCAACGTGCATTGAAATACAGGGAAGGAGAACCTCTGAATATATGATGAATTATCAACAATGTCTAGGTGTTGTTGAAGTCATTAAGATCCATCATGAGGAATGGCACAATGTTGCTATCATGGGCATGGCTAGTGATGGCATGTAGAAAGGATTAAAAAATCCCATAAATACCAACATCAAACTGATGGGGGTGGGTAACCCTACTATTATGTTGACTAGGACCATGCTAGGACAATGAGTTAATGTGGTGGTGGTGTCAAAACTTTTAGATGCCCAATGAGGCAGGCCTTGGATCAATGTTGGGTGCCAAGGAAGGAGTCACATATCATCCGTTTGGAAGAACAAGCAACAGTTACTAAGGATCCCCAATTGATATACTTCAACACATTGTGGATGACAACAACTCATGTTTGCAAAGCTCCGCCTAAAGATGTTTGGAATAATCACCCGGTGCAAATGGCTTGCGACGACATGTGTGGAGACTCATGAAGAGACATGTGACATGGGCAGGGGACACAATCCAACATGTATATGTCACCTTCACAACAACTGTAGAGCATCCTAGATGTGTTGAAGATTCATGATGATGTTGAATGGAAATGAAATATGATAATGTAAGATTTTCTAATGGTGTCAAGGAGGACTTCACAATTGGCCTCAGTGTTTTTACCAGTTTCAATCCCGCCTTGTGCTAGATAAGTCGGATCTAACTCATTGAGTGGTTGGTGACGATTAAGTTTGTCCCATCATGATCATTCTTGTAGTTGTGGTTGGCACACATAATAGGAGTCTAGTCTTATATCACTATTGTTTTCGTCACAACTGAATCCTGAGGTGCTTTTGAATTGATTAAATTCTTTATGTTCATGAATATTTGTAAAATTTAATATATTGTACGTACATTCTTTGCAGGATTAATGTAATTTGTAGAACCATGATAGAGCAGAGGGTCCATGATACCAATAGTATAGAGTCGATCTTAATATAGAACATGAGGTTTGTACATAAAAGAATATTATATATACACATACATAGGTGCTAACTCCAGTATTTATTTTGATTAATTGTTGAGACATTACATTTGGTGTGAAATTATACTTGTTTTTAACTTATGACATGCATTTTTATTTATTATGATTATAAGAGTGTCAATTGGTGTAAGCTAGTGTTTTATACTAATGTGCAATCTCTTCAAAACATATCCACAAATCATCTAGTTGCAATGAGTCTAATGGAAAGGAATTTTACACTTGAAGATTACTAACAGTCGACCATGTTATAAGATGAAGCATATTGCCTCAAGAATAATCCACTTCTTTATGACCAAGAAGATATGTTTTCCTACCATTGACTTTGACACCACCACAAAACGGTCTCTGGACATGTCTAGTCACGATGAGCTACAACATTCTTATCATCGTTATTTTATTATATCACGCATTGCCGACACCCATATATTACGCGAGCTTTTTGTTTGCCAATAATATTATATATTTCTATATTTACACGTATAAACAAATGTGTTACATTTAATATTATCTTGAGCATGTATACGGTACACACAATAGTTTAAATACTAGTCCTGAAACATATTGGGTGTTTCACTTGAGACGTAGAATTCTATGGTACCTGCTCTTAAAAGGATTTCTAACTTAGCCACTGGACGTAGTCCTTAGACCATAATTAATTATAAGAAATGTGCGTCTGGCCAGTTTCAACCTGATACAGTCCCATTATGTTCTGGTCCCAAAATCCAACCGAAGTGTCAACACGGCTTATCATTTTGTACCATTGGTTCTACTTTATGGCGAGTTCAATGGAATCTTGAATTTTGGCAACTAGCTTTTCACACTGATTACGGATCTTTGTCATTTTATCGGCCAGATTAATCAGGAACACGACGAGAAGTGTATTATAATCCTGGGCTGGAGTGAGTTGGTGCAGGTTTTTTTCGGCAGCCAGCTCTAACATTATCATGTATTTTTTTCGAGCTTATAAAAGAACTGCAGCAATGGCTGATAGCTTTGTTGGGAAGGGAGTATCCTCAGTCAAGAATAATCTGAAATGACCTCCACCATCTAGCATCTGCGAATGATACTGCCCTACTTGTTGCCTGATTAGTTTGTTTAAGGGAAACGTATATATAGAGGCAGAACGGGACTTAAACCAGACGACTTTTGTCGAAATGAAATTTGATGAGTTACTAATATAAAATTATTTAAAATAAGACCAATGACGACTTGATAATAAATTTTTTAACGAAATAAATACAACACACTAGATAATAACAAGATCAAATTCGACATGTTTTGAAAAAAATAAAATGTATAATCTAAAAAAATAAAATTAATATAAAAATAAAAATAGAGGAGATATTTTTTTTACTTTTAACTCTTTTAAAAAATAAAAACAATGGGTTACTAACAAAAAAAACTTTAAAATAAGATTAATATTAACATACTTTGATAATAATTTATTAACAAAATAACTATAACACATGGGATAACATGTTATAAAAGTCAAAAAAGAAGAGAGAGAAATTTGTTTTATTTATAACACTCAAATCGTAATGAAATTTTAAACAAAATAAAAATTGATGAGTTACTAACACAAAATATTTTAAAATAAGACTAATGTTGACATACTTTGATATATGGACGACCATGTTGAAAAACCCGGCTGACCAAAGTGTCATTTTTTACTGGGGCTTTCTCAACGTTTGAGTCTAAAAGATAGTTGCACAAAAAAACGTGGGAGAGAGGGAGAGTGGAGAGAGGTGTGAGAAAAATGTGGGAGACAGGGAGAGGGGAGAGAGGAGTGAGTAGAGAGAATGACTATCAAAGAGAGAAAAATAAAGTAAAGTTATTTTTTCTAATAACTTTTAAACCTTAACATATTTTTTGACGAAATAAAGACCGTTAGACTCCTTACAACAAATATGTTATAATAAGATCAAGTTCGATATATTAAAAATATATATATAATCTAAAAAGAAGAGATAATGTGATTGTAAACGGTCGAAAAGGATTAGAGAGTAATTTATTTTGGTTATAACTATCAAACCGTAATGAATTTTTAAACGAAATAAAAATTTATATGTTACTAATAAAAATATTTTAAAATAAGACAAATGTTGGCATACTTTGATAATAATTTTTTAATGAAATATTTATAACACATGGGACAACATGTTAAAAAACAGATAATAATGTTATCAATGTTATCTATATTATCCATGTTATGTCATATTGTCTATGTTATTTATGTTATGTCATGTTATCTATATTATCCATAGTATGACATGTTATCTATACTATCTATGTTATCCATGGTATGTCATGTTATCTATGTTATCCATAGTATGTCATGTTATCCATATTAACAAAAAAAATATTTTTATGCTAACAAAAATATTTTAAAATAAGACTAATGTTGACATACTTTGATAATGATTTTTTTAATGAAATATTTATAACACATGGGATAACATGTTAAAAAATAGATAACAATTATATCTATGTTATTAGTGTTATCTATGTTACCTATGTTATCCATGTTATGTCATGTTATCTATGTTATCTATAGTATGGTATGTTATCTATATTATCTATGTTATCTACATTATCAATGTTATCCATGTTATCCATTGTATATTATGTTATTTATGTTATCCATGTTATGTCATGTTATCCATGTTATTCATGGTATGACATGTTATATATGTTATTCATGCTATAGCATGTTGTCTATGTTATCCATGTTATTCATGTTATAATTGGACTTCTGATAATGCATATATTTACACTAGAGATAACATAGGACACAACTTCCCTCCTATTTTTGATATTTTATTACTCTTTATCAAATAAATCAAACATGAGATAACGTACAATTCGATTGTTGATAACGTATACATTTAGATTGGAGATAACATACGACACCACTTCCCTCCTATTTTTGATATTTTCCATCTATTCAAAAAATAAATCAAACACGAGATAACGTACATACATGTAATAACATATAAATTTGGACCGGAGATAACATATGAACTACATCCCTCCTATTTTTTATATTTTCTTTCTATTTGAAAAATAAATTGAACCTGAGATAACTTACATTTGGACTGGAGATAACGTACGACACTAGTTCCCTCCATTTTTTCATATTTTCTCTATCTTTTAAAAATAAATTAAACATGAAATAACGTACAAACGGACTCGATATGACATAGATTTGGACAGAGATAACATTTGACACTACTTCCCTCCTATTTTCATATTTTCTCTCTCTTTAAGAAATAAATTGAACCTGAGATAACGTACAGTTAGATCAAAAAAAATTATTCTTTTCTATGTTATAACATGTTATCTCATATGTTATATTTATTTTGTTAAAAAATGTATTATCAAAGTATGTCGACATTAGTCTTATTTTTTAAAAAAATTGTGTTAGTAACTCATCCATTTTTATTTTGTTTAAAGTTGCATTACGGTTGGAGTGTTATAAACAAAACAAATTTCTCTCTCTTCTTTTTTGACTTTCACAATCACATTATAACACGTGTTATTCTATATTATTACATGCCCATGTGTTATAATTATTTTGTTAAATAAATATTATCAAAGTATGTTAATATTAGTCTTATTTTAAAGTATTTTTTATTAGTAACTTGTCGTTTTTATTTTATTTAAAAATTCATTAAGGTTCGAGAGTTATAAGCAATTTTTTCTCTCTCCTCTATTTTTACTTTTTACATTTACATGAATTCTCATTTTTTAGATTGTATATTTTATTTTTTCAAAACATGTCGAACTTAATTTTGTTGTTATCTCATGTGTTGTATTTATTTCGTTAAAAAATTAATTATCAAAGAATGTCGACATTAGTCTTATTTTATGGGATTTTATGTTAGTAACTCGTCAATTTTTATTTTGTTTAAAATTTTATTACGGTTTGAGTGTTATAAACAAAATAAATTTCTCTATCTTCTTTTTTGACTTTCACAATCACATTATAACACATGTTTCTATGTTATAACATGTTATCCCATGTGTTATAATTATTTTGTTAAAAAAATATGTGTGGTAATATTAATCTTATTTTAAAGTAATTTTTGTTAGTAAACCATCATTGTTTATTATATTTATAAATTCATTACGGTTCGAGAGTTATAAGTAAAATAAATTTCTCTCTTCTCTATTTTTACTTTTTACATTTACACTGATTCTCATTTTTTTATATTGTACATTTTATTTTTCAAAATATGTCGAATTTGGTCTTGTTGTAATATATTTTTTTGTAAGGAGTGCAACAGTGTTTATTTCGTCAAAAACTCCATTACCATTTAAAAGTTATTCACAAAAATATGTTATCTTTTTTTTCTGTCTCCTACAACCACTTTTTTCTCTCCACTCCCCTCTCTCTCTCTCTCTCTCTCTCTCTCTCTTCCCCTCACGTTACAAAATCAAACAGTTTAATGACGGATAAGTTGGACTGGATGGATAGGTGAACAAGTGGGTCATATTGTCTGATTTGAGGTGTCGTTCCTCTTCTATATATATCGTTTCTAATGGTAGTAAACTACTGCCACCAGCTACGTTGCCATCCTAGAGACTACGCTACAGCAACAGATTGCAGATCTGCCCTGCGCATCATGGGCTTTACTTGCTGTTCGACCGAACTAAACAGATCATTCCGAAGGGAGCGCAGTTTTGTGGGCCAGTTGTCAGGCCTGCTTCAGTTTCGGTGCTGCATTGCTGGGTGACTGGGTCGAGGCGTCATGGGCCTTCGCCAGCCTCCCTCCGTCAGTCCAATTTCTAACAGATTGCAGATCTGCCCTGCACATCATGGACTTACTTACAGCCCGATCCAAAACCAAACAGATCATCCCGACTGACGTGCAAGTGGTGGCGGTTGTCAGGCTCAGGCCTACTGGCTGGCTTACTGGTTGCTGCGCCTCCTTGCTGGGTCTATGCGTCGTGGCCCTTCTTGTGGCCGACGCCAAATCGACAGATATCTGGCGCTGAAGGAAGATTTTGGTTTGGAAATTTTATGACAACGTGCATAACCATAGATATATTTTTGCAACTGAGACTTCTTAATAATGAAAAATTCTTACAAATGGTCTGAGGTCTAATTTTATAACACAACCGCAATATAGGCTTTAATTGTTGTTATAATCTCCTCTGTATGTTCCAGCGGATTTCGAACTACAACTTATAACAACAATAAAGGACGTTTCCCAGAGGCTCTGCGAACAAATAATAAATAAAAAGTTATGAATGAATCAGAGTAGGGCTGTCAATTGGGAGGGTATTATCCATTTACCCTTACTCATACCCTGGAGGGTAAGGGTAAGGGTAGAGATTTTTATTACCCTTTATCCATTTACTCATTCCTTGTTTCCCCGCTATACTATAAAGGGAGGGTAAGATATAGACATTATCCATATCCTTTTATCTTTTTACCCGCACATGATATAAAGGTTACACAAAAATATATTCTAAAGGGGTTTGTATGTAAATATTTAACTCTAATATTGTATTCTATCATTGGAAAATGACTTGGTATTGTGCTTGTAATACTTTCTTGTTAAGGAAAAAACATATATATCTTGTGGAAAATGAGGTGTTGGTGAAACACTTATTTGTTATGCATACTTATGCAAAGGAAAAAAATGATTTATGTATAAAAAATTATTATTGTGTGAATTGACTTAACTTTACACGGAGAAACATGTGATTTTGATTTGGATATAATGTTTTATATGTTGTTATCAATAAATTAGTTATAAAATTATTAAAAATCAACACTCAATGTGTATAAAACTCTTTGTTGTCAAAATTACCCGCTTACCCTTTACCCTCCCCGTTTACCCTGTGGAGAAGAGGGTAAGGGTAAGGGTAAGGGGAGGGTAAGGAGATTGCTGAGAAGGATAATTACCCTTACCCTTACCCGTCGATGAACCAATAACGATAGATTACGAGGGAATGGTCCTCCTTTAGTTTTGGAATATATGGTGGAACGACAACACCAACTTTGCATTAAGAAGATATGAAAGTGGCTTTACGGTGACTAAACCGCAAACAACGAGAACTATATTATAATTTGAGCTTTGTTATATGGACGAGAATCCAGACGACCCGTCCTTTTTTTACACAATGCCCCTTCAGATGGCAGATACATGTTGTCCAAAGCGGCTGACAGAAAATATGGAACGTGGAAAGAGAGACAGTGGGAGAGAAAAAAATGTGAGAGAGGGAGAGAGTAGGAGGAGAGTGGGTAGAGAGAGAGGTGGTAGGAGAGAGAAAAAAGAATAAGTTATTTTTGTTAATAACTTTTGAACCATAATATATATTTTTAACAAAATAAATATGATTGCGCTCATTACAAAAGATACTTTACAACAAAACTAAGTTCTATATATGTTGAATAAATGAAATATACAATATAAAAGAGGTGATTATAAAAAATTAAAAAGGAGGAGAGAGAAATTTATTTTGCGTATAGCTTTCAAACTGTGATGAATTTTTTAACGAAATAAAAAGTAATGTGTACTAATAAAAATACTTTAAAATAAGACTAATGTTTACATACTTTGAAACGATTTTTTTTTGAAATAAATATAATAAATGAAATAACATTTTATTCCATTTTAATATAAGACTAATGTCGATATATTTTATATTATTATGTTATCCATATTATATTATGTTATTATCACATGTAATATTATTTTATTATTATGTTATCCATACCTTAAAATATTTATGTTATTATAGTATCCATATTATTTTATGTTATTCATGTTATTTTCATGTTATTCTATGTTATTTCATATTATTATGTATTATTTATGTTATCCATATTATTCATGTTATTTCATGTTATCTATGTTATTCATCCCCATCCATGTTATCCATAGTATTCTGTATTATCCATGTTATTTCATATCATTCACGTTATTCCATGTAATCCATGTTGTTTTTGTTAAATTTATTTTATATCATGTGCTATACCATGTTATATCATATTATTCTATGTAATTCATGTTAGGAAACATAAAATAATATGGATAACATAAAAACATAAAATATATCCATGTTTCTAAACATAATTAAGAGTAATAAGTAAAATAAATTTCTCTCTCCTCATTTTTTATTTTTTACAATCATGTTATTGAATAACAATTGTAACGCAAAATTTATTTTTCGAATGTGGATAACATGATTAACATAATAACATAAATAACAATTGTAACATAAAATTTATTTTTCTCTCCTGCTGTAGGGTCTCTCTCTCGTTCTGCAGATGGTTCCTCCGTCCAAAGATGGCCACGCCCCGTTGGTCGGTATGGGTGCCTCCTGTCCGGCCAGTGGTTCTTGGGTGGCGCTGGCTCGACCTCCAGTGATGGGAGTGCTACGCTGTGTTGCCGTGAGTGTACTCTGCGGTCGCGGTCTGGTCGCCCTCAAGCTGCCGCACCTCGTCGCAGTTGTGCCTCACGTTCACTGGTTCGGATCTCGTTCAGGATGACGGTGCCTCTCATCCCCGGTGTTGAGGCCCCTGCAGTTCATGATTAGGGGGAGTTTGCTTATGGCTCATCCTTGTATGTGCTCCCAGGAGTCGTGCTCATCAGGCGGGGATGTTTATTCCCAGGAGTTGCGCTCATCAGGGTGAGCACCCTCAAGGTGTTCGACCAGAGGCTTCTCCGAGTTTGCTCCAGATCAAGGCTTCAGCAAGTTAATCCAAGCCTCCTTTTGGTCACCCGAATCAAGACACTTTGGTATAGCAGTGATGCACAGGGTCTGTTGTTGATTGATGAATAGGGGCTGGACATCTACCTGGATTCCATACATTCAGGGAATGAATCAAATGCCAGTGGAGGAAAGGCAATGCCCAGCTCAAGGACGTCAGCTTTTGGACGGATTCTGCTGTTGTCTCTTCTGCATCTCGGTGTTCTTCTCAGTTTATTTCTGAATTGGGTCCATCCCAGGTTCTGGATGATGTGCATTAGTGCACAGTATTAGTTTCTTTCTGAATCGGATGCTTGCTCATCCATATAGAGACCTGAAGATATTGAAGGTTTGGTGGCAGAAGATGTTCCTTTGTCTCTTCGTGAAGATATCGACTGCTCCAGTTCTATAATCAGCTTTCAGACTTCCAGGATGGCACATCTTGAAGGTGTTTTTATTGTTAGTGTTGTGTTGGCTGTGCTGATTGCTGCCCTATACTATTGGTAGGGGTCTGTGTCTTTTGTAGGAGATGTAGATTTTCTTTCCTCTTCCTTTCAGGAGGTCTTTATTAAGATCTCGTTTGTTTTCTAGTTTTGGATGTTTCATCTCTGCTGGTTAAGGGGGCACAATGTTTTGTACCCAAAGTTTTGGTAATATTATAGCAACACATTTTTTTGACCGACCAAAAAAAACATAATAATATAAAATAATATGGATAAGATAATGACATAAAATAATATGGATAATATAATAACATAAAATATATCGACAATAGTCTTATATTAAAGTATTTTTATTAGTATTCTATTATTTTTTATTTCATCACAAAATTCATTATAATTTGAGAGTTGTAAACAAAATAAATTTCTCTCTCCTCCTTTTTGACTTTTTACAATCAAATTCTCTCTCCTTTTTTATATTGTATAATTTATATTTTTAAAATTTGGCAAACTTGATCTCATTTTAATGTATATTTTATAAGGAGTGCAGCGGTATTTATTTCATCAAAAATCTCCTTGTGGTTCAAAAGTTATTACTAAATAAATTTCTCTCTCCTCATTTTTTTAATTTTTACAATCATATTATTGAATAATAGTTGGAACGTAAAATTTATTTTTGAAACTTGGATAACATGATTAACATAATAACATAAATATTTTAAAAATATGTATAACATATTAATATAAAATAATATGGATAAGATAATAACAAAAATATGTTATTATCAAAGTATTTTGACATCGGTCTTATTTTAAAGTATTTTTCGTAATAAGTGGAACAATATTTATTTCGTCGAAAAATACATTACCGTTTCTAAGTTATTAACAAAGATATGTTCTCTTTTTTCTCTCTCCGCTCTTTAATTTTTTTTATTATCAAAGTATATCAATATTAGTCTTATTTTGAAGTATTTTTCGTAAGAAGCGCAACTGTGACAACACATCCCACTATCACACAGACAGCGAGGTGTTACGCGAAAATGTGCGGAAATCACCATAACCACAGATTACCAAAAACACGGGTTAATTAAAACTGATTGCGGAAAACTGATAAACTGAGAAACTATTACATTCCGGTCCTCATCCTGCAAGGAAGCAGGTTATATACATATATACAAGCCTTGATACATATCCACAGCTTAGAGCAACAGTTGTCCCGTCATATCATGAGTTCATCACCTGTTTATACATACATAAGGGCTCACATCCGGCCAACCGCAGGATATACAAAACATCAACGATCATACATCGTGAAACAACGTCAAAACACTGCCAAGGACCTGAGAGTACATGGATGACTCTAGACTCTACTACAAAACATCCAAAATAGCAGCATATCCATCGCTTGCCTTCTACTACTCGTCTGGCTGCTCGGCCACAACACCACGACCACCACCACGTCTAGCTTGACCACCGAAAAAGGGTGCAAACCAGCGGAGTGAGACAATTGAACATTGTCCCAGTGGGAAACATAACTTCCCCACCGCAACCACAGAACCTCAGAAAGATAAAGCTATAACAGCAGATAACTGATAAGAGATATAATAAGAGCAAGTTATGTAAGGCAAAGCTATTTTTACCGACAAGCTTACCAGCTGTACAAAAGGCATATAACCAAGTATATCTTTATAGAACATGATTGACAAGATAAGATATCGAAGTTCCACTACATATGAAGAACATATAAGCAATCTGCAATATATAACGGAGTTGACTACACAAACAAGGCCTCAACCAAGGTTTCGTGTTTGTCTTAAGCAGTAAATACTAAACGGTTGAATTATGTATTATTATTATGCCCCGAGGAAGTGAACTGTACCGTTCAAATCCAACCTTCGGCTGTGAAGCCCATAGCCGGTTCCATACAAGGTTAATGGAAGAGCCGGACTCCACAACCTTCACCCTCGTGGTCAGTGCACGAGATCCAAAGCAGGACCACAGTCTCATGCTCAAGTGGCCTCATCTATAGGGTCAGCTCCTCAAGCTACCCTTCCTCTAGTCCGCCTCGGTACAGGTCACGACGCTAGTATATCTGAGCCACGGGCCTGATCATCGTGCTCTGAGGCATGAACGCATTCATGCTCATCGTATCACATATTCGGAGCCATGGGCATGTTCACCATGCTCATCACATATCCGAGTCTACAACCGAAGTTGCACTCTTACCTCCTCACTTTAGGCTAGGAGCAACCTCGCATATTCAACAATATGCGCTCAGAGTAATCCTGTAGGAGAACCCGTTTCACCATCACCAAATTCCTGACGATGATGGATCTATGGTCAGAGCAAACTACATGATATATTCCACTGTAATTATTTAGTATCTTTTAGATGGATTGCAAGATTCAACCAAGTTGTATAACATGCAGACTATAACAAAATGAACAACATAAAACTCAACATTATGTTTTTACTATAATCACATCAACTTGATCCATCTCAAGGATCCAACATCACATGTTATCACTTGGCCTCTTGCCAACCATCCAGATCCATTTCAAGGATCATCACATACCATGGGATCTCAATCCCTCATCATGTATTACCACTTCCTCTCAAGGCTCGCGTCATCATCATGGGACAAACACATCATACATGCAATCTCATCAACCAGAGTAATTATCAGAGTGATGTTACTCATCACATATTTCTCATAGCCTTTTCATGGCTAAGCATCACCTGCATGGTTAGTGTACTCAATAATCATAGTTTCAACATAAGGACTATGCTTACCATCATGAGATGATATTCAAGATGCTATACTTATCAATTATACATCAACTGGTGATCATGTGCACAAGACACCTTGTTAAGCAACTATTTATGTACTTATCCTTATCTCATCATTATATAGATAATCAAGATGATTACATAATGCATGTAGTCATGTCAGATATGAAGGACAAGCTTTACCATTATCATCACCATTATATGGGCAAGGAGTAACCATCGTTTGGAAGCAAGGACAAAAATATATATAACAGTCAGCTTTTATGCATCGTGAAACCCCCACTATATGTGCTACATCCCTCACTAGAAGTACCAAGGATCCTCACTATATAGCTGTATTAGGCCACCTGCCCTCACCAAAGAACAACCCACCGCAGCCCGCAACGCTGCGTTGCCACTAAGGCAACCAAGCGCGCGCGACGCGGCGTTACAGGGGGATGTGTGGCGCGTCAAGGGGGAAGTGTCGGGCACTCTCCTATCGGGCAACGCCCGTCACGATTCAGCGTTATCGGCCGATACCAGGGACACGTGACGCCCGTCACAAGGAGCTCAGCAACGCCCGACACAGGGCTGTCGTCCAGGTCATCACAAGAAAATAACAACCAAGAGAGAGAGAGAGAGAGAACACATCCACTAAACGTGCAACAACTTGGTCAAGGCCTAACGGCCAACACAAAGCAAAGGAAAGGGTGTGGCGCCCGTCACAAGAACAAGGGGTGTCGCCCAACACACCACACATCACCCAACACAAGAGAAAACGTGTCGCCCAACATGCTAAAACAAGAGGTATCGCCCAACAAGGTCATCTTCCTCCTCAAACACAAGGTACTCAAAACCCTAGAGGTTCAAGGAGATGGCTCACCACAATCAACCAAGAAAGAGGGGTCTTGCACACCACCTATCACCCATCGGGCAGCACAAACACCAACCCAAGCTCACCCTTCTAGTCCATGGTGAGAGGAGAGTGTTGCTCAAGCAAATAGAACACAAGCTCACCTCAATCGACTATGAAAGAGGGGTGTTGCTCATGAGACTAGAAGCTTAAACTCACTCCTCTAGACCAAAGAGAGAAAGGAGTATTTCTCACCAAAAACTACCAAGAGGATCGGCCAAACAAGGGTACTAAGAAAGGTGTATAAACTAACAACAATATATAAGCAAGAAAGGAGGTAATGTAGCTAGAGTTAGAAGTTATGAAACCCGCCTTAAGCATCTTCACTCTCCAAGCACCACCAAGAAGGAAGATGGAGACTCCAAGGCTATCGGCCACCACTTGCTCCTCCAAGGTGTGTCGGCCACCAAGTTGCTCCTTCAAGGGGGTATCGGCCACCACAAGCAAGGAAGAGAGTTGTGTCATGCAACAAGGTGGAGGAGAAGCAAAGGAACCAAAGGAACTCCTAACAAAGGAAAGGACACGCCTATATAGAAGGAAAGGGAGGAGAAAACAAGGTTGGTCCAAGCAAGGTGTCACTTGCCTAGGGACACTTGTCCTAGTGCACGAGCCACCACTCTAGCAAGCTCTATACACATGTCTAAGGTATGCACCAAGTGTCCACTAAACAAGGTCAAGGCTAGGTCAAAACACCATGGGCGACACACAAGGCACCATGGGCGACACACATCCATGTTGGCCGACACAAACACTCCTAGGCCGATACACTCACCTCCTGTGTGACACACACTTCTCTTGGGCGACACAAGGCTCAACCAAGCCAAAATAAGGCACCTCAAGGCCCAAACAAGCTCAACCAGGCCCAAAAGAACTTAAGCAACGAGCCCAAGCCTTCCTCTCAACACCAGAGGAAGCAAAAAGAGAGAAGAACACCTCACAAGGTGGCAAACTTGCCCACAAAACCCTAGACTTGGGTTATCTGCAAGTAGTCCCTCCAACTCTCAACAAAGCACAACCAAACCCTAATCACCACTAAAGGTGATTAGTAAGCACCAAAGCATCAAGGTTAAGCAAAGCAAATAGGGTAAACCCTAAACGAAGGTCAGGGTCCTTACAAGCTAACCCCCTTCAAAGGATTTCGTCCCCGAAATCCGAAGAGAAAAGCGAGGGATACTTCCTCCTCATATCTTCCTCAAGCACCCACGTGGCTTTCTCAATGCCACGATGATGCCAAAGAACCTTCATAAGAACCAAGTCCTTCCTCTTCAGCTTCTTGACCCGTCTGTCAAGGATCGCCACAGGACCTTCCTCGTAGGTCACATCTTCATCAATCTCAACTTCGACTGGCTGTATCATTGTTCCCAATTTTGGATGGCTTTTCTTCAGCATACTGACATGGAACACTGGATGCAACTTGTGCAACTCTGGAGGCAACTCTAACTCGTAAGCTACTTTGCCAACACGTGTTATAACTGGGTAAGGCCCCATATATCTGGGCGCTAACTTACCCTTCCGACCAAACCTTAGCACACCTTTCCACGGCGAGACTTTAAGATACACTTTGTCTCCTACCTGGAACTCCAAAGGTCGTCGTCGATTGTCTACATAAGACTTCTGCCTGTCCTGTGCCACTTTCAACTGTTGCTGTATCACTTTGATCTTTTCTGTTGTCTGCTGCACAAGCTCAGGACCCAAAAGCTGATACTCACCAGACTCATACCAACACAGAGGAGATCTGCACTTCCTTCCATACAAAGCCTCATAAGGAGCCATGTCAATGCTTCGCTGATAACTGTTGTTGTAGGCAAACTCTATCAAACTCAGATGTACATCCCAGTTGCCTAGAAACTACAAAACACAAGCTCGAAAGAGATCTTCCAAAGTCTGAATAGTCCTCTCTGACTGTCCATCTGTCTGCGGGTGAAAGGCAGTACTGAATCTCAACTGCGTTCCCAACGCTTTGTGCAACTGTTCCCAGAAACGACTCATAAACTGTGGACCTCTGTCGGAAACTATCGTAACTGGCACACCATGCAAACGTACTATCTCATCCACATATACTCGAGTGAGATTCTCAGATGTATACGTCGTCTTCACTGGTAGGAAATGGGCAGACTTCGTCAATCTGTCCACTATCACCCAAATGGAATCATGATTCCTAGTTGTCCTGGGTAGACCAACTACGAAATTCATGGTTATGTGATCCCATTTCCACTGCGGTATCGGAAAATGTTGCAACGTACCTACCGGCTTCTGATGTTCAGCCTTCACTTGCTGACACACTGTACACCTAGCCATGAACTCAGCTACATCTTTCTTCAAGCCGGGCCACCAATACAAGTCTTTCAGACTATGATACATCTTGGTGACACCTGGATGCATAGCATACATCGATGTGTGTGCTTCCTCGAGCACCAACTTCCTCAGCTCATCGACATTAGGAACCACCATCCTATTACGATAGCAGACTAGTCCATCCTCGGACTCATGAAACCCATCACGCTTGTCGCTGCCGAACTCTAATCTGATCAACTGTACTGCATCATCTGACTGCTGGGCATCTTTGATCTGCTGTCTCAACGTAGGCTTGACTTGCATCTATGCTAAGAGTCCAGCTAACAGGGAAACCTCCATCTGCACGTTCATCTGTCGCATAGAAACAAACATATCTCGCCTATGGCATACCAGAGAACTCAATCGTGCCTTCTTTGAAGAAAGAGAAGAAGACTTTCTGCTAAGAGCATCAACTACCACGTTCGCCTTACCAGGATGATACTCGATAGTGCAGTCGTAATCATTGATCAACTCCATCCATCGACGTTGTCGCATGTTCAACTCATGCTGCAAAAAGATGTACTTCAGATTCTTATGATTCGTAAAGATCTGACACACTTCCCCATAAAGATAGTGTCTCCAAATCTTTAACGCATGAACCACATCCGCCAACTCCAAGTCATGAGTTGGATAGTTCTCCTCATGTTTCTTGAGCTGTCGCGAGGCAAAAGAAACCACATGATCTTCCTACATCAGCACACAACCTAAACCTTTCTTGGAAGCATCGCAGAAAACAACATAACCCTTTCCAGGCTCTGGCATAATCAACACTGGAGCACTGGTCAGCTTCTCCTTCAGGCTCTGGAAAGCTTGCTGACATCGTTCATCCCAAACAAAAGGCACATCCTTTCTCGTCAACTTTTTCATTGGCAATGCAATCGCACTGAAGTCCTTGATAAACCTTCGGTAGTATCCTGCTAAACCCAGGAAACTACGAACTTCTGTCAGCGTCTTCGGTTGTTCCCAATCCGCAACGGATTCCACCTTCTTTGGATCTACTTTGACTCCTTCAGCAGATATCACGTGACCTAAGAAAGTCACTTCCTCCAACCAGAACTCACACTTACTGAACTTGGCATATAGCTGATGTTGACGAAGAAGAGTCAATGATCGTCGAATATGTTGCCCATGCTCTAGCCTGTCCCGACTATAGATCAAGATGTCATCTATAAAGACTACAACAAACTGATCTAAGAACGGACGGAACACTCTGTTCATCAGATCCATGAAAGCAGCAGGTGCATTGGTTAACCCAAACGGCATAACCACAAACTCAAAGTGACCATACCTCATCCTGAAAGCTGACTTTGGTATGTCATCCGCCTTAATCCTCAACTGATGATATCCAGACCATAGATCGATCTTCGAAAACACTGTAGCACCACACAACTGATCGAACAGATCATCTATTCTCGGCAACGGGTACTTGTTCTTGATCGTGACCTTGTTCAACTGCCGGTAATCTATGCACAACCGCATTGATCCATCCTTCTTCTTGACAAACAACACTGGAACACCCCAAGGCGATATACTCGGTTGGATAAAACCTTTCTCCAACAACTCTTGCAACTGCTTTTTCATCTCTGCCATCTCTACCGGAGCCATCCTATACGGTGTTTGTGCAACTGGATGTGTTCCTGGAACCAGATTGATCTCAAAATCAATCTCTCGGGGTGAAGGAACACCAGGAAACTCTTCAAGAAACACATCTGCAAACTTTCGGACAACTGGCACCTCCTCAAGACTAGGACCTTTCGCCTTGGTAACCACAACAGTATCCACGACGTGAGCTAAGAACGCCTCACATCCTTGTCGTAGCAACTTCTCTGCCACCAAAGCTGATACCAAACATGTCGGAAGAATCTTCCTATCTCCCTGGAAGATCTACTTCTCTCCCGCATCATCAAACACAGCTTGCTTGGAACCAAAGTCCAAGACAACCTTATACTTCTCTAAGGTATCCATCCCAAGGATAACATCGAAACCGTGCATATCAAGTGGTATGAGATCCACTTGAATGTTGTGTCCCGAGAAAGACAAGACACAAGATGGACACTCTTCTCGAAGCAATGAGGAACCATCAAGAGGGGTTTCTAATAACAAGCTATCCTTCTTACAACTAACAGGTAAATGACAGCTTTCAATCATACTATAGGCGATAAAAGAGTGTGTAGCACCCGGGTCAACCAGAACAGATATAAAGCAAGAAGAAGACATATCATAATGAAATAACTCCATTTGACCTGTCACCACTCGCGGGTTGACTATCGCCTCCGGCTGATTCATAGCGTAGAATCGAGTCGTTTCTTGTTGTCCACGTCCTATGCTTCCTTGAGCAGACGAACCAGCTTGAGACGCTTGACCGCGTCCTCGACCTCTGCTACCACTGGGTTGCAGCCTCTCTAACCCTTGTTGATTCTGCCTCGGCTGCTGCGTCACTTCAACATCTTTATTCAGGAAATGCAACTTGAGATGCCCGGTCTGACCACAAAGATAGCATGCCCTATCTTCAAACCGTGGTCTAGATGGCCCTGTCACTGCCACTGAAGCTGTACTGTGTGCTTTAGACGGCGAAGAAACATAACCTCTTCTCTTACTCAGAGACCACTGCAAAGGTGCACCGGGACCTCTCATCACAGAAGGTGTTGAAAACCTTGGCTTCTTGAAGCCACCAAACCTCTGTCCCTAAAACTGAGTAGGTCTCTTCTTAGCCATAGACTCTCTTTTCTCCCTTACTGACCTTTCAATCCTTCGGACATATTCCACAAACGTAGCAAACCGCTCTCGGTTCTCCAATGCATACACAGGTGTTGTCAGCTCAGAACTTAAACCTTTCTCGAACCGCCTGATCCGCTCCTCATCCGTTGCTGCCATGTGAGGACAAAACCTCAACAGGTCCATGAACTTAGCCTCATACTCAGTGATGTTCATCGTTCCTTGTCGCAAATGCTCGAACTGACTGATCTTCTCATCCAGATACGTCTTCGGAAAGTATCTGTTGACGAACTCGCGCCGGAACACTTCCCAATAGATCACCTGTAACGTCCCAGGATTTGAGACCTCAGATAACATGATCTTAAAAGGAATGATTGGACTACCCATATCACCAAGGTGCACCTCCTTTTCCGGGAGCCCATCACTAAAGAACTCCATAGTTAAGCGTGCTCAGCTTGGAGTAGTACTAGGATGGGTGACCAGTCGGGAAGTTGATCCTGGCTTGCGCGTCAGTGTGGACAAAGTGCGCAGTTAAGGCTAGTGGTGGTTTGTGGGGCCAGTCGTCATTCCTAAAACTCTACTAGAGCCATGGGCAGTGGGCCCAGGCGTTACAAATGGTATCAGAGCCATAGCCCCTCCAGTAGGTGGGGCCCACATGGGCATGTGACATGCCAGTCTTGAGCCGTGCAGTCCAGGCATGTAGGAAATGGCTGTCCATGGTTGACGTAGCCACCCTTGTGCTGGTATTCTGTGATCGGGAGTTGGGTGTCCATGAGCCATTATGGGTCTGCACTGAATTGGGGAAGAGATTATGTGGCCTTATAGTTGAGCCTTGACGAGGACGTCAAGAGTCTAAGTGGGGGAGATTGTAACGTCCCAGGATTTGAGACCTCAGATAACATGATCTTAAAAGGAATGATTGGACTACCCATATTACCAAGGTGCACCTCTTTTTCCGGGAGCCCATAACTAAAGAACTCCATAGTTAAGCGTGCTCAGCTTGGAGTAGTACTAGGATGGGTGACCAGTCGGGAAGTTGATCTTGGCTTGCGCGTCAGTGTGGACAAAGTGCACAGTTAAGGCTAGTGATGGTTTGTGGGGCCAGTCATCATTCCTAAAACTCTACTAGAGCCATGGGCAGTGGGCCCAGGTGTTACATCACCTCACCAAGCCGCTTCTCTTCCTCGATGGTCCACCAGTGACCAGCGCTATCCTTCATAAGGTAGACAGTGTGCTTTACTTTGTCTGCTTCAGGGATGTCGAGGATCCGGAAAGCCTTCTCAAGACTTGTCAGCCATAGATCTGCATCCGCTGGATCAGCCGTTCCAGCATAATCTGAAGCTCCGACTCGGAGAAGCCGCTCAAAGGTCTTCCCAATACCCGACGCTTCTCCATGGGGAACCTGTGCTCGCGGAGGAGGCACTGGTAATCGCTCAACCATGAGATTCATCGTAGCCATTAGCTGCCCCATAAGTTGTTGATAGGCAGGGTGTTCAAGAATGGCTGGGTCAGGTTAGGGGACCTCGGGCACCCGATCTCCATGTGCCTGTCCTTCAGCTCCATCAACTGATGCAGCACCGCTGTACTCAGCTGAGTGTTCTTCATGGTTTCCAGACATCTTGACTTTTCTTCTGCTGAGGAAGAAGATGATTATGAGAAAATCTGGAAGACTCATAAGAACAGACTCAACCTAGTCCTAAATCCCTGTAGACTCAACGAACCTAGAGCTCTAATACCAAAACTTGTGACAACACATCCCACTATCACACAGACAGCGAGGTGTTACGCGAAAACGTGGGGAAATCACCATAACCACAAATTACCAAAACACGGGTTAATTAAAACCGATTACGGAAAACTGATAAACTGAGAAACTATTACATTCCGGTCCTCATCCTACAAGGAAGCATGTTATATACATATATACAAGCCTTGATACATATCCATAGCTTAGAGCAACAGTTGTCCCGTCATATCATGAGTTCATTACCTATTTATACATACATAAGGGCTCACATCCGGCCAACCGCATGATATACAAAACATCAACGATCATACATCGTGAAACAACATCAAAACACTACCAAGGACCTGAGAGTACAGGGATGACTCTAGACTCTACTACAAAACATCCAAAACAACATCATATCCATCGCTTGCCTTCTACTGCTCGTCTGGCTGCTCGGCCGCAACACCACGACCACCACCACGTCTAGCTTGACCACCTAAAAAGGGTGCAAACCAGTGGAGTGAGACAATTGAACATTGTCCCAGCGGGAAACATAACTTCCCCACCGCAACTACAGAACCTCAAAAAGATAAAGCTATAACAGTAGATAACTGATAAGAGATATAACAAGAGCAAGTTATGTAAGGCAATGCTATTTTTACCAACAAGCTTACCAGCTGTACAAAAGGCATATAACCAAGTATATCTTTATGGAACATGATTGACAAGATAAGATATCGAAGTTCCACTACATATGAAGAACATATAAGCAATCTGCAATATATAACGGAGTTGACTACACAAACAAGGCCTCAACCAATGTTTCGTGTTTGTCTTAAGCAGTAAATACTAAACGGCTGAATTATGTATTATTATTATGCCCCGAGGAAGTGAACCGTACCGTTCAAATCCAACCTTCGGCTGCGAAGCCCATAGCCGGTGCCATACAAGGTTAATGGAAGAGTCGGACTCCACAACCTTCCCCCTCGTGGTCAGTGCATGAGATCCAAAGTAGGACCACAGTCTCATGCTCAAGTGGCCTCATCCATAGGGTCAGCTCCTCAAGCTACCCTTCCTCTAGCCCGCCTCGGTACAGGTCACGACGCTAGTATATCTGAGCCACGGGCCTGATCACCGTGCTCTGAGCCATGAACGCATTCATGCTCATTGTATCACATATTCAGAGCCATGGGCCTGTTCACCATGCTCATCACATATCCGAGTCTACAACCGAAGTTTCACTCTTACCTCCTCACTTTAGGCTAGGAGCAACCTAGCATATTCAACAATATGTGCTCTGGGTAATCCTGTAGGAGAACCCGTTTCACCATCACCAAATTCCTGACGATGATGGATCTATGGCCAGGGCAAACTACATGATATATTCCATTGTAATTATTTAGTATCTTTTAGATGGATTGCAAGATTCAACCAAGTTGTATAACATGCAGACTATAACAGAATGAACAACATAAAACTCAACATTATGTTTTTACTATAATCACATCAACCTGATCCATCTCAAGGATCCAACATCACATGTTATCACTTGGCCTCTTTCCAACCATCCAAATCCATTTCAAGGATCATCACATACCATGGGATCTCAATCCCTCATCATGTATTACCACTGCCTCTCAAGGCTCGCGTCATCATCATGGGACAAACACATCATACATGCAATCTCATCAACCAGAGTAATTATCAGAGTGATGTTACTCATCACATATTTCTCATAGCCTTTTCATGGCTAAGCATCACATGCATGGTTAGTGTACTCAATAATCATAGTTTCAACATAAGGACTATGCTTACCATCATGAGATGATATTCAAGATGATATACTTATCAATTATACATCAACTGGTGATCATGTGCACAAGACACCTTATTAAGCAAATATTTATGTACTTATCCTTATCTCATCATTATATAGATAATCAAGATGATTACTTAATGCATGTAGTCATGTCAGATATGAAGGACAAGCTTTACCATTATCATCATCATTATATGGGCAAGGAGTAACCATCGTTTGGAAGCAAGGACAAAAATATATATAACAGTCGGCTTTTATGCATCATGAAACCCCCACTATATGTGCTACAGCCCTCACTAGAAGTACCAAGGATCCTGACTATATATCTATACTAGGCCACCTACCCTCACCAAAGAACAACCCACCGCAGCCCGCAACGCTGCGTTGCCACTAAGGCAACCAAGCGTGCGCGACGCGGCGTTACAAGGGGATGTGTTGCGCGTCAAGGGGGAAGTGTCGGGCACTCTCCTATTGGGCAACGCCCGTCACGATTCAGCATTATCGGCCGATACTAGGGACATGTGATGCCCGTCACAAGGAGCTCAACAATGCCCGACACAGGGCTGTCGTCCACGTCATCACAAGAAAATAACAACCAAGAGAGAGAGAGAACACATCCACTAAATGTGCAACAACTTGGTCAAGGCCTTACGGCCGACACAAAGAAAAGGAAAGGGCGTGGCGCCCGTCACAAGAACAAGGGGTGTCTCCCAACACACCACACATCACCCAACACAAGAGCAAATGTGTCGCCCAACATGCTAAAACAAGAGGTATCGCCCAACAAGGTCATCTTCCTCCTCAAACACAAGGTACTCAAAACCCTAGAGGTTCAAGGAGATGGCTCACCTCAATCAACCAAGAAAGAGGGGTCTTGCACACCACCTATCACCCATCGGGCAGCACAAACACCAACCCAAGCTCACCCTTCTAGTCCATGGTGAGAGGAGAGTGTTGCTCAAGCAAATAGAACACAAGCTCACCTCAATCAACTATGAAAGAGGGGTGTTGCTCATGAGACTAGAAGCTTAAACTCACTCCTCTAGACCAAAGAGAGAAAGGAGTATTTCTCACCAAAAACTACCAAGAGGATCGGCCAAACAAGGGTACTAAGCAAGGTGTATAAACTAAAAACAAAATATAAGCAAGAAAGGAGGTAATGTAGCTAGAGTTAGAAGTTATGCAACCCGCCTTAAGAAACTTCAAGCTCCAAGCACCACCAAGAAGGAAGATGGAGACTCCAAGGCTATCGGCCACCACTTGCTCCTCCATGGTGTGTCGGCCACCAAGATGCTCCTTCAAGGGGGTATCGGCCACCACAAGCAAGGAAGGGAGTTGTGTCGTGCAACAAGGTGGAGAAGAAGTAAAGGAACCAAAGGAACTCCTAACAAAGGAAAGGACACGCCTATATAGAAGGAAAGGGAGGAGAAAACAAGGTTGGTCCAAGCAAGGTGTCACTTGCCTAGGGACACTTGTCCTAGTGCATGAGCCACCACTCTAGCAAGCTCTATACACATGTCCAAGGTATGCACCAAGTGTCCACTAAACAAGGTCAAGGCTAGGTCAAAACACCATGGGCGACACACACCCATGTTGGCCGACACAAACACTTCTAGGTCGATACACTCACCTCCTGGGCGACACACACTTCTCTTGGGCGACACAAGGCTCAACCAAGTCAAAACAAGGCACCTCAAGGCCCAAACAAGCTCAACCAGGCCCAAAAGAAATTAAACAACGAGCCCAAGCCTTCCTCTCAACACCAGAGGAAGCAAAAAGAGAGAAGAACACCTCACAAGGTGGCAAACTTGCCCACAAAACCCTAGACTTGGGTTATCTGCAAGTAGCCCCTCCAACTCTCAACAAAGCACAACCAAACCCTAATCACCACTAAAGGTGATTAGCAAGCACCAAAGCATCAAGGTTAAGAAAAGCAAACAGGGTAAACCCTAAACGAAGGTCAGGGTCCTTACATCAACAGTGTTTATTTCGTCAAAAAATGTATCACCTTTTAAAAGATATTAACAAAAGTATATTCTCTTTTTATCTCTCCTACAATAACTTTCTCTCTCCACTTCCCTTCCCACTCTCCCTCTCTCTCTCTTTCTCTCCATCTCCCTCTCTCCATTTGTCTCTCACGATGCAAAAAGCAACAGTAGAAAAAAAAGTACACATACAACAAATGATGGGACAATTAGTAGATGAGGGACAAATGGATGTAGACATATCACTAGGGGACAAATGTTCATTCCATTTCTCATCCAGCTAGTCGTCCGTGTATCATTTTCCTTATAATTTTGGGAGTTTGGGACCATGAGTTGGTTGAGACACATTCTTTCCGACAACCAGCTCTGAGATCATCATTGATTTTGTTGGAGCTTATGAAAGAACTGCCACAATGGGTGAAGCATCATTGGGAAGGGAGTTTGTCCGTCCTCATCCTCAAGAATAATCTGAAATGAAATTCACCGCATAAGCATCATACGACCCTATTTGCTACCTCAGTTTGTTTAATGGTGGTGGTAGACATCCTTAGCAGCAGATTGCAGATCCGTCTCGTGCATCATGAAAAAAGATCCAGTCCTAAGGCCCCTTTTTTCATGATGGTATTGACATCCATCTCAGCCATCCATTCTTCAAAAAGTATCCATTACGTGTTTCATAATGCAGACGGATCTCTAGTGAGTTTTTTTGGGAACAGACGGTTGAGATGTGTCAGCACATCTTGAAAAAAGGGGCCTCAGGACTGGATTTGGACTTGGTGCATCATGGGCTTTAGATGATGCCAAACCCAACCAAATAGATTATCCCGAGCCCCTATTGGAAGAGTAAGTGGCAGTAGTCAGGCCTACCTTGGACTTCTGCTTGCTTGCTACCTTCAAATTGTAGACCCATCAGACCCATTTATAATAGATTTTGTATCTACCCAGTGCATCAAAGGCTGACGGACCCAAAAGGGCCCAAACCAAACATATTGTGATAAGTGAAGCGCAAGTGCTAATGGTGATTAGGCCCAGGCCTGCAACTGCTATTTGCTTGCCACCTTGTGGTTCTATGTGTTATGGACCAACGGGCCTTCTCTGTTCTCTCTCTCTCTCCCCCTCTCTCTCTCTCTTCATGAATCCATTTGTACCTTGCGGCGGATACCAAATGGACATTATGGTTGAGAACAATTGTGGTTGTCTCTTGATTTTCTTCTTCATACTAACTTCAAGGTGTTTGAGAACAATTGTGATTATCTCTTGATTTATATATGATTGAGATTGGTTGCGTTTGTAACTCAGGTTTGAGGGTTGTATGGTATAGTTTTTGGTGTCGTGGCCTACGTACCTAAGACAAATGAGGTTTTCAATGGGATAGTTGTTGTGCCCCTACTAGTAGTTGAACCATTGTGTCACTGTAATTTTTCAGTCATAATGATCTAGGAGAAGAGATCTTTAGGAGTCTAGTGATCTTTTGATCTTATACGGGGTTGATTGTAACTTTATGGTGGCCAGATAGTAGTTTGAATGGTACGTCTCAAACTAGTAGCACATAATAAAATTTGTAACTCAGACGCGTAGTATCTTGTTTAGGTTTAATTAGAAAGTCACATAAATGTGCACTTGTATCTCCTTTACTTATTACAAATAGTATATAACTTCCCTACTATGTACATGTAAGCATGAGTATCAGGTATAGTTACCAGTACATAATGTACAGTACTTTTTCTATTTGTTGAGTATATATCCATGTAAAGAGAATAAGTACTTGATACATATATCATGTATAGAGATAATAAATGTTGATTAATCTGCCTCTAGATAACCCTATCATCATATAAGCGTTAGCAATGAGTATGTTAGTTTTTTCCATATAATATCATTAAGACTTGGGGTCTCACCCCCGTGGTTGTCTACATCTCTTAGGTATGGTTGAGTTGCGGAAGGATGTGTTGATTAAGATGTAACAAGGAACAATATAGTAAAGTCTAGAATGTTCATGTACTCTCACTTTTCTGAGTTATGGGTGGATACTTGATGATGTATTTGTTAAGTTGTTTCTCTTGGTGTTTCTCTATGATCACGAGTTGCAAACTATGTCAACAATATTATATTATTATAGTTTCATGATCATGGACAATCTTGTAGTCCCTTTTCTAAAAAAAATAAAGAGACATGTTAGTTGATTCTCTATTATGTCTACATGAGAATGATTCATATGTGCAGCTGTACACTTCTATGTATCATTTGCAAGGTTTTCATGGCAATTTCTCGCAATAGGAACTCTATGTGGAATATTATACTAAAAAAATTTGACTCAGTTTTCTATGGTTGTTAGTTTTAGTTGGGTTTTTGTCTAAAGGTTCTTTCCTAGTGACCATTTAGGGTTTGATCAGCGGGATAGTTCCTTACAACAAACCTACTGTAGAATATGGTCTGAAGTTGATGTTTTGTATTCAAGAGGAAACATAGACAAAGTTGTATTAATTAGGGAATACTTGATATCCAACCCCCCCAAGACACCTAGTAAGTATGTCTTACCACACTATAGAGAACAAAATCTTAGGCCGTCACAAAATGCGGTACGTGCCACACATTGAAAAATCCCACAACCAAAGTCATTTATTATGGAGGAGACAAAAAAGTGGGAGGTAATATCTGAAGAGCAAATAGCATATTGGGCAAACGACATGCAACCTAGGAAGAAAATTTTCACAATGTGGCCTACAGTAAATCCAAGAGATCCATCGCATAAAATGTTTGGGCCACATAATTTTAGGAAGTTACATGGAAGGACATGAGTCTATGGAAGCAAGAGTAGCTAGAAATTCACTCCATGCTAAGCGCAAGATAATTTCCATCAGAAACTTTCCTAACTCAGGGGTCTGTCCTGGGGGTCATCACAATGCTAAAATATTTTTGACTTTTTAATATTGAGAAGAAGACCAAAGTTTGGCCCATGTTGTTGGATAAGGTATACAACCTTGAAATTCTTCCCTAGTCACCAATGAGGATGTCATAATAAAGAGAGAAAGTGAGGAGGTTGAGGTGACATTCATCCTTTATCTATAAAATAATAGGACAGAGAGTGAATTAAAAAAGGAGGGACCCAACATATCATCTAATCCGATACTAGCTTTAGAGAGAAGAGTCCCACTTTGATCCATATAGAAAGAACTTGTGGAGCTTAGAATTTCCTCAACCCAACGTGCATTAAAATATAGGGAAGGAGAGCCTCCGAACATATGATGAATTATCAAAAATTGTGTAGGTGTTGTTGAATTCAATAAGAGCCATCACGAGGAATGGCACAATGTTTCTATCGTGGGCATGGCTAGTGATTGCATGTAGAAAGAATTAAAAAATTCCATAAATACCAACATCCAAGAGATGGGGTGGGTAAGACAACTATCTTGTTGACTGGGACCATGCCAAGACAATGAGTTGGGGTGGTTGTGGTTTCAAAGCTTTCAGAAGCCCAATGGGGACAGGCATTGGACCAATGTTGGGTGCCAAGGCAGGAGCCACATATCATTTGTTTGGAAGAACAAAGATCAATTACCAAGGATTCCAAAACAATATGCTTCAATACCTTGCAGATGTCAACAACTCATGTTGGCAAAGCGCAACCTAAAAATGTTTGGAATAATCCCTCGGTGAAAATGGCTCCACGACATGTGCGGAGACTCATGAAGAGGCAAGTAACATTGGCAGGGGACACAATCCAACATATATATGTCACCTTCACAACAAGTATAGAGCATCCTGGATGTGTTGAAGCTTCATGATGATGCAGTAATTATTGGTGATGTTGAATGGAAATGGAAGACGATAAGGTAAAACTTGCCAATGGTGTAAAGGAGGACTTCCCAATTGGCCTCAATGTTTTAACCAGTTCAATCCCACCTTGTGCTAGATAAGTTGGATCTAACTCATTGAGTGGCTGATGATGATAAAGTTTGTCCCATCAAGATCATTATTGTAGTTGTGGTTGGCACACATAGCAAGCCTTAGATCATTGTTGTTGTTGTCTGAATTGAATCGCGAGGTGCTTCTAAATTGATTAAATTCTTTATGTTCATGAATATTTGTAAAATTAAATATATTATACATATTCTTAGCAGGGTTAATGTAATTTGTACAAGCATGATAGAGTGGAGAGTCCATGATACCAATAGTATGTCGTATATTATGATATAGAACACGAGGTTTATACATAAAAGGATATTACTCATACACATATATAGGTGCTAACTCCAATATTTATTTTGAATAATTGTTGAGACACTACATTTGGTGTGAAATTATAATTGATTTTAACTTGTGACATGAATATTATTTATTATGATATATAGATTATCAATTGGTGTAACCTAGTGTTTTATTTTCATTATTGATGTGCAAGATCTTGAAAACATATCCATAAATCCACTAGTTGCAATGGGTCTAATGGAAAATGCTTTTACACTTGAAGATTACTAACAATCGACCATGTTATAAGATGAAGCATACTATCTCAAGAATTGTCCACCTCCTTATAACCAAGAAGATATATTTTCGTACCATTGACTGTCACACCACCTCAAAACGGACTTTGGGCATGTCTAGTCATCATGAACTACAAAACGTTTACGGTCGTTATTTTATTATATCATGCATTGCTGACACCCATATATTGTGCGAGCTTTTTGTTAGCCAATAATTTTATATTTTTGTATATTTACACGTATAAACAAATGCGTTTCAGTTAATATTATCTTGAGCGCGTATACAGTACACACAATAGTTGAAATACTAATCCTGAATCATATTGGGTGTTTCACTTGAGACGTAAAGTTCTGCGGTACCTACTCTTCAAAAGATTTCGAACTTAGCCACTGGACGTAGTCCTTAGACCATAATCATAAGAATGTTTTTGTCCGGCCAGTTTCAACCTGATATAGTCCCATTATGTTCCTGTCCCAAAGTCCAACCGAAGTGTCAACACGGCTTAACGTTTTGTACCGTTGGTTCTACTTTATGGCGAGTTCAACGGGATCTTGAATTTTGGCGACTAGCTTTTCACACTGATTACGGATCTTTGTCATTTTAGGCCAGATTAAACATGGAACGACGAGAACTATTATAATCCTGGGCTGGAGTTGGTTGGTGCAGGATTTTTTCGTCAGCCAGCTCTGAGATTATCATGTATTTTTTCGAGCTTATAAAAGGACTGCCGCAATGGCTGATAGCTTTATTGGGATGGGAGTCCGTCCATCCTCCTCATCCTTGAGAATAATCTGAAATGACCTCCACCATCTGCGAATGATACCGCCCTACTTGCCGTCTGATTAGTTTGTTTAATGGTAATAAACTACTGCAACCAGCTACATTGCCATCCTAGAGACTGTGCGAAAGCAACAGACTGCAGATCTGCCCTGCGCATCATGGGATTTATACTTGCTGGTCGAACCAACCAAATAGACCATTCCGACGGGAGCGCAAGTGTTGTGGGTCAGTGATTAGGCCTGCTTCTGTTTGGTTGCTGCCTTGCTGGTGACTGGATCAACGCATCATGGGCCTCCACCAGCCTCCCTTCGTCAGTCCCATTCTTAACAGATTGCAGGTCTGCCCTGCACATCATGGACCCACAGACCCAAACCAAACAGATCATCCCGACTGGCGTGCAAGTGGTGGTCGTTGTCAAGCTCTGGCCCTTTACCCATCGCTCGCCTCTACCTCTTTCTGTCTCTGCTCCTGTGTATCCTTGTATCTTGTGGCCGACACCGAATAGATAAATGCATCTGTATCGTGGGCGCGGATTTGCTGGTCCGGCCTTGGAAATAGAGCACGCTGCTCCTTGCCTTATATGCAGCCGCGTGGATTCTGACTTCTCGCGATTCCTCCTCTCCCGGCCAGCCAAATCAATAAAAGACTCTGTCTATTAAACAACGCTTCTGGACATTTTATAACTTAGTCTAAATACTTTTTCTTCTTTCTTTTTTGAACTACAAGCAAAATCAAATCCTTGCCTCGTTTCTTAATACATTATATCAACTTCCATTTGCGGCACTTTGCGGCGGAAAACAAAAAACAACCTCCTTTTGTTGATTTCTGAATTAGATTGACTTAAACTGCCGAAGAAAATAACGGAGCAAGGCACCGACTGCCGTAAGAAAAACATCATCTTAGATTTCACTCGTCGACATGGAAGATTCCTGAAGTTTTATTTCATGTGACTTAAAAAAACATCGTATGTTCTTAGCATTTCTTGTTTCTTAGAAAAGTTATTTATGTATAGAAAATCATGTTGCATATATACACTAGTCGAGCTGAATAATTTTTAACAGTGGTCAGCCATATAATTGGCAAAAAGAGAAGTTCTTTCTAGGCACGAGACGTATGTTTCATACTATCTACTTAATGTAGTATTGCATCATAAAGTAATTAACTTATTTATATTTATTAATAATTTTGTATTCATGTTAGTTTATTTCATATGGAAGAATCAATACTTGAGGATGACATATATTTTTGTCGTATAATATGACTTGGAAATAATATATTTTTCATCATTAGATCAATGAATGTTGAAAATGAGGATTTATCTGTGAATGATATGGTAAACCAGTCTAACCAACACCTCAATCGGCAACACGCAAATTAGATTTTGGGGTGCCTGACTTGGATATGGAATTTGAGTCAGAATTATTTGCATGTGAATTGTATAACTGTTATGCTTGTAGAATTGGGTTCGGTATTCGTAAAAGCAAATGTCGTAGAAATGTTAATAACGACATAACTTATAGGAGATTGTACTGCTCTAAAGAAGGATTTAAGTCTTTTGACCATCGACGAGTTATTGTCAAGAAGCGTAGCCAAGAAACACGGATAGGTTGTAATGGCTTTATAGATATTCACCTTCTAGGTGAAAAGTGGAAAGTAACAAAACTTGAACTTAATCACAACCACGACCTTGCTTCCACACCTGAACGCCACATGCATAGGTAAGAAAAATTTTTGATGCTCAGGCTACAGAAGCTGATATTGGTGTTCATCTGGAATCTGTGTGGGACAAATGATGGAATATATGGGTAGACAAGCTGGTGGTATTGAAAATCTTGGCTTTCTTGAAAAAGACTATACAAACTATCAAAGCAACAAACGTAGAAAGAATATTGAAAAGGGGAATGTAGTTACTATAGTTCAGTACTTGAAAAATAAAAGAGTTGAAAATCCTAGTTTCTTTTATGATATGCAATATGATGAAGAGAATAGAATTACTAATATTTTCTAGAAAAATGCAAGATCTATATGTGATTATTCCAGTTTCGAGGATGTAGTTGGATTTGATACAACATACCAAAAAAATGTCAAATGTCGTCCATTTGGTCTATTTGTTGGTGTGAATCATCATAGACAAACTATCATTTTTGGTTTAGCATTGTTATATGATGAAATAATTTCTAGCTTTACATGGTTATTCAAGACATTTTTGCAAATAATGGGTAGCCAAGAGCCACAAACAATCGTAACTGATCAAGATAAAGTCATGGAATCTACCATAAATGAAGTTCTACCACGATGTCATCACCGACTTTGTGTTTGGCATGTCTATCAAACTGCTCTTAAACATCTCAGTGCTCAATTTAAAATGATTGTCGATGAAAAACAACAGTTTGGTCCTAACTTTAGTAGATGTGTGTATGATTACGAAGAGGAAGATGAGTTTTTAAGAGCTTGGGATGAAATGTTACAAAAGTACAATCTTCAAGAAAATAAATGGCTGCAAAAAATGTTTGATGAGAAAGAGACATGGGCAATGGTTTATTGTACGGATTTTTTTACTGCTGATATGAAGTCAACATAAAGAAATGAGTCATTAAACTCTAAATTGAAACGTTATCGACAACTTCATTATAACTTGTTGGAGTTCTTTGAACATTTTGATCGTTTTTTAAAAAAGAGGAGATATAGAGAACTGGAAGATAATTTTTAGATGAAAAATTCCTACCCACAAGTGTCTCTACCTTCTAGTATTTCAAAGCAAATTGTTAAAATTTACACACCAGAGATCTTTGAAAAAGTTCAAGAGATATATGTCCATTTTGTTCAATATTTTGTACAAATGGTTGATGATGGACCAATAAAGATTTTCATAATTAAAATGATAGGAAGGGATCGACAACATACAGTTGCCATTGGTGTTGTGAACTACATAGTTGAATGTAGTTGTAAGAAATTTCAGTTTGCTGGAATCTTATGTCAACATGTGTTTAGAGTTTTCCATCAGCTTGAAATTGTTGAAATACCCTCAAAATATATTCTTAAAAGATGGACTGGGGATGCTAAATCTAGTAATGCATTGGATTGGCGTGGAACTGCCATTGGTGTTGATCCAAAGGTTGTTCTTGTTAAATGGAATAACATATTATGTCAAACTTACATCAAACTGTGTGAGGAAGCATCAGAGTTTGAGAAAACTTTTGATATAAGCTTAAAACATGTAGAGTGAGCTCTTGAAGATGTAAAAAAAATATAAGGAAAATATGAAAAATAAAGGGAAGCATCAAGTTCAATGTGTCCATGATGAAGAACATAACACAGTTGGTGTTGAACTCAAAAGAAGGGACCGAGAGAAGGGAAGCAGAAAAAGAAAAAAGAGTTTCATTGAAAAGGGTAAAAGGAGAAGAGAATGTCAAAAGATATATATTTTAATGTTAATTTGAAATATCTATTATACTAATTGAGTTAGAAAATATAATTTTTTTCACTTTTGAAGGACCAAACAATTAGTCAAAATATTGCAATGAGTAAAGAATTGAGAAACGAAGTGATAAATATTCAGACGGGTGCACTTCATCACCTTTTAAATATTTTTTATGCTATAATACTTTCGTTGGTGTATTTAAGGAACCATAATCATGACAAATATAATTTTCAATTGTATTCCAAACACATCATTTGATTTGTTAAAAGATATAAATAGTTTTCTTTTTTACTTTTTAAGGACCAAACAATTAGTTAAAATATTGAAATGAGTAAAGAATTCAGAAATGAAATAATAGATGCTCAGACGACAACACATGTATATTTCAATTTTTTGATTTCAATTAGTTATGTCATGCATAACCACAGTTTGGTGCTTTTGGAATTAGAAAGTTCATTTGTACTTGAATTAGTACATCTATTTGATATTTTCTTTAAAATATAAGTTTATATGTTCTGATTTTTCAGTCTAGATGGGGATCCATGTGCAACAGAGTGATCGACATCCAACTCTGGTTGGGTATGGCTATGACAAAATTGATCATCTTTTTTTACCTAAAATAGACCTAAATAAATAATTTTGACAATTCTAGATATTTTTTCAACCTATTGTCGTGTATGATATAATAATCTATACAAATGTACGATGGTTCATAATATTAGGAATTTATTTGTGAAATTTTTTGGACAGTCAATAACATGTCCAAGCTCGTGAACTCTATCCTGATCAGTTTGAAAAAAATAATTTGAGTTTTAATTTGTACCGATTTGGTTCAGGGATAAAGAAGTCGAATTTGGGTACGGATTAATTCTAGATGAAATAGGCAGATCGAAGCCTAAGTCCATGTTAGTTACGATCAGATTTAACAATCTAGGTAGGTGTCGAGTATAAACGAATGAGTGACATACGAGTCCATGTCGATTCTAGTGTAGCTTTTGTCAACGCGATTGCATTCGTCGCTGATGGCTAATCACTAATGACTCATCATGATAATTGTTTACGGTGAGAAATGAACATTTAGTAGAGTTTGTTGATCACTCTGAAAAGAAAATAAAATATAAAATGAGAGCAACTAACAACCGTAATGTTTGACAACACGATTGATAACGATTGACCAGCTGCATGTGATTGTCCATTGTTGTTCAAGCAATCGCAACTGCTTAGTCAAACAAAACATAAGTATGACTGTCGCATGATTATTCAGTATTTTTTTACTGGTATAGACTTGGATTAAGAATTTTGGAGCTCCAATAATTTTTCTCTTCCCTTGTGTGACATAAAATCTGCGCTTACTTTTAGTTTGCGTGCGTGCAAAAGTGATTTAGAATAAGAATAGACAAAAGGACTAAGTCATAAAATGTCCAGAAACACTGTTTAATAGACGAAGTCTTTATTGCGATCGCGAAAAATTAGAATCCACGCGGCTGCAAATGAGGCAAGGAACAGCGTGCTCCGTTTCCCAGGCCGGACCAGCAAATCCGCGCCCCTGTATCGTTGTATCTGATACTGACGGTTGTTTGGAAATATTAGACAATACGTGTAAGCAGATATACATTTCTCAATTTTAAATTTTTTTTTACTAATAGTGAGCGAAGGAGAGGTTCAGTCCTATGACACAAGCAAAATTGTAGATCCTTTAGTTTTCGGGAAAAAAAAATCAAAATAGCATGTTTTATTGAAGATAATACTTATCATAACACCTCAATAAAAATGATTTCGAATATAAGACCACTTTGCAGTGAAAATGTCATTTATTTGAGTTTTTTAATCCACGTTCAAAAGATTAGACTTTGGCATTTTTTATAACAAATGAAAAATATAAATGAAAAAAGAAAAAAGTAAGAATTACGTCAACTAAGTTGGCGTTTTCACTCTTTGTACGTTCAAAGTGAACCGCCAATTCAGTTGGCGTCTTCTCATTTTTTTATTTCAATTTTTTTTTAATAAAAGCACTAAATAGACCGGTGCCTTTTGAATTTGGACTAAGAAAATGCCAAATAAAATAATATTTTCACTACAAAATAAGTTATATTTGAAATTTTACTCATTGAGGTGTTATAGTTGGTATTATTGTTAACAAAGTGTGCTATTTTGATTTTCCCTCCCTTTTTACTATAAACCCCCTCTATGTGCCCTCGACAACTTACGCTGCAAAACAGCTAGAAATGCCATTTTCCAAGGACTTTCAATCAAAAGTAAATACGAGAATGAATGAATGGTATATAAGGATATTTCATCACGGTTTGTAGATCAATGTTAGTTGATGAACCAACAACAATTGATTAGGAGGGAATGATGCTTTAGTTTTGGAGCCTGTGGCGGAATGCACCAGCAACTTTTCATTAACAAGATATAAATGTCGTTTTAGGGTCAGATTAAACAGTAAACAATGAGAACTCTATTATCATCTTGGGAGTTCACGATCTGGATTTTTTCACGGGAGTCCGCCCGTCCTCGTCATCGTCAAGAATAATCTGAAATGACATTCACTGTCTGCCTACTTACTGCCTGATTAGTTCGTTTCATGGTGGGTGAAAAATAGGAATTTTCTATTTAAACCCACTTTGAAACCCAAAACAAAAACTTATTCATTCTTCACCATAAGTTTAAGAGTATCATCATCATCATCATCATCATTTAAATCTCAGTCTCAACTATGTTGGGGTCGGCTACATAGATTCTTCATTTCCATTCAGCTCTATCATGGACCATATTCTGGTTGAGATGTAGAGATTCAAAATCTCTTTATAAACTCATCATATGTCAATTTAGGCCTTCCTCTTCTTTTATTTATTGCGTCTGATTCAATAGCATTGCTACGTATAAGAGCATTAGTCGGTCTGCGTTGCACATATCCATACCATCTGAGTCAACCTCGCGAAACTTGTCTTCAATGCTTGCCATAATAAATAAAATATATATTTTAATGTATTTTATTCGTTATACTCCCAAATTTGTAGTGAACAATGAATAAGATTTTATTTTGGATTTTAAAATGGTATCCACTTAATGTAAGACCCATGAACTTGTTTAATGAGTTTAATGAGATTAATTACCATAATTGAATGTTTATAACCCTAATCTAACCTTTTGATATGTTTTGAAATCATAAGACATCTTAAGTTTCAAATTTGGTCCAATTTGAACACTGTTTGAGCAAGTTATGTAATTTTCTGTATATTTTGGACTTTTCTGTAATTTACCCAATTGAGTGGTTTTCTTTACAATTTTTTACATACATTATGTTCCTTATATTTTATATTATCATTCTTGAGATTTTTGGGCCATGGGTCTCCTAGGTGAGCCATGGTTTGAAGGTGTTTTCATCAAGGGTATTTTAGGGTTTACCCCTTCACGGATGAGCTACTTTTAGTAGCTATCAACTAATGAATTATGTGATTGGCTAGGAATTTCGACAAAGGAAATCTAAGAAGGTTAATAGGGATGGTGGGAGAGCTGCTTGTGTGTGTACTTGTATAGTCTCAATAGTTTAAGGCCATAAACACATGAGGAAGCTACTTTTGCACCTCATGCTTGCTTCTATCCTTATCCATGGGCTATATTTGCCTCTTCCTTGCCCAAATATAAAACTATGCTTGCTTTATCTTTCCTCTAACTGGGAGGAAACAATTCAATCTGTTTTTCTATAGAACCAACTACTCTAAGGTAGAAGACAACCCCTTTTTGGAGAAGAAGGTCTCCTAGGGCCCCATCTAGCCCTACCTAGGGTTTCCAAGGTCATCTTCTAGGGAATTCGACCAAGGCAAGTTGTTTTCTTCCTTCATTCTTCATTTTTTTTGCTCTTCTCCTTCCTTAGACCTTCCTCCATATTGGAACGTTTCTGTTCCATGGTAGAATTTGTTCTAAAGCTCTAAAACCCCACCTTTCTTGCTCCTTATGTTTAGGGCTTGCTCATTTGATGAAGAAAGGTGCTAGATGGACGAATTCATAGCTTATTCTTGGATTTTCTACCCTACCTGCTTGAGATTTATTCTGTGTGGGGTTTCATCTTCTCATTAGAGGTAAGTTTTATAACTTTCTCCATGTTTATTACTTACCATAAGCTTACTAGCTCATGTTCTTGTTTGAAAATGATGATTTATGCACTAAAAAATTATGCTTGACTTGGATTTTGATTTTTATAATGTTACCTGTTCTGATTTCAGTTCTAGATGAACTTGTGATCATGTGTATATTATTCCTAAGGAATAATATGACTTGGATCAGGTTATTTTGACAACCAATGGTGCTAAGCACCTACAAACAATGGTCAATTTTAGGGTTTAAAGTTGATTTCTTCTATAAACCATGACCCGATGATGGTACCATTGCAACAACCCTATGGTGTTATCTTCATAACAACTGATGATCGTGATCAAGGGTGTCAAATGATGGTGACAACCTATTGTCACCCCCTTAGGTCAGGTTTTGGACCAATTAAAAGTTTAACGATCAACCATTAAGTACCCTACTGATGTTATCAATCAATGACGACATTAGCTTAATATTTGATGTTGATTAACGAATATATTGTTGATCTAACAACCTATGGTGATTTAATGGTCACTAATGATGGTGGATCAGGTCTTCAAAACCTATGTTGAGTCAAGCATTGTAGTTGTATCATCAATTAAGCCTTAGACCAATGGTTTCTTGGGTCATTTGATGCAATGGCCAGACCTATACTGTAATTGATGGTTTTAATATATGAACTTGACCCAATGGTCAAGATCTACTGTTTATTCCTCCAATAAAGTGGAATAATGGATAATGTAATATATTGGTCCTAATAATTTGATTAAGATGTTTTCCTTTATATGACCAACTTAAGGAGCTTACTTGTTGACAATGGATGGCTTGTTTTAACTGAATAGTCGATTGTGGGTTTTACCCTACTCTCAATGACACTTTTTATTTGTTAATCAAGGGATGTATAGGGTTAGATGGTGACTCTTTATAGAGCACAAATCAAGGACTTCATAGGTGGTTTATCCAAGGTGTTTACTTATGTAAACAACCAAATGTCTTACATTTTGAACATCTAATGGTTCTGGGTGACATTGTGGTATGGTGATATGGGTTAAATGATGATGGAACAAATGGAGGGTTACCCTTAATAAGGTAGTCTTACCTATTCACTCATATGAATAGAAGGAATGATAACCATATTGTGTTGATATGTAACCCTAATGAGGTATAACTTGTTATACCTAGCTTTAATATAACTAAATGATGGTAATTGGGTATGAATAGTCCTTGAATGACTAATGCAATCATGTACTCTGTTATTCTTGTTGAAACCCTAGTATGCTATAACCCAATCGTTATACCTTGATTTATGTGTGGGTTCATACTTGAAAATGGTATGGAATGTGATAGTGATGCTTCACCTTATGCATCCATGATCCAATGGGGATGCTGTGAGTTAGGGTTTGGGTATGAGTGCTATTTAGTAACATTGATATAATTTATCATGTTGAACCTAACTCTAATGCAAATAGATAAAGATGAGTATTCATGTTTAACATTCTTATATGATGGAATGATGGTGGAATAATCTCCTTAACATGATTATAACCTTGGTATGTTAATTGGTGGTTATCATAGCCACATGGTTGATACTTTCTTATGCTAAACATGTGCAATATGAATATGATGAGAGTTAATTATATCTAGATTCATTGCATGTTGATGTAATAAAGGAATATTCTTAATGTTAATATAACCCTTCTATGATTGTTTATGAATATAACCTAGTTCATTAATGCAATATTGTGCTGATCTGGTGTATTATATATAAGTGATGTTGTTGAGCCTTATTATAAGGCATGCAAAGATAATGATGATCTTGCAGAGAATAATATGATGGTCTTAATGACCTTTGGGCATGGTTGAGCCCTGAATGAGGTGTAATCCTCTTGTGTTGATAAGGGTTAATACCATATGATATTGTGAAAAGGATTTATATCATGTGATAGTATGATGGTATTAATGACCTTTGGGCATGGTTGAGCCCTGAATGAGGTGTAATCCTATTATGTTGATAAGGGTTGATACCCTGTGATATTGTGAAAAGGATTATTATCTTGTGATAATATGATGACTAGTGTGGTCTCATGAATGGAAAGTGAATAGTACCATGTGATGATGAGATGAGAAATTATGTTTCACACATTTTATATTTTTTCAAAGTTGTGATATTTATATGCTTGCTAGAAGTGAATTAGGATTTGTATGTCCACTTGTTTGATGCAGCCTTAATTCTCCCAATTGGTATAACTAATCAAGTAAAACTCTAATCATGTAGCACCCTGTGCCATAGATCCATCTGAGTGTCAGAATTTTCCAGATGGCACTACTATAGAACATGTCTTTGGCGTCGGTTGTTTATGCCCTTTTAGTGAAGGTTCTCAAGTGATGCCTATGTGGGCGCCGCTAAAGGTCGAACTCTTCGGCGTCAGTTTTATAACCAACGCCAAAAGGCTTCGTGCCACCAAAAACACGCCAACAGGGCACAAATAGGCGTCGGTTATGTATAGTAAGCCGACACCAAAAGGGTTCACGCCACAAAAAGGGAATCATCTAGGAAACTTTCTACGTCGGTTTGCAACTAAAAAACCGACGCCATATTCCCAGATGCCATGACCGTGCTTCCCTGCACGACCGTGTTTAGTACTATAGGCATCGGTTTTATACTAATAACCGACGCTTTTTCCGCCACAGCCGTGCTTTCCTGTACGGTCGGGTTGTTTGTCACATTAGGCGGCAGTTTTTATCCAATAATCGACGTTGTAATCCTTTGATGATGGTTTTCTATAAATAACTGACGCCTATGTTTTAATTTTTTTTTCTTATCAATTTGCAGGCCTGCTATGGCTGGTCAGCAGGATGAGAACCTGCAGTTCAGTTTTTTGAACTGTAGGTTTATGACATCCATTGATATCAGCCAACAAACATGCCACAAACCTGCAAAATCAACAAATATACTTTTCACACAAGTAGATACATTCAGACATCAATTCAATTCTCACATTCACACATGTAGAAACATTCAAATACATGTAAAAACATTTAGACATGTAGAAACATTCAGACATGTATAAACATTCAGAAATATTCATTTACAAAATATCATTCAACATCGCTATCAACATCCCAATTATATCTTACAATCACCACTGCTTATATGGCTCTTGCCCATTCTTCTCTTACTTCATTTAATACTTCCATCGTATATGGAGCATGTACATCTTTTAAGCATTTACCTATAGTGTGGTCAGTTTTAAACACCTGCAAATAGAATGATATATATATATAAAGTAATAATATAAAAATAAGATTGATATATTTCATACTAACTAATGAGACTATATATAATACCTCATGTATGGTATCGATGTCCAATGTGGCATATTGGATAATCATCTACATAAATCACATCACATAGTATGTGCATGCCCAACCGTTGTCTTGTGTAGCGCACTATAAATTGAAACATACAAAATATTAAAAAATACAACTAAGCACAGTTCACATAACACTACTACAGAAACAACATTCAGTGTCACTTTTCTGGGCATCAGTTATTTAGAAAAACCGACGCCTATAATATTAGACGTTGGTTATTTATGCAAACCGACGTCTATATTCGAAGACCAGCCAGACACGGGTACCGCTTTGTATTCAGCGTCGGCTGGTTATAACCGACCGACGCCTAAAATCGCCCGTGAAATCCAATTTTCGTGCGAAAACATTTTAGGTCACCTACAACGTCGGTTTTTTAACAATTCATCGACGCCTATTTAAAATGAAAATTTGCGTGAAAAGTCCCACTTTCAGTGTTGGTTATCCTTCGATAACCGATGCTGATAATGGTTCCCGCTAAAAAATTTAGGGTAAAGGTTGTCTAGTTGGGCGTCAGTGTTTTACTATCAACCGACGCCGAAGACTTTAGGTGTCATTTGTATTTGATAACAGACGCCTTTACGAACTTAATAGACCCACGATCGATCACACCGGTACCTGTTTCATTGTCTTCATCACCCGCTAGCTGCTGCTCGATCACCCGCTAGCTGCCTGCTGGTTCTCGCCGTCGCCGACGCTGCCTGTGCTTCCTCGCCTCGCCTCGCCGTCGCCGCCGACGGTGCTGCTGCTCTGCGTCACCACCGCCGCCCGCCACCTGCTCTGCTGCTCCTGTGTCGCCGCCGCCCTAGCTTCGTCCTACGTCGCCGGTGCCGCCCGCTCCTTCCTCCCTGCTCACGCCCGCCGCACCGCCTAGCTTCGGTCTGCTCTCCAGGTATTAGCCATAGCCTTTCTCCCTAGCTTTTTACCTACATGCAGCAAACACGGCAGTGGCTGTGTTGGCCTACCACAGCCGTGCTGGGCGTGGTAGGCCAACACAACCACAGCCGTGTTTGCTGTTGGTAAGGATATGAACAAATCTATATGTAATGGTTTATGTAAATTCTAGGATACGAACAAATCTTTTGCTTGCATATATTTGTGCTTCTAATCCTAATGCTTGACCTAATTCAATAAATTTTGATGCATGTTGAAATAAGATTTAAACTTGTCCATTCTAGCATCCTAATTTGATTTGATTAAACCCTAACATTGATGAAACCCTAACATCAATTGTGATGAAACCCTAACATGTACATATCTATTATTGTGTTTGTTGGCCTAGAAACCCGTCCAAGATTTACTCATTAGGAGTAAATCTTGGATAGTCCCCGGTTTGGGACTGTTCTTGAACACCTAATCTCACTTAGGATGTAAGTGTATAATGCGTATTGGGTTTTCGAGAAAATTTCGGTAGCATTTTCTCGTTTGTTCTCTAAGTACATATGTACTTAGAGAACAGCGGGGAAATGCTGTCGAAATTTTCTTGAAAACCCAATACACATTATATACTTACTAGTGAGATTAGGTGTTCAAGGATGGGATAGGTGGTACACATTTATTATATATAAGAATGACATCCCATGTGTTTGTTGGCCTAGAAAGTGAACAATCATTGTTCTTTATATTACTTGTACATTGGTATAAATTAGAATGAACAATCACTAAATTATATACTGTTTGTATGGAGTCCGGCTTCATTGTAGATATCTATTATTGTGTTTGTTGGCCTAGAAACCCATCCAAGATTTACTCATTAGGAGTAAATCTTGGATAGTCCCCAGTTTGGGACTGTTCTTGAACACCTAATCTCACTTAGGATGTAAGTGTATAGTGTGTATTGGGTTTTCGAGAAAATTTCGGTAGCATTTCCCCGTTTGTTCTCTAAGTACATATGTACTTAGAGAACAGCGGGGAAATGCTGCCGGAATTTTCTTGAAAACCCAATACACATTATACACTTACTAGTGAGATTAGGTGTTCAAGGATGGGATAGGTGGTACACACTTATTATATATAAGAATGACATCACATGTGTTTGTTGGAGTAAATCTTGGATAGGATGTAAGTGTATACCCTAATCCTAATATATACTTGTTTTCTCTTTGATCATAGAATGGATAGATCATGGATGTCCATTCGCAATTGCTGCACCCCAGAGTTTATATCTGGTCTTGATCAGTTTGTTAGATTTTCCGAGGAACATAGGAAAAAACCTACAGATAGGTTCTACTGTCCATGTAGGCATTGCGGTAACAACTTGAAAGTCAACACTGGTGAGGAAATCAAAAGTCATGTCATGTGCAACGGGATTGTACAAGGCTATGCAGAATGACACTGGCATGGAGAGATTTCAAACTCGAAACCAGTAGATGTCGATAGCAGTGCTTGGGTGGAAGAAGAAATTGCCTCCGATGACGTAGATCTGAACGAACCAGTTCCAGTAGACATCGTTGATGCGATGCTGGATAGTTGTAGGGTAGAGCACACCGATCCACCTCCTATCTTTAGAAACATTGTGCATGATGCTGAGATACAGTTATACACAGGCTGTGCTAAGTTTACGAAGCTTAGCGCTGTGTTGAGATTGTATAAGTTGAAAGGTGATGTTCGAAACCGTTATCGGCCTGAAGGGAGTATTATTGAAGGTTATGTGGCGAGAGAGGTTATGGATTTTTGCAATGACTTTCTGAGTGGTAATAACACTCCTGTTAATGATAAGAATATTGAGGAGGGCAAAGGAATTTTGGGATCACGGGTGAAAGTAATCAACCGTGAGCAGTTGGAACAAGCTCACTTGTATATTTTACACAACATGGACGAAGTGAGTGTTTATATCGAGGAACATACCAATTTCATCAAGAGACAACATCCTCGAGCAACTTCAATGTGGCTTGCTAGAGAGCATAATAAGACTTTTACTAAGTGGTTTGAAGATAAAGTCTTACATCAACTATCTCAAACACCAAATGATATTACAGAAACTATCAAATGCCTCACCTTTAAACCAAAACTGAATGTTATGTCTTATGAAGGGTTTGACATTAATGGGTTCACATATTACACAAAGCGCCAAGATGATAAGAGTGTCGTCCAAAATAGTGGGGTCACTCTTCAAGCGTCGACTATGTATTTTGCAAGTGCAAAGGATAAGAGTCCACGTGAAGCTAAAATGTCATATTACGGTGTCATGGAAGACATATTGGAGTTTGACTACATAGATTTCAGAATTCTACTCTTTAAATGTAATTGGGTTGATAACACCAAAGGAGTTATAGTGGATGAATTGGGTTTCACTTTGGTGAACTTTGAAAAGATTGGCGAGAAGGGTGAACCATTCATATTGGCATCACATGTGAAACAAATATTCTATATTGATGATCCTACAAATGATAAATGGTCAGTTGTTCTTCATGGTAAAAGACAGTTCATTGAAGATCCTATAGATGAAAAAGAGTACTATGATAAGTATGATGACTCCAGTCCATTCTCAGTTGGGTTGCCAACTCCACAAAATATTGAAGCTAATGATGACTTATATGTGCATGGAGATCACAATGAAGGATTGTTAATTGATAAAAGATCACAATTTTAGAGACATGTATGTTTATATTTTTTTATTGGAGCTAAATGTTTGCTTTTTTAATATCAATATCATTTTTAGATTTGATTTTTCATTATCTTCTAGTTAATACAAATGCTAAATGTTTGCCTTTTTCTAGTTAATACAAATGATAATTGTTTGCCTTTTTCTAGTTAATACAAATGCTAAATGTTTGCCTTTTTCTAGTCAATACAAATGCTAAATGTTTGCCTTTTTAATGAAATTTTCAAATGGCTGACCATGATGAGCATGATGTCCATGATGAGCATGAAGTCCATGATTAGCATGCTGTCCATGATGAGCATGACGAGGATACCAATGTAAGTTCTAAAAACATATCTTGTATTTCTATAAAATTCATTATCTTCTAGTTATGTCATATATCCTATATTTCTATATTGGGCTAATTCAGTGTGTTTATTTTTGTCAAATTTTAGGTTGATGATGCACATGTACCCACTGAAGCACTGGAGCAACTTGATGCGCAACACCAAACACTTAATAAGAAAAGGGGCATCACTCTGTTGAAGAAGTTAATAGCGCTGAGTGGCAGTGCATCCAAATTGGTTGTTGAGTTTGATAATGGAGGAAATGCAATTGGAGTGAACCACAACAATTTTGTAAACTATCTTGGGTGTGTCACTCGAAGCCATTGTGGTGTTAAGTATGATAATTGGCATAAAGTTCCTCAGGGGAAGAAAGACTTGATATGGAAGGATTTATGCGTGAGTTATTATTATTTGCAATTCTATTTTGTAGATTACAAATTATACTATTTGCAATTCTATTTTTGGATACTAGTTGTAACATCCCTGACCTGGGTTATGAGTTAACCCTAGGTGTTTTGCCTAAATATGTAATTAAATCTTTGTGATTAACTCTGAGCATGTAATTAAGTTTCTCAGAAACATATATTTCAGTATTTGCTCCTTTTTATTTAAAGTTGTAGCATTGTTTTGATATACAGGGACCTATGTGCAATTCACCCAGTTAAAAGGGTTAGCTTGCAATTTGCACATGTTGATATGTTCCTCTGATGTTGAGACATCATGAGAATCTTTTTGGTAAAGTTTGAGGGATTTCCCAAGCTAGGGCACCAAGGTGCAGCTGTGGAAGCAATCCCGGTGCTTGAAACCCTAGTTTGGGGTAAAATGCAATTTACCCAAATTAAGGGATACAAATTGTGAAATATGTCATTTAATGTATCTTTTTAGACTCTTGCCATCATTAAGATAAGAAATGATGAGGAAGTCACCTCAATTGAATTATCAAGTTATGAGATATGCCTTGTGATTGAATAATCAGGGTATATGTGTAATATCTCTTTATGTATGTACCTCATTATTAGCTTGCTCTCCTTTACCTTCTTTTCTAAGACCTTAAGAGAAGGCTTGTCCTTAGAATAAAGAGGAAGGGACGATCAAGTAAAGAAGGAGGGACCTAGTTGGAATTATGGACAACTTATGAACTAATGTTGAAAATCCTACCCCATGTATATAAGCTCTCCTTCCCTTAGTTGCAAGGGAACTTACCCTTCGTTCCCTTACTGTTTCATTTCACCAAAGACGACCAAGGACTGCCTTGGAGCTAAGGAGGACGACCAAGGGGTGCAAGGTAGGTTTAAACCCCTCTTCTTGCCTAATTCCATGGTTAGAACTCGAATTCAAGGTCATCTTCATGGCTAACTCTTGAAACCCTACCTTTCTATCCGTCTCTTTTCATCCTTACTTGGAGTTTTCACCTTGGCCAACCTGTGGTAACTCAAGGACGCCATTAGAGCTTGGAGCTTGAAAGCTTGGAGCTCAAGAAGCAAGCTTTAGGCGGGTTTTATAACTCTAAACCCATGCTTTACTATGTGCATCTTTATATGCATTTTGATGATAGCTCTTAGTGTTTCCCTACTTTTCCCTGCTATTTTGCAAGAAAATCCATGGTATATTCGTACTGTTCTTGATCTAGGAGATGAAGGCGTGATTTCCAAGAAAAACCCACCGCTTTTCACTTCCTTAAACGGTCTCAAAAGTTTGCTCTCTCGGTCTCAAGACCACGAGGTGAGCAAACGGTCTCGAGACCGAGACAGGGAAAACGGTCTCCAAGACCGTTTGGCCCCGTTGACAGAGCATGGACCGTATAAGAAATTTGTTCCTAATTATATAGGCTAATTACCCTCAAAATTTGGGAGGCTAACTCCAAGGGAATCGGGAGATATGACCTTTTTAAGTAACAACTTTATTTGAATTTATTCCTGATTTTCAAACGGTCTGAAATTGCCTTTTTGGGCAAACGGTCTCAAGACCGTGTAAGGTCGTTGAATAAGCGTTGAACGTATGAGATTACTGTTAAAAATAATGTTAATTAACAACTCACCAAGTTTGATGGTCTAATTCCAAACGGGCTAAGAGTTGAAGGGTGAATACTAGGGATAACCCTAGATGAAATCAGTACTGAAATTATGGTGACCTAATTAGGGTTTTTAGGGTTGATTGACCTAAACGGTCTCAAGACCATTTGGGGGTCATCCAAACGGTCTCAAGACCGCGAGGGCAATCAACCAAGACCGTTTGAAGGTCTAGGGTTAAGTAATTTGACCAATTGAGGACCTAATTGCAAATAAGTTGTCAATTTAACCAAAATTCTATTTATGGATCAATCATGGTTCAACCCCTATCAAATCACCTTGGACTTTGATGCAATCTTGGGCAAACGGTCTCAAGACCATGTGGGGTCCACCCACAAGACCGCAAGACCGTTTGGGCCAAGTTTGGGCCCAATTGGAGCTCAATTGAAAGGTTCAACCTTGTGTTGAGTCACATTGTTGAGTGTTGATGGGTGAACATTGATAGACCCTAATTGAATCGACTTCAACCCTAATTGGTCAACAATTGAGGGTCTATTGAATGACTAAGTGGTCAAGCATAATCTTAATTAACCCAATCCATAAGTGGTCAACCTAGCTTTGACCTTTTGAGGGCTTCAATATTGGTTGACATTATCGGTTGTATCATCGAATCCCGTTGTTGGTCTAAGTGGTTAAGACCATGTGAGCTCGCGGACTCAAGGTCGTGAGGAGGCTCGCGGTCTCAAGGTCGTGAGAGGGCTCACGGTCTCAAGACCGTGAGGGGTCTCACGGTCTCAAGACCGTGAGGGGCCTCACGGTCCTGAGGTCAAAGTGGGCAAACGGTCAACATCTCTTCGCGGTCTCAACTTCAATTTGATCTTCGCGGTCTTGAACCACTTGAAGGGCTTCGCGGTCTTGAACCACTTGAAGGGCCTCGCGGTCTTGAAGCCTAAGGAGGCTCGCGGTCTTGAAGATAGAAGAGGGCTCACGGTCTTGGAAAGTCAAAGTGGGCAAATGGTCAACACTTTCAAACGATCTCAATTCAATTGAAGGTTGATAATTGAAATCAATCAATGTGATTCAAGGTTGACTTCATTCAATCAATTGATGATATAAATGGTCCAATGTTGCCCTAATTCAACCCTAATGACAACCTAGGATATTAAGGGGTCAATGGACTAAGGTTTTGACCATAATGATGATCAATGTGTTGAATTACCAAAATACCCCTAAAGGGTAAATTGAGTAATACCTTGATCAGATCGAACCCTAATCATATGATGATGATGTTTTAGCCATGTTAGCCTATGATGACTTAATCCAACCTCATCTAGGGTGATGTTGACATCACCTAACCTTATGATGAGAGAGAAAGTACTTCTAGAGAGAGAAAGTACTTCTAGAGAGAGAAAGTACCCTTTTTAAGTGGAAACTCAATTAAAGCATCTCCAATGCACAGGAATGAGCATAATTAGGGTATGATCCACCTGTGTGAGATCATAGAAACCCTAATTATGATAAATGATGAACCTTTAACTAATCCAAGAGCATCAATGAAGATGTTACTCATACATGATGATGTTATGAGTTTAATTCACCTTGATGTGAATAGTAAACCCTAATTCAAGGGTGATGACATGTAATGTGAATAGTAAACCCTAATTCAAGGGTAAGGACATGTAATGTGAATAGTAAACCCTAATTCAAGGGAAATGGCATGCTTTTGAGTGTTAAACTCTATTTGATGTGAATTAGAGATTTAACTCTTATGACAAGAGTAGGAAGTACATTCCTTATTGTTGTATTACCTTTATCAGATGTATTAAACATGCAGGTTCTGATATGAAGGTAATCATATCCAGGTATGGATGTTGATGTTATATTCATTAAAGGCATGTTGTTAGCCTTATGAATAAGTAAAGTAATCTGATGCCTTGCCAGTGGCATCCTATGCTGATAATGGGCTATGAGAGCCATGAATACCATCAAGGTCATGCCTTAGAGATGACTTGTGATGAGGATAATGAGAAATGATGATTGATATGAGTTAGGCCTGTTACATTTAGTATTCTTCTTTTATAGCTGCTATGCTACTGTTATTGTTTGAAGAACAATGTATGCTATTAAAGAATACGGAATGTACCTAACTAATCAAGCATAATGTAGAACCCTGATCATAGATCCATCATTGTCAGAGATTAAGTGATGGTAAAATAGGTTTTCCTCAGGGAACTCCTGGAGCACATACTTTTGAGTATGTGGGGTACATGGATGTGTAGAACCTTACATCCTAGTGTAGGAAAGTGATGTAGATGTGTAATCCATCCATCCTTCACTATATTTCCATATCATATCAGTGGTAGGTAAACATGAAACCTCCTGATGATGAAGAAAGCACAGATATCCATATCAGTGGTAGGTAAACATGAAACCTCCTGATGACGAAGAGAGTACAGAATGCCACTGTGACTCTAGAATAGTGAAGGACCAGTTTACCCTGGTGAGATATAGTAGTAGAGACATGAGATGTCCTACAAGTGATCCTCTTACTGACTGAGGAAGGTGAAGGTCATGAGAATCCGGCTCTCTTAATGACCTATGTATGATACTGATGCGGCTTCTCAGCGATCAGTTGGAGTATGAGTGGTAAGCCTCATCTCCACAGGGCATAATGTTGTTTGTAAAACATAATCAACCATGTAGTATAACTTGTTAGAGATGACTCCAAGTTAGTTGATTGATGTTACCTTACAATAATGTTTATATTCTCCACATCTCCTAAATTATATAGATCTTGTTATACCTGCAACTGTTACAGAATGCTTTGAAGGCTTTACTGCTTAAAATATTCTTTGATGTTATAATAAAGCTTCTGGCGAAGAGTTATAACTCTCGCTGGGACAATTATGTATAATTGTCTCACCCCGTAGGCTTCAACTTTTTAGGTGGACGTCGGAGACGAAGGAACCAACCTACAGGTGATCAGTCTCAGCAGCAGCATCAGGGGCAGCAGTAATCTCAGGTGGAGATTGTCCTGCCATATGGTGTAGTTAGAGTCAGTCCTATGTGTCCTCTGTACTCTCAGGTCTTGGAGTCTTTTGTATAGTGATCTTGAGATTTTGTATCTTGATGTATATAATTACTCAAGAAGTAATTATCCTGAGATGTAAACAGTTTACCTCACTTTATGAAAGAAGCTTTTATGGATTCAAGCTCTTGTCACGAAAAGTTTTAATTTCCCGTGATTTTTGTCTTCCGCTGATTACCGATTCGCTTCCGCTAAGTTTTAATCGTGTTTATGTCATGGTTTGGAGATCAGAGCCCACAACTAGTGGTATCAGAGCCAGGTTCAGTTGAGTCTATAGAGGCATAGGACTTAGGATGTCGAGTCTACCTTTAGTACTCCTTCCTCATCTAATAGAATCTTCTACTCCTCAGGAGAAGAAGATACATAAGAATGTCAGAACATCGTGATGAGCATGTGGCAGAGAGTAGTGCTAGTGCACCTCGAGGTGGTGCAAGAGTTCCGAGAATAGAACAACCTACACCTGAGTCGCCAAGAGAGCCACCCCAGTTCGACCCAGCTGACATGAGTGATCCAGCTGTACAGACAATGTTCGGGCAGTTCATGACTGCCATGACACATATAACCGATAGGATGCCCATTCCTACACCCAGGGCACCTGTCCAGCCTGAAGCACGAGGTATTGGTAAGACATTCGAACGACTTCGTCGTGTCGGAGCTACCGAGTACTTCGGAACTGCCGACCCTGCAGATGCTGACTTATGGTTGACAGAGTTGGAGAAGGCTTTCAGGATTCTTATGATTCCGGAAGCTGAGAAGGTTAGACATGCTGTCTATCTTCTCAAAGGCAGTGCTGGCCACTGGTGGAACATGGAAGAGCAGAAGAGACCTGGAGTAGAGTTCTCATGGGAAGAGTTTCGTCGGGAATTTATCAATAGATATTTTCCAAAGACCTTCCTAGATGAGAAGATCTCTTAGTTTGAGAAACTAAGGCAGGGTATGATGAACATTAGTGAGTATGAAGCTAAGTTCATGGAGTTGTTGCGGTTCTGTCCGCACATGGCTGCTACGGATGAGGAAAGAATCAGAAGATTCAAAAAGGGTTTGAATTCTGATATGTCAACCCCTGTGTCTGCCTTAGAAAATAGAGAGAGATTCTCTACCTTCGTTGAGTCAGTCCGAAGGATAGAGAGATCTGTGGTTGAGAAAAGACAAACCCATAAAAGATATCCACAGTTCCAGGGTTCTTCATCTAAGGATTCCAAGAAACCTAGATTCTCTGCACCTAACCCCCCACCACCCAGATCGAGTTTTCAAACTCAATGGACACCAAGCAGAGGTAGAGGACGGAGTCAACCGCTTCAAGGGATGCACAGTTCTGCATCTGAGTCAGTCACTGGACCACCCAAACCACAACAACAGGAGAGGATTTTCTACAACTCTGGTAAGGTGGGACACTTGATGAAGGATTGCCGTTATAGGCCTGTCGGTGTGACACAACAAACCCCGAGACAGAATCAACATGGATCTCAGAATAGAAAACATCAAGGAGCAGCTCGAGGACGTGGACAAGCGTCCCAAGCTGGATCATCAGCACCACCTCAACACCAGGCGACTGCGAGGTTCTATGCTATGAACCCACCTGAGGCAGTGGTCAATCCACGGGTAGTGGCAGGTCAGATGAAATTTTTATATTCTGATATGTCTACATCCTGTGTTGTATCCATTCTGATTGATCCGGGTGCTACGCACTCTTTCATCACTCATGAAATGATTCGTAACTGCAATGTGACTGTTAGTCATAGAGCAGATAGTTTGTTGTTAGAGACTCCGTTGAGTGGGTCTGCCGTTTTGCAGGAGGTATGTTCTTCCTGCATCCTTTTCTTTTCTGACCATCGCATTCAAGTGGATCTTATACCACTTGATATGTAGGGATTTGATATAATCCTTGGGATGGATACCTTAGAAAGGTATAGAGTTGTCTTGGATTGTGAGTCCAAGTTGGCTGTGTTTGCTGATGAAAGCAACACATGGATCTTTCAAGGTGAAAGAAAGATTCTGCCCACCTGTCTTGTGTCAGCTATGGTTGCTGATAAGCTGTTGAGGCAAGGATGTTATGCATTCTTAGCCCATGTGGTAGATGTTACCAAGGAAAGTTCCAATCCTGCCGAAGTTCCTATAGTCAGGGAATTCGAAGATGTGTTTCCTGAAGAACTTCCTGGTATACCACCACCTCGGGAGATTGATTTTGAAATTAATCTGATCCCAGATACGAAACCCATAGCTCAAACTCCGTATAGGATGGCGCCTGCCGAGATGGCAGAACTCAAGAAACAGCTTCAAGAGCTACTTGAGAGAGGTTTTATCCGACCGAGTACTTCACCTTGGGGTGCTCCGATCTTGTTTGTTAAAAAGAAAGATGGGTCAATGCGGTTGTGCATTGATTACAGACAACTCAATAAAGTAACAATAAAGAATAAGTATCCTCTGCCGAGGATTGATGATCTCTTTGACCAGTTGTGTGGTGCAACAGTCTTTTCAAAGATAGACTTGAGGTCTGGATATCACCAACTCCGTATTAAGGATAGTGACATATCCAAGTCTGCCTTTAGGACAAGATATGGTCACTATGAGTTCACGGTTATGTCGTTTGGACTAACCAATGCACCAGCTGCATTTATGGAACTCATGAATAGAGTTTTTCGACCTTTCCTTGATCAGTGTGTTGTCATCTTCATAGATGAAATTATGATTTATAGTAAGGATGCTCAGCAGCATGAGAAGCATCTTCGCCAAGCTTTGACCTTGCTAAGAGAACATAAGCTGTACGCTAAGTTTAGCAAATGTGAGTTCTGGCTGTCGGAGGTATCTTTTCTTAGACATGTAATATCCGCCTCGGGAATTCGTGTTGACCCTACAAAGGTAGAATCTATTCTACAATGGGAACAACCAAAGACACCGACGGAAATTCGAAGTTTCTTGGGGTTAGCTGGCTATTATCAAAGGTTCATTAAGAACTTTAGTTCTATAGCTTTACCTTTGACCAAGTTAACCCGGAAAGATGTTCCTTTTTCTTGGAGTGATAAGTGTCAACAATCTTTCCAGTTGCTGAAGGAGAGGTTGACAAGTGCACCTGTGCTAGTGCTACCTGAACAAGGAAAAGGATATGTAGTTTTCTGTGATGCTTCCAAGAACGGACTAGGATGTGTGTTGATGCAGGATAAACAAGTGATTTCTTTTGCTTCCTGACAGCTTAAGAAACACGAGGAGAATTATCCAACACACGATCTGGAGTTAGCTGCTGTGGTTCATGCTTTGAATATCTGAAGGCACTATCTCTACGGAGAAACATTCCAGATTTTCACAGACCACAAAAACCTTAAGTATATCTTCTCTCAGCATGAGCTCAACATGAGGCAACGTCGCTGGATGGAATTAATCAAGGACTACGACTGTACAATTGATTACCATCCAGGCAAGGCCAATGTTGTTGCAGATGCCTTAAGTAGGAAATCAGCAACATCAACCATGAATAGAGCACAACTAAACTCTTTAGTATGCTCTAGAAGAGATATGCTTATCTCTTTAAGGCAAGACAATGTACAGTTGAAGGTGTCATTGCTAGCCGGTTTGTTGGCTGAGATGCATATTAAACCTACCCTAAGGGAGCAGATTAAAGAGGCACAGCTAGGTGATGCTGCAGTTCAACATATAAGATCTGAATATGGAAATGAGAAGCAAGATGGTTTTCATGACTCAAAAGATCAAGTAGCTTGTTATAATGGAAGAATGATAGTGTCGGATGTGGACAACTTGAGGAAGTTAGTCCTGGAAGAAGCCCATTCTTCCATGTATGCTATGCATCCAGGGAGCACCAAGATGTATCGGAATTTGAAGGGTCTGTATTGGTGGCCTGGGATGAAAAAGGACGTTGCAGAGTTTGTTCTGAGGTGCCCTGTGTGTCAGCAAGTTAAAGCTGAACACCAGAAGCCTACAGGAACAATGCAACCTTTACCCATATCACAGTGGAAGTGGGACCATGTGACCATGGACTTTGTTGTTGCCCTACCCAGGACAAGCAAAGGACATGATTCCATTTGGGTAATTGTTGATAGGTTGACTAAGACAGCACATTTCTTACCTATCAAAACAACCTATTCTGCTGAAAGGTTATCAGAGTTATATGTTCAAGAGATAGTGCATTTGCACGGAGTTCCTGTCACAATAGTTTCTGAAAGAGGTCCTCAGTTTACAAGTCGTTTTTGGGAACAGTTGCACAGAGCCTTAGGCACTAAGCTGAGGTTTAGTACGGCCTTTCATCCACAGACCGATGGACAGTCGGAAAGGACCATACAAACCTTAGAAGACCTGTTGCGAGCATGTGTTCTCCAGTTCACCGGAAGTTGGGATCTACACCTAAGCTTGATAGAGTTTGCCTATAACAATAGCTATCAACATAGTATTGATATGGCACCTTATGAAGCCTTATATGGTAGACGTTGTAGATCACCCTTGTGTTGGTTTGAGACTGGTGAGGACCAGTTGTTAGGTCCTGACCTGGTGCAGCAAACCACAGAAAAGATTAAAGTAATATAACATAAGATTAAGACTGCTCAGGATAGGCAGAAATCTTATGCTGACAAACGTCGTAGACCCTTAGAGTTCCAGGTTGGAGACAGAGTGTATCTTAAGGTCTCACCTTGGAAAGGAGTCCTTCGTTTTGGAAGGAAAGGGAAGTTAGCTCCTAGATTTATGGGACCTTATCCAATCATTGAACGGATTGGAAAGGTAGCATATAAACTAGAGCTGCCCCCAGAGTTACAGAGGTTACACCCTGTGTTTCACATTTCTATGTTGAAGAAATGTCACCCAGACACCGAGTCAGTTCTACAACCTATGGAGGTAGAACTGAATGATGACATATCCTATGAGGAGGGACCAATGTCAATCCTTGATAAACGAATTAAAAAGTTAAAGAAGAAAGATATAAGTCTTGTGAAAGTCCTCTGGAACCATCGTGGTATTGAAGAAGCCACTTGGGAGTTAGAGGATGAGATGAGAAGGAAGTATCCTGCCCTTTTCTCGTAGTATGTTTTATCGATTTCGGGGACGAAATCCTTGTAAGGGGTGGATAATTTGTAACATCCCTGACCTGGGTTATGAGTTAACCCTAGGTGTTTTGCCTAAATATGTAATTAAATCTTTGTGATTAACTCTGAGCATGTAATTAAGTTTCTCAGAAACGTATATTTCAGTATTTGCTCCTTTTTATTTAAAGTTGTAGCATTATTTTGATATACAGGGACCTATGTGCAATTTACCTAGTTAAAAGGGTTAGCATGCAATTTGCACATGTTGAGATGTTCCTCTGATGTTGAGACATCATGAGAATCTTTTTGGTAAAGTTTGAGGGATTTCCCAAGCTAGGGCACCAAGGTGCAGCTGTGGAAGCAATCCCGGTGCTTGAAACCCTAGTTTGGGGTAAAATGCAATTTACCCAAATTAAGGGATACAAATTGTGAAATATGTCATCTAATGTATCTTTTTAGACTCTTGCCATCATTAAGATAAGAAATGATGAGGAAGTCACCTCAATTGAATTATCAAGTTATGAGATATGCCTTGTGATTGAATAATCAGGGTATATGTGTAATATCTCTTTATGTATGTACCTCATTATTAGATTTCTCTCCTTTACCTTCTTTTCTAAGACCTTAAGAGAAGTCTTGTCCTTAGAATAAAGATGAAGGGACGATCAAGTAAAGAAGGAGGGACCTAGTTGGAATTATGGACAACTTATGAACTAATGTTGAAAATCCTACCCCATGTATATAAGCTCTCCTTCCCTTAGTTGCAAGGGAACTTACCCTTCGTTCCCTTACTGTTTCATTTCACCAAAGACGACCAAGGACTGCCTTGGAGCTAAGGAGGACGACCAAGGGGTGCAAGGTAGGTTTAAACCCCTCTTCTTGCCTAATTCCATGGTTAGAACTCGAATTCAAGGTCATCTTCATGGCTAACTCTTGAAACCCTACCTTTCTAGCCGTCTCTTTTCATCCTTCCTTGGAGTTTTCACCTTTGCCAACCTGTGGGAACTCAAGGACGCTATTAGAGCTTGGATCTTGAAATCTTGGAGCTCAAGAAGCAAGCTTTAGGCGGGTTTTATAACTCTAAACCCATGCTTTACTATGTGCATCTTTATATGCATTTTGATGATAGCTCTTAGTGTTTCCCTACTTTTCCCTGCTATTTTGCAAGCAAATCCATGGGATATTCATACTGTTCTTGAGCTAGGAGATGAAGGCTTGATTTCCAAGAAAAACCCACCGCTCTTCACTTCCTTAAACGGTCTCAAAAGTTTGCTCTCTCGGTCTCAAGACCGCGAGGTGAGCAAACGGTCTCGAGACCGCGACAGGGAAAACGGTCTCCAAGACCGTTTGGCCCCGTTTACCGAGCGTGGACCGTATAAGAAATTTGTTCCTAATTATATAGGCTAATTACCCTCAAAATTTGGGAGGCTAACTCCAAGGGAATCGGGATATATGACCTTTTTGAGTAACAACTTTATTTGAATTTATTCCTGATTTTCAAACGGTCTGAAATTGCCTTTTTGGGCAAACGGTCTCAAGACCGTGTAAGGTCGTTGACTAAGCGTTGACCGTATGAGATTAATGTTAAAAATAATGTTAATTAACAACTCACCAAGTTTGATGGTCTAATTCCAAACGGGCTAAGAGTTGAAGGGTGAATACTAGGGATAACCCTAGATGAAATCAGTACTGAAATTATGGTGACCTAATTAGGGTTTTTAGGGTTGATTGACCTAAACGGTCTCAAGACCATTTGGGGGTCATCCAAACGGTCTCAAGACTGCGAGGGCAATCAACCAAGACCGTTTGAAGGTCTAGGGTTAAGTAATTTGACCAATTGAGGACCTAATTGCAAATAAGTTGTCAATTTAACCAAAATTCTATTTATGGATCAATCATGGTTCAACCCCTATCAAATCACCTTGGACTTTGATGCAATCTTGGGCAAACGGTCTCAAGACCATGTGGGGTCCACCCACAAGACCGCAAGACCGTTTGGGCCAAGTTTGGGCCCAATTGGAGCTCAATTGAAAGGTTCAACCTTGTGTTGAGTCACATTGTTGAGTGTTGATGGGTGAACATTGATAGACCCTAATTGAATCGACTTCAACCCTAATTGGTCAACAATTGAGGGTCTATTGAATGACTAAGTGGTCAAGCATAATCTTAATTAACCCAATCCATAAGTGGTCAACCTAGCTTTGACCTTTTGAGGGCTTCAATATTGGTTGACATTATCGGTTGTATCATCGAATCCCGTTGTTGGTCTAAGTGGTTAAGACCATGTGAGCTCGCGGACTCAAGGTCGTGAGGAGGCTCGCGGTCTCAAGGTCGTGAGAGGGCTCACGGTCTCAAGACCGTGAGGGGTCTCACGGTCTCAAGACCGTGAGGGGCCTCACGGTCCTGAGGTCAAAGTGGGCAAACGGTCAACATCTCTTCGCGGTCTCAACTTCAATTTGATCTTCGCGGTCTTGAACCACTTGAAGGGCTTCGCGGTCTTGAACCACTTGAAGGGCCTCGCGGTCTTGAAGCCTAAGGAGGCTCGCGGTCTTGAAGATAGAAGAGGGCTCACGGTCTTGGAAAGTCAAAGTGGGCAAATGGTCAACACTTTCAAACGATCTCAATTCAATTGAAGGTTGATAATTGAAATCAATCAATGTGATTCAAGGTTGACTTCATTCAATCAATTGATGATATAAATGGTCCAATGTTGCCCTAATTCAACCCTAATGACAACCTAGGATATTAAGGGGTCAATGGACTAAGGTTTTGACCATAATGATGATCAATGTGTTGAATTACCAAAATACCCCTAAAGGGTAAATTGAGTAATACCTTGATCAGATCGAACCCTAATCATATGATGATCATGTTTTAGCCATGTTAGCCTATGATGACTTAATCCGACCTCATCTAGGGTGATGTTGACATCACCTAACCTTATGATGAGAGAGAAAGTACTTCTAGAGAGAGAAAGTACTTCTAGAGAGAGAAAGTACCCTTTTTAAGTGGAAACTCAATTAAAGCATCTCCAATGCACAGGAATGAGCATAATTAGGGTATGATCCACCTGTGTGAGATCATAGAAACCCTAATTATGATAAATGATGAACCTTTAACTAATCCAAGAGCATCAATGAAGATGTTACTCATACATGATGATGTTATGAGTTTAATTCACCTTGATGTGAATAGTAAACCCTAATTCAAGGGTGATGACATGTAATGTGAATAGTAAACCCTAATTCAAGGGTAAGGACATGTAATGTGAATAGTAAACCCTAATTCAAGGGAAATGGCATGCTTTTGAGTGTTAAACTCTATTTGATGTGAATTAGAGATTTAACTCTTATGACAAGAGTAGGAAGTACATTCCTTATTGTTGTATTACCTTTATCAGATGTATTAAACATGCAGGTTCTGATATGAAGGTAATCATATCCAGGTATGGATGTTGATGTTATATTCATTAAAGGCATGTTGTTAGCCTTATGAATAAGTAAAGTAATCTGATGCCTTGCCAGTGGCATCCTATGCTGATAATGGGCTATGAGAGCCATGAATACCATCAAGGTCATGCCTTAGAGATGACTTGTGATGAGGATAATGAGAAATGATGATTGATATGAGTTAGGCCTGTTACATTTAGTATTCTTCTTTTATAGCTGCTATGCTACTGTTATTGTTTGAAGAACAATGTATGCTATTAAAGAATACGGAATGTACCTAACTAATCAAGCATAATGTAGAACCCTGATCATAGATCCATCATTGTCAGAGATTAAGTGATGGTAAAATAGGTTTTCCTCAGGGAACTCCTGGAGCACATACTTTTGAGTATGTGGGGTACATGGATGTGTAGAACCTTACATCCTAGTGTAGGAAAGTGATGTAGATGTGTAATCCATCCATCCTTCACTATATTTCCATATCATATCAGTGGTAGGTAAACATGAAACCTCCTGATGATGAAGAAAGCACAGATATCCATATCAGTGGTAGGTAAACATGAAACCTCCTGATGACGAAGAGAGTACAGAATGCCACTGTGACTCTAGAATAGTGAAGGACCAGTTTACCCTGGTGAGATATAGTAGTAGAGACATGAGATGTCCTACAAGTGATCCTCTTACTGACTGAGGAAGGTGAAGGTCATGAGAATCCGGCTCTCTTAATGACCTATGTATGATACTGATGCGGCTTCTCAGCGATCAGTTGGAGTATGAGTGGTAAGCCTCATCTCCACAGGGCATAATGTTGTTTGTAAAACATAATCAACCATGTAGTATAACTTGTTAGAGATGACTCCAAGTTAGTTGATTGATGTTACCTTACAATAATGTTTATATTCTCCACATCTCCTAAATTATATAGATCTTGTTATACCTGCAACTGTTACAGAATGCTTTGAAGGCTTTACTGCTTAAAATATTCTTTGATGTTATAATAAAGCTTCTGGCGAAGAGTTATAACTCTCGCTGGGACAATTATGTATAATTGTCTCACCCCGTAGGCTTCAACTTTTTAGGTGGACGTCGGAGACGAAGGAACCAACCTACAGGTGATCAGTCTCAGCAGCAGCATCAGGGGCAGCAGTAATCTCAGGTGGAGATTGTCCTGCCATATGGTGTAGTTAGAGTCAGTCCTATGTGTCCTCTGTACTCTCAGGTCTTGGAGTCTTTTGTATAGTGATCTTGAGATTTTGTATCTTGATGTATATAATTACTCAAGAAGTAATTATCCTGAGATGTAAACAGTTTACCTCACTTTATGAAAGAAGCTTTTATGGATTCAAGCTCTTGTCACGAAAAGTTTTAATTTCCCGTGATTTTTGTCTTCCGCTGATTACCGATTCGCTTCCGCTAAGTTTTAATCGTGTTTATGTCATGGTTTGGAGATCAGAGCCCACAACTAGTGGTATCAGAGCCAGGTTCAGTTGAGTCTATAGAGGCATAGGACTTAGGATGTCGAGTCTACCTTTAGTACTCCTTCCTCATCTAATAGAATCTTCTACTCCTCAGGAGAAGAAGATACATAAGAATGTCAGAACATCGTGATGAGCATGTGGCAGAGAGTAGTGCTAGTGCACCTCGAGGTGGTGCAAGAGTTCCGAGAATAGAACAACCTACACCTGAGTCGCCAAGAGAGCCACCCCAGTTCGACCCAGCTGACATGAGTGATCCAGCTGTACAGACAATGTTCGGGCAGTTCATGACTGCCATGACACATATAACCGATAGGATGCCCATTCCTACACCCAGGGCACCTGTCCAGCCTGAAGAACGAGGTATTGGTAAGACATTCGAACGACTTCGTCGTGTCGGAGCTACCGAGTACTTCGGAACTGCCGACCCTGCAGATGCTGACTTATGGTTGACAGAGTTGGAGAAGGCTTTCAGGATTCTTATGATTCCGGAAGCTGAGAAGGTTAGACATGCTGTCTATCTTCTCAAAGGCAGTGCTGGCCACTGGTGGAACATGGAAGAGCAGAAGAGACCTGGAGTAGAGTTCTCATGGGAAGAGTTTCGTCGGGAATTTATCAATAGATATTTTCCAAAGACCTTCCTAGATGAGAAGATCTCTTAGTTTGAGAAACTAAGGCAGGGTATGATGAACATTAGTGAGTATGAAGCTAAGTTCATGGAGTTGTTGCGGTTCTGTCCGCACATGGCTGCTACGGATGAGGAAAGAATCAGAAGATTCAAAAAGGGTTTGAATTCTGATATGTCAACCCCTGTGTCTGCCTTAGAAAATAGAGAGAGATTCTCTACCTTCGTTGAGTCAGTCCGAAGGATAGAGAGATCTGTGGTTGAGAAAAGACAAACCCATAAAAGATATCCACAGTTCCAGGGTTCTTCATCTAAGGATTCCAAGAAACCTAGATTCTCTGCACCTAACCCCCCACCACCCAGATCGAGTTTTCAAACTCAATGGACACCAAGCAGAGGTAGAGGACGGAGTCAACCGCTTCAAGGGATGCACAGTTCTGCATCTGAGTCAGTCACTGGACCACCCAAACCACAACAACAGGAGAGGATTTTCTACAACTCTGGTAAGGTGGGACACTTGATGAAGGATTGCCGTTATAGGCCTGTCGGTGTGACACAACAAACCCCGAGACAGAATCAACATGGATCTCAGAATAGAAAACATCAAGGAGCAGCTCGAGGACGTGGACAAGCGTCCCAAGCTGGATCATCAGCACCACCTCAACACCAGGCGACTGCGAGGTTCTATGCTATGAACCCACCTGAGGCAGTGGTCAATCCACGGGTAGTGGCAGGTCAGATGAAATTTTTATATTCTGATATGTCTACATCCTGTGTTGTATCCATTCTGATTGATCCGGGTGCTACGCACTCTTTCATCACTCATGAAATGATTCGTAACTGCAATGTGACTGTTAGTCATAGAGCAGATAGTTTGTTGTTAGAGACTCCGTTGAGTGGGTCTGCCGTTTTGCAGGAGGTATGTTCTTCCTGCATCCTTTTCTTTTCTGACCATCGCATTCAAGTGGATCTTATACCACTTGATATGTAGGGATTTGATATAATCCTTGGGATGGATACCTTAGAAAGGTATAGAGTTGTCTTGGATTGTGAGTCCAAGTTGGCTGTGTTTGCTGATGAAAGCAACACATGGATCTTTCAAGGTGAAAGAAAGATTCTGCCCACCTGTCTTGTGTCAGCTATGGTTGCTGATAAGCTGTTGAGGCAAGGATGTTATGCATTCTTAGCCCATGTGGTAGATGTTACCAAGGAAAGTTCCAATCCTGCCGAAGTTCCTATAGTCAGGGAATTCGAAGATGTGTTTCCTGAAGAACTTCCTGGTATACCACCACCTCGGGAGATTGATTTTGAAATTAATCTGATCCCAGATACGAAACCCATAGCTCAAACTCCGTATAGGATGGCGCCTGCCGAGATGGCAGAACTCAAGAAACAGCTTCAAGAGCTACTTGAGAGAGGTTTTATCCGACCGAGTACTTCACCTTGGGGTGCTCCGATCTTGTTTGTTAAAAAGAAAGATGGGTCAATGCGGTTGTGCATTGATTACAGACAACTCAATAAAGTAACAATAAAGAATAAGTATCCTCTGCCGAGGATTGATGATCTCTTTGACCAGTTGTGTGGTGCAACAGTCTTTTCAAAGATAGACTTGAGGTCTGGATATCACCAACTCCGTATTAAGGATAGTGACATATCCAAGTCTGCCTTTAGGACAAGATATGGTCACTATGAGTTCACGGTTATGTCGTTTGGACTAACCAATGCACCAGCTGCATTTATGGAACTCATGAATAGAGTTTTTCGACCTTTCCTTGATCAGTGTGTTGTCATCTTCATAGATGAAATTATGATTTATAGTAAGGATGCTCAGCAGCATGAGAAGCATCTTCGCCAAGCTTTGACCTTGCTAAGAGAACATAAGCTGTACGCTAAGTTTAGCAAATGTGAGTTCTGGCTGTCGGAGGTATCTTTTCTTAGACATGTAATATCCGCCTCGGGAATTCGTGTTGACCCTACAAAGGTAGAATCTATTCTACAATGGGAACAACCAAAGACACCGACGGAAATTCGAAGTTTCTTGGGGTTAGCTGGCTATTATCAAAGGTTCATTAAGAACTTTAGTTCTATAGCTTTACCTTTGACCAAGTTAACCCGGAAAGATGTTCCTTTTTCTTGGAGTGATAAGTGTCAACAATCTTTCCAGTTGCTGAAGGAGAGGTTGACAAGTGCACCTGTGCTAGTGCTACCTGAACAAGGAAAAGGATATGTAGTTTTCTGTGATGCTTCCAAGAACGGACTAGGATGTGTGTTGATGCAGGATAAACAAGTGATTTCTTTTGCTTCCTGACAGCTTAAGAAACACGAGGAGAATTATCCAACACACGATCTGGAGTTAGCTGCTGTGGTTCATGCTTTGAATATCTGAAGGCACTATCTCTACGGAGAAACATTCCAGATTTTCACAGACCACAAAAACCTTAAGTATATCTTCTCTCAGCATGAGCTCAACATGAGGCAACGTCGCTGGATGGAATTAATCAAGGACTACGACTGTACAATTGATTACCATCCAGGCAAGGCCAATGTTGTTGCAGATGCCTTAAGTAGGAAATCAGCAACATCAACCATGAATAGAGCACAACTAAACTCTTTAGTATGCTCTAGAAGAGATATGCTTATCTCTTTAAGGCAAGACAATGTACAGTTGAAGGTGTCATTGCTAGCCGGTTTGTTGGCTGAGATGCATATTAAACCTACCCTAAGGGAGCAGATTAAAGAGGCACAGCTAGGTGATGCTGCAGTTCAACATATAAGATCTGAATATGGAAATGAGAAGCAAGATGGTTTTCATGACTCAAAAGATCAAGTAGCTTGTTATAATGGAAGAATGATAGTGTCGGATGTGGACAACTTGAGGAAGTTAGTCCTGGAAGAAGCCCATTCTTCCATGTATGCTATGCATCCAGGGAGCACCAAGATGTATCGGAATTTGAAGGGTCTGTATTGGTGGCCTGGGATGAAAAAGGACGTTGCAGAGTTTGTTCTGAGGTGCCCTGTGTGTCAGCAAGTTAAAGCTGAACACCAGAAGCCTACAGGAACAATGCAACCTTTACCCATATCACAGTGGAAGTGGGACCATGTGACCATGGACTTTGTTGTTGCCCTACCCAGGACAAGCAAAGGACATGATTCCATTTGGGTAATTGTTGATAGGTTGACTAAGACAGCACATTTCTTACCTATCAAAACAACCTATTCTGCTGAAAGGTTATCAGAGTTATATGTTCAAGAGATAGTGCATTTGCACGGAGTTCCTGTCACAATAGTTTCTGAAAGAGGTCCTCAGTTTACAAGTCGTTTTTGGGAACAGTTGCACAGAGCCTTAGGCACTAAGCTGAGGTTTAGTACGGCCTTTCATCCACAGACCGATGGACAGTCGGAAAGGACCATACAAACCTTAGAAGACCTGTTGCGAGCATGTGTTCTCCAGTTCACCGGAAGTTGGGATCTACACCTAAGCTTGATAGAGTTTGCCTATAACAATAGCTATCAACATAGTATTGATATGGCACCTTATGAAGCCTTATATGGTAGACGTTGTAGATCACCCTTGTGTTGGTTTGAGACTGGTGAGGACCAGTTGTTAGGTCCTGACCTGGTGCAGCAAACCACAGAAAAGATTAAAGTAATATAACATAAGATTAAGACTGCTCAGGATAGGCAGAAATCTTATGCTGACAAACGTCGTAGACCCTTAGAGTTCCAGGTTGGAGACAGAGTGTATCTTAAGGTCTCACCTTGGAAAGGAGTCCTTCGTTTTGGAAGGAAAGGGAAGTTAGCTCCTAGATTTATGGGACCTTATCCAATCATTGAACGGATTGGAAAGGTAGCATATAAACTAGAGCTGCCCCCAGAGTTACAGAGGTTACACCCTGTGTTTCACATTTCTATGTTGAAGAAATGTCACCCAGACACCGAGTCAGTTCTACAACCTATGGAGGTAGAACTGAATGATGACATATCCTATGAGGAGGGACCAATGTCAATCCTTGATAAACGAATTAAAAAGTTAAAGAAGAAAGATATAAGTCTTGTGAAAGTCCTCTGGAACCATCGTGGTATTGAAGAAGCCACTTGGGAGTTAGAGGATGAGATGAGAAGGAAGTATCCTGCCCTTTTCTCGTAGTATGTTTTATCGATTTCGGGGACGAAATCCTTGTAAGGGGTGGATAATTTGTAACATCCCTGACCTGGGTTATGAGTTAACCCTAGGTGTTTTGCCTAAATATGTAATTAAATCTTTGTGATTAACTCTGAGCATGTAATTAAGTTTCTCAGAAACGTATATTTCAGTATTTGCTCCTTTTTATTTAAAGTTGTAGCATTATTTTGATATACAGGGACCTATGTGCAATTTACCTAGTTAAAAGGGTTAGCATGCAATTTGCACATGTTGAGATGTTCCTCTGATGTTGAGACATCATGAGAATCTTTTTGGTAAAGTTTGAGGGATTTCCCAAGCTAGGGCACCAAGGTGCAGCTGTGGAAGCAATCCCGGTGCTTGAAACCCTAGTTTGGGGTAAAATGCAATTTACCCAAATTAAGGGATACAAATTGTGAAATATGTCATCTAATGTATCTTTTTAGACTCTTGCCATCATTAAGATAAGAAATGATGAGGAAGTCACCTCAATTGAATTATCAAGTTATGAGATATGCCTTGTGATTGAATAATCAGGGTATATGTGTAATATCTCTTTATGTATGTACCTCATTATTAGATTTCTCTCCTTTACCTTCTTTTCTAAGACCTTAAGAGAAGTCTTGTCCTTAGAATAAAGATGAAGGGACGATCAAGTAAAGAAGGAGGGACCTAGTTGGAATTATGGACAACTTATGAACTAATGTTGAAAATCCTACCCCATGTATATAAGCTCTCCTTCCCTTAGTTGCAAGGGAACTTACCCTTCGTTCCCTTACTGTTTCATTTCACCAAAGACGACCAAGGACTGCCTTGGAGCTAAGGAGGACGACCAAGGGGTGCAAGGTAGGTTTAAACCCCTCTTCTTGCCTAATTCCATGGTTAGAACTCGAATTCAAGGTCATCTTCATGGCTAACTCTTGAAACCCTACCTTTCTAGCCGTCTCTTTTCATCCTTCCTTGGAGTTTTCACCTTTGCCAACCTGTGGGAACTCAAGGACGCTATTAGAGCTTGGATCTTGAAATCTTGGAGCTCAAGAAGCAAGCTTTAGGCGGGTTTTATAACTCTAAACCCATGCTTTACTATGTGCATCTTTATATGCATTTTGATGATAGCTCTTAGTGTTTCCCTACTTTTCCCTGCTATTTTGCAAGCAAATCCATGGGATATTCATACTGTTCTTGAGCTAGGAGATGAAGGCTTGATTTCCAAGAAAAACCCACCGCTCTTCACTTCCTTAAACGGTCTCAAAAGTTTGCTCTCTCGGTCTCAAGACCGCGAGGTGAGCAAACGGTCTCGAGACCGCGACAGGGAAAACGGTCTCCAAGACCGTTTGGCCCCGTTTACCGAGCGTGGACCGTATAAGAAATTTGTTCCTAATTATATAGGCTAATTACCCTCAAAATTTGGGAGGCTAACTCCAAGGGAATCGGGATATATGACCTTTTTGAGTAACAACTTTATTTGAATTTATTCCTGATTTTCAAACGGTCTGAAATTGCCTTTTTGGGCAAACGGTCTCAAGACCGTGTAAGGTCGTTGACTAAGCGTTGACCGTATGAGATTAATGTTAAAAATAATGTTAATTAACAACTCACCAAGTTTGATGGTCTAATTCCAAACGGGCTAAGAGTTGAAGGGTGAATACTAGGGATAACCCTAGATGAAATCAGTACTGAAATTATGGTGACCTAATTAGGGTTTTTAGGGTTGATTGACCTAAACGGTCTCAAGACCATTTGGGGGTCATCCAAACGGTCTCAAGACTGCGAGGGCAATCAACCAAGACCGTTTGAAGGTCTAGGGTTAAGTAATTTGACCAATTGAGGACCTAATTGCAAATAAGTTGTCAATTTAACCAAAATTCTATTTATGGATCAATCATGGTTCAACCCCTATCAAATCACCTTGGACTTTGATGCAATCTTGGGCAAACGGTCTCAAGACCATGTGGGGTCCACCCACAAGACCGCAAGACCGTTTGGGCCAAGTTTGGGCCCAATTGGAGCTCAATTGAAAGGTTCAACCTTGTGTTGAGTCACATTGTTGAGTGTTGATGGGTGAACATTGATAGACCCTAATTGAATCGACTTCAACCCTAATTGGTCAACAATTGAGGGTCTATTGAATGACTAAGTGGTCAAGCATAATCTTAATTAACCCAATCCATAAGTGGTCAACCTAGCTTTGACCTTTTGAGGGCTTCAATATTGGTTGACATTATCGGTTGTATCATCGAATCCCGTTGTTGGTCTAAGTGGTTAAGACCATGTGAGCTCGCGGACTCAAGGTCGTGAGGAGGCTCGCGGTCTCAAGGTCGTGAGAGGGCTCACGGTCTCAAGACCGTGAGGGGTCTCACGGTCTCAAGACCGTGAGGGGCCTCACGGTCCTGAGGTCAAAGTGGGCAAACGGTCAACATCTCTTCGCGGTCTCAACTTCAATTTGATCTTCGCGGTCTTGAACCACTTGAAGGGCTTCGCGGTCTTGAACCACTTGAAGGGCCTCGCGGTCTTGAAGCCTAAGGAGGCTCGCGGTCTTGAAGATAGAAGAGGGCTCACGGTCTTGGAAAGTCAAAGTGGGCAAATGGTCAACACTTTCAAACGATCTCAATTCAATTGAAGGTTGATAATTGAAATCAATCAATGTGATTCAAGGTTGACTTCATTCAATCAATTGATGATATAAATGGTCCAATGTTGCCCTAATTCAACCCTAATGACAACCTAGGATATTAAGGGGTCAATGGACTAAGGTTTTGACCATAATGATGATCAATGTGTTGAATTACCAAAATACCCCTAAAGGGTAAATTGAGTAATACCTTGATCAGATCGAACCCTAATCATATGATGATCATGTTTTAGCCATGTTAGCCTATGATGACTTAATCCGACCTCATCTAGGGTGATGTTGACATCACCTAACCTTATGATGAGAGAGAAAGTACTTCTAGAGAGAGAAAGTACTTCTAGAGAGAGAAAGTACCCTTTTTAAGTGGAAACTCAATTAAAGCATCTCCAATGCACAGGAATGAGCATAATTAGGGTATGATCCACCTGTGTGAGATCATAGAAACCCTAATTATGATAAATGATGAACCTTTAACTAATCCAAGAGCATCAATGAAGATGTTACTCATACATGATGATGTTATGAGTTTAATTCACCTTGATGTGAATAGTAAACCCTAATTCAAGGGTGATGACATGTAATGTGAATAGTAAACCCTAATTCAAGGGTAAGGACATGTAATGTGAATAGTAAACCCTAATTCAAGGGAAATGGCATGCTTTTGAGTGTTAAACTCTATTTGATGTGAATTAGAGATTTAACTCTTATGACAAGAGTAGGAAGTACATTCCTTATTGTTGTATTACCTTTATCAGATGTATTAAACATGCAGGTTCTGATATGAAGGTAATCATATCCAGGTATGGATGTTGATGTTATATTCATTAAAGGCATGTTGTTAGCCTTATGAATAAGTAAAGTAATCTGATGCCTTGCTAGTGGCATCCTATGCTGATAATGGGCTATGAGAGCCATGAATACCATCAAGATCATGCCTTAGAGATGACTTGTGATGAGGATAATGAGAAATGATGATTGATATGAGTTAGGCCTGTTACATTTAGTATTCTTATTTTATAGCTGCTATGCTACTGTTATTGTTTGAAGAACAATGTATGCTGTTAAAGAATACTGAATGTACCTAACTAATCAAGCATAATGTAGAGCCCTGATCATAGATCCATCATTATCAGAGATTAAGTGATGGTGAAACAGGTTTTCCTCAGGGAACTCCTGGAGCACATAATTTTGAGTATGTGGGGTACATGGATGTGTAGAACCTTACATCCTAGTGTAGGAAAGTGATGTAGATGTGTAATCCATCCATCCTTCACTATATTTCCATATCGTATCAGTGGTAGGTAAACATGAAACCTCCTGATGACGAAGAAAGCACAGATATCCATATCAGTAGTAGGTAAACATGAAACCTCCTGATGACGAAGAGAGTACAGAACGCCACTGTGACTCTAGAATAGCGAAGGACCAGTTTACCCTGGTGAGCTATAGTAGTAGAGACACGAGATGTCCTACAAGTGATCCTCTTACTGAATGAGGAAGGTGAAGGTCATGAGAATCCGGCTCTCTTAATGACCTATGTATGATACTGATGCGGCTTCTCAGCGATCAGTTGGAGTCTAAGTGGTAAGCCTCATCTCCACAGGGCATAATGTTGTTTGTAAAACATAATCAACCATGTAGTATAACTTGTTAGAGATGACTCCAAGTTAGTTGATTGATGTTACCTTACAATAATGTTTATATTCTCCACATCTCCTAAATTATAGAGATCTTGTTATACCTGCAACTGTTATAGAATGCTTTGAAGGCTTTACTGCTTAAAATATTCTTTGATGTTATAATAAAGCTTCTGGCGAAGAGTTATAACTCTCGCTGGGACAATTATGTATAATTGTCTCACCCCGTAGGCTTCAACTTTTTAGGTGGACGTCGGAGACGAAGGAACCAACCTACAGGTGATCAGTCTCAGCAGCAGCATCAGGGGCAGCAGTAATCTCAGGTGGAGATTGTCCTGCCATATGGTGTAGTTAGAGTCAGTCCTATGTGTCCTCTGTACTCTCAGGTCTTGGAGTCTTTTGTATAGTGATCTTGAGATTTTGTATCTTGATGTATATAATTACTCAAGAAGTAATTATCCTGAGATGTAAACAGTTTACCTCACTTTATGAAAGAAGCTTTTATGGATTCAAGCTCTTGTCACGAAAAGTTTTAATTTCCCGTGATTTTTGTCTTCCGCTGATTACCGATTCGCTTCCGCTAAGTTTTAATCGTGTTTATGTCATGGTTTGGAGATCAGAGCCCACACTAGTTAATAAGAATTATATTTTACAGAATCTGTTTGCATTGGATGAGAAGCTGCATCGTAAAAGCGTGATGCAACACGCTGGAAAGATGCTTAGGAACTATAGGACAAATCTGAACAGAGAATACATAAAAGATGGTGATAAGAAGAAGAAGTCAGCCCTTGAGCAGTGGAACTTCTTGGACAAAGAAGATTGGGACAATTTTTTTCTTCAAGAAAATCTGAAGAATTCAAGGTATTAGGCGTCACTCCCAATTTAATTAATATACATTGTATTCACCTATTCAAGATTAACATTTAGTACTACTAACCAAATCATTAATGTGCATACTAACTAGGCCCTCAGTGATGCGCAAAAAGCAACGTGTGCACTGAATGTGCATGACCACACTATGGGTCCAAAGGGCTATGCAAGCGTTCGCGAAAGACTACAGGTGGAGTCTGCGGCTACTCAGGAGTCTGCTGCTAATCAAGAGTCTGCCACACCCATGCCTCGCCATGATATCTGGATAGCTAGGAGGCAAAACAAGAAGGGTGAAATAAAGAAACCCGTAACTGCTGAGGCGGCTGTGAAAATGGTAAAATACAACTCTTAGAGCAATCGTTTGAATATTGATTATTTGTGGTGTTAACTTACCAATCTCTGTTGATGGTGATTAGCGGGAGCTGCACGAGCAGAGGAAACAAGGCACGTTCATCCCTCAGGGCACAAGGGATGAATTGACAGTTGCTCTGGGTAACCCAAAGCATCCTGGACGTGTTAGGGGTGCAGGCGCTGGTGTGGGCATCAAAGCATTCTTTGGGCCATCCCAGTGCAAACCCAGAGCGGGACTTTCACAAGAAGAGGTAACCTATTCTTTTTTTAGAATGTTACTGCAAAAGGGAATTCAATAATAAGAAGCTAATGTTTCTTTTATCTATGTATAGGAGAATAAGAGAGTCGAGGATATAGTTGCTAAGAAGGTCAATGATATAGTTGTTGATAAGGTCAAGGAAGAAATAGTGCGGTGGCAGGCATCTCAGGCTTCCAATCAGCCTATGGCGACCCACTCTTCTCCTGATGCACAGACTGCGAGTAATCCTGGAGACCCATCACCTAGCACGTCTGCTGTAAGTATTGTTTATGACATTGTAGCTAGTCCTTTCAAGATGATATGTTTTCAAGATGATATGTATATATGTATAACATTCTTTACGTAAATTTGTAGGCATTGAAGCCATGCCGCTTAAGAATGCAAGACTATGTTGTTGCAGAGGCGCAGGCTTACCAGTCCCTTCCTGGGGCAACGTTTCATGGGACTCCAATGCTGCAGGGCTACGTTCGTGTGAGCCCGATATGTGTATTACCCGATTGGGGGGAAGCTGCATTGCCATATGCCCACCCAGATATTGATACACTTGGTGAGGCAGAAGGCGGGGTGATATTGTGGCCCAAAGCAGATGTCGACTACACTACTAAAATTGTAAGATAAATTTACATTACTTTAGATTGTTGATGTGTATATATGAGGTCAACTGATCTGAAATTATATATACAGGTTAAAAAGAAGACACCCGGAGCACCTAGGCCTCCACCTCCACTTCCTGCATTACCAAGTTGGGTTCCAACTGACCTAAAATACCCGTTAGGTCCTACTTGTAGGGGAATGGCATGTTGGCTACATGCACATAATATACATTGCCCTATAATTGTTTCTTTAGAAGTAGATTATGTAGGTCAATCATACGATAGCTCTTTATTTATACAAGATATTATTGAGCTATTTATGTATGATTGGCTAAATACATCAATGATAGAGACATGGATAAGGTGAGATCTTGTTTATACATCCATATACCTTGTGTAAGATCCGGTGATCTAGTTTCTTATATATTAATGCATACGTAATACATGTTTTGCAGCTACTTAGTCGAAGATCAATGCAAACAATTTGCATTTGATCATGTGGGATTTTTGATTCCATCATTGATTAGTATGGTAGCTAAAGACCCTGATAGTGTTCAACAATACTGTATATATGCTTTTACAATTTTCAGTCAGCAAAAGAAGACGATAATAATAGCTCCATTCAATGTCAAGTAAGTTTACTTTATTTATAATTTGGACTTAAGAAAATTCCATTTTTATTGTGCATTTTGAGTTATTAATTTTTAACTTTTTTACCTATAGCGCTAGACATTGGGAGTTACTAGTTATTGTCCCCGGGATGTTCACTGTTTATTATCTAGATCCTGCGGGAAGTACATTGAACACTAAAATTGGACACACATTGAGAATTCCATTATTCTGGTGAGAAATATTTCATTTTTATATCCGTTAACATCTATTATTACATTACTATTTAATTATGAAATTTATTGTGTTACATTAACATGTAGGGGTTTAGATGCATTCAAAAATGCTGGAGGAAATGTCCCAAGGAGAAAGAACCAGCCAATAATTTGGGAGAACGTAAAAGTAAGTTCCCGACTCCAATGTATATATTATTTATGTGAACTGTTCTTAGTTGTATTTTTTAATATTTTGTATGTTTCAATTTATAGTGCGCTACACAAGACAACGACTGGGCATGCACATACTATATGATGTGATTTATGCAGATGATTATCCGACATGCCGCATTGGATATTAATACCATACATGAGGTATTATATATAGTCTCATTAGTTAGTATGAAATATATCAATCTTATTTTTATATTATTACTTATATATACATCATTCTCTTTGCAGGTGTTTAAAACTGACCACACTATATGTAAACGCTTAAAAAATATACATGCTCCATATACGATGGAAGCATTAAATGAAGCAAGAGAAGAATGGGCAAAAGTCATACAAGCAGTGGCGATTGTAAGATATAATTGGGATGCTGATAGCGATGCTGAATGATATTTTGTAAATGAATATTTCTGAATGTTTATACATGTCTGAATGTTTCTACATGTATTTGAATGTTTCTACATGTGTGAATGTGAGAATTGAATTGATGTCTAAATGTATCTACTTGTGTGAAAAAATATTTGTGATTTTGTAGGTTTGTGGCCTGTTTGTAGGCTGATATCAATGGATGTCGTAAACCTACAGTTCAGAAAACTGAACTGCAGGTTCTCATCCTACTGACAAGCCATAGAAGGCCTGCAAACTGATAAGAAAAAAAATAAAGTATAGGTGTCGGTTATTTATAGAACAACGTCATCAAAAGCCTACAACGTTGGTTATTGGATAAAAACCGATGCCTAATATGACAAACAACCCGACCGTGTAGGAAAGCATGGTCGTGGTGGAAAATGCATCACTTATTCATATAAAACCGACGCCTATAGTACTAAACACGGCCGTGAAGCGAAGCATGACCGTGCTTCACCGTGTCGTCTGGGAGTATGGCGTCAGTTGTTCAGTTGTTAACCGACACAGAAAGTGTCCTAGGTGGTGCTCTTTTTTGTGGCGCGAACCCTATAGACGTCAGCCAACTATATATAACCGACGCCTATATATCATATAGGTATCAGTTAGAAAACCAACGCCGAAGAGTTCGACCTTTAGCGGAACCCACATAGGCGTCGCTTGAAAACCGTCACCAAAGGGGGTTAAACAACCGACGCCAAAGGCGTGTTCTGTAGTAGTGTAAATAATATATACATTGGAGTTGGGAACTTACTTTCACGTTCATCCAAATTATTGGCTAGTTCTTTTTCCTGGGGACCTTTCCTCCAGCCTTTTTGAATGCATCTAAACCCCTACATGTTAATGTAACACAGTAAATTTCATAATTAAATAGTAATGTAATAACATATGTTAATGAATATAAAAATAAAATATTTCTCACCAGAATAATGACATTCTCAATGTGTGTCCAATTTTAGTATTCAATGTACTCCCCGCAGGATCTAGATAATAAACAGTGAACGTCCCGGGGAGAATAACTAGTAACTCCCAATGCCTACCGCTAGAGGTAAAAAAGTTAAAAAATAATAACTCAAAATACACAATAAAAATGTAATTTTCTTAAGTTCAAATTATAAGTAAAGTAAACTTACTTGACATTGAATGGAGCTATTATTATAGTCTTCTTTTGCTGACCGAAAATTGTAAAAGCATCTATATAATATTGTTGAACACTATCAGGGTCTTTAGCTACCATACTAATCAATCATGGAATCAAAAATCCCACATGGTCAAATGCAAATTGTTTACATTGATTTTCGACTAAGTAGCTGCAAAATATGTATTACGTATGCATTAATATATAAGAAACCAGATCACCGGATCTTACACAAGGTATATGGATGTATAAACAAGATCTCACCTTATCTATGTCTCTATCATTGATGTATTCAGCCAATCATATATAAATAGCTCAATAATATCTTGTATAAATAAAGAGCTTTCGTATGATTGACCTGCATAATTCGCTTCTAAAGAAACAATTATAGGACAATGTATATTATGTGCCCGTAGCCAACATACCATTCCCCTACAAGCAGGACCTAACGGGTATTTTAGGTCAGTTGGAACCCAACTTGATAATGCAGGAAGTGGAGGTGGAGGTCTAAATGCTCCGGGTGTCTTCTTTTTAACATGTATATATAATTTCAGATCAATTGACCTCATATATACACATTAACAATCTAAAGTAATGTAAATTTATCTTACAATTTCAGTAGTGTAGACGACATCTGCTTTGGGCCACAATATCACCCCGCCTTCTGCCTCAGCAAGTGTATCAATATCCGGGTGGGCATATGGCAATGTAGCTTCCATCCAATCGGGGAATACACGTATCGGGCTCACACGAACGTAGCCCTGTGGCATTGGAGTCCCGTTAAACATTGCCCCAGGAAGGGATGGGTAAGCCTGCGCCTCTGCAACAACATAGTCTTGCATTCTTAAGCGGCATGGCTTCAACGCCTACAAATTTACGTAAAGAATGTTATACATATATACATATCATCTTGAAAACATATCATCTTGAAAAGACTAGCTAAAATGTCATAAACAATACTTACAATAGAAGTGTTAGGCGGTGGGTCTATAGGATTACTCGAAGTCTGTGCATTAGGAGAAGAGTGGGTCGCCACAGGCTGATTGGAAGCCTGAGATGCCTGCCACCGCTGCATTATATCCTCGAATTTCTTAGAAACTAGATCCTTGACTCTTTTATTCTCCTATACATGGATAAAAGAAACATTAGCTTCTTATTATTGAATTCCCTTTTGCAGTAACATTCTAAAAAAAGAATAAGTTACCTCTTCTTGTGAAAGTCCCGCTCTGAGTTTGCACTGGGATGGCCCAAAGAATGCTTTGATGCCCACACCAGCGCCTGCACCCCTAACACGTCCAGGATGCTCTGGGTTACCCAAAGCAATTGTCAATTAATCCCTTGTGCCCTGAGGGATGAACGTGCCTTGTTTTCTCTACTCGTGCAGCTCCCGCTAATCACCATCAACAGAAATTGGTAAGTTAACACCACAAATAATCAATATTCAAACGATTACTCTAAGAGTTCTATTTTACCATTTTCACAGCCGCCTCAGCAGTTACGAGCTTCTTTATTTCACCCTTCTTATTTTGCCTCCCAACTATCCAGACATCATGGCAAGGCAAGGGTGTGGCAGATGTAGTAGAGGACTCCTGAGTAGCTGCAGACTCTGCATGTAGTCTTTGGCTAACACTTGCATAGCCCTTTGGACCCATAGTGTGGTCATGCACATTCAGTGCACGCCTTGCTTTTTACGCCTCACTGAGGGCCTAGTTAGTATGTACATTAATGATTTGGTTAGTAACACTAAATGTTAATCTTAAATAGGTGAATACAACGTATATTAACTAGTATCCAAAAATAGAATTGCACCTCACTTAATACCTTGAATTTTTTAGATTTTCTTGAAGCAACAAACATGTCCCAATCTTCTTTGTCCAAGAAGTTACACTATTCAAGTGATGACTTCTTCTTCTTATCACCATATTTTATGTATTCTCTATTGAGATTTGTCCTATAGTTCCTTAACATCTTTCCAGTCTGTTGCATCATGCTTTTACGATGCAACTTCTCATCCAATGCAAACAAATTCTGTAAAATAGAATTGCTATTAACTAGTATCCAAAAATAGAATTCCAAATAATAGAATTTGTAATCTACAAAATAGAATTGCAAATAATAATAACTCACGCATAAATCCTTCCATATCATGTCTTTCTTCGCCTGAGGAACTTTATGCCAATTATCATACTTAACACCACAATGGCTTCGAGTGACAACCCCAAGATAGTTTACAAAATTATTGCGGTTCACTCCAATTGCATTTCCTCCATTATCAAACTCCAAAGCCAATTTGGATCCACTGCCACTTAGTGCTATTAACTTCTTCAATAGAGTGATGCCCCTTTTCTTGTTAAGTTTTTGGTGATGCGCATCAAGTTCCTCCAGTGCTGCAGTGGGTACATCAACCTAAAATTTGACAAAAATAAACACACTGAATTAGCCCAATATAGAAATATAGGATATATGACATAACTAGAAGATAATGAATTTTATAGAAATACAAGATATGTTTTTAGAACTTACATTGATATCCTTGCCATGCTCATCATGGACAGCATGCTCATCATGGACTTCATGCTCATCATGGACATCTTGCTCATCATGGCCAGCCATCTAAAAATGTCATTAAAAAGGCAAACATTTAGCATTTGTATTAACTAGAGGATAATGAAACGTCAAATCTGAAAATGATATTGATATTAAAAAAGCAAACATTTAGTTTCAATAAAAAAATATAAACATGCATGCCTCTAAAATTGTGATCTTTTATCGATTAACAATCCTTCATTGTGATCTTCGCGCACATATAAGTCATCATTAGCTTCAATATTTTGTGGAGTTGGCAACCCAACTGAGAATGGACTGGAGTCATCATACTTATCATAGTACTCTTCTTCATCTATAGGATCTTCAATAAACTGTCTTTTACCATGAAGAACAATCGACCATTTATCATTTGTAAGATCATCGATATAGAATTCTTGTTTTGCCTGTGATGCCAATATAAATGGTTCACCCTTCTCGCCAATCTTTTCAAAGTTCACTAAAGTGAAACCTAATTCATCCACTATAACTCCTTTGGTGTTATCAACCCAATTACATTTAAAGAGAGGAATTCTAAAATCTATGTAGTCAAACTCCCATATGTCTTCAATGACACCGTAATATGACATTTTAGCTTCACGTGGACTCTTATCCTTTGCACTTGCAAAATACATAGTCAATGCTTGAAGAGTGACCCCACTATTTTGGACGACGCTCTTATCATCTTGGCGCTTTGTGTAATATGTGAACCCATTAATGTCAAACCCTTCATAAGACATAACATTCAGTTTTGGTTTAAAGGCGAGGCATTTGATAGTTTTCGTAATATCATTTGGTGTATGAGATAGTTGATGTAAGACTTTATCTTCAAACCACTTAGTAAAAGTCTTGTTATGCTCTCTAGAAAGCCATATTGAACTTGCTCGAGGATGTTGTCTCTTGATAAAATTGGTATGTTCCTCGATATAAACACTCACTTCGTCCATGTTGTGTAAAATATACAAGTGAGCTTATTCCAACTGCTCACGGCTGATTACTTTCACCCGTGATCCCAAAATTCCTTTGCCCTCCTCAATATTCTTGTAATTAACAGGAGTGTTATTACCACTCAGAAAGTCATTACAAAAATCCATAACCTCTCTTGCCACATAACCTTCAATAATACTCCCTTCAGGCCGATAACGGTTTCGAACATCACCTTTAAAAATGCTCATGTATCGTTCAAAGGGATACATCCAATGCAAGAAAATTGGTCCCAACATTTTCACTTCCCTAGTCAAGTGGACAACAAGATGTACCATGATATCAAAGAAGGAAGGAGGGAAATACATCTCAAGATGACATAGGGTAACAACCACTTCTCTTTGCAAATTATCGAGAGTATCAGGATCAATAACTTTGCTGCATAGACTGTTGAAAAAGAAACAAAGTCTGGTGATTGCAAACCTTACATGCTTCGGCAATATAGATCGAATTGCCATGGGCAATATTTATTGCATTAGAGTGTGACAATCATGAGATTTAAGACCTATCAACTTCAGATCTTTCATTAATACCAATCTACGGATGTTGGATGAGTAACCCTGTGGCACCTTAACATTTGCCAAGCATTCACAAAAAGCTTTCTTCTCCTTTCTAGACAACGTGTAACAAGCGGGAGGTAAGTATGTTCTTTTATTACCCATTTCACGTAATTCTATTAATTCTGACCTTATTCCCATTTCACGTAGGTCCAGTCTAGATTTTATCCCATCTTTAGTCTTACCTGGTATATTTAATAGAGTACCAATGACGCTATCACATACATTTTTCTCAACATGCATTACATCGATACAATGCCTGACTGTCAAAGAACTCCAATAAGGAAGATCCCAAAATATTGACTTCTTCTTGAATGAAGAATTGTCACTCCGTGTGGCCATACTACATTGTGATTTCTTACCAAATTCATTGACAATGTATTTTACTCTTTCATAAACAACATTCCCTGGTATAGGTTTAGGTGCACTTTGTTCATCATTCCATCCATTGAATGCTTTGTGCTTCCTACGATACAGATGGAATTTTGAAAGAAACCTTCGATGACCAAGATATACAGTCTTGCCGCCATGTTTTAGTCTTATTGAATCAGTGTTTTCTTCACATATAGGACACACTTTAGCTCCTTTGACACTATATCCATACAAATTCCCATATGCTGGAAAGTCATTAATAGTGCAAAACAACATAGCGTGCAAACAAAATGTCTCTCTTACTGAAGCATCATAGGTCATCACACCTTCATCCCAAAGTTTCTTTAAGTCATCAATCAGAGGTTCAAAATATGCATCAATATCATTTCGGGGTTGTTTAGGGCCCGATATCAACAACGACAACATAACATACTTATTTTTCATACACAGCCAGGGAGGAAGATTGTATATAACAAGTATGACTGGCCAAGTGCTATGTTTGCTGCTCAATGTCCCATACAGATTCATCCCATCTCTACAAAGCCCAAGTCTTAGATTCCTATCTTCTTCATCAAATTTGGGGTACAATAGATCAATCTTCTTCCACTGTGGGGAATCATACGCATGTCGTAGGATCCCATCATTATTTTTCTTAACATCTGCATGCCACCTCAAATTCTTCACATCTTTCAGATTTGCAAACAAGCATTGAAACCGTGATATTATAGGTAGATACCACATCACCTTGGCAGGAGAACCAGTTTTGGACTCCCCCGAAGTCATCAATTTATACCGTGACACACCACATTTTGGATAATCTTTCAAATCCACATAGTCCTTTTGAAATAATACACAATCATTCGGGCATGCGTGTATGTTCTTGGCCTCCATTCCCATTGGGCACAACAATTTCTTTACCCGATATGTTGAATTTGGCAGCTCGTTTCCTTCAGGAAGTATTTCTTTCAACAAAGTCAACAATGAAGTGAAGCTTTTGTCTCTCCATCTATTGTTAGCTTTCAACTTATACATTCTCAACACAGTGCTAAGCTTCGTAAACTTAGCACAACCTGTGTATAACGACATCTCAGCATCATGCACAATGTTTCTAAAGATAGGAGGTGGATCGGTGTGCTCTACCCTACAACTATCTAGCATCGCATCAACGATGTCTACTAGAACTGGTTCGTTCACATCTACGTCATCAGAGGCAATTTCTTCTTCCACCCAAGCACTACTATCGACATCCACTGGTTTCGAGTTTGAAATCTCTCCATGCCAATGCTATTCTGTATAGCCTTGTACAATCCTGTTGCACATGACATGACTTTTGATTTCGTCACCAGTGCTGACTTTCAAATTGTTACCGCAATGCCTACATGGACAGTAGAACCTATCTCCAGGTTCTTTCCTATGTTCCTCGACAAATCTAATAAACTGATCAAGACTAGATATAAACTCTGGGGTGCAACGATTGCGAATGGACATCCATGATCTATCCATTATATGATCAAAATGAAAACAAGTATATATTAGGACAAGATTAGGGTCTACGGTTAACAAATACATGTGATGTCATTCATTCTATATAATAAATGTGTACCACCTATCGGTGCCCTGCTGGGGACTATCCAAGATTTACTCCTAATGAGTAAATCTTGGACAGGTTTCTAGGCCAAAAAACACGTGTGATGTCATTCTGATATATAATAAATGTGTACTGTCTATCGGTGCCCTGCTGGCGCATTTTCAGTGGCGCGAAGCCTTTTGGCGTTGGTTATAAAACTGATGCCGAAGAGTTCGACCTTTAGCGGCGCCCACATAGGCGTCGCTTGAGAACCGTCGCTAAAAGGGCATAAACAACCGTCGTTTCTAGGCCAAAAAACACATGTGATGTCATTCTAATATATAATAAATGTGTACCACCTATCCCATCCTTGAACACCTAATCTCACTAGTAAGTGTATATTGTGTATTGGGTTTTCAAGAAAATTTCGGCAGCATTTCCCCGCTGTTCTCTAAGTACATATCTACTTAGAGAAAAAATGGGGAAATGCTACTGAAATTTTCTCGAAAACCCAATACACATTATACACTTACATCCTAAGTGAGATTAGGTGTTCAAGAACAGTCCCAAACTGGGGACTATCCAAGATTTACTCCTAATGAGTAAATCTTGGACGGGTTTCTAGGCCAACAAATACATGATGTCAATCTTATATATAATAAATGTGTACCACCTATCCCATCCTTGAACACCTAATCTCACTAGTAAGTGTATAATGTGTATTGGGTTTTCAAGAAAATTTCGGCAGCATTTCTCCACTGTTCTCTAAGTACATAAATGGGGAAATGCTACCAAAATTTTCTCAAAAACCAAATACACATTATACACTTACATCCTAAGTGAGATTAGGTGTTGAAGAATAGTCCCAAACTGGGGACTATCCAAGATTTACTCCTAATGAGTAAATCTTGGACGAGTTTCTAGGCCAACAAACACAATAATAGATATGTACATGTTAGGGTTTCATCACAATTAATGTTAGGGTTTCATCAAAAATTGATGTTAGGGCTTCATCAATGTTAGGTTTAATCAAATCAAATTAGGATGCTAGAATGGACAAGTTTAAATCTTATTTCAACATGCATCAAAATTTACTGAATTAGGTCAACATAGGATTAGAAGCACAAATATATGCAAGCAAAAGATTTGTTCGTATCCTAGGATTTACATAAAGCATTACATAAAAATTTGTTCATATCCTTACCAACAGCAAGCAATGATGTGGCTGTGTTGGCCTACCACGGCCATGCTTGCTGTTGGTAAGGAGCTAGGGAGAAGGACGCAAAGAGGCTAGGGCTACCTGGAGCTAGTGTGGAGAAGAGCGGCGGCGAGCGGCGGTAGCAGTGGCGGCGAGCAGGCGAAGAGCAGAGTAGAGTGGCGAGTAGTAGTGGCACCAGGAGAAGAGCTGAGCAGCAGTGGCGGCGAGCGGCGGCAGTAGGAGAACCAACAACAACGGCGGCAGCGGCGAGCAAAGGCGCACCAGCAGCAGCGGCGGTGAGCAGCAACAGGGGTCGTCGGGCGATTTTAGGCGAGCGACAGCGAGCAGCAGCATAGGAGAAAATTATCGTGATGAAATAGGAAGAAAGGGGGAAGAGTCGGGTGATACATGTCTATTAAGTTTGTCAACATCACCAGTTATCTACAACACCGATGTCGTTTATTCTTCAGCGTCGGTTGATAGTAAACAACCGACGTCCAATTAGACAATCTTTGCCCTAAATTATTTGGCGGGAACCATTATCAGCGTCAGTTATCAAAGGATAACCGACACCGAAAGTGGAACTTTTCACGCAAATTTTCATCTTATATAGGCGTCAGTTATTAGTTAAACAACTGACGCCGTATGTGACACTTTGGGGCCAAATTTTTTTCGCTCAAAAATTGGATTTCACAGGCAATTTTAGGCGTCGGTTTGTTATACCCAACCGACGCTGAATACAAAGCGGTACCCATGTCTGGCTGGTCTTCGAATATAAACATCGAGTTTCCTAAATAACTGACGTTGAATAGTATAGGTGTCGATTTTCCTAAATAATCGATGCCCAGAAAAGCGACATTGAATGTTGTTTCTGTAGTAGTGTGGTGAAACGAGTATTCCTAAGGGAAACTCAAAGCGCATACTATTGAGTATGTGGGGGTGGCAAGTTGAGGATATATCCATGTCATCCACAATGCAGATTATGGAGGTTGGCTATGGTCATGCCTTATACATCAGATGTGATTGAGAATGGCTGCGGCTGTATCTCGATGATTATATATGTGATGATATTGGAGGACAACTGCGGTTGTACCTTGGATGGTAGGGTATGCGTACATACCTCCTTTCACTAGTGTCGTGACCTGTACTAAGGATGGACTAGGCTGTTAGCAGCTTGACCTTATGTGTCACTGTGGCAGACCCGTACTGACCAGGGGCAGAGAAGATCGTAGGAGTCCATCTCTTCCTAGATCTTGTATGGCACTAATTTCGACTTAGCAGTGGTCATTTGGATTTTGAGTGGTATCCTCAATTTCCTCAGGGCATAATAAAAGATGTAAGATAGCCATGTAGCATATTTGTTTAGGGTTATACATAAGGTTTCAAATTGGATGGTAACCCTTGTTTGTTATCTTTACATAAAGATGATGCTTAGTGCAATTAAGAAATAGTAGATACACTTATGTTTTGGATATGCTTAAGATTGTAGATGCATACATACAGTAGCCATGCTTATGTTGATAACTATACTGCTACTACTGATTATAATCATGATGTTAGCTATCTCATGTTGTTAGTTATGTTTAGCATGCTAGCCATGCCTTTGTAACTAGAGATGCATATACTGCTAATTATGCTTATCCAAGTAGTTGTGCTTATGCTGTTAGCTCTTATTATGATGTTGATATGTTCAACCAATTAGACATGTTCATGTTGTTAGCTATGCTATGTTACTAGACTTGCTCATGATGCTAGAACTGCATATGCTACTGAATTGCTTATATTGTCAACAAGATAAATGATGATAGTCTGGCTAATGATGATAGTTATTATCTACTCCTTTATGTATTTTGTTAATCATAAATATTGCTGATCTTATTTTTTATCTCTGAATAAACTGCTTAACTGTTTAATTGCTTAAAAATGTTGTAATCAATAAATGTTGTTGGAGGTTATATCTCTTGCTGGGACATGGGTCTCACCCTTGTGGTTCACCACATTTTTTTAGGTAATCAGAAGTGACAAAAACAAACACGTGGCAGCAAAGAGGAGCTATAGTAATGAATCTTTGATAAAGTTGATTAGATGTCTAGTGTGTCCTAGAGTCGTCCTTGTACTCTCAGGTCCGGTTGAGAAAAAGTTTGTATATGGTGTTTCAAATGAATCAGACTTTTGTTAGCATATTAATAATTGTTTATGTGGCATATATGAATATTGTTCTCATGTGTATATATGTGGTGGCTAAGACGATAAAGCAATTTGTATCAAATTCTTGTCATAGTATGGATATAAGAAAGATGTTGGGCTCTTATGATAATGTTTCTGAGCGGGTGTTGACGTTGAAATCAGTTTTAATTTACCCATATTTTTGGGTATGTGATTAATTAGTGATTTATTGTGTTTTATGTTTTGAGTAATCTCATTTAGTGTAACAGGTTCTCTCAGGTTGGTATCAGAGCTTTAGGTTCACTGAGTCTACAGGGATACTATGACTTAAGACTAGGATGATGTCTAAGTTAGGAACGTGACACAAAAACATGGTGCATACTGCCTAATCTCAGTACTTGGATGCCCTAGCCAAGTATTTAAATATTGAAGAAAAGGTAAGTATGGAACTCTTAGATTGTTATTTTTCTGATTACTATGATCTAGTAGTCATTTTGAGACAATCTAAAGAGCATAGCGAATAACAAATCATGGTGTGACTATCTCAATCCTATCTTAAAGAAGATGGGAATTGCATCATAATCTATCAAAACTTGAATGTTTGGTAACTATAAGAGAAAGATACAACACCATGAAATCTAAATCTGAATACAAATCAGGAAAAGAGGAGTTATTGAAGATGTGATTTAAGAAGAAAATAAAGTAAAAGATAGATACGTTATGCTTATAAAGTGATTCAAGGTATGAAATCCACATAAGACGGAGAGAACTCCAATGATAAGTATATAATGAGAAGATAAATGAGAATAATGACAAAGGAATAAGGTGGAACCTGAGTGAATCTCAGACCAACCTATGTGTGTAAGAAAGTGTTAATGTAAAAAAAGCATGGCGTTTGAAAGAAATTAAGACAGATGAACCATGTTTACTAAACAAAATGTGGAATATGATGATTTACCTGTTGATAAGTGGTTGAAAAATATAATAAAATAAGAGAACATACCCAAGTGGGATAAATAGTCATAAAGGAAGGAGTAATGAGATACGTTAATCATGATGATTCCTATGCTAATGGAAAGGAACCCGAAATGAAAAAGGTAAAATGATACATAAGAAGTTGTAACCTACATAATGAAAATAGAATTGGTTACCTTTTTGCTAGTGATTGTTGAACAATGTTGCCATGATGTGGAAAGTGTGTTTTCCTTTGTGTCTTTCCTCTCTAGGGAACAACTTTCAAGTGGATCTTTGCCACTTGGTATGTGTGGATTCATTGTAAACGTGAGGATGGATAGCTTATTATAGCATAAGGTTGTTTGGACTATGGTTCCAAGATCATAAAGTTTGTGATGATTTTTCTTTTGAGCCTTCCAATAATTAGGAAAACTCCTCTTATATGTCTTGATATTTGTTATGTTGGTAAAAGTAGATGATATAAGGATGTGAGTTTCTTATAGCACATGAGGTGGATACCAAGGTAATGAATCCTAGTATCCAAGATGTATTAATAATATGAGAAATATGTGAAGGTTGGAGATGTTTACTAAATGAACATTCCAAGCATTCCTCTTCCATAGAGAGAGAGAGGGAGAGAGAGTTGATGATGACCCTCTAAATGTTGTTTGGAAGGAAAAACAAAAGTGATTCTATAATGTTGTGTATGGTTCAGTGATAGTTGGGTAAGACCACTATCAAGGATAGATGGTTTGTTGGTCAATATATATGTGATACAATGTTCCTTTAAGATAAACCCATGATCAAATATCAATGCATAAGAGTTAGATTGGATGACATAATTCACATGACCATGATGAGTTTAGATTTATGTTCTTTAGACTAACCAATGTACAAATAGAATTTATGAATAGGAGGAACAGAGTGTTCCAATCATGTTATACAAGTTATAGAAAGCTTTGAATGATGACATATCAAAGTACTTCAAATATGGTCAAAAATATGATTAATATTTCTTCAAAAACCTTAGGGTTTCCGAAGTAGCAATAGCTGAGAACAAGTTGAACAAGAGTGAGATGGGGTTGATTAAATTTCTTTATGGGATCATGATATGTCTTCTAAGTAGGTTGTGTAAATCCTAGTAAGGTGAAGATAGTGTTGTTGTTTCACCCCTAACAAGGTTGACTAGGAATGATGTTTCCTTGTATGGAATGATAGCTGCCAGTGTCAGCATTTCTTTTGATGCTGAAAAAAAAAGAACTGACAAGAGTTCTAGTGTCAGTATATAAAAAAGGTTGGATACATTGCCTTTTTTATGCTTCAAGGAATGGTGTGGGATACATGCCATGATTGGTAAAAAGCTAGAAAGTATGAATTTTGAGTAATGTGTTGATACAATAGATATAATTTTAGGATGATAGCTAGAATTTAAAGTTGAACATTACTACTAGAGTTGTACATATGACACATCAAGTTTCTACATTCAATAATGAGAATGTCTTCTTAGGTGGGGATTTTTGTGCTGACCTAAGAGGATATATGTATGAATGATACGAAATCACCATGATATGCAAGTAACCATGTGAATGTAATAGGATTAGGTGCAAAGGAAGTAACCATGTTTGTTTACCTTGGATTTCGGGGGCAAAATCCCTATTAGGGGTTTATAGTTGTAAGGCCCCTGAACTTGCTTAATGAGTTGAATGAGCTTAATTACCATACTTGAATGCTTATAACCCTAACCTAACCTTTTTATATGTTTTTAAATCATAATACAAGCTTAAGTTTCAAATTTGGTCCAATTTGGACACTGTTTCAGCAAGTTATGCAATTTTCTGTACATTTTGGACTTTTATGCAATTTACCCTATTGAGGGGTTTTCTTTACAATTTGTCACATACTTTATGTTCCTTATATTTTCTTTTATCATTCTTTAGATTTTTTAGCCATGGGGTTCATAGTTGAGCTATGGTTTGAAGGTGTTTTCATCAAGGGTATTTTAGAATTTACCCCTTCACGGATGAGCTACTTTTAGTAGCTATCAACTAATGAATTATGTGATTGGCTGGAAATTTCTACAAAGGAAATCTAAGAAGGTTAATAGGGACGGTGGGGGAGCTTCTTTTGTGTTTGCTTGTATATTCTCAATAGTTTAAGGCCATAAACACATGGGGAAGCTACTTTTACACCTCATGCTTGCTTCTATCCTTATCCATGGGCTATATTTGCCTCTTCCTTGCCCAAATATAAAACTACGCTTGATTTCTCTTTCCTCTAACCTGGAGAAACTGATTCACTCTGTTTTTCTATGGAACAAACTTCTCTAAGGTAGAATACAACCCCTTTTTTGAGAACGTCTCCTAGGGCTCCATCTAGCCCTACTTAGGGCTTCCAAGGTCATCTTCTAGGGAATTCGACCAAGGCAAGTTGTTTTCTTCCTTCCTTCTTCCTTTTTCCTGCTCTTCTCCTTCCTTAGACCTTCCTCCTGGTCGGAACCTTGCTGTTCAATGGTAGAATTTGCTCTAAAGCTCTAAAACCCTACCTTTCTTTCTCCTTATGTTTAGGGTTTGCTCATTTGATGAAGAAAGGTGGTAGATGGACGAATTCATAGCTTATTCTTGGATTTTCTACCCTACCTGCTATATATTTCTTCTGTGTGGGGTTTCATATTCTCATTAGAGGCAAATTTCATAACTTTCTCCACGTTTATTGCTTACCATAAGCTTACTAGTTGATGTTCTTGCTTGAAAATGATGATTTATGCACTAAAAAGCTATGCTTGACTTGGATTTTGATTTTTATAATGTTCCCTATTCTGATTTCAGTTATAGATGAACATGTGATCATGTGTACGTTATTCCTAAGGTATAATATGAATTGTATCAGGTTGTTTTGACAACCTATGGTGCTAACCACCTATCAAACAATGGTCAATTTTATGGTTTAAAGCTGATTTCTTCTATAAACCATGACCCGATGATGGTACCATTGCAACAACCCTATGGTGTTGTCTTCATAATAACTGGTGGTCGTGATCAAGGGTGCCAAATGATGGTGACAACCTATGGTCACCCCCTTAGGTCAGGTTTTGGACCAATTAGAAGTTTAATGATCAACCATTAAGTACCCTACTGATGTCATCAATCAATGACGACATTAGCTTAATATTTGATGTTGATTAATGAATATAGTGTTGATCTAACTACCTATGGTGATTTGATGGTCACTAATGATGGTGGATCAGGTCTCTAAAACCTAAGTTGAGTCAAGCATTTTAGTTGTATCATCAATTAAGCCTTAGACCTGATGCAATGGTCGGACCTATACTGTAATTGATGGTTTTAATAAATGAACTTGACCCAATGGCCAAGATCTACTATTTATTTCTCCAATGAAGTGGAATAATGGATAATGTAATATGTTGGTCCTAATAATGTGATTTAGATGGTTTCCTTTATATGATCAACTTAAGGAGCTTACTTGTTGACAATGGATGGCTTGTTTTAACGAAATAGTTGATTGTGGGTTTTACCCTACTCTCAATGGAACTTTTTGTGTTGTTAATCAAGTGATATCTAGGGTTATATGGTGACTCTTTCTAGAGAAAAAATCAAGGACTTCATAGGTGGTTTATCCAAGGTGTTTACTTATGTAAACAACCAAAGGTCTTACCTTTTAAACATCCACTGGTTCTGGGTGACATTGTGGTATGGTGATACAGGTTGAATGATGATGGAAAAAAGGGAGGGTTACCATTAATAAGGTAGTCTTACCTATTAACTCATATGAATAGCAGGTATGATAACCATATTGTGTTAATATGTAACCCTAATGAGGTATAGCTTGTTATACCTAGCTGTAATATAACTAAATGATGGTAATTGGGTATGAATAACCCTTGAATGACTAATGCAATCATGAAGTACTCTGTTACTGTTGTTGAAACCCTAGTATGATATAACCCAATTGTTATACCTTGATTTATGTGTGGGTTCATACTTGAGAATGGTATGGAATGTGATGGTGATGCTTCACCTTATGCATCCATGATCCAATGGGGATGCTGTGAGTTAGGGTTTGGGTATGAGTCCTATTTAGTACATTGATATAATTTATCATGTTGAACCTAACTCTAATGCAAATAGATAAAGATGAGTATTCATGTTTAACATTCTTATATGGTGGAATGATGGTGGAATAACCTGCATAACATGATCATAACCTTGGTATGTTAATTGGTGGTTATCATAGCCACATGGTTGATACTTTCTTATGATAAACATGTGCATTATGAATATGATGAGAGTTAATCATATCTAGATTCATTGCATGTTGATGTAATAAAGGAATGTTCTTAATGTTAATATAACCCTGCTATGATTGTTTATGAATATAACCTAGTTCATTAATGCAATATTATGCTGATATGTTGTATTATATATAAGTGATGTTGTTGAGCCTTGTTATAAGGCATGCAAAGATAATGATGATCTTGTAGGGAATAATATGATGGTCTTAATGACCTTTGGGTATGGTTGAGCCCTGAATGAGGTGTAATCCTCTTGTGTTGATAAGGGTTAATACCCTATGATATTGTGAAAAAGATTTATATCATGTGATAGTATGATGGTCTTAATGACCTTTGGGCATGGTTGAGTCCTGAATCAGGTGTGATCCTCTTATGTTGATAAGGGTTGATACCCTGTGATATTGTGAAAAAGATTATTTTCTTGTGATAGTATGATGACTAGTGCGGTCTCATGAATGGAAAGTGAATAGTACCGTGTGATGATGATATGAGAAATTATGTTTCACATGTTTATATTTTTTCAAAGTTGTGATATTTATATGCTTGCTAGAAGTGAATTAGGATTTGTATGTCCACTTGTTTGATGCAGCCTTATTTCACCCAATTGGCATAACTAATCAAGTGAAACTCTAATCATGTAGCGCCATGTGCCATAGATCCATCTGAGTGTTAGAATTTGCCAGATGGCAAAGTGAGTATTCCTAAGGGAAACTCGGAGCGCATACTGTTGAGTATGTGGGGGTGGCAAGTTGAGGATATATCTTTGTCATCCACAATGCAGATTGTGGAGGTTGACTATGGTCATGCCTCATACATCTGATGTGATTGAGAACGGCTGTGGTCGTGTCTCGATGATTATATATGTGATGATATTGGATGACAACTGTGGTTGTACCTCTGATGGTAGGGTATGCGTACCCACCTCCTTTCACTAGTATTGTGACTTGTACCAAGGACAGACTAGGCTATTAGCAGCTTGACCTTATGTGTCGTTGTGGCGGACCCGTACTGACCGGGGGTGGAGAAGATCTTAGGAGTCTGACTCTTCCTATATCTTGTATGGCACTGATTTTGACTTAGCATTGGTCAGTTGGATTTTGAGTGGTATCCTTAATTTCATCAGGGCATAATAAAAGATGTAAGATAGCCATGTAGCATATTTGTTTAGGGTTATACACAATGTTTCACATTGGATGATAACCCTTCTTTGTTATCTTTACATAAAGATGATGCTTAGTGCAATTAAGAGATAGTAGATATACTTATGTTTTGGATATGCTTAAGATTGTAGATGCATACATATAGTAGCCATGCTTATGTTGATAACTATACTGCTACTGCTGATTATAATCATGATGTTAGCTATCTCATGTTGTTAGTTATGTTTAGCATGCTAGACATGCCTTTGTAGCTAGAGATGCATATATTGTTAATTATGCTTATCCAGGTAGTTGTGCATATGTTGTTATCTCTTCTTATGATGTTGATATGTTCAACCAATTAGACATGCTCATGTTGTTAGCTATGCTATGTTACTAGACTTGCTCATGATGCTAGAACTGGATATGCTACTGAATTGCTTATATTGTCAACAAGATAAAGGATGATAGTCTGGTTAATGATGATAGTTATTATCTACTCCTTTATGTATTTTGTTAACTATCAATATTGGTGATCTTTTTTGTTATCTCTGATTAAACTGCTTAACTGTTTAATTGCTTTAAAATTTTGTAATCAATACATGTTGTTGGAGGTTATATCTCTTGCTGGGACATGGGTCTCACCCTTGTGGTTCGACATATTTTTTTAGGTAATCGGAAGTGAAAAAAACAAACATGTGGTAGCAAAGAGGAGCTATAGTAATGAATCTTTGATAAAGTTGATTAGATGTCTAGTGTGCCCTAGATTTGTCCTTGTACTCTCAGGTCTGGGTGAGAAAAAGTTTAAATATGGTGTTTCAAATGAATCAGACTTTTGTTAGCATATTAATACTTATTTGTGTGGCATATATGAATATTGTTATCCTGTGTATATATGTGGTGGCTAAGACAATAGAATAATTTGTATCAAATTCTTGGCATAGTATGGATATAAGAAAGATGTTGGACTCTTATGCAAATGTTTCTGAGCGGGTGTTGACGTTGAAATCAGTTTTAATTTACCCATATTTTTGGGTATGTGATTAATTAGTGATTGATTGTGTTTTATGTTTTGAGTAATCTCGTTTAGTGTAACGAGTTCTCTCACTTAATATATCTCTAATGAATAATGCTATACAGACTAAAACCAGACTGCATTTAGAATGAATTTTGGACTATATCCTACTTTTTGATTTTCATAATAGATCTCATAGGTAAACCACAACCTCCAGCTCCCTAGGCATCCTACAAATATGTGCCATCACAACCGATTGCAGACTTGCCCCGTGCATCCTGGGCTTCAGAATGTTGCCGGACCCAACCAAATAGAGTACCCCAAGCCCCGACTTCAAGAGTGTCATAGGACATCAGATTGCAGGCCCTGTCAGGCCCATTTCTAACATATTCCATATCTGCTCAGTGCAACAAGTGTTGCCTGACCCAAAAGGGCCAAAAACCAAACAGATCATCCCGACAGAACTATGAAGCGACAGTGGTCAGGCTCAAGCCTGCTGCTTCTGTTTGCTTGCTACCTTGTGGACTAGTGTGTCTGACCTCTCCCTCTCTATTAATGGATCCATTCGTACTTGTGGGTGAAACCAAAGGGCCATTCAACATGATTTTTGTTTTGAATTGAATACGACAATGATGCATGAACATAAAAATCTTTTTGCAATTGATGCTCCTAGGGTTGTAAATGGGGAGAGTATTACCATTTATCCACCACCCATACCCTTAGGGTAGGGTAAGGGGACACATATTATTTACCCACTGTCCATTTATTTGTTATCTACTTTAGCGACATCTAAAGAGAGTAGGGTAAAGGGAGAGGTTTTACCCTACCTATTTTACCCACTAACCCATTAGTATAAGGTCAATTTATAATTTTATATTATAATTGTAACATCAATGTCTATAAAACCCCAACAAGTCTCACCACTACTTTTTTCAGTATACAATTATTTGATTCCAGAAACTTTATTAAATGATTGATAACATGTCACACTTTTGTCATTAGAGAAAAAATAGTTTCACAATATGAAATAATATGCTAATAAGATTTGACATTGTATTTAAAAATCAATTTTAAGTTAAATATTGTATTTTTTGTGTATATAATTTGCTACTAGTATCTAAAATTAATTCTAATATTATATTGTGTGTTTTATGTAAGGAATACCATGTGAAATTATTGTTAAAAATGGTGGAATTGTATATGCATGTTGAGTTACCCACTTCACTCATTATCCTACCCACTTACCCTGCTTGTAAATGAACATGCCAACAATGGTTAATAACGTCGGCTAGAAAGATTTTTCCATTGCAAGAAAGTCACGTGATGGGAATCAAAATGTCCAAAGCAACAGGATAAATCACATTGCCAAAAGTAAATTTTCATCTTAAAAGGTGTTTTTTGTTTGGAAAGTTTAGGCTGTTAGAATCCAGAATTTGGTAAAGTTTAGGTAGATAAATCAATTGTGAAACCACTAATACCTAGTTTTCCTGGGGTTTAAGGACACTTTGGAATTTTTTGGTACAACTACAACAGTTCATGCTCCTAATGAGTCCTGGACAAACCCCACCAAATTCCAAATTAAGAAGGCCCAATCACATATTAATTAGTTCTGGGTTTTCATCAAAATATGCCAAGACAACTGCTAGTTTGTGAATAGAGTCCCCCTCTCCCACTCTATAAGATTAACCTAAAATGACCTCCACAACAAGTGATTGATGTTGCCCCACTTGCCACTAACCAGTTTGTCTGATAAAAAAGTTATTATTGGAATCACATTGAATCAAACTCCAATTCTACCTGTGCGTAGTAGAGGTTTACTTATTCCCCAATCCAACCAAATAGACAAACTCGTCTAAGAGCAAATGGTGAATTTTTTGAGGCCTACATCTCATATTTAAAGTTAGCTTGATGCGTTCTTGGGTCAACACATCGTGGCCTCAGGGGCCTTCATCGATGTCAGTCCCTCTCCTACTCTCCATTGGTCTTGTAAGTGACACCAAATTGATGTACATGTTGACCTAACAGTTATACATTGTCCATGTTTTGATTATTACTTACCCATTTTGTTCATATGTATCTTATATATCTATTTGAGATTGATTTCAGGTATTAGGTACATGAAAAGGTCAATTCAATCAAGAACTAGCTTGACCAAATACAAGCCAAAGTCAATGCAAATGCATTTTTATAGAAAATTCCCTAAACGAGTTAGGATAAGATTGTAATCATTTGTATGGATGTTATGACTTGTAATTAAGATGAGAAAAAATTAGGAGCACTTAAAACAAATGTTAAAACATCCTAATGAAAATTTCTAAAATTCATTATAGGGACTTTTTTTGGCCGAGTTTCATCTTTGCACACTTGATGGGTTTGGAGACTACCAAGGTTGAAAAAATTCTCCAGGATAAACTCGAATGACACCCCTGCATAAACAAATCAAATTTAAGCCATCAGTTGAGTTTCATGCAGGATAAATCCGATCGACACTTCAAATTTATTTTGTCACATAGTACTATTGGTCAAATTTACTTTATTAAAACTCGACCAACCACACTTTACTGAATGTGCAAAAAAAGTATTTTTAACCATTGGAATTTTGCAAAACTCAAAACTAGATTTGTTGCAACACCCCAAACGACAAGAATTCATCTCGAAGTACTTCCACTAGCTAGTGGACATCTCCACCTATAAATAGGAACACTTGGACATCATTCCAAGTTTGCTTCTTATGGTCCTAGCTATAGTTGAGTTTATTTGTCTACTAAGATCCCCTTTTTCTCTCTTTCTTACCACACATTAATATCAATCCAAGTGAGATAGGTTATTTATAAGAGATCTACTTCATTGTACTCATTGTGAAGTTTCCAATCTTCCCATTCCCAATCTCTTTCTCTCAAGCAAAGTTGGTGAAAGCTTCTCCTTGGTGAAGGTGAAGTTAAAGGATGAAGATCCAAGAGAAGAGTGGGTAATTCCTTCAAGAAAGAGTACTTGTTACAAGATGAGAGCTCTTTGGTGAAGGTGTCCATCCCATTAAAAAAGTGGGTAAGCCCTTGTTGAGGTTGAAGAATCTTGCTCTAAGGATAGGTAAGACCTTGTGAGGTTTATTGGCTCCTTTGATCCTTAAAAAGGAAGGCTAGGTATCCTTTCCCTACAAAAGGAAGGCCTTATTGTATCTCTTGTAATGAAATATACAAAAGTTGCAATATTTGCAAAATCCTAGAGATTGACCTCTCTAGGTAGTGAATGTACACTCTCCTAGTTTGTAGTTTGGAACCACTATACATAGATTGTTCTTGATCTTATTCAATCTCTCTGATCCTTGCTATGTATGTTTAGTTGCACACAAACTACATATTTGCAATCTTGACTCTTGAAGTAATTTGAAGGTATAATGAATTTAGTTTAAGTGTTTTAGCTCTATTCAATCACCAATTATAGATCTTGTTGATTGAACAAGTGGTATAAGAGACACTTTCTTCTCCAATTAGATCTCCTACGTGATGAGAAGATGGGTGAAAACCTTCTATATTCTCTCAACTTGTAGGGTGGATTCTCCATGAGACCTCTAATATTCGACGACGCAAACTTCCCATATTGGAAGAGGAGGATGCAGTTCTACTTGCAAGGGATGAACTATGACATGTGGAAAGTGGTCATACTTCCCTACAAGGAGATGGGACGAGATGTGGCTACTCAGCATGAAGCTACCTTGAAGAAAGTCCAACTAAATGCAAGAGCCATATGCATTATCTATGTAACCCTCAATCGTTTTGAATTGAACCAGATCTCTTCTTGGGATACCACCTATGAGATATGGAACAAACTATGCATCACCTAGGAAGGAACCAAACAAGTCAAGGAGTCCAAGGTCTACATGCTCAATGGTCTCCTTGAGAACTTCAAGATGGGTAAGAAAGTGAGATTGGTTAAGATGTACTCTAGGATTCACACCATTGTGAATGTACATGCTTCTTTAGGTCAACCTATCAATCAAGGGACTATCAACTCCAAGATACTTAGGTCTCTTCCTAAGAAGTGGCAATCTAAGGTGACCTCTGTTGGATATAGGGCTCATGGGGGCGTGAATAGAGCTTCAAAAAATCTCACAAGATAAGTTATACCTTCAAATTATATCAATCAAAACTAATATCTTAAGAGTAATTTGAAGTCCTAATTAAGCAAGCACAACAAGGAAGAGAGAAATTGAAACATGAACTTGGACAAGATGGTTTAGAGTGGTTCCACTCTCAAACTAGGAGAGAGTCAATGCACTACCTAGAGAGTTCAACATCTAGGACTTTGCAATTTGTGTATTACTTATATTCATTCATAAGAGATACAAGGAGACCACCATACATCCAAGGACTTACCTATTCAAGACAAGAGTCTTCCACCTACACGAGGACTTACCCACTTGATCAAGATGTCTTCAGCCTTCAACAAAGACTTACCCACACTTGCATCAAATCTTTGGCCTTGAAGGAATTTTCCCACTCTTCTTGAATCTTGGCCTTGCCCTTCTCCTTCACCTGGAGAAGATCTTCACCTCTTCTTCAACCTTTAAGAAGAACAACAACTAACTTCACCTTCACACAGAGTAGCTTGCTTCAACCTTTACTTTTTTGAGAAAGGGGTAGGGAAGATGGAATTGAATGAGAGCTTTACAAACACATGAAGGTATCTTTCTTACAACTGGCCTAACTCACTCATAATCATGAAATGTTTTGTAAATGAGAGAGAGAAAGGGACTCAAGTAGTTACAACACACTCAATTATAGCAAGGACTTAGAATAACATGAATGAGAAAACTTGGAATGAACTCCAAGGGGTCCTATTTATAGCTGGGGGTGTTCCCTTGAGTGTGGGATCACTTAAGGGAAAAATATAGTCATTTTTCAAGTTAACTATTCTCTCTCAAAACAACTCACCAATGGTTATAATAACTTTTTCTTCATTTTTCATATAGTACATTCGATCAAGTTTCAATAAAGGTGACTTAAATGATCCACTATTGACAAAGACAATTTTCAAACTATCAGTCGAGTTTGTCTTGGGAAACTCGACTGATGAGTCAAAATCAGTTTTTCTCAGTAGATCGATCAGTCATGTTCTGTGAGTGTGCAACTCGACCAAATCGTCTCTTTAGAAAATTCATCATTGGATCGGCTGAGTTTCCAACTCGACCGATAAATAGCCTATGACAAATATTCTAAATTGACATTTGAGTGATCAAACATTGGAATTGAGTGTCCCTGATTTTTTTTTCTCATCTTAGTTACAAGTCATATCATCAATACAAGTAATTACAAAAACCATCTAAGGTCATTTGGAGTGATTTCCCAAAATGTGCATTTGGATTGCTTTTGACTGGAACTTGAACAAGCTAGGGCTTGTGTAATTTGATCCTTTTCTTATACCTAAAGCCTGAAATCAATGTTGAACAAACATATTAGATACATAGGAATGGAATGGTTAACTCTTTATATAAATACAGACAATGTATAACTCTCAAGTCAACATTCTCCCTCTTTTTGACAATGACAAACCATTCCTCAATCATATTGAAAGGGATATGTAAAGTTATACCTTTGCCTTGTGAATTGCATGGGGGTCATGATTTAAACAATATGAATTTCTCCCCCTCAATCTATGCTTACTCTTACCTACATAGTTAGTCTATCTACACAAAGCAATATACACTACCAAAAAAAGATGAATTAGCTATAATTATTCTAATTACACATATTTTATTTGTAGTTAAAAGTAATTTTTCTTTACATATAATAGTAATATAGACAAAACAAATGTAGTTAAACAAATAGTAATTAGTTACCTACAGTCTCACTACAAATATCCTCTTTCTCATTTCAAACGAAATAACTAGTCTTTGTCTGGAATCTCAAATTCTCAACCGCGCCTAATCTTTGCACCATGCTCCCGCACATAGTCCATTTTTCAACCCAATCACACCGGTCTTCCCCCAAATTCGCCCTCTATCCCCATCCAATCGCAATCTTTCTCCATCCCCAATGTAGTCTTCCCTCCCCTCCGGATCGATCTATCCTCCCCATCCACACACAACTCGGCTATGCGAATAGGCCTCTCCACCTAAAAGAGATCTCCAATTTCCCACTACCTCTGCTTCCTGTCCTACCTTTCATCGATCCATGGCTACTTCTTCCAGCTTCGACAATGTCGTCCACCATGGGAGGAGCACCGCCCTTGCCACTACTCCACGTCTTCCACCTTTTCATCACGCCTACATCCACTACTCTATCCTCATCCCACGAGCCATCTTATAGCATCCCTTTTCCAACTCCCCCATATCCACCCTCACTGGAACCATGCCCTCATCCACTCTCACTGCTATCAATCATGTACAACTCTCTTCTACCTCATCCAACACTCATCCACTACTTAACATGCCATGTTAACCCTATTCGAATGAGGAGTTGCGGGAGGCATTCTAAACACTCGTATGTGTTGCATCATCATCCCTCAGGAAACTTTGTACCCCATCGACATTGGGTACAAGCCCTCCAGAGTATCATAGGATGAGACCTATATCGGATTGCTACTTGGGGAGATGGGTATAAGCCTACCGCTTTAAGGTAAACAATTGATTTGAACACGTTCTGATTTAGAATTAGCGGGTACAAGTCAACATCTCATCCAGTAAACTCAGAAATGTTACAACGGAGATTGTAAACTCGGATCTGTAAAAATGACTATACCATAGCTTTAGGATCAAAACGATGTAAGTTGTGTATATGAATATCAATGAAAACGGACTGCTGCGTGATCGTGCAATTCTTTATCCACTATTATTTCTCTATTCTTAATAGTGGGAATACTTACAAGTAGAACATGTATCTGTTTGTTGTTAACCTAGAGACTCTCCCCAAAATTATAAATATTAATCAGCCTTTTGCTATGATCGACCCCTATATTCTGAAGTAAGGGAAGTTTGTATGTAAACTCCCATACACTCCAATTTTAAATTCTAAAACTACAAATTCGGAATCTATTTTAAGTGTGTGTATTAATAAAAAAATAACTTGTAAAATCATCAATACATGTGGGTACAAACTTGTTTACTGTACATGTTCTGCAGTGGGCTCTTTTTTGAAAGTTAACAAGATTGTATACCCATTATATTCCATGAACTTAGTTATTAGAATGGATCATGTTCAAGAGATGATGGTGAGTTCGACCAATTTGATAATTTCACATCTTATTGTATTCTGCATTCTTTTCCTATTAATCCTTCTCAGATGGACATAATAAAACGTGATCGTGACAAAGAAGGATGTTGGATGCGATCAGCTTCTTTTCGACCTTTGATTTACAATCCATATAGAAACGGAGGTCCTCATGATGATGTTTATAAAGAGATGTTGTGGATTGTTGATCGGATCCTTAGAGACCTTTTATTTATATATAATGTCGTGTCTTAGTTCTAGCTACTTTAGTTAGGTGTATCTAATAGACAATGTCTATTTGTATGATATGATCTTTAGATGCTTGATACATGGTTAAAAGGTCTTCATGGAGTAGGAACATATGTATCAAACCTTCAATATATAATGGATATTTGTTAGATATGTGATTATTTAACTATGAAGATCCTACACCCATTGGTGAACTAGGGTATCATCATTCTACAGATAGCTCCCTGCTTGTCTGCTTTGTTTATGCAATCTATTAGTAGATACCTGTTTGTAGATATGTAGAATGAGGTCTCTAATAATAACATCATTGTTTCCTGCATTTGTAAATAGTAGCTAGGCTGTCCCAAGGTTTGTAAAGAAGGTCCTTTTATGTGGACGTTATGACATGACCAAAATGCATTACAAACAGTGTGTATTTTCAAATGTCAAATTATAGTATATTCTTTCGTAAGTCAATAAATTGAACTCTTAAACAACATATCTCCTACTAAAGAGCTTAAGTTTTATCTATTTGCTGCTTTGCTTCATATTTCAGTATTTTGTTCACTTCAGTGCGACACACAGGAGTTGGATGCATCTCTTAAACATAGGAATTCTATGGGTCACGGTAACACCTATATTTGCAGCCAATTTTTTTGATCTCAGTTTGGTATATTTCTTACCCCTTCTCTACATTTTGATTAGTTAATTTCTACCTTTAGGTAAGGATTTTCTATTCAAAATTTCTGTCTATATCAGAATTGTCTTCAATTTGTTGTTCTTTGTTATATAATGTACACGTGCATCTATATTGTTATTTGTATGTGATAAGATCTGCATGTAAAATTATATGTTGATGTATAGAAGTTGATGTGCGTTAGGTTTACTTCCCAAATATTATGTTACACTCTTCATGTCTTTTCTTCAGATTGTCTCCCTCTAGAACAAATAAATAACTATATTATGAACTCCATAACATTGTTGGTGGTGCCTTTTGAAATTCTGATCACACAGACAATCATAATACATGATGTTTCGTACTAAATTTGTTTATTTTTGCAATGCATATGAAATACAACAACAAATTAATAGTTACTATTCTTGTTTCCTGGACTTAAGTAGACCTGAGCTTTGATTTTTCTTCTCCATTCCACTGCAGTGCTTTTGGTGAAGAACCCATATGTCAAGGTGTTGGGCATTGAATAGACTTTCTTTACTGTGTGAACAAGATTCTTGTACTTGGGAACAATTGGATTTCTAGGAGAATACTGACCTACTTCCAAAAAAAAGTTCAACGCTTCTGATTCAGTAGTCTGCATGAACCTTGAGCAATTTGAAGATTCCTCCCCTGCTGTAGGTTGCCACAGGTTGCAGCCTGCCACTGTTCACACTCATCCTTTCGTCAAAGTAGAAGAGAGGGGTAGCTCATTTCTCACATCCTGGGTCTTTGGTTTGGTCATTTGATAAGGAAACTGGTTTCTAAATACAGTCTGCACAGACGGCGTTGTAGAATATTTCTGCTGCAAACAGTGATGATGCCTTCTACAGGTATAAGATGCCGTAGGTGGTAACCAAGATAGAGGGTAGAGGAAATGGTATCATAACCAATGTTGTTAACATGGTTGATATTGCCAAGGCCCTGGCTAGGCCTGCTTCATACACCACAAAGTATTTTGGTTGTGAGCTTGGTGCATAGTCCAAGTTTGATGAAAAGAATGGTGTATCTCTGCTCAACGATGCTCATGACACTGCTAAGCTTGCAACTCTATTGGAGAACTTCATTAAGAAATATGTGCAGTGCTATGGATGTGGCAATCCCGAGACTGAAATAATCATCACCAAAAACCAAAAGTTGCAATTTAAGTGTGCTGCATGTGGTTTTATGCCTGCTGTTGACATGAGAGATAAGTTAACGACATTCATTCTGAAAAACCCACCTAAAGCAAAAACAGGGATCCAAAGATAAAAAAGGCCATGAGAAGAGCTGAAAAGGAAAGGCTTAAAGAAGGGCAGGCTGCTGATGAAGAACAAAAGAAGCTGAAGAAAGAGTTGAAGAAAAAGGGTTCTTCTGGGAAGGATGGCCCATCATCCAAGGCTTCTGTAAAGAAGAAGGCAAATGGATCTGATGAGGAGCGCATATCTCCACCTGCCAGCCAAGCTAAAGATGACGATGATGCTGAGGAGGAGGATGTCCAATGGTAGACTGATACATCGGCTGAGGACTGCTCGTTAGCATATTCGTGAACAATTAAATGCAGTTACAGCTGAGATGGTTATGCTTTCCACCATTGAAGAGGAGGACAAAAAGCCCAAGAACATCATTGGTGTAGGTGATGGAAAAGGTAATGGATCTGCTAAGGTGATTGGTGGATGTCATTACATCTAAATTTGAACTCATCCAGTGGGAAGACATTTTAGACCTTAGTTAGAAACCTCAGTGATCCTCAGTAAACCATTTCAACATAAAATGGACAATTTGGGCCACTTTTACCTGCCTCAGTAAACCTTAGTGATCCTACTTAAGCAACCCCTTCAATTTCACCCAGTACTTCTAGATTCATATGGATATTGTTTTTATAAGAAAACTATTTTGGTATCTAACAAGGGTTCTGTCTTATTTTTTGTAGAAATTCTAGGATCCTTAAGACAACCCAATTCACATTTAGAAACTTGACAAAATTCTATTACAGTTTCTTAAGCAGTAATACTACAAATCTTGTGGACGTTATCACAGTACCATGTGGAAAAGCATGGATGTGAATTTAAACTCATATGGTACCCATTTTAGTAAGATATGCGGTTAACATGACTCCTTGAGTGAGAGATAAATTGAAATATAAAATCAACTATGTAATACTTACATGATGAAATAATCTGCCAGTTGATAACTCAGGATGTCCGCACTATAATGTATTATGAAACATGGGGTATCCCAGGTCTGTACAATGAAATTATCATGTGTACATGATTGTCCATCATTTTCATCAGCATGTACTATGTTATTCAAGTTGTATTAGTTTGCAGTACATAACTTATTTTTGAGTTGATATATTAGGAAATATCTAAATGTTTATTACTACGGGTGTTCAGGTAAACTACTAGGACCCATGGTACCTCTTCGAGCATCATATGCACCAGAGCCTCTGGGAGCGTCATAAGCATCAGTAGTAGCAGCACCACTAGAAGCACTAGAAGAACCTGCTGCAGTGACAAGCCGTCCTCTACCATCATAGTCTACTCTTGAAGCATCATAACCTCCAGTACTTGCAGCTCTGTTCAGATCATAACCACCATAAGAAGAAACAACCGCAATACACAGGTTTGTCTCCTCTCCAACTCATCAGCCTGAGCTTGGCCCCTTCCATAAGGATAATAATTATGGCTTTCTGAAGACTGAACCTTGAAAGCAAGTGTCCTATTTCTAGTTTCTGAAGTGAGGTCAACAACTTCTCGTTACCTCTTTCTCAAGCGAGGTTGCAGCATGCATATCTGTAGCATGCACACTCTGCACATATAAGATATGTAGGGGAGACGAGCCAGTAGGACTTAACAGTCAAAGACATTGTTCCTTTCTCATTTTATGATCATTAATTCCAATGCATTTTCATTTGTTTAAGGATCACCCAATTCATATGATAGGTCTGATGAGACACTTTTCTCCATCCTGCATTCAGGTGGAATATAATCTAGAATATGGATAGTTCTTGTTAACATCATCATTGCTAACTACTCTGTAGATATTCATTTTATTTATGATCTGGACATTTATTACATGACATTGTCTTTCATGCTGTAATATTGAGTTGTGCCATCTGAATCTATGAGTACATTTGTAATGGTGTAGATCTTTTTAGAAAACACACAATTGGAATCTCAAATATCGCAAATGGATTTGGCTGCAACGTTGGTGGCCTCGTTTGTTAAAACTACTACCGCTAATGAGCCCTCCCTTCATGGGCCATCCCTTCCCCTCTTTAGAGTCAGGGGGGGGGGGTCTCCAACTTCTTATAAGGATAAGGAATTTGGCATTTGTATGTTCCAGTAAAAGGCCCTCAAATCAAGCCACATGAGAAGCTGGAGTGAGTTAAAGGTGATTTTACTTTTACAAAACTTACAGTACTGCTAGTGTTTATATCTGATTTTACTATATTCTGATCACTGGTGTATATTTTGGCATTATAGGACCTCTTTAGATGAAATCAAGTAACTGAGATTGATCACAATAGTCAAGACCCCTTATCTTCCCGATGGAAGGTTTGATATCAAAGCATATGACCACCTAATCAACTTGCAAATTGAAAACAGCGTTGAAGGTGTGATCATTTGGGGAACTACAAGGGGGGCCATCTCATGAGTTGGGATGAACACATTATTCTCATTGGACATACTATAAACTATTTTGGGTCATCTATCAAAGTCATTGAACACATTATTCTCATTATATTTGGTTAGATCCATGGATTAGAGGTATTTAAACAATTGCTTCTAACTTATGCACATATGATGGAGCTAGAACTTACACCAAAAGATTACTCTTCCAATGGAAGTCCTAATATGCACCAAAAACCCTAGAGAGTTGATGTTCTCTCTAGGTTTACCTACAACTGGTGCTAGATAAATGCTCCAACCCCACAAGAGTGTGGAAGCCTTATCATAGTACAGATTTAGGATCGAACCCAAAGGACAACGTTAAGAATCTGAGTGTCTTTTTCTTGTTTTGTATCAATCAAAGTTAATCATCTAAGACCAGAAGTTTGATTTGAGTTATTTAACCTAAAGCATGCAAAAGTAAAGGCAAGAATAAAAACTAGTTTAAGGATTAAAAACTAAGATTAGCAGATGATGATGGATCACTGGGGTGATGCGGGTATTCACCACCACTACACATGAATTGTACTTGTACCAAACATAGCAAGACTTGTAAGCAAGATACATGGATGTTGTACAATACCAATGTCTTATAGGACAAGAGTAATGCACACATCCTTCACGGGCTGAGTAACTCTCATTCGGTACGTATCTACGTGTCAATGAAGATATGTAGTCTCCGAAGAGAAAATCTTACTCAACCTCATGAAACGTGCATCGGAAAACTAACAAGCGAGCGATAATTACCAAATCGATTAGTATCCTTATAGACTATCCCTCTTTCGAGGATATAGCTACGAGAAACGTGAGAGTGTTGCAACGTCAGCCATTCCCGAACAAATGGTCAAGTACTTTGCACCACTCTCTCCTCAGAGTGTGTTCCTCGACCTGTCAAGGTTGCACTTTTGTACGTCAACTGATTCCATTTCATAGTATAAAAATACAACGATGGAGGTGAGTTTACTCCACTCCTTAGAAAGCGTTCCTAGATACCGAAACGGATGCACGGTGGATACACACACCAGAAACCAACACTAAATCGGTATTCGAGTCTCAAGAGCGGTCGTAGACAAACCACAATGAAAGACAATAGATGCACACAAGAATGCGGCCAACATCCAAGCATGTATGAAACGATTTAGGATTAAATCGGAATGATAACATCTTTTTAGTACAAGATACAAGACACGGGCAGTGGGGCTAGTCTCCGCGCCCCAGTGGATGGAACTACTCGCTCCTCATAGAGGGAGCAACAAAGAAAGAGAAGAGAGAGAAAGAACGCATCGTCGGAGCATAAGAGTAGATCTGTGACAGCCCGGTGTAGATCGTCGCAGTCTCCGGGACTGCTCCGTCGTGGTCGATGTCGTCTGTCTCTCTGCCTCAATCGTCGTGTCTACCTCCGGGATTGCACGGGTAGAATGAGGTAGAATAATGGTAGAAGTGAGATGATGGAGGTGAGATGGCGATGGAACAGCCTTCTAGATCTGTCCCCAGTCTGGCAGCACACCGGATCTGGACTCAGGATGGGATTCTGAGGCTGTGGGTGAAGTTTGGTTGGAAACGGTGCTCGGACATTCTGGCGGCGTTCCGGCACTGGTCCCAGTCCGGCAGCCTTGGGCCGTAGTCAGCTCCCCCCTAAGACCATGCCTCTACCCTTCTATTTATAGGCTTGCCAAAATATCTTGGGCCCCCGGATTCACACATTTTACGTGCCCTTTTGTTCATGCGGTTTGCTCTAATAATGCTTACGCGGTTTTCTGTAGCAGCTATTTCGGCCTTGGCATTCTGGACATTCGGTCTTTGATTCAGCGGCAAACGGACTTCGGCATTCGGTCTTTGATTTGGCAGCGAGCAAACGGTCTTGCATGTCTATTCAGTTTGCTGCTGGCCATTCGGTTTCGGAATAGTAGCTCATGCAGTCTTTGCTTCTAGTAGCCCATGCGGTCTTCGCTTCTAGTAGTCCATGCGGTCTCGGAGCTCATGCGATTTCACGTAGCAGCTGGTCATGCGGTCTTGAGCACAGCACTCCATTCAGCATATTCACTCACGTGGACTCTACTAGTCTTGGGTCATGCGTTCTTCATGCTTTTCCATTCATCTGCTTTGCTTTCCTCATTTTTTTTATTTCTTTCTCCACCTACTTTCCACGTTTAGGTTTCTCGCCTCTCGGTTTCTTTGTTTTTGATGCTGATTTGCTTTTTGCTATTCGGTTTCAATTGCTAGCAGCTCATTCGGTCTTGGCTGCTTCCCATTTGGTTTTGACCGTTCGTCATTCGGTCTTCATACTCATTACAGTGTAGACCGCATAGCATCATCCGGTCTTCACGTGCCAGTGGCCAAACAGTTTGCATGATTACTACGTCATCCGGTTTTGCTCATTTGACGATCTTCATGTGCATGCATGGTACATTCATGCATGTAATTCAGCTCATTCGATTTCATCCATCAAACGGTCTACTGCTCGTTCACGATTAACAAACGGTCAATGTGCAAACGCTTGTTTGGTATGCAGATTTCAATAAGCAAACGATCTTGTAGCAAAAGCAAACAACAGCGTTTGGTCTTCATGCACTTTATCATACAGTTTCGTAAATGAACTTCCAAACGGTCTCCAGTGGTGGCTATAAACGGTCGTTGCTTGCTCATTCTTCACGATCTCACAAACCATTTGACGAAGAAACGGTCTTGGCGCGCATTCGGTTTTTCTCAGCAAACGGTCTTGAGACCGCATGGGCTCATACAGTCTTGAGACCGCATGAGCTCAAACGGTCTTGAGACCGCATGGGCTCATACGGTCTTGAGACCACATGAGCTCAAACGGTCTTGAGACCGCATGGGCTCATACGGTCTTGAGACCGCATGGGATCATACGGTCTTGAGACCGCATGGGCTCAAACGGTCTTGAGACCGCATGGGTGAAACTGAATGGATCAAGACCGAATGGTGGTCAAGACCGAGTGGTTGGATGAAAAGGAACCGTTGGATCTCGATCGGATGGTTGCGAGTGATCTGCAGAGGGAAAAGAGAATGTGTAAGAGAGAATAACATCGAATAAACTAGTAATTAGAACTATTTAGGTATTATTTGTAAGGAGTTAGTGAAACACTCAAGGTGAACCAAAGCGAGGGTAAATCAGTCAATATGAGGCACAAAATCCCTAGAATTGGCGACTGTGCAGATGAATCTGAAGGATTCATCACCACACCGAACTTGAGCGTTACTCGTCCCGAGGAATGGAGAAAAACTTAAGATAGTCGACAAAAAGCTCATTCGTCTCGTAATTACCTCATCTGCATGCAAGTGTCAGAATTTTCACGAGAAAAGAGAAAAAGGAAAATGAGGCAAAACAAAATTAGGGCAAAAACGTCGAAAATCCTTTGAATTGGTGACTGAAGGTGGATCTGGAGGATTCATCGCCACACCGAACTTAAGCGTTGCTCGTCCCGAGGAACGAAAAACTTAAAAAAGTCGCCCATGAAATTGTTCATCTCGTGTTTGCCACATCCTTATGTCATATTATAATTTTGTTCATGGCTCAGATCGATACAACATTAGAGCTTCCTTAGATCATGAAATACATCTTATGATATCCTCATTTCTGAGTTCATTTTGCTGAAGTATTTCCTTCTCATTCTCTATCGTATCAGTCATGTTAAAGAGTATATGAGACTTTGAACAGACCCACAAAATCAACAAAAAGCATATGATCTGTCACTGGTGTTGAAAGAGGAGAGAATGGGGGTATGATCAAAAGATAAGAGTCTCTCCTTTGATTGAATCAAGACTCTTATTAATAGTTGACTCATCGAGATACTTTGAATGATTTATGCACAACTCTGGTTGACTTAGCCTTACACCCGAATTTTTTTTCTAAAGGTAACTCAGAAGTGTGTATAGGTTGGCTTAAGGCTTTTGGCTATTTTACCTCTTTGAGAGGAGGTAAGGGGTTATTTTTGGATCCTTAGGATCTCACTACCGGTCGCGACACATCTGCCTTTATGAGGGCAGCTAATGTACCGACCGGGCGAGACCTTTATCAGTTATCCTTATTCAGGGCCCAACTCTCATGTTTTTATTCACACTCTGGCTTTTATTCATTCTCACTTGGCTTAGGAGAAAGGGTATTTTTGGATTTTTGCATATTTGGGCTGCCAGGCCTCTTTTTGGAATCGGGGTAGATTTTTCACCAACCTCGGTATGTGCACAATCATCATTGTATACTCTTTGAAGCAAAATGAGAAGGTGGTACGCCCCTGTTATGTATTGAGGGGTATGGAAGAAGCGGTAGTGGAAAAAGAGGTGTGGTGTACCACACCGAACTTAGAGTTTTACAGAGGTGTGGTTTACCACACCGAACTTAAAGTTCAACATTGTTCTAGTTTTCACTAGAAAGGAGTGTGGCGTGCCACACCGAACTTAAAACTTTGGCATGGTTAATGAACAGAGGGGTATGAAAATGAAGGAAGAAGTGTAGAAGAGAGTTCGGATCATGATGCAGTTTGCTTAGCGATTCCATGCGACGATTCTCTTTTCTCCATCACACTCAGCTCCAAAAGAGACATGATGAAACATCAAATGAGAGATCCATACAGTAGATCCATTAATCAGATAAAGGCGTGATATATTTGATCTATCTCAGTCTTATTGAAGTGTATCATCTTTTCCTGTTTGAGATATAACATTAGGATTCATAGACAAATCAAAGTGAAAAACACGCATTGGCTAGTTTTAAGTATTCTTTTCCAAGAAATTTGCAACGCAAAAGAGGTGATGATCACAGATTCGCAAAACAAAAGCCGACTAGATAAAGGCATTATTTTTAGAAAACTAACAAAAAGGCGGAAAAAATTACGAAAAAGAAACTAGAATGGAAAAGCAGGAAGCAATAAAGATAGAGGGTGGAGTGAAAGTCATACCACCCTCCCTCCACCTCGAACTTCTGAATTTGCCCATTTCTGAGCAAATACTAGGTTCAAGATGGAGGGGAAGGGTTGAGCAGTGTTAACCAGGCAGTCCTCGTAGTTGGAAGAAGGTCCGAAAAAGATATCTCGTGATGGCTGGTGCTGAGAATGAGGAAATGGTCTGAACAACTTGTTGGCTGGGAAGTTGTGGCAACTTGAACGAGTCTTCTGGATGACTTGGATGCACATCACTTTCACCTCGTTGTCCATCCAGAAGAATCCAGAGACCTTCCCCCATCAGCGAGGGAGGTGGAACATAAGCAGTTGAAACTGGAGGACTATGCGAGAAATCAAGGTTATGCCCACTTGTTCCCTCCAGTTGTGGCTCACCTCGAAGTTCAAAGTAAAACCACTTTCTTCAAGATCTAGGGCAGTTGATTGAGGGTCGGCCACTTGAACTTCCTCCTGTCTGGGATCAGGTGGTGGATCCGGTTCCGGCTTCATTTCGTCACCTGGCTTTTCTTGTGTGGGATATGGTAGCCAAGATGACTTTTCTTCATCAGAGGAGTTCTTTTGAGAAGTATCATCATCTTTATCAATGTTGAAATTGGTAAGAGCATCGTTCTTATTTTCAAAGTTTTGTTCAGGATTTTCTTCGTAGAACATCCTTAGTTCATCCAAGTAACTAGAAGAGGATTTGACTGGTAAAACGAACTCTTGCTCGGATAAGGAAGTCATGGGATCCTGAGATAGGATTTCCAGTGATGTCTCTTCATGAGAGGGATTAGTCCCTGACATATCATTTTGAGGGCTAAAATCCCTTGATGAACCCATTTCTTCAATATTGGGACTGATATATTGTTGTTCCAATTCTTCTTCATAACACTCCTCCAGTTCAATTGAGGGCTTGGGAAGAGTTTCTATGAGAGGAATGGAAACTAGCTCAGGTAATGGATAAATCTCAGTTTCATGAATGTTAGGGGGGGCTTCTTCATAGGGATGAGTGGCTATAAAGGGATAGATTTGTGGCTTGATGTCATCCCAGGGGTCCTTTTTGTCATTACAAGAGTTTATGATAATATCATAATCCGTCCCAAAGTCAAGAGATGGTTCATGTTTCTCTTCATGGTGCACTTTCAACTCGTTCAAGTGACTAGAAGGAGATTCAATAGAAGAATCATGTTCTTGTTCGAGGACTGGCTCCGTCAGAACTCCTTGTGGTGGTGTCATCTCATGGAAAGGACCGGTCATAGGATTGTCATCTTGAGACCCCTCAACCTCCCTTGATTCTATTTCATCATCAATGAGAGTGGTATGGTCCGTCTCTGGATCAGGATCTTGGTCAGTCCCATCCTCGAAGTTTGTTTCTAGATCAGCCGAATGATCAGAAATGTCTTCATAAGGACAAATCAGATTCTTTTCCAGTAATGGAATCATTTGAGTCTCTTGCATAAAAGATGTCTCCTCATCTGAATCAGTCTCATATTCATCTATGTCTGACTGAGAAGGAGTGTAGAGTTCGTGTAACGTAGACCCTTCTTCATTGGAATTCGATGACAAGACAGTTGAGGTTGAAGAATATTTTTCATATAGGGAGTCAATCATTGATGATTTCTCCTCAATCTGTATGGTCGGATCTGAGTCTATGGGGGGAGAAGATGGATAAACATTAAAGTTTGTTCCCAATTTATCTCCCAATTGAAGAAAATCTTCATATTGGTTACTCATTCTTTCATCTAAGAGCATAGTGCAAGAGTCATTATCCGGGTCAGACTTCGGCTCGAAGAATGATTCTTTTTCTTGTGGTGCGGTGAAGGTATCATCCTTGAGTTCAGTCATTGGTTCTGAGGATGATTCCCCACCCTGTACTGGCACTTGAAAATCATTGGGAGGCACATTCCACATGATTTCGTAATCATCATCATAATTTATTGCAACATGTGGACTAGAGATGTGCTTAGTTGAATTTTGTGGCTGTTCTACATGTTGCTCAGGAGCGTTGACAAGTTGCGTAAGTTGATTAAGGTCGGCTATCAACTTCTTGGTCGCGGCTGTCTGATCAGCTAGTTGTTGAGCCACCGATGTTTGTAAGGCACGTAGTTCTTCCATCAATGTGTGTTGATTTTCATGAAAAGGCTCTTCATGGCACCCGTTTGATTGATGTTGATAATAGCTTCCCTCATCATAGTATTGATTTGAGTTTCTTTCCAATTGCCCTCCTATATTGCAGTCTATGCCTTGAAATCCACCATAGTTAGGTTTCTCGTAGTAGCCTCCGGGGTGATATGGAATATAACCTGCGTTATATCCATAGTTGTATGGAGTGGCTGCTCTGAGTTTCCCGACTATACGATTCATGATTACTTGGCGCAACACCATCACATATTGAGGTGGGACGTTGAAGCAGTAGATTGATGCGTGAGAATGGTCACCACAAAATTGACAGCTATTGGTTGGTGGCGCTGATTGCTTCATTTTGAAGAGAATTGGTACCTGAAATCAAAGGACGAGTTTATCAAGCTAGACCAACCACTTCAAATCCAAGATGATATGAAAAATTAAGTCCTTCACTTTTTAGGTTTTTGAAAAGAAAATGAAAAACCCTAGAGAAACCTAAATCGACACAGAATTCGAAAAAGACGATTCTTATACCGTTGTCCCCGGCAACGGCGCCATTTTTTGATGGAGCTAGAACTTACACCAAAAGATTACTCTTCCAATGGAAGTCCTAATATGCACCAAAAACCCTAGAGAGTTGATGTTCTCTCTAGGTTTACCTACAACTGGTGCTAGATAAATGGTCCAACCCCACAAGAGTGTGGAAGCCTTATCATAGTACAGATTTAGGATCGAACCCAAAGGACAACGTTAAGAATCTGAGTGTCTTTTTCTTGTTTCGTATCAATCTAAGTTAATCATCTAAGACCAGAAGTTTGATTTGAGTTATTTAACCTAAAGCATGCAAAAGTAAAGGCAAGAATAAAGACTAGTTTAAGGATTAAAAACTAAGATTAGCAGATGATGATGGATCACTGGGGTGATGCGGGTATTCACCACCACTACACATGAATTGTACTTGTACCAAACATAGCAAGACTTGTAAGCAAGATACATGGATGTTGTACAATACCGATGTCTTATAGGACAAGAGTAATGCACACATCCTTCACGGGCTGAGTAACTCTCATTCGGTACATATCTATGTGTCAATGAAGATATGTAGTCTTCGAAGAGAAAATCTTACTCAACCTCGTGAAACGTGCATCGAAAAACTAACAAGCGAGCGATAATTACCAAATCGATTAGTATCCTTATAGACTATCCCTCTTTCGAGGATATAGCTACGAGAAATGTGAGAGTGTTGCAAGGTCAGCCATTCCCGAACGAATGGTCAAGTACTTTTCACCACTCTCTCCTCAGAGTGTGTTCCTCGACCTGTCAAGGTTGCACTTTTGTACGTCAACTGATTCCATTTCATAGTACAAAAATACAACGATGGAGGTGAGTTTACTCCACTCCTTAGAAAGCGTTCCTAGATACCGAAACAGATGCGCGGTGGATACACACACCAGAAACCAACACTAAATCGGTATTCGAGTCTTAAGAGTGGTCGTAGACAAACCACAACAAAAGACAATAGATGCACACAAGAATGCGGCCAACATCCAAGCATGTATGAAACGATTTAGGATTGAATCGAAATGATAACATCTTTTTAGTACAAGGTACAAGACACGGGCAGCGGGGCTAGTCTCCGCGCCCCAGTGGATGGAACTACTCGCTCCTCATAGAGGGAGCAACAAAAAAAGAGAAGAGAGAGAAAGAAAGCATCGTCGGAGCAGAAGAGTAGATCTGTGACAGCCCGGTGTAGATCGTCGCAGTCTCCGGGACTGCTCTGTCGTGGTCGATGTCATCCGTCTCTCTGCCTCGATCGTCGTGTCTACCTCTGGGATTGCACGGGTAGAATGAGGTAGAACAATGGTAGAAGTGAGATGATAGAGGTGACATGGCGATGGAACAGCCTTCTAGATCTGTCCCCAGTTTGGCAGCACACCGGATCTGGACTCAGGATGGGATTCTGAGGCTGTGGGTGAAGTTTGGTTGGAAACGGTGCTCGGACATTCTGGCGGCGTTCCGGCACTGGTCCCAGTCCGACAGCCTTGGGCCGTAGTCAGCTCCCCCCTAAGACCATGCCTCTACCCTTCTATTTATAGGCTTGCCAAAATATCTTGGGCCCCCGGAATCACACATTTTATGTGCCCTTTTGTTCATGCGGTTTGCTCTAATAATGCTTATGCGGTTTGCTGTAGCAGCTATTTCGGCCTTGGCATTCGTTCTGGGCATTCGGTCTTTGATTCAGCGGCAAACGGTCTTCGGCATTCGGTCTTTGATTTAGCAGCGAGCAAACGGTCTTGCATGTCCATTCGGTTTGCTGTTGGCCATTCGGTTTCGGAATAGTAGCTCATGCGGTCTTCACTTCTAGTGGCCCATGCGGTCTTCACTTCTAGTAGTCCTTGCGGTCTCGGAGCTCATGCGATTTCACATAGCAGCTGGTCATGCGGTCTTGAGCGCAACACTCCATTCATCATATTCACTCACGTGGACTCTACTAGTCTTGGGTCATGCGTTCTTCATGCTTTTCCATTCATCTGCTTTGCTTTCCTCATTTTTTTTATTTCTTTCTCCACCTACTTTCCACGTTTAGGTTTCTCGCCTCTCGGTTTCTTTGTTTTTGACGCTGATTTGCTTTTTGCTATTCGGTTTCAATTGCTAGCAGCTCATTCGGTCTTGGCTGCTTCCCATTTGGTTTTTACCGTTAGTCATTCAGTCTTCATACTCATTACAGTGTAGACCGCATAGCATCATCCGGTCTTCACGTGCCAGTGGCCAAACAGTTTGCATGATTACTACATCATCCGGTTTTGCTCATTTGACGGTCTTCATGTGCATGCATGGTACATTCATGCATGTAATTCAGCTCATTCGATTTCATCCATCAAACGGTCTACTGCTCGTTCACGATTAACAAACGGTCAATGTGCAAACGCTTGTTTGGTTTGCAGATTTCAATAAGCAAACGATCTTGTAGCAAAAGCAAACAACAACGTTTGGTCTTCATGCACTTTATCAAACAGTTTCGTAAATGAACTTACAAACGGTCTCCAGTGGTGGCTGTAAACGGTCGTTGCTTGCTCATTCTTCACGATCTCACAAACCGTTTTCCGAAGAAACGGTCTTGGTGCGCGTTTGGTTTTTCTCAGCAAACGGTCTTGAGACCGCATGGGCTCATACGGTCTTGAGACCGCATGATCTCAAACGGTCTTGAGACCGCATGGGCTCATACATTCTTGAGACCGCATGAGCTCAAACGGGCTTGAGACCACATGGGCTCATACGGTCTTGAGACCGCATGGGCTCATACGGTCTTGAGACCGCATGGGCTCAAACGGTCTTGAGACCGCATGGGTGAAACCAAATGGATCAAGACCGAATGGTGGTCAAGACCGAGTGGTTGGATGAAAAGGAACCGTTGGATCTCGATCGGATGGTTGCGAGTGATCTGCAGAGGGAAAAGAGAATGTGTAAGAGAGAATAACATCGAATAAACTAGTAATTAGAACTATTTAGGTATTATTTGCAAGGAGTTAGTGAAACACTCAAGGTGAACCAAAGCGAGGGTAAATCAGTCAATATGAGGCACAAAATCCCTAGAATTGGCGACTGTGCAGATGAATCTGAAGGATTCATCAACATATCAACACATGATCTCAATGTACCTAAAACTACTGAATGCTCGTCCTCCTCTTTTTTTTTTCACATATCAACACATGATCCTTGACTACCCTTTCATAGCAAACCTACTTACATTCATTTACAGGTTGAAAACCATTCATGTACATGTTTGAACCAATTGAAATTTGTGACGTGTAAAATTTTGTGTAGCACGGCCGTGCTGGGCTGCACAGCCGTGGTGGGCAGTGGGTAGCATGGGTGTGGTGGCTAGCATGACCGTGTTGGGATCTGGCTACCACGGGCGTGCTGACTAGCACGACCGTGCTGGGCTTTGACTACCACAAGCGTGCTGGCTAGCACGGCTGTGCTGGGCTCTGTCTACCACGAGCGTGTTGGGCTCTGGCTACCACGGGTGTGCTGGCTAGCACGACCGTGTTGGGCTCTAGCTACCACGGGCGTGCTGGCTAGCACGACCATTCTGGGCTCTGGCTAGCACGGGCCTGCTGGCATTCTGGGTCATTTTCTGAAGTTATTGTTAGTTATTTGTTTAGATTATGCTAATTATTGTAATTTAGTATGATTATGATTTCTACAAAGCACTACAAATATCGTCCTCCATCTGTATAGAAGTAATTTGAAGACTCTTATCTTTCGATTTGAAGGATTTGCTTGATTCGATTCATATCTTCTTTTACTGACCAGTTAGTATCCATTTAGATTCTTGCAGTTCACAAATTGTCGTCAGAGCAACTAGCCTATATATTGAATTGTAGAAAACTGAAGGCATGAAGCCCATAGATACTTCTCATTCACATCATACTTCTCATTCACTGGGAGAAGACGACTTATGTAATAGGTAATTTATGAGTAGGAGAAACTATGTTTGCTTATTTCTTTCGTGAGCTATATCAATCCTAAGTTAGCTTGCAAATAGACAAATATGTTTCTTTGTAGGTATCCATGGTGGTTCGCACAAAGTGGATGGTACTATCAACTTGATGGCACTTGAGATCCACAACATACAAAAGTACAGAACGTATGGATTATGAGAAGAAATGCCAATATAATCTGATCCAGGGGATTCACCAACCAAAACTACATACATGAACCTCTACATGACATTTCCAACAGGAAAGGCTGCAACTCTTGTGCTTATTCCTATGTGTTGAGAGCTCTAGGAGTTGATGAGGACATGTCACATACCTTGTTTGGGATTGGAAGATTCACCACTAAAGCTAAGATTCATAGGGTTGTTGAACTCATTGTGAATTAGGTGAAGGAACTAAGGGAGATTAGCCCTCTTTATGTTGTGCTTTGTAGTCTGCAGTGGATAGATGTAGTCAGAAGAAGATATTGTATACATGTGTCTTTTTTCCATGCATATTGTAAAACAGGGGCCAGGTTAATGTCCTCCCCATGTGTACTCATTGTTCAAATATAAATAAAAGTATCATTGTTGACATTGTAAGCACAACTCGATCTTGATTAACATTCATCTTTTTTCTTATTGAAAACCCCTCTATATTGGCAAGCGAGTGACTGGATACATAATGTCTCTGACTACATATGTATGTATAGTACATGGTGTCTTTCACTACATACTAGCTATAATTACATGTATAGCAAGTGCTAATTTTTTCTATACATGAACTACAAATACAAATTGTAACCAATGTCATCTCTCCCTACATATCATAGGTACAAATTGAATTGTAGTCATATATTTAGCTACAATTGAAACTACATGTTTATGTGTAAGGACATTTTTACCTACAATTGGGGTGACATATGAATTTTTAGCCAGAGGAATAACTAACTACAACTTTAAAAAATGTAGCCTAAACAATTAGCTACACTGGTATTAGCTATATATTATAAATGTAAGGATAATTGTAGCCAAAGCTTTTGGCTACAAATTTTGGGGTTTTCGCTACAATTTTTTTTTGTAGTTAAAGACCATATTTTTCGTAGTGATATATACATACTACATGGTCCTTTAGCAAGTCACATGATAAAGCATATAACGAATAAGAAAAGGATCACATAGTCAATAAAAGCAATATGGTTGAGCTTCAAAACATTGAAATTCTCTCCCCCTTTGACATTATCAACAAGGAAGGGAGGTAGAAGAGCACAAAAAATAGATCTTCTGACCAAAACATACATCTACAAAAAGCAATCTCAAAGCATACACCAAACAGAGACAAGAGAAACAAACAATCTAAGTCATAATAAAAATATGGTTAATATGGCATTAACTCATGAGATATAGCAAATCAAAGAGTAAGTTTACAAAGGATTAAGATTGCAACTCAGAGAGCATGTCCTCAGAAACAACTACAAGGCAAAATGATGAAAACATGATGATAAAATAGTACAACTTAGAAAATGTGCCAAGATTGTTTTAGTACAAAATAGCCTAAAGATATATATGATCAAAATCTAGACTAAAACTAGAAAATCTAAACACCTAGGTCATCTATGTCCACATAATCAACATCATCATCAACATCAAAAGCTTTAGGCTCATAGTAATCATCTCCATCTGAAGCTGGAGACAACAAAATCACCTTCATCACCAGATGCACCATTGAAGCCATCAGAACCATCATCACCATCCTCATCCTTAGAAGCCTCCTCATCAGTAGCAACAACTTTCTCATCAGCCTGGTCTGGCATCTCCTCATCAGTAAGGGAACTAAAATCATGGTCGGGCCAATAGACATTCTACTCATCCCATGATATGCCAAGAGGATGAAGCTCATTGGCCTGTGGGAAGGAGGGAGCAGAAGTACCAAGACTAGTAAGTAGGGTGGCCAAAGGGCCAGTAGGAAGAGACAACACTCTAGGGGTAGATCCACTAACATCAGAGGGTGTAGTAGCAGGTGGAGGGGCTGGGTAAAAGTGATCATATGCATAGGATGCATAGTCACCTCTTAAGTAGGGTTGGTAGGCAACATAAGGGTGTACACAAGATAGGTTCCATGGCACAGAGATCCTGATACATGTGCTCCTGAACCTGAAGGTTATACACTTGTTGATGCATCATGTAGCCCATATGGGTTTCATTTGACACATGGAATGAGGTACGGGCATGTCGGGAAGGATGAGGTGGAGGAGGTGCATGGGTGGAGGTATAGGTAGAGGATCTAGGTGTGGTAGAGCAAGGGATAGGAATAGACTTTTGAAGTGTGGTCTCACTGATGCAAACTCATTTTTGGGAAGGTTTGCAATGCAGGTCATGGAATAGAGATTTGCTAGTGGCAAGATGAAAAACACCAGAGATCGAGGCTGGGTAGGGTGGGTGGGTGACACATGTGTTATTACCTGAGTCAAAACATGTCATGTGATGAAGGACATAACATGACCAATTGACTCCGATGTTCTTCAAGAGACAAAACATATTTAGCATAGTGTTTTCTACAATTTCAGTTCGAACTTTCTTGGGATGAATTTTGCAGTTAACAACTAGGGCAAGTATGCAGTTCTTGAGGTCTAAGGTGGATGAGGGAAGGGTACACTTCTTCCTATAGAGGAACTGAGGCTTCTTCAAGAATTTATTAATGTCATGGAGAGTAAGATAATATTGCTTTTAGAAGGCCTCATGGTCAACTAGGTCAAAATACTTAGGGTAGTCCTTCCTCCAAGTATCAGTCACCTCAGTACCCAAGAAGAAAGTGTTCATGGTATCCTTTGAGACTTAGAATTTCTTTTCGATGATCATAGAAGTGAGGACTACTTGAGTATTGGGTGGTGGTACAAGTGTGTCATAATTCCATTGTAAGTTAGCATAGAATTCATGAATGCCTTTTGTGCTAGTGATAGAATTGTTGTAGCACGAATGTTCGACACACAAGGCAGAGAGGTGGTGATTGTATAACAATTCAATTACTTGATCGATGACTCTTTGTCTACGTGGGGATGGATCAAAAAGGGAATAGAAAGGAAAGGGGATCCTAAGAAGTATCTCCTTGTACCTATTGAGAGACTCATTGGAGACAAAGAAGGTATCATCAAAGGGTATGAAATGCAAGTTGGAAGATGAAGATGGTGCTCCAGCTGGGGCCACCCTCTTTCTCCTATTGGATGCAATGGAGATAAAATAGAGAGGATGGAGAGAGAAAAAGCAAGAGAAACACCACCACTACCCATCCACACACCTAGGGTTGATAGTAAAGAGGTCAAGGGAGGTCGATCTAGGTCAAACTAGGGCTAGGAAAAGGAAGGTCGGGGCTAGGGTTGAGAGCTCGAGGGAGCTAGAGGTTGGATCATTTGCTTTTTCTATAGTTGAGAGGAAGAAAAGTCAGCCAAACATATGTTTTCTCTAGACTGACCATCAGTCGAGTTCTATGACTCATAAACTCAACCATTTGCCTCTTGGAAAAAGCTCTCAACCACTGATCGATCGAGTTGGCAACTCAACCAATGATCCACCTACACCAACATTAGAAATTCTAATTTCTACCCATTATAGTACAAATTAAATTTATTTTTCAAGTCCATTTTGCATTTTAAACATACTTGGGCACATATCACTCATCATTGGGTACTATTTTGCGATGAAACAAGAGTTTGCAAAAAGTACCAAAAAATAAGGCAAAAGAACATGAAAACTGATTTTAACATATTAGCAAGCAAGGGTGATCAAAACATAAACAAAGCATATAGGATAGGTGACAACTAGACAGAAGGCATATCATATTCATTCAAAGCAGTTATGAGAAGTTTAGATCTAATAAAGTTAAATTGCTCTCTATCTAGAGGTTTAGTGAAAATATCCACCAACTGATTTTATGTGTCCATATGCATGATATAGATATCCTTTTTGGCAATGTGATCATGAAGAAAATGATGGCAAACCTCTATATGCTTAGCTCTACTATGCAAGATAGGATTATATGACAAGTTAATTGCACTAGTATTATCACAATAGAGAGGAGAAGCATCAAAATGAATGTTAAAGTCTTGGAGCATTTGCTTCATCTAAAGGACCTAGGCATAACAACTATCGACTGCAATGTATTCGGCCTCGGGAGTTGATAATGTCATTGTTGTCTATTTCTTGGAGAACCAAGACACCAAACATGGTCTTAGGAGAAAGCAAGTGACACTTGTGCACTTTCTATCAATCAAGCATCCCGCATAATCCACATCACTATAAGTCATAAGAGTAAAGTCCCTTGACTTGGGATAGCATAGTCCAAAATTTTGGGTTTTGGCTAAGTACCTTAAAATTCTCTTAACGTCTATAAGGTGCGATTTCTTAGAATTTGATTGAAAGTGAGGACACAAGCCAACACTAAACATAATATTAGGTCTAGAGGCATTTAAGTAAAGTAAACTTCTAATCATACCTCTATAGAGCTTCTCATTTATCTTCTCACCTTCTTCATCTTTGTCAAGTTTGGCGGTGTTTGACTTGGGTGTGTCCATCGGGTTGGTATTCTCCATCCCAAAGTGCTTAAGTAGTTCAATTGTGTACTTGCCTTGGTTGATGAAGTTCCCATGTTTAGTTTGATTGATTTGAAAGGTGAGAAAGAATGTGAGCTCACCCAACATACTCGTCTCAAATTCACTCTACATAAGATCACTAAATTCTTTGTAAAGATCAAGGTTAGTCCCGCCAAAATGATGTCATCAACATATATTTGATTGATAAGAAAATTATTACATTTGATAAAGAAGAAAGTTTTTATAACTGGTAAAAGCATGTAACATATGAATGGACTCAAGTCTAGCTATAGGTGCATATGTTTCATCAAAATCTATACCTTCATGTTGATTATAGCATTGAGCCTCTAACCTTGCTTTGCTCCTTACCACTTTGCTACTTTCATCTAGCTTTTTATTGTAGACCCATTTGATGATAATGATCTTTCTATCACTTAGTCTTGGCACTAGGGTCCATACTTTATTCTTTTCAAATGATCCAACTCTTCTTGCATAGATATGATCCATTCATCATCCCCAAGAGCTTCCTTGACATTCTTTGGCTCGAGTTGTGAAATGAAGGCACTATTGAAATGTTCTTTGTTGAATGCATCCTTCGTCTTCACTCTTTCAAATAGATCACCTAAAATCAGCTATTTTGGATGATTCTTTGCAAATTGGGGAGTTGGATCCTTCTTCTCTTCATATTTCTCTTCTTCTTGAGAGGCTACCTCTTTTTTTTGGGTGATGTTGAGTTATTTTAGAATAGGAATTACCTCACCTGCAACATCATCATTTGGAACAATATCTTTGGGAATATAGGGGTTAGTCTCAATAAACTTAACATTTATAGATTATTCTACTTTAGCAAGGTCAAGGTTAAATACTCTATAAGCCTTGCTAGTAGTGTTGTATCCAAGAAAGAAAGCCTTGTAGGATTTCAAATCAAACTTATTGAGAGAATATTTTGTATTCAAAACAAAACAAAGACATCTGAAAACATGAAAATACTCAGTACAAGGTTTTCTACCACGTCATATCTCATAGGGGGTTATCTTTAAAGAAGGATGTGTAAAAATCCAGTTTTGCACAAAACATGAGGCATTGATGGCTTTGGCTCAAAACTTCTTTGGAGTGTCATACTCTAAAAGCATGGTCCTAGCCATCTCTTGTAGTGACCTATTATTCTCTCTACAACCCAATTTTTTTGAGGTGTTTGAGGTGAAGAGAAGTTATGTGCATAGCCAGATTCTTGACAAAAACGTTCAAAAAGATCATCTTCAAATTCTCCCCCTGATCACTACATATGGAAACGATTCAGCAAGAAGCTTCATTCTTAACTCGTTTACAAAAACTTGAGAAAACATAAAGCGTATTACTCTTGGAAATGAGAAAGAAGTCCAAATATATCTAGAGAAATCATTGACAATAACAAAGAAATACTTGGAACCACAAAGCGATTGAGTTCTCATTTGTTTGAATAGATCAATGTGAAGAAGTTCAAGATCTCTCGTGGTACTAAGGACTCCTTTGGATTTGAAGGAGGACTTGGTTTGCTTTCCTTGGGTACAAGGTTGGCATTCCTCATTCTTTTCAAGTTCAATTTAAGAAGTCCCTTGACCAAGTCTTTTTTTCTCAACTTCCTCAATTGAGGCATATTTTTATGACCAAGCCGACAATGCCAAAGAGAAATGTCATTCGAGTTGACTACTAGGCATCTACCAACAATAGACTTAATAGAGTCAAGCATGACTACATAAATATTACCACTTCTAGTTCCCTTATATATGACTTGATAGGTGAGGGAATCTAGAATCAAGAATTCAAAATAAGTAAATAAAACAAGGTAACTATTATCACATAATTGACTGAAATTTATTAAATTGGGATGTAGGCCATCCACAAAAACAACATTCTTGATACATAAGGATTCACCTACATCACCCTCACCTTTAATCTGATCTTTCTTGTTGTCCCCAAAAGTAACCAAACCTCCTTTCTTTTTAGTGAAGTTGATGAAATGGCTTCTGTCACCTGTCATATGCTTAGTGCAGCCACTAGAAACAATCCATCTACATTTTTCCTGTAAGAAAGGAGACTATCGGTTCCCAACTCAAACAATCCAGATTTGAGTTGATCCCCCTAGGCTTGTAAGGACATTAAGTAGAGTAATGATCATCACACTTGCAATGAGAACAAATCATAGGGTTCTTAGTGCCGAAAGATTCTCCAACAAAAAAGGAGGTTTCCTTACTCTTTTTCTTACCTTTGGATTTGTTCTTTCTCTTAGGTGCTCTCCCTACAAATCCCAAACCACTACTACCACTTTATTTGGTAGAGTGATCAATGATTTCACTAAGGGAGTTTTTCCCTTTGATGAATTTCTCACCAATTTCTTCACGAGTAGAGGCCATGAGAGCAAGGTGGAACTCTCCATCTTCTTCAGAGCTAGAGACACTTGAGGATGATTCCTTGTAAGCTATTTGAGCTACATTCTTGTGTCTTTTCTCCTTATTTTCTTTCCTCTTATACTTGATCTCCATCTTGTACTCTTCCTCCTTCTTGGAGCTACCCTTGTGATGTGACTTTCTTGATTTAGGACATTCACTCTTGTAGTGTCCCTTTTATCCACACTTGTATCATCTAGGAGTAGAGGAGGAGGATTGCTTTCCCTTAAAGTGCTTGCCCTTGGTGTAGTTGGATTCATGCTCACTAGGGCCATCATCTTCACTAGAGGAGGAGGGAGATGTCCGATAAGAAATTTTTTGTTGAAGGATGACCGCCTCCACTTGTTCTTTGAAAGAACTATCTTTGATCTTATTGGATTCCTTCTCTTCTTGGTTGGTTTTTTCCTCTTGCTTGTCAGGCCTTCGCTCATGAGCTTGGAGGTTACCAATGAGCTCTTCGGTTGGGATGTCACCAAGCCTCCTCACTTCTTCAATGAAGGCCACCTTTGACTCCCATCTCTTTAGTAGAGTCCTAAAGATCTTGGATTTGATTACCCCTCTATCCAAAGTGTTGCCCAAAGTAGCTAGGCCATTTATGATCATATTGAGACTTGATTACATCTTCGGAATCCCTTCTTTCTTTCCTATCTTAAAGTTCTCTATAAGGTTGTTCAACATGTATATATCATCCTCCTTGACTTGCTTTGTGCCCTCATAGGTAATACACAATTTATCCCAAATCTCATAGGCAGTGTCCCAAGATGAGATGTAGTTGAACTCTGTTAGGGTAAAGGCTGCATAGAGGATGATTATGGCTTTGTCATTTATCAAGGCTTCTTTTAGTGAAGCTTCATTTCATGTTGAAATAGCTCCGGTTGGCGTCTTGTATGGTGTGACCATCACCTTACACATATCAAAGTTCATCCCTTGAATGTAAAACTACATACACCTCTTCCAATAGAGGAATTTGGTGTCATCGAAGACCGAAGGATGCATGGAGAAGCCTACCTCTAGGTTGAGTGAACCAATTAGGTTATCGTCCATCTTCTTGTCTCGTGGGAGATTGTTGGAGAAGATCCTTAGCTCTAATACCACTTGTTGGATCAGGGCTCTAGAGGGAGGGGTGAATAGATCTTCAAAAAATCTTACAAGATAAGTTAGACCTTCAAATTATATCAATCAAAACCAATAGCTTAAGAGAAATTTAAATTCCTAACTAAGCAAGCATAACAAGGATGAGAGAAGTTGAAACATGCACTTAGACATGGTGGTTTAGAGTGGTTCCACTCTCCAAGCTAGGAGAGAGTCAATACACTACCTAGAGAGGTTAGCCTCTAGGACTTTGCAATCTGTGTATACTTATTTTCATTCATAAGAGATACACGGAGATCATCATACATCCAAGGACTTACCTATTCAAGACAAGAGTCTTCCACCTACACAAGGACTTACCCACTTGATCAAGATGTCTTCAGTCTTCAACATGGACTTACCCACACTTGCATCAAGTGTTTGGCCTTTAAAGAATTTTCCCACTCTTCTTGAATCTTGGCCTTGCCCTTCTCCTTCACCTGGAGAAGACCTTCACCTCAACCTTGAAGAAAAACATCAACAACTTCACCTTCACTTAGAGTAGCTTGTGTCAACCTTTTCTTTTTTGAGAAAGGGGTAAGGAAGATGGAATGGAATGAGAGCTTTACAGGCACATGAAGGTATCTCTCTTAGAACTGGCCTAAATCACTCATTATCACAAAATGCTTTGTAAATAAGAGAGGGAGAGAGAGAGATAGAGAGAGAGAGAAAGGGGCTCAAGGAGTTGCAACACACTCGACTATAGTAAGGACTTAGAATACCATGAATGATAAAACTTGGAATGAACTCCTAGGGGTCCTATTTATAGATGGGGGTGTTCCATTGAGTGTGGGATCACTTAAGGGAAAAATATAACCATTTTCCAAGTTACAACGGGTCTATTCTCGCTCAAAACAACTCACCAATGATTATAATCACTTTTTTTGCATATTCTAGTGCAGTACATTCGGTCGAGTTTCAATAAAGGTAACTTGACCGATCCACTAAGTGACAAAGTCAATTTTCAAACTATCGATTGAGTTTATCCTAGGAAAATAGACTGATGAGTCAAAATCAGTTTTTCTCAGTAGATCGGTCGGTCGTGTTTTGTGAGTGTGCAACTCGACCGATTGGTCACTTCAGAAAATCCATCACTGGATCGGTTGAGTTTCCAACTCAACTGATAAATAGCATGTGACAAATATTCTAAATTGACATTTAAGTGATCAAACGTTGGAATTAAATGTCCCTGATTTTTTCTCATCATGGTTATAGGTCATATCATGAATACAAGTGATTACAAAAATCATCTAAGGTCATTTGGAGTGATTTCCCAAAACGTGCACTTGCATTGCTTTTGACTTACACTTGAACAAGCTAGGTCTTGTGTAATTTGATCCTTGTCATGTACCTAAAGCCTGAACTCAATCTTGAACAAACATATTACATACATAGGAATGAAATGGTTAAGTCATTATCAAAATACGGACAATGTATAACTCTCAAATCAACAACCTCCATTGAAGAAACAAGAACCCTTGGTGAAATTTCTACCAAAGATCTCATTGGGAATCTCCAAGACTATGAGCTTAGAGTTGACAAGCAAGAAGAAGAGGAAAAGATAGAAGAGGAGTCCAAGAAGATGAAGTAAAATGCCTTCAAAGCTCAAGTGGATGCCATTTTTCTTCAACAACAACTTACTTTCTGACCCACTCCTTCCTTAAATGAAGATGAAGCCCCTAGTGGTCATGAAGCTAACTAATCTAAGGGGAAGAACTTCAAGGGAAATCCCTCCTCCTCCTATACTCCAAGGTGCTATGAGTGTGATCAAAAGGGACACTACAAGAATGATTGTGTCAAAGATAAGAAGTCATACCACAAGAGTAGGTCCAAGAAGGAGGACCATAAGAAGGAAAGCAAGTTCAAGAGGAAGCACTAGAAGGAAAGAGGAAGCAAAGATGCAGCTTATTCCGCATGGGAGGTGTTACGACCTCAATTTCACTTGTATTTTGATTATTGAAATGTAATTATTTTAGTAAAAGAGACTTGATAGGAAATTTGTGTCTTATTTTAAAAGAACGTTTTTTTTTTGCAAATCTCTCTTGAATGCTTGGTTCTGTGATTACCACTAATTTTATTAATACAATGATGGATAAAAGGGATAAAAGAAAATCCCATAATAAGTAAAAAGAAAAAAATATAGATGATAATTTTGTGTACATGAGAGAATTTCGTAGAATTCTCTAAAAAGTGGCATGAATGGCCACTATTAATTAGTTTTGGGTTTCACATGGTTGCTAATGGGAAAAACAAATGAAATAAAGAAAATAGAAAAGAAATAAAGAGAAAAGGATGTGTTTTAATGCTTGAAATGTACTTTATAAAGAAAATACTCATATATTAAGAAAAACATCTTTTCCTTTTGAGTTTGAGTCTCAAACCTTGCCCATAGTCGGATAATGTAATTATGGACTTCCACTAAAAACTTGGGATGAAAGGATTAAAAGAGAAGGAGATATGAATTAAGGAAGTTTCCCTAAAGTGTGAGGGATTATTGGGCAAAGAATTAAATGTCACAATTTATCTTTTTCATATTTAGAAAGCAAGGGACTGACCGTGTTATTTGCTTAATCTATTGAACATTTTATTAGAGACCGATGACATCCATGTCATCTCCTAACCCAAGCCAATTCAGGAAAGAAGTCTCATTTACATGTTGTGAATGCAACATCCAACTCTCTCTCGTACCTAAATCTTTTTGCTCAAAATAAGAACAACCAGATTTGTGATATTTTAACAGATTCAATGACCCCTATTTTCTCACCATAACTGCAGTAGGATGAGTTTCCCAAATTTTGCAGTTCATTCATAATAGAGGGGGGCTACATGGGGGCGACATCCTCGCAATCTCCTAGCTATAAAAGGATCTCCCCCTAGACCAATGTATCACAAAAAACAATTTTTGTATTTGAAAATGATGCTCTAAAACTCCTTGTTGCTCCACTACTAGCCTACATCGGCTTTGTCAATAGGTCAACCAACATCTCGAGGAGCGGCCATTTCTGACCAGCAACATCAATGAAGAGGGGACAAACCTGATCAGCCAGGTCATGCAGAGCTGATGGGGCCATCTCACAATGATTTGAAGGCCTACAAATGGAAGTCAACCTTAGAGTTGACCTAGTTGAACTAGATCTAGTTCGTGAGGTGAGAGAGCAAGGTAGGAGAAGGTCGAGTGTGGAAAGACACTTCTGCCCCTCAACTTGATAATAACAGGTATGGGTTTCCCATCTTTTAAGCCTGGTTTTAGCCCCAACTCACATGGCACTTTAGGCTGAAATGGCGAGACACCACTGGCTAAAGGCCGTCCCCGCAGATGACTAAGCTCAGTTAGATAAAATGATATAAAGTGACGTGTCTGTTTATTATTGGCCCAATAATATTGATCTTAAAATTTTTATAATAATTGCTAGGATGGTCCAATAAAGACAATCTTTATATGAATTTTGATTAGGAGAATGCATGGAATTCAATAAAAATATAATCATGACCTAGATCTACATATAATATGAAAAGTACCTAATGATTTCATCTTTAATGTGTTAAATAAATCAAAACCCTAATTTCTAAGCTTGTATGATTCAAATGTGTCCAAATGATATTGATAATAAAGAATGATCTTTTATGGATAAAAAGAGAAACTTGAAGCTTATCTGAACTTAACAACTCATGTTTGGATAAATAGGGTTTCCTTGAGATAAAGGTGTAACTAACGATAATTAGGGTTTGTGAACTGAAAAGTCTTGAAAAGTGGTAATGAGGGTTTGGAGAGCCAGAATCCTAATGAATCGCTAAAGTTGACCTTGAAACCCTAACTTGAGACCTAAGTCAGTCTTAATGATGATTTGGATAAAATAATTGTAACAAACTAAAATTTGAGTATATTCTCTTTTTGGCCCTTTTCCCATGCATTTCCTTTCATTTATATACTTATTGTCCTCAATTATGAATTAATGAAAATTATAAAGGTTTGGTGTACATTTGTTCCCTATTAATACCAGAAGGGTTTATGCACAGATACCTCTATGAAAGTTTAACTTAAGGGTCCAAAGTGCAAATTTACCACTTATGTGACATATTGACAAAATGAATTTGATCTAGAGAATTCCTCAGCCTTTTGGTGCAAGGAAGAGAAAAAGTAATGCATAATAATTCTTTAAACATGTTAATGTGATATTGGATTATTTAATATGAGAAATTGTGGTAGTATTGGATAATGGGCTAAAATTCAAAAAAGGAAGACTAATTGGTTAAGGTTAACTTGAGATTCATTTTCTTTCGGTTTGATTTGGCTTGGAGGATAAGTTCCTTAATTTTAGGATAATAATTATATCTATTTTATTTTTGAAAACAAAAGGTAAGTTTTATCCAAAATATTAAATAACATATTTTATGACTCCAAAAGTGGCAAATAATCTAAGATTCATAATATACACATTAAAATAAGCCTTTGAGTGAATATTCATGTAATTTAGATAATCTTTAGAGCATCCAATTAATTTAATCGGTTATGGTTAATTTGGTTTGGTTACATGGTTAATTTTTGGTTTAAGATTTTAAATGTTAACCTAACCAAATTATTAACGATTAGTTTGGTTATGATTAATCGATTAATGGTTAGTTTTTTTAGTTAATTTGGTTAACCAAACAACACTTTTATAATAATATTGTATAAAAATAATTATAAAAAATTGAACAATTATTATATTATAGTAATATTATATATAAACATAGTGATATAGTTCTTACAAGCTTGATTAGTTTATAAATGGGACAATTTTTTGAAATAAAATTAAAATTATATCGGTATATATATGAGAAAGATATATCTTTTTGAATAAATTGTGATATTCAATTAATTCGATTAACCAAACACAAAATATTTTTAACTAAAAAATTAACCGTTTAACCATTCTGCTCACCCATATTTAATATACATGTGTAGATTAGGAGAGAGAAAATATTTAAAAGCTCAAAATGTTAAATAAATGTGAAAAAAACTTCCAAATAATAACATTAATGGCCAATTCCTATTCCATATGTTAAGTTTACCCGAGGATGAAGTTTCACTAAAATTGGATAATTGTAGAAGGCTCTAATGTCATAAGAAAGAGAAAATATGATTTACTTTGAAATAATTAAATAAAATATCTAGAGTCTTCAAAAGATAAAACTAAGGCTATATTCAGATTCCTCATGTCCAAAGTAGGCTAGGTGACAAATTTCAATTAATTTGGAGTTTGTTTGCACCCTCAAATGGGGAGAGATAAAAAGAGAAATAATTTAATGTTTCACTTTAATTGAATTCCGATTAGGATATGGTTTCAATTTATTTATTTGTCACACCTAATTAATCTTGGGTGTGAGATTTTGGTTGTAGGATTCCCGATCGGATGACTATGAGCTTGTCATCTAGCTCATGCCCACAAAGGAAATTGGCACTGAGTTTTGTATTTGGTTTTCTCACATTTTCTCCCTCATCTCTCCTCCATTTCACATGATTCTTTTTGCAATGCATTTGTAAGAGAATTCCACACACATTGATCCTTTACTTGGGATCTATCATCGAGTGTACAAGATTCACCCAATTCTTGTGGGCCAAGCATCTCACTGAACCTTCCCCTTCTCTATTTCATGGACCCTCACCTATAAATAGATGTACCCTAGACATCCTTGGTCGAATTGCGATCTCCCTCTCGCTCCAATTTCACCTCTTCCATCATGTGTTTCCACCACGAGTTTAAAGACCTCTACGTGGCACCAGAGGATCGTGCTTCCTCATCGCTTCTTCTCCTCTCAATTGTACTTGAGGTATGTTCTGGTAACACCTATTCTTCACTTCGGCAATGTTGGTTTGGCAAATGGTCACCTCTTTGAGATTTTCTGAAATTGAGCCAAGGTGCAGCTGCTACTGCTTGTAGCCATGACAGGACGCAAGAAAGGAGAAAGATCTCCTCGGTGATTTCTCATTTTTGCCCTCTGATTCATCTTTTGTTTTTGTTTTTCTCTAGGGGAATAACTGTCTTTTCTCCCATGCCTTGTTTCCTTGAACACGAGCCATGTTGGCTGCTGACCTTATGACTTGTCCGCTTTTGATTGGACCAAGTAAGTGGCCCCATTCCTCTTGCATATTATTCTTATTTGGTTGTTTAGTAAATTTTGATTGGTCTGAATTGAAAAAATCATACCTTTTGATCCACTTATCGAAAATTAACAAATAAAAATGTTTTGGAATTGGAAGAATTTTTATTCCAAATAAAAATGATTTCAACACCTAATTTCCATGTTTTTTGAAGGATGATTTTGGATAATGAAGTTAATGCAAAAAATACCTAAAAATCACAACTTTAACAATTAACTCCAAAATAGACATTAAAATATGTTTTCTTGATTAGGAAAACCTAATAAGTCGATTGGTGAGATTTTTAGAGTCAAAATCTAACTTTTTTAAAAAAGTTCTAGAATTAGGGTTTCAATAAACTTATATGAATTTCAAACCCTAATCTATGTAAATAACTTGTAATAGGCAAAGATTGAACTTGTATCATCTAAAAGTGGTGAAAGTTGCTAATTAAACTCAATCAGAGAGGTATGTGCATACTTACAGCTTAAGTTGGGAATATTTGCAAGCCTAAACCTAATTTCCCTAATGATGCACTTAATGAACCCTAAACTTTCTATTCATAATTTGTTTTCTATATTTGCCTCAAAATCAATATTGATATTCTATTTCTTGGGTCTTGTACCCGACTTCCATGTTTGTATTATATGATGATTATACTTGCCATAATTCTCTTTAGCATGTTGATTTTATTAGACTATTTAACTAATGTAGTGGTACTTTTGTGAAATGCCCCATAGATAGGACGTATTACTTTTCCCTGGGGAATGTGTTATGTTGGTATGTATGCCCTGAGAGCCAATGATGGGATGATTGGTGGGATACATTAAGATTGATTTGATAAACATCAAAGGAAAGCTTCCAATTCTTTCTGGTTTAGTCATATGAGATAGTAATAGAACAGATTGAACGTCTAGAGAATTACAGTACTCAATGACGTATGCCTTCATGTTCAGGACCTGAACGATGAGATCATACAGATGCTAAGAGTTTGTACATTCTTGTTATGTCCCTAGTCGGATGTCATTGTGGAAGGTAGATAGACAACAATGACACACAAGACTAGATTGTGGTGTTGGTTGATGACATAATCTCACTAGTCATGATATAGAGATATCAAATCAAACACATAGGTACTTGTTAGAGAACAAGTGTACCAGACAGACCCACCGTGAGTTTGACACATGGAACCATGACATGGTAGTCACAGTCATTACTCACAGTGATGGTGGTGAGTGTGATTCTTTGACCTGAAATCACTACACTCAACACATGTCGTTGGGCACACTTTGACATCATCAAACGCAGTCCTGAAACATGGGTTGTTATAAAGGTGATGATTGGGTGGCTTTGACACATGGGGCTTTTGAGGGGTGAGTGATAGATATGGGATTTGTCCCTCCTAAGGGAGTTTGATATCCATGGCCACTTGATGAGTAGGATTGAGAAAGGTGTGCACGCATGTGTGAATCAGTATGTGAAATTGATGTCATACATATCTCTTCCAATCTACTCTGAAATCAAGAAAGTGAATGAACGTTGACAGGATGACTGTTCCATGCCTCGAGTTCATTCAGGATATCAGTGACAAAGGAATTATACATTCACTGTAACACCATTCACGGATTGTAGGATTGAAAGTTGTTCTCCAACTTTCTATTTCACTTGGGTAGCACTGATGTGTGACTAGGCACCGCTCTTTTCTTGTGAAGTCATAAGTGTTATGGACTTTCACTGCCAACGTGAAAAGGACCTGCAGGGTCACACACATAGGATTTAACCTGGAAGAGGAGTTTTGTCCACATACAATGTTTAGATTGATTACTAAAGGAGTTTAGTAGTTCAATTAAACACTCAATTAATTGATAGCTCAATGTCATAATATTCAAGGTGTTGGACACATTGATTGGAGTATCAGATTGATTGAAACTACAATTGACTGATTCTGCACAATCTGCACTCCCAACCGATCGGCTCATGTGATGAACTGATTGGCTGAGCTTGGTGAACCGATCGGCTCAGATGGTGAGTCAATCGGCTGATGGATAGGGTGAAACAATCTCTTCAAGTGTTGAAATGATCGGTTCAACTGGTCCAACCGAGCAAGTTGGGAAAGTAGGATTGGTGAAAATTTTCTTTTCATTTTACTTGCCCAATTTGATTGGAACAAGGATTGGTATTAGGTGCCAATTAGAAACAAAAGAGGGAAAGTCAATCGAGAACTGACTAGGACCACAAACCAATCGGTTCAGAAGTGAACCGACCGTTTCATGGGTCCCAACCGATCGGTTGAGGTGTCAACCAACCGGCTCAGGTCCCCAACTGACAGTTTTAGAAATGAAACGATTGGTTCAGGTTGCGCAGTTGGTTGTTTTTGTGGAAAATCTCGAACCCTTCTACTCCTGCTTTAGTCCCACATTTCCCGAGATAGAGAACCCTATCCCATGACCCTCCTATATATATGGGTATTGGGGGCTTCTCATAGTACAACTCAATGCAACCAGTTGCTCTATAAAGTTGTCATTCTCTCTGGTTTTGGTAACCGAGAGAGCCCGAGCAAGTGCTACCCGATAAGGGAGGCACAGCAAGGGAAAGACAACTGTAGAAAGCAACTGGTTGCAGGAGAGTGTGTCGACGACTAGTACGCTGACAGGAGGGTGCGACTCCTTCTAATTCCTTGTGGGACAAGGAGATTGGAGTTCTAGGTGGTCCGTGTAGACTACTTCAGAGGCGGGAGATTTTTGTTGCTCGGAGGACAACTGTCAATCCCGAAAGTCCCGGTGAGACCAGGAGTCGTTAGTCCCAGTGCGACTAGGAGCTGCACAGACATTGTCCAAGACCAGAGGTGAAGACCCTACAAGCAGCGAGGTATTGTCACCGAGCAAGCCGCGAGACAAGGTATGATTCCACAAACCATCCCTTCCTATTGTATAGACGTTGACGTGTTTCCTTGTTCTGGGTTTGGGGAGGACAATTTTTGTTTCTACTGCCTTCTCTGCCTCCCCTAAAACCCAACAGTGGTATTAGAGCCAGGTCAAATGCTCTATACTTTAGGATTATTGATATGATCGATTTTGGTTTGTCGCCTTTATGTATTGCATACAATGCGAATAAAATTGGCTTTATGCATGTACAATCCTAAATCCACAAATCCCAATATACATATATGATATGTAATATTAATGCACTTGATAGGCGTCGCCCTGAAACGAGTTTTGTGGTGGATTTATAGCATGGTTATGGCCAATAAACCCTATCTGTGTATGGTTGTATGTGGTTGCTTGCATCTCAGTCTGTGCACCGATCTTCCTTCTCCTATTCCTGATGTAACTCGAAATAATTTGAGATTTCTTTCCTACCTTTGCTCCCCTCGAATGTAACTCAAGGTTTCTCTTTTTACAATGTAAAATATGATAGAATTTTATTTTCTGTTATGTCAAAGAACGGAGGACATCCTGACGACAGCTGAGACGATCGGTTCAAGGTGTGAACCGATCAGTTAACGTTCGAGACGATCGGTTCAAGGAGTGAGCCGATCGGTTGATGACTGGTTCCAAGAGAGAGATGAGTGGGTGGCGGCCATGATGAGATGCATGATGACCAGGTGAACCGATCGGTTGGAGGAGCCAACCGATCGGCTGGTGGCACCCAGCCGACTGGCCTGATGGCGAGCCGATCAGTCATGTGATGAGTTGATCAAACCCAGAAAGGCAAAGCACAGAGTTCATCTTGTACAAGTTGCATGTGATGTAGACCTAGATGACCGTGATTCCTCTTAGCTTGAGGAATCACATTAGGATGGCCATAATCATCGCTTTTATCATTTCACATGTTTTCTATGGGATATAGCATGTATATGATACATACTATATATTGTGGTGATTGGATATGTATATGTATATAAAACAAAATCCCTCATTAAAATATTAAGTCTTATATGCCTTCCATTAGCGACACACATGAAAAACTCGATCGAACAAGCATAGGTTACGCCAAAGCGTGGTGCGCCGTCTATCTTGTGGAAGTGTGAAGGGTAGACATGTAGGTTCTGCCAAAGCAGGGTGCATGTTTACTGTGTCAGCTTTTGGGTTAGAGACTTAACTGGAGATTCTTAGAGCGTCTAAGCCCAGAGGCAAGGAATGTTCATGGCAAGGTGTTGTGCATGTTCATTCATCAAGAGTTGCATATGATGCAATTGGCATGATGGCCTACCTAAATAGTCAAGATTGTGGGCGATCAGCCAAAGCTGGCTCATGACTTGATGAAATATGGATCTTGCCCACTAGAAGGTTGTACGCTGCAATCTTCCGAATTGATGGTGAGGGCTATCAATTTGAAGTAAAATAGTGGGAGCGATAATTAATTAAAGGCCTAATTATATCGTCAACTTTTCAAATCAATCAAATAAGTCAAAAATGAGTTTTTGGACTAAAATTGCATATTTCCTTTTGTAGTACAAATGACAACAAACAACAATCACTTTTCTTTGCGATCGGTCCTTGAAAAGGACAAATTAAATGGGAATTTTTCCACGATTGATTAGGACGTTGAGAAGAATTCTCAATCAAAGAGTGAAAGCTCTAAGTCCTAGTTATACCAAAACCAGATGAACTCGATCCCACCATATCAATGGCTGAAAGTATGCTTATGGAAGCATACCAAGGAAGACATTGATGAGGAGTGCTTGATGTTGTGTTCTCTGAACTATGAGTTGCAGAGACAACATGAGACATATGATGTCTCCAAGACACTGTCTTAGTATGTCATGACAGAAGGAGATCCAGTAAGGTATTCACACACTCAATTGATTGGGTATGTGGAAATCCTGACTAAGAAGGATTCCCTCTGAGCTAAGAGTTGGCTATTGGTATGATACTGCAAATGTTGCGAGAATCATACAATTCATGATAAGCTACAACATGAACAACTTTGACAAGCATTGACAGAGTTGTTGGACATGTTGAGGATAGTAGAGGCAAAGATGAAGAAAGACAAACCATAATCTTTGATGTGATCAAAGAAAAGGTAATTCTTAAGGGCAAGGATAAGGGCAAAGCAAAGAAGTGTTCTGATGCTAGCCAGCAATCCAAGCCATCTTCAGCCTCAAGGCACATGGGGAAAGGGTGTATGAGGGATTGCCCTCTATATCTGGAAGAACAAAAGAAGATGAAGGAGGGGATGGAGATCTCCACCTAAGGTATCATGAAATGAACTGCTTCTTTATCTGAGGTATATGATACCAAGATATGGATATGTCATATATGATATCCACAAAGAAGTGATGGCCTTTGTGAAAGGACCAAGAAAGGAGTACCCATCATTGGAGCAAGTGTTGCTGCCATAGATAGGAGTACCTTTCAGTTTATTTCAGCCTAAAGGGCACGAAATAGAGTTATGAACTGCTATTTCATATTTTCCAATAGATAGAAACACTTTATTTTGCATACTGTATGACAATGATGGCAATCAATAAAGAGATGTTTCAATTTCTAAAGATATGATCTTTATGGCAATGCCTTGTTTATCTTGTGGTATTTGATATGCATAAGATAAAATGATACCTAAAAGTTATAGATAACTCAAACAATCAAATTAGCATCAATCGTGAGAAATTCATTTCTAGTTTCCATGAGATGGATAAGTCTAGACTCTTTTGGTTAGAGAACTAGTAAGAGACATGAATATCTTGGACATGATTAATCAATCTTCACTAAAGGTAGTGGGATAATGATTATCCTATTAGGTATGATACATGTGATGTATTTACATATCTATTGGAAAATTTGCTAATACTTCAAATGGTGTTTAGAGAAATACCAATATGAATATCTTGAAGTGTTCAAGATTATCATACATGAAGTGCAAATTTGGTAAAGTGTTAATTCTTGATGAGATCAATGAATGAAATACTTGGACCAAATGTTTGAGATCCTTATGAGTGATTATGATAGTGTATAATAATGAACTCATGATTAAGGAATGGTGATGTCTAAATCAAGAAGGAATCATACTCTAAGGAGTTAGAGAATGATTATCAAATAACTGAATTCTTCTTAATAAAAGAATACCCCACACTAATAAAGGACATTAAGAATCACAAGGAGTTGTAAGTTCTTATATCCTTGACAGATACACCTCATTTATCTATGTGATGAGTTGTTCATGTGATGAGTCAACTATCTAGATGAATATGAGAAACCAAATTTTGAGTTATGGTTTATGACCATTACATCCTAAATGACATCCATGTGAACCATAAGGTATGACCTTGATGGTAGCACCCATTGGATGAAATCCATAAGTGCAAATGAATCTTAAGTGTTAAGACACATGGATAACATTTTGAGAAGGATGATGCTTGTTGATTGCAACTTAATGACTAAGACATTTGGCATATGGATACTAAAACCACATTCATATGAGGAACAAAACAAGGATGTGTATGTGACACAACCTATAAGGTTTGTGAATCCACTAATGCAAATGAAGTCTATAAGTTACAATGGACTAATCAATGTGATTGATTGAGTACAAGCAACTCAGAATTGGATCTTTACTTTGATGATATAGTCAAAGGGTTTGACTGATATGTCAAAGATAAAGAAGGGATCTGTGATTTAGTGGGAGCGTGTTCACATTCCACATGTTGATGTGAAATGTAAATGTTCTAGAATGGAAATCCAAAAGTGGAAATTATCTTTAAGGAAGATAGAGATGTTTCCTATGTGATAGGAATAGAGATCTATAGAGATAGTTCTCGAAAAACCTCTTGATCTAAAAAAGAGAAAGCATACATTGGGAATCTGTACTAAAGGGTTCAGTATGCACAGATTTAGTGGGAGAAAACTTGTACATGTTACATGGAGTTAGTATCCCAAGGCCAAGTGTCCAATTCTTATGAAGAATGGGAACACTAAGAATAGATATGGATCTATCATGTATGTAATTATCCCATTATCTTGCATGTATCGACATGGCAAGAACAAAATGCATTCATCATCTTGTATGTAGGACACGACAATATGATGTGCTCATCCTGATAACTCGTATGTGAGACATGATGAGTGGATGTCTGTCTACTTCCAGTAAGGGTTACTGGAATACCATGAGAACTTGATAAGTACTTGAGAAGTACTAGTTCTATGGAGATAAGGAAGAGTTCAATGTTAAGAGTTACATTGATGCAAACTTCTGAAAGGACAGAAAATTAATCGCAAAATATATATAGGATATATAAAAGTGAAAGTTTGTTGATAATTGGAAGTGTTCCAATAAAACCATTTAAAAGGAAATGCCGAGTATCCATGTGTTAGAGAACAACAGTGGATACTATATGGATCTAGAAGTTCATGAGATGAACTTATAAATATTCTGATCATTGATGACAAGTAAGGAATCCTTGATCATGCAGTGTGGCTAAAGGTTAGCAAAGGAATACTAGATCACATATTACGGAAACTCCATCTCATATGTTTGACGTACAACGAAGAGATGAGAGACATGCAGTTAAAAACTGACTTTAGCAAGGTGTTGCCATAGCTCACTATGTTCGTACTAGAGCACAGTAACATGTGGGACATGTTTGAAGATCACTATGAATATGATTCAAGGGTGATTGGCTCGCAGTGAAAGTGGGAGTCTGTTGGTATGTATGCCCTGAGAGCCAATCATGGGATGATTGGTGGGATACATTAAGATTGATTTGATAAACATAAAAGGCAAGCTTCCAATTCTTTCTGGTTCAGTCATATGAGATAGTGATAGAACAGATTGAACGTCTAGAGAATGACAGTACTCAATGATGTATGCCTTCAGGTTCAGGACCTGAACGATGAGATCATACGGATGTTAAGAGTTTGTACATTCTTGTTATGTCCCTAGTCGGATGTCATTTTGGAAGGTAGATAAACAACAATGACACACAAGACTAGATTGTGGTGTTGGTTGATGAAAAAATCTCATTAGTCATGATATAGAGATATCAAATCAAACACATAGGTACTTGTTAGAGAACAAGTGTACCGGGCAGACCCACCGTGAGTTTGACACATGGAATCATGACATGGTAGTCACAGTTAGTACTCACAGTGATGGTGGTGAGTGTGATTCTTTTACCTGAAATCACTACACTCAACACATGTCGTTGGGCACACTTTGACATCATCAAACGCAGTCCTGAAACATGGGTTGTTATAAAGATGATGATTGGGTGGCTTTGACACATGGGGCTTTTGAGGGGTGAGTGATAGATATGGGATTTGTCCCTCCTAAGAGATTTTGATATCCATGGCCACTTGATGAGTAGGATTGAGAAAGGCATGCACACATGTGTGAATCAATATGTGATATTGATGTCATACATATCTCTTCCAATCTACTCTGAAATCAAGAAAGTGAATGAACGTTGACAGGATGACTGTTCCATGTCTCGAGTTCATTCAGGATATCAGTGATAAAGGAATTATACATTCACTGTAACACCATTCACAGATTGTAGGATTGAAAGTTGTTCTCTAACTTTCTATTTCACTTGGGTAGCACTGATGTGTGACTAGGCACCGCTCTTTTCTTGTGAAGTCAAAAGTGTTATGGACTTTCACTGCCAACATGAAAAGGACCTGCATGGTCACACACTTAGGATTTAACCTGGAAGAGGAGTTTTGTCCACATACAATGTTTAGATTGATTACTAAAGGAGTTTAGTAGTTCAATTAAACACTCAATTAATTGATAGCTCAATGTCATAATGTTCAAGGTGTTGGACACATTGATTGGAGTATCGGATTGATTGAAACTACAATTGACTGATTCTACACAATATGCACTCCCAACCGATCGGCTCATGTGATGAACCGATCGGCTGAGCTTGGTGAACCAATCAGCTCATATGGTGAGTCGATCAGCTGATGGATAGGGTGAAACAATCTCTTCAAGTGTTGAAATGATCAGTTCAACTGGTCCAACCGAGCAAGTTGGGAAAGTAGGATTGGTGAGAAATTTATTTTCATTTCACTTGCCCAATTTGATTGGAACAAGGATTGGTATGAGGTGCCAATTAGAAACAAAAGAGGAAAAGTCAATCGACAACTGACCAGGACCACGAACCGACTGGTTCATAAGTGAATCGACCGTTTCATGGGTCCCAACCGATCGGTTGAGATGTCAACCGATCGGTTGAGATGTCAACCGACCGGATCAGGTCCCCAACCGACCGTTTCAGAAATGAAAGGATCGGTTCAGGTTGCACAGTTGGTTGTTTTTGTGGAAAATCTCAAACCCTTCTACTCCTGCTTTAGTCCCACATTGCCAGGGATAGAGAACCCTGTCCCATGACCCTCCTATATATAGGGGTATTGGGGGCTTCTCATAGTACAACTCAGTGCAACGAATTGCTCTGTAAAGTTGTCGTTCTCTCTAGTTTTGGTAACCGAGAGATCCCGAGCAAATGCTACCCGATAAGGGAGGCACAACAAGGGAAAGACAACTGCAGAAAGCGACTGGTGGTAGGAGAGTATGTCGACGACTAGTACACTGACAGGAGGGTGCGACTCCTTCCAATTCCTTGTGGGACAAGGATATTGGAGTTCCAGGTGGTCAGTGTGGACTACTTCATTGGCGGGAGATTTCTACCGCTCAGAGGACAAATGTCAATCCCGACAGTCCCGGTGAGACCAGGAGTCGTCAGTCCCGGTGCGACCAGGAGCTGCACAGACACCGTCCAAGACCGGAGGTGAAGATCGTACAAGCCGCGAGGTATTGTCGCTGAGCAAGCCTCGAGACAAGGTATGATTCCACAAACCATCCTTTCCTATTTTATAGACGTTGACGCATTTCCTTGTTCTGGGTTTGGGGAGTAGGAAATTTTTTTATTTCCGCTACCTTCTCTGCCTCCCCTAAAACCCAACATGTTATTCTCCCCCATATAAAATATTATAGGTGACTGGAATATGTTATTCTTCCTCACCTATTGGTTGAGGTTAGGTAGGTGCCTCAATCCTACTTAGTTAAGGCAGTCAATATTAATCATGCATGCAAATCTTTATTGTTTTCTTGTTATGGCAAGCATCTATTTGATATGCCTCATATTCTTCATCTCTTCATCTTATGATGAAATCTTATCCTTTATTTCCATGTTATTTCTTAACCTTTTATCCTTGTTCACTATTAACACATACCTTATTTTCTTCTCTTGGTGGGTGATCCCAACCACCCAAACCTAGTATTAGAGTGTACAGTAGGAACATGGATGACCAGCCTCGGATTAGGATAAGGAGTACATGGCTCTCAGCATGGACCTAACTCATGAAGTTGATGTTTGGAGACAAAAATGTTATGGTTTAGATTTCCCCCTATGTAGATCCTTATGTTGTATCTTTCATGTAAACCCTATATGGGAGAATGATAATGTACTCTTAATAAATTGAATATAGTCATTACTTTTATTCTGCTTCTATACTCTTTGGTCTTTTTTATACCATTATATAAAGATTTGAAAATTTTACACTTGTTCTAGGATACCTTTTGAGTATGTTTTGGATGGATGTTTTATTCTTCAAATTTTAGTAGGTAGTGGATCCCCTCCGGGTCCCACTCCTTACAACATGGTATCAGAACCCATGGTAGTTGTAATTTGACTATTTCAATTTTGTCTCCCTAATTAGAAACATCGCCTTACATAGTTCCCCTTTAAGTGACATGTTTACCATAAAATTGACCCATGTTTTTCATGAGATGATGAAATGATGATTTAGGATCATAAGTCTTCCATATTAGATATGTGTTTAGTTAACCTTCATGTGATGACCATGTTAGGTAGCTATTAGGGAATAAGTTGAAAGCAAAGGTGTCTAGAAAGGATCAGGGTTTGGGGGCTGGTAATATTTTTCCTCCATGCCACTAGCTTGGTTTACAAGGACTCCTGGATCCACATGATACCTGTCTGGCCTGATCTTGATATTGATTGTCCAAAAAATAGCACATCTAAAGGCATTAGTAGCCTTAGAAATGTATGTTGGATACTCTTGGGAACCTTATATGTTGTAGTGACTTGTTTGAGGATGGATACCCAATATAGTTCCCTTATGTTCCATAAAACCACATGTTTGGGGTAGTCTATCCCTAGAACCTAGACTTTGAGCTTTGATGATATCAATCAAGTGATAGATCTTATACATGGTTTAGTTAGTTTAACCCTTTTACCTCTAGTTTCGTTTGACTTAGTAGGTCAACCCTTTAATGTGTGGAGGGATAGTATTAGTTCCTTTCTAGATCATTGATATGCTGATTTCGAGGACGAAATCCTTTTTAAGGGGATGGAGTCTTGTAACATACCGAAATCTATCTACTATGACTCTAGTCACCCTAACTCCATGATTAGGAGGTAGTGTGCTTGAATCTGTAGTTAGGACCAAAAAAGTTGTAGTTATAACCTGACATGTTTTTTTATATGCTAATGAATGTACAATAGTCATTTAATGAATAGTTCATATGTTTGAACCCTAATAAAAATTTAATGTACATAATATTATTAACTCACATATTAATCCTAATTGTGGGTACACATGATGTTGAACATGTCATGAACCAATAAACCCTAATGATATGATGAGAAAGATAATGGAACCTAACCCTAGTCTTAATACATGCTAAGAAGGTATAAGTAAAATATAATGATCATTTAGACCTAAATCCAAAGATGTAATCATCTAATACTGATATATGCATCCTTAATGACTTTCATGATACATTAATGACATTAGGTGTCATAATCAGATAATATACTTTGATGCACATAAATGATATATAATAACCTAATCATAGATTAGTCTGGTCATGCATAACACCTTGTTCTCTAATACACACCTAATTAATCACCTAATCATGACTTGGTTCGTGAATCAAATCATTAATATGTAATATGTTCCACCTTGTTCACTAAAATCATATAATGACTCAATTATGGATAAGAAGTAGTTGGATTCACATAAATGTGCATAATCACTAATAAGAAGTGGATGAATATGAGAAAATGATTAATGATGGCATTAATGTGAGTAAGAAAGGTAATGTGACAATGTGACAATGTTCAATATAGATATAAGTAATTAATGTGAAATTTTTTGGATTAACTATATACTTAATAACAAATTGGACAAAACATCTTATTTCATGGAAATAATATGTCATAATTCAACATAGTGGTAATGAGACTAAGTCCAAATTAATAAGTATAATGATCTAATATATTAATAGATATTGAGATAATTGAGAAACCTCTAATTGTGATAAATATCTTAATGAGATACATAAGATATATATAGGATTTTATGCATAATAATGAAATGTAACTCTTTTTGGCAACAAAGTGAATATAATAGGACACAATTAAAAGAGTAATAAGGATGATGTAATATCATAATAAATATATTTATATTAATCCTAAAATGTTAATTTTGTTATATCTAATAAAAGAAAATCTTAAATGTGAAACCCTAGGTGATCCACAAAAACTTGACCTTTGAGGAGCTGCCTGTGAATTTTCTAAACTCCTAAACTTAAGTAGTTGAAGAACAAGGAGTTTGAGTTAGTGAAAGTTTTGGTGGAAGTTTTATGGTTTGTTTAGAGATGACACGTTACGTACTCACCCATCCCTCTTTGCTTGAGATTTTAGGGACAAAATCCCTTTTAATGGGTGGAGTGCTGTAACGAACTAAAATTTAAGTATATTCTCTTTTTGGCCCTTTTCCCATGATTTTCCTTTCATTTCTATCCTTATTGTCCTCAATGATGAATTAGTGGAAATTATAAAGGTTTGGTGTGCATTTGTTCCCTATAATACCAATAAAAGGGTTTATGCACAAATACCTCTGTGAAAGTTTAACTTAAAGGTCCAAAGTGCAAATTTACCACTCATTTGACATATTAATATAATGAATTTGTTCTAGAGCATTCCTTAGCCTTTTGGTGCAAGGAAGAAAAAAAGAATGAATAATACTGCTTTAAACATGCTAATGTGATATTGGATTATTTAATATGAGAAATAGTGGTAATATTGGATAATGGACTAAAATTCATAAAAGAGAGACTAATTGGTTAAATATAACTTGAGATTTGTTTTCTTTGGGTTTGGTTTGGCTTGGAGTCTAAGTTTCATAATTTTGGGATAATAATAATTTTATCAATTTTATTTTTGAAAAGAAAAGGTAAGTTTTCTCCAAAATATGAAATAAAGTTTTTAATGAATCCAAAAGTGGACAATAATCTAATATTCATAATCTACACATTAAAAATAGCCTTTGGGTGAATTTTCATGCAATTTGGATAACCTTTAATATACATGTGTAGATTAGGAGAAAGAAAATATGTAAAAGCCCAAAATGTTAAATTAATGTGCAAAATCATTCCAAAAGATAACATTAACGACCAATTCATGTTCCATATCATTAAGTTTAGTTGTGGATGAAGTTGCATAAAAATTAAATAATTCTAGAAGTCTGTAATGTGATAAGAAAGAGAAAATATGATTTACTTTAAAATAATTAAATAAAATATCTAGAGTCTTCAAAATCGAAAACTAAGGCCATATTTGGATTCTTCATGTCCAAAATAGGCTAGGTGACAAATTTCAATTAATTTGGAGTTCATTTGTGCCCTCAAATGAGGAGAGAGAAAATGATAAATAATTTAATTATTTCACTTTAATTGAATTCCGATTAGGATATGGTGTCAATTTATTTATTTGTCACACCTCATTAATCTCAGGTGTGTGATGTGGGATGTAGGATTCTTGATCGGATGGCTTTGAGCTTGTGATCTAGCTCAGGCCCGCATGAAAGTGGCACAAAGTTTTGTATTCGATTTTCTCAAATTTTCTCCCTCATCTCTCCACCATTTTTCATGATTCTTTATGCAATGCGTTCATGAGAAAATTCTCACACATTGATCCTTTACTCGAGATCTATCATTGAGTGTACCAGATTTGCCCAATTCTTGTGGGCTAAGCATCTCGGCCAACCTTCCCCTTCTCTATTTCTTGGACCCTCACCTATAAATAGATGTACCCTTGACATCCTCAGTCAAATTGTGATCTCCCTCTTGCTCCAATTTCACCTCTTCCATCATGTGTTTCCACTACAAGTCGATAGATCGTGCTTCCTCATTGTTTCTTCTCTGCTCAATTGTACTTGACGTATGTTCCGGTAACACATGTTCTTCACTTCGGCAATGTTGGTTTAGCGATTGGTCACCTCTTTGAGATTTTTCCAAATCGAACCAAGCTGCAGTTGCTACTTCTCATAGCCATGGCAAGCCGTGAGAAAGGAGAATGATCTCCTCGATGATTTCTCATTTCTCCTCCGTTTCGTGTTTTGTTATTATTTTTCTCCAGGGGCATAACTGTCTTTTACCCAGTGTCTTGTTTCCTTGAATGCAAGCCATGTTGGCTGCTGACCTTATGAATTGTACTTTTTGATTGAGCCAAGTCAGCGGCCCTGTTCCTCTCACATATTATGCTTATTTGGCTTTTTTGTAAATTCTAATTGGCCCAAATTATAGAAATCATATCTTTTGATCCTCTTATAAAAAATTAACAAATAAATATGTTTTTGAATTGGAATAATGTGTTCTTTCAAAAAAGAAATTTCAACACCTGATTTTTGTGTTTTTGCAAAGGATGATTTTAGATAATGAATTTAATGCATAAAATCCCTAAAAATCACAAGTTTAACATATTAACTCCAAAATAGACAAAAATATGTTTTCTTGATCAGGAAAACCTAATAAGTCAATTGGTGAGATTTTCAGAGTTGAAATCCAAGTTTTATTAAAAGGTCTAGAATTAGGGTTTCAATACACTTATATGAATTTTAAAACCTAATCAATGTGAATAACTTGTAATAGGCAAAGATTGAACTTGGATCATCTAAAAATGGTGAAAGTTGCTAATTGAACTCAATAAGAGAGGTATGTGCATCCTTACTCCTTAAGTTGGGAATACTTGCAAGCCTAAACCTAATTTCCCTAATGAGGCACTTAATGAACCCTAAACTTCTTATTCATAATTCCTTTTCTATGTTTGCCTCAAAATTAGTACTAATATTCTATTTCTTGCGTCTTGTACCCCACTGCCATATTTCAATTATATGATGCTTATACTTGCCAAAGTTCTCTTTAGCATGTTGATTTTATTATATTATTTAGCTAATGTAGTGGTACTTTTGTACAACCACCCATAGATCAGACATGTATTATTTCACCCTGGGGAATGTGTTATTCTCCTCCATATAAAATATTATAGATGACTGGAATGTGTTATTCTCCCTCAACTATTGGTTGAGGTTAGGTATGTGCCTCAATCCTACTTAGTTAAAGTTGTCAATATTAATCATGCATGCAAATCTTGTACTATTTTCTTATTATGGAAATCATCTATTTGATGATGCCTCATACTCTTGATCTCTTCATCTTATGATATCTTAGCCTTTATTTCCATGTTATTTCTTTACCTTTTATCCTTGTTCACTATTGACACATACCTTATTTTCTCCTCTTGTTGGGTGATCTTAACCACCCAGGCCTAGTATCAAAGTGCACAGTAGGATCATGGAGGACCAACCTAGGATTAGGATAAGGAGTATGTGGCTCTCACCATGGACCTAAGTCATGAAGTTGATATTTGGAGACACACTTGTTATGATTTAGATTTCCCTCTATCTAGATACCTATGTTTTATCTTTCATGCGAACACAATATGGGAGAATGATAATATACTCTTAATAAGTTGAATATAGTCATTACTTTTATTCGGCCGCTAAACTCTTTGGTATTTTGTATACCATTATAGAAAATATTTGAAAATTTTACACATGTTCCATAATACCTTTTGAGTATGTATGGGGTGGATGTTTTATTCTTCAAATTTTAGTAGGGAGTGGATCCCCTCTGGGTCCCACTCCTTACAATAATAATGCATGGGTACATTGCTTTAACTTTTAGGATATTGTGCTTGGTTGCTTGTTTCTTTGCTCTTACTTGGACATCGAGAACACCTGATCAAGGTATGTGGTTATGCCTATGACTAACCACTTTAGTTTCTCGGTGTTTTTTGAGTTCTTACCGGGTTACTTGAAATTAAATGCTTGGATAATATTTATTTCCTACAATCTATAAAGTTACTATGGCTATCACAATATTAAGCTTATAACTTGCTCGAACCCCACAGACCAATTCTTGAGGTTTGAAAATGGAAAGGAATGAAAAATCATGATAATGACTTAAGACCAGGCCCCGGATTGGGAAGGTCATACCATGCCCCATCGAGAAGGTCATATGAGGTTAGGCCCCAAATTGGGAAGGTCAGACCAGGGCCCATCGGGAAGGTCATATGAGGTCAGGCCCCAGATTGGGAAGACCAACATGGCACCTAACTCCATATTGAGAGGTGGAGAACATAGGCACATGGCTCTAGATTGAGGGGTGGCCTACAGTACAATGTAGGGACAAAAACCCTAAGTGAGGGTATCCCAGAGGTTGAGTAAAATGGGTTGAAAAGTTATGAAGAAAATTATAATTTTGATTCTATAACAATAATTTTTGTGTATATGTTGTTACAAGTATATGCGAACATTTTGTTCCTCAACATACAAGTATAACTTGTTATACTGACCATACTTTTGTTTCACTCCAGTAATGGATAATCTACTATTCTACAAGTAAGAGGAAAATAGATAGCCAGAGAAAAGATGACACTCAAAGAAAGATAGCAATGTAATCTTTGGAGGATTTAGTTAGATAGCTTTTATTTCATGTTGCATCTTTATAAAACCATATTATGTAATTCCTTTTTGGAAAGTTAATGTTTTACAAACTCATTCCCATTTAATGAAAAAATATTAATTATTTCTGGTTATTTTTCTAAACCTTCGATCCTGTAATGAAGGTAACAACCCTTGACCTCTCGGTCCGTCTGAATAGGGGATAACATGGGGAGGGGGTCATTATATTTGGTATCATAATTGGATTACTATTTAACCTTTAATAATTATTAAATCCTAAATTTTTGTAGAGCCCAAGGGAATTATTAGAGTGTTTTTCAAAGACAATGGTGTCTAGAAAGGACCAAAATCTGGGGGATGGCAAGATTTTCCACCGCACCGCTAGTCATCTTACGAGGACTCCCAGACCCATGCTTCTTGCATGGCCAAAGTCAGATGACTTTACTCAAAATAGCATACATCTAGGATTTCTCATCTAATTTTTCACTTCTCTACCCCTTCTCTCCTTAAACCCTTAGCTTCTATCTTTATCCCTTATGAGTACTAGGGTTATGGATATTCGGGATTAAGTCATCCTCTGCCAAATAAATAAATGGACATAATGATAAAGAGAAGATGTTTGATGGGCTTCTCCCCTATAAAGGTAAACCCTGGATGGACTAGGGATGGTTAGGAAAACAACTTCATTGGGTTAAGGGGATTGCAAAATCTAAGGTACAAGTTGTAAATGCTAACCTCAACCCAAAACCTTAATCTTGGGGTATGAGTAGTGTAGAAGGAAAATATAGTGCCACCCTAATAAACAGTAAGCAGTGGATAGAGAAAGAGAGAGACCAATAAGTTGGATACCTTAGTTTGTCCATGCATGCAAGTATGTAGGTTAGGCTTGCATGATATAAGTGGAGGACTGCAGTATGCATATGTGAAACATAGACAAAAAGTGGTTGCATGATTCCTAGTGCAACTTTTGGTTTTGTTGACCCGACATAGGGTGGTTCGTCCCTGGAAAAGGAGAAAAGATCTATGAGAGAGAGAACACCCTAAATGGGAAAGATAATTTGTGACTAGAAAGTCTAAATCCCATCAGGTATGAACCCTAATAGAAGTGTTTTCCTATGCAAATATGGGTAGGAATAGACATGCACCTACGTGGAAGTGAGAGACATTCAGCATGGTAATGTGATTAGTTCTAAGCTAGGGGTAATGCATGTTGGATTATGAGATGGTATAATGGAGGAAATGAATAAGGAGTTTAGTGTTACATAATGGGATAATATGGTCTATGATGACCTCAGTCAGAGTTGAGAACTTGACTTTAGTTTTGAAGTTGGACATAAGATTTGATAATGCAAAGGTGTACGCTTCATCTAGATAAGGTAGGCCAGGTGAGAATAAGATGTATATCTATAGGAACCTCAACCTCATCTGTAAAGAGGGGACCTCTAGTGCTAGTAACTGTTATAAGATTAATTCAGGAGAGAGTGAGACCCAAAAGGAGAAGGTTGGGAACATATACTCCAAGACACGAGGAATTATGAGAAATATTTGTATGATATGTCGTAAACTAGACTACCCTCATTGGATGAGTTGATTTGTTGTATGCATGATCCATAAAGACTTGTTGTCCTTGGAAGGACCAAACCCTAGAGATAGAATAGGAGGCTTCTTATACACATGTAGATGATATGAGACCTACCATCTTGGTGAGAGAAAGAGAGTCCTAAGATCCTGGAGAGGTAAGGAATGGTGATATGATGTGAAGCCTCAGACTCAGATTGGTAGCCCCTTGTGTAAGACTCTAAGGATTAGTTATGTGGAAGAGAAAGTTGGGAAGAAAATGCTATATCATGTTCTGGGATGATATGTGCTTGAGTGGATAAGTCATGCAGTTTAAATGACTAATGCTAAGGAAGTAAACCCGAGGTTCCTAGACCAAAGAGGGGAAGTGGTCATATATAGTGCATATAATGCTCAAAAAATTGAGTGAGTTCATAGTGATTAAGCATGGCACCCCCCTAAAGTATTTGGTTAAAGGAAGCCCCACTTAGACTGTGATATATTATTGATGATCCACTCATACAAGTTGGTCTAAAATTGGTCCAACCTTGAGAGATGATGAATGGATATGCCATAAAGGAAACTTAGAAATGGATTAATAATATTTCTACTTGCTAGCCACATGCATGGGTGGGATAATAGGAAATATATGCCTACATGTGATGATATAAAATTTGGATTCAAGTATGTTTGTGAACCTTGGTGCTACCAAGTATTAGTTTTATCTTGTCCTAGGAAAGGACCCTTCATAAAAGAGTGAGTTCCAAAATTAGTTTAAGAACTAAGGTAACACTAAAGGACACTAAAAAACTTGTGAGATTAAGTATGAAGCACAAAAGCACATAGATTGAGTATGATTATTTAGACCTAAGTATGACTATCTCTAAGGGACGTGAAGAAAACTCACTATGTAAGTGACCGGTTGAACTGGGCTACGACCAGATGGGTAGGTCGCCATGATTCCCATGAAGGGGCATAAGGAAAGCTATGAGTGCCCTCAGAGATGAAGGAAATTTGGGTAAGAATTTGAAATGTACAATGTGCTTGGATATTATCTAAGGAACCACAAGAAAAATGTGTGATGAAATAAAATAAAGTTATGGCATCTCAATAGAACCCTAAGTCAATCCTAAGGTTAAGTAGGGATGAGATCGATGGGATTAGGAGTTGATTGTTCCCTAAATGCACAAGACCATATGGTCGAGAGGTAACAATTGTGTTTTACAGAGGCCCATGAGTGAGGAGATTGTCCACATTCATGAGTTCATGGGGCCCGAGGGGTAAATGTGAGAGGCACTCCCTAGGTGCATAAGGGTAATATCACCCTAAAAGTACCGACACCCTAGCAACCTTGAGGAAATGAATAAGGATTGTAAATAGGAGTTGTGATAAGACTCAAAGGTTATGAGAAAAGTTTTTCCTATATGCATACATGGAATTAAGGGAGTGGTGGTATTCATGGTTTGGAGTTAGGTGGGGGATGATTCAACCTAGACATGAAAATAAAATGGTGATGTGTGATGCACCATCTCTACTCTTGGAATGAGATGGGCTTTGTATTTGGACTAAAACCAAATGCTTATTTCATCTTGTTATGAGTGTGAGAGATGGGATAGACGTATTCCATACTAGGAATAGAAGTCATATGAGGAATAAATACTTAAGTTGAATTTTTTTTATGATAATTGAGACTTGGAGGAATTACCACACCCTTTGGAGAGAATATTAGATAAATGGTTTGGAATATGAGGTGAGCAAGGTAATCACCAAATTAATATTTCAAATGAGGGTATAATTAAGAAGTGGAATTTTAATTCTAAAGGTATAAGATTTGAACTTGGTTATCAAAATAATGGATGCAAGAGTCGAGGTACCAAATAAGGTAGACTGAGTTTGACTTGCTGACTAAGCTTGAACAATCCAGTTAGATGATCCAGAGTTAGTTGAGATGTAGGGGTTTGATAGAGAAGCCTCAGACACATCCCTTGATGGGTGGGAATGATGGAATCCAATATGAAAGTTTCTTTTGAGTTCCTAAGTATTTCCCATTAAAGACTCATATCCTGTAAGAGGATCATTATTTTGAGTATACCATGCACTCTGGCATCACAAAAATGTTTAAAGACTTACAACAATATTTCTAGTAGCTTGGAATGAATAGAGTCACAATGACATATGTAGCTAGTTCTCTCACATGCCAGATGCCGGAGGTTGAACACCAACAACCATTTGGATTACTATAACCAATTGAGATTCTAGAATGGAAATGGGAACGAACCACCACAAAATTTGTGGTGGGTCTTCCCAAGACAAAGAAAGGTCATGATGCAATATGACTTGTGGTAGATCACCTTACCAAATTAGCACATTTCCTTGCCTTAAAGGCCATTGTCAAGGTGACAGGTCTAGCTGAACTATATTAGAGAGATAGTTCAACTGCATGGTGTTCTGAGTTCAATTATTTCTGATCATGACGTTAAGTTCACCTCCAAGTTGTGGAAGCAAGTGCATGAAGAACTCGGTACTAGATTGAAGTTTAACATAGTTTATCACCCCTAGACTGATGGATAGTCAGAAAGAATGATCCAGACTTTAGAGGATTTGTTGAGCGTGTGTGCTCAATTGGGGTGGATCATCGGAGCAGTAATTGCCCTTATCCGAGTTTTCTTATAATAATAGTTACCAAGCCAATATCAGGATGCCTCCGTACAAAGATCTTTATGGGAGGCCGTGTTGGTCACTGCTTCATGGGAATGAGGTTGGTGAGAGGACCTTGTTGAGGTTAGAAAAATAGCATTTGTATGCTGATAAAGTCATTGTGATCAAGCAAAGGCTAAAGAGAGCCCAAGATCGATAGAAGTCGTATGCTGTTGCGAAGTAGACTGACTTGCACTTCATTGTGGGTAGACTGACTTGCACTTCACTGTGGGTGAACATGTTTTTTTGAAAATCTGACCCCTTCGACCTATAGCTAAGAATAGAGGAAAGTAGAGCCCCGATACGTGGGTCCATTTGAGATTCTAGAACAGAATTGTGAAGTTGCTTATCATTTAGCCTTACCTCCCCCAATATAGTATGATGCATGATGTGTTCCATGTGTCCAACCTAAAGCGCTATGTGAAGGACCCGAGCCATATGCTGAGCATTGAACCTATTGAACTCCAAGGGATATTGACATACCCTAAGTCACTTGTGAGGGTAATGGATACCAAGGTGAAGGAGCTCAGGAATAAAAAGATAGATATTGTAAAGGTTCTTTGGACGAACCATGGAGAGGATGAAGCCACATGCGAGCTAAAGATGGACATAGAAAAGTTTCACCCTAATTTGTTTGTGTGATTAGTCAAATTATGAGGACAAAATTCCTATAAGAGGGGAAGGATGTAAAACCTCAATTTCACTTGTATTTTTATAATTGAAACGCAATTATTTTAGTAAAAGAGACATGATTGTAAATTTGTGTGCCTTGTTTTAAAAGAACGATTTTATTTGGAAATTTCCCTTGGATGCTTGGTTTCATGATTGACACTATTTTATTAATCCAATGATGGATAAAAGGAAAAAAAGATAAAAGAAAATCCCATAATAATAAAAAAGAAAAGGATATAGATGATAATTGTGTGTACACGTGAGAATTGGGTAGAATTCTTTAGAAAGTGGCATGGATGTCCACTATTAATTAGTTTTTAGTTTCACATGGTTGCTAATGAGAAAAAAAATTGAAATAAAGAAAATTGAAAAGAAAGAAATATAAAAGGATGTGCTTTAATGCTTGAAATGCACTTTATAGAGAGAATACTCAGATATTAAGAAAATCATATTTTCCTTTCATGTTTGAGTTGAGCCTCAAACCTTTCCCACAGTTGGATAAAGTCATTATGAACTTACCCTTAAAATTTGGGATGAAATAGATTAAAAGAGAAGGAGATATGAATTAAGGAAGCTCCCTAAAGTGAGACGGATTATTGGGCAAAGAATTAAATATCACGATTTATCTTTTTTGGATTTAGAAAGCAAGGCCCGGCCCCTATATTTGCTTAATATGTAAACCATCTGATTAGAGACTGATGACATCCACATCATCTCCTACCCCAAGCCAATTCGGGAAAGGAGTCTCATTTACACATAGTGAATCTAACATCCAACTCTCTCTCTCTCTCATACCTAAACATTTTCACTCAAAATAAGAACAGTCAGATTTGCAAGATTTTAACAGTCTCCATGAGCCTTGTTTTCTCACCATAACTATAGCAGGACAATTTTCTCAAATATATAGTTCATTCATAACAGAGGGGGGCTACATGGGGGCGACATTCTTGCAATCTCCTATCTATAAAAGGATCTCCCCACCTAGACCAATGTATCACAAAAAAACAATTTTCTTATTCGGAAATGCTGCTCTGAAGATCCTCACTGCTCCACCACCAGCCTACATCAACTTTGTCAATGGGTCCACCAACATCTTGAGGGGCGGTAGTTTCTGACCATTAGCAGCAATAAAGAAGGGTCAAACCTGATCATCTAGGTCGGACAGAGCTGATGAGGCCATCACCCGATGATTGAAATGCATGGAAATGGAAGTCAACCTTGGAGTTGACCCAGTTGAACGAGATTTGGTTTGTGAGGTGAGAGAGTAAGGTTGGAGAAGGTCAAGTGCAGAAAGACACTTTTGCCCCTCAACTCGATAATAATAGGCATGGATTTCCAGTCTTTTAACCCTAGTTTTAGCCCCAGCTCACGTGGAACTTTAGGCCAAAGTGGCAAGACATCACTGGCTAAAGGCCACCCCCACAGATGACTGGGCTACGTCAGATAAAATGATATAAAAATGATGTGTTAGCTTATTATTGGCCCAATAATATTAATCTTGAAAATTTTATAATAATTGTTAGGATGGCTAGATAAAGACAATATTTATATGAAAGTTGATAAGGAGAATGCAAGGAATTAAATAAAAATATAATCAGGACCTAGATCCACCTCTAGTTCAAAAAGTACCTAAAAATTCCATCTTTAATGTGTTAAATAAATCAAAACCCTAATTTCTAAGTTTGGACGATTCTGATGTGTCCAATTGATATTGATAATAAAAGAATGATCTTTTATGGATAAAAAGATCAACTTGGAACTTATGTGAACTTAACAACCTATGTTTCAGATAATTAGGGTTTCCTTGAGATAAAAGGTGTAATAATATGATAATTAGGGTTTGTCAATCCAAAAGTCTTGAATAGTGGATATTAGGGTTTGGAGAGCCAAAACCCTAATGAATCCCTAAAGTTGACCTTGAAACTCTAACTTGAGACCCAAGTTAGTCTTAGTTATGATTTGGATAAAATAATAATACATGGGTGTATTGCTTTAACTTTTAGGATATTTTGCTTGGTTGCTTGTATGATTGCTCTTACTTGGACATCGAGAACACCTGATCAAAGTATGTGGTTACGCCTATGACTAACCACTATAGTTTTTTGGCATTTTCTAAGGTCTTACAGGGTTTCTTGAAATTAAATTCTTGGATGATGTTTATTCCCTGCAATCTATAAAGTCACTATGGATATCACAATATTATGTTTATAACTTGCTCGAACCCTGCATACCAACTCTGGAGGCTTGAAAATTTAAAAGAATGAAAAGTCATGATGATGACTTAAGACTAGGCCCCAGACTGGGAAGGTCGGACTAGGCCCCCTGATCGGGAAGGTCATATGAGGTCAAGCCCCAGATTGGGAAGACCAACATGGCACCTAACTCCAGATTGAGAGGTGGCCAACGTAGGCACCTAGATCTAGATTGAGTGGTGACCTACATTCTATTGCGGGGACAAAAACCCTAAGTGAGGGTATCCCAGTGGTTGAGTAAAATGGGTTGAGAAGTTATGAAAAAATTGACAATTTTGACTCTGGAACAATAATTGATGTGGATATTTTGTTACGAGTACATGCAAACATTTTTTCCTCCACATACCAGTATAACTCGTTATACTAACCATGCTTTTGTTTCATGCCATTTTAGGATACTCTACTATTCTACAAGTAAGCAGAAAATGGATAGCCAGAGAAAAGAAGGCACTCACAGAAAAAAGATAGTAATGTAATTTTTGGAGAGGTTAGTTAGATAGTTTTTATTTCATGTTGCAACTTTTGAAAATTGTATTATGTAATTCCTTTGTACAAACTCATTACCATTCAATAATTTTTTTTATTATTTTTGGTTATTTGCTAAACCTTTGATCCTGTAATGAAGGTAATGGCCCTTACCCTCTGGGTCCTCCTAAATAGGGGATAATAGGGGGAGGAGGTCATTACAGGAGGAGTCTTCCTCTAGTGATTCCAGCTCCAATGAAGGAGAATGTCACCTTGCTCTCATGGCCTCAACTAGTACAAATATATGTGAAGTAAGTGAGGTGAGTTTGAATGAACTAAATAAAGATGTTCTCAATGATAAGACTAATGTTTCACGTTCTTCTTACTCTAAATGCAAATCCAAGAAGAAAATATTTGGGAAAATGATTGATGATATATATGCTAAAATTGATTTTCTTGTGCAAAATGAAGAAGTCCATCTTGATAGCATAGATTCCTCCCATAGTCAAATTCATGAACTTGAATTGTAATACTATGGAGTTGAGGTAGAAAGTGGTAATTATATTAAGAACATCAATAGTCTAAAAGATGTAAACCAAACTTGTCTTAACGAGCTTGTTTTGATTAGAATTGAAAATGATAAGCTTGTTACCAAGTTTAATGATCTTAGACATGCATGTGATGGTATTAAGGATGAAAATAGAATATATCTTGATGAGATTACTACACTTAGATATGAAAATGCTAGACTTCTTACTAGAGTTAATGATCTTGAATCTAGACCTATCTTGCATAGTAATGAAGCTAGTATTACTCTTGAGAAGGATTCTTATTTCACTAAAGCCCTTTAATTGGAGGATGACCTTTTACATGCTCAAGATGATATTGCTATTCTTTATTCTATAGTCATATTACTCTTAGTGATAATATCATAGACTTAAAGAAACTTTGCAAAAGTTCCTCAAAGGTAAAAAGTCCCTAAATGATGTCCTGGAGCACTCTAGCAAACAAGTTGGTAGTAGTGGTTTGGGATATGAGGAAGTCCCTAAGAGAAAGGGAAAAGGTAAGAAAAATAGAAGAAGCCTCCAATATTCCATGGAGAGACTTTAGGATCTAATTCTTCTATGGTTTGTGCTCATTGCAAGAGTGGTGATATTCTACTTAGTGTCCTTACAAAGAGAAGGGGACTAACCCAAAGATGAAATGGGTCCTCAGGCTAACTCCAGATCCCAAAGTTTAAATTGGGTATGAACCTCTCCTTTCTTATAGGAAAAAGGCAAATGGATCGTTAACAGTGGATTCTTAAAGCACACAACTGGTGATAGAGACCACACTCTGACTAAGAAGAAATGAGGTTTGGTGACATTCCGAGACAACAAGAAAGGTAAAGTGATAGGTGAGAGTGATGTAGGTGACTCACTATGCATAAAGAACGTACTTCTTGTGGATGGCCTACATCACAATTTAATTAGGTTTAGCCAATTATGTGATAATGGTTATCTTGTTTTATTGACCTCTCTTGAATGCTTTCTTCTAGATTCCCTATCCTACAATGTCATATATAAGGGAACCAAAATAGAGATCTTTATGTTATTGTTATTGATTCTCTTAAGCCTATTCTTTTGATAAGAACAAAATATCTTTGTGGCACCGTAGGCCTGGCCATGTAAATATGCATTTGTTGAAGAAGTTTAGCAAAAAGGATGTGCTCAAAGGACTCCTTAAATTGGATTTTGAGAAGGATGAGAAATGTCAACCTTGTACCTAAGGGAAGAAAACCAAATCTTCCTTTAAACCCAAAGGATTCCTTAGAACCAACATGGTTCTTGAACTTATTCACATTAATCTATTTAGGCCAATTAGAATGCAATCACTTTGTGATAGTAAGTATTGTCTTGTGATTGTTGATGATTTCTCTCATTTCACTGGGACTTTCTTTTTGGTTTGGACAAGTGATACCCTTGATGTCTTTCAATTTTTTGAAAAGGAATTGAAAATGAAGCTTCTGACCGCATTGTATCTATATGTAGTGACCATGAGGGAGAGTTTGGAAATGATATGTTTGAAAGATTTTGTGATGAATTTGACATAAATTTTTTCTTCCCCTCATACGTCTAAAGAAAATGGAGTGGTTGAGAGGAAGAATAGGTCTCTACAAGAAATGGATAAAATAATGATTTTGTAGTATGATACTCCCAAGAAGTTTGGGCTGAAGCCGTTAGTACTGCATGCTTTATGAAAAATTGGGTTTTCACTCATCCTATGGTTAAGAAACCCCCCTATGAGTTATGGTGTGGTAGAAATCCTTATATCGATTTCTTTCATACATTCTATCGATTTCTTTCATATGTTTAGTTGTCCTTGCTTTGTCTTGAACACTAAAGGTTCTCTTGGTAAGTTTGATGTTAAATCCTATAAGGTTTTCTTTCTTTGCTATAACACTACTAGTAGAGCATATAGAGTGTTTAACATTGAATTATCTAACTTAGACGAATCTGTCAATGTTAAATTTGTTGAAACTAACCCCTCTATTTCCACTAATATTGTGAATGATGTTGCTGTAGATGAGGTGATTTGTAGATTAAAAGAGCTCAACATCATTGACAAAGGAAAAAAGGTGGTAGTAGATGAAGAATCAAAATAAGAAGAAAAGAAGGATCCAACTCCCCAGTTTGCTAAAGATCATCCTAAAACGTTTATTGTAGGCAATCCTTTTGAAAGGGTGAAGACGTGGACTGCCTTCAACAAAGAACAAGTTGAAGACACCTTCATCTCACAACTTGAGCCAAAGAACATCAAAGAAGCTCTTGAAGATGATGAATGGATCCTAGCCATGCAAGAGGAGTTAGAGCAATTTGAGAAGAAAAAAATGTGGACCTTAGTGACATGACCAAATGATTGAAAGATCATTGGCACCAAGTGGGTTCATCGCAGTAAGCTAGATGAAAGTATCAAAGTGGTAATAAAAAGCAAGGTTAGTATCTCAACGGTATAACCAACAGGAAGGTATTGATTTTCATGATACTTGTGCTCTTGTGGCTAAACTTGAATCTATTAGAATGCTACTTGACTTTGCTAGTTACAAAATTTTCTTGCTATATCAAATGGATGTTAGAAGTGTATTTTTAAATGGTACAATAGAGGAGGAAGTCTATGTGGCTCAACCTCCCATCTTTAAACATGAAAAGCTTCATAACCATGTTTATTTGCTACTAAAAGCTCTTTATGGTCTCAAACAAGCCCTTAAAGCTTGATATGAGAAATTAAAAAACTTTTTGTTAGATAACGACTATGTCATGGGAAAAGTTGATTCTACCCTCTTTCTCAAACACAACTCTAGCAACGTTTTGATTATTCAAATATATGTTGATGATATTATCTTTGGCAGAACTGATTTTGATCTGTGCAAGGAATTTAGTTCTCTTATGCAGAGTGAATTTGAGATGAGTATGATGGGGGATATCAAATTCTTGCTTGACTTCCAAATTAAGAAAACAAAAGATAGAAACTTCATCAACCAAGGAAAGTACACAAGTGAACTCTTGAAGTGCTTTAGTATGGAGAACACCAAGACAATGGATACTCCCATGTCAAACACAGAAAAACTTGATAGAGATGAAGAAGGTGAGAAGGTAGATGAGAAACTCTATAAAGGTATGATTGCTAGCTTATTATATTTAACTACCTCTAGTCCTGATATCATGCTTAGTGTTGGCTTGTGTGCTAGATTTCAATCAAGCCCTAGAAAATCCCACCGTATAGCCATTAAGAGGATTCTATGATACCTATACAAAACCCAAAATTTCATACTATGATATCCCAAGTCAAGGGACTTTACTCTTACTGCTTATAGTGATGCAAACTATGTCAGGTGTGTAATTGATACAAAGTGCACAAGTGGCACTTTCTTACTCCTAGTACCATGCTTAGTTTCTTAGTTTTCTAAGAAACAAGGAATGGTGGCTCTTTAAACTACTGAGGATGAGTACATTGCAACTGGGAGTTATTGTGCCCAAGTCCTATGGATGAAGCAAATGCTCAAAGACTTTAATGTTCATTATGATGCTTCTCGTATCTACTGTGATAATACTACTGCAATCAATCCTTCTTACAATTCTAAATTTCATAGTAGATCTAAACATATAGAGGTCCTCTATCACTTATTTTGTGATCACAATGCTAAGAAAGATATCTATATCACTCATATGGACATGAAAAACCAACTTGTAGACATTTTTTACCAACCTCTAGCTAGAGAGAAATTTACTTTCCTTAGATCAAAATTGCTTATATATTCTCTTGTTGATAATGGTATGCCTTCTATCTAAATGTTCTCCTATCTATATTTTCTTTCTCATGAATTTCTCATCCTATCCTTGTTCGTGCTACATATTCCTAGTTTTAATGCCTTATTTTGCTTATTTTTGGCTTTTTTCACAAACACTTTTTTTATCGCAAAATAGTAGCCAATGATGAGTGATAAGTGCCTTAATATGTTCAAAATGCATGATAGGCTAGAATAATAAATTTATATAGCACTCTAGTGGCATATAACAACTTTCTTGGTATCATCTTCACCTAATTTCTTCTCCATGGCATCAAACAGGTGGAAAAGAACAGGACCAACTGGAGTCTAGAATATGATGATACCTCTTTCATCTTAACTCAAGCGGACAATTGTTACAAAGAGTTATTGCCTAGAAACACATACCCTTTTCGTCCTTTGTTGATTCCTAACAGTGAGCTATTAAAAGAGGTTAAGAAGGTCTTTTCTACCCAACACCTGGATGCTCTTTGCTATGAATGCATGACCTATAACAACTTCCTATCGAGCAAGAAAGCAGTGCATGCATTATATGAGAATCTAACATGGAACTACACTATTGTAGTGCCTCCTCCCAATACCCAAGTGGTTTTATCATGCATGATTGTGGGGATCAACTTTCAAATCTCTGAGAATACTTTGAATAGTTACATATCTTGTTACCATAAAATTAGATGTCTTCCTATCCTACCTATCACGGCCTCCTTGACCCTGAAGCCTTCTATAAGAGTTTTGACCCTGAGTTGACCCTCTCTGATGTTTATTAAAACTTGAAGAAGCTAGAGCTTCCATATAGAAAGAAAGACATCTTACCATCTTCTTGACTAGATATTAAGACTCACTTGGTTTCTCTCCTAGTTACTAGCAACATCCATCCAAAGAAGAATCAAACATATATTGCAAAAAACTAGACAGTGATTATGTATTTTCTTCTTCAGAATATCCATGTCAAATGGTCAAGATACATTCTACATCACATGACTCACTTTGACACAAAGAAGAACACTGGATAATCTCACATGTTCTACCCTAACCTTATTTGTAGTGTCTTTCAACATCGTACTGACCAATCCCTTTTCAAGGATCTTGGATACAAAATCAGTAGAAAAGGAGTGTATATTAGTGGAACCATGGCTATGAAATATTTTCACCCCATCTCCACATCTACCCCTGGTGCTTCAACCTCCACCCAACCTCCTCTTAGACCTGACCGTGCCTCCTTTTTGGTGTCTAATGAAACCCTCATGGGCTACATGATGAACCAACATGCATATAACATGTAGGTCCAGGAGCACCTACACTAGGATCTTGTTTAGATAATGTCAAAAATAAACTTATCCTGCACCCATCCCTATCCCACCTACCAACCATATGCATCTATTGACTATGCCTCTTATGCATATTCTCAGTCCCACCCGACCTACCAACTTGTTGCTTCTATTGTACCGCCTACCTTCGATGGTGGACCTACCTCTGCTTCCTTTCCTCAACCAAGTGCTACTCATCTACTTGCTCTTCCCCCTGAACCTACCTCTACCATGCTTGATGGTTTTTATGGGTTCTCTACACCCAACTTTGAGGAAGCAAATTCACTACATGCATGTGATATGTCTTGGGCAGAGCAACATAGCAAGAGGTCTGCTACTCACTCCCTTTGACCTTCTGAGGATGAGGAGATGGAGGATGATGATGATGAGGATGGTAATGATGATGATGATGGTGATGGATCATATGATGATGGAGATGGTGGTTAGGACATGCATGTTGCCCCTGATCCACCTTCTGATGGCAATGAAGACTACCATTCAGATGGTGGTGAGGAGCTTGAACTAGATACCCTTGATGTTTTGTTCATAGTCCATAGAGTTCTCATGTATATATCTTTTTGTCGACATTCATGTACTGAACATTTTTTTTTGATAAAATTCCATGCATTAATAGAAAGAAACAAACACAATGATTACAAACACAGGACGTATGCAAGAAAGAAACTGAAATAAAACAAGGTGGGCATCCATCGAGATGAGGCCCAACTACCGCAGTAAGCTAAAAAAACACAGTGATGTAGATCAAGGAGATTATATGTGGGGGAGGCACCCCTTAAACAATGCCTTAGATCAGAAAGATGATTCAGAAATTAGTAACTAAAGTAGAGGCTAAGGTAATTTTTCCAGGTTATGCAATGAATAGATCTTTAGAAACCAATGTCGTCAGCGATAATGTCCTCTAGGGAGTAGCATCCACCTCCATTATGATCTTAAAAATGTTGCCTAGATTGACTTCAGCAGGCATCACCTGAGTTAATGTAGAGACCTGTCCTACAGTGCAATTTGTATAGATAAGGCATGGTTAATGTCAGTAAACAAGATCTGGGTGTGTTTAGAGATGTTATTGAATTTTCTATTGTTTCTCTCTAGACAAATGTTCCAGAAGGTATGGATAATTAGGTCCTCTGGATGATATCTAGAGTGTTGTGGTAAGGGTTAGATCCTTGTGAAAGTAGTTGGTATGAGGAGGTTTTTAATGTCTAAAGAAAGTGGGAATAAGTTTTACAGGGTGTGCATTGTGACTGTGCAGTTGGTGAAGAGGTGTTGTGTTCTTTCTTCTTCTTTTTTGCAGAGTTAACATCTAGTTGGTCCCATAAAACCTTTACGTGTGAGGTTATGGTCAGTAAGGATTTTGTCTGTAGTGAGTAGCCAAAAGAAGATTTTAAGTTTTTCAGCCATTTAGTTTTCTAAAAGTGAACCATATTTGAAATACGACCCCTATATGTGAGGTGGGTGTAGGCTTCTCTGGGTGTGTAGAGAGATCCCCATTTCCATGAAATCTTACTATTGATGTTGTGTTCAAGTTCGTGGACTATGTCCCTCAGAGTGTTTTTGTCCACGTGGTTTTGAAGATGTCTTTTGAGTGAATTTTTCCTATTACTGGTAAGAAGTTCGAGGACTTTGTCAATATTGAGAGTTTACAAAAAAGAAGGGATGTGGATTAAAGAGTGTAGATTTTGAATGGTGTTGTGATGGTACCAAGGGTCACCCCAGAAGTTGATATTCTGATGTGCATGTGGGGGGTGCAAATGAGGTTCTTAATTATGTCCAAGTTTTTGTTGATTTATTTCCAAAGTGGGGAAGAACTTTTGTGTGTGGTTTTTTGCCAAGGTGTTTTATTTTTGTAATATTTCAGCAAAATAAGGTTTTTCCAGATCTTGTTGGTATTGTTTTTGAGGATGTTTATGATTTTTTTTATGAGGAAAATGGCATGGATTCTGATATTTATGATGCCCCATCCCCCATTTTTTATAGGTGCAGTGATAGTACCCCGATTGACAAGATGGAAATTTCTATGTTGTTTGATTGAAGTGTGGTTGTTCCAGAAGAAGTTTCTTATGATTTTGTTAATCATGTTGTGGGTCTTGGTAGGTAAAGGGATGCAACTAAGAAAGTTGGTAGTGATAGGTGTTATGACACTATTAATGAGAGTGAGTCAGCCAACCAGAGTGAGGAAATTATTTGTCCATGAGTTTAGTTTCCTTTGAATCTTATCGATGATGGGGTTCCAAATGGAGTGGGTTATGGGGTGATTGGTAGCCCAAGATAGTTGATGGGAAAGTTTTCTATTTTGCACTAGAGGAGGTCTTTGTACCTGCTGCTGGTATCATGATGTGTTTTTAGTCCAAAGATAGAAGAGTTTGAGAGATTTATTCTAAGACCTGAGATGTATGAGAAAAGGACAATGATACAAATAGTGTTAATGATGGTGGAGTCTTCAAGATTTACAAGAATGATAATATCATCCACAAATTGTATGATGTTTTCATGACAGTCATGGGGAGAGGCTATAAGACCATGAGCAGTGCCAAGTTTAATCATGCTGGTTAGAATGGATGTTACAATGATAAAGAGGTAAGGAGAGAGAGGGTCACCTTGTCTAAGCCCATTGGTGTTGTGAAAGTATCTAAAGGGTGATCCATTGATAATGATGGAGAAGTAGTTAGCGGAGATGTAGATGTGGATCCAATTGTTCCAAATGTCTAGAAAGCCATATCCAGACATAGCTTTGATGAGGCAATCCCAACTGATGTATCTGAAAGCTTTTTTAAAGTCTAGTTTGATGGCTGGAAGCGGTGTTTTTTTTGTGGCAGAGGTGTAGGGTTTCATTCACCATGATAAAAACATCATGAATGCTTTGATTTTTAAGAAAAGCATTTTGGTTGTGGGGGATGATTTCTCCAGATGGGGTTTGATGCTATTTGATAGATATTTTGCAATGATCTTATATGAAGTGTTGATGAGGCTAATGGGTCTAAATTATGAGATCTGATTGGGATGAGTAACTTTTTTGAGAAGGGCTATATCGGTGTGGTTTGATGTGTTTGAGAATATTGTGAGTGTTTGTGTTGTGATGTATAGATTTGATGAGTTTTAGAAAGTCTCCTTTGATGTGGTTCCGGTATTCCAGATAGAATTTAGTATTAAATCCATCAGGGCTGGGGGATTTGTTTTTGTAGAGAGAGTGGATGGCCATGTAAAGTTCATCAGGGGTGAAAGGGCTGATGATGATCTGTGGTGAGGTGATATAACAGCCACATAAGTGCTTCCAGTTGATGGAATTGAGAAATATGGGTTTGTCTTTAGTATTGAAAATGTAGTTGAAATGTTGAACACTGTGTAGTGATCATACGCTTTTTTGATGTAATACTTCCATTTATGCTCAACTTAGCAATGATATTTTTGCGAATATTGTTATTGCAAGTTTTGTGGAAATATTTGGTGTTTTTATCACCCTCCTTAGCCCATTTGATTTTTTCATGTTTCCTCCACATTGTGTCTAGGCATTGTTTAATATGATCTAGCTTGGCTTTAATTGTGACAACAAGGGTCGAGTCTCCATATGGATCACTATCAACGAACAAATGTTGTTGTTTAAGATCAACAAGTTTGTGTGAGAGATTTCCAATGGTATCTTTTTGCCAGATTTTTAGTCTACTCCTAAAACTCTTCATGTTGTTGTGAATGTGGTAGCCTATATTTCTGGTTTGGGTGTCCACTAAAGCCCAATTTATTTTGCAAATGTTTAGGTAGGTGGGATCAGTAATTTAAAAGTTTTCAAAGTGAAAAGGTTAGTGCCCCCATTCCTCTTGTTTTGTATTTATGATGATGGGGAAGTGGTCAGAGTTGGGTCGGTGTGTGAGAATGACAAAGGAATTGGGGTACTGGTCTTCCCAATTTATGGAGCAAATGAAGTGGTCGAGTCTAGCCCAGGTCAGGTGGGAGATCAATCATGTTGTAGTTTTGTATAAGTTTAAGGAAGGCTTTATCAGAAGTGGTCATGTAGCTTGTTGTTGAGGTGGGGTTGGTTCTGTCAGAAAGTTTTGTAGTGAGGTTGAGTTCCCCTCCCATAATATAGGGTTTGGCATGGTAAATGTTCATGATGTGCATCATTTCTGCCATGTATTCTATTTTGTTTGAGTTGGGATCTCCATAAATACTAGTGAAGATCCAACTAAAGTTGTCAGTGATGTTTGTGATATGGAGAGTAATGGAGAAAGTACGAGGTTCCGAGTGTGTTATATCAAAGAGGTTGTTGTTTAAGCCTAAAAGGAGGCCTCCCTTGAAACCTAGCGGTGAGATTTGGTGCCAAGAGTTTATGTGTTTTCCTCCTATAGTTTTGAGAGCAAAAGGCAACATAGTAGTTTTTGTTTCCTGGGTGGTGATGATGTTAATGTTGTTTTTGTATATGTGTCTACATATTTCTTTTCTTCTATTCAGGTTTGAAGCCCCATAGATATTCTAGGAAGTGATCCTCATAGTTGTTAAAAAAATTTAAGATGTGAAATAGTGTAAAGTGGGATTAGCAGATATGCAATGCACCTAACTGTGAATATGTATCGTGAATTTTCCTGTGGTTTTTCCATTTCAAAAACTATTCTATGTTATCTAATGCCTTATGTGCTGATGAATCATCATCAAAGGTGATACCTAGTTTATAAAAAAATGTTGTGAAGGATTGTATATCAAGCCTAGAAGCTATGTCTTCTATATTATCTATATTGTTATTGTCTATTTTAGAAGATGTAGAGTTTGAAGGTAAATATTTAGCAGTAGAAGTAGCTACAGAAGTGGAGTGTGAAGATGTACCTGTCTCTTCTGAGTCAAAGTAGTTTATTCTAGTTAGTCCTTCTGGTGTGGTGGAGATGGTGTTGATGGATTGGATGGTTCTTGTAGCCTTTCCTTTGCTTTTCGGCTTCAAACTTTACAGTGATTGGATCTTGTCAATGATAACAGTCTTCGATTTTTGCATAGTTTCAGAATCTATATTCATAGTAGAGGTTGTGTCATTGCTTTGAAAAGGGAAAGGTTTGAAGGAGTTCATTAGGGTGTTGTTTGTGCTATCTGTCAATGGTGAAGATGTTCTAGGTCGTTTGTTGTTGACAGATCAGTTGGTTTCTTTAGTGAACTTAGTAGTAGTACTCTTTCTTTCCCAAACCAAATTCTTTTCACTTGATTTTCTGATATTGGTGAAGGGTTTTTTTGAGTTGACTGGGCAATACCATGAGGGGGTAGACACTAATATCTGAGAAAGTAGTCTTGATGGCAGTAGGGTTTTCAGTCAAAAGTTTGATTATATAAATTTGTTCACCTAGACGGATTTTGAGAGATGCAGGGAGAGTGATAGCCTATTTGATAGAGAAAATGCAAAAGAATTTGATGTATTGTGTAGGTTGTAGTGTGTCCTGCCTTATGAATCAAGGTGTAGCTCCTACGGAGTGTGCTATGGCTTTAAAAACATTGACCTCCCAAAGGTGTGGTGGAAGATCATAAATCACATCCCATCCAAAACCACTAGATCCAACCAGAGATGAGCCTTGTTCAGGTGTCCATCGAGTAATATGAGCTTGGACAAAGTTAGTTCCACATGGTATAGTCATAAGATGTCTGAAAAGATGGTCAGGTTTAGTGCCTTTCGGGACTGAATAGAAAAGTTGGGACGGTGAAAGGATTTTTGGTTTCAAGTCTGTGTGACTAGGGATAAGCAAAGCAATGGCCCAGGTAACATCAAGGATGTTAACAGTGTTGTTGTCAATGTTGTTTGTGATGGATACGAGGATGATACAACTAGTGAATACTTTAAAAAGCCTCATATATTTTGCAGGAAGATTGAAGGGGAACTCTTTTTCAAGATGTTTCTCAGGTGAAGAAGCTAGGTTTCTCAGGTGTTGAGGGTTTCAGAGGGATGACCTTTGGTGCAACAAGTGGTGGTGGCTGAGAAAGGATATAAGGTTTTATAGGGTGTTTTGAAGATGTGTGCATGTGAAGAGTGTGGTGGTGTTGTAGAAAACTCGATTGGGAAGAGACAAGTGACTGAGTTATGGTTGTTAATCTCTATTCCATTAGGCTTAGGTCTATGATTTGATTTGTTAAATCTTGAAAGACATTGTGAACTATTGGAAAATGTGGCTTGTGCATGGGGTAAAGCCTTCTTCCTAGAAAAGTGTCTTCTATTTTCTGGGGAAGGGGTGTTACGATAGAAGCAGTTGTAAGCGAGATGTCCAGGTTTGTGGCAAAAGTAGCAGAATCTGACCGCAGTGCATTGAGACCTTGAGTGTTTGATACTGGAACATCTGTTGCACTACAAAGAGAGGAAATGGCATTTTGGAGAGGCTCATTGCCAGGCCAGAGGTTTTGTGTTGTGTTTTAAGGTATGTATAGCTAATTCAGTGGCTGAAGGATGTCCAAGAGATAGGAAATTGAGATCATACAAACACAAGGGTGATGATGTCTTGTGCATATGTGCATTTTGAGATTTATCAAAAACATAAAAGGGCGTGGGGGATAGATTAGGTGTGGGAGGTTGTTGGTACATGTCTGCAATGGTGGTAGACTTTCATATAGATGAAGATGTATCTTCTTCCTCAGAGCTCGATTGAGATGTCAGGCCAGAAGTGATGTCGACCAGGTTGACTTTGGTACCTTCAATGCACTTGTGTTTTTCTAGAACAAATAGTTGATCAACAGAGTCTGAACTGGGGGTGGAGATGTTTACATCCTTCGAGTAGAAGAGCGAGCATAGTTCTGTGGTTGTATCGTTGTTGAAGTTTGTAACCTAGGCAATTAGGGTCCTTTTGGTGACTGGTCTTATGATGATCGTCCATTCTGGTTTGAGTCAAAGCTATACAATCATGTCAGCCCATTCTTGGACTATGTAGATGTTAGACTTCTTATCATAGTCAATAATGACATCAATTTTTTTGTTGTCACTCTGAATCGTGTTGATTCTGGGTGGGAGGTCATGTTCATATACTTCCATGCTCTTGGTAGTTGGATGATGAAGTGGTTATCTAGATCATCTAGAGGGTAGCTCATGAACAGAAAGAGTGAAGCCATCTTTGGATCAGAATAGAGAGGGCTATGCGAGGTTGACGTAGATGAAGTCTTCATATTCTTATAATACTTGTAGAGATGAAGTGGAGTACCGATCCTTCATTTGAGGTGCTTGTTTTGGCTCTGAGCTACCATGAAATGTCATCCTATTATCATGTTGGGGGTCAGTTAGTCTGTTGTTAAGCAACTAATGGGTTTAGCCATTATAGCACCATCCTATGTATACAGATTTGATCTATTTGCACCGAACTTCTCTGTTGTTCTTGGTTGGGAATCAAAGTTTTGTCTATGTCTTTTGATGCAGATGTGTGCATCAGCCATAATGGCGTTCCCCAAAAGTAAATGGTGTGTAATCCTCCCGATGTTACTGTGGGGGTGTGGTATCTGGAGATGTGATCTCTTGAGTTGAGATGTTTCACAAGGAGATGTTGCTAGGGGTTTTTGGGCGGCGCCAAGTGGTGGTGTAGATCTGCAGTCAGTGTTGTAGCCATACTAAGGAGGTCGGGGTGAGATCCGGAGCTTGATGGTTGTGGCTAGACAATGGAAGCAGAGGTGATTTTTAGAGAGAGGTTGGAGCTTTCTCTCACTAGGTGTTTCTATTCCCTAATAGGTTCATGTGCTGAACATTGTGCATTATATCTGAGGATTACTATTTTCATATCTAATCATTTCTCTTTGTTGTTTTGAAGTTTTCAACTTGAAAGGACATAACTTTTGTTGTAATTTGAGTATATGTACCTATACTCTATGCTTGACTATATCTTGTGAGTTATTAGGTATGTGCTTCTATATTTTGATTATGACTCTAGTATGTTTGTCCTCTCTTTGTCTAATGTGTGGTGCTTGCATATGTTGGTTTCTTGTGTTGATGGTGCCTTTGGATAAGACATGTTTTAGCTCTTCTACCCCCTCCCTTTTTGATATGACAAAGGGGGAGAAATGAGCTTAGCACATATTGATATTTGATCCTTTTTGAGTCTTTTCTCTATTATATCTTGTGACTATGAAAGTGGATTCAAATAGAACATATATGTTATGGTTATGCTTTTGGAGGAACTAACATACATGCAAAGGTAAGCATGATTTAAGGGGAGAAATTGCTATTGTTCATTCATGTATCCCCCTACAATTTACAAGGTAAAAGTTTAAATCCTAAGTTCTTTTCAATATGTTGAGGAATGGTTTATCATCTTCAAAAAGGGGGAGAACAATTATATATTGTCCAAATTTTGATGATGATTTAACCATTCCATTCATATGTATCTAATATGTCTATTTGATATTGATTTTAGGTATTCAGTACATGGAAAGGATCAATTCAATCAAGCCCTAGCTTGACCAAATACAAGCCAAAGTCAATGCAAATGCACTTTTGTGGAAAACACCCTAAAGAACTAAGGAAAAATTTATAATCATTTGTATTGATGATATGACTTTTAACTAAGATGAGGGAAAATCAAGAGCCCTTAATATGAATATTTAAGCACTCAAATAGCAATTTCTAAAATTCATTACAGGGACTTTTGTTGGCCGATTTTCATATTTGATAAACTCGATTGTCACCCTTGATGGATTTTGGGAAGTTCCAGGGTCAATCGAATTTCCCTAAGATAAACTCGACCGACACCCGTATACATGCAAATCAAATTTAATCCATCGACTGAGTTTCATCCAGGATAAACTCGACCGACACTTCAAATTTTTTTTGTCGCATAGTGTTATCGGTCGAGTTTGCTTTATTGAAACTCGACCGACCGCACTGTAAGGAATGTGCAAGAAAGTGTTTTTAGCCATTGAAGTGTTTCAAAACTAAACAACTAGATCCATTGCAACACCCCAAACCACTAGAATTCATTCCCAAGTGCTTCTATTGTCTAGTGGATACCCCCAACTATAAATATGGACCCTTAGAATTCATTCCAAATTTGCTTCTTACGCTCTTAGCTATAGTTGAGTAGATTTTTCTACTAAGAGTCCCTTTCTCTCTCTTGCTTACTACAAATTAACATAATTTCGAGTGAGATAGGTTATTTGTGTGAAAAATACTCCATTGTATTCATTGTGAAGCTCTCAATCTTCCCTTTCCAAATTCCTTTCTATCAAGCAAAGTTGATGAAAGCTTCTCCTTGGTGAAGGTGAAGTTGAAGGTTGATGATCCTAGAGAAGAGTGGGTACTTCCTTCAAGAGGGAGGATTTGTCACAAGAGGGGAGCTACTTGGTGAAGGTGTCCAACTCATTGCAAAAGTGGGTCATCCCTTGTAGAGGTTGAAGACTCTTTGTCTAAGGATAAGTAAGACCTTGTAAGGTTTATTGGCTCCTTTGATCCTTAAAAGGGAGGGCTAGGTATCCTTCCCTGCAAAAGGAAGGTCTTATTGTATCTCTTATAATAAAATAAAAGAAAGGTACAATGATTGCAAAATCCTATAGGGTGACCTATCTAGGTAGTGGATGTACACTCTCCTAGTTTGAAGTTTGATACCACTATACATAGCTTATTCTTGATCTCATTCAATCTCTCTCATTCTTGCTATGTATGTTTAGTTGCACCCCGATGTCACATCTTTGTATTAAGTTTTTTATTAGTTTGATGTAAGGTGTATCAAAAATATTGAAAGTCAAGTTCTTTAATGAACTTAATCCTGTCGGTACCCGATAAGTCATAAAAATTATCTATGCTAGACTACAATGATTTTCCATCCCTATAACCTCATTAACTACAACAAGGATTTTGCATTGAGTACTATGCAACACAATTTTGAATCTAATGGCAAGCACACAGTAGGATCTTTTTAAATTTTATGACAATGACACAAAAAGATAAATATTTCATGACAATGGTGCAAAATGATACATGTACAATTAGGTTTTTAATGAAATACCACATATCTACACCGACTACTTAGAACCTAAATATTGAAAGAGATAAAAAAGGAGAGAAGTGGATCTGACCTACTAAATTAGGTTGGATTAGGCTAGAAAACTTCTAAACTAGGTTTCTTCTAGTTAAGTCTCCTTTAAAAAGCAAAAAAATTCCCCTGTCCATCCCTTTTTTTACCATCTTGAATATAGAGTGAATTGTTGGGGCTAATGATAGGAAATAACTATAAGAGTCATATTTAGGACTTAGTTATATTGAATTTTAAACATATATGAAGCCCTAGGGGTCTTCAACTTGTGTCTTTTTGCTCCTTTTTCATATCATGATATTTGGAACACATTCAATATCCCCAATCAATCATATTTTTTGTGAATTCAGTTATGGTGTTTTTAATGTTCTGTAGGTACTTGACCACTAGTTGATATAAAGGATAGAAGGAGGTAGATCCAAGGACTTCTCCAATCTTGAGGGAGTCAAAAGAGGCGCCAAGATCAGCCCAAACTTCTCCAATTGATTTAGGATCAAATTAAGGCAAAAAGATCCATTTATGATCAAGTGAAGAACACAATTGCAAGCCAAAACCCTTAGAATGGTCATTGAGGAAAAAAATTATTGTTCTATTCAGATAAAGTTCATAGAGTTCTACAAGGAAAGGTATGGTTGTTAGAATGGACATCTTCATATGATAATGAGTGTGGTAAGTGGTTGCGAAAATGGTCATTACACATAAGAACAACTATTCTGGTCAGCCTCCAAATCCTTCAAGTCCCTACAAATAACCTCACACCTCTTCATTATCATTTTTTCCTTGAGTGGTCATTCTATGCCCATCCTCTATTGTGATTTCGCCCAAAATTATCATGATATGCATGATCACCATGATCATTCCACCTATCCCTCACAATGGCCGTTCTACTCAAAATAAGATTATTCATAGACCCATTTCCCATGTAAACCCTGATCAGTCCCACTCATTCACCATGACAATTTTTGGTCATCACGGTCCTTCCACCATTTACACACCACAGTCATGGAGGGCCAAATCAATCATTTTAGCCTAAAACCCTAGTTCTTCCATGCACTTCATTTAACACTTTACCTTCCACTTACCCTAGGTACCCTAGACTCATATATAAGTCTTAGTGGTGAGTATGTGTTGAGGGTTACTCCCCGTTAGACACCACCTACTCCCACCTACCTCATTTCCACCTTATTGCATGTTTAAAACCTAATTTTCTAGGTTTCTGACCCCATTATACAATATCATTGTGTGCCACACTACCTTGAAGGAGGAACTCATCCTTGAAGTAGCTAAAGTTGAAGAAGAAGATGCTCTCCATTGACCATTCATGGATTCATTCTCCATCTTATCCTTTCTTTTTGTTTTCCTTTTTTCCATGAGCAGTTAAGCCCTTTTCGTTAGTTTTTTGGGGGTAATATGTGACTTTGATACCATTTAAAGTGCAATATTGATATAAAAATATTGTCTTTTTATGTTATTTTCATGTTTGTTCTCTCTAGATACCTCTTGTTTACATTTTGAGCTTTGGGATCACATAAAAGTATAGGGAAAATTGGGATTTTGGAGGTTTGGAAGAGATATACTCCTAAGGCCACTTGTGGACCCTTACCTAGTTCTCCCCTCTGCCCTAATAACCCTCTATTCAAATATCCCTTGGTGAGATATCTAGGTATCTAAGTCAGTCTCTCCTTCTATACTTAGAAAAGAGCATGTTAGAGGTTGGATATGGGGTAATAGGAGGTACTCCACCTTCTCCTACAACATACTACAACTCTAGCCACTAAATGCACTAGGAGAAACAAAATTAAAATTTGAGACTAAGTTTATGATTAGGTTCATCAGCCTCCTAGTCAACTAATTCCTAAGGTCAAATAGAGTGTAGTTTAGGGACTAGTTCTCCCAAACCTCTTATGCCACACATGGCCAACTAGTAGGATAGAGCTTTTAACCTCACATTTTGGTTTGGCAGAATTGGGATATGATTTGTTGAATATAACCCCAAGACATGATTGATAGTCTCATATTCATCAAATCATTGACTTCCCTAATTTATCCCTCACAACCCTCAATTTCTTAGTTTCTTATTAGGGTAACTTATTTTCTTTCTTGTAGTTGTAATTGCATCATTACTGGTGAATTACAATAGTTAGATGTATTCAAATATCAATTATCATTACTCAGTTGGTTGCTTAGTCCATTGTTTAGCTGAATCTTGGTTTGCGTCTCTTAGTCATTTGCTTTGTTTGTCTTGTTTAGTCTAGTAGATCTCATTTCTTTCCTTAGTGTTAATTGCACTTCTAGTTAACTAGACAACCTAAACTATTTTTTCTTAACTTAGATTTCAATATTTCTCTCTTTACTTGCATGCTCCCTTCCTGTACTTTAATCAAACCAAAATGAAAACCTTTAAAACACCAATCAATGCACTAGGAACCTACATAAATTGAACTTGCTTGTGTGTCTCCTCCATCCATGTGGAATCACCCCCAAATGTCCTACTTTGTTACATCCCAATCCTATGTGTTTCCAGATCTATGTAATAGAGTGCATGATTTGGGTTACTTTTGTAAGCCTGAGGCATTCACGTATCAACTAGTTACGACTGCCTTGAAAGGTCATAGGATTTTTTTATAAAATGTCTAAACTTTGGTCTAACGACCCATTTATCAGTCACAATAGAGTGACTTCTCCGATGGAGACCCTTGACATGGCTTGAAAGGTCATACAATCTTTAATAGGTAGAGCTGACCTCTTAATAGTGACCATGGGTTGGGCCATAAACGACCTACTCACTCGTCATAAGTCCCAAGATGAACGTTGATGTCCTGAAATCTTAATCAAACTTTTAAAAATTTAGATTAGTTTTGTACCAACCCTTGGTGGAATTGGCTCTACTGCTTTTTAAGCCTTAATGTGTGGCACCCCACCTCTGAGACCCCACAGTGTTATCTGAACTACCTACATTAATCCTCAAATTAGCACTTAAATCCTAGAATCAAAACATTTGACTATATGCAAAATAAAAATAACTTTTTCCATTTAATTCCAGAGTTGGCACAATCAATTAAAGTAGTATTCATTTTCATCATATCATATATAAGCAAACCCTATATGTAAGCATTATTCAAGATCAAACTCTAATACAACATGAATTAGAAAGTTACACAATAACATTCACAAAAGTGACCTAGATCAAGATAAACTACATCGCTACAAGCACACACACCTTACCAGAACTCCCTAGTACATGGACATCCTTTACATATAACCTACAAAAAGAAGAGAATTCTCCACCTCAGATTGTGAACAAAGAATCACTACAGATGAGAAACTATTGGATGAATGGAAATTGATTCGATACCTCAAAAATTTAAACCACCACTTATCCACACACTGAGTGAGTGAACAAGTTCAAGACAAAACTAAAATTGAACTAATCCTTTTTATATTAAGAGATAAGTATATTTTAGATTAAATAAAACAATTATGAATATCATGAAGATAGTGGAAGATAGAATCTACATACAATGATCATGAAATAATAAATATAACTAAAATGTAATTGGAGAATAATAATCAAATCTTATTCTTAGCTTGTCAAGCTTCATTGTTAGGTTTGCCCAAAAATTACTTGATTTGTACCTGATCAAGTAAAAGTCATCATGCCAAGTTCTCATGTCAATGACTCGTTGTCCATATCTTAGGATTAACCAAAAATACTAAGATAAACAATAGACTCTGGTATACCTTAGAGTTGCCAAACACTGGCTAGGTAAGATCATAAAGCCTCTCTACCTTTCAAACCACATCTTAGGTACACGAGATAGGTTTAATGACATAAATGTCAAAGCTAGGGAATCATGTACGAGATACTGAACAACACTATCCCAATTGATCCCTTTCACATCAAGACCAAAATTTCCATAACAGTGTTTCAAATACAATTCATTACATTTACTTAGCAACAGAGAATTTAGGTTAGGATCTCATCTTGAAATCTTTCCTAAATTGTGGTGACCTAGCCTTCAAGGTCTAGAATCACACTCCAACATTTCTTTTCATAATACAAGGATAATTAGAAGGAATCTTGTTTCATTTTCTCAGTGTAGACCTCGGGGGAAAATCACACTGTACATGGCTCCTACTAGATGGCTTAGGTTATAATGGATTTTAAGTGCATTTACCTACTTTAAGGAAAATATAAGGCAATTATGTGACATATATGTGATTTTGAATTCTAGCCCTAGAATATGTGGATTAGCATTTTAGACATACATTGTTCTTCAATTCAAATTATAGATACTATATATATCTATTTCCCTCATATAGATTAAAATGAACCATTCACAAACTCAAGAATTCACATATTACACACAATATTCCATATTTAACCAATATGTGGCATTTGAAATATATAGATAAGAATTTGCAACATGAATTCAAGAAATGCATATTGTTCAGGATCAAGAAAATTTAACGTCAATTTGCTTCATTTGTAAGGATCAAGACAAGAATTATATTCAAGGTCAAGAAAGCAAAACAATCCTATACCATGTTGTAGTTTCTCAATTTCCACCAATTGTTCTTAAATGAGTAGATTTTATGTTATAGTTTAACAAGAGTTTGAAAATGAACCTACACCACTCACCTCAGGTGTGAATCACCTTAAATTCGTATCTCAGGTACTACTAATTCTTGAATCAAGTTCTTACTTCATGAAATCAGAATTTTCATGCTCCTTTTTGCTCAAGAACTTAGAAGAACAAGAAATGAAGAAAAGGAATGAAAGAAGAGGTTGATCTGGGATCTTTTGATATGAATTATGGGAGAGATGAGATCTATACATAGGAGAGAATAAGAGAAAATAAACCTAGCAAAGATTGATGATATGTATAGAATTTACCAACCTTGGAAGAGAAAACCCTAAATCTAAAATTTCAACTTTACATTCTCCGAACCCTTAAATCCCCTCCACTCTCAAGAATTCTGAAGCTCTAAACTGTATGACAGAAATGAGAGCTTCTTGGATCATATTAGTATCCTATATATTCATTAAGGTGCTTGGAGTAATTAATTATAAATACTTTAAGTCCTTTTTTATCTTTCTAGAAAGTCTGGTCGGACAAGTAGTTCCTGGTAGAAAATTGACCGACATAAGCATCTGTTGTGACACAAAACTTCTCCAAAAAATGTGTAAATTTTGGATGTTGTTGGAAATGGAGTGTACAACCATAAATTAAAAATTTAGCTTAATTTTTTAAGCCATTAAATTACTAAAAATCAAATAGTACACTGCTATATTCAACATGTATATCAAGGTCAGTTGAGTTTCTCCTAGGAGAACTCAACGACCAACAAGTCCAAGAAACTCTAAAATTATGATATTTTCAATAACGGTTGAACCTGACTGAAGGTCCACTGAAAAAGCAACGAAAAAGCAACAAGCGCATAGGTTCGGTACCCTAGTCAAGTTGTGTTATATATATATAAAAAATTAGGTTAATATGAGTTAGATACAAAATAATAAAAATCATTTACTAGACTGTTATACTTAACACTAAATTCATCTTCATATTTTATGTTGATAATTTCATGCAACTAGGTTTTCAATTTATAGCCCTGTTAACCTAATCATTCCCAAAATTAATCTAAAAAAGTTTAATATTTCAATTTATATTTGGCATAATTAGGAGAAAATTAAATCAATAACTATTTATTCTTAGGAAGATTGAACTAGGGTTTAATGTAATTTAGGAGTGGATCCTTAGAAATCTCCCCTCCTTTTAGAGTTTCATCCTGAAACTCTACAATACATAGGTGTGACATATCTACATCTCATCTTCAAGTTCCCATATTGCTTCTTCAACTCCATGATGTTTTCATAAGACCACCTCTGTAGGCATCTCACATCTAAGCAACCTTTTGATTTTCCTATCCATAATCTAAATTAGGCCTTCCTCATATGTCACGTCATCTGCTAACTATACATCAGATGGATAGAAGATCTTATCAGTATCAGGATAACACTTCCTTAGCATAGATACATGGAATAATCACATATCTTCTCTAACTCAGGTGGTAGCTCAAGTCGGTTGGCTACTTTTCCAATCCATTGTAGAATAAGATATGGTCCCATATATCTAGGAACTAACTTGCCCCGCTTCTTGAATCTGAGAACACCTTTCTATAGAAAAACAATTATATATACTAGATCCCATAATTGAAACTCAAGAGATGTACACCTTCGGTTTGCATAGCTCTTATTTCTATCTTGTGCAGCTTTCAATTTTTGGCATATCATAGAAATCTTATCAGAAGCTTTTTTTACTATCTCAGTCCCAACATATGTCTCTCACCAACATCATACCAACATACTTCCAATCTACACATCCTGCCATATGGATCTTCATGAGGTTCCATTCTAAGACTAGATTGGCAACAATTATTACATGCAAATTCGATCAAACTAACATGCGAGTACCAAATTCCAAGGAACTATAGATCACATGCCTTAATCTTGTCTTCTAGGGTTTGTATTGTCCTTTTTGTTTGTCCATTAGTCTGGGGATGGAAAGCAGTACTGAACTTCAATTGAGTTCCCATTGCTTCATGTAGTCTATCCCAAAATCTAGAAGTAAATTGTGGACCTCTATCAGATATAATAGAAAGTGGAACTCCTTGTAGTCTGATTATCTCATCAACATATATCTGAGCTAGTTGTTCAACAAAAAAAGTCCTCTTGACAGGAAGAAAATGAGTTGTCCTTGTCAATCTATGTACGACAACCCATATGGAATCATGTCCCTTAGAAGAATGCGGTAACTGACTACACAATCCTTAGTAACATAATCCCATTTCCACTCTAGTATATGCAAATGATGTATATACCTAGAAGGTCTTTGATAGTCTGCCTTTACTTGCTGGCATACACTACATATTGTAACAAAATTAGCAACATATTTCTTCATTCCAAACCAGAAATACAATTCCTTGATATTTTTTAAACATTTTGAATTCCATGGATGCTTTGCATATATAGAAGAATGTGCTTCCTCAAGCACACTATTTCTCAGCTCTTGCTGATTTGGGACACAACCTTCCCTAAAAACATAAAAGATCCTCATTAGTGAAGTGGAATCCTTCTCTCTTCCCTTCTTGCATCTCTTTCATTAAGTTTGAATATAAGGATATGTGCCTTGCATATGTTTAATCTATTTCCCCAACACAAGTTATATTTGGTGTTGTGCTAGTAGACCACTAGAAGATGTTAAATCCATATGCACATTCATCTCTCTTAGAGATAAAAGCATGTCCCTTATAATGCATGCCATGGAATTCATCTCTATAGAAGGCATAGAAGATGATGACTTTCTACTCAATGCATTTGCCACCACATTTGCCGTTCTAGGATAGTAATCAATGGTGCAATCATAGTCTTTAATCAATTCAAGCCATCTATGTTGCCTCATATGTAGATCTTTATATGTGAATATGTACTGTAGGTTCTTATGATCAATATATATTTAGCAAGGCAATCCATATAGACAATGTTGCCATATTTTCCATGCTTGGACTACTGCAACAAGTTCTAGGTTAGTGTAGGGTAGTCTTACTCATGCTTCTTCATTTGTGTAGAAGCATATTCCACTGCCTTATCATCCTACATAAGAACAAAACCTAAAGCCTTCTTCTAGAAGCATCACAATATACAACATAACCTTTTACTATCTTAGGTCGAGTGAGGACTGTTGCAGATGTCAATAGCTACTTCAATTTTTGAAAACTATGCTCACACTAATTTGTCCATATGAATTGGACTTCTTTCCTCATCAAACGAGTCAAAGGCATGGCAATCATGTTGAAGTTTTGTATATACCTCCTATAATATCTTGGTAAGCCAAGAAAAATCCTCACTTCAATGGGTGTCTTGGGCTTCTCCCAATGGAGTACAGATTCCACCTTCTTGGGATCTACATAAATCCCTTCAGTAGAAATCGCATGGCTTAGAAATTCCACCTAAGATAACCAGAACTCGCATTTAGGCACATAGATTATTTTTTCTCAACAAGTGTAAAGCTAATCATAAATGCTCTTAATGTTTCTCCCTATTCACAGATAATATCAAGATCCCATTAATGAAAACAACAATGAACTCATCAAGGTATTGACAAAATACTCTATTCTTTAGGTCCATAAAAGTTGTTGTTACATTGGTTAGTCCAAATGACATTACCAAAAACTTATAATGGCCATATCTGGTTCTGAAATCTATCTTAGGGACATATTCAACCTTGAGCCTGAAATGATAATAACTTGATTGCAAATCAATCTTAGAAAACATTATTGCCCCTCTCAATTTATCAAAAAGATCATCAATCCTGGGAAAAGGATATTTATTCTTGATAGTGAATTTGTTGATTTGCCTATAATAGATACACAATTGCATCATTTAAAGAAGAAAGATGGAACAACAAGGCTTCCTAGGTGTTTGAGCATGTCTACAAAATAGGAGTACCACCAAAACACAACACATGTGGTTGTACACTAACTAATGCAGCTGGCCTCCTAGAAGGATAGGTAGACAGCCTAGTCATCCTCAACAATGCACTAGGGTCTGGCCTACTCATCTCACCAAGTTCCTTCTGATGGGTTTCAAAATCCCTCCCTTGTGGAACCAACAATGCCAAAAAAGTCATAGGCATGTATCCTTCTCAGCCTCTCATAAGACCTACTAATATCATGCAATGGATTAGGGACACTTGGGAGGTGATGGAAGGATTACCCAATTTATGCATGAGCCATCACTAACAATAGTCTTTGTGCAATAGAATAGAGAGGATCAGGGTAGATAAGGTAGTCATTGCATGATGTTGATCCATTACTTCAATAGGAGGCTCTTCCTACCCTTGTTCATCCCTAGCACCACCTAATGGAGGTGCCACATAGAGACTCTTCGCTTGTTCTTTAGTTATACCAGCCATGATATGAAAGAAAAGAGAATATGCCGTATATTGTTAGATAATTTGAGGGATCCAATAGGACTCATAGACTCAGCTAATGTCTCTATACATTGGCACTAACAAAAACCAAGGCTCTGATACTACAATTTGTGGGACCCCACCTCTAAGACCCCAAAGTATTATCCAAACTACCCATACTAATCCTCAAATTAGAACTTAAATCTTGGAATCAAAACATTTGATTATATGAAAAACACAAATAACTTATTTTCATTTAATTCCAGGCCTAGCACAAGAAATTAAAGTAGTACTCTTTTTCATCATATCATATATATGCAAACCCTACATGTAAGCATTATTCAAGATAAAACTCTAATACAACATGAAGTAGAAAGTTATACTTTTACATTCACATAAATGACCTAAATCATGATAAAATATATCACTACAAGCACACACACCCTCCCAGAACTCCCTATTACAAGGACAACCTATACATATAACCTACAATAAGAAGAGAATTCTTCACCTCAGATTGTGAAGAAATGATCACTGTGAATGAGAAACTCTTGGGTCAATTGATACTGATTCGTACCTAAGAAATTAAAACCACCACTTATCATCACACTAAGTGAATGGAATAGGTTCAAGACAAAATTAACATTGAATTAATACTTTTTAAACTGATCAGAGATAAGTATATTTCAGACTAAATCAAACTATTATAAATATCATGTAGATAATGACACATATAAGCTACATATAATGAACATGAAATAACAAATAGAATTAACAAATAATTGGAGACAAACAATCAAATTGTATTCTTGTCTTGTCAAGATTCATTGTTAGGTTTGCCCAAAAATTATATGATCTTTACCTGATCAAGTAAAAGTCATCACATATAGGTTCTCATGTCAATGACTAACTGTCCACGTATAAGGATTAACCAAAAGTCCTAAGATAGACAATAGGCTCTAGTCTACCTCAGAGTTGCCAAACACTAGCTAGGTAAGAGCATAAAGCTTCTCTACCTTACAAACCTCATCTCAGGTACATGAGATAGGTTAAATGACATAAATGTCATATACAGGACATCATGTATGAGATACTAAACACAACTATCCCTATTGATCCCTTTCACATCAAGTTCACAATCTCCATAACAGTGTTTCAAATACAATTCATTTCATTTACTTAAAAACAGAGAATTTAGGTTAGCATCTCATCTTGAGATCTTTCCAAAATTTTGGTGACCTAGCCTTGAAGATCTAGAATCAAACTCTGACATTCCTTTTAAAAATCCAAGGATTATTAGAAAGAATCATGTTTCATTTCCATAGTGTAGACCTAGGGGAAAATGACAGTGTTCAGGGCTCCTATCTAGAAGACTTAGGTTATAATGGATATTAAGTGCATTTACCAACTCTAAGGAAAATATGAGGCAATTATATGGCATATATGTGATTTCACATTCTAACACTAGAATATGTAGACTAGGGTTTTATAGGAACATTGTGGTTCAATTCAGATTATAGATACTTTATATATCTATTTCCATCATATAGATTAAAATGAACCAATCACAACTTAAGAATTCACATATAATGTTCAATACTCCATATCCAATCAATATGTGGCATTTGCAATATATAGATAATACATAATGTGCAAAATGAACTCAAGAAATGCATATTGTTTAGGATCAAGAAAATTTAACATCCATTTGCTTCATTTGTAAGGATCGAGATAAGACTTATATTCAAAATCAAGAAAGCAAAATAGTCCTATGCCATGTTGGAGTTTCTCAATTTCCACCAAATGTGCTTAAATGAGTAGATTTCATGTTATTGTTAAAAAAGCATTTTCAAATGAACATACACCACTAACCTTAGGTGTGAAGCACCTAAAATTCATATCCTACCTACTGATAATTCTTGAATCAAGTTCTCGCTTAAAGAAATCAAGTTTTTCTTGCTCCTATTTGATCAAGAACATAGAAGAACAAGAAATGAAGAAAAAGAATGAAAGAAGAGGTTTATTTGGGATCTTTTGATGCAAATCAGGGAGAATAGAGTTATATACATAGGAGAGAATAATAGAAAATAAAACTATCAAAGATTGATGATCTATATAGAATTTACCAACCTTGGAAACTGAAAAATCCTAAAATCTGAAATTTCAACTTCAGATTCTCCAAATCCCATTATCTCCTCCTCTCAATAATTTTGAAGCTCTAAAATGTTGGAAGGAAATGAGAGGTTCTAGGGTCCTAATAGAATCATATATACTCGTTAAGGTGCTTGGAATAATTAATTATAAAAAAAATTAGTACTTTTTTATTTTTCCAAAAAATCTGGTCGGTCGAGTAGTTCTTGGTAGAAATTTGACTGACACAAGCATATGTTGTGACACAAAACTTCTTCACAAATTTTGAAAATTTTGTATATTATTGGAAATGAAGTATAAAAACTACAATTAAAATTTCAAAATTAATTAATAATCCAATAAATTGCTAAAAATCAAATAGTAAACTTTTATACTTCAGCTTGTATAGTGTGGTCGGTTGAGTTTTCCTTGGGGAAATGAAGTGGTTTGTCTATCAAATTCACCATACAAAATCAAACCACTGAAAAATGTAATCATTTGGGTTCCCACTTCATTTCTGAAATGGTTTTCTTCCCCCGATGGTTGGTTTACCGTGGGAATCTATCATGCCATCTCCACCAGATACAACACTGATGACTCCTCTAATGCACTCATCGTCACCCTTGCAACTTCCTCCGTGCTTACCTGGAAAATGTCTAGAAATCATCACCTCCTTCATTCCCATCTAAACTAAATCCATACTCTCATCATCATTGCCACTGCCTCCGTCTTCATCTTCTAGATGCCATGATCCCATCATTGTCACCACTAATTATACATCCTTCCCCACTGGACAAATGCCATGAACCCATGGCTGCCACCACCTCTATCCTTGTTATTGGATGCCAACTTCACTACACATCACCTCTACTAGGAAGGCAGTGTCGTTGCCTCTCTCCAAGCCATCATGACCAACGTCAATGGGCTCTTGGCCTTATTTGCTCATCACTAAACTCCCTTGCTTAGGCTTTTCCAACATTAATCGTTCTCCTAAAACATCCACCATTTATGCCATTATTGACCCTTTTCATTTCCCTTGCAAACTTCCAAGACTTGCATCTCCACCATCTTCCACTGCCATAATAACCAACATTATCGACCTCATAAGTGAATAAGTGTGGAAGTGCTAAAAACTGATATTGTTTGGATGGCCACTCAAACCACACCAAAAAAAGTTCCCCAAAATCATCACCTTAATGGGGAATGTTTGCACCAATTTAATAGGTGAAGTGGTATGTTTCGACTTGAATGATGGACATTTGATTATTTTTGCAAAGTTTGGATAAAACATAAATCTAAAGTACATGACATTAACTTTATTGTACTCATTATTTCAAAGTTTCACTCAGTTTCATTTACAAATTAATGTATCATTTATGGGTCAATTATGGAATATCATGGTATTTCATTTTCCACTTTAATTCTATATTTATGTGAATCTACCTAGATCAAACATTAGTGTCTTGCTATTTAATCATTAGTTGTACTGAAAAATACTGAATAAGGTTTTTTTAGTATATTCTAGTAATCAGAAATGCATACAACAAGGAAATATATAAATTAAACTAATCTTTATAGTAAATAATATATTTAATGACTAATATGATATTAGAGTGTCAGTAACTTCATTGTAAATTATTTTCTTTAAAGATGTTTTTCTGTTGATTACTTTGAAAAAATAAAAGAATTACTAATATTGAACAAGAGGCAATGTATTCTCTCCTTCAACTTTGCACTTATAATAGATTTTTGATTCCAAATTTAAATCAAGAAAAATGGAAAGTTTGGAGACTTTGTGTCATGAATGGTTGTCTTGTCAGGTAGTCCATTGTTTACTACATGTCTATTTAAAAACTACAATATCCTATGATGCCTCACCGAGCACCACCTTGGTTGTCTAGTCACCCACCCATTATGAATTTTGTCCGATTTTTATTTATAGTTTTCATCTTTTCTTTTCATTCACTAAAAATCATATTTTTGTCATTGGTTCACCTCTCATGCTACCAAGACTTTTTCTCAATCTAGTAATGAATTAGTTAGTCTTTTTGTGAATTCCACTTTGTAAGTGCTTATTTGCACCCCACAAGTGAGTAATTTTGAGTTAGTTTTGACATGGCATAACTCTTCTTATATTTTTTATGTTGTTTTCAATTGGTCATCATATGTAGTAATTATGTTAGTATACCAAATCAGCTAAAATAACACATGCCTTTTATGTTTGTTTGTTTAAATTTTCCCCATCCTATTGGATCAATTACATATCAAAAAGTACTATTTGTTGTCCTATTCATAACAATTACATGACACAAAAAAATTTCTTAGAACTACTTGTATAGTGTTCAAATCTTGTTGTGATGAGCTTGGACCTAATACTAACCACACTCTTCACTATTCATGTTACTAGATGAGTTGGGATATTAAGTTAGGGGGCACTAGTTACACAATACATAAGTGGCCAAAATGGCGGGTCTAGATTGGTAGTAATTTTTTAATAATCCAAATAATCTTTCATTTGTTAGTAAATAGTTAGATGATCCTGGTAGGGATTGTTTCTAGGCATCCTTGTGGCTCCACCACTACATCTAATCTGAGTCCCAAGGAAAATATCCACATGGTTCAACCTTTATTGTATAATTCTATTATACCTTACAAACAATTTTTTGTGTTGTTGTTGGGAAGTTGAGATTAAAGGAGTCTAGACTTTGGTAGTTAGCTTTTCACATTTATCTCAAAAATAAAACTAGCTTTCTCATATGGATTCTTGGATATGAAACTTTTAGGTCCGATTTGAACGGGAAACATAGGGTAACTCCAAATAATCATCAAAATTATGCACCTATACTAGTTAAGTATATTTCTTCACAAAAATCCAATATTTTTAAGAATCTTAACCTGCCACCAACGTATAAATCACAATCCAATATGATACTAGGTTATAAATGATTTTTTATCTTGTAAACAAATTGTTGCAAGACTTCTAATTTTATTTTTGCTAGGGAGCCCATCGATTAATTCATAAATCTTCACTGGATATGGCTTATATAGTCAACGAGAAGCCTTAACCTACTTAATTGTTTGATATATTTTCTTGACTTATAATAGTATTATTGTGCAAAGAATCACCACCATTCACAATATTATTTCCTTCATATAAAAGAGAAACAAAAAATGTTGAAGCAATCGTAGAGGATGAAGGTATAAAAAATAAGAGGAAAGCAAAAAAGTAGAGAAAGCAAGTATAAGAGGACATATCTTTTACTATTGTACATAGAAAAAATAGAGGAGGACATATCTTTTTAGTATTGTATAGAAATATAAAAGGATTAAAGTATTTTTTGATATCATGCATGATTGTTTATTTCTAGTGCCATACTAATATGTGTATTTTTTGTACTAATATGTAACACATATACAATAATTTTTTGTAATAATAAAAACTTGTAGGATTTTTGGCAAGGGAGCGCAATGGGATAACAAAAAAATCTTCCATTTATATCCTAGTTGTTGGATCCATCATAGCGAAAAAATATCATTATAAAAAATACATAAGAAGGAATAAAGTTTATACCTTTGCACACACTACATATCTAACAACTAGACATATTTTTTGGGTGAAGAACTTGATCTTCCTGATCTAGATCTGAATCTCTCACTAAGAAATTTGAATATATCAGCAATAGGTCTAGATCATCTACTATGTCGTTGCATGGCTGTCTTTTTTTACATCATCTTATTGTCATCTTGTAGAAGTGATTCTCAACACCTCCACATGTATTCATTGTCCTATACTTCATACTCTCCGGTGAGGGAGAACAGGGTGTGTTGCCTTGGTGACCAAGTAAGAGAAGAACATGAGTTCTCAACATGCTAGTTGTCTCAGAACTTCCATTCTTCTCCTATCTTGGGCAACAGTCCTTAGGGAAAATTCCTTTCTCTTCAAGAGAGATATGAAAACCAACATATATCATAAGTTTTCATAAAATATGTTTCTAACCCTTGGGGATGTTCCCCATCTATACAGGAGAGTCATGGGTTTGAAAAATCCTAATTCCAATCCCATTCTCAACTGCAACCTCAAAATTAGTCCAATATTGAAAACTCAAACTGAAATTCTACTCAGATGACCCATACATCTGTTTTAATGATCAAATTCCTACTGGGACTCAAAATGCATTCTAATCGACCGATCAGAGTATCCAATCACCAACTGGGTCAGTTTAGACATGTGATCAGAGTGTCTGATCGCCAATTGGTTTTTAATTTGAGACTTTCCTTGTTGAATTGTGATCTGCTGATTGGGACATTTGATCGGTTAACTGGGACATCTAATCGAATGACTGGGACGTTTTATTGGTTGATTGGTACAACTAGACATAAAACTAGGTCATTGCAAATCATAATTCAATTGACCAATTCACTTCATCCATTAACCCAACCAATCCGATCAGTCAAATGGACATTCTAGTCATCCGATCAGATATAAAATCATCATGTTTATGATTCAGAGGAGTTATAAATTGCTTAATTGTAGACTTAAATTAATTATGCATCCTTATGTGTATGACGCGGTAGGTTCCTAATTATGTTTATAGTGATGTTCAAAACCTCACAAGTAGAGATTGGTGTATAGCCACACATCATTTCCACTCAAATAATAGGAATGAGTTGAAGAACAACTACAACATGTAAAGTGACAGATGTTACCATGACTATATAAACCCTTTTTCATAGATATACACGATGAAACTAAGGCATGAAATTCCTTCTCCTTAACATTTAGTCTATGTTCCTTGAACTAGATCACACAATTCAAGATATGTGAGTTCAATATCATACATTGACTCATATGAGCACGATCATACATTTCATAGTCTCGCTCATCAAGTGGTCAAGATATCACTCAAAAGGAGGGACAAATTCCAAGCAGATCACTCACAATCATCCCCATGAGTCACAATGTACTCAATCACTACCTTTTTGTCAACTCTTATTTAGAGCACATTGAGATAGTGGTCAAAGTGCATAGAACACCATCTGATTATTGTAGTGACTTTAGGTATAAGGATCACACTCACCACTGTCACAATGTGATATAAATTTGACATGTCATTACATGACTTCTATGTGTCAATCTCAAGTTGGGTCTTTCCATTTCAACTTGCACTCTCACAAGTACTCATGTATCCAAGTTGATATCCAATATCATGACTAAAGAGACAAAATGATCGCTCAAAATACATGCTAGTATTGTGTATTGTTTTTGTCCAGTACTATCCACAATAATAATTGACTAGGTACATAACTAGAATGAATATTGTTATTATACACATGATCTCATGTTCAGCTCCTTAATTGAAACCATATGTCAATGAGTCAAAAGACTCTCAGGACATTGTTAGGTTTATTCATCATCTCAATACCAAAACAAACATAATAAATAGAGTTTCCTTTTATTAATGATCACATGAATTAAAAATATATACTTTTAAAATCATCATATGATAGATCTGAGGGCATATAAACCAACAATCTCCCACTTTTAGTAGTGTCAATCACTCATAAACCCAAGTTCAATTTCTCTAACATGGCCATCATGTTTTTGTTGTATAAGTGCTTTAACCAAAGGATCAACAACATCACTTTCAATTGGTAGTTTGCAAATATTTATATATCCTCACTATATGATCTCACATATGACATGGTGATGCTTGAGTATGTTCTTGGAATGTTGATGCAGTCCGGGTCCTTATATCTCTATTGTTTTTGCAATAAGTCTCTATTGCATCTTCAATGTCTGGAACCACCCCAAGTTCACTAATGAAATTTTTAGTCCATATTTCTTACTTTGTTGTAGTGGAGACAACAATTGTAACCACCTTCTATAATCAACTAATGTCTCTTTCCTAGAACTGTTCCAACTTACACATCCAATGTTTAGACAAAACATAAATCCTGATTGTGATCGATAATTGTCATTGTTTGTTTGGACGGTTACATCAGAGTAACCTTTTACAACTAACTCTTCCTCTCCACCATAAATTGAGAATTTATCCTTAGTTCTTTAAGTACTTATGGATTTTCATTGATGCATATCTAGTGATCATTACCTGGATCTAACTAGTGCCTTCTCTTTGTACTCAAATCATATGAAACATATGGGCATGTACATCTCGTTACATACATGATAGATCCAATTTTTGAGGCATAGAAAATCTTACTCATGTGTGACTTCTCTTCTAAAGAGATGAGTCCATGGGATTTAGAGAGACTTATTCCATGTGATGTGGGCAAGTTTCTTCTCTTCGAATCCTACATGCTAAACCTCTTTACCACTTTGATAATGTATGTACTTTGGCTTAGGCTAAGAAGCCATCCAGATCTATCTCAATAGATCTTGATTACTAGACTATAGAATGATTTGCCTAAGTCCTTCACAGAAGGTTTTTCCCAACCAATTGTTGAATAGGTATGTAATTTCTCATCAATTGTATGTCATATATATATAATATATGTTTCCATTGACCTTCTTGTAGACACAAGGTTCATCTTAATTTTAGATAAAGCCAAAGTGATTGATTGTATCATACAAAATTAAGATTCGAGCTTCGAGATGCTTGGTTCAATCCATGGATTGAAATTTATACGTTATAGACTTTATTCATTTCTTTGGAGGGATAAAACATTTAGATTGTGTCATGTACGCATCCTCTAGAATATTCCCATTAAGGAAAGAAATTTTAATGCCCATTTTCCAAATCCCATAGTCATGATATGTTGTGGTGTAAAGCATGATCCTGATGGATATAACCATGAAAAGTGATGAAAAGGTTTTGTTATAGTCAACACCTTGAACTTGTTTGAAACCTTTTGCAACCAATCTACCTTAATAAGTTTGTACACTACCATCCATGTCAAACTTTTTCTTGAAGACCACTTATGGGTTTTACCCCTTTAGGTGGATCCACCAAGGTCCATAGATTATTGTTATACATGGACTCCATCTAAGATCTCATGGATTCAAGTCATATCTCATTATTTGGTCCCTCAAAAACCTCATTGTAGGTTGCTAACTCACCATCCTCAATGACCAACACATCACCTCCTTGATTCTTGAGAAATCCATATCTCTCTGGCTCAAGTCATGCCCTACTAGACCTTCAAGGTTCTTGTGTTACAGTAGGAATTTGAGGTTTCACAACAACTTGTGGCTCCTCTTGTTCGTTGTCAACTTTTGTAGTTTCAATGTTATCTAGTTGGTCTTGAACTTCATGAAGTTACATTTACCTCCCACTAGTTCCTCTTGAAAGAAATTCCATTTTGAGGAATACAACAACTTGAAAAAAACACTTTTGTAGGGAGTGGGACCTGAGAGGGTATTACTCCTTACTTAACTTAGGAATAAACACATCCGATCTAAATTCCCTAACAAGTAAGATGGAATATGTGCATTTTTTTCATTTCTCAAATGAATGGTATACATGAATATAATTGGAATAAAATACCATGAATATGTTACAATTCCAAGATTACATAATAATATCCCACTTGAGGCTTACATAAAGGTAGTAACTTCTTCACTAGGCAAAGGGATGCTCCATCTATTTCAAGTTTATCTCAAAAGAATCAGCTCCACTAAGCCAAGTCTAGGTCATCATGTCAAACCTTCCATGTCCTTCACCTTAGGGGTTGGAATTATAGACCACAAAAGAAGATAGAGTGAATGTTGTCTGCACAAGAATGTTGGTATGTACATATAAATAGGGATTAATTAATATTAAGGAAAAATGGCAACATCATACTTATAAAGACTTCTCAAAACTAGAGGGAAAGAGAACATTCTAATTGATATCAAAGAAAACAATTAAATAATATAATCAATAAGTGATTTTCTTGCCTTAATCAATGTTACATACATACGAATTGTGTGGTAAAACAATCATACTAATATTATATAAGAATGGTTGAGACCCATAAAACCTAAAGCCTAAAAATCTGGTGGGAAGGTGCACCTTGGGTAGAAAGTCACATTCATATATGTAGTATAGGTGGAAAGGCACACTCGGGGTGGAAAGGCACACCCACTAATATTTTGGTGGTATTGTAACATACCCAATCCTAGGCATATGAATTAACCCACTCTTTTTATCTTGACTTTTATATCTTAATTTGAGGCCTTTGTTGGTAAATATGGCATCAGATAAGGCAATGGAAACAAACAAAAATCATATTCCCTTTATACAGTAGATTGTGTCAACAACTATGTAATGGGAATTAGGGTTTGCAAGCCATATACTTAGTACTAGATCTAATCTGGGGAAAATTCTTACTACAGTGCATGACTTTCTTCAAGTTGCACCTAGACGGCAACAACATCGCTTTCTTGGTTGATCGCCATGGACAACAGTGTTCTGTGTCCACCTAGAGGGTGGAAAAGGCACCTTGCCTCTAGAGTAGTCCACATGGACCACTGGGAACTCCTATCATTCTAGATGAACGAACAAAAAAGAGTTGTCCCTTCTATCTAGTGTACTCACATTGGCTTGCTCTCCCAATTATCTATCCCTTGTTGTCCATCCCTTTTATGGGCAGGACTTTCTTGAGATCTCTTGGTTACCACAACCATCGAGGACAACAATTTTCAGAGCTTATTGTTGTATCTCCAGAAGGCCTCCAATACCCCTCTAATTATATGAGGTTCAGTGTTAGGTTTCTAGTTTGTACGGGAGTTGAAGGGAGGGATTTTCATGAATTTCTTAGAATCTACGAATGGTGAACTAGTTAATTCACTATTGAATCAGTTGGTTCACAAATGAACTGGTCAATTCAAGCCTTAAACCTACCGGTTTAGGTAGATTTCTCTTTTCGAATCACATTGGAATTTAATATACAAATAATGCACAATATGATGTTAGCATCAATCCTTGATCCAATTGTATTGATCAGTGAACTAGGCAGTTCAACACTTGAACTAGTCATTTTAGTCCTTGACCTGATCAATTCACTAAGTGAACTGGTCGGTTCATGCCTTGGTTCAACTATTGTTGAGTAAATGTTTTTCCAATTGACCTGACACTTGAATCAATCTGTTCAACACTTGAATTAGACAGTTCACATTCTAGCTAGTCAGTTCTAAACTATTATCATTTAAATTGAATACCTAAACACTTTAGTATTCAAGTTAAACATAATTCATGAATAAAATCCTATTCCAAGTGTATCCTATGCATGTGCCCCTATAGGCTTAGTGAACTAGTCAGATCATGCCCTCGTTCAACTATTGTTCAACAAATGTTATTTCCAATCGACCTGACACTTGAATCAATCGCTTAAACACTTGAATCAGAAAGTTCACAGTCCAACCAATCAGTTCTTAACCACTATTTCTTAAATTGAATACTTAAACACTTTAATAATCAAGTTAAACATTATTCATGAATAAAATCCTATTCCAAGTATATCCTATGCATGTGACCCTATAGGTCCCAAGTTACATTTGTAGTAAATGTCCATAACCAATTTATGGCATCATAGGCAATGAGAAAAATATAGAAACACATCATTGCTACCCAAGTAATTTGGAAAGTTGGAGAACAAATTCAACCTACAATCCATGATTATGTTACTGTTATCTTATAGTTCCTTTGTCTTTGATATTCGAATTAAACTCAAGGGATGAAATCATCATCCTATCAACATTCAATCCATGTTCTTTGAATTAGAGCAGACTGTATGAGATGCAAGTGAGTTCACATATCACATATTGAATCAAATGAGTATGGCCATACAATTCTCAGTCTCATTTATCAAGTGGCTAGGATATACATCTCTTATAGTAGGTACAAATCCCATCTACATCACTCACACTCAATCCCCATGTGTTATAATGTATTTGAGTATCACCTTTATGTAAACCCTTATTCAAGGTCACATTTCATGATGTCAAAGTACATCAAACAACATGTGATGAGTGTAGTGATTCAGGTCTAAGAACCACAATCACCATTGTTACTATGAGATCTAATTCTGATTACCATTCCATGGTCTCCATGTTCAATCTCACAGTGGGAATGTCCGATACACTATTCTCTAATATATACCTATGTGCTTGACTTGATATCACATATCATGACTTATGAGACTATCATTAGTCAACACACACTCTAGTCTTACGTAATACTGTCATCAATTTTTCTTCCATAATAATATTCTCTAGGGACATAACAAGAATGCTTGTACTCTTATCATACTTATAATCTCATTGTTCATGTCCTCAACTTGAAGACATATGTCATCAAGTGACATCACTTTTTAGACATATATTACATATGTGTCATCATTTTATGATTGAGACAAACATAATATATGGAATTAACTTTATCATTATCAAATCAAATATTTAATGCCCCATTAAAATCATTGTATGATTGGATATTTGGGCATACATACCAACAGGATCCCACTTGCACTTGGAGCCAATCACCCACAAATTTCATTACAAGTGATCTTCAACATGTCCATCATGGTTCTGCTACAAAAGTGCTTATGCAGTGGATTAGCAATGTTTGCTTCTAGTCAGTATTTTGCAAGTTTCACATCTCCTCGTTGTATGACTTCTCATATGAGATGGAAGTGTCGTAGCATGCTATTTCATATTCCTTGTCTAACTAATAGCTCCATTAATGTAACATCATTTGCACTGTGTTAGTAATGGTTCGAACCTCACATAAGTTCATCCAGATGAACTTCTTGATCCATACAGTATCCTCTATTGTTCTCAAAACAACAAGGTATTTGGTTTCTATTGTAGAATTAAACAATTATCTCTTGCTCGAATCTTTTCTAGCTTACTATTCTCATTTTAAGGACAAACACAAATTTATATTGTGATCATTAATTTTCTTTTCATTTTGGAAGCTTGCATCAGTGTAATCTTTTACACCCAACTCTTCCTTATAACTATAACTTAGGAATTGAACCTTTTAGTGCTTCTCAAGTACTTAAGGATGTTCTTCATGGTAGTCTAGTGAACTTCATTAGGATCTGACAAATATCCTCTCATCATGTCCAATACATACAAGACAAAGGGATGGGTACATAACATTACGAATGCAATCAACATCTTATTCATGTAAGCATGTTCTTTAAAAGAACTGGAATACTCAGATCTTGAGAGACTAATTCCATGAGACATGGACAAATTTTCTCTCATTGAGCACTCTATGTTGAACGCTTCATCACCTTACCAATATGTGCTCTCACTTAGGTCAAGAAGCTTTCTAGTTCTATCACTATAGATCTTGTTTCCTATCACATAGGATGCTTCATCTAAACCCTTCATAGAGAAGGTACTTCCTTTCCAAGTTTAAGTATTTGTAGGATAAGGACTACTTTCTCCATCATTATGTGGAATATAAATATGCTCCCAGTAAATTCTTGTAATAACAAATTTCACCTACATTCTGACTAAAATAAAACTCTTTGATTGTCTTGTCAAATAGAAGATTCCATCTCTGAGATGCTTGCTTCAATCCATAGATTGATATTTGTAGATTATAGACTTTATTTACAATATTGGATTTATATAACCTTCAGGTTGTGTCACGTACATTATTCATGTTAAAGAATGTAGTTTTAACATCCATTTTGTCAAATCTCATAGTCTTATTAAGCTACAATGACAAGCATGATCCTAATGGATTCAATGCAACTGGTGAAAGGATTTCTTCATTTTCAACAACTTGAACTTATTTAAAACTCTTTTCAGCCAATCTGCTCTTATAGGTTAGTACATTACCATCAATGTTGGTCTTCTTCTTGAAGACCCAGTTGCACCCTATGGGTTTACCCCTTTAGGTGCATTAAGGCCATACCTTATTGGTGTGCATGGGCTCCATCTTGGATCTTATGGCTTCAATCCACTCCTCAAACTCTGATCCTCAATGGCATCAATGTAGGTTGTTGGCTTGTCATCTTATGACCAACTCACCACCTTTTTAAGTTATAAGATATTGTAAACTTTCATGCTCACAGTGTGTTCTACTAGATCTATGAGTTTTTTGCTACATAACAAACTTAATAATCGCACCATGACTAACAAGGTGTGATTCCTTCTTTCTGATACTCTATCATTGTGTTTCATGTGGAGTCTTCATTGTGATACATTATTACAGTTTTTCTGAAAGGTCCTCAAACTCTTGGTTTGAAATATTTCAACATCGATCATAATGAAGTGTCTTAATACTTTTACCAAGTTAGTTATGTACTTCATTCATGATCTCCTTGAACGCTTCAAGAGATTCATGCTTGTATTTCATTAAATACAAATTACCATATCTGCTAAGATCATCAGTAAATATAATTAGGTACTAGTAACTACCTTTAGCGTTTATTATAAAAGGTCTATATACATCAATATTTATGATCCCTAATAGAATACTCACTTTCCCACTACCTCTAGTGAAAAGTGCTTTTATTATATTTCACAATAATTAAGACTTGCATATCTCTATTGGTTCAATAACCAAAAGAGTCTAGACAACCATCATTATGGATTCTAGAAATGCATTTCTCATTTATGCGCTCTAGATGAAAATGCTATAAGTATTCATTGTTTGAGTCATTTAGTCATTCACTATGCATAACTGTATTTAGAACTATCAAATATAAACTATGAGACATTATATCCATTTCCACAAAATATCTTATCTTTGAAATAAAAAATATCCTTTTCTTTCAAAATTCATGATGTTTTTGATAGCTGGCAGGTACATAATAGCAATTCATTAATTCTATTACATGCCCTATAGGCTTAAATGAATGATAGGTAGCAACTCTTGCTTTACATAGTTCTAGCCTACTTCTTCTCAGGTCTCAAAGTGGAGATTTATATTTCCTCCTCCTTCTTCCTTAGTTCCTCCAAGTAGAGAGGGCAATTCCTTTTCCTATGTCCATGTTGGTGACAATAGTGGCAACTACTTCCATTGGTTACCCCTCCCTTTGCTTTGAGTGTAGAAGACTTGGGATTCTAGCAAGCTTTAAAACTCTTCTTATCTTTTCCTTTGCCCTTGGACTTCCCTTTGACTTTGCTGATCATCATCACTGACTTGGTCATGTCCTTCTTCATCTTCACTTAGTTGTTCTTAACATACCAAGTAATTCTAACAACAACTTATCAAAACCATTCACGTTGTAGTTCATGACAAACTTGTTGTATGACTCTGGTAGTGACTGTAGAATCATATATGTGGTCAACTCATGATCTAATGGAAATTTTAGTCTAGAAAGGCTCTCCACATACCCAATAAGCTTGAGCACATGGGGACCTACTAGATATCCTTCTACCATGTTACATTTGAATAGTTCCTTGGAGACATCATATCTCTCTTCCCTTGCCTGATCTTGGTACATGTTCTTAAGATGTGTTACCATCTCAATAACATCCATGTTCTCATGATGTCTCTGCAACTCATAGTTCATTGAGCATAGCATCAGGCACTTGACATCTACGGTATCTTCATAATGCTTCTTGTAAGCATTCTTGTCAGCCTTAGGCATAATAGGAGCAAGTTCATTTGGCTTTAGTGTATCAAGGACATAGAGCTTGCGCTCTTGAGTGAGAGAAATTATCAATGTCATGAACCAGCTGTGGAAGTTATTCCCATTTATCTTTTCCTTCTCAAGGACCGACCAAAAAGAAAATATGTTTGTGTTTGCCATTAGATTCTACCAAAGAAATGTGCAACTTGTGTCAAAACATTTTTTATAAAATTTAATTTGATATGTTTGATGATATTAATTAGGCCTTTACTTAATTATCTATGTCACTATTTTATTCAAATTGATAGCCCTCACATGTCATTTTGTAAGATTGCAACATACAACATTCTAGTGAGCCAAGATCCAAAGCAATTGAATTATTACCCGACCAACCCAACGTCCATAATAAATAATTTAGGTAGGCAACTTTTATCAATTGCATCTCATAAAATTCTTGGATAGATGGTATGCGCCAGTCTTTGACATAGTCATATGCATGCTTCTAGGTAATCACATTAAGATCACCTATTTAAGCCTGACCCAAAATCTAACACGATAGAATATGCACCCTGCTTTAGTAGACCGACATCACTACCATCACACTTCCACGAGATGGATAAACACCATGCTTTGGCGTAACCTATGCTTAGTCAATCAAGTTTTTATGTGTATTTCTTATGGAAAGCATCTAAGACTTCTTATGTTTAGTTGAGGGATTTTATATTAATACACATACATATCCAATCATCACATACTTATAGTACATATTATATACATGCTATATCCCATAAACAAAAAATATGCAATTACAAAACACTAGTGATGGTTATGGCCATATCTATTGTAATTTCTTGGAGCCAGAAGAATTACTATGAGCTAAGGTCTAGAACATATGCAGCAACCTGTTGTTGATGAAGATTTGTGCTTGAACAATTCCAGGTTGATCAGTTCAACACTTGAACCGATCAACTTGCCTCCTAGTCCATCGATTAGTTTCTCGAAATAGTTTTCTGGTGTCTAGTCCAAGCGACTATTGGGGGCCACCAACCGGTCAGTTCAGATCCTCCTATCATTTTTCCTCCTCAATCCCCTAACCATGCTAAGCATCCTCCTTTAAAACTGATTTTAGGGCGACGCATGTAAATTGCATATATATATATATAAATAAATAAATAAATATATATATATATATAGGGCGTTCATTCATTGCCCGTGCGGGTAGCCTAGATTTTCGCTACCCTGCAGCCAAAAAAGTAACTCTCCTGGCTAACAAAGTAACTCTGCTGTAAAAAAAGTAACTATGGTGTCAAAAAAGTAACTCTGTCGGCCAAAAAAGTAACTCTGTACAAAATATACAGTAGATATATATAAGGATGGGTTTTTTTTATTTTGGATGGGCAAATGATATTATTTTTGGCTAAAATTTTTTAGAGAGTTAGACAAAATGGTCCTCTACAATTGCAAATTTTTTTTTTGAAAAAAAGTGTTTGGAAGGGTGGGCGGGTAGCTACCCGCGCGGACAATAAAGATGGGCCCATTTATATATATATATATATATATATATATATATATATATATATATATATATATATATATATATATATATATATATATATATATATAGGGCCCATCTTTATTGCCCACGTGGGTAGCTACCCGCCCACCCTTCCAACCACTTTTTTTCAAAAAAAAATTCACAATTGTAGAGGACTATTTTTCTAGCTCTCCAAAAAATTTTAGCCAAGAATAATATCATTTGCCCCTCTAAAATCAAAAAACCCGTCCTTATATATATCTGATGTATATTTTGTACAGAGTTACTCTTTTATTCATGTAGTTACTTTCTAATCACCATAGTTACTTTTTTGACAACAGAGTTACTTTTTTGGCCAGGAGAGTTACTTTTTTGGCTGCCGGGTAGCGAAAATCTAGGCTACCCACGCAGGCAATGAATGAACGCCCATATATATATATATATATATATATATATATATATATATATATATATATATATATATATATATATATATATATATATATATATATATATATATATATATATATATATATATATATATATAGGCCATTCATTCGCTACCCGAATGAGTAACTAACCTTAGTTACCCTTGCATATATTATGTAATAGGAAGATACATTTTTGTAATGAGACAGACATTGTTTGTAATAAGATGCCCAAATTCGTAATACAAACACTCATTTTGTATTACACATCTGATTACAGTAAAAATGACATTTATCATAGCAATTTACGATGTAATACAGAACAAGTGTTTGTACTACAAATTTGGTCATCTCACTACAAACGTTGTCTGTCTCATTACAAATAGGTATCTTTCTATCCACATGTAACTAGTTATCCATGCAAGTACTATATATATATATATATATATATATATATATATATATATATATTGGTCAGGATCATAGATGGTATTTAATCAGATATGCACATTAATCATTTTAAGTATTTGAACCATATGCAATAAATAAATGATAAGACTAAAATATGATCATAATGATTAAATCCCAAAGCATAGTAAATTGAAGTAACTCTGATACCACTGTTGAGAAATATGGCCTTAGATGAGGTAGCAGTAACACAAATTTTACCACCATATTCCCTTTAGGAAGTAGATCGCTTCAACAACTATGTAATGGGAATTAGGTTTTCCAAATATATACTTGGTCCTGGAGTTAGTTCAGTGAAATATTTTTTTACAGTGTGTGACTTTCTTCAATTTGCACCTAAACGGAAACAAGATAGCAGTTATCTGTGTCCTCCTAGCATGCGACAAAGCCTTCTCACCTCTACAGTAATCCAAACGAACCATCAGGAACTCTTGTCATTCTAAATGAATGGACAAGAAGGAGTTGCCCTTCTAGTCAGCGTACTAGCGCCGAATTGCTCTCCTAAATGTCTCTCCCTTTCTATCCCTCCCTTTTATGGCTAGGACTTTCTCAGGCTCTCTTTGTTACCACAAGAAGAGAGGACAAAAATTTTCAGAGCTTATTATTATTTCTTCAAAAACCCTCCACTACCCATTTCTTTAGGGGAGGGTCAAGGCTAGGACTTCTAGTCTATGTGGGAGTTGAAGATATGGATTTTCATGAACTTTATGGAAGCTACAAATGGTGAATTGATCAGTTCAAGCCTTGAACCGATCATTTCATGTAGCTTCCCCTTTTGGAAACACATTGGAATTCAATATACGATTAATGCACAACATGACAACAACATCAATCATGGATCAAACCATATTGATCATTGAAACATGAGGTTCAACACTTGAACTATTTGTTTCAGACCTTGAATCTATCAGTTCACTAAGTGAACTGGTCACTTCATGCCTTGGTTCAACTATTTTTCATCCAATGTTGTTTCCAATTGACCTGACACTTGAATCGATCAGTTCAACATTTAAATCAAATGGTTCACAGTTGAGTCAGTCAATTATCAACCATTCTTGTTTAAATTGAATATCTAAACACTTTAGTAATCAATTTAAACATCATTCATTAATAAATTTTTATTCCAAGTGTATCCTATGCATGTGACCCTATAGATACCAATTTACGATGGCAATGAATGTCCATAACCAATTTATGACATCACAAGCAATGAGCGGTGTCTAGTAACACATCATTGCTACCCAAGTAATTTGGAAATTTGAATAAAAACTTCAACCTACAATATGTGATCATTTTTACCATGATCATATAGTTTCTTTGTCTTTGATATATATATATTGAACTCAAGGCTTGGAATCATCATTTTATCAACATTCAATCGATGTTCCTTAAACTAGAGAAGACTATCTAATATGCATGTGAGTTCACATATCACATATTGAATCACAAGAGTATGGCCATACATTTCTTAGTCTCACTTATCAAGTGGTCCGGATATCAATCTCCTATCAGAGGGACAAATCCCATCTACATCACTCACACTCAATCCCCATGTAATATAATGTATTTGAGTATCACCATTATGTCAACCCTTATTCCAGGTCATGTTTGATGATGTCAAAGTAAATATAACAATATGGAATGAGTGTATTGATTTCAGGTCTAAGAATCACAATCACCACTATCACTATGAGAGTTGATTCTGACTACCATTCAAATCCCATCTACATCACTCACACTCAATCCCCATGTGATATCATGTATTTGAGTATCACCTTTATGTCAACCCTTATTCCAGGTCATGTTTGATGATGTCAAAGTAAATATAACAATATGTGATGAGTGTATTGATTTCAGGTATAAGAACCACAACCACCACTATCACTATGAGAGTTGATTCTGACTACCATTCCATGGTCACCATGTATTACTCTCAAGGTGGGTCTATCTGATACATTGTTCTTTAACATGTACTTGTGTTCTTGACTTGTTATCACAAATCATGACTAATGAGACTTTGTCATTAGTCAGCAACACTCTAGTTTTTATGTATTAATGTCATCTATTTTGCTTCCACAGTAATATCTGACTAGGGACATAACAAGAATGTATATAATCTTATCATACATATGATCTCATTGTCCAGGTCCTCAACTTGAAGACATATATCATTGAGTAACATCATTCTTTAGACATATATTATATATGTGTCATGGTCTCATAATTGAGAAAAACATAATAGATGGAATTACCTTTATCGTTATAAATTCAGGTATCTAATGCCCCACTACAATCATCGCATGATTAGATCTCTTGGCATACATACCAACAACCTCTTTTTCCTAAAACTATGAAGTTAAGAAGTAATTTGAATATTTATATGTTAAAATTTAATCAATAACCTTGATTGTGGAAAAATATGAGAAATGATTAATTAACTTGAATAATGAGGTTAATCCCTTAAATACATTTTTGTGGGTCTAACTCTAATTGACTCTCTAGAAGTTATCTAGTTGGATTGGTTGAGGAAATTAGATAACATTCTAATTACAACATTATAATTGAGTAAAGAGAGTAAAAAAATACACAATACACACTTATTATACAAAGTAATTAAATCTTATCTGAAGGACTCCTAAAGATATAAATGACTGCATAATCATGTTTGTCACACCTTTAGCTACTGTGCAAAATTTCAATTTATTTGAACAATGGTTTCTTCCCCAATAAAATTAGAAAGATATAGATTCTAAATAACCTATGTTTGATTGACTAATTAAGTTACATTTAATTGTCACTTTTGTTTCCTTTCTCTATGTAATACAGTGTAGTCTCCCCTTTGACACGCTCAACGTGATGCATGCTGCCACAATTGTGTTTTCTTCTTCTATTCCCCTCTTCCCTCCTAGGTCTCTCCCTTGTCTCCTTTCCCTCTTCTCCTCCTCTCAAGACCACCTCCATCACTCTAGGTTGATCCAGCCTCCATACCCCTTGCAGCCTCTTCTTCTGCCTCTTGTGAAACCTACAAAACCGCCTTCCTTCTTAATTCTCCAACACTTCCTCCTCCTAACCTACGGCAACCCACTACTCTGATAGCACCCAACTGTTAGCAAAGTAGTGGATAGAGTAGCTTTAGTCCAATGTGCATCTTCTTCATGCTTCACATGCAAATACAGTCACATCTCCATCATATACCTCCTCCATGTTTGTGCCAAATCTTCTCTGACCCAGAACCTTTCCGCCACCAATATTCCTATGTAAAAGTATCCACTCTCCTTTATCATACCTCATATTATCTTCCACTTTATGCCTACCACTATGGTAGCATACTTGTCGCCGTCCTTCTCTCTAATGATTGGATGAAATGCCACATATGTGAATCACCACACCGACAATTTTGATCACCATGTCAGCAGCTAGATCTCCCCCGATGACAACTTCTTCTCACAACCATCTAAGAAGCAACCAACGGCTACTGGCTATGACACATCCTTTAGATGACCTAGTCTTGAGCCCTTTTAACTTTGTGGTCTTTTGGATTAGCATACCTACAACTCGCCATCCTTAAATCTCCCCTTGTGCCACCTACCACCATGATAGCGACAAGATGCTTCCATGGTAGTTGATCACTCTACTAGCCGCAAGAAGTAGTAGGAATTGTATTGACAGCTCTCATCAACACATCAACATCTTGTACCATTTATAGAGAAACTTCTCCCCTTCTCCTTCCTTACTCCTAACTATACCAGCAAATCCTCTCACTATCTTGGCCATTGTAGCCTCATACGTGGAGTTCAACAAGTTCAGATGCCACCATGTATAGAAAAATTGTTGGCTCCAATGTGCAATCATCATCGATCCAATCCAAACAAGCAAGGATGAAGCAACACCATCATAAAACCTTCACCAAGGACTGTTTGTTGATGTCGACTACAAAAGAAGGTTTGTCCCCACTTCAAGTATTCTGATTTGTGAACTTAAATGATAAGTACATTTAAGCCCGAGTGAATAAATCCAAACTCAAAAATGTTAACTTAGTTAACTTAATAGACTCCTTTAAAGTCAAATGTGTACATATACTTATCACCATAGAATGCATATATGTACTAGTGTATTAGTGATACAAGTAGGTGTTGTAGAATACTACTTCCAAACATTATATTTCAAAGGATCTAATTAAGAAGACCAAGTATGACAATAGTACAATGAATACATCCATTAATTTAGGTAATCGTATGTCTCAGTCATAAAACTCTATAATATATATATATACAAGTATACATATATATGTAGTATAGCACTAATATCAATACATAGAAAATGAATATAGTTTTTCCTATAATTCACTTAGTATAAATTGATATTAGAACCTAATGCCATATTAGGTAACTAAGTGATAATAATGAGTATCATCTATATACAAGACTCATTCAGGTTGACAAAACAAACTAATGAATCAATTGCATCACTTAGTTAATGTATCAATGAGAACATACTTGTGTATAGTAAATTGGAAAATATATGTGTGGTATTCCTAATTCTAAGGATAATACAATACATTCAATATATATGACACTTCATATAATTCTTGCAACGAAATTGAGTTTCAAACCTAGCCATAAGAAGGAATGGGTTTGTTGATTAATCAAACATATGTTCTAATAATATGTGTATACCTAAGTTTGTTGATGGTAATTCAAAAGAGATATACAATTTCAAGTAGCTTATGATGGTTATATTCTACATAATTATATTCCACTATGGGAAAATGAACACCTATAAATGAGTCATAAAGATACCTTAGAAAACTCAATACCAATTAAAAGTCATGAGTTCAAAATTGGAATACCTTTAGTAATTACTTTGACTTAGTGATCTTACTTCAAAGAATATGCTAGTAGACTAATGTGTGTATACATATAACACTTTCAGGTGGAAAAGGACAAATTGGAGTACCCTTAGAAGTAGTGTTAGTTATGAAGATTAGGTATGTACATCATGTATTTTTATTTTGGGCAATATTTGATTTATACCTAAAATTCATTTAATGAGGCATCTCTTGAACTGTCAATTTTACTTAAAATTCAATTGTTAGACATTCATAACATTGATATCGATTCATTTCAATTCATGTGATGGTTGAATTCCTCTTTTATAATGGGTCTTTGTACCTGCCCTATTATGATAGCCTTTTTATGAGAAATTGACTAAAATACCAGCCTTGCCACTCTATTTATGCATGCTACATGTTTGACTATAATATCTACAATAGTGACTTATGTACAACCATACGTATATGGGGAGTGCACATTCTTCCCAGGGTGGTGTATTGCCACCCTTACTTTTTAAGCCATGATCATGTGGTGTTATGGCCCTATTTCAGGTATATTTAGTCTTCATTGTTATGCCTGCAAATGTTTATTGTTTTAATTGGAATTGTGGTTAACTGGTATGTTAAGGATTTTTGTTCTCATGCTTGTAATATGAATTTTAATATGCCTCAGTTCTCTTTTTAGAACACTTTTGAACTTACCTAATTGCAAATAGACCCCTTCTTGTGGGAAATTTTTTTGTACTTTTAAACCAATATAATGCCCAAAGTGTTTATTATATGTCTTGACCTTTTCTGATTTATACCTTGTTTCCTATGTTATGGGTGATGTTCCCTTCCACCTAGGTGTAGGTACATTAGATGATAAGGATGCACAAAGATTGTATACATGATATTGGACCCAAGGATATCTTAAAATGGTTGGGTTACTCTCTGCAACAACCCTTGCATTTTATTAGATTCATTAGATGTCTACCTTTTTATTTTGTTATACCACCTTTTATGGTGAGAGACATTTGTAAATGAATTATCATGTAATATATTGATAATTTTGTTTCTACTGCTTATAAACTAACATGCTCTGAGTTATATGTACCTTTTGAGAAATAAACGAAATTCCTCCTTTCCTCCATAATTGGAACAAGATGGTTTTCATATCTCACTCCAGTGAAGAGTGGATCCCCTCTTGGGTCTCACTCTTTGTAGGTACATTGGTACTTGGAGATGAGGAAGGTGGAGGAAAAGAAATTGGAGGAAAATGAGGAAGGTAGTTGGAGAGAGTAAAGAAAGAATCAAAGGAAGTAGAGGCACTCTGCTCCTAGTTTTCATCTTTTGATCAAGGTAGAAGATTTTAACATTAGCTTCCACTTCTTGAACTAAAATATTAAACTACATGATGATATGCCCCAAGGTAGACTCTAATTTTAACATTAGCTTCCACTTCTTGGGGCATATCATCATGTAGTTTAATATTTTAGATTTAAACTTATAATTTCTTTCCTTAATGAAATTAAGGTCACTAGGATTAATAAATAGATGAAAGACTAGTACATGAGAAAAAACAAGCATAAGTATTTTAATATGGGTTTGGGTTCTTCTTTTGAGACTATTTTCTAGGTGGTCACATGTATAGAGAGTTAAAATGTGTTCTTCCCATATTATATACCAAATGAACTTCTATGGATAATATTTTGATATTTGAATTTTTTAGTATAATATTCTCATGACTTACTATCCTTACTTGTAATATAAAAAAATCCATTTAATCTAAGATTCAATTTGAAGGTTATTTATTGATATTATATTTCCCATTGAAAACAAACTAATTCTTCCTTGTTCTATATATCCTATTTTTCCCATTAGGATATTTTCCCATCCTTATAATTAAAATAAATATGTTTAACCCCATTTTCATAACTACTAAAAACTTTAGTTGGATTAGTTACCTTCTTGAGGATGTGAGGAATATTATAGTAAATTTAAATATGTATATGTTTTACTCATGAAACTTGCCATATATTATATAGATTTCTAAATTATACTCTATTTGTTCCTTTTTGAGGCATGATCCATTTACATTATATGATCTTGGATTTGTTACACAAAATTATGAATATTTTTTATTCAATGTTTACCCTATTTAGGCCTAGAGGGGTATAACTTATACAATGTTTGGGAGTTTATTTTTAAACTAAACCCAAACATTCAATGCTTAAGATTAGGTTTTCTAGGTCGAGGAGTTCATACTTTGGTATGTCACCACACTCCACCCCTTAGAGAGGATTTCATCCTCAAAATCCAACCAACTTACACTACAAACAAAGTACTCTCCACTCCTTAAAAAGGTTTAACCTAATAAGTCAAACTAAACAACTATAAAGGTATCAGGATTACATATACATATTTTAGTCATGTTACTTTTGTGTGTTTATGATATACATAGGTAATGCATCCAACTAAAAGAGTAAGTCTACTTGGTTTGAGTTTTAGATCCTAGAGATTCTAAACTAACATCACTAAGGTTCACATTAACATCCAAATAGTCTTTGGGTACAACTCTCCACAACCTAATGGAGTAAAAGAGGGTATATCCACTAAAACTTTATTTCATGCCACTCTTGTAGTCAACACTCCCTAATCAAAACTAGGGTTTGAAATTTTCATTCAAACAATTTCTAAGGTTTCTATTCCAATCTGCATGCAATCCTTCGTTGTTACTTAGTTCAAGAAACATTGACACAATAGAAAGAAATTTTTCTTTGTACATATATAAGTATAATATAAAATATGTTTTTTGCAATGAGGACTGTAAGATATAAAACAAATATGGATCCAAAATCAATTGTGTAAACCAAGTAAAATAATTCCATGTAATATCTCCTCATCAACTACTTTAATATACTCATTACTCAAATCCATCACAAGGTTAAACAACATAACAATAAATAGATATATGTCACAAATAACCTACACATTAAGGTATGGCTATAGGGGTCCCATTGCATGACGGTCTACCCATCAAGATCCTTATGTATAACTCATATGATTTTACATCTTTCTATCATAATCTCATGAAAAACTTATGTAAATTCTAGGGTAAAGATCTCATATAAGGTTTTCACTTACATAAGAGGTATAAAAGGACCTTATAAGAAATCTAATAGAGATAAAATTGAAATAGTCAAAATCTAATTGACTTGTCTCTGATACCATCCTGTAAGTAGTGAGACGTAAGAGGGGATATGCTCCTTAATTAATTGATGAATAAACACATCTAATCCAAACATATTGACAAGTATGATGGAATAGGTGTATATTTTTTCATTTCTCAAATGAATGGTATACACTAATAGCAGAAAAATAAAATACCATGACTATTTTCAATTTTAAAGATTATATAATAATGTATCACTTGGGGTTTACATGAAGGCAACAACTTCTTCACTAAGTAGAGGGATGTCCAATCAATTTCAAATCTATCACCCAAGATTCAATTCCATTAAGCCAAGTTTGTCATGTTAAGACCATGTCCTTCACCAAAGGGGTTGGAAGCATACCCTAACAAAGAAGACAAAGTGGAAATTGATAGCCAAAAACTTTGGTATGTACATATAAAAAGGAATTGAAAAATATTAAGGAAAAAGGACAAGAATATACTTATCATGGCTTTCCAAATGATGAGGAAAAGTGAACATCCAAATGGATAAAAAGAACATTTAAAGAAGATAATCAATAAGATACTTTCTTGCCTTAATCAATGTCACATCAATAACATCCCAAATATAAGAATTGCTTGTTAAAATAAACAAACTAATATTATTTCATCAGGGCTGAGACCCATAAAATTTCAAGCCTATAAGTCAGGTGGAAGAAACACCCTAGGCTAAAAGGCACACCAATATGTATAATACAAGTGTATATACACACTAGGGGTGAAAAGGAACACTCAATAAAATTATGGTGGTATAGAGATATCGCTACTCGAAATATTTTTAGTCTATTGTACATGCACATATGTAGAGGTAACAAATAAGTTTAGTAAAGCTCAAATAAGGAATGAAAAATACGAGCAAGGCATCCATGTGCTTTACATGTGACTATACTACAACAATATAAACATGTTGGTAGAAATAACAAATCTACCATGAATATGGGGTGAGTAGGAACATATGCACATCTACTCTGAGAAGGATTTGATGCACATTTGTTCTAATAATTTCACTTCTAGGAATTATCACCTCCGCATAGTGTGGGAACGTCCAAACAAAATAACACATAACACATTATACTAAAAGTATAAGAAACATCAATTCACAATATTATGGATGAGAGAATCCACACAATATCAAGTGGGGTAAAAGAACCCCTAAAAGATGATCCAGCAATTCTAATTATTAATGAGAAACAATAAAATATGATCTTCCAAGAACAATCTTAAAAGAGATATATTTAGAAATCAAATTAGGGTTTCAAGTTCCAAAATTACCATGAGAGAGAAAGATAGGTCAGTTTGCCAATAGAGAATGCAAGGAATGCATCATACCTCACATTGAGTCTCTACATGTTCAAACTCAATCCTTGATCCATATCAGAGTCACATGACACCTATAAAACGCATATATGAAATTAGGATTAAGTTCACATTTGTTACATAAACCTTGAAGTTATCTTTACTATTATTATTGAATTAGAATATAAAACCACACCATCTTGTAGATTATATTTTCATGTGTCTATATGATATTTACTTTATTTTTATGACTTATAGATTACTAGATATGAATTTTGGAAATTTTAGTAAATTATAAAATCTATTAAAAATCATATATAACATATAAAATTAGATGACGAAAATTATATCATTAGATAGAGAAAAATCTTCGAATCTAAAGGATATTTTTATTTTTATTTTCCTGATGAGTAGATAATTTGTCATAAATTATTCTAGATCACTCGATTTATTTGAATTTGTATAGATAAAATGGTTACAAAGATTGGGATGCCCATGTATAATGCATTGATAACCTAGGCACCTTACAAGGTAGTTCAGTAAAATATTCAGGATAGGCCCACACCACCATATATTAAAAATAGAGGGTGAAAATATCACTTTGCCCCTAACACTTGTAGAAAAACAAAATGGGACTCACTAACCGATTAGTAAACAAGCATGGGCAATCTTCTTCTTTGATTAGCCAGGAATTGAGATCTTGAAGGCTGAACCCTCGTTCTACCCTACATATCTCACAAAGAAAACATTGTAATCATCCTCTTGAATCACTCCAGGCTCAAAGACCTCAAACTCAAGCCATGTGGTGACCTAGGGTTGAGAGTTCAACCCTCCACCATTACAATCAACAAAGTGAATGAAAAATGAGAAATTGACCAACATAAAAAAAATCCAAAACTCAAGATAGTGTTGAGTGTTTAGTAAATACAAAGATGAGCTAAAACAAAGTTGCAAGAGAAGTAGCTCATGATAAATCCAACTATTTGCAAACAAGGTAAGAAAGTGAGGAGAAGTGATGAAACTAATAAGTACTTGTATAAACAAAATCAATGCTAGAAAAATGTGTACAAGGTCCCTTAGAGACATACTTAAGGGTTAGATGACTCGTCAAGGGTCAAAGGTGTGCTGAAAAACCCAAGGTATCCTCAAGAGATGACCACATGTGGGGAAGATGGTCACTGGTAAATGCCAATCCACATAGGTTGGAATTTAGTTACTAGGGGATTCATGAAGGCACATGAGTGGTTTTATAGGTCTTCAAAGACCCATAGATGTGAGGAGAATGGAAGGAAATGGAAACCAGGTAGAAACAATGGATAAGGAAGAGGCACTCATTGCTAGAAGATTTGGGAAATAAGAACCCTAAAAAATTAGGATGGAAAGGTGTGGAAAGTTATAAGGAAGGAGAGGGAAAAGAAATTAGAGGAAAAGGAGGAAGGTAGGTGGAGAGAGGAGAGAAAGAACCAACAGAATGAGAGGCAATGAATGCCTAGTTTCAATATTCTGATCAAGGTAGAACAACATTGGGCCATCCCACGATCGAGATCTAGTGGCTAGGAAAGAATCTAAAAATTGACTAAGATAGGAAATACCAGCGTGATAGCGAGACAAATACATATATGAGAAGCATTAGAGAAATAGAATTTGGAATAAAGTGAGATTAAATACATATTCCTTTTTCTTTCCTAAAAATTTGGGGGAAAATTGATGTCTGGACAAGATGATAATTGATGTATAGAGAAATGAAGCCATGTAGAATCCTATTTTAACATTACTTTTCATTTCTGGGATAAATCAATATATTATTTAGTATTTTAGAGTTTGACTTACAATTTTTTTCTTATTGGAATTAAGCTATCCAAGATTAATAAATCATTGCTAAACTTGGTTCATAAGCAAAGTAAAACATGAGGATTTTGAATATGGGTTTAGTTTCTTCTTTTGAAACTATTTGCTAAATGGTCTAATGGATTGGGAGTTTAAAGATGTTCTTCCTACATTATTTACCAAACAAATTTCTACGAATAATATTTTGATATTTGATTATTTTTAGTACTATGATACCATCACTTACTTTCCACACTTGTAAGTCCTTTGTATTGGTTATTCTCTCCTTGATAAAAAAAAAGGAATGCTAGTTTTGACCTTGATCAAGAAAAGGGTAGTCATATCTTTTAACTCTTACAAAGTAATATAAGGAGTGAAACTTTATTGAAAATCCTAGATATTGACCCCTCTAGGTAGTGGATGTACATCTCCTAGTTTGGAGGTTGAAACCTCCATAAATACTTGCTTTCTCTCTCCCTTCCGATGCTTGTTTAGCTACACTCAAATTTTGTAATTGAAATATTATCTTGCAAAATATCTTGAAGGTCTAATGAATTTTTTAATGAGGTTATAGCTCTATTCACCCACCCACCCTTATAGAGCCCATTATAGAACCAACAAATTGGTCCTTTTATCTCTCTTCATGTATGTACCTATGTCTATTTCTTGCTCTATTTTCTTTCTCTTAACTTTAATATCATGTTTTATGTATTTTAATGCTTATTTTTTATCTTATCTCCATATGACATGTAGTGACACTCTATGGGACATATGACCTAGTATGCATATATATATATATATATATATATATATATATATATATATATATATATATATATATATATATATATATATATATATATATATATATATATATACTATACATCACTCTCTTCATCCCTATTTTGATCTCATATATAGGATTCCTTCTATGCTAAAATTATGGTAGTTGTGTAGAGGGCACTGTCAAGCATCCATGGCACCTCAAATTGAATTTCTAATGAGAGATATATCCCATTTTAATTCCGTGATTTCATAATAATTTCCTAATTTTTTTACCTATTTTTTACTCAATTTTCACAGGTCAAATGCTTGGGCCCAGACCCCATGCGTACGACCCACACACCTCCTTTCTCTCCTTTTTCCTTTTCTCCTCTTCTTTCATGCACCTCATCTTAGGACTCACGTGGTGCATTGGATTCACATTCAATCCAATAGTAATAGGATCATCCCTCTCCTATAGACTTCCATTGTAGTCGGATAAACAACCTTACTGATGTCCCTCATCATTTGATTCTTCCCTAATAGCATCCTTGACCCCTTTTATCTGATATGACCCACAACTTGGGCCAATGAGGCTTGTCAAGCCTTGGGGTAGGGCAGGTTAGAGCTATACCCTCCTCCTTTTTCTTCCCCATGATCGTCAACCATCAAAACCCTAATACTCCCATTTCCAATGCACCTCAATACGTATAAAACCCATGCCTAACTCTAACTCTCTCTGTTCCCCATCACTCCCAAGTCCTTATGTGCCTCCAGGTCCCTCTAGAATGACATTGTCACCTACTTAGTGAAGGGAATCCCTAATAGCAAGGTTGAAGATGACATGATAGGCGTGGGATATGGGGAGGATGGCCCAGATGCCTCCCTCTCTTACATGCTTTCCCCTCTATCACACCCCCTCTCATTCTCACCCTCTCTCTCTCCATCTCTCCAGTGTGGAGCCCACCTGGATCTCACCCACTCATGACATTCCACACGCCCCTAGGACCCACACACTCATCTTGCAAGGCGACGTGCCCCCAGCCATTCCTGACCGCTCATACCCACTCCAGCACATTGCTTACCACCGCCGAACAGTGCCCAATCATGACCTATTAAGTTGTTGTCATTCTCTACCATGGGCCTGATAAGGTGCCACTCACTCATACAACAACCTGTCTATGTCCCAAATTGGCAAAATCCCCCCCCAAACCAATTAACTCCTTGACCCTTTAACCAAACCTATTGATGTTATATACCATTTTGATTAGGAAAACACCACATCCCCTATAATACTATTCTCTATTATTAATTTTTCTATAATTTTATTATTTATTATAAGTAATTATTTCTATGATCTTCAAATGATGTTAATACTCCACCATCCATTGTGTCTTTCATGATCATAGGCCACCCTAATCTCCTAAATCAGTAAATTTACTTTATCTTTGCCTTGACTAGTGTTTTGGATCATCAAAATGTACCCCTAATAATGACCATATTAACGCGTAATGACTCTTTTATGCACAAATATGATGTTTGATTAAATATGTAACCTTGGCCTAATTTGTCATCATGTAATCATATAACTTTAAAATTAGAAATCTTTATTATGCATTGTGCCATGATGAATTAAGATCTCATGCTAGTATGCCATGCTCAACATATGAGACCTCAAGTTCCTACTTGTGTGTACTAAAATGATATTTTCAGCCTAGCTTGAATTATTAAATTGAAAATATCACAATATTCAAATCTCATGATTTCCCTGGTTCAAAATAGGGGTTTAAATAGGTATATGGTATTACATGTTTACCCACTACCCATACCATGTAGGGTAGGGTAAGGGTAAGCATATTTTCTACCCACCACATGTTTACCCATTACCCACTTTGCCAACATATAAAGAGGGTAGGGTAAGGGAGAATCGCTACCTTACCCGCTCTGCCCATTTACCCATTACTATAAGTTTGAATTAATAATTTGATATTATAGTATGTGTTAGTTCCTTCTAAAAAATCCAATAAGAATAACCACTACTTCTTAATTTGTACTATTATGATTCCAAAACTTTAGTAAACAATGGCTAGCATGTCACTCCTTTTATAGTCATCTATCAAAGAGAAAAGAGGGTGCATAAATATCATATAATATATTAAAAGGATCAGGCTTTGTTTTCTATAAAAATATATGGTTTAATCATTAATGTTTTTGTTGTATAATACCAAAAACATAATTATTACCATCAAAAACTAGTTTTGAAGTCCCTTGTGTTTGATGTAGCCAATATCATATGAAATTGTTGGTGAAAAGATCATATACATGTCTTTGTATTGCTTTACCCATTTCACTCATTACCCTACCCATATACCCTATAGGTAAATAGGTGCGGATAAGGGTAGGGTAAAAGTTTTTAGGAAAAGGGTAATTACCCCACCCACTACCCGTAACTTTGACTTGAGTAAGGGTAGGGGTAAACCATTATCCTACCCTACCCTACCCTACCCATTTATAGCCCTAGTTTAAAACCAGAGATAATTTGCTCTTATGACCCTTCTAATGTGGGTGTTTGACCTAGACCTAAAGTATTTTGGTGACACTTGTACTATGTTGAATAATTGCATGCACGTTGATAAGATTAGAACTATGCTTGAATGACGAAAAACCTATGTATAGGAGAACATCCACTTGATATGAAACATGTTGATCTCATAAATATCTTGCTGATATAAGATCCCTACACTTCCTTTTTACATCTTAGGTTACCTTTGAGTGAATCTAATCTAAGACTCTTGTTCAAGGATCATATCATCACTCTACTCTTAAGGTACACTTCTACCTCTTATTGGCCCTATTACTTGCTATGGATTGTTTTCTATATATAGTTAAAGTGTAGCTTGGCTATGATATATTATTTGAAATAAGTTCCTCATGTGATACTCTATTTGGTATTGTTATACTATATGCTTATCAAACTCTCAAACATTAACTAGATAACCATTATAAAAAAAACCTTGTGATTTACCCAATTGATAGGATTTTTGTACAAGACTCAGTACTCTCTCTATGATATGTCAAGTGAGAAGCAAAACACATGTTGATAATAGGGTTAGATCAATATTCTTGGTCATTTGAGCTCCCTCCCATTGAAATATGGTCAATTGTTGGCTTTTTTCCTTAATTTCCTCATGAACTCTTCCTATGGGAAGTTGTCACCAAAACTAGGCCTTATGATGATTTGTTGAGTATAATGGAAAATATATCTAAAACATGATTTGAACAATTGTTAACTTCCTTAAGTTTGTGTTTCCATATTTCTTGTTTATTTCTCTTACTTGCCAAGCTAAATATGCTCAATCTTAAACTTGTGATCATATATCCTAAAAAATGTACCTTTTCGAACGCATTGATTAATACTTACTTTTCCCTATTAGATGATGTCAAGTAGATATGTTTCTACTCTTTTTTCTTAATTCTATGAGAGACTCAATTCTGCACCAAATTTCATCAACATATTGGATTATATTTTGTAGTGGTAATAGGTTGAACTATCTTTATGATGTAATAGTTTATTCTCTCTTTATCTTATATCTTTTATTGCCTTACGGATTTTGGTGTACCAGAACCTTATGGTTCATTATAATGAGTGGAATACTTTTTTTTTATACATATATATTGTTTGTGTGACTCTTTTGTAATTATATGGATGAATGCTCGGGTGCTATTACCATTTACTCTCTATTCAGGGGATGTAAGGTTTAGGTATTAGTCCGAGAAATGATATCACCGCCTTACACATAGGCCTCCTTGTATGTTTAAGGCATAATGATCCATATGAACCTAGGGAAAACCTAAGTCCATAATGGTGAAACTAAGGTGTATGGGATGGTCTTTTAGCATATTATATCACTTTAAGGACTATGCCACCCAATTAGTTGTGACTAGTTAGTTATATCATTTCCTTCTCCTTCCTGACTATACAATCATGATCTCTCTAGTTTGGGTAGACTAAGGATGGGATACTACTAAAATGTGAATTGGTTTGTAATAATGTGATTATAAAATGATGATTATGATTTATTTCTACACTCAATTTTGAACTATGATCATGAAATCTTACCTTAATAACAATCCAATTTGTCTATACATCATAAGACTCATATCAACCATTATTTTACCTTAGGCACCGAACTAAGTGTCAAAGGGAAAGGAAAAGAGGGATCGAGTGGAGTCATAGGATACCCATGGTAGTTAGGTCATGGAATTAGGAGATTGAAAAGAAAAAAGATGTTACTCATGGATTCCATTCACACCCTAATTACTCAAACCACATTAGTATAACCCAAGGGATCTAAGCCACCTAACCCCAGTCTAAGAGTTCCCCCACCATATTTGACTTCCATAAGATAAACCTTGAAATTGTCTATGGTGAGGATGAAAGGGATATCCCAGATAAGGATGATGATTGACTTCATACCATGCACAACACCTTTAGGGTCCTTATATGCCTTGAGGAGGACAATATCACCTATACCACCTTCCAACTTAGGAATGTTATCAAGATATGGTAGGACAAGAACATCCACTCCCAACAAGTCATCACACTAGATTGGGAAGCCTTCAAGCCCATCTTCACTAGCCTCTTCATGCCTGTATGTGAGAGAAAATAGAAAATTGAACAGTTCTACTGCCTGATCCAAGGGAATCTAACTATGGCTGATTATGGGAAGAACTTTTGTTTCCTAGAATGCCATGCTCATGGGTTAACCAAGGAGGATAGGCAAGAGCATTTTCTCAATAGGTTGCAAATCACCCTATATGGCTTTGTGTTTGCTTCTCGTCCCACCAACTTTTAGGAGACTTAAAATCAAGCATTATCCATGGAGAGTACCTTGGATTCAGGAACTAAGAAAACACCTATTGTAACCTACCTAGGGTTTATCGATGTGGTGCCAGTTGTCCAAGGCCCCAAAGGACCATCTCAACACAACACCATCAACAAAAATAATAGGGGTCGAAGCAGTTTTCGTGGTAGGGGAAAATGAGCCTAGACCATAGTCCAAGTAAGGGGCAATAACAACAACCAGCATCCCAGGAAAGGACAGAACCATGGAAACAAAAACAAGATGGGTGTTTTGCTAATGTGCACCACCTATGGGACCTGTCACCTTGGTTGGTGCATATGCCAGAAGCTAGTGTATCACTTTTGCAAGGAATATGGGAACTTCAGGGGAGCTTGTCCCTACCCTCCTCTACCATGGGCCAACAAGGGTAAGCATCCTGAAAAATGACAAGCTCTTGTTTTTTCCATTAATTCTAAGGAAGCTAATGAAATGGAAATCATTTAATTGAAGGTATCTTTATTTCCAAGTCATTACTTTCTTAATAAGGACAATAACATAAAATTCATCAAACATATTACACTTGTATTTGTGATCTAGGAGTTTTGACCCTTCATGATCACCCTATTGTTTCACTATTTGACTCTAGATCTACTCACACCTACCCTAAAGTCTTTCGGAGTTACTTGAACTTAAATTGAAATACCTAAGTTAGAACATTGATGTCTAAAACCCTAATAAAAGTGTCGCTCTCTTTTATGGACATCATTATCTCATAATTGATTTTGTCTTTATTGACATGGAGGAATTTGACCTCATCCTTGAGATATATGGATTAGTTGTACAAGAACCATTCCAATGGTTTTTTTTTTGAAAAAGATCATCATCTCTCAACATAACTCTCATACCATCACAATTCTTCTATAAAAGTTCAATCTTTGATATCTAAATGGTGCAATATTCGATAAAGAAGTGGATTGAGTACTCATAGATTTGGTTATTTGACGGGGAGGCTAGGTTGTGTTCTATAATTTAGTTTGAACTTGTAGTCCAAATAATCCCATATTAGAGTTGAAACCTAACTCCCCCTCAGGAGGATAGATGGGGCAATGAATGTGAAACAACATTGAATGGTTTTTGTATCTACCAGAAGAGTATGAAATCAACAAGGCCAGTAAAATTGATGAAGGACATGGCAGAGCACAGTTGGGTGCAAAGAAGTGTGCACCCATAATCAATAGGTGTTTAAATTTTTCGGTTGAATAAATTTAAACACTTATTATTATATGATCTTGATACTTCCCAAAGACTGAAATTCTTGATCAATGGAGGAACAATATTACCTGCTCTCCCTATATGTTTGTCTCCCACCTGATTTTCATGGTTGATATGATGATATTCACAAAAGCTTATGTGAGGTTATTGCATGAAAATTATTCTTGACTCCTCTACGTCAATATCTGGGCTCTATAAGCTAGAGAGGGGATAGAGACGACATCCTTCATTGTTGTAGTTTTTTAGGACTATCAATTACTTTCATACTATAACCCAAGAAAACCCTAATACGTCTTCTCTTGGCATGATTGATGTGGTACATGAGTAGAGAAATGTTTTCCTCGAGGAACTTCCTGGACTACCTCCAACACATGAACTTGAGTTTTCTATTAGTTTTGCACCTAGTGCCACAACCATATTTTAAGCACCTTTTCGGCTACTCCATTCGAGATGTGTGAGATTAAGAAACTAATGTAGGAACATATTAACAAGGGTTTCATCCTCTCAACTTCATATCATGGGGTGCACCAATCTTGTTTGTTTATAATAAAGATGGCTCTATGAGAATGTGCATTGACTATTGTATGCTTAATCAAGATACTGCCAAAACCAATATCCCTTCCCAGGATTGACAACCTCTTCAATCAAATTTTATATGCCCATATCTTATCAAAAATCAACCTTGATTGTGGTTATCATCAGTTCAAAGTCAATGAAGAAGACATCTTAAGACATCATTCTAGAATTATTATGGGTATTATGAGTTCTTAGTCCATTTGTCTTACCAAATCCGCCCTTGTCGTCTTCATGAATCTCATGAAGAGTCTTCTAGTCATTTCTTGATAAATTTGTAGTGGTTTTTATTGATGATATCCTCATCTTCTTCAGTGACCATCAGTCACACCAGTCTCATCTTTGTTAGGTTGTAGATGTTCTACAAGCATAAAAGTTTTATTGAAGTTGTCCAAATGTGAGTTTTAGATTGACAAAGTCATGTTACTGAGGCACTTCATCACTGGAGGGGAAATTTCTATTGATCCCACCAAAGTTGTGGTTATTCTTGAGTGCCATGCCCCAAAGACCGTCTTTGATATCTACAACTTTCTTAGACTGGCAGGTTACTACCATTGCTTCATCCCAAACTTCATCAAGACAGACTTGTCTGCAACAAGTTGACTCGAAAAGGGGAACATTTTGTATGGTTTGAATCCTATGATTCTAGCTTCTAGGAGATCAAGATCAAGCTCACCTCTACTCGTATATAGACCCTTCCTTTAGGGATGATGGGTTTGTTATCTTCAATGAGGATTTGAGGTTTGGTCCTAGTGGTGCTCTAACACAAGATGTCAACCTCCCCACACATGATTTCAAGCTCGTAGCAATCATATATGCTTTAAATATTTGGCTCCATTGTCTCTACATTGCTAGTTTCCATATCCACTGACAAAAATATCTTGAAGTACATCTTGACTCAGAAGAATATAAATGTAAGATAGAGGAGATGTATATAGTATCTCAAGGACTAGAACTTCACTATGACTTACCACCCAGGTAAGGTGAATGTGTTAGTTGATGATTTGAGTAGGGATCATGCTAAGTGTTCTTATATCTTTACCACTAAGTGGCAACATATGGAGTTCCTTTCTCCAATGGCATTGAAACACTTGAGAGTCATGATTATATTAGCTAACATTAATGTGAAACTTGGCCTTTAGTCTGACATTCTTGCAGGACAACATAATATTTCTAGTATGGAAAATCATGAAGCTTATGAAAAAAATTCACACACATCCATCTATTAGAATTGCTGGTGGTATTTGATTGAAGTAACATACGTGGGTTCCTAAGGATTCTTCTCTACATGACATAATTTCTATAGGAAGCTCACATGTCCATGCACACTATTCATCTGGGATCTAAAAAGATGTATAAGGACTTTCAAAGGCACTTCTTGTAGAGACATATGAACAAGGATATAGCCACATTCGTCTCAAAGTGCCTTACTTGTCAATAGATCAAGGAAGAGCATCATAGACCTAGGGCTTGCTACATCCCTAAATGCAAATGCGATAACATCACGATGAACTTTTTGGTGGGTTTACCCAGGATCAAGAAAGAGAGTCGTGCCATATGTGTTATTATGGTTCTCTTGAAAAGTCATCTCACTTCATTCTGAACAAGATGACTACCAAAGTTGTTGAACTCAATGAACTATCTATCTGGGAGATAGTATGACTACATGAAATCCACATGTCTATTGTCTCACATTGGGATGCCAAGTTCACTTTTCACCCTTGGTAGCAGGTCCAACATGATTTGGGTATTAAGCTAAACTTCAATTTTTCATATGATCATCAGACAAATGAGTAGTTAGGAAGAAAAAACTGGATCTTGGAGCACCTTCTATGGTCTTATGTTCTTGATTGGCATGGTTAGTGAGACCACTACCTTCCTCTGGTCGATTTTTCCAACAACAACACAAACCATTCCTATAGTGGCATGCTCTCATATGAAGCCTTGTATGGGAGGACATGCAAGTTAACTCTATACTGAGATGAAGTTGGTGAAAGATAGATTTTGAGATTTTAGGAGTTGTAGTTGTATTCTGATAATGTTCATCTGATCAAGAAGAGGTTTAAGAGGGTGTAGTACAAACATAAATCCTATGTTGATGTCTACAGGAATGAGTAGTCTGTCAAAGTTGGTGAGAATGTGTTCTTGAAGATAAGAATAGTCTGGGCTGTTGGTAGGGGAAATCTTACCCCTAGGAACATGAGACCCTTTGAGATTTTGTCTCATATTGGGGAAGGAATTACCTCTATAATATAGTATGATGCATAATGTCTTTCATGTGTCCAACCTCAAGAAACATGTCAAGGATCCCAGTCATGTCATAAATCATGAACATGTTGAGTTGAGAAACTCTCGTCTATCAAGAGGTTCCTATGAAGGTTTTAGATAGTTGGAATAAGTAGCTTATAAACAAAAAGATCGGCATGGTGAAGGTGTTGTGTGAGCACTAGAGTAGTGATAATGTCACCTAAAATCTCAAGTCTGACATGGAGTCACACTTTCCTGACCTTTACAAGGGTGTCCTATTTGAGGGAAAATCCCTTTTTGAAGGAGCGAAGGATGTGCTGAACCACACCTTTTCTCCCTCTTCATTTATGTACCCTCCGTATTAACTTACTCTATTTTCTTACTCTTGACTTCAATTTCATGTTTTGATGTAATTTGATGATTTTTATCTTATCTCCATGTGACATGTACTGACACTCAATTGGACATAAAATCTTGTTTGCATCTACATAAAACATTACTATATTATTCTTATTTTATCTTATCTATGAAACACATTCTACCCTATACATATATTATTTGTGTGAAGGGAACTCACATGCATCCAACACACTAAGTTTCTCTCAAATCTGAGCTACAATGAGAGAGATATGCCCCTTTAAATTCCTTGATCACATAATTTGTTTTGAGATTTTTATGCCTATTTTCTACTCAATTTTTGGGTCATGGTATGGTAACTTGGGCCCAGACCCGAGCACACGACCCATGCACCTCCTTTCTCATTGTACCCCTCTTCTCTTCTCTTCTTTCCCATCTTTCCACCCCTTACTCTAGGACATGTGTGTGTCATCGGGTCATCACATGCCACAAGACTACATCTAATCCGCACATGCCACAAGACTATGTCTAAACCAATGGTCGTAGGATCGCCCCTCTCCTCTAGGCTACCACTGTAGCAAGACCAGAAACATTGTTGCTTTCCCTTTTTGTTTGGTGCTTCATATCCATCATCCTTGGAGCCCTTTAGCCTGCACAACCTATGGCATGGGCCAATGAAGCTTGGCAAGTGTCCAGACAAGATAGGTGAGAGTTGTGCCCCTCCCCCTTTTCTTCCCCATGGTCTTCGTCCATCAAAACCCTAATCCACCCCCTTCTAATACACCTCAACACCTATAAAAATCATCCCTAACCTCTCATCTTCCTCCTCTCTCATTTCCTCATCACTCCCAAGTGTTGCCACACCTCCAGCTCTCCTTGGAATGCCATTGTCACCTACTTAAGATTGGGAAACTATAATCACAAGGTTGAAGATGACACATGAAGCATCAGATTCGGGGAGAACGGCCCATATCTCCCCCTCTCTCACATGCTTTCCTCTCTCTCTCATGCACTCTTTATTTCTATCTCCCTCTCCCCCCTCTCTCAAACTCAGACCCTATATGCATCTCACCCACTCATGGCATGCCTCACGCCCCTCATGACCCCTCACTCAGCTCGTGAGGTGACGTGCCCTTTGCCACTTCTGTTTGACCATGCTTGCCCACACCCACTTCAACGAACGGCTCACCACCGATTAGTGGTGGCCAAAAACAACCTAGATAGCTATTTTGGCACTCCACCTTGGGCCTAGGAAAATGCCAGACACTCATTCAGTGGTCTAGCTACGACCCAAATTGGTAAAATCCTCACCCAAAACTAACTAAAACATGTTTTTCTAATATCCATAACTCCTTGACCATTTCACCAAACCTAGTGATGTTAGATACCATCTTGATCTTGAAAACACCACCATTCCAATGATACTATTCTTAGTTCCTAATTTTGCTTGACTTTACTCTGATTTATTAAAATGTGCTACTTTTATGATCTTTTGAATGAAGTTAATACTCAACCATGCATCCTTTGTGTCATTAATGATCATATGATACCCTAATCCACTAAATGAATAAATTTAATTCGTTTTAGCCTTTACTAATGTCTTGTATCATCTAAATGTACCCTTAATGACCATATTGGCCCATAATGACACTTTTATGCACAAATATGATGTAACTTCTTTAAGTATGGAGTCTTGTCCTAATTTGGCATCATATAATCATCAAACTCAGAAATTAGTGATTTTTATTATGTTTTGTGCATGATGTACAGATCTCATCTAGTATGTCATGTTTGACATATGAGACCTCAAATACCTACTTTTGTGTACTAAAAGATCTTTTTGACCTAGCTTGATTTCATATGATGAAAACATGATAACATTCATATTCAAGCTTTCCCTAGTTCAAAATCAAAGATAACCCTTTTCTTATGACCCTTATGATTTGGATTTTGGGCCTACACCTAAAGATCATGGTGACACTTGTACTATGTTGATAAATGTGTGCATGCTGGTAATGTTAGAATTATGCTTCAATGACCAAAAACTAGGTCTAGGGGAACATCCACAAGATATGAAACATGTTCATATCATAAAAATCTTCCTGATTTAAGACATGTAAACTTCATTTTACATCTTAGGTAATGTTTGAGTGAACCTAATCTAGAACTCTTGTTTATAAATCATATCATCACTCTACTTCAAGGTATACTTCTACCTCTTATTGTCCCTATTACATACTATGGATCATTTTCTATGTGTAGTTCAAGTGTGGCTTGGATATGATATATTGTTCAAAATAGTGACTCATATGATACTCTTTTTGACAATGTTTATACTATATGTTTTTCAAACCCTCAAACATAAACTAAATAACCATTATACAAAACCCTTATGCCTTACTCAATTGATGGGGTTTTTGTCACAAGACTCAGTACTCTCTCCTTGAAATGTCAATTGAGAAGAACATCACATATTGAGAATAGGATTAGATCAATGTCCTTAGTCATTTAAGGTTCCTCACATTGAAATAGCATCAATTTTTGGTTTTGTTCTTTAATTTCCTCATGAACTCTTACTATGGGAAGTTTTCACCAAAACTACCTTGTGTTTGCCTAACCTAGAGCACCATGATAAGATAAGGAGTCATTAGGGATAATGTTAAGATAAGACATGCAAGTAATATTTTTATACTTTCATGTCTATATCCTTATTGTGCCTAAGATCTCAGTGGGTACATCTTAATAAGATTTCTTAGAATAACTAAGATCTAAGGTTTAAATACATGATATGATTATAAGATTTGAATGCAATTAATCATGACTATGTTTCAAGGATAAGATCCATGTATTAAGATTTAATATCATGGTAAGATCATGATGCCAAAATGCATTAAGATCCATAGGATCACATTTAATGAGAGGAAGTAATATTATGGAGTTAGACCGAGTCCCTATGTGCAAGTTATGTAACCTAGACACCTTAGTGCAGATCATGAGACCTAGGTACTAGAGTACATGCATATAGAGAAAGATATGTAAAAAGAACAAAATAAGAGTAAAGAAATAATGGTTGTTTATTTATAAGATTTTCCTACATATTTCCATGTTGGTGGTACTTGATAGTTTGAGATTGTTAGGCATAGTTAGTTATCCATGATAACTATATACTTTGAAGGTGCCTATGAGACTTTATGACAATCGTCAAGAGTTATAATGTATGTGAAACCCTAAGGTGGGTGGTATCTTATAGTTTAATCAAATTTTGAGGAGGAAATTTCCAGAAAGGTCAGTAGTATTGTCACACCCCTGACTTTTTTTTGTAGAACTAGAGAATTTTAATTCATCCCGCTCTCTAGTACAGGCCAAATAAGAGTAAAGTTGACATTGATATCTACTTTAAGCCAAGGGGGCTTATTTGATGCAAAATTACAGGGAATAAAATTGTGAAGAGTGTGTTTTGCTATACCATCAACCACATTGTTCATATTCCTAGGTACATAGAGTACAAGGAGATGATTTATTGTTGACTTGAGGTGGGGAAATTTTCTCCAGTGGGGAAGGAGCAACTCCGGGGTAGATGATTCATTATTCAGAAGTGTAACCGCCTGCTTCGAATCAGATAGGAGGAGTACATTATTGAGGTTCATGCCCTTGCACAATTTACATGCAGCAAGTAGTGCTTGTGTCTCTTCCTTGAGCACCAAGACAGAGTGAAGTGGGACACCTTCTCCATGGAGACACTGCTCCAAGCTATCTACTGCATGAAGACCAATAGCTGCTTTACGGGAGGCGGCGTTGAATGAAGCATCTACGAATATAGGCACTTCGTAGTTACTGGCTATGGGATAATCTGGTTGGGTCCTCAGCTTACTACAAACTCCTGGAGTTGGGAGCTCACGAATCGAATTTGTTCTTTCTTTAACAAATGCAATGCATGATTGCACATTGGGCTGGTAGTTATTGTGCACTTTGTCGTTGCGTAAGTGCCATATGTGCCAGCATGCGATCACTAGGTGAATGTCATTCCCAGGGCTGCTACATGACTGAATGAGATTCTGAATCCATTCATCTTCGTCAAGATCATAGAAATGAGCTAGGACGGTGAGGCCATCCCATATTCCACGGACATGAAGACAGTCCCAGAGATAGTGCAAGAGAGTCTCTAGGTCATTATTGCATAGTGGGCATTCAATGGCGACATTCAGGTGTCAGTGCAGCTTTTCCGCATTGGTGAGAAGGGCACAGTGCTGGAGCAGCCAGAGAAAAATGCGGATACGTTCAGGTAGTCGCAGCCTCCAGATGTTGGACCACTCACCTGGGACAGGTGAGGATTTACCAATTTGAGCTAGAGCATAGGCTAATTTAACCAAGAAGTTTCCATCGTCTTCATGAGGCCAAGCCCATGTATCTGGTATAGGAGAGGCAATAGGAGCGGGTGTGAACTAGATTAGATGCCAAACTACAGGGGTAAGTAAGAGTGGATGAAGCTCATATCCCACTCACCATCATCAAGTTGCATTGAGCTGACTTTGAGGTCAGTAAGCTCAACTGGTATTTTCCAGGAAGGTTCATAATCAGGAATCAATTTACCAAGTATCCATTTGTCGATACAGACATTAGTGTTAGAGCCAAAGTGGATAATCATGCTACATCACTCCGTCAGCAATTGAATGTTTCTTTTGATGAAGGCACATGCAAATGAACAAGGCTTTTTGCTTATTCTGTTGTTGGACATATATTTGTCCCTCATCACCTGGACCTAGAGAGCTTAACCATGATTGATGAAGAACCAAACATTCTTCAGCATTAGGGAGGCATTTTGGTCTCGAGCATCCCTGATTCCCAACCCACCGTCTTCCTTTGGTGTTGTGATCTTCTTCCAAGACACCAAAGAGATTTTTTTTGTTCTTTTCTGCCTGACCAAACAAAATTCTTGACGTTTCTGTTGATATCATTGCAAAGTGAGGGTGACAGTCGAACTGTTTGCATGGCATACGAGGGGATCTCTTGTAGCGTATATTTAGAAAGCATAATTCTCCCTGCAAGTGAGAGGTGTCGGGTGGACAAGCTTGTCATGCGATCCTTGATGGTCGTAATGATTTGCTTGTGGGTAGCTTTGTTAATACGGTGATGGAGGATTGACACTCCAAGATAACGGCCCAAGTCATCAAGTATGGTCAATACCAAGGCATCTACAGAAGGCATGCTTGTCGGCTCATGTGGTGTTGGCTGAGAAGAAATATCTGGACTTGGCCTTGGAGACAACTTGTCCGGAGACAGTAGAAAAGTCACTGAGAACTTTCAAGATAACATCATCTTGAGTAGCATCTGCTTCTACCATGAGAAGGATGTCATCTGCGAACATAACATGAGAGAGTGATAGTCCTTTGTGGGTGAGAATGATAGGTTTCCATGTTGCACCATGTACTGCTTGGTTGATGGCCTGAGAAAGGTGTTCCATGTAGAGGACGAAGAGGTATGGGCTCATTGGATCTCCTTGCCATATGCCTTGGGTAGACCTGAAGGCATCGAGAGGGGTTCCTTCCCAGAGGATGGAGGTGCTTCCACTTGATATAATTTTCATGATCAGCTTGATAGTTATTTTATCCTGGATAAATGACCATCGCATCCTATCAAAAGCTTTAGCTAAATCCAATTGGATGCATACCCATTTTTTCCACCCAATTTTGTGTTTCATGGAATGAATGACCTCTTGGACTAGTAGGATGTTATCACTAATCTTCCTTCCTGGAATAAAGTTGGTCTATGCCTCTGAGATCCATTTGTTAAGGTGTGGCTTGAGGCTCTCAACGATGATTTTAGAAATTAGCTTAAAGCAGGTATTGTTGAGGGATATTGGCCACAACTCGGAGCAACGCTGAGGCTGCCTTGTCTTTGGGATAAGAATCATGTAGGAATCTGCAAGCTTGTTGTTAATGTGTCTAGTATTAAAGAAATGTTGCACGGTTCTAATAACAGAGTTACCCACTGTGCTCCAGTGAGATTGCAAGAATTCATTGTAGACACTGTCAGGTCCGGGCACTTTGGATGGTGGCATCAGATGTACAGTATCAAGTATTTATTTTAGGCTCGGCGTTCGGGCAAGGAAGTTCAAGCCTTGAGGTTGAATGTGGTAGAACTAGCAAGCATAGTCTTCAATAGAGCCCGATGTAACAGACAGTGCTCCATCTATGGTCATGAGGTCGATGAAGAAGGCACGAACAAGTAGTTTGAGGGCAGCTGGGTCATCCACCCATTCTCCATTGTTGTCTCATAATTTGTTGATCTTCATGAAGTGCCACCGGGACTTGATGTAGGATTGGAAGAACTTGGTATTTGCATCACCAAATTGCCACCACTGAATATGAGATTTCTAGTGCCAATCTTGTTCCTCACGGAGAAGCAGATGGCCATATTGTTCTTACAATGATATGGAAAGAAAGTCGTTAGCAATACAAGGATTGAAGGTGTTTTTTACCTGACATTGATTAAGTCAAGCAAGAAGCTTTGATTTTTCATTATGTGCTACCTGACTATTTTATTTCTCCCACTTGATGGTAGCATTTTGGAATTGGGAGAGAGCTTCAGTGAATGGTAGAGTACCATTCCATCGTGGCAGAAGTTTCTCACAGAAATCCTTATTGGAGGCCCAACTGGCTTTAGTTCTAAAGACTACTTTCTTGGCATTTCATTGATTAGAGCTGGACAGTAGGATTGGGTTATGATCTGAGTATGGTCGAGGCAACACAATGGATTTGTACCCACCGTTAGTTGATTGTCAATCATCATTAGTGAAGACTCTATCTAGTTTCTCAAGGAGGTTGTGTCGCTTAAAGGTATAGAAATGTCCATCCATACGGACCTCAGATAGCCCATTTTTAATTAGGAAGTCTTTAAATAAAGCATTGTTATGGTGGTCAAAGTGTTTGCCACCTTTCTTCTCGGATATATCTAGCATTGTATTAAAGTCTCCCACTAATGCTCAGGCATTTAGGAGTGTGGGGGCGATCTCCAGGAGCCGCTGCCATAAACAATGATGCTTAGTTGGGTTGGGGCTGCCATAGATGAAAGTAATATGCCAAGCACCATTAACTTTGTAGTGAATGAATTGACGGTGGTTGAAGATGATATCAACAGAGCAGATATCATCATTCCATAGGATCCAGATACCCCTCGAGAATCTAAGGGCCTCGACCCTATGGGAAGCAGAATAACTGAGCTTTTTTATTATGGTATCGGCAGAAGTACCACTACATCTGGTTTCAATCAGTACCAACATGTGTAGTTTGTGAAGACATTTGTACTCAGAAAGAAGGCAAAGTTTGTCCTTGGAGCGATCTCCTTAGACATTCCAGCATAAAATGTTCACCATATTATACAGATATAGAGGTGTAGGGTTCCTTTAATGAATAGCCGCATAGAGTCCCAATGCCTGGGCACTCCCATCTAAACCAACATCAGTTGTAGTGTTGGTTTCGGCTATGTCCTCCATGATTGCATTCTCATCTTCAAAGTCTAGTTGCTTCTTGGGTTGAGAGGTGCTCAGATTCTCAACCAGTTGGGCCAACTTTCCTTTTTTTCTCTCCCTTCCTGGGCTAACCATAACATTTTGGTAGATAACCCTTCTATTACGTAGGATTACACCATGTCCTGCCTTGTTGCTTCCCCATTGGAAGCTATTGGGGGATTGATTAGGGTTTACAGGCGGTGGGGATCCCTGGAAATGGAAAATGTCACTATTATTTGGGGCACATTGTCTGCCCTTCGAAACTTGGCTATCATAGAGGGTCACGACAGAAGCCTTCTCAGTGTTGGAACTATTTGATGTGTTGTTTTTGACAGTATGGTTCTTCTTTTTGTTCATGCAACTCACCGCTGTCTCCCAATCGGAGTCGTCTCCCCCAGCGTTAGTGACTGTGGTAGCCTTATCAGCTTTGTTTTCTCCCTCTCCCATCTACTTGCCCATCTTGGTAGTTGTGGAGTTCTTAGTAGGTGGGGGTGCATCCTTTTTAGGTTGCATGTGCCGTATGGTTTTTGATGCATGTATTGCTTTAGAATAGGTAAGGGGCACACTGGGGTACGGCGGTAGATGCAGAAGGTTCCTAGGGAACAAAGGTCTTGATGAACGTACAGTCTGCCTCTACATGGCCAAGCTGGCTGCAGCGCAAGCAGATGGACGGTAGGTTTTCATATTCAAGACGGTAGTGCTTTCCATTTAGGAAGATGGCCGGTAGCAGTGGCATAGTGATGTCTACCTCCACAGCTAGCCGGGCGAATTTCCCACGGTTGCCTGTTGTGGTGGTTGAGTTGATCTTTATGGCTTTGCTAACGAGATCGCCTATGCTTGTAAGAAGTTTGTTCTGGTAGAGGAAGACTGGGAGGTCTTCCACTCTCAACCAGAAAATGATCTTGTGCCTGATCGGGTTGGAGGGGTGGAAGTCTGGCGACCAAGATTGTACAGAAAGATAGTTCCCAAAGATGACCCAGGTTCCTCCCATCATAACCTTGACAAAATCATCCTAGTTTCCTAGTTGTATGATATAATAGCCTTTCTCAAGATTGATGGCTCAGGAGGTATGTGTCAGCGACCAGAGAATAGAGAGCCAGATGACTAAGGTATGGAATCTGATGTTACCACCTACGAGCTTGATGATGACAGCATGTTTCCACGGCTCAAGCAGTGACAGAAGAGAGGTAGGATTGATTGTGATGGTGGGCAAGGCCCCACTCTTATCTATGGCTATATCAGTGGTCGTCAGTGTGTCTGGAGAGACAATGGGGATGAAGTTAGAAACTTTCCTCCAGATCATAACATCCTTGAAGTTGCGGGTGATTGGCCTTGGAGAATCTTCCTCGACAGTGGTCATGTTGTTATCGGCTGCAGTGAGGGGCTGTTCATGCTGGTTGTCATCAGCCTCTAACGTACCTTGTCCATGACCTCCCCTGCTACCTCCTCGTCCTCTACGGCCACAGGATGTGCCGCCGTTATGAAGAAACCCTAGCGGAGCGTGCATTTCCATAATATCACACCCTGACTTTGGAACCTAGAAAGTATGCAATTAAGTCATTGATGAAATCCTTGGATCCCTTTAGCCTGCACAACCTATGGCATGGGCCAATGAAGCTTGGCAAGTGTCCAGACAGGATAGGTGAGAGTTGTGCCCCTCCCCCTTTTCTTCCCCATGGTCTTCGTCCATCAAAACCCTAATCCACCACCTTCTAATACACCTCAACACCTATAAAACACATCCTTAACCTCTCATCTTCCTCCTCTATCATTTCCTCATCACTCCCAAGTGTTTCCACACCTTCAGCTCTCCCTGGAATGCCATTGTCACCTACTTAAGATTGGGAAACTATAATCACAAGGTTGAAGATGACACATGTTACAACCCCAAATTTTCGGTTCTTTTGATGAGAAATGCAATTTCTCTTAATAAAGGTAAATGAGCAAATACTGATGTGATTTGATTTGAATCAATGAATTTCGTTTATAATAGCCTTGATGATTTCTTAATGGGCTTTATTGGATATTGGGCCCAATAACAAGGAAAAGAAAAAGGAAATTCAATTAGTAAATGAATAATTAAGAAATAGAGAAAAGCAATATGTAGAAACCTTTAGAAGGCAAAAGAATATTCCTCAAAGGTGGTTTCTGTGCCCTTTTGGATTCCTTGGGTTCTAAGGAGTCCAAGTTGCAATGATAATGCAACAAGAGAGAAAAGATCAATTAAGTATTGCCTTATTAAAGGAAATATGAAATAATAATAATATTATAAGAAATATGTGGATATTTGGATAATGGATCTATCTTGGATAAGATTTCATGACCAAATTTTCCTAATGGAGAAAGGAATCAAAATCAAAAGAGAAAAGCTAGAGATAAACAATTAATCAAGAATATTTGAAATAAAGGAGATAATGCAAGAAATAAAGAGAGAAGTGAGGGTTTGGTCATGATGAGTAATAATTCGAACCCCACTTGCTTTCTTGGATTACAAGGAATAGAAATAATGGGAAATAAGAAAATAAGAAAGAGAAAATAGGTGAGAAATATACCTATTTGAGTAATATCTTGCACCTAAAGAAAAGGCACGTTTTCTTCTGGATAATGAGCCCAAATTTGGCAGAGAGATAGATTAAATCGTTATTAAGTTTCTATCAAAATTTGAGATTAATTGGATACTCGGTTTGGGAGTTATGGCTTTTACAAAATTCCCTAAAGTGTTGGGATTATAGTAAATGTCACGTTTATTTTCTCGATTAAATTGATATATAAAATCCATATAAGGATCAGGCGCACCGCACAACAGCCATTGGATTAAAATCCAAGGGCACCTGGGTCATCTTCTACCTCAGGTAGGACTAGGAGCAGTAGGAGTTTGATCTGATCTGGATTCTCTGGTAATATAGCCAATGTGTGGTTTTGGAAACTCTCCCAATGATTTGGGGAGAAGATTCCAGACCCGATCATACCGGGTGTCCCAACCTGAGGAGGACTAGGGAATATTTCCCAAACATCTTGACATCGACCCCTGACCCAGATCTATATAAGGGGGTACATGCCTCCCTTTAACAAGGTAACCTCGCCCTTAGGACTCTGGTGGAGTCCGCAATACAATCCACGATCCAATTTTTGTGCCAAGTCATGTGTTTACCCTCTCCCTACCATGGCGTCATGGCCAAGGAACCTCCTGTCCGTCCCATCAACTCTGACCATCTCTAGTAGAGATGAGACCACCGTCGAGTTCGATGGCTCGTGGCGAAGGAGGAGGCATCACCGGTTGCTGGGGAAGCCAGGTTCGCGAAGTCAACCTAGTAGTTGACTATCGGGCAATGATGGATCACGAACAGAGGTGAATCGCGAGCTTGAAGATGATAAACATAACATTTATCAAAATACCCCCAAGCGCGTGAACCAACTATCACTTTATCACAGGGACACAGAGGTCTTTTTGCGCCCTGACTGAGTTACCAATGAAGAAGCGGCCGGATTGGCTGACGTGGCGGCCAGTGATTGGCCGAAAAGGTAATTCTTTTATCAATTCGTAATTAATTTTTGGTAGCTCCGATGGAAACATGCAAAATATGAAAATTGATCAGAGAACGCGTAGAATCCAATAAAAATAATCTTAGAGTCTAATTTTGTTCATAATTGCAAAAGTATGCTAATTTAATGAAAAGTGCTTTGAAATCATGTTAGAAACCCTAATTGAAATTAATGGTTAAGTTCATGATGCTTAATTGGTGAAATTAAGTAATAGTAACTTGTTGAAATGTTAATGATGAACTTGAACCTGATCTAGATGAATTATTGCATGGTTTAGGGCTTTACACCAATTATGAAAGATAAAGCATTTAGAAACCCTAATTTAGGGTAAAAGAGGAAAAGATTATATTTAATTAGAAATATGTGAAAATGTGTTGTTAAATGATGATCCTAAACCTATTAGATGAGATAGGTTACGATCCTTAGGGTTTGTGAGTTATTTTTCTTAATTAGGGTTTGTAGTAATAGGAGTGAAAGAAAAACCTTGATTGTAATCGAAACCCTAAAAGTGGCCTAGAAAGCCTAAGGTGGAATCCAATTCTATCTTGAGAATGTTTTGGATAAACTATAACACTTGGATGTATTGCATTAATTTCAAGATATTGATGATTGCTTGTTTGATTGTTCTTTATCATTATTGCTTGGACATCAAGTTGCTCTGACAGGTATGTGATTTATTATGGTTAATCGCATTAGTTTCCCGAAGAGTTTCTTAGATGATTCATCGCATTGAATGCAACTTATCAGTTGGATGTTCATACTTGCAAATTATAGTCACTATGATTATCACAATTGTAAAATAAGTGTATATTCTCACACCTACATGCCACCCTGATGGATGATGCAAAAAGGTCAAGCCCATGAGGGAAGACCAATGGGCATCATGAGAGGTGACCCCAGGCACCAAGCTCGGGATTAAGAAGGTGGCCTATGATATTGTATGACTAGAGGGCACCATGAAGGGTGACCCCAGGCACCAAGCTCGGGATTGAGAAGGTGGCCTTAAGTCAATGGCAAAAGTGAAACCCGAAAGGGGGTATGCCAGGGTTAGGGAAAAAGCGGTGGAGAAAGTCACACTAAAAGCATAATTTGGCATGTTAATTAACTTGATTGTGATATTTAGATTGTTAGCCATATTTGTGAAATTTTGGTTGTCCCCACATACTGGCATATTTCGATATGCTGACCGATGTTTTGGTTGTCGGCTTTTTAGGTACAAGATTGAAAAGGACAAATAGTAAAGTGGCATATGTGGAATTAAATAAGAGTTAAAGTACAAAGGAGGATTAGTTAGAATAGACTCCAGATGTGGATAGAAGTAGATATCCAAGTTTTTGAAAAGGTATGCAAAGTTTAATTTATTTTATACCCGTTTTCAGTTAAGTTGGTAAAATTTGATAATTGTTATTGATTATTTGTCGAACCTTTGATCCTATTAATTGAGATAATAGCTCTGACCTCTTGGTCTCCCTTAATTGGGGGTTATCGGGAAGCAGGGTCGTTACAACACATGAAGCATCAGATTCAGGGAGAACGGCCCATATCTCTCCCTCTCTCACATGTTTTCCTCTCTCTCTCATGCTCTTTTTATTTCTATCTCCCTCTCTCCCCTCTCTCAAACTCAAACCCTATCTGCATCTCAAACATTCATGGAATGACTCATGCCCCTCATGACCCCTCACTCATCTCGTGAGGTGACGTGCCCTTGGCCACTTCTATTTTCCCATGCTTGCCCACACCCACTCCAATGAACTGCTCACCATCGATTAGTAGTGCCCAACCACAACCTAGATAGCTATTTTGGCACTCCACTTTGGGCCTAGGAAGATGCCAGACACTCATTCAGTGGTCCATCTACTACCCAAATTGGTAAAATCCTCGCCCAAAACTAACTAAACCATGTTTATCTTCTAATATCCATAACTCCTTGACCATTTCACCAAACCTAGTGATGTTAGATACCATTTTGATCTTGAAAACACCATCATATGATACCCTAATCCCCTAAATGAATAAATTTAATTCATTTTAGCCTTTACTAATGTCTTGTATCATATAAATGTACCCCTAATGACCATATTGGCCCCATAATGACTCTTTTATGCACAAATATGATGTAACTTGATTAAGTATGGAGCCTTGTCCTAATTTGTCATCATATAATCATCAAACTCAGAAATTAGTGATTTTTATTATGTTTTGTTCATGATGAACAGATCTCATCTAGTATGTCATGTTTGACATATGAGACCTCAAATACCTACTTTTGTGCACTAAAGATCTTTTTGACCTAGCTTGATTTCATATGATGAAAACATGATAACATTCAGATTCAAGCTTTCCCTAGTTTAAAATCAAAGATAACCATTTTCTTATGACCCTTATGGTTTGGATGTTGGGCCTAGACCTAAAGATCATGGTGACACTTGTACTATGTTGATAAATGTGTGCATGCTGATAATGTTAGAATTATGCTTCAATGACCAAAAACTAGGTCTAGGGGAACATCCACAAGATATGAAACATGTTCATATCATAAAAATCTTCTTGATTTAAGACATGTACACTTCATTTTACAACTTAGGTAATGTTTGAGTGAACCTAATCTAGAACTCTTATTCATAAATCATATCATCACTCTACTTCAAGGTAAACTTCTACCTCTTATTGTCCCTATTACATACTATGGATCGTTTGCTATGTGTAGTTCAAGTGTGGTTTGGATATGATATATTGTTCAAAATAGTGACTCATATGATACTCTTTTTGACATTGTTTATACTATATGTTTTTCAAACCCTCAAACATAAACTACATAACCATTATACAAACCCTTATGCCTTACTCAATTGATGGGGTTTTTGTCACAAGACTCAGTACTCTTTCCTTGAAATGTCAATTGAGAAGCACATCACATATTGAGAATAGGATTAGATCAAGTTCCTTGGTCATTTAAGGTTCCTCACATTGAAATAGAATCAATTGTTGGTTTTGTTCTTTAATTGCCTCATGAACTCTTACTATGGGAAGTTTTCACCAAAACTACCTTGTGTTTTCCTGACCTAGAGCACCATGATAAGATAAGGAGTCATTAGGGATAATGTTAAGATAAGACATGCAAGTAATATTTTTATACTTTCATGTCTATATCCTTATTGTGCCTAAGATCTCAATGGGTACATCTTAATAAGATTTCTTAGAATAACTAAGATCTAAGGGTTAAATACATGATATGATTATAAGATTTGAATGCAATTAATCGTGATTATGTTTCAAGGATAAGATCCATGTATTAAGATTTAAGATCGTGGTAAGAGCATGATGCCAAAATGCATTAAGATTCATAGGATCACATTTAATGAGATGAAGTAATATTATGGAGTTAGACCGAGTCCCTATGTGCAGGTTATGTAACCCAAACACCTTAGTACAGGTCATGAGACCTAGGTACTAGAGTACATGCATATAGAGAAAGATATGTAAAAAGAACGAAATAAGAGTAAAGAAATAATGGTTGTTTATTAATAAGATTTTCCTACATATTTCCATGTTGGTGGTACTTGATAGTTTGAGATTGTTAGGCATAGTTAGTTATCCATGATAACTATATACTTTGAAGGTGCCTATGAGACTTTATGACAATTGTCAAGAGTTATAAGGTATGTGAAACCCTAAGGTGGGTGGTCTCTTATAGTTTAATCAAATTTTGAGGAGGAAATTTCCAAAAAGGTCAGTAGTATTGTCACACCCTGACTTTGGAACCTAGAAAGTATGCAATTTAGTCATTGATGAAATCAATATAGGATTTATTTATGGTTACAACAAGATTCCATCCAATTTTCAGGATATTTGGATATAAGAGAAAAAGAGTGTAGAGAGGGTCTTTTGTGCAATTTGTATAGTTTTATAATATCCTTACGATGTTTAGTGACTTCATATGTAACTTGATGATATGAACTAACAATCAAAGTAGAACAATGAAGAAAATATGATGACTCTGGTCAATGGATCTGGACCTTAGACCTAGTTTAGAATTTCATATTAAGAAAGCAATGTAATTTTGATCAAATGTATCATGGGAAGATTCAATTGAGAATTTATGTTAGTCCAAATTTTTTTTTGTTATCAAGAATATTATTAATCTTATTGACCCTAGTGAAGACCAAGGAATGGTCCATGCACCCTAGAACCCAACGCAAGTATGATTGGACCAATTAGGATTCACAATTGGGTCCTTGGAAACAAATTTAAGAATTTAGTATTTCGTGCTCATGGTAAATGTTCAAAATATCTTTAGTTGACGGAGAATTGGGCTACAAGATTATACAAAAATCTTATATAATTTTGATTTATCTAGTGGTCTAGGTAATTAAATTAGTAGTTATCTAGTTTTTACCTAAAAGGTAGGTTTAGGGTATTTATTTGTTTCTTTTTTACCTAAGATGATGCTAAAGGAAAGATAATGGAAAGATAATCTTAATTAAAAAATAGGGATCAAATAGAATTAGTATGTGCAGAAATAATTATTTCATTGATTTGGATTTTTATAAAATCAAAAGAAAAATAAAAAAAGGACGAGACTCCCCATCCTGCTAACTAGAGAGTAATGGCTCAGGATAAACATGACTCAATTAGAATCGTACCAAAGGAGAAATATCCTCGCAAGATCTGATATTGGATGATATAAAATCTTTCATTTCGAAAGTATAGTGGTAGAAGACTGCTAGACTAGGGTTTTGACTACGAAGAGACAGAGAAGGAGAAAAAAGGAAGGAGAGGAGAAGGAGAGCTACTGAAAGAAGCTATGAGGGTGTTCTATGAGGAACCTTGATCCTAGTCACCCAAACTAGGACAATAGTGCCACCCTTGTTGAGAAAATAGGCCAGTGAGGGAGGTGCCACTTTACTTGTAATCACGTGGCCAAGGAGATGAGTGCACATAACCAAAGTAGTTCCATCTGGCGGTGGCCTATTGTTGATACAAAATAAGGGAGTTGCTATTGACCCCTTGCATATGCATCTATTGATGAATGGTGGTAGGGTGATGATCATGTTGGCCAGAGAGGTACTGTCAAAGACGCTAGTTGCCTCTATTTCCATAGAGATTGCTTACACATCAGGCTCCTGGCTGTCGCAGACTTTAAAAATGTAGCTACATTGCTCTATAAGACAAAGCATATCACAAGGGAGAAGGCAAACATGTCAGGTCAATCAGCCTGTTGGGCGACCAATCATAGGACCATATGTCTAGAAGGAAATTGGAAAATAAGGTAACAAATATGAAGATTTAAATTTGATTAAGATACTTTAGGAATTCATGATAATTGATTTGGTTGTCAGAATAAGACAGATAAGGGATTATTGGAAATCTTGAGAGATGATCAACAGAATAATAGAGTTCTAAGATCTTGGTAAGCATCATATGATGCAATTACATTAAGGAAACAATAGATGTGATTGTATGTGTAAATGCTATATTAAATTTTTTGGATTGAAGGGCTCTAGATGGGGGTGAATGGAGCTAAAAACACTTGCACAAAAATCGTTAGCCCTTCAAGCTACTTCAACTAAGCACAATTGCAAATAGCGAATTTGATGGCAATCTATACATGTATAGCAAGGATAATATAGATTAAAACAAGAACTTGAACAAGCTATTTTAGAGTGGTTCCACTCTCCAAACTAAGAGAGAGTCATTCCACTACATAGAGAGGTCAAACTCTAGGATTTCTTAACCATGTCTACTCCTTATATTCACTTATAAGAGTTGTAACGTATGACCTTCCTTTTCTGGGACAAGGATACCCAACTTCCCTTTAAGGTCAAGGGAGCCAATACCCTTACAACTAAGGTCTTACCTATCCAAAGGATAGTCTTTTACCTCACCAAGGTCTTACCCACTCTTGCAAGGAGTTGGATGCCTTCACCAAGGAGATCCCCTTCTTACAGTGAGTCTTTTGCCTTGAATGGTTTACCCACTCAGCTCCTTGGATCTTCTTCCTTGTCCTCCTACTTCACTTGGAAAATCTTTATGCACATTCTTCTACAACATGAAGAAGCTTGCACCTTCTCCTTCACTTGGAAAAGCTTTCACCAACTTGATCTTGAAGAAAGGGTTGGGAAAAGAGAAGCTTTGATAGATTTACTAGCATACAATGAAGTAGCTCTCTCACACAGATCCCATCTCACTCATAATGACAAATTGAAGTGTAATCAAGAGATACAAAGGGGATCAAGTGCATTGTATGCACTCAACTATAGAAAGGATCCTAAATAGCATGAAGGAGCAACTTTGGAATGAACTCCAAGAGGTCCTATTTATAGCTGAAGGTGTCCACTATAGGGTAGGAACACTTATGAATATTTTCTAGCCATTTGCGGTGTTGCAATGAAGATAATTTCAAGTTTTGCAACACTCGAATGGTTAGAATCACTTTTTCTATGTTTTCCGTACAGTGCATTTAGTCGAATTTCAATAAAGATAACTCGACCAATTGCATTATGCAACAAAGCCAATTTAAATCATTTTGTCATGGTGGAAACTCGATTGGTCCACTTAAATTAGTTTTTGTTTGTGCAGGTATTTGTCGAGTTATGTGAGTGTGCAACTCGATTGATCAAGATCATTCTTAAAATCCATCAAGGATCGGTCAAGTTTGTAACTCGGTCGATGAATATCCTGTAATGAATTTTGGAAAATGGCTTTTGAGTAATCAAACGTTCGAATTAAGGGTCCCTAATTTTTTTTCATCTTAGTTACAAGTTATATCATTAGTACAGATGATTACAAAAATTATCTAAGGTGATTTGAAGTGATTTCCACAAAATTACATTTGCATTGCTTTTGATTTGAACTATCACAAGCTAGGGATTGATGGATTTGATCCTTTTCATGTACGTGATGCCTGAAATCAATCTCAAATAAATATATTTGATACATATGAATGGAGTCATTAAGTCATTATCAAAATATGGACAATGTGTAACACTTAGGTCAATATTCTCCCCCTTTTTGACAATGACAGACCATTCCTCAACATATTGAAAAGGATATGAAATTTAAAGCTTTACCTTTGAGAAATGATGTGAGAGTTAAACCTTTACCTTTTGAATTGCAAGGGGATACATTAATGAACAATGTGAATTTATCCCCCTTAATTTATGCTTACCGAAGCCTGCATGGTTATTCTTTCCATAAATAACCATAGCACATATACATACTATATGGTCCTCTATCAAGTCACATGATAAGTATATAATTGGAAAGACAAGGATCTTATAAGCAATAAAAACAATATGGTTGATATCACTTCTCCCCCTTTGTCATATCAAAAAGTTAGGGAGGTAGAAGAGCAAAAAAGCATAGGTCTTCTATACAAGCATAAGCAAAAGTAATCAACCATATATAGCACACACCAAATAGAGACGAAGCACAGAGCAACAAGCAATCCAGTGTCATAATCAAAATATGGGATAACATACCAAGAACTCATAGGATATGATCAACCAAAAAGTTATGGTACATAGGATTAAGATTACAACACTAAACATTTCCTCTCAAAAAGAACCACAAACCAATGATAAAACATCAAGATGATAAAATAGTACACCTCAGATGCAGTGCTGAAATGTCTTAGTACATAATAGTCTAACATGATGGATATGACCAGCACCTAAAGACTATAGAATGAAAACATCTAAGGTATATCTATGCTATCTATATTGATGGGGTTATCATCAGTAGCATCATGATTGGCATCAGGATTGTAGTCCTTGTCATCATATGAAGGTGCAGTAGAGACAGCAACAACCTCACCTTCATCGCCAAAAGAACCAGCAAAGTATTCATCAAAACCACCCTCAGATCCATCATCCTCAGTACCCTTGGCATGATCAACCTCATCCTCAGTAGCCTGGACAGGCATCTCCTCATCAACAGAAGGACCAAACCATGACCTGGCCATTTGGCATTCTGCTCAGCCCATGACATGCCACATGCATGTAATTCATTGGCTTGCTTAAAGGAGAGAATAGAAGACCCAAAGCTAGCAAGAAAGGTCATAGTAGGACAAGTAGGTAGAGTTAGTAGAGAAAGAGCACTAGGAGTAGGTCCACATCAGCATTAGGGGTGGCAGTGGAAGTAGTGGGTGGAGGGGCAGGGTAGAAGTGATTGTATGCATAGGAGGCATAGTCACATGGGTATGGCTGGTAGGAAGGGTAGGGATGAATACAGGACAGGTTCATGTATGATGCGATTTGGCATAGGTCATGATGGATATGATCCGTAACCTGAAGGTTATACGCCTACTGGTGTATCATGTAACCCATAAGGGCTTTATTTGACATTGAGAAAGAGATGTGGTCAGGTCAGGTGGTGGTGAAGGTGGAGGTGGATGTGCCTAGGTGGAGATGGAGGTGGAAGTCCATGTTTGGTAGGATAGGTAGGGAGGAAGGTTTTCTTGATCATAGTATCACTGATACATACACCTTTTTTACTATGTTTGTAGTGGAGATCATGGAAAAGGGACTTTTCTAAGTTTCAAAGGTAAAGGGACCACAAATCAAGGTAGGGTAGGGGTGGGTGTCATGGGTGTTCTTCCCATAATCAAAATTGGTGATGTGATGTAAAATGTATCTATACCATTTGACTTTGACATTCTTCAAAAGATAGTACATGAACACAATGGTGTTTTCTACAATTTTTGTTTGGTTTTTCTTTGGATAGACATTATAGTTAACTACCAATGCAATCAAATAGTTTTTGAGATCCATGGAAAAGGATGGTAGGGTTGACTTCTTCCTATAGGGAACACTGGACTTCTTCAAAAACTTGTGAATATCAGGAAGAGTAAGATTAAAGCTTTTGTAGAAGGCCTCACAGTCAAGCGGGTCATAATAATCAGGATAGTCATCTCTCCATGTGTCAGTAATCTCAGTACCATTAAAAAAATATATTCAAAGAATCTTCAGAGATGGTAAATTTGGTATCGGCAATCATGGAAGTCAGAATAACCTGAGAATAAAGTGGTGGCACAGTAGTTTCATAAGTTCATTTGATATTTGCATAAAACTCATGGACCGCCTTAGTTCTAGTGATAGAATTGTGGAAGCATAGGTGTTCGACGCACAAAGAACCTAGATGATGTGAAGAAAAAAACTCAGCAACCTCCTTGATAATCATCATGGTGAAATGAGGCTCAAACAAAGCTCTAAAAGGGAAAGGCTTCCTAGGAAGGAGCTCCATATATAGATTTAAATCTTCAAAGGAGAAGAAGGAGGTGCCATCAAAGGATAAGAGGCTAGGAGCATAGGAAGATGAGGGTGCTCCACTAGGGATGGCTCTCTCCCTATGGTTGGAATCCATGGAGGCAGATGGAGAAGCAAAGAACAATGAAAGAGAAAGAGAATGTCACAAGTAGGTCATATAGCCACCTAGGTAGGTGTTGGAAGAGGAAAGGGAGGCTAAACAAGGCTTGGGAGAGGAGGTGTGAGCCTAGGGTTTGAGGTCAAGGAGGTTGGAGGTCGGGATCGGTCAACTTTTCTCTAGTTGAGAGGGAGAAAAGTCAGTTGATACCCTTTTGTAATTTTGTCCAGCCCGACGGTCAGTCGAGTTCTGAGATGTGGAAACTCGACCGATCATGTATTTCCATGTGACCTCAGCCAGGGTTCGGTCGAGTTTGCAATTTGACTGATCGACAGTCTGTCTAAAAATTATAAATTTTAATTCCTAGCCTCTAGGTGCTAATTGGATTTATTTCTTTAGCATATTATGCATTTTAGACATATTGAGGCACATTTCACTCATCATAGGGTACTATTTCGCAATAAAACATTTGTTTGTGAAAATAATACCCAAAAAAAGCAAAACAAGGCATTACAACATGGCAGTTTAGTACATAGCAAGCAAGACATGATCAATTTTAAGCAAGAAACATATAGGTAAGAGAACAACTAGCTAGAAGGCATGTCAATATCATCAAGAGAAGTTATAGGAAGTTTTGATCTAATAAAAGCAATTTCTCTCTAGCTAGAAGTTTAGTGAAGATGTCCATGAGATGATTCTCTGTGTCCACATGCATGATATAAATATCCTTCTTGGCAATGTGGTCACAAAGAAAGTGATGATGGACCTCTATATGTTTAGCTCTAGTATGAAATATAGTATTGTACGACAAGTTAATTGCACTATTATTATCACAAAAGATAGGAGAAGCATCAAAATAAATGTTAAAATCTTGGAGCATTTTCTTCATCCATAGACTTGGGCACAACAACTCCTACCTACAATGTATTCAGCCTTAGTAGTTGAAAGAGCCATAGTGCTTTGTTTCTAAGAGAACTAAGAAACTAGGAAAGGTCCTAGGAAGAAGCAAGTGCCCCACTTGTACACTTTATATCAATCAAACAACCTGCATAATTAGCATCACTATAAGCAGTACGAGTAAAAGTCCCTTGACTTAGGATACCATGATTTTGGCTAGATACCTAAAAATCCTCTTAATTTCTATAAGATGTGATTTCCTAGGACTTGATTGAAAGCAAGCACACAATACAACACTAAACATTATATCATGTCTAAAGGTAGTTAAATAAAGTAAACTTTCATTCATACCTCTATAGATATTCTCATCTACCTTTTCTCCTTGCTCATCTCTGTCAAGCTTGGCGATGTTTGACATGGGGGTGTCCATTGTCTTGGTGTTATCCATTCCAAAATGCTCAAGTATTTCACTGGTGTCCTTGCCTTGGTTGATGAAGTTCCCATCTTTTGTTTGTTTAATTTGAAAGACAAGGAAGAAAGTAAGCTCCTCCATGATGCTCGTCTCTAACTCACTCTGCATAAGAGCACTAAACTCCTTGAAAAGATCAAGATTAGTTTTTCCAAAGATAATATCATCAACATAAATTTAAATAATCAAGAAATTGCTAGAAGTGTGTTTTAGAAACAAGGTAGAATCTACTTTACCCATGATATAGCCATTGTGTAGAAAAAAGTTCTTTAGTTTCTCATACCAAGCTTGAGGTGCTTGTTTGAGACCATAGAGAGATTTTTGTTACAAGTAAAAATGGTTAGGAAAATTATCATGTTCAAAGTTGGGACATTATATGATAAGTCATTATAAATAAACATGGTTAAACATTATATGATAACTCCTTATTCAATTAGTCCCGGGCTGAACCATAGTCATGTGTTGTTGATTTAGAGGAGTGTTTATACTCCAATTCAGAGGTACTTTGGTACCAATTCAGAGACGCCTTAGTTTCATTGAGAAGCATGCAATGCCAGTTCAAAGATACTTTGGTACCAAATTATAGGTGTAGATACTTTAGTTTAGAATGACTTATTGTATAATGGTGGCCACAAATTAGATAACAAACATAAATAGAAATCATTCATTCAGTATAACTTTACAACTTTCAGTTTTTCACTTATCTTTTAATCAAATTAAATTCATATTTATCACATTAGAAATTCAAAGCCACTTACTCTAACTATTTTTTTGCTATTTGTGTTTGGTTGGGATGAAATGTCTATAGGTATGGAATTTTAGACATAGTCATGACAAGATGATGCAGTGACAACTTTAGGAGGTTTTCTTGGTGGAGATCCATCTACACATTCCCATATTTGAGATGAGATTTGGATAAATTAGTATTATGGTATTAAGTTTCTTTTGTATATGATGATACAATAGAGTTTCTTTCCTAAGAATTTATGTGAATTAATTTCATACACATTCTATAATTGTTCTTACTATCATTGTTGTAATGTGTATCATGTTTGTGACACTCCCAAGAAGAAACAAAAGAAATTATTTGGCTTCTTCTCGTGAGATATAAAAATGGGGGTGTTACAACTGATGTGTTGACTGACAACTCCTACAGCATAGACTATGTCAGGTCGGGTAATTGTTGAGTATATCAATGTTCCAATTATACGATGATATTTTCCTATATCGGGGTACATGTTCACCTCAAGAGGAGCCTTGAGATGGTAATCCATAGTGGTGGAAATGTGCTTAGCATTTTTTATCTCGATTTATTGGAGTAGATTCAACACATAGAGAAGTTGGGACAAATTGATTCCTATGGATGAGCAAAGGACTTCTATTCTAAGAAAATATCACAAATTTCCCAAATCATTTGTATGAAAATGGGCTGAAGAGTCTATTTTAGTTTGCTAATGCCAATATAGTTTCACTGTCTTTGATTATATTTTTGTCAATATAAACAACAAGAATAATATGCTAGTGTGGGGATTTTTATGAGAATAGTGAATGAATTGTGGCTAATCATTGAAACCCCAAATTTTCAAGTACAATGATAAGTTTGTTGAACCAAGCTCTAGGATATTGCTTGAAACCATATAACAATCTTCTTAGGTCACAAACTTTATGAGAAGACTCCCCCTCAATAGAAAAACTGGAAGGTTGTTGCATATACCTATTCTAGAAGATATACATGTAGGAAGGCATTCTTGATATCTTATGAAATATTAATGTCTAGTCAAAATGTGCTATTAGAGAGAGATGAATAGATACTGAAGCAATTATCACAATAGAAGAGAATGTCTCAAAATCATACACTTTAAAGGTTTAAGTAAATCATTTTGCAACAAGGAGAGCCTTTAGTCTCTCAATGATATATCAGAAAGATGTTTGGTAAAGGAAACACAATAACATGCAATGATATTCTTTCCTGATGGTTGATCAACCAGATCCCAAGTATGATTATCAAGCATTTCATGCATCTCTTCGAGCATGGAATATTTCCACCCATGGTATTTCAAGGCATCTATGGGCCACTTTGGAATAAAGGTGGGGTCCAAAAAATAGGAAAAAGTATAAACCATTGGAGAAAGGTGAGATACACAACATGTGTTAGAAATTGGATTATTAATTGTGCATGAGCATTTACCTTTATGGATCATAACTAGGAAACTAGATTGGTCCAGAGTAGATGGTGATTGTAGATCCTCTAGTGGAGGACCATCTAACATGCATGATGTGCACAAATCATATCACATTTTCACACCATTTTGGTTGCACATTTCACTCAATTCAACCACATTTCTACTCCAATTCATTCTAAGATATTTTTTCATGTGGGTCTTACTCATGTCATAGTTTGAATTGAATGTACCTCATATTCTACTCACACTGAAGAAAAAATGCCCAAAATATGATCTATTTGGCATTTCTAAAGTTTCCCTATCTTTTGGAGTTTAATATTCAACATACAGCAAGCAACATGGCATGTGGACCACTCCACATAATGTGTGACTTTAGACATAAACTCCTTAGTTGAGCCAAGCTATGTCGTGTGACAGCCACATGACGTGGCTCAAAAATTCATAAAATTGGCAGTATGTATCCCTTACGGTGTGTGGCCAATCCACATGGTGTGTCATTTGCATCCATGGGCCAATTGAAGCTGAAACTAGATCTCACACGTCGTGTTGACTTACTTACATGTCATGTGAAGCATATTTTGTATACAATTTTAGAAATAAATTCTCATTTCATAATACATAACGAACGACACCCTTTGGGAAGCAGATCATGCATTATTCGGAGTGGTTTGAGACCAAAGATGAGGCTAGGGCAGAGGAGTAGCGATTTTAAAGAAAAAGATAGGGTTTCTCAGTAGAGAACCCATCCTTGACTCCATTTCTCTTCTTCATTCCATTCAAAAGTTGTATAGAGAAGGTTGTTGAAGCAAGGAGCGGTTGTAGTGATGGATCTCCACCTCTTGGTCGGAGATCTCCATTTATGATTCACTCCTAAAGATTTGTTTCCTATTCCTCTATCTCTCTCTATTCATGTTTCTTTCAATGATTTATCATTTGTGCCTGGATTTTCTCACCATGAGTGAGTAAACTCTTTTTCTTGGACATGGGAGAGTAGATCCCATGTCATAACTCATTTTAATCAAATTTTGTGTTTGATATTGTTTAATCTTCTATTTCAAAATGACTTATGGTGTTTATCTTCTTGTATGTATGGTTGGCTGCCATATTTACATGTTTTATGCTTCTTATTATTTCTGAAAGATCTGTTAAGAAGTAAGGAATAACTATTTTGACTACATGTCCTTGACCATGGGAATGGCTAGGATCATGTTGAGGATTATAGGTTGTAACCTAAATCTATGTATAAGCATGGGAATGCTATACAAGGTTGGATTATCTTATCTCATCATGAGAAGTATTTTGATGACAACAACCTACCTTTTGAAGATTGACTAATATAAATGAAATGTGTAGTTCTTTATTGGGTTATGATGTGGAAGTGAAATACCATATCCAAGATCCTCATTATCTGAATTAAATCGTCCTCTAAGTGATTAGTGCTTTATGTTCTGTCTTTCATGTTCATAATTTAGTTTGATCCAAAACCAACCTTTTTAATTGTAACCGGTCTAGATTGTAGAAAGTTAACAATTTTACGCCTAACTAGCCTATCTCCCATTGGTTTAACCTCAACTACATTTTATCATGTATACTTGTGGGTGATTGATGAGTTGAGACAATTAATTATTTAAAACTCACTTGCCTTTGGCAATCAATAAGTTTTTGGCATCATTGACTGGGAGCTACGGTGTTCTTAGTTATAGTAAAAGTGTTAGTTAGTAAATGAGACTAGATCACACCACATATCCACCTTCACTTCCATTATTATCATCATCATCAGTATCATCTTTGTTATTTTTGTATCTTCCATTTTCATTTGTGCTTCACTTGCCTTGTTTACTTGAAGGATTGTATGCGGATCTTCAAAAAGAAAAAAGTAAACATCAATCAATTTGGAAGAATCACAACATTCATCACATCCATCATCACCACCTTCGCCTCAGTGTCTTTCTCAACAAGATAAAATAGTAATGGAAATGATTGTCCACTCAAAGACTTCATTGTTTCTTCTATTATGGACATCAATGGGGCTATTAATGTCTGATGTGCACATTTCATATCTACTTTCCGCACATATCCACACACAAATTCAGCTCATTTTTCCATCCATTTAGCCTCTAATTATACTTAACTTGCTATCTTTTAGCTATTTTACTTGTTGCATGATGTTGATTGTAGACACACGTTCGAAATGCCAAATTGGAGATACCCCAACTCAAATCCGACCTTAATGGGACCTCCCCTTGATTTGCAGTTGATTCAGAGTCCATTCTTGAAGAAACAACATTGAACATGGTGTGTCTTATTTAAGACACGATGTGTGACTTTCCAGAATATCTCACAGAACAAAGAACATGACATGTCTTATTTAGGACATGGGTGTGTAAGATTCTAGAAGCCTCAGTTATCTAAGTACATAGCAGCTACACACCATGTCTTATTTAAGACATTCTGTGTCCTCACGGTCCAGGGGCCAACCTTGACTTTTTGCCAATGTATACGGTCATGTATTTAATAGAACACGCCATGTACCTTATGCTCAGATCGACTCCAGTGACACCTACACGACATGTCTCTCAAAGACATGTCGTGTAGTTATCAGTTTCTACAGAAATTAACAACAACCGCCCCTCATTTTAAAAGAGGAATGCAACCTTTTAGATGATTATCTCTCATCATTTGCAAGGACTGTTCATCCAAGGGAAGTTTTAGAGTAGAGGAAGGTGATTTTGGGGTGGAGGAAGAGGTTTTCTTGGGAAAGAGTCTCCATTCTACTTCATTTCTTCTCCAAAGGTGCAGTAGGGATTTTATCCTCACACAAGCTTCTTAGGAAGGAGGATTGTCTGAGTTGGAGCAGCTCCAAGGGTGGAATCTCATCATCTAGCTGGATTTCTACTTCCCCTTGGCTACACTTTTGGTTCCTTTAGCTTTTTCTTCTCTTAATCATGCAAAACTATAAACATTCTGCAATGTGTTTGTGCATCTTCATCATGGATGAGTAGAACTCTTTTCTTGGGTATGGGAGAGAAGCTCCCATGCCATCACTCATGTGAACACAAAATATTTATCTTATGTTAGTTAATATGTTCCTCCATGTATGCCTACAGTGATTTGTTGCTTGTAAGTTTGGTTGTCCACCTTTTATACATATTTTATGCTTTCTTGTACTATTCGGGAGAATATATGAGGAAGTAGGGAGTAGGATTCATGGAAATATGCTCTTGACCATGGGAACGGCTTGAGTATGTTGAGGGTTTTAGATTATGTTCGAATCTAGCATAAACATGGGAGTGTTATGCCATGATGAGAACCATCTCATGCCACAGGGAGGTGTGTGTTGATGACAATCTCCTTGCAAAATTGACTGCATGTTTTAAATTAGTTGTTATGCATGATGTGATGGTGTGGTAGTGAAATTTCATACCTAGGATTCTCCCATTTCTGATTTGAACTAAACCCAGTTCTTTATTACTACATGTTTTTTAGCCTTGTAGTCAACTCAACTTTTGTAAACCAACCAAGATTAATGAAAGTTAATGATTTTGCACCTGACTAACCTAGCTTCTTGAGTTTGACACTCGATTACAATTGACCCCGTACACTTGCGGGTGATAAGAGAGTTGAGATTCTTCTTTAAAAACTCCAACAAGTTTTTGGCATTGTTGTCGGGAGCTATGATAATATTAGTTAGAGTTGAAGGGTTAACTAGTAATTGAGACTAAGTCATCTTTTCTGTATTTCATATCATGGTACCTCTTAGTTCTTGTTGATCTCACTCAATTTTTCTTTTTAGGTTGCATGCGTCATTATAAGAGGGGTCTACAGACATCAATCTTTCTAGACTCAGAAATAGAGCACAACTTTAGTAGCCACAGGAGAAGAGATTGACAAGGGAGCATCTTTCTCCCTCTAAGACGCTTGATCAACCAGTTGAAGTGTCTTACTTCAAAAATTAAATAGAGGAACTTGTGGGAGTTGACCCTACACTAGGATAGATTTTATTCATTACTATCAGTCAAGAACATTTTTCAATTCCCCAAATAAACTTGTCATGAATGAATCTAACAATGTAGACCCTCATAGATATGTATTGTCATCTCTGTACGTACAAACCAAAGAAGAAAAATTTCTATAGAAATCGGGAAGGACACGACGTGTCTTAATTGTTACAAGACGTGTCCCCAACCACAAAAGGACCAACTGTGAAGATTCTGAAAGATACATGATGTGTACTATTTCCAACACGATGTGTAAGACCATAGGCAATGTTCACTGGAACTAGGCACGGCGTGTTTTTAATCAAACAAAATGTGTCTTATCGATCTCTCATAAGCTTTAATTTTTTCTTGAAAAAGACATGGCATGTCCTTAATTGGGATGACGTGCGGATATTAGGTAAAGGGTGTACAGATTCCAACTAGAATGTCACATGATGTGTCTTTATTTGCACAAGTCATGGCATTATCAGGTTGAAGGTCGTGAATGTGTAGCTCGAAAATCAGATTGTGTGTTTTTAATCAAACATGGCATTTCTTTTGTTCGTTCAAATGAAATTATCTCTCTGGAAAATAACACAGTGTGTCTTTATTTGCACACAGCGTGTCAATAACAGTGGAGATGACTTTAACCTTGGTTTCTCAAAACTCACACGATGTATTCTAATTTGTACACACCGTGTGTCTTGCAATAAAAAATCATTCAAAAATAAGTAGGCAACCTATGTAAAAGCACACACCATGTCCTTTAATAGACACATCGTGTCCAATGATGAGAAAGGGGGTTTTTAACCCTAATTCTAAGCCGTCACTCTCACACTCACTCTAAAGCAGCTGTGTGAACCAGTCATGTGCAATCCAGCAACCATGTGTGCCTCCACCACCTCTAGATCAAGATACTCCTCCGTCGTGCTCCCCAACCAAGCTCCCGAAGTCATGTCGCCGTGAAGCCGCCATCAAAAACCAGCGTCGTAGTCGCACCAGCGATGCTCCCACCAGAGACTTCCATGACGCCTCACCCTTTTCCTCCTCATTCTAAGCCATCGTGTGAGGCAGCACCAAAGGAAGGTGTCACCAAGTCACCGGACACAGAAGGAGTTGTCCGCCGTTGTTGTCTTCACCCCACCATATTCAACCCTCCTAGCAAGCAAGGCTCAAGAGAAATGACTTCATCGTTGTCCTCTCGTTCATCTCCATCTACCCCCGAAGACACACTGTAAACAACCAACTACCACTGTGTCAAGATGTTGTCAACTTCAACCTTCAGCCGCAAAAAAGCCTTAGGTACACGTTGTATTTCACTAGGAACGTGTCGTGTAATACTTCCTATTCACAAGCCCCTTCTGCCCAGAAACACGTTGTGTCCTCTTTTAGACACACTGTATTCTAGGTCATTTCAGTAGCATTCTCTGTATTAATGGTGCCCTTGAAGCAAACTTCCAACTGCAAGCACGACGTGGACTCCTCCTCCACCTCCAACGAATCTCTTCGACCCATTTTAGGGTGATAGTAGAGGAATACCCCACCTATCAGTTCCTCATCTCACATAGGGTCCTCCCTTCCCATTTTGCCTATGAAGATACTATCAAAACTCTAGGGTTCAAGAATGACATCAAGAACAACCTCAAAAACATTAGCCTTGAGTATATCTGCTTTTCGATTAAAAAAAAAATTACCCTCGTCTTGTCTATGAATTCCTTACTGCTCTCAAGGTCAAGGATGACCCAAAGAATAGGCTCAAGCCATATGCTTTCATCAATTTCTATTTGCTGGGCTGGAGTTATAGAATCACTTTCTAGGATTTTTGTGAGCTTTTAGAATGAAACTATGGAGGTTCTCTAGCCTACCCCTACTTTCAAAAGTGATGTTTTTCAGAATGAGATCACAGATAAAATGAGGCATGACACTGCAAAAGCTTGGGATTCATCTATCCATAACTCCATTTTCTGTTACCTTCATCCCCTGCTCAACACATGCGTCTTCACCAAGAAAGAAACACAAGGCGTATGTGGGAGACATGATTTACTCTTCTTATGGGGTATGGCCTATGATTTCCCAATCAATGTAGCTTACTTCATCCTCACCTTGTTCTTGGACATCAAGAAAATTAAGAAAAGAGAATTCGGAGTCATCATGTGTGGAGGCCTAATTACACTTCTAGCCACCAAGCATGAAGTGGGCCTAATGGGCCTAGAAGCCGCTCAAGGCAGGAACTTGGTGGACATCCAGTATATGATCTCTACAGGGTTGATTAGTAGGATCCCCAATATTGATTTAAAGTTTAAGAAATACTTTGACAATCGTGACTACATAGATTTTCCTGATTGGGAAAACATCACCTTGAGCAGCAAAGACAATTGGAAGGTTGATCTTAGTGGCCAAGATAATGAAGCTACTACACCTAATGATCAAGCTACTCCAGCCACACATAGCACTGCCACCCTCCACCAGCACTCAGACAGAGTACACGTGGGCAATGCCTGATGTTAGGTATCTTCATGTCTATGTTTAGCAGTGGTTTGACCATCTGGATAGCCACCTTGATTTGATGGGGCAATAGTATTTCACGATGCATGACATGGTCCAGCGCATTGATATGTGGCACATCTCTCAGGGCTACTATCTAATTCCTCATTTGCACCACCATGCATCACTGCCATAGTCAGAGCCTACTCCTCATCCCATTCTGATCGACATTCTGGAATATGATGATCTTGTCAGCTATTTTTCCCCTACTGGTCACGGGGGAGTTAGTCTCTCCTAGTGATTCCATCCATGATAGGTACCTGATTGCATATTCTTTTATTTTGATTGATGCAATAAGGACACTACAAATTTCAAGCTTAGGGGGGTGAAATAGGCTAGTAATGTAGTTATTTAGTCATTTTGTTATTTTTCACTTTCTAGTTCTTTAGTTTTCGTCTCTAGTTTTCTGTTTTTGTTTCTTTTTTCAGTTTTTGCTTCTATCTTGGCAAATTTAGTATGATATGAGGCAAATTTTGTGTAATGAACTAGTTTTCTTCACAAGTTTGAACTATCTTGTTCCTCCTCATTAGAATTTTCAATTGAAGAAATTGTAAGAGCATGCATGAATCAAATGAAACCTTATGGTCACCAACATGTGTTTAAATGTTAGATTATGTTTGTGGCATGAAATTTCACCTTTTCATCATGGATTGCCTAATACATGTAATTGGTAATAAATTTTATGAATATGTCAACTTTGCAACACTATTTAGAACAGGGGATAATTTTTCCAAACTCTCAGTGATTTTACAATCACCCTTTTCAGTGAAAATTTTTCAAAACAAATGATTGTGATCCAGGTTATGTTACAATTTGGTTAAATCTCTTTTGTTCTGAGAAAAATAAGTGAATCCCTCAAGAAATTCAACTTCACCTTAATTATGCATAAATATGGATAAAACTGCCCATATGTCATGCTAACCTATCCGATCTGGCCATGAAGCTTAGGTGATATGTCCTAAAAGAGGGTAAAATGCCCCAACCAGCACTCCTTGTGTGCATAAGCCTACATTAGTAGTTGAGTTCTAGAAACACCAATCCTATATCACATCTTTTTGGAAAGAAGAGAAGAGAGAGCTAAGGTTTGCAAACATTAACTAAGTTTCCATCATTTATCAGTAATAGCTGAAAGTTTTATTGCACAGTCACTGATTGTTTGGCCTAGTCATCCAAGTTCCTTCTAGTGTTGCCTAGTTGACCATTTCATTTAATGAGTTACCATCCTTGCTGAACTTAATTTTCTTTCTTGAATGTTTGAGATGAAACCAAGGCTATAAGTACAAATTTGATAATTATGGTTGGCTTGACCCCTTTTATATCTTCCATTTCATTTGATATGTACATGAGCTTTACATTTCCTTCATTTGTGTTCTTTGCCCTTTTTGCTTGAGGACAAGCAATAGTTCAAGCTTAGTGGGATTTGGTGTGCACATTTTATATCTACATTTCGCATACATCCACACACATATTCAGTTCATTTTTCCTTCCATTTAGCCTCTAATTATACTTAACTTTCTATCTTTTATCTATTTCACTTATTGCATGTCAAATTGGAGATAGCCCAACTCAAATCTGACCTTAATGGGACCTCCCCTCGATTTGCTGCTGATTCGGAGTTCATTCTTTAAGAAAGAACATTGAACATAGAATGTCTTATTTAAGACACGATGTGTGACTTTCTAGAAAAGCTCACAAAACAAATAACATGACATGTCTTATTTAGGACATGGGTGTGTAAGATTCCAGCAGCCTCAACGACCAAAGTACATAGCAGCTACACGTCGTATCTTATTTAAGACACGGTGTGTCCTCACGATCCAGGTGCCAATCCTGACTTTATGCCAATGTACACGGTCATGTATTTAATCAAACATGTAGTGTACCTTATGCTCATATCTACTCCAGCGGCAGCTACACAACGAGTCTCTCAAAGACATGTCGTGTCGTTATTAGTTTCTACTAAAATTAATAGCAACCCCCCCCCCATTTTAAAAGAGGAATGCAACCTTTTGGGTGGTTATCTCTCTTCATTTGTAAGCAATTTTTGTCCAAGGGAAGTTCCAGAGCAGAGGAAGGTGATTTTGGGGTAGAATAAGAGGTTTTATTGGTAAAGAGTCTACATTCTACTTTATTTATTCTCCATTTCTTCTCCAAAGGTGCAGTAGAGCTTTTCTCCTCATGCAAGCTTATCGGGTGGGAGGATTGTCAGAGTTGGAGCAGCTCTAAGGGTGAAATGTCATCCTCTAGCCAGAGTTCTACTTCCCCTTGGTTACACTTTTGTCTCATTTAGCTTTTACTTCTCTTAGTCATGCAAAACTCTGAAAATTCTGCAATGTGTTTGTGCATCTTCATCATGGATGAGTAGAACTCTTTTCTTGGGTATGGGAGAGTAGCTCCCATACCCAAGAAATTCGACTTCAAAACAAATGAATGTGATCCAGGTTATGTTACAATTTGGTTAACTCTATTTTGTTATGAGAAAAATATGTAAATCCCTCAAGCAATTCAACTTCACCTTAATTACCCATAAAAATGGATCAAACCGCCCACATGTCATGCTAACCTATCCGATCTGGCCATGAAGCTTAGGTGATATGCCTAAAAGAGGGTAAAATGCCCCAACCAGCACTCCTTGTGTGCATAAGCCTACATTAGTAGTTGAGTGCCGGAAACACCAATCCTATATCACATCTTTTTGGAAAGCAAGAAGAGAGAGTTAAGGTTTGCAAACATTAACGAAGTTTTCATCATTTGCACCAGTAATAGCTGAAAGTTATATTGCATAGTCACTGATTGTTTGGCCTAGTCATCCAAGTTCCTTCTAGTGTTGCCTAGTTGACCGTTTCATTTAATGTGTTACCATCCTTGTGGAACTTAATTTTCTTTCTTGAATGTTTGAGATGAAACCAAGGCTATAAGTAAAAATCTGATAATTATGGTTGGCTTGACCCCTTTTATATCTTCCATTTCATTTGATCTATGCATGAACTTTACATTTCCTTCATTTGTGTTCTATGCTCTTTTTTCTTGAGGACAAGCGATAGTTCAAGCTTAGGGGGATTTGATGTGCACATTTTATATATACATTCCGCATACATTCACACACATATTCAGTTCGTTTTGCCTTCCATTTAGCCTCTAATTATACTTAACTTTCTATCTTTTATCTATTTTACTTTTTGCATGATGTTGATTGCAAACACATGTTCAAAATGCCAAATTGGAGATAGCCCAACTCAAATCTGACCTTAATGGGACTTCCCCTTGATTTGTAGCTGATTCGGAGTTCATTCTTTAAGAAAGAACATTGAACATAGCATGTATTATTTAAGACACGACGTGTGACTTTCTAGAAAAGCTCACAAAACAAATAACATGACATGTCTTATTTAGGACATGGGCATGTAAGATTCCAGCAGCCTCAATGACCAAAGTACATAGCAGCTACACGTCGTATCTTATTTAAGGCACGGTGTGTCCTCACGATCCAGGGGCCAATCCTGACTTTATGCCAATGTACACGGTCATGTATTTAATCAAACACGCAGTGTACCTTATGCTCAGATCTACTCCAGCGGCAGCTACACGACGTGTCTCTCAAAGACATGTCGTGTCGTTATTAGTTTCTACAGAAATTAACAGCAACCACCCCTCATTTTAAAAGAGGAATGCAACCTTTTGGGCATTTTTCTCTCTTCATTTGCAAGCAATTTTTGTCCAAGGGAAGTTCTAAAGTAGAGGAAGGTGATTTTGGGGTAGAATAAGAGGTTTTCTTGGTAAAGAGTCTCCATTCTACTTCATTTATTCTCCATTTCTTCTCCAAAGGTGTAGTAGAGCTTTTCTCCTCATGCAAGCTTATCGGGTGGGAGGATTGTTCGAGTTGGAGCAGCTCTAAGGGTGGAATCTCGTCCTCTGTATGGATTTCTACTTCCCCTTGGCTACACTTTTGGCTCCTTTAGCTTTTTCTTCTCTTAGTCATGCAAAACTCTAAAAATTCTGCAATGTGTTTGTGCATCTTCATCATGGACGAGTAGAACTCTTTTCTTGGGTATGGGAGAGTATCTCCCATGCCATCACTCATGTGAACACAACATTTATCTCTTATGTTAGTTAATTTGCTCCTCCATGTATGCCTATAGTGATTTGTTACTTGTATGTTTGGTTGGCCACCTTTTATACATACTTTATGCTTTCTTGTACTATTTGGGAGAATATATGAAGAAGTAGGGAGTAGGATTCATGGAAATATGCTATTGACCATGGGAATGGCTTGAATATGTTGAGGGTTTTAGATTGTATTCAAATCTAGCATAAACATGAGAGTGTTTTTCCATGCTGAGAACCATTTCATGCCACCAGGAGGTGCATGATGATGACAATCTCCTTGCAAATTTGACTGCAAGTTTTAAATTAGTTTTATGCAGGATGTGACGGTGTGGTAGTGAAATTTCATACCTAGGATTCTATAATTTTTTATTTGAACTAAACCAAGATCTTTATTACTACTTGCTTTTTAGCCTTGTAATCAACTCAACTTTTGTAAACCGACCAAGATTAATGAAAGTTAATGATTTTGCACCTAACTAACCTAGCTCCTTGAGTTCAACACTCGACTACAATTGACCCCGTACACTTACGGGTGATAAGAGAGTTGAGATTCTTCTTTAAAAACTCCAACAATATCCCACCAATTGAGGTGCATAAATTTTCTATTAGCCCCATCATTATACAAATGTTGTAGTAGAATGGATTTGCACGGACTCCTATGGAAGATCCCAATTTACATATAGATTTATGCATTACTTGAGCACCTTCAAGATAAATGGTGTTCCTATTGATGGGATTTTCCTTATTCTTTTCCCATTCACTTTGTAGGACATAGCCAAGGTGTGGCTCTCATCTTTGCCAAGGAATTCTATAGCAAGTGGGGGGAGATTCTTAAAGTCTTCTTAGACAACTACTTTCTGCCAAGAAGAACGGCACAACTGAGGAGCCAACTCATTAATTTCTATCAAATGGATGGGGATACTTTGTATGATGCATGGGAGGGATTCAAAGACTGCCAATGCCTTTTTACTCACCATGGTCTCAACAATGGCTGCTTCTTCAAATTTTTTTAACTGTCTATTTCTTAACACAAGGATGTTAATAGATGCAGCTACAAATGGAGCTTTAATGAACAAATCTTATAGAGAATCTTATGTCATTATTTAAGACATGTCAATTAATCATTTCCAATAGATTTCTTACTGGAGCAGGCATCCTTCTTCCTCAAACTCTATTTTTAGAAAGTAAGTTGTCGAAGTAATTTGTGATGCATGTGGAGAAGCATGCCACATTCCTTCTTCATGTTTTGACATGCCATCATAATTTGAATACACCATAGCTCAACAATAATGCCAACCTCAATTTCACTCAGCAACAACAACATTTATAGCCCAAGCCAATTTTAGAGTCTATGCTTGAGACCTTTGTCTCAAATCAAATTCAGCCAAATGATTAGCTTCATCAACAAAGAGAGTTAATAAAGGATGCTATTTTTCAAATTTCTTATAAGGTGGATGGAATTGCCACTCACACTAGGATGTTGGAGAATGAAATAGCTCCACAAGTCCTTACCAATCAAAAAGCACCTTCTGGTGCCTTAACTAATCAACTAGAAATGAACCCAATGGAGATTCACATCGATTACTTTGTGGACTGGAGCGGTTATAGGAGATTCTTCTTCACCATCATAAACAATATCATATTAAGTTGTTGACTCCAATGTGGGTAATGAAATTTAAGATCAAAAGAAGACATTTGCACATGCTCTAAAGGATGATTTTTCAAACAAGCCAAGTGTCCCCTTGCAACACATATTTGACACAATGCTTGGTAATGAGAAAATTCTCTATGAATCAGATTCGTATTATCTTGAAGAAGAATATGAAGGGACAAACAAAAAGAATGTCCAAATGACTATTTTAAATCATAAGCATACATCTTTATTCCAAATCAAAAATAAAATGACAATGAAGTGCAAATCCTTAGTGCAATAATTTCCTACCTAAAATCAAAGCATTGGACCTCCCTCTTGAGTGAGCACACTGAAGAAGAAGACGAAGACCTTATTTTTGGACCCCTCCTTCTGTCATACCTGAGGTACCCAGTTGTGAAACTCTTTAGTTTGTTATGAATAGTGGGGACACTGCAAATTTCAAGCTTGGTGGGGGTACAACCAACCAGTAGTTTTAGTTTTAATTTTAATGTCATTTACTTTTATTCATTTGCTTATGTCATTTAGTTGTTTCTTGCATGTTTTGCATTTCCCTTCACATCATTGCATGAATATTGAGTGAAAAAATTTGATCAATCTGCCTTACTTCTTGAATCATTAGTTTGTACAAAGAACATGGCTATATGATGACAAATTGGGAAGAAATCATCCTAATTAAAACCATTTTAAATTTTTGTCTATTCATCTCCATACTAAGGTATTTGGCTAAACATGATTTATAATTCTCTCACTCATATTCTTAACCCATTTAATCATTCAAATGCTTGGAATTTCTCAACTTTAGAGCTTTTAGTAACAATAAAGATGACCTTGCCAATCTTATAATGCATTTTTCACTTCTCTACTTGAAAATTTTATAAAAAGATTATCTTCCTGCATGGCCAAAATTTATGGGGGTGAACTAGCATAGGACTGTTTGGTTCTAAAGCGGAGCCCGGATCACATTAAAAGGGGGAATTCTAGTCTTTAATAAAAAATTCCAAGCCCACAATAGATGGCTAGGTTGCCCATGTTTCCACCAACACAATGAAGGTTGAGGATAATGCCTAAAAGAGGGAAATAACTTTCCAAACGGTATTCCATGTGCGCTTAAGCCTATATTAGCAGTTAGTTATCGTACACTGAAATCTAATTGAAATATTTTTCTTGAATAACAATGTCATTGCAAGAAGATAGAAAATTTCATTTGACTGAGCTTTGTGGAAAATCATTATATTTTTGGCTTCGTCATCTTCTTTTTACTAATTTCTCTTTAGTTGGTTCTTTCAAAGCAAACTGAATACCTATTTGAACTTAAAATCTTATCTTGAGATCTAGAATTGACTTCATTTTCATACACATATCTAGATGATGAAAATTGCCATTCCAAGATCTACCAATTCACATTCAATAGGATCTTATTTCTTCCCGTTTGTCTATTCTAGCCATTTTATCCAGTTCTTTTTTCATGAGGACAAGCATTGGTTCAAGCTTAGGGGGGTTTGATGTGCACAAATCATATCACATTTTCACACCATTTTTGTTGCACATTTCACTCAATTTCATGACATTTCTACTCCAATTCATGCTAAAATGTTTGTTTCTTGTTAGTCTTACTCATCTCATGGTTTAAATTGTAGGTACATCATATTATACTCATACTGAACCAAAAATGCCCAAAATCTGATCTACTTGGCATTTCTAAAGTTTCCCTAACTGTTGGAGTTTAATATTCAGCAGACAGTAAGCAACACGGCATGTGGACCACTCAACACAATGTGTGACTCTCATACATCAAACTCCTCCATCAAGTTGAGCTACATTGTGTGACTCAGCAACAAGACGTGGCTCTGAAATTCATAAAATTGGCAAGAAGTCTCCTTTACGGTGTGTGGCCAATCCACACGGCACGTCCTTTGTGACCTTGGGCCGACTGAAGTTGAAAGTGGATCTCACACACCGTGTTGACTTACTCACATGCCCTATGAAGTATATTTTTTGTACAATTTTATATATAAATGTTCATTTCATAATACATAATGAATGGAACCCCTTAGGAAGTGAATCACACATCATTTAGAGATGTTTGAGACAAGAGACGAGGCAAGGCCAGAGGAGTGGTGATTTTGGAGAAAATGCTAGGGTTTCTCGAGAGATAACCCATCCTTGACTCCATTTCTCTTCTCAGTTCCATTCCAAAACCTTAGAGAGAAGGTTGTTGAAGCAAGGAGCAGTTGTAGTGAAGGATCCCCACTTCTTGGTCGGAGATCTCCATCTATCCTTCATTCATACAGATTTATTCATTATTCCTCTCTCTGTATTTATATTTATTTCAATGATTTATCATTTGTTCTTGTATTTTCTCACCATGAGTTAGTAAACTCATTTTCTTGGACATGGGAGAGTAGATCCCATGTCATAACTCATGTTAAGAAAATTTCATGTTTGATATTAGTTAATCTTCTATTTCAAAATGAGTTATGGTGTTTATCTTCTTTCATGCATGGCTGGCCACCATATTTATATGTTTTATGCTTCTTATTTTTTCTAGAAAGATCTGTTAAGAAGTAAGGAATAACTATTTTGACTACATGTCCTTGACCATGGAAATGGCCAGTATCATGTTGAGGATTCTAGGTTGTAATCTGAATTTGTGTATAAGCATGGAAATTCTATACAAGGTTAGGATTATCTTATATCATTGGGAGAAGTAGTTAGATGACAACATCGTACCTTTTGAAAATTGACTAATATAAATGAAATTTGTAGTTCTTTATTGGGTATTGATGTGAAAGTGAAATCCCATATCCAAGATCCTCTCGGTCTAAATTAAATTGTACACCAAGTGATTAGTGTTTTATTTTCTATCTTTCACGTTCATCATTTAGTTTGATCTAAAACCAACCTTTTTAATTGTAACTAGTCTAGATTGTAGAAAGTTAACAATTTTACGCCTAACTAGACTATCTTCTTTTGGTTCCACCTTGACTACAATTGATCTCATATACTTGTGGGTGATTGACAAGTTTAGACAATTCATTATTTAAAACTCTCTTACCTTTGGAAATCAACAATGCACCAGTTAGTTTCTTTAAACAAGGTGGCTAGAATTGCCATAACGGGTTCTAGAAGAGAGGCCAAATCCTAAGTGAGTGCAGAGGGAGAAGGAATGGAGGAAAAAATAATTTGTCCCCATGTAAAGTAAGATCAATTGATACATAGAAAGGATGCTTTGGAGTCAAGGAATTTATACACTTTTTGAGAGAAGGGATATCCCTAAAAAAACCATTTGAATGATATAGGGTGATATCTTATCAACCCTAGGATTCTGAATAAAGGAAACATGCCCAAACACTCATGATGGTAAAGAAATATTTTTTTATGATGATAAAAAATGGAAAATTAGTCTGGTTATGAAGAAATGATGATGGTTGACGATTAATTAAAAAATAGGTTGTGATAATGCATAAATCCGCATCTTTTTAGGTAGGTTTGAAGGGAAATATGGCATCAGGCTAGCAGTGGAAACAACAATTTTACTGACATATTTTACATTAACCAGTAGATCGTGTCAATAACTATGCAATGGGAAGGATGGTTTCACGAAGATATACCTAATCTTGGAGCAAGTCTAATGACAATCTGCATCAATGTAGATGTGCACTCTGTCTTGGACGGTGGTTGTGCAGCTCCTAGTTGCACTCAGACTTATCTGATTGGTCCTCCATGGACAGAAGACTCGAGCAACTGTTGCAGCAGCTCCTCATATCTCTCCACAGACTGTGAGTTGACTTTGCCCTCCTAGCAATAGCCAACAGACTCATGCCTCTAGAGTAGTCCACACGGACCAACAAGAACTCTTATCATCCTGCAAGAATGGACAGGAAGGAGTTTTTCCTCCCGTTGGTGTACTAGTCACCAACATGCTCTCCCACAACAATGATCTTTAGTTGTTTCTCTCACGTGGCTATCCCTCCCTAGTCGGGTAGGACTTGCATGGGCTGTCATGGTTATCACAACCAGAGAGGACAATAATTGTCAAAGCAACTTATTCTTAATCGTTTGTGTAGTATTTATACTCTGGGAAGCCCCCAGTACCCCTCTATATATAGGAGGGGTTAGGGTCAGGGTTCCCATTCCCCATCCAATGTGGGACTAAAGTGGGAGTGGAAAGGACAAGCAAAATCTTGAATTTTCACAACTATTCTAGAAGTTTCACAACCTACGTGCAATGAAATGGTCATGTCACCAAGTGAGACGGTCATCTCTCATGCAAGATTGTCGTTTCACTAAGCAAAATGGTTGTCTTGCTAAGCGAGACAGTTGTTTTGTGCTTTCCCAGCCAGATATGAATTGGCAAATCATTTCCTAATTAATGTCATACATTAATTTACTTGCACCTTAAGTATGTGTAATTGAAATGAGTTTGGGAAAACTCCATAATTTTTTTTCATCCCAACTATGCCATCTGACACAAGCGAGACACCCATCTCACTCACTAAGACAGTCATTTGGTGAGTTTGAGTCAAGTTGTTCAGTTCAACAGCTTGAACTGGTCGGTTCATAGGGCAGAACTAAGCCAATTCAATTTCTGATCTGCCTGACAACCCAAATAGTCATCTCAACACTTGAGATGCCTGTCTGGCTGCCCAAATGGCCATCTCACCTAGTGAGATGGTGGTTTGGTAGTTCAGTCAGCCAATCTGTCAATCTGTTGTGTGAATTGAGTACCTAAACACTTAAGTACTTAATTCAATTATCATTCGAGATCAAACTCCTCTTCTAGATGAGTTCCTATGTGTGTGACCCTATAGATCCAATATCACGTTGGCAGTGAATGTCCATAAATAGCTTATGACATCACAAGCAAAGAGTGGTTCCTAGTTGCACATCATTGCTACCGAAGTGAATGGAAAGTTGGGGAGAAACTTCAACCTACAATATTTGTATGGTGTTATAGTGTTTGTATAGTTCCTTTGTCACTGATATCTAGATTGAACTAGAGGCATGGAACAGTCACCCTCATTATTATTCAATCGTGTTCCTTGAACCAGAGCAGACTACATGAGATATATGTAATATTAATATCACATATTAACTCACATGCATATGGCCATACTTTTCTCAGTCTCACTAATCAAGAGGCCTTGGATACCATACTCCTATTAGAGGGATAAATCCCATATCTATCACTCACAGTCAATCCACATGTATTAAAGTCACCCAATCATCATCGTTATAACAATCCATGTTTTAAGACTACGTTTGATGATTTCAAAGTGTACCCAATGGCATGTGATGAGTGTAGTGATTTTAGGTCTCAGAACCACACCCACCACCATCACTATGAGAGCTGACTATGACTTTCATGATGATAGCTTCCATGTGTCAGTCTCATGGTGGGTCTATCCAATACACTATTCTCTAACATATATCTCTGTGCTTGGTTTGATATTGCCATATCATGACCAATAAGATTCAGTCATCAACCAACTCACACTCTAATATTTTATTTCATTGTTGTCTATCAACCTTCCATAATGACAATTGATCAGGGACATAATGAGAATATGTATACATACTCTTAACATCTATATGATCTCATTCCTTCTAAGTCTAATACTTGAAGACATATATCATCGAGTAATAATATTCTCTAGACATTTATTATGTTATTCATTATCTCATAACTGAATATACAAAATAAATTGGAGCTTTCCTTTGTTATTAATCATATCATTTATAAGTTATTCCATTTCAATCATCATATGATTGGCTCTATGGGCATACATACCAATAGACTCTCGCTTGCACTTAGAGCCAATCACCCACCGATCTTATCCCGAGTGGCATAACATGACCATCATGATTTTGACCATCATGCTTTTGCTACGCAAGTGCTTTTATAGCAACGTTTGCTTTAAGTATATTTTCTATAGCTTTCACATCTCTTCATTTTATGACTACTCGCATGAGATGGAAGTGTCATAGTATGCTATTTGAGATTCCTAGCCTAACTAGTAGCTCTACTATTGTCATCAATATTTCTACTATCAATGGTTTGGAACCTCAAACAAGTTTACCCATATGAACTTCTTGATCCATATAGTATCCTCTGTTGTTCTCATAACACAGAGATATTTGGCTTCTTTTATAGATTAGGACTATGGTTGTTAGCTCATAACCCTTTCTAGCTTACAGTTATCATTTAATGTCAAAAATTATTGCGGTCATTTTGTAAGTTTGGAATCTTACATGGGTGTAACCCTTTGCATCCAACTCTTCCTTATTACCATAACCAAGGAACCAATCCTTTAAGTGCTTCACAACTACATAAGGATGTTCACAATGGTATTCTAGTGACTCTCACTGGTATCTGACATATACTCTCTCATCATGTCCAATACATATGAGATTGCTAGGTAGGTATATATGTGTCCTCTCATCATGTCAAAACATATGAGATGATTAGATATCCTCTCATCATGTCCAACACATACGAGATTACTAGATATCTTCTCGTCATGTCCAATACATATGAGATAACGAGATAAGTACATAGTGTTGCATTCAAGATAGATCCAATGGCATCTATCCATGTGTCCCTATTCTTCATAAGAGTTGGGACACTAGGCTCTTGACAGACTAACTCCATGGAACATGGACACGTTTTCTCTCATTGAGTCTTGCATGTTGAACCCTTCAACATCTTACCAATGTATGTGCTTTTACTTAGGTCAAGAAGCTTTCCAGATCTATCTCTATAGACCTCGATCCCTATCACATAGGATGCTTTGCCTAAACCATTCATATAGAAGGTACTTTCTTTTCCAGATTTTTATAGGATAAGGATGTTATTCTGCATCATTATGTGGAATATTAATGTGCTCCCACTAAATATTTTGTAATCACAAATTCCATATTCATTTTGACTCAAGTCAAACCCTTTGAATGTCTTGTCAAATCAAAGATTCCAACTCTAAGATGCTTGCTTCAATCCTTAGATTGACCTTTGTAGCTTATAGACTTTATTTTCATTAATAGATATATGAAACCATTAGTTTGCATCATGTGCACATCCTCTTAATCATTCCAATTAAGGAATGTGGTTTTAACATCCATATGCCAAATATCATAGTCATACTAAGCTACAACAGTAAGCATGATCCAGACAGATTTAACCTTGGTAACTGGTGAAAGACTTCATCACGTTCAGCACCTTGAACTAGTTTGAAAATCTTTGCACCCAATTTAACCTTCCATGTTGGTCTTCTTATAGAGACCCAAATGCACCCAATGGGTTTTACCCCTTCAAGTGTATCCACCAAGGTCATACATTGTTGGTTTACATGGAGTCTATCATTGATCTTATGGCCTTAAGCCGTTTCTCAGATTGTAATCCCTCAATAGTTTCTAGGTAGGTTGTTGACTCATCTCTATGATCAACTCACACGCCTTTTGAGTTTATAAGATATCATAATCTATCAAACTCAAGGTGTGTTCTACTAGAACTATGAGTTCTATTTTTACGTAAGGAACTAGAGATTCCACAACAATTTGTGATTCTCCTTTTCCTTTTTGTACCTCTTTAAGTTTAATGTTTTCTTGTTTGTATCAAACATTTCGAGTTCTACTTTTACTCCCACCGATTCCTTTGGAACTAATTTCCATTTAGAAACTCAGCCATCCTAGCAACAAACACTTTGTTGTTAGGTTGGAATATTAATAGTATTCAACAAGATAACATTCATGTAATTTATGGATAAAGCTTTTAAGAAACATTTTTCTTATATAAGACTTCAATCCTTATCACTACAAAAATATTCATCGGGACTCCTCCCATCCCATATCTCATATGGTGTCTTTTGAACCATTTTAGACGGTACATTGTTTTAGTGTGAAGCATGTGCCCAAAAGAAATTGTAAGATCAGCTAGATTTTATTGATACTCTCACCATAACATGATGTGTTACCTTCTTTCTGACGCATCAGATGGTTTCAAATGGATTTCTTTGTGATACACTATCACGATCTCTCTTAAAGTTTCTCAAACTATTGGTTTATATATATCAACATTGATCACATCAATGTATCTTAATACCATACCAAGTGAGTTATGTACTTCATTCATAATCTCCTTGAACACTTCAAGAGATCCAAACTTGTATTTTATTAAATACAAATTTCAATATTTACTGATCGTATCAATAAATATAATGAGGTACTTGTAACTATTGGATCTAGGTCTCTAGAAGGGGGTGAATATATCTTCAAAATTTCTCATAGGATAAATTAGACCTTAAAATAATATCAATCAAAACCAATTACTTAAGTGAAATTTGAAGTCCTAACTAACAAGCATAGCAAGGATGAGAGGAATTGATAGCAAGCACTTGACAAGGTTGTTTAGAGTGGTTCCACTCTCCAAACTAGGAGAGAGTCAGTCCACTACCTAGAGAGGTCAACCTCTAGGACTTTGCAAGTGCTTTTCTCTATATATTCACCAATAAGAGTTACAAAACAAGACCACCAAAGGACATACCCGTATAAACACAAAGAGTCTTCCATGTTACCAATGACTTACCCACTTTGCCAAAAGTCTTTATCCTTCTTCCAAGGTCTTACCTACCTTTCCACAAGTCTTCCGCCTTCAAGGGTTTACCCACTCTTTTTGGATCTTCAACATTTTCCTTCTCCTTCACCTGGAGAAGATCTTCACCTCTTCTTCAAATTTGAAGAAGAACAACAACAACTCCACCTTCACTTGGAGTAGCTTGCTTCACCTTTGCTTCATGGAGGAAAGGGGTAGGGAAGATGGAATGAAATGAGAGCTTTACAAGCAAAAGGAAGTAGCTCTCTTATAACTGGTCTATCTCACTCATAATCACAAAATGAAGTATAAACTAGAGAGAGAAGGGGGCTCAAGGAGTTGCAACACACTCAACTATAGCAAGGACTTAGATTAGCATGAATAAGCAAACTTGGAATGAACTTCAAGGAGTCTTATTTATAGTTGGGGTGTTCCCTTGAGTGTGGGAACACTTAGGGTCAAAATATATCCATTTTCTAAGATTCAACAGATCTATTTTTTCCCAAAACAACTCACCAACGGTTATAATCACTTTTTCTATATTTTATGTATAGTACATTTGATCAAGTTTCAATAAAGGTAACTCGACCGATCCACCAAATGACAAATCCATTTTTCAAACTATCGGTCGAGTTTGTTCTGAGAAACTTGACCGATGAGCTAAAATTAGTTTTGCTCAATGAGTCAATCAGTCGAGTTTTGTGAGTGTGCAAATTGACCGATGGGTCATCTTTAGAAAATCCATCATAGGATTGGTTGAGTTTCCAACTCGACCGATAAAAAGCCTATGACAAATTTTTGAAATTGACATTTGAGTGATTAAACCTTGAAATTAAGTTTCATTGCTCGAGTTTCCAACTCAACCAATAAACAGCCTGTGACAATTTTTTGAAATTGACATTTGAGTAATTAAACATTGGAATTAAGTGTCCCTAGTTTTTTCTCATCTTAGTTACAAGTCATATCATCAATACATGTGACTACAAAAATCATCTAAGGTTATTTGGAGTGATTTCCCAAATTGCATACTTGCATTACATTTGACTTAAACTTCAACAAGCTAGGGCTTGTATAATTTGATCCTTTTCAAGTACCTAAAGTCTGAAATCAATCTTGAAAAAACATATTAGACGTGTAGGAATGGAAAGGTTAAGTCATTATCAAAATATGGGCAATGTATAACTCTCAAGTCAACAGTAACTACTTTTAGCATTCATACAAAATAATGGTCTATGTACATCAATATGTACTAGTCCTAATGGAATAGTTGATCTCCCACTACATCTAGTAAAGATACTCTTGCCATATTGCACAACAAATAAGACATGCATGTTTCTATTGGTTCAGTAACAAAAAGAGTCTAGATGACCATCATATGGATTTTATAAATGTGTTTCTCATTTATGCGCTCTAGATGACAGTGCTATAGGTATTCAATGTTTGAGTTATCAAGTCATTCAATATATGTGTCATACATATATTTGTTTATACAACTACCAAGTATAGTTTTGAGACATAGGGCATCGCCATAAAAGATCATCATATGATGTTTGGTAAGTACACAATAGCAATTCACTAATTATATTTTGTGCCCATGAATGACAACCTTTAACTATAGTGGCAACAACCCTTGCTCCATATAGTTCTAGCTTATTTCTTCTCTTGTCCTGAAGTACAAATCTCTATCTCTATCTTCTTCCTAAGATCCTATATGAAGAGGATAATTCCTTTCCAATGTCCAAACAAGTGACAATGGTGGCACTTTGTTTTCTTTATCCTCTAAGTGAAAAGGACAACTTCCTTTTACACTTACCCTTCTCCATATATCGAGTGCAGAAGATTTGGGCTTCATCTTAGCCTCAAAACACGTCTTGGCCTTACTTTTGCCCTAGGACTCAATTTCACTGATCACCATCATGGATTTGTCCTTGTTCTTCCTTCCTTAGACATCAACATTCCAAGCATGTGATAAACTAACTATATGATTCATGCAACACTTACATAACCATATTCATGGTCAACTCTTAACCTAAGAGAAATCCCAGTCATTCCACACGTCCAATCACATTGAACACATGGGGTTCTACTGGACCTCCCTTTGTCAGTTTGCACTCTAATTAGTGTTTTTGAAGACATTATACCATATTTCCTTTACATGATTCTTAAGATGTGTTACCATTTTGAGAATGTCCATGTATTGATGTTGTTAATGCAACTCATAGTTCATACAACATAGCATTAGGCATTCAAATGTCTATGGCACCATTGGTATGCTTCCAATAAGCATCCATTTAGCCTTAGGCACATTTGGAGTGGGTTCCTGTGGCATTGGTCTATGAAGGACATAGAGCTTTCACTCACTGATGAGGCATTTCTCAAAGTCCTTAACCAATTGTGGAACTTTATCCTATTTTTGTCCTTCTTAAGGATTGATTGCAATTTGAATGTGTTTTTTTTTACATTTGATTCTACAAATAAATATTGAAACTTTTCAAAACATTTTTATTTGGTTTGATTTGACTAATTTGACGATATTAATTAGTTCTTTAATTAACTATCACTCCCACTATTTTGTTCAAATGATATCCCTCAATATCAATTCAGATCATTGTAGCGTACAATATTCAAGTGGGACAAGATCCTAATTTCATCAAATCATGAGCTAGCTAGGGTTGTCACCCACAACTTGATTCTATCATGTAGGCAATCATGCCAATTGCATCATATGCAACTCTCAGATAGATGATATGTGAAACTCCTTGCCATGATCATCTACATGCCTCTAGGTGCTTAATCCAATTAAGGTCACCTAGTTAAGCCTGACCCAAAAGCCAACATGATAAATATGCACCCTACTAGGGTAGACCCTCATATCTACCATCACACTTCCATGAGATAGACTGTACACCATGCTAGGGTGTGCCCATGCTTAGTCGATGAAGCTTTTCATGTGTGCTTCTTATGGAAAGCATCTAAGACTTAATATTTTAATGAGGGAGTTTGTATAAATGCATATACTTTATCCAATGACCACATATATAGTATGTATCATATACATGCTATAACCACAAATGAGAACATGCAATAAATAAAATACACAAGCTATGGTTTTGGCCATCTAATGTAATTCCTTAGAGCCACAAGGAATTACTACCATCAATGGTCCACATCATATGCAACCTATTATTGGTGATAATCTATGTTCGAACCAATCCGGGTTGATCAGTTCAACTCTTGAACCAATCAGCTCACCTCTTGGTCGCTCGGTTGGGCTCTTCTGAAACATTCGTTCGGTTCTCAAGTCCAAGAAGCGTCTGGACACCTCCAATCGGTCGATTGGGCCGCCATTCGATCGGTTTGTCCTCCTATTGTCTAGCCTCCTCGGTCCTCCAGTTGATTGGGTCGTCTCACGAGCTGGTCATTTCACCTTTGTGTAGATAGTCATCTCACATCAAAATATAAATTAAAACTATCATATTTCTTATTACATTGTATATGGGAAAACCTTGAGTTACATTCAAAGGGAAATAGGAAGAAGAGCATTAATTTACATGTGGAAAGGAGAGAGAGGCTCGGTACGTAGACCGATTAATAATAGGAATAAATAACCACAACCATGCATATACAGATCTTGGGTTTTGGCCATACCCATACTTCTCATCCACCATCAGAACCGATTTTATGGCGACGCACGTAAATTGCATATATATCATATTATATTTATATTTATATATAATATAATTTTTTGGGTTCTTATGTGGTGATTTAGATGGGCGTGCACATCTAGTTTAAATATTCACATGGCATGCAATAAATAAACATGGTAAAACCAAAATCCTATCATATCAATTATCCCAAAACATAATTAATTGATGTGGCTCTGATACCACTGTAGGGAATTATGGCATTAGGTAGGCAGCAAAAACAAAAAATTTACTGACGTATTTCCCATTAACTAGTAGATCGCGTCAATAATTATGCAATGGGAAGGATGGTTTCACGAAGATGTACCTGGTCCTGGAGCAAGTCCAGCGACAATCCTCGTCAATGTAGTTGTACACTCTATCCTGGACAGTGGTTATGTAGCTCCTAGTCACACTCAAACTCGTATGACTTCTCCTCCATGGATACTAGACTCAGACAACTGTTGTAGCAACTCCTCATATCTCGCCACAGACTGTGAGTTGACTTTGCCCTCCTAGAAGTAGCCAACATATTCCTACCTCTAGAATAGTCTACACGGTCCAGCTAGAACTCATGTTGTCCTGTAGGAATGCACACGAAGGAGTTGTCTCTCTCGTTGGTGTTTTAGTCACCAACATACTCTCCCACAACAATGATCCTTTGTTGTCTCTCTCTCGTGGATATCCCTCCTTAGTTGGATAGGACTTTCTTATACTCTTGTGGTTACCACAACCAGAGAGGACAATAATTGTCAGAGCAACTGATTCTCAATTTTCTGTGTAGTAGTTGTACTCTCGGAAGCCCCCAGTACCCCTCTCTATATATAGGAGGGGTTAGGGTCGGGGTTCCCAGTCCCCATCTAATGTGAGACTAAAGCGGGAGTGGAAAGGACAAGCAGATCTTGAATATTCACAACTTTTTTAGAAGTTTCACAACCTACATATGACGAAACGGTCATCTCACCAAGTGAGACAGTCGTCTCGCACGTGAGACGATTATTTTACTAAGCGAACGGTCATCTAGGACGTGAGACGGCCGTCTTTCTAAGTGAGACGGTCTTTTCACACTTTCCCATCTAGATATGAATTGGCAAATCGTTTCCTAATTAATGTCATACATTAATTTACTTGCACCCCAAGTATGTGCAATTGAAAAGAGTTTGGGAAAACTCCAGAATTTACATTCGTCCCAACCAGGACATCTCACACAAGAGAGATGCCCGTCTCACTCACCCAGACAGCCATATGGTGAGTTTGAGTCAAGTCTATTGGTTCAACACATTGCATCAGTCAGTTTATAGGGAAGAACTAAGTCAATTCGATTCCTAATTTGCTTGACAACCCAAATAGCCGTCCTAACACTTGAGACACCCATCTGGCTGCCCAAATGGATGTCTCACCCAGTAAGATGGTCATTTGGTAGTTTAGTCATCCACTCCATCGATCGATTGTGTGAATTGAGTACCTAAACACTTATGTACTTAATTCAATTATCAGTCAAGATCAAACTCCTCTTCTAGATGAGTTCCTATGTGTGTGACCCTATAGGTCCCATATCACGTTGGCAGTGAATGTCCATAACTATCTTATGACATTACAAGCAAAGAGTGGTGCCTAGTCGCACATCATTGCTACCCAAGTGAATGGAAAGTTAGGGAGCCACTTCAACCTACAATATGTATATGGTGTTACAGTGCTTGTATAGTTCCTTTTTCATTGATATCCAGATGGAACTAGAGGTATGGAGTAGTCACCCTCATTATTATTCAATATTGTTCCTTGAACCAGAGTAGACTGCATGAGACACATAATCTCAATATCACATGTTGACTCACATGTGTCTGGCCATACTTTTCTTAGTCTCACTAATCAAGAGGCCTTAGATATCATATGTTGGTATGTATGCCCTGAGAGCCAATCATGGGATGATTGGTGGGATACATTAAGATTGATTTGATAAGCATCAAAGGCAAGCTTCCAATTCTTTCTAGTTCAATCATATGAGATAATGATAGAACAGATTGAATGTCTAGAGAATGACAGTACTCAATGATGTATGCTTTCAGGTTCAGGACCTGAATGATGAGATCATACAGATGCTAAGAGTTTGTACATTCTTATTATGTCCCTAGTCGGATGTCATTGTGGAAGGTAGATAGACAGCAATGACACACAAGACTAGATTGTGGTGTTGGTTGATGATAGAATCTCATTAGTCATGATATGGAGATATCAAACCAAACACATAGGTACTTGTTAGAGAACAAGTGTACCAGATAGACCCATCGTGAGTTTGACACATGAAACCATGACATGGTAGTCACAGTCAGTTCTCACAGTGATGGTGGTGAGTGTGATTCTTTGACCTAAAATCACTACACTCGACACATGTCGTTGGGTACACTTTGACATCATCATACGCAGTCTTGAAACATGGGTCATTATAAAGGTGATGATTGGGTGGATTTGACACATGGGGCTTTTGAGGGGTGAGTGATAGATATGGGATTTGTTCCTCCTGAGGGAGTTTGATATCCATGGCCACTTGATGAGTAGGATTGAGATAGGTGTGTGCACACATGTGTGAATCAGTATGTGATATTGATGTCATACATATCTCCTCCAGTCTACTCTAAGATCAAGAAAGTGAATGAACGTTGACAGGATGATAGTTCCATGCCTTGAGTTCATTCGGGATATTAGAGACAAAGGAATTATACATTCACTGTAACACCATTCATAGATTGTAGGATTGAAAGTTGTTCTCCAACTTTCTATTTCACTTGGGTAGCACTGACGTGCGACTAGGCACCGCTCTTTGCTTGTGAAGTCATAAGTGTTATGGACTTTCACTGCCAATGTGAAATGGGCCTGCAGGGTCACACACATAGGATTTAACCTGGAAGAGGAGTTTATCTACAAACGGTGTTTAGATTGATTACTAAAGGAGTTTAGTAGTTCAATTAAACACTCAGTTAATTGATAGCTCAAAATCATAGTGTTCAAGGTGTTGGACCAGATGATTAAGAGTATCATATTGATTGGAACTGCAATTGACTAATTTGCACAGTCTACTGCCCCAACCGATCAGCTCATAGGGTTGAACCGATCGGCTCAGGTTGGTGAACCGACCGACTCAAAGTGGTGAGTCGATCGGCTCATATGTCAATGAAATGATCGGTTCAATTGTTGAACTGGTGGATTCGTGTGACCAACTGAGATCGTTTGGAAAGTTATAAGACTCTTTTTGCAAATACATATCTATTTCACTTGTACAAATTTGATTTGGACAAGGACTAATATTTCATTAGTTGGAAACAAACATGGAAAGTCAATTTGAGTTGGACCAGGACCACGAACCGATCGGCTCAAGCATGAACCTATTGGCTCAGGGTCCCAAACGATTGATTCAGGTCTGAACCGATCTGTTCAACTAACGTAGTTTGTCAGATTTTGTGGAAAACCTCAAACCCTTCTACTCCTGCTTTAATCCTGCATTGCCCGGGACAGAGAACCCTATCCCATGACCCTCATATATATAGGGGTATTGGGGGCTTCTCAAGTAGTACAACTCAGAACACCAATTGCTCTACAAAGTTGTCATTCTCTCTGGTTGTGGAAACCAGGAGAGCCCGAGCAAGTGCTACTCGATAAGGGAGGCACAGCAAGGGAAAGACAACTACAGAAAGGTAACTGGTGGCAGGAGAGTATGTCGGTGACTAGTACGCTGACAGGAGGGTACGAATCCTTCCAGTGCCTTTTGGGATAAGGCAATCGAAGTTCCAGACAGTCTGTGTGGATGACTGTAGAGGCGGGAGACTTCTGCCGCTCAGAGGACAGTTGTCAATCCCGACAGTCCTGGTGACCAGGAGCTGTACAGACACCATCCAAGACCAGAGGTGAAGACCACGCAAGCCGCGAGGTAACGTCGTCGAGCAAGCCTCGAGACAAGGTATATCTCTACAAACCATCCTTCCTCCTGTATAGACGTTGACGTGATTTCTTTATTCTGGGTTTGGGGAGAAGAAATTTTTTGTTTCTGCTGCCTTCTCTGTCTCCCCTAAAACCCAATAGTGGTATCAGAGCCACGTCAACTGATCTATACTTTAGGATTATCGATGTGATCGATTTTGGTTTGTCGCCTTTATTTATTACATACGATGCGAATAAAATTGGCTTTATGAATGTCCAATCCTAAATCCACAAATCCCAATATACATATATGATATGTAATATGAATGCACTCGATACGCGTCGCCCTTAAATGAGTTTTGTGGTGGATGTATAGTGTGGTTATGGCCAATAAACCCTATGCATGTGTGCTTGGTTGAATGTGGCTGCTTGCATCTTGGTCTACGCACCGATTCTCTATCTCTTATTCCTATTGTGACTCGAGATAACTTGATATTTCTTTCCTACCTTTACTCCCCCCGAATGTAACTCGGGGTTTCCCAATTCAAATGTAAATAGGATAGAACTTATATTTCCTATTATGTCAAAGCATGGAGGACAACCTGACGACAACTGAGACGATCGATTCAAGGCGTGAACCAATCGGTTGGTGTTCCAGATGACCGATTTGAGGAACGAGATGAGTGGGTGGCAGCCCTGAGGATATGCACAATGACCAGTGAACCGATCGGTTGGATGCGCCAGTCGATCGGCTGGTGGCACCCAACTGACCAGCCTGATGGCGAGTCGATCAATCGTGGAGATGAGTTGATCAAACCCAGAATGGAAAAGCACAGAGTTCATCTTGTACATGTTGCGTGTGATGTAGACCTAGATGACCATGATTTCTCTTGGCTCAAGGAATCACAGTAGGATGGCCATAATCATCGCTTTTATTGTTTCACATGTTTTCTGTGGGATATAGCATGTATATGATAAGTACTATATATTGTGGTGATTGGATATGTATATATACCTATAAAACCAAATCCCTCATCTAAATATTAAGTCTTATACGCTTTCCAATAGCAACACGCATGAAAAACTCGATTGACCAAGTATAGGTTATTCCAAAGTGTGGTGTGCCATCCATCTTGCGAAAGTGTGAAGGGTATACTTGTAGGATCTGCCAAAGTAGGATGCATGTTTACCATGTCGGATTTTGGGTTAGACTTAACTGGTGATTCTTAGAGCGTCTAATCCCAGAGGCACGGGATGAATGGCAAGGAGTTTTGCATGTCATCTATCCAAGAGTTGCATATGATGCAATTGGCATGATGGCCTACCTAAATAGTCAAGTTGTGGGCGATCAGCCAAAGCTGACTCATGACTTGATGAAATACGGATCTTGCTCACTAGAAGGTTGTACACTGCAATCTTCTGAATTGATGGTGAGGGCTATCAATTTGAACAAAAAATAGTGGGAGCGATAATTAATTAAAGTCCTAAATATATCATTAACTTTTCAAATCAATCAAATAAGTCAAAACTGAATTTTGGACTAAATTGCATATATTTCCTTTTTTAGTACAAATGGCAACAAACAACAACCACTTTTCATTGTGATTGGTCCTTGAAAAGGACAAGCTAAATGGGACTAACTTCCATGACTGCTTTAGGAGATTGAGAATTGTTCTCACTCAAGAGTGAAAGCTCTATGTACTGGATATTCCAGCTCTAGAAGAACCTGCTCTTACCGCACCAAAGGCAGAAAGGGATGCTTATAAAAAGCATTCTGAAGATGCCATTGATGCATACTGCTTGATGTTGTGCTCCATGAACCACGAGTTGCAGAGACAACATGAGAACATGGGTGTCATTGAGATGATTCAGCATCTCAAGAACATGTATGAAGATCAAGCATGACAAGAGAGATATGATGTCTCCAGGGTGCTATTCAAGTGTGTCATGACAGAAGGAGATCCAGTTGGTCCTCACACACTCAAAATGATTGGGTATGTGGAGAACCTAACAAGACCGGGATTTCCCCTGAGCCAAGAGTTGGCTACTGACGTGATACTGCAATCATTGCCAGAATCCTACAGTCAGTTTGTGATGAACTACAACATGAACAACTTTGACAAACCATTGACAGAGTTGTTGGGCATGTTGAGGACAGCCGAGGCACAAATGAAGAAGGGCAAGCCTAAATCTGTGATGATGATCAGCAACAAGAAAGGCAAGTCCAAGCGCAAGGGCAAGGGCAAGGCTAAGAAAGGTTCTGATGCTAGCCAGCAGCTCAAGTCGTATTCAACTCTCAAAGCCAAGGGAGGCGTGACCAAGAGAGGCAATTGTCACCATTGTCAAAAGCCAAGACATTGGAAAAGGAATTGTCCTCTCTATCTGGAAGAACTAAAGAAGGAGGCGACGGACGTCTCCACCTGAAGGTGTCATGAAATAAACTTGTAACATTTTTGAGGTATATGATACCAAGATATAAAGTGTCAAACACTCAAGAAATGGGGCAAGTTTTGCCACCATAGATAGGAGTACTTTAGTTTATTTTCAGCCTTGAAAGCATGTAATAGAGTTATGAACTGCTATTTCATATTTGCCAATGAATAGAAACACCTTAATTTTTTGCATATTGTATGATAATGATGGCAATTAATAAAGTTGATGTTTCAAACTTTGTGGCAATGCCTTGTTTATCTCGTTGTACTTGGTATGCATAAGATAAAATGATACCTGAAAGTTATTGATAACTCAAACAATCAAATTATCATAAATCATGAGAAATTCATTTCTAGTTTCCATATGATGGATAAGTCTAGACTCTTTTTGGTTAGAGAACCAGTAAGAGACATGAATCTCTTGGACATGATCAATCTTCACTGGTCATAGGAGATTGATTATCCCATTAGGTATAATACATGTGATGTATTTACATACCTATTGGACTTAATGCTAGTACTTCAAATGGTGTTTAGAGAAATGCCAATATGAATATCTTGAAGTGTTCAAGAATATCATAGATGAAGTGTGAATTTGGTAAAGTGCTAATTCTTGATGAGATCAATGAATGAAATACTTGAACAAAATGTTTGAGATCCTTATGAGTGATTATGATAGTGTATCGTAGTGAGCTCGTGATTAAGGTATGGTGATGTCTAAATCAAAAGGAGTCATACTCTAAGGAGTTAGAGGATGATTATCAAATAACTAATTTCTTCTTAAATAAAGAATACCCCACACTAATAAAGGACATTAAGAATCACAAGGAGTTGTGAGTTCTTATATCCTTGACCGATACACCTCAATTATCTATGTGATGAGTTGGTCATGTGATGAATCAACTATCTAGATGAATATGAGGAACCAGATTTTGAGTTATGGTTTATGACCATTACATCCTAAATGAATTTGATGTGAACCATAAGGTATGACCTTGATGGTAGCACCCATTGGGATGAAATCCATAAGTGTGAATGAGTCTTAAGCATTAAGACACATGGATAACATTTTGAGAAGGATGATGCTTGTTGATTGCAACATAATGACTAAGAGATTTGGCATACAGATACTAAAATCGCATTCCTATGAGGAATAAAACAAGGATGTGTACGTGACACAACCTATAAGGTTTATGAATCCATTAATGCAAATAAAGTCTATAAGTTGCAATGGACTAATCAATGTGATTAATTGAGTACAAGCAACTCAGAACTGCGATCTTTACTTTGATAATATAGTCAAAGGGTTTGACTGATATGAAAAAGATAAAGAAGGTATCTATGATTTAGTGGGAGCGTATTTGCATTCCACATATTGATGAGGAATGAGATGTTCTATAATGGAATCCTTTGTGGAAATTATCTTTAAGGAAGATAGAGATGTTTCCTATGTAATAGGAATAGATATCTATACAGATAGTTCTCGAAAACCTCTTGACCTAAAAGGAGAGAGCATACATTGGCAATCTATACTAAAGGGTTCAGTATATGCAGATTCAGTGGGAGAAAACTTGGAGTTAGTATCCCAGAGCCAAGTGTCTCAATTCTTATAAAGAATGGGAACACTAAGAATATATATGGATCTATCATGTATGTAATCATCCCATTATCTTGCATGTTTGGACATGGCAAGAATAAAAAGCATTCATCTTGTATGTAGGACATGACAATATGATATGATCATTCTAATAACTCGTATGTGGGACATGATGAGTGGATGTTTGTCTAGTTCCAGTAAGGGTTACGGGAATACCATAAGAACTTGATAAGTACTTGAGAAGTAATAGTTCTATTGAAATAAGGAAGGGTTCACTATAAAGAGTTACATTGATGCAAACTTCCAAAAAGGACAGAAGATTAATCGCAAAATATATATGGGATATATAAAAATGAATGTTTGTTGATAAATGGAAATGTTCCATTAAAGCCATTTTAAAGGGAAAGGTTGAGTATCTGTTTGTTAGAAAACATAAGTAGATACTATATGGAACTATAAGTTCATGAGATGAACTTATAGATATTCCGATCTTTGATGACAAGTAAGGAGTGCTTGGTCATGCAATGTGGCTAAAGGTTAGAAAAGGAATACTAGATTGCATATTACGACAACTCCATCTCATACGTATGACGTAAAGTGAAGAGATGAGAGACATACAGTTAATACCAACTTTGGCAAAGTGTTGCCATAACTCACTATGTTAGCACTAGAGTACAGTAACATGTGGGACATGTTTGAAGATCACTAAGAATATAATTTAAGGGTGATTGGCTCGCAGTGCAAGTGGGAGTCTGTTGGTATGTATGCCCTGAGAGCCAATCATGGGATGATTGGTGGGATACATTAAGATTGATTTGATAAGCATCAAAGGCAAGCTTCCAATTCTTTCTGGTTCAGTCATATGAGATAATGATAGAATAGATTGAATGTCTAGAGAATGACAGTACTCAATGACGTATGCTTTCAGGTTTAGGACCTGAACGATGAGATCATATGGATGCTAAGAGTTTGTACATTCTTATTATGTCCCTAGTCGGATGTCATTGTGGAAGGTAGATAGACAGAAATGACACACAAGACTAGATTGTGGTGTTGGTTGATGACAGAATCTCATTAGTCATGATATGGAGATATCAAACCAAACACATAGGTACTTGTTAGAGAACAAGTGTACCAGACAGACCCACTGTGAGTTTGACACATGGAACCATGACATGGTAGTCACACTCAGTTCTCATAGTGATGGTGGTGAGTGTGATCCTTTGACCTGAAATCACTACACTCAACACATGTTGTTGGGTACACTTTGACATCATCAAACACAATCCTGAAACATGGGTTGTTATAAAGGTGATGATTGGGTGGCTTTGACACATGGGGCTTTTGAGGGGTGAGTGATAGATATGGGATTTGTTCCTCCTGAGGGAGTTTGATATCCATGGCCACTTGATGAGTAGGATTTAGATAGGCGTACACACACGTGTGTGAATCGGTATGTGATATTGATGTCATACATATCTCCTCCAGCCTACTCTGAGATCAAGAAAGTGAATGAACGTTGACAAGATGACTGTTCCATGCCTTGAGTTCATTCGGGATATCAGAGACAAAGGAATTATACATTCACTGTAACACCATTCATAGATTGTAGGGTTGAAAGTTGTTCTCCAACTTTCTATTTCACTTGGGTAGCACTGACGTGCGACTAGGCACCGCTCTTTGCTTGTGAAGTCATAAGTGTTATGGACTTTCACTGCCAATGTGAAATGGGCCTGTAGGGTCACACACATAGGATTTAACCTGGAAGAGGAGTTTATCCACAAATGCTGTTTAGATTGATTACTAAAGGAGTTTAGTAGTTCAATTAAACACTCAGTTAATTGATATCTCAAAATCATAATGTTCAAGGTGTTGGACCAGATGATTAAGAGTTTTGGATTGATTGGAACTGCAATTGACTGATTTGCATAGTCTACTGCCCCAACCGATCGGCTCATAGGGTTGAACCGATTGGCTCAGGTTGGTGAAATGACCGGCTCAAAGTGGTGAGTCGATCGGCTCATATGTCAATGAAACGATCAGTTCAATTGTTGAACTGGTCGATTCGTGTGACCAACCAAGATCGTTTGGAAAGTCAGAAGACTCTTTTTGCAAATACATATTTGTTTCACTTGTACAAATTTGATTTGGATAAGGACTGATATTTGATTAGTTGGAAACGAGCATGGAAAGTCAATTTGAGTTGCCCTAGGACCACGAATTGATTGGCTCAAGCATGAACCGATCAGCTCAGGGTCCCAAATGATCGGTTTAGGTCTGAATTGATCGGTTCAACTAACGCAGTTTGTCAGATTTTATGGAAAACCACAAACCCTTCTACTCCTTCTTTAATCCTGCATTGCCCGGGATAGAGAACCATGTCCCATGACCCTCATATATATAGGGGTATTGGGGGCTTCTCAAGTAGTACCACTCATAACACCAGTTGCTCTGCAAAGTTGTCGTTCTCTCTGGTTGTGGTAACTAGGAGAGCCCGAGCAAGTACTACCCGATCAAGGGAGGCACAGTAAGGGAAAGACAATTGCAGAAAGGCGACTGGTGGCAGGAGAGTGTGTCGGTGACTAGTACACTGATAGGAGGGTACAACTCCTTCTGGTGCCTTGTGGGACAAGGCGATCGGAGTTCCAGGCAGTCTGTATGGACGACTGTTGAGGCGGGAGACTTCTGCCGCTCGGAGGACAGATGTCAATCCTGACAGTCCTGGTGACCAGGAGCTTCATAGACACAGTCCAAGACCAGAGGTGAAGACCGCGCAAGCCGCGAGGTAACGTCGTCGAGCAAGCCTCGAGACAAGGTATATCTCTACAAACCATCCTTCCTACTATATAGACGTTGACGCGATTTCTTTATTCTGGGTTTGGGGAGAAGAAATTTTTTATTTCTGCTACCTTCTATGTCTCCCCTAAAACCCAACACCATACTCCTTTCGGAAGGACAAACCCCATATCTATCTCTCACAGTCAATCCCCATGTGTCAAAGTCACCCAATCATCACCGTTATAACAACCCATGTTTTAAGATTGTGCTTGATGATGTCAAAGTATACCCATGGCATGTGATGACTATAGTGATTTCAGATCTAAGAACCACAACCACCACCATCATGGTGAGAGATGACTATGACTTCCATAATGATGACTTCCATGTGCCAGTCTCACGGTGGGTCTGTCCAATACATTATTCTCTAACATGTATCTGTGTGCTTGGTTTGATATTTCCATATCATGATCAATGAGATTCAGTCATCAACCAACTCACACTCTAATATTTTGTGTCGTTTTTTTCTATCATCCTTCCACAATGACAACCGATCAGGGACATAATGAGAATATGTATATGTACTCTTAACATATGTATGATACATTTCTTCCAAGTCTAATACTTGAAGACATACGTCATCAAGTAATAATACTCTCTAGAAATGTATTATGTTATTCATTATCTCATAATTGAATATACAAAATAAATTGGAAGCTTGCCTTTTTTATTAATCAAATCATTTATATGTTATGTCATTGCAATCATCATATGATTGGCTATCTGGGCATACATACCAACAAGGTTTTCATGAATGGTAAGTGAGTGTGTAATATCAAAAAGTTAACAATTGTTTTTTCTCTACAATACCATTTTTTGTGTAGGGTAGGAACAAGAACATTGGTGGATGATTCTCATATCCCAAAAAAAGAAGAAATGGCGTGTTCTGTGGAATCAAGTGTGTTATCGATGCGGAAAATTTTAATTGATGTAGAAAATTGAATGATATTCATTTTATGGAAGATACTAATAAGGGAAAAACATTATATCATGTTTGAATTTGATAAAGCCATAGCACCGGGGGGAAATCATTCACAAACATGAGAAAATATTTAATTCAATTGTAACTAATTCATAAAAATGGACCATAGAAATCACTATGTATCAAGTCAAAATGTTTCAAAGACTGCTTAGCAATACATAAATGGAATTATAAATGGTGATGTATTCCCAATTGACATGCATCAGATAAAATGGAGAAACAACAAGGAAGTTAATTTGCTAAGATCTTTAGCTTGTCCAAAGAAGGGTGGTCAAAGAGAAGATGTAGCTGGAGAGGCGAGACTGCAATAAGAGCATTGGTTTGAGGTAGATGAAGGGTGGAGAAGTAGTTAAGGTCACCATAGCGCGCCCACTTCCCCATCGTCATCAAATTCCTCTAGTAATGTAGGACAAAATTAGTCGGTCTGAAAGTTACAAAACAACAAAGAGAATCAACAAGTTTATCTATAAATATAATATTGTATGAAAATTTGGAAACAAAATGAAAAATAAAGTGTTGTAGTTCAGAGGAGAGGGGAACAATGCCACATTGTGTGACCTATTTGATTGAGGCATCTTCCAATATGATAGTGGTGTGTGGGATAAAAGAATTATAGGATGCAAGAAGATTTGGCATATTGATCATGTGTTGAGTAGCACCAGAATCCACTATCTAGCTAGAGTGAGAAGAAATCATAGAGGTCTCAGGATTATCTTGGTGGGTAGTGAGATAGGCAGATGGTGTCACAGTAGACTAGTCACCATTTTGAAATTCTAGGGATGATGTTGCCATGCTACTACGAAGAGGTGAATCACCATACTAGAGTGTAGTTTTTCAGATTCATTCATACTCCTCTTTTTTGAGCAAAATATGTGTTGGGTCTCCAATCAGTGTAGGAGTCACAATAGTTATCATGGGACTTAGCCAATGACGGTTGTGGAGGTTTGAGCAACATGCGCAAAACCCCTTTCTACACCCTCATCCAAATTGAGCAAGCTAGTCATGTTAGGAATGACAGACATCCTCGACATGGTCTAAGTTTCAGCAATAAGTACATTTTGGTCTCAGCCTATTGTGAGTGACACGGGCCCATCGACAACCCCTAGAAGCAGTTGTCATTGTAGTTTGGACCGCAAACACTTCATGTAGAGGAATCAGAGTGGAAGACATCTCAGTCTGAGATAGGAGAAAGAAAGTCTGGTATATGAATGAGGTCATGGTCTCAACAAGAAGAAGTTGCCATATGGTATTGTACCAGGGATAAAGATTGTCAAGAAATCTCACAGTAATAATACTCACACTATCTTTAGTAACTTCCAAAAAGGTGGTGGATGAGAAGAAGTTAAGGTGATTTGCAATAGCTTTCATGAATCACAGTACTTAGATAAGGGACATTCTCCCTAGCGTTTAGAAAATTTCCTATCTATTGCATTGTATAACCAGAGGTAGTTGTCCTCCTGAGTATAGAACCACTTCATATCTTCCCACATGAGCTATGTATTTTTATGTCACATGTACTTAACAACCACATCATGCTCCATACATCCTTGAGGCAAGAGAGTACTTGGATAATTATGTGATCTATGCCTCATTAGGTGTTGTAGGTGTATCTTCTTTGACAAATTTTAATTGTATTATGGGATTTTAGAAAGATAGAAAAGGCATTCATCCATAGTAAATAATTCGCACTACTAAGTTTCATAGCCATGATATGTGTCATATCATTTTCGATGATAGTTTTATTTCCAACTATTGAAAAATGGAAATTATCAGATTGAAGGCACGCTACAAGAATACAAGGCTACTGGAATAAGAATGCTAGGAAAGATGCTACCAGTATAAGCATGTTTGGAAAATTACTATCAGAATAAGTACAATAGGAAGAAAAAAAATAGTACTATCAGAATAAGCGATGTAGGCCTATAATCGATCCAAACTCAGACTAGGCGGGTGACCGACCTAAATCGCGTGTCCTAAAATTGGAGGCGGATTTGAGGTAGTCGAGCTTTTACATTTATAAACCTGAATCCTTCTAGGCCCCCGCAACTTTGTTTACGGGGTCGAAGTAGATATACGGGGTCGAACATAGGGACAAGGGGGGTAGTGTTGAGAACACAGAATCGACACGCTACACTCTGGCAGGTATAAAGAGAGATAAATTCCCAAAAAGGGAAGCAGTAAGATGTCACAAATAAAACGAAGAAAACTATCTCCAACTGGAGCTACTAGAAAGATTTAAGGTTTTAGTCATTTAGCAGTTTTTAGGGGTTTTCATGCAATAGAAACAGAAGGATATTGCTCGAGCTAAAGCGAGGTACGAAGGATAAAACTCCGGTAAGACAAGCAACGGTAGAACCAGTCTTGTACCCCTCCTCTCGAAGCGGGTACCTCTAACAAGGCATCAGCGCCCCTCTCGAGGTCACTAGACTAAAATTAGAGTGGAAAGGTCACTAAAGAAACTCCGTTCCAGGCACTCTCGTACTCCAGAATCGTACCAAACACTAGAGCCACAACACAACTCTCAAAGTTGTTGCGACAGGAAAACACGATTCGTTAGCTAAGCGAAACGCGATCCAAACATGCAAGCTAGAGTTCAGATATCAAATATAGCAGTCATCCAATAGAGTGTACCAAGCACAGAGCAGCAAGTAAATAAGCATCTTCTATTTCCATAGACAAATAAAGGGTCTTAATTACAATGCATAAGTAAGGAATTAAATGACATAAAGTAAAGATAGGTGTCGCCTCCTTGATGTAGAAGGACGACATGGTGCTGTAGCTCTCCTGCCTGATATCAGTCAGAGGCCTAGCTCGATACAGAGGTGTCGGGCGGCACACACCTACTGTCGACCGTATCGCTCAAGGACCCTGGCCGATACGCTCATGTCGGGTGGCGCACCCTCTCGGGCAGCGCGCTCGACAAGCTAAGCGTATCGGTTTGATATCGTGTCGGGCTAAGAGCTACGCATTGTTGTTGTCGGGCACTTGTGTTGCTCATCTACGTCGGCCGATATCGGCCCACAGTGTCGCCCGGGACGGTCCTAAGTGAACTGTCCCCTCCCTCTCGGGATGCGGAGAAGCTCACCTAGTGTCGCCCGAGACAAGCATTGGGGCACGACACGTATGCTCTCGCAGTCTCCTCGGAAGATAGCTCAACTCCCAACTGTCTGAATTCTAACCCCCGAACTCCGAATTGTCTTTTCGGCTCCCTATAGCTGCTATTTATAGTCAGCTGGCCGGGAGGAGTTATGGTGCTCGAAGCGCCACGTGGCCCCCTTAAGCACCGGTCGATGGACGGCTGATACAGGTATAGCTCGGCGCGGAGGTGTCTGCTATCGGTCACATGACGGGCGGCGCGCTTGCCGGTGGGTGGCTGTGTCGCCCGACAAGCTGGGTTGTCGGGGCGAGCCGGGCTCCCTGTCGAGTAGACGGTGTGTCGTCCGTCAGCTTCTTCTCACGTGACACCTCTTTGTCGAGCGTCTTTGTGTCGCCCAACCCCTGTCGGACAGGGGTTGTATCAGGCGTCAGGGAGGCCGAGATAGGCTTGGGACTTATTCATGGGCCGGAGCGGCCTTATTGCCCAAAAATGAGGAAAACTCTGCAAAAGATAGGAAAATTGGATTAAGAGCATTGCTTGGCCAATTATTGCGAAAGTGCATATAAAGGAGAGGAAAATAGCTAAAAATGGCAGTTTTGATAACAGAAAAATAGTCTAAAATATCACAAAATTTGGTGTTATCAACTCCCCCAAACTTAGCATTTTGATTGTCCTCAATCAATATTTAAACTATATTTTGTGATGCTTCTTCTTGCTTGGTATAACTTCTTGTTCAAAAAGTGAAACAGAGATTGTAATGCCTTAAAGATAACGATGTCTCAATACGAACAAAAGACTTAGTTTTCCCTGCCTTATTGTTTAAGTAAGATTTTTCTCTACAGCTTCGGCGAGACTTAGTTGTATGATTCCGAAGTTAGCTTACACACCAAACAACTTTATTTTTGGGGCAGAAAGTTGTGTATAGGGTAGGCTAAGGCTTTTTGTGTTTTTCATTCTTGTCTCCCATCAGTCCATCCAGGTAAGGGTCCGTTAGCGGGCAAGTGGTCCCTGCAGTCCAAGCCAGTTGGCTTTAGAGCAGTGATTTCACATCCTACGTACCACTGCCCCGGATCTACCATGCCTAAAGATGGGTACTTTTGGAAAACAAGTGGTGTATATATATATTTTTTTTCTTTTTCTTTTATTGGGCACAACTCTCATGCTTTTATTCACGCTCATAAGTCTTCTCTCTCTTTTTGGGATTTTTGTTGGGTAAGGGGGAACAAAGAGATTCATGCTGTTTGGGTAGATTTTTCCTTCTCCATACTCGTCTCTTAGCTGTTTGCGAGATTATTATATTTTTGAAAATTTTTGACATGACAAAACATATTCTTTTGTTCGTTTGAAGCAGCATTATCAAAAAGATATAACAGGACTTGTGTCACATTCAGCACAAAGAAAATAAACTTGGCAAGCAGTTGCATCAGGGTTTTTTTTCTAATATAGCGACTTTGTACATATGCATGGGAACAAAATAAGCAAAATTTTCAAAAATTTTGGTATGAGAAAGGGTCCAAGTACATGATATAGGAAAGAACATAAGGATAAATAACAAAAGAATAAGGATTTTAAGTCAGAGAGATCAGAAGATGTTTGTACCTCCCTCACTGGTACATGGTACCCCCCCAAACTTACTCCACACTCTGTCCCCAAAGTTGTGAAGTAAATAAGGTGAGGTAATGTTTAATCCAGTGAGGTTGCGCCTGCATTAGATAGGAGTTCCCACACGCATTCTCCTCATTTGCTGTGATATCCTGTGTGGTGGAGCTGGTCAGGCGTTGCTTCACTTGCCATCCATTCTAGGACGAAGATGTCGCAGTCGTTGGATAAAGGAATTTGCTGCGGACTGCGGTGGCAGAACTGGAGTTCGTGCCATTTGCCTCCCTGTATGTCTAGGAACGGTTCAATCATCTTTGACACTTCGTCGTAATATTTTCGAACTAAGCGTTCGATGGGTGTCAAAGGTTCCGATGTACACGGCACGGGATGGTTCTTGTTGCTGTCCGAGCTATTGTAGAAAATTCCTACTCGTTGCCGAGTATACATCGCTAAGAGCGTCCAATGATTGTAATGCACAATAGGCAGGAAGATAGTGCCTGCGACGCCGTCCTTCAATTCTTGTAGGAACATCTTCTTCGCTCCTATTTCGTCGGCGAGGCAGATATCGTTGAAAAGCAAAGGATGGGCTATAAATGCATGTTCTAGCTTTGGCTGTATATATTGGATGTAAGCGGTTGCAACTGTTATAGTCAAGCACCCTCCTTCCTTCACCATGTCCCTTAGCTCATCTGCCAGGACTATGACATCTCCTGTCTGAAAAGCAACATCTGATGGGGTTGAGTCAGCAAGCTTCTTCTGGATGATGTTGACCTGCTCCTATGTGAGAGTTGAACACGAAAAGTGGTCAAAATTTTTTATCTTCCCTTCAAAAGCTTCGGGAAAAGCAGTGTCTTTTCTTCAGAATTGCTAGCTGCTTGCCCGCCCCATGAATTTCGGTTGCTATCTCTTCTTCTTTTTCTTCTTGGTTGCTGGATCGAGAAGAATCTTCCTCTACATCACTGTCCAGTAGCTGCTCCGGCACACCTGCGTCCCGGAAATAGCACTTGTCCTTGATTAGGAGCATGGCGTAGATGCCCCTGCGCTGATAAAAGGACATGCCTCTGAGGAATCCTAAGTTTTCGATTGAGTTGAGCGCTTCAATGGCACCCAAGACAGCGATAGAGCTGTTTCCGCTCCACTCTTCTGCCTGTTCGGGGAGGTCTCTGATAGCGAAGTAGTTCCAAGGTCCTTGAAGACGTTGGATTCCTTGCTTTAAAGCTCGTAGCAGGCGTATTGGCAGGCGTTTCAACTGTCCATCCTCCGGGCGGCAGAAAATACCCCCGGAGCGTGGTATTTCATGATTGCTGCAACACAGCAGCTGGACGTCACGGTTTCTGATGTCCGCCATACAGAGAAACCACACGTTGCGATGCTTGTACGGGGCCAACACCATATTTGGTCTATGCTCTTCAACGTGTTGCAGCATGTCGACCACCGCACGGGAGTCTTGCTCTCCCTTCATCAGCCTTCTTGCCAAGGTCAGGGTGGCTGTGTATATTTGTCTCCGACCTATCCTGCTGTCGATCTTCTCTATTATTGCGTTCTCTAGGACCCTGAACACTCGTTTGCCAACGACAGTCGGCGTGCGGATCATCTTCCGAAGATCTCCCCGTCGTAGGAAGAGGTAGCAGTCACTCCAGACGACGTCTTCTTCATTGGCCTGCGACCTCAAGACCTTATTCAGCAGCTTCTGGTCTCTGATCGTCAGGTTCCCGACCGCTCTTCTATCGAAGTCGGCCATCTCGAAGGAGGGTATCTCGGACGACTCGCGGAATTTGTCTGCAAACGAGCGCTTTCTTCAGGGTGGATGTCTGTTATTCACTGTGTAGACATCCCCCACCTCTCCTTCGGACTCATCAGACGAGTCTTCCCCGATGCTGATGTCTGCGCCATCATCTTCAACTTCATTCAGGGGGATGAAGACATTAGCATCTCCCAAACCCAAAGAGCTCTCCTGTCTGCTGGGAGACCCTTCGGCAGATCCTTGTTGTATCTCGTCCTCAGGCGTTGATGATCGCCCGCTAGATGAGGAGGATGGGGACGTCGTTCTCGAGGGGGAACCTGAAGAAGAGGGACTAGGGCTCCGGCTGGGAGGTGACGGCGACCGTCTCGGCTGCCTTCAGCGTGGATGGTCGTCACTTCTGTCCATCCTCTCCTCGATCCTGTCAAGCCATTGGAGCACTTGCTGCATTGTTGCATTTAAGGCCTCTAGTCCGCCGGGTATGCTCGCTAGAGCCAGCAGCTCGCTCTCCTCGCTGTTCAGCCTGATCTCGTGGTTGTCCTGCTTTTCTTGAAAAGATGCAAGTTTGCGGGACAGGGAAGTACAAGTAGCAGAGTTGATGGTTGTTACCTCCCGCAGATCGTCGAGTTCATTTCCGAGCATCTTTCCGAGTGACGGAGGGGGTCCGGTGGATCTCCCTTCCGTCCTCACGACATCTAGCCCACGTGAAAGTCCACCCGGAGAGGTAGAATCTATGAAAATCGTTCGCAAACCAGATGCCGCCAGGCGGGGAGTCGGCATTTTTTCAGGTGTTGCCGCCTTGCCTTCTCTTCTGATTGGGGATGGCCGCAGTGAGGGTGGACTTTGCTCCACCTCTGCATTGTCGGCGATCTCCTCGACTGTTGCAGGCGGGGACTTCGGCGGCAGGGATGGTGTTCTTTCGAGTTCCCTCATGATCTCGTTGAACATCACGTTGTTGTTGCCCCGCTGAAGCTCCTCTCCCGCCTCTGTAGTTTTAGAAACACGGATGGGAACTGCGGCCGTCTCTTCCGCGGCAGATCTCGAAGTTTCCGTCCCGGTGACCTCAACAATCACCGGCTCTTTCTCAGCCACCACTGTCGTTGTTGGTGCAGTGGCTGGTATGGTTGGAGCGACGACAGCTTGATCAGCAGTTGTCGCCGGCAGTTCTGGGGCTGGCCTCTCTGTGGCCCTGATCATGGTGGTGGCAGTCATGTTATTAGCTATAGCTTCGATCTCGGCGGTGGTGAAGACCAACTTCTCCTTGTCGTAGTTGGCACAGCGAGGAAGGGGAAGGAGTATGTCCGTCCTTGAAAATTTGTAGAAGAAACTTCCCCTCTCCTTCCTGATGATGTTGGTCCTCATCAGATACTTGGTGTCAAATACCTCATCGCCTTGCGTTCTAGTATGGCTACGTGGCTCGAACGGGTACCCGAGTCCTGCTGCGATGAGGTTGATAATGCCACCCATGCAGTACTCCTTAGTGGCCTCCTTCATTGGATGCAACCTATTCAGTAAGAACCGACCGAGGTTGATCACTCGGCCTTCCATAATATGCCACATGACGTGGAGCTCTTCCGTGTAGATGCTGCTGGATTCGTTCTTGCTGAACAGCAAGCATGCCACCAGCTTGTGCACGATCCTCTTGAAACAGGAGTGCACTGCCATGACCTTTTCTCCCGGCTTAAACGAAGATTCGCTGGTAAGCCTACCCCAAAACTCCACGGGATTGAACTCGTCTTCCTCGGTGATCCTCTCACCACTGTCCATCTGATTCTTCTCTTCCTCACTGGAAGAGAAGATCTCGTTTAAGAGATTCTCAGAGATGGTGTGCTCCGAATTGTACAGCCGGGCCTATAGTCTGTCTGGCCCGCCGAATTTTTCTTTCTCTGATGCTGAATTCCTGACCCGACGGAGAGAGGACATGAATTCCATGGTCAACTTGGTGTACAAAGAAGTCCGGCTGAAGCAGATCTTCTTTAGTCCTGCCGCCGTAAGGACGCTCTTCAGCCTCTTCATGATCCCAAGCTCATCAAACGAGGCTCTATGGCAGAACCTACTTGGCTTGTATATCTTGGGTACCAGCTCAGCATAGCGGCGAGCATGCTCATCGTCTCTTGGCTCGAAACTCCCCGAAAAGGATTCCGGGAGTTCTGCTGCTGGTGTTGGCGCTGCTGCAAGTGGTGTTGGTGCTGGTACTGGAGTCACAGCTTCTCCAACCCTTGCCTTCTTCTATGTCCCCGATGTCCCAGCCTGTCCTGGGTTCGGGCGCTTGGGTCTGGCAGCCTGCCCTTCAGTAGCAGTCTCAGGGTAGACCCTCCTGCCTTTCTCGTCGACTGGGACAGCGGTCATCTTAATGCGGGCCATCTCTGTAAGTCAACAAAAGAAATAGCTTGATTAAATATGTTGGCCTTTGGAAGAAATATAATAAAGAATAGATGTGTGACCCTGTATTATCTTGTGCCAAAAACTGCCCGACACTCCTGTATCGGGCGACACACTGGTTTCAGTAGCGAAGCCTTGTGCCCGATACAAGAGATTGGTATCGCCTGATACGTTGAAAGATTCAATCGCGCAATAAAGATAGGCGTGACGGGCGATACGAGGGCGATAAGATGAGGTGCCCGATACATTCTTTTTAAAGAAAATCGGCGTGTCGCCCGATAACAAAAACAGGCGATGCGATGCAACATCGGGCGACATGGATCAAAGATACCCCGCACGACACCCATATCGGGCGACACGACTGCTCAGCGAAGGAAACCTTGAGACCGATAAACTACTTGTAACAAAAGAAGAAGCATGTCGGCCGACACGATCTGTCGGGCTATACCTCGCTTTGATCTGGGCTATTGGGCGACACAAGAGAATTGCAGTCTCGTGCGACAAGGGAGCAGAAGCACAAGTTCTCTCGCTCGACACGGGAGTGTATAAATAGCAAGGTAAGGAACCCGACACGGTAAAACTCGCTTTCCTTTTATAGCGACTAAACAGTAAAGCCCAGGTGCGCGTCGACCGTCAGTCCAACGTGTAAGCCGGCAAGCCCAACCATCGGCACGACTGTTGCGCTCCACGAAGCCCCACCGCCTGATAAGGGGGCACTCAAAGTGCTGGTTGGGTTCCCCCCCCCCCCCCCGTGAATCATGAAAAACAAAACGGGTTAAGCTGCGGCCGATGAGTAAAACATCATTGGTCGAGGACTAAGCTCCCGGCCTCAGATGGTATTACCCATCTTAGTTAATAAAACTAAGGCGGTGGCCCACAAAACATAAGAGTCAGTGCATGTGGCGCATGCACCGCCTCGGTCCTTATTACATACCAAATGTTCGTAATGTTTTTTCTGTAGGAAAGTAAATTGCAATCCTATTCTAAGAAATAAAATAAAGTAAAGCTTGGGTTGCCTCCCGAAAAGCGTTGCAGTTATCGTCTCCAGCTTGACGGCTCCGGTTTACTCCTTATCTGCCAGCATCATCCCTTTTCCGCAACTTGATCTCGGCCTTCCATCTGTCATAGCCCTGGCCTCTTCACAGGTTCGGTGTTTGACGGTATCTTTCCTGAGGGGTTCTTCATCAGTTCGGCCATTTGAGCTAATTGTTGGTCAATCTGGCATTGATGCGTCTGCATATCCGCCAGCTGGACCTGCAATGAGTTCAACACACCCGAATTTGATAGTGCACTCTGTGCCAATTGGTTGTTGATAATGTCCTGCTTTTTCGCAAAATCAAACAACTGTCCCACCACATCTGCTTGGTTCGAAGCCTGGTTCTGTCCTTGTTCTTTAGCTGATCCCTGGTACTTGCCTTGACTTTGGAAATTACCTTTGTTCTGCTGGAAGGGGCATTTCTAGTATACTGCCCGGTTCCTCCCCTCTTTTCGAAAGCTTGGGGTGGCTTAGTGGAGTTATGCAACTGATGAGAATTCTCAGCTGCATCCTTGTTCCCATAGATGAAACCAGGGTGGTCCGGTCTTCTGAAGTTTACAAAAGAGACATTTTCAGTCTCTTCTGCCTCGGACTCGGTATCGCTTGATGCTTCTGGCCAGGTGTAGATGCAGTTATCTACCCCATGGCCGCCTTCTCTGCATGTTACATATTTCATTACTTTTTCTACCTACTTCTTCCCCTTACCACCAGCTTCTCGCAACTATTTTACATCTGTAGCAATCCTCTGGATCTGCGAGGTAATTGCCTCCAGTGCCTTAGACTCAAGGGTGGACCCTTCACCTACCTTCTTTATCTGTCCTCTATCGGACCGGTCGAACTCAGCACCTGCCATCAACTCGGCCATATTCTTGATAATCATTTCAGACTTCTTCGCCTTCTTCCCCAGGAAGTCACTTCCCGCGGCCACGTTCAGCGACACCCTGTCTTCGGGAGTCAATCCATTATAGAAGGTGGTGACGAGAAAACCCTTCTTGTAGTTGTGATGGGGGCAATCTCTCAGGTACTCCTGGAATCGCTCCCAGACGTCATGGAGGCTTTCATTCGGCTTTTGCATGAAGGATGTTATCTTCTGCCGATTTCTGACTGTCCTTTCAGTGGGGTAGAACTTATTCACAAATGCATCAGCTAATTCTCCCCACCCGTTCAGAGACTGGTGGGGTACCCCGAGGTACCAAGACAGTGCCTTGTCTTCCAATGAAAAGATAAAGCCCTTGCAATATATCACCTCCTGGGGAACACCTCTCATCTTAATCGTGTCACAGATATTTTTAAAAGCATCCAGGTGATGATAGGAATTGTCATTCTTGGAGCTCCCTCTAAAACTCTTATTTTGGATCATAGAAATGACAGAAGGCTTAAGCTCGAAGTTGGCCGCATTGAACCGCGGAGTGACGACAGGACACCTGGAGTTGTTGGCTTTTGAGGATGCCAACTCCCTAAGCGTCTTTTCCTCCTCTTCCGAGTCGTCGATGTCACTCTCTCCCCGACGTTGTTCCTGATCGTTCCGATTTCTTCTTTGCCTCTGACGGTGACGGCGTCTGTGTCGGTGATGGCCCTCTCCGTACTCCCCTGAGTCTGGATCTTCTTATTGATGGTCACCGTTGTACCTGTCATTTTCTTCAGGCGGGGGCGAATCAGGCCTCCTCCCTTGGCGTTCGCCTTCATAATTGGGTGGTTCAATGCGAGGTGGCATGTTGGTTGGAGTTGGTGCTCAGTGGAACAGATCACCGTCCTTCTGAGTACCTATTATTGGCATGAGGAATCAAGTTTAGAAGATAAATCTATTAAATTCGAACAAAGAATAATAGTAAAGAAGAAAAAGAGTGTTGTCAAGTTCATTGCTAAGCTTGAGGCACAGGAGTGTAGTTAGTGGATTCAGATTCGTCAACAGTACCGTTTTTGCCTTGTCCCTGGCAACGGCGCCAAAAAGTTGACCGGCCTAAATCGTGTGTCCTAAAATTCGAGGCAGATTTGAGGTAGTCGAGCTTTTACATTTATAAACCTGAATCCTTCTAGGCCCCCGCAACTTTGTTTACGGGGTCGAAGTAGATATACGGGGTCAAACACAGGGACAAGGGGGGTAGTGTTGAGAACACAGAATCGACACGCTACACTCCGTCAGGTATAAAGAGAGATAAATTCCCCAAAAGGGAAGCAGTAAGATGTCACAAATAAAATGAAGAAAACTATCTCCAACTGGAGCTACTAGAAATATTTAAGGTTTTAGTCATTTAGTAGTTTTTAGGGGTTTTCATTCAATAGAAACAGAAGGATATTGCTCGAGATAAAGCGAGGTACGAAGGATAAAACTCCGGTAAGACAAGCGGAGGCAGAACCAGTCATGTACCCCTCCTCTCGAAGTGGGTACCTCTAACAAGGCATCAGCGCCCCTCTCGAGGTCACTGGACTAAAATTAGAGTGGAAAGGTCACTACAGCAACTCCGTTCCAGGCACTCTCGTACTCCAGAATCGGACCAAACACTAGAGCCACAACACAACTCTCGAAGTTGTTGCGACGGGAAAACATGATTCGTTAGCTAAGAGAAACGCGATCCAAACATGCAAGCTAGAGTTCGGATATCAAACATAACAGTCATCCAACAGAGTGTACCAAGCACAGAGCAGCAAGTAAATAAGCATCTTCTATTTCCATAGACAAATAAAGGGTCTTAATTACAATGCATAAGTAAGGAATTAAATGACAGAAAGTAAAGATAGGTGTCGCCTCCTTGATGTAGAAGGACGACAGGGTGATGTAGCTCTCCTGCCCGATATCGGTCAGAGGCCTAGCTCGATACAGAGGTGTTGGGTGGCACACCCTCTCGGGCGGCATGCACCGACTGTCGACTGTATCGCTCAAGGACCCTGACCGATACTCTCATGTCAGGCGGCGCACCCTCTCGGGCAGCGCGCTCGACAAGCTAAGCGTATCAGTTTGATATCGTGTCAGGCTAAGAGCTACGCATTGTTGTTGTCGGGCACTTGTGTCGCTCATCTACATCGGCCGATATCGGCCCGCAGTGTCTCCTGGGACGGTCCTAATTGAACGGTCCCTCCCTCTCGGAATGAGGAGAAGCTCACCTAGTGTCGCCCGAGACAAGCACTGGGGCACAACACGTATGCTTTCGCAGTCTCCTCGGAAGATAGCTCAACTTCCAACTGTCTGAATTCTAACCCCCGAACTCCAAACTGTCTTTTCGGCTCCCTATAGCTGCTATTTATAGTCAGCTGGCCGGGAGGAGTTATGGTGCTCGAAGCGCCACGTGGCCCCTTAAGCGCCGGTCGATGGACGGCCGATACAGATATAGCTCGGCGCGGAGGTGTCTGCTATCGGTCACGTGACGGGTGGCGCGACTGCCGATGGGTGGTTGTGTCGCCCGACAAGCTGGGTTGTCGGGGAGAGCCGGGCTCCCTGTCGGATAGACGACGTGTCATCCGTCAGCTTCTTCTCGCGCGTCACCTCTTTGTCGAGCGTCTTTGTGTCGCCAAACCCCCGTCGGGCAGGGGTTGTATCGGGCGTCAGGGAGGCCGAGACAGGCTTGGGACTTATTCATGGGCCGGAGCGGCCTTATTGCCCAAAAACGAGGAGAACTCTACAAAAGATAGGAAAATTGGATTAAGAGCATTGCTTGGCCAATTATTGCAAAAGTGCATATAAAGGAGAGGAAAATAGCTAAAAATGGCAGTTTTGACCGATATTAGCCCGCAGTGTCGCTCATCTACGTCGGCCGATATCGGCCCGCAGTGTCGCCCGGGACGGTCCTAAGTGAACTGTCCCCTCCCTCTCGAGATGAGGAGAAGCTCACCTAGTGTCGCCCGAGACAAGCAATGGGGCACGACACGTATGCTCTCGCAGTCTCCTTGGAAGATAGCTCAACTCCCAACTGTCTGAATTCTAACCCCCGAACTCCAAACTGTCTTTTTGGCTCCCAATAGCTGCTATTTATAGTCAGCTGGCCGGGAGGAGTTATGGTGCTCAAAGCGCCACGTGGCCCCTTAAGCGCCGGTCGATGGACGGCCGATACAGGTATAGCTCGGCACGGAGGTGTCTGCTATCGGTCACGTGACGGACGGCGCGCCTACCGGTGGGTGGCTGTGTCGCCCGACAAGCTGGGTTGTCGGGGCAAGTCGGGCTCCCTGTCGAGTAGACGGCGTGTCGTCCGTCAGCTTCTTCTCGCGCGTCACCTCTTTGTCGAGCGTCTTTGTGTCGCCCAACCCCCGTCGAGCAGGGGTTGTATCGGGCGTCAGGGAGGCCGAGACAGGCTTGGGACTTATTCATGGGCCGGAGCGGCCTTATTGCCCAAAAACGAGGAAAACTCTGCAAAAGATAGGAAAATTGGATTAAGAGCATTGCTTGGCCAATTATTGCGAAAGTGCATATGAAGGAGAGGAAAATAGCTAAAAATGGCAGTTTTGATAACAGAAAAACAGTCTAAAATATCACAAAATTTGGTGTTATCAGCGGGATGGGACCGAGATCTGACTAAGTAAAAGTTATTGGACCAAGGACCGGATCCAATAAGAACCAATCCGGTCCAAACCAGACTAGAAAAATTTATGGACCCGACCGGGACCATATCAACTAAAATTCTTACTAGTTTAAAAAATGTGAGAGAATCATGTATTGGCGTGACTAGTCATTTGTTTTCGCTACACAATCATATTTATAAAAAATAAAAGTTCAACTACTATAATTTATTTGGTTGTTTTTATGCCTTCTACCATTTTCTGTACAATTGTTATTAATAATAATTTTTACTATTGGATTTATCTGGGTATATAGTATTTTTTATCTACATGTCATTTTGCAAACATATATTATTTTATCAATATATAGTATATTATTAGATATGTATATTTAGATACAAGGTAGTATATGTAAATGTCAACATCATTATTTCCATAGTAAAAAATAGGACTTTTCTGTAACACATGTAACACAAAAATAATAGAAAATGATGATTGGGTTTATTAATTAGGTGTATATTTATCTAAGAATATTATTTATTTATGTGTATTTTCTTATTATGAAGATTATTTTATTAATTAATAAGTATTATTTTATTGTGAAAGTGGGCTTAAACAAATGATAGAATATATAAATGCATGCAATATTATTACATAGTAAAAATGAAGATTGTTCTATAATACATACAAAATAAATATAGTAACAAAAGACTGTTTTACTAATTTAATTGTATTATTTTAATTATTAGTATTATTGTTGAGGAATGTTTATCAAATGAGGATTTTATAATAATTTTTGAATACTACATTATTATATAGTTACATTTAAATAAAATATAGTGTATAAAATGAATGTGAAATTATTTGGAAAGTAAAAATGAGGATTGTTTAATAATAAATGTTAAATAAATATAATAATATGAGGATTTCTTTTTAATATATGGGTATGTAATTTCTTAAGTATTACAAGAATTTCTCTATATTAGGATTATGTTATTAATTTAGGAGTACTATCTTGTTATAAAAGTATATTCAGATAGAAATCGTTACATAAATGCATACAAAATTATTTACATAGTAAAAATGAGAATTCTATATCAACCATGCAAAATCAAATAAGTAAAAAATGGGGATTGTTGTATTAAATTATGTTTACTATTTTTATGAGTATTATCCATTATGGGGATTATTTAGTTGAATGGGGATTTATTATTCATTATGTATACCATCTTATTAGAAAAGTATATTTAAAGAAAACATAGTGTATATAAATTCATGCAAATTTATTAATATAGTAAAAATTGAGGATTCTCCTATAATACATGCATGATAAAAAGTGAAAAATGAGGATGGTTTTACTAATTTATGTGCACTTTTTGTGAATATTACTTATTATAAAAATATTTTTAGTAAATGAAATTTTTGTATTAATTTATGAGAATTATCTTTGATAAAGGTATATTTTAATTAAAATAGTATATATAAATTCAAATAAAAATAACTACATCGTAAAAAATGGGGCTTGTTCTATAATACATGTAAAATAAAATTAGTTTAAATGAGGATTCTATTATTAATTTGTCTAGTATTTTTATGAGTCCTATTTACTTTTGAGGATATTTTTATTAAATGAGAATTTTCTTATTAATTTTATGAGTACTGTTTTATTATGAAAGTTTCTTATTAAGAGTATTATTTATCCGTGAGGATTGTTTTAATATATGTTTGTGTTTTAGTTATTTCACAATGCAATGTTATTAGCAAACTATATTTGAATAATATATATGCATATGTATGCATGCAAAATTATTTACATAGTAGAAAAAATAGGGTCGTATTATATAATTCACACAAAATGAAAAAAGGTAAATGAGTATCATATGTATTTTTTAGGTATTTTACTAAATTTTCCAGTATCATTTAATGTTAAAATGAGTAATGAATTATATTTTCTTGGGACAATACCCATTTTTCCAGTAACATATCAACTTAAAACTAAGCATTACATGTTGTTACTTTGGTATAATACTAATTTTTTATGTTATTATATATCAAATATGTGACGTCCCTGAATTTTCTAAAACTTAATCTGATGTGTGACGTCCAAATTGAAACCTCAGCTTAGTGAAAATCCCAATTTGAGCCCCACACACTAGGCTAAGAAGAAAAAAATCAAGGGAGTCAGAAGGAAACACAGTAGCACATGTACATGAACAATAATAAAACCATACAACACATGTTCACCATTCAACATATAATTACAACATGAATTGTTACAACATTTGATGTTACATATTGAACAACAAACTTCTACATATACATGTACTACAACTAAACAACAAGATCTTAAGACAACAGGTCCACCTGTACATCATCTCACCACACAATTCTCAACTATCCTGGATCTTCAAGAGCATAACCACAACCTAAACAAACGATTTCATGCAGTACACGTCAGCACAATATTCAAGAATATTGTACTGAGTATGCCTACATGTCTTTTATATACCTCTCATCATATCTTGGCAATAAGATAAAACTAATATACTTGGCAGTAAAAAAAGAATATAAGAAAAGTGTATATTTACACAAAGATATTCATTAACAAAAGAGAACACATATTTTAAGCACATTTCCATCATACATATCGTGTGTCTGCCACCAAGTGGCTTTGACATCTTTAGGCCTTATGATCTACCACCAAGTGGTTTGTAATCATTATACAAACATCATATGATCTACCACCAAGTGGTTTGTGATCATTATGCATGCGCTCTACCACCAAGTGGTTTATGAGCTATCTTATGATGGAACATCTATATTATGTTTGTAGGTGTTCATAGCCATAAGTATGGAAATTCAAGCAACATATCATACAAGAAAATCATTTCAATCAATACCATATGCCAAGTTTTTACTCCCATATAACACAAGCATAATGTATAATAAGCCAAGCAAGAGGTAATGGCGTACCTTGATCGAGAGACAAACCTAATCATCAGATATTCCTTAGTCATCTATATCCTTGTTAAACTTGATCAAGACAAGATCATATACTATCATTAGGTCCTCATCATCTTACATGTCATCTTAACCCTAATTATATCCATTAGGGTTTACTTTATCTCATTAGGATATTTCCATTATTACTTGCATTCTTGGGATTATCTTACTGATCGTATATTCCAGATTAGGATACATAATCTGATTACTTAGTTACATGTGACTATGCGCACATATTAACCCTAGGTTACATGCATTAACTTAAATTAGGGTTTTAAACCATGTATTAAGGGTCAACTTCATATAACATGGATTTCATGTATCATCATGATCTCATAATTAGAAATGAGGTTCCATATACCGATATGAGCTTACTTTGTAAATTTCATCATTTATTGAGCATGCATGTATTTATTGCATTTTATTTAGTCATATTAGCCCTAATTAGCCATATAAAGTAAATTACATAATCATGTACATCAACATGACCGTATCTGACATCATATGCATTTTAAACATGGTTATGGACTTACTGACATTTTTCCATAATTTTATATCATCATTTGATATTTATTACTCATGAACTAAGTATAAAGCGTCATACATGATATCATAGTGTTTTAAGCATCAAAAGCCTGATATTATCACTCTACTATGTTCTACTCATTTTTTTGAGAAATTTGATACCTTATTCATATTTTTCTGATAATTGAGCTGTTTACTACAAATTATACAAGATCTAAATGTTTTCTGAGATAATTACCTCTTTTGGCCAATCCAAGGTGGCCATGTGTCCTGTGGGGGCGCAACCCTTTCCTCACTGGGACCTGCCTAGTCTGGGTATGTGGTTGGATCCACGGATCTAAAGATTCGCTAACCTGATTCGGCTTATCCCGTTCCTCTCCTGGTCTCGCGTGAAAGCCTGAGCTTATAACTCCCGCGTGCGTTTTGTTCTCTAGGTCACACCGCCGCTGCCGTGGGGATGACTATGCTGGCAAGCAACAGACCTTGCTTGAAGCCTCCTTCATTACCTCAGGGTAGACGAGATATGCTTCTCAGCTCCACCAGAAGCTCCACTCGGCCTCCTCTACTCCTTCGGCCTCTCTGGATAGCCGTCGGAGTCTTCTCCTGGTGGCTCGGAGATCCAGCCATCGGCGTGCTCTTCCAAAGTCCCCTCGCATATTTCGCATCTGTGAACACGACGGCAAAGGCTATCGCTACTAGGCTCCGCCACAATGAGGGCTTGGGAGGACCTTGCTCCTCCTCAACGCTCTTCCTCCGTGAGCAACCATTGTACTGTTGTACTTCTGATATGCTTCTCGATGATGGTATAGCTTGCACCTCTGGGACTTGTCTTCTCAAGGTGATGATGACTGATCTAGAGCTCTGTCTGCTTCAACTCCCTTCTGTAGTGCTCGACTCCTATGCGTGTGGGCTCTCGTCCACCCAAGCCACCGTTGCAGAGAAGATCTGCAGTGTGCAATCGGCTGCTTACTCCATCCTTGATCCATGGCACACCAATCATCCACTCCCTCTGGTTCTTCCTCCAAAAGATTCACCAACATGTTCTGTAACTTCAAATTATCAAAACTCTCACGCCTGGCTCCACGGTTGCGTCTTGGTGAGCGATTGGCGCCACTGTAGTGAGGCAGCTCCTCCGACATCCCTTGCTCATGTGGATCTCAGTCCTACAGACTGTCAGCACGAGCCTAGGTTATCAAAGAGGAGTCGGATGCCATCTGCTTCTATCAACACAAAGAAACCACCCCCACGAGGCCACGACCTGCTACACATATCTGCCCACGTTTGATGATCGTTGTGGACTGATCTTGCGAGAACTTTACTGCCTCCCACGTTGTTGATTTGAACTAGGGTAATAGATAATTTCTCAAAGACCAAGTCCACCGAGTTAGAAATCCAAGGCCACACAATCCGTCCAAAGTGCTAATAAAAGATTGGATGAAATCCTTATTATAAACTTAGGTTGCAAATCAAATACTTTGGTCTAATATACCTCAAAAGATATTCAGACTCCATCAAACCAAGAGATATTCCTTTGCATGATCGACACTCTTTGAAGGCCATCATTATATCACACTAATTCATAAAATCCCCTATCTTCATAATTAGCTTCATGAATGTATAAAATCAAAGAAGATGATGTCACCATCCTATATATCCAAATTGGCTACCCAATAATCTTAAAATTCCATTCTATAACATCCTACACACCTTAAAATAATTTCGTCCTCGAAATTAAAACCAAAGACCACTTTGTCACATCATATACATCTTAAAAGAAATTTTGTCCTCAAAATTAATCCATCCTCTTACTTCAAGGAACTTCATCCATATGTAGGACACCATTGTAGGTGCAACACTTTCAAAAACAAAGCCCTATATTCATATCCAACCCACTATTAGGATGTTTTAAACACCTAAGGTGAATCACCCCTTCATAAAAGGTTGAAACAAGGGTTTAGAAACTCTGGTTATGTCATGACATATCTCATACGTTAGGGTTGCTACCCTATCTTAACCCATGCATTGGGGTTCCCACATCATACTACCATGTTTTAAGCGAGTTAACTAAAGTTAAGCCATTTTATCCATATAGATCATATCAAGGTATCACAATCGTTATGTTGTGCTAACTATCAAACCACATTTTTCATCTTTATTAAGCACTAAGATTAGCACCCCATGTAACATGTTCATTCATATGGTCTTATTTCATTTCTCATAATAAATTGTAACATTTACTAGTGATTTCATCACAAGATTAGCCAACAACTTCACATTATCATCATTATTTATTTACATGGTTAACCATATATTGATAAAGAGCTTTAAAACATCTATAAGTTCTTCATCATGTCGCATCCATATGTTACATGTCAATATCAAAACATGTTTTTACTTATATTACACCATGGTTGTTCTAAACAAACTTATACAAGTGGCTCATTAGACATGTATTAAAACATTATCTAGTCCAACTGAGGTTCTCCTGACCCATATCATGAGGGTAGTGCCATGCTCAGTCTCTCTGAGCTAACTCATCTCTGTGAGTGTCTCATAAACAAAAACTTATCTTCCCTCTCTTAGTCTAGGGTTCTCATATTACATCATTGGCACTAGTTGATCAACATCACAAGCTCTAGCCACATAAGCACAAACCAAAAACATGCTATTACATACTCTTCATAGGTATCTACCCATGAGTTATTCTTACTCAACACTATCTTTTACACATGCCACTAGTGTCTTATGTGGGGAACCACCAACACGTGCATGAGGCTTCACATAAACTAAAAACATAGCCACCTCCTCCAGGGTCTTGGGCTCTCTCCCTCACCCAGATGGAAGGCACTCATATTTCCTTATTCGCATATATAACCAGCCTCTCTCTGTCCCTAGGGTTTGGCCCTCCCAAGGACATCCAGGGTTCAACAAACTATAGGAATCATGCATAGAGTGACTCAACTCAATCACTCAGGAGTATTCTAGTTTAGGACATATCATATCACATATCTCAGAATTCTCAAATTTCTCGTATCATGGAGAGTAGGTTCTGTGACCTTCTCCCTGTGGGTCTCACTCTCTCTGGAGTTAACCCTAAAACTGGTCCTAACACTAGAGGCCCTCCTCTGTAAAAGAGATTGAGGCTCTTGCTGATTCACAACCTTATCTTAACTTAACATATCTTATCTCATAAAAGCCTAGTTTCTTGCATCATCAAAACTTATCTCAAATCCTTAAAACTAAACTTAAGTCCTCAAAGACAAACATAGATCATCATAAACCATCTTATATCATCTGTATAAGACCTACATCATATCATCAAAACTTATTTCATCTATTCCATCTATCATATATTCCAAGCAAGGCTCTAGACATCTAATCTAGAACTACTCTCTCTCTTCTAGACTGATGTCACTCACTTTCACTTAGGATACATGACCACCTCCTACTCGTACATGTAAGGGGACACATTGTTTTTTAATACATATACATAATAAAATATTATATAGTTTTTCTCTGATAAAACAAGCATCAGAGAAAACTACCAAAGTTCGATCCGATTGGAATCAAAAACCAAATCCAGAAAATGAGTGTCCCACACATAGTAGAGAGTCCAGTGTCATGAAAACTAATGAAAAGGGTGAGAACATGGTGTAGACTAGCGTAGCTACTCTAGAAAATGAGCGCCATATGTCTAGGGTTTCTCTTCCCTTGATGCACGTCATTTCCAAATAGTGCAACGTCCCATACCGCTGCACTACAAGGAAAGAACGACATCTAAGGGCTTGCTACTCAATAAGCACCAATCTAGACCTAGTTCTCGGACATCTAGGTGCTAACCTAGAGGCTAGGTCAGATCTAGTCTCTAAAAGATGACTAATCTAACCCTAAAGATTATTAAGTTCAAGGTTCTTTAGTTTGGAGTTTCATAATGAGCAAATGTCAGGCTTTGCTATTGTTCATGCTCTGATACCACCTGTGACGTCCCCGAATTTTCTAAAACTTAATCTGATGTGTGATGTCCAAATTGAAACCTCACCTCAGTGTAAATCCCAATTTGAGCCCCACACACTAGGCTAAGAAGAAGAAAATCAAGGGAGTCAGAAGGAAATACAATAGCACATGTACATGAACAATAATAAAACCATACAACACATGTTCACCATTCAACATATAATTACAACATGAATTGTTACAACATTTGATGTTACATATTGAACAACAAACTTCTACATATACATGTACTACAACTAAACAATAGGATCTTAAGACAACATGTCGACCTGTACATCAGCTCACCACACAACTCTCAACTATCTTGGATCTTCAAGAGCATAACCACAACCTAAACAAAAGATTTCATGCAGTACACGTCAGCACAATATTCAAGAATATTGTACTGAGTACGCCTACGTGTCTTTTATATACCTCTCATCATATCTTGGCAATAAGATAAAACTAATATACTTGGCAGTAACAGAAGAATATAAGAAAAGCGTATACTTGCACAAAGATATTCATTAACAAAAGAGAACACATATTTTAAGCACATTTCCATCATACATATCGTGCATCTGCCACCAAGTGGCTTTGACGTCTTTAGGCCTTATGATCTACCACCAAGTGGTTTGTGATCATTATACAAACATCATATGATCTACCACCAAGTGGTTTGTGATCATTATGCATGCGCTCTACCACTAAGTGGTTTATGAGCTATCTTATGATGGAACATCTATATTATGTTTGCAGGTGTTCATAGCCATAAGTATGAAAATTCAAGCAACATATCAAAAAAGGCAATCATTTCAATCAATAACATATACCAAGTCTTTACTCCCATATAACACAAGCATAATGTATAATAAGCCAAGCAAGAGGTAATGGTGTACCTTGATCAAGAGACAAACCTAATCATCAGATATTCCTTAGTCATCTATATCCTTATTAAACCTGATCAAGACAAGATCATATACTATCATTAGGTCCTCATCATCTTACATGTCATCTTAACCCTAATTATATCCATTAGGGTTTACTTTATCTCATTAGGATATTTCCATTATCACTTGCATTCTTGGGATTATCTTACTGATCTTATATTCCAGATTAGGATACATAATTTGATTACTTAGTTACATATGATTATGTGCACATATTAACCCTAGGTTACATGCATTAACTTAAATTAGTGTTTTAAACCATATATTAAGGGTCAACTTCATATAACATGGATTTCATGTATCTCATGATCTCATAATTAGAAATGATGTTCCATATACTGATATGAGCTTACTCTATAAATTTCATCATTTATTGAGCATGCATGTATTTATTGCATTTTATTTAGTCTTATTAGCCCTAATTAGCCATATAAAGTAAATTACATAATCGTGTACATCAACATGAGTATATCTGACATCATATGCATTTTAAACATGGTTATGGACTTACTGACATTTTTCCATAATGTTATATCATCATTTGATATTTATTACTCATGAACTAAGCATAAAGTGTCATACATGATATCATAGTGTTTTATACATCAAAAGCTTGATATTATCACTCTACTATGTTCTACTCATTTTTTTGAGAATTTTGATGCCTTATTCATATTTTTCTGATAATTGAGCTATTTACAACGAATTATACAAGATCTAAATGTTTTCTGAGATAATTACCTCTTCTAGCCAATCCAAGGCGGCCACGTGTCCTGTGGGGGCGCAACCCTTTCCTCATAGGGACCTTCCTAGTCCGGGTCTGTGGTTGGATCCACGGATCTAAGGATCTGATAACCCATGTCGGCTTGTCCCGTTCCTCTCCTGGTCTCGCGTGAAAGCCTGAGCTTATAACGCCCGCGTGTGTTTTGTTCTCTGGGTCACGCCGCCACCGCCGTGGGGATGACTATGCTGGCGAGCAATAGACCTTGCTTGAAGCCTCCTTCATTACCTCAGGGTAGATGAGATATGCTTCTTAGCTCCACCAGAAGCTCCAGTCAGACTCGTCTGCTCCTCCGACCTCTCTAGATAGCCGTCGGAGTCTTCTCCTAGTGGCTCGGAGATCCAGCCACCGGCGTGCTCCACCAAAGTCCCCTCGTAGACTTCACATCTGTGAACATGATAGAAAAGGATATCACTACTAGGCTCTACCACAAAGAGGGCTTGGGAGGACCTTGCTCCTCCTCAACGCTCTTCCTCCACGAGCAACCGTCGTACTGCTGTACTTCAGATCTGCTTCTCGATGATGGTATAGCTTGCGGCTTTGGGACTCCATCACGCTGTCTTCTCAAGCTGACGATGACTGATCCAGAGCTCTGTCTGCTTCAGCTCCCTTCTGCAGTGCTCGACTCCTATGCGTGTGGGCTCTCGTCCGCCCAAGCCGCCGCTGCAGAGAAGATCTACAGTGTACAATCGGCTGCTTACTCCATCCTTGATCCATGGCACACCAATCATCCACTCCCTCTGATTCTTCCTCCAAAAGATTCACCAACATGTTCTGTAACTTCAAATTATCAAAACTCTCAAGCCTGGCTCCATGGTTGCGTCTTGGTGAGCGATTGGCGCCACTGTAGTGAGGCAGCTCCTCCGGCATCCCTTGCTCATGTGGATCTCAGTCCTACAGACTGTCAGCGCGAGCCTAGGTTATCAAAGAGGAGTCAGATGCCATCTGCATCTTTCAACACAAAGAAACCACCCCCACGAGGCCACAACCTTCTACACATCTCCGCCCACGTTTGATAATCGTCGTGGACTGATCTTGTGAGAACTTTACTGCCTCCCACATTGTTGATTTGAACTAGGGTAATAGATAATTTCTCAAAGACCAAGTCCACCGAGTTAGAAATCCAAGGCCACACAATCCGTCCAAAGTGCTAATAAAAGATTGGATGACATCCTTATTATAAACTTAGGTTGCAAATAAAATACTTTGGTCTAATATACCTCAAAAGATATTCAGACTCCATCAAACCAAGAGATCTCCCTTTGCATGATCGACACTCTTTGAAGACCATCATTATATCACACTAATTCATAAAATCCCCTATCTTCATAATTAGCTTCATGAATGTATAAAATCAAATAAGATGATGTCACCATCCTATTTATCCAAATTGGCTACCCAATAATCTTAAAATTCCATTCTATAACAAAATAAGTGTCATCATACATTTCATGGGGACACAACTCATTTTTGGATTAGTAGTATATTTGTAAAGTGAATAAATTCAAATGAAATGAGTATTATAAGTTAAATATAGTAATTTTTTGTGAAATATATTTATTGTACTTGAGAAAATAGTATGATGTATATCATGAACAATTACTCATATATAGTGTACAATCTTTCAAATGAAAGAACACTCAGTATATCAATATTGTTTATTACAAACATGAGAATTGCATATATTTTTGAAGGATGTTAATCATAATTTTTAGAATCATTAGTCTAAAATAGGTATTGATTCATTCCACAAGAACAATGCTCATTTTCAAAACAATAATGTATTTGTAAAGAAAATTCTTGCATAAGTATGATAATTTAATTTTTTTCATAGAAAATAAGTATTGTATGAAACAAAATAACATAATATCTACTAAAATAAGTACTCATTTTTATAAGGCTTACGTACTCCAAATAAGATTGTACATATTTTTTAATATTGCTTATTTTCAAATGAGTATTATATATATGTTTTGGGGGATGACACTCATATTTTTAATGGGTTTACTTTAAGTGAGTAATCTATTTTGTTGGATAGTTTATGTCAAAAATTAGTATTGTATACCTGATAAGCGCATTCAAAAGTAGGCGGATTTAGAAAGATCAAACTTTAAATTTATAACTCGAAACCTTCAAGGACCCTATAACTTTATTACAGGGTCAAAGTAGATATATGGGATCTAAAACAGGAACGTGGGTACGTTTAGGACACTTAAGATCTCACCCTTAAGTCAATTAAGCCAAACAATAGTTGATAAAAGTATGAAACTAGAACTAATCTAGTAGATTGTCACGAAATAAATCAAAACAAAGTAAATAAAACAAAATAGAGTCTATCGAATTCTACCAATTAGAGAGAAGGAGTTCTTAACTATGTAACCACAAGTTGGGCAGTCTATGCACCCATTCTTGAGCATAGACAACCCTCAAACACCACAATAAGCAGCCTACATCTAAATAGAGTATGTACTGTGATATTTGTTCTTGTGGAGTCATCTGACTCACTTTCGCATAGCGTGACTAAAACCCATCTATGATATGAAACCTCTCTCGAGGATGACAAATCAGCACCCTAGAATATTATAGACATCTCTCAGGTCTAGAATATTCTGAGATGCTAGGACAGGTGTGATCTGAGCAGAACCTAAGGGTGGGCCTGACCGTACTGGGCTCAGCCTGGTCGTTCCCGTGTCCATGGTTCTATATAGATCACCTTGAAGCATTCTCTTTTCAGATTCTGATTCAAACTATCTTCTCTTATCTATTTCTACAATGAATCTCTCAATATAGGCAGAAATAGAAGTTCAAACAAGAAAGATATCAACCAAATTAGCAATCATAACCAGAAAGAAAAGATAGAATAGAAAGTATAGTAGATCTGGAATAAGCTTGCTTAAGGTAAAAGTGCATACACATGCCCAAAATGGGCTACATAGCCAAGAAGGAGCTCAACTATCTATGGACAAGCATAGTTGACACCGAACAAAGATGAAAGAACATCATTTATTCAGAAACAAAAGAGAATAGTAGAAGAAAGGAGAAGAAGAAGAAGAGATTTATCTCATAGAGGAGAGGTGGCTCTCGCTCCTTAGCCTTCGTATGGATCGGATCTCGTCTTTGGGTCGTCCTCCTTGGTCTTCTAGACTCTTTGGCCTCCTTTTTCTTCGATTCTGCCCCAAACAGTAGCTTAGTGAGTGTATGGAGGTAGAAGATGGCTGGGAAAGGTGGGAAGTGGGTGAATGACAGTGGAAAATGATGGTAGATGGAAGCAAACTGAAAGGATGGACGTAGGATGAGCACTTCAGTCTTTTTGGACCTTGAAACTCTTCCACGGGGATCTGGAAAATAAAAAGATGTAGAACCAAAATGTGGAACCTAAAATATCTCAGAACGGTGGAACCCTTTTCTAGGTAGCGAGGAGCGGGTATTTATAGGTGAAGGGGAGTGTATGTGATAAGTGGTCGTGACATCTGTTTTGGTCTCTACACTTGTCTCGGCTCGATAGTGCCGGGCTCGGCACGGCCATGCCAGGTGTCACGGTTGAGATAGTTGATGGCCCTTATTCTTGACTCAACCGTGCCAGGCATCTCGGTCACACGGCAGATGAGATTCAGTAGTGGTTGCTTCACGTTATGGCTGAAACAAGTGGTGTGGTCGTGATGAGTGTAGCGGTCGTGATAGTCTTGTAGCGGTTGTGACGGTTGTCATGGTCGGGACGTATGTCTTGGTCAAGATGGCCGTAAAGGTCACGACTTTCCCTTCTCGGCTCGACCGTGCTGGGCTGGGCCCGGCCGTGCCGAGTGTCACGGTCACTATTGACGGAAGCCTAGCTGCTGTAAAAACTGTGTTGGGAAGAAATCTTAAAGAATTGATGTCTTTTCAAGTTTGGTGCCCGTATTGTCCTAAAATTGGCTAGCTGAACAAATCTATCTATGAAAAGATATAAATTACTAAAAGATGAGAATCTAGATCTATTTAGGGTATATTAAGGCTATAATGAAACAAAACTATAAATAAATGTTTAGCATAAATACTTAAATTTGGGTGTTATTAATACCTTAATTGTAATAGCTTCGGAAGAAATGACAAAACTATACACTAAAAATAGCGAGAATCTTTACATATTTGAATGATTGCGAACTTCTTTTATATGTGTTGGTAGTGGGTTTAGTGTCTAGGAAGGTAGTAGTAGGGTTGATAGTTGAAGAGGCATGCATGGTGGGTTGACAAATGGAGCCGTGGAAAGGTTTGTTTGCATGATTGGAATTCTTCAAATACTTATTATTTTGATCCAATATAATGGTGCATGCAACATTATTTCTTTAACAGGAGGGTCTATAGAAAATGATGGAGTGTGGTTGCTTCCAAACGTTTGGGAAGATGGAAGGGTAGTTGGAATGGAAAAGATATTGATGGGATTGTTGATCATTTTCCATTTTATACAATTGTTAAGTACTTTCCTTTGTTATAAACAAACCACACTAACTATTTTGACACATTATAAGTAATATTTTCTTCCTCTTTTGATATTGTGAAACAACTAGTACCAAAAAATATTCATAATAGTACCAAATAAAGACAAACAAATACTAAAAAGTACGTCCTTTCTATTTTTTCTACTTCCATCCTTTCTTTTTTCTATCTCTATTTTGTATCTTTTTACTTCCTCCATCTTCATATACTTCACTCCTTCCTCTTCTCTATCTTCCTCCACTCTATTTTGCTATCTTAATTTTCTTTGTTATACTTCTTTTTACTTTTTATACTTCTCTCCTCTTTGTACTTTTTCTACCCCTTTGTCATTTTACAAATCTTGGTTCTTTTGGTGACCACACACTGTATCTTTTTAGGATTCAAGTTCTATCATGATGTCGTTCAAGATGACCTTTTTGACATTATTTCTCGTTATGGGAAGCCTTGAAAGAAGCTCCAATCTTCTTTTTAGAGACATGTAATGATGGCCTCCATGTCCAGACATCTATTGACGTATTGTTATAAGATTGTCCCGATGGAAAACACACTTGTATTGATTTTACTAGTGTCTCTCCAATGACAGGGAATAATTTGAATAACTTCTGGATGGGCAGACAGCTTGGGATGCGGCTATACATACAGTTCATAAGCATGGGGTTGTCTGTGAAGTTAACCATTATCATTTCTTTCCTTTACCTTTGATATATTTGGTGTGCTTATTGATGACTTGATTTTCCTCTTGTGACGCAGCCAACATATCATAAACAGGAATATGACGATACACCATTTACTTCTTCAGATTTTGTCTTTAGATCATCGATTTTGTCATAGAAAAATGATTGATAGTCTAATTTGTAGCTCGGACATCTGTAACGATGTTTATTTAAAATTTAATTTCTCAACAATTTGAATTTATATTTGTGAATAATTTTTTTCTACTTTTCTTTTCTTTTATACAGAGAATCTATTCTTACATGTAGTTTATTTGGAGAAATTATTTTCCTGCATGCATGCAGAGTAATATTATGTACAAATGGGGATGAATGATGTACAAATGGGGATGAATGAAATGAGGAGGATTCTGCGAATTTTTCATCCTAATATTATATTTTGTGTGCGATACCGGATGCACATATCAAATAATAATCTGACGACCTGATAAAAAAAAATCTGACGATGCGGAAAGCACATATAGTTTGAGTTTTGTGTGATGACCATGGGGAATGATCTATTTTCAGATTTTATGACAATGACGCCGAAATATGTTTTTTTTCTGAATTTTACGGCTACAATGAGGAAAGATATTTTTGCAATCAAAGCTCCGGTCAAAACTTTAATATATGTAGTCTTACAAAGCCTTGGCGAATGAAAACTGAGTACTCCAATCACACATTGGAAAACCAGAAAATGGCTCAAAACAGGGACGTTTCAACACGTTTGCTGTGGGGTGGACAGAATAGTTGGTCGATGGACCGATAAGAAACAGTCGTAAGGGAACGGTTCTCCTGCAGTTTCAGAGTTAATGGTGGAACGTACCACTACCTCCCACTTGATAAGTTGTAACTACATAAGCATCTCTATTTTATGTGTGGGCATGTTTTGAGAAACGACTATGTGCTAATATAGTCAATGGTACAGAATATTAACATCACGAATAATCATGGAAATTACTATAATTAAAAAATAATATGTTTAAGTGCCTACGAAGATAACATGAAGGGTGTGCATAATCTGGTTTCGTTCTGTTCACCAATCAAGCTACAAATTGAGCCGTACATGTTCGTTTATATACTTTTAAGCTATCGAGTTGCTATTAGTCAAAGTCTATCAAGCGAAACTACAGTTTTGTGATTCAATTTATTTTGGTTTGTTTCAAAAGATACAATTCTTTACTACATTTATTGGTGAACCTATCAATTTTCAATATTTTTATAAATACATCTAATAAAGTACAACTAACTGCAACTAAATGCTATTAACCAATCACTTAGACATATATAAACATGCATTATCATTGTCCTACCGCCTTTAAGTTAGTAGTTTATTCCTGAGTAGTATAGGAACCACATTCAAACAAAGGGGGTATGCGCCTTACATAATTTTTCTTCGGTGTCTTATTAACGAAGGATTAAATATCTAAAGAGACAAAAAGTGTGTGCCTCTTTACGGTTGTTAATGGATTTAATATAATGCAACAGTTTGTCACGTTTTCTACTATAGTAAGTATTTAGTGACTGAATGTTTAATATGTATTTCATAATAAAATTCCATTTGAGATCATACCTATTGAAGACTCAATATATGCTATGTGGCATTATAATAACAAGACTGCCATCCTAACTTAAATGCATTAACTTTTTAACATATGATAAAATTGTGAATTATGCTCCCAAAACTTAAGTTCATGGCCGTGCAACTGCTGCTAATTTTGATTTTTTTTATTAAAAACTTCAATTTTTCAATTGGATATCAATTTAGCATTGAATCATCATACGCATAGTTATTGGCTGCTATATAATTAAATTTAGATGGTATGTCTACCCTATGTGTGTGTGATTAAGAGAGAGATTTTTCCCCTCTCTCTCACGTCTATGGCGGAGGTCGAATGTCCGGGAGAGTGGTAAATCAAAGCAAAAACTGATATTCGAACACGGGTCTCTTTGTTAGGGGACATTGTGCTTGACTACTTGAGCCACTCCTTGTCGGCATGTCTACCCTATGTGTGTATGTGTGTACACGTACATGTGTATAGAGTTAATTTGCTTAGGATAAACCCCCAAGTAGAGTTGAACCATTACCAATGTTTGAAATAAAATCAACCAAACCAAACCAAACTGTTGAGATGATATAAGGAACCAAATTATTGGTTATATCTATATTATAAGATAGATTAGTGCAATTAGTTGACATCCAGTTTGATATGTTGGAATATGTTGGATAAAGAAAAGGGATCTGGCCCATGTCCTGGTTATTTTTGGAGTTGAGTAGGAGTTGGTTTGTGCGACCAATCTCAATAGAAGTCAAATCTAAAAGAGAAAGAAGATGGCTCCCTATGTGCAACATGAAATTAGATTCCGAGTTGGACTTGGAGTTGGGCAAGGATTCGTAGTTGCAACTACATACCATGGAGGCCTATAAATAAAGGCTCTCTGAGAGGCGATTGAGACATCCCACCTATTGGTGTGTGATCCCTCCAATTGCTTTTTAGTGACTTTTGTAGTAATAGTGTCAGAGAATAAGAAAACTAGAAGAGCTCTCTTGATTGATAAGAAAGGGTCGAAAACTTTACCTTGAAGTGAAGTTGCAGCTAACAGTTTGTGACACATTTTATGCACCGACAGGGACGCTCTCTTAGTTGATAAGAGATAGCCAGTGACTTTGACTTGAAGCAAAGTAGTGGATGACAGATGGTGACACATTAGGTACACTGACAGAGCAGCTCTCTTGGTTGATAAGAGAGGGCTAGCAATTTTATCTTAAAGTAAAGTAGCAGATGGCGATTACACACATAGTGATGCCATAGTGGCAACGGTCTGACCCAGTCAGCGACCGCAGTGGAATCAAGCAATCCCTAGCAATGACAACGGCGTTGTGAGGAGATAAAGTAAAGAGGGAGGTTTTATAAAAATTGGGTGTGATTCTCTTCTTCCTAAGCTTTGTTCTCATGTGGGAGGGATATCTGAATTTAGGGGTAATTAAATTCAGACAAAGTGAGTTCTAATCTTAATGACATAGTGCTTGTTGGATGATATTGCCCTGTGATTTTTCTCTTCTCACTTGAGGAGAGTTTTCTACGTTAAATCTGATGTTTCTTCTTTGGATTTATACGTTTATCGATAATGCTTCTGTAATAAGTTTTTGTCACAACCAGGACCGTATTAGTACAGCATCCCCAACAAGTGATATCAGAGAACAGACTGTAGATACTGGTCCAGATGGGGAAGGATGAAGATGTGATGATGAAAAGTTGACAAGCACATCGACTGTTCATGTTCCACATGTACAAATGAGTGATTCAGACTCACAGTCAGATACTTCTAGGTAAGGAGAGCAAGATTATAACCAGACAGAGTCCTCAAAGCACTAGTTTAGGAGGTTTGATATAGTTCATCATTCTTTATCCAGACATATGGCATCTCAGTATGTTCTATTTACTGATCAAGGGGATCCAAAGACTTATCATGAGGTACAATCTCATAGAGACAAAACACAATGGCATCACGCCATGTAGGAGTAGATGTCTTTTTTGCATAAGAATGATACTTATGAGCTTACGATGCTTCCTAAGGGTCAGCGATAGACCTATAAATGGATCGAAGGTGGAGTGGATATTGCTATATTCAATATCTGAATTCAAAAAAAAATTGATCTGATATCCGACGGATATCATATGTTAACATATGAATCTGGTCTGAAAAAATAATATTTACATTTGGATAAACATCCTATACGAACCCAAAATCATACATATAATGTTAATAAATATATTAGATATAAAAAATATTGACATTACATTAAATATATATGATAAAGTGTATATATTTTCATATTTTATATATAAATAATATATATTCAATAGTATATGCATATATTTGTCGAGTTCGAATTTTTTCAGAGTGTATACCGTAATATCTTATATCCGGTTTGAAATTTTCAGGTCCAAGATTTAAAATCTGAAATCTGATTTGAATTCTGTAGATTTCAGATTATTTTCAAAATTTTAGATTTGAATCTGGATCGAATGTGCAGATTTTGGATATCCATTTACAGGTGTAGTTGGATAGTACTAAAGAACAAGTGGGTCCACATATGAAGAGAGATGACGGTAGCAAGGATATCAGATACAAAGTTAGACTAGTTGTCAAGAGCTTTGGTCAAAGACCATGGTAGCATCATTAGAGGGTTTTTATGCCTTGGTACATAAGGTCAGAAACAAGATTTTCATCTAGGAAGGCTCAATAGATCTGCTAGAGGGAGCTAACAAAGTTCCTGGTGTGGGCCATGGAGAGAGAAGTGGGATTATCAAGATACTTCTTCTCAATTTCTTAGAAACAAACTGAAGTCGAAATAAGACTTCAAGAAGATGGATGATAATGACCTGATGTTGAAATGTTTGAAGAGAATGGATCCATCATATGTGGTGATAGGGTCAACATGCTACTTTAGATAATTGTTGAAGACAATGTCACCCTCATGGGCCAGAGGGGGAGATCGTTGAAAAAAAAGGATCTGGCACATGTCCTAGTTGGATTTGGATTTGAGTAGGAGTTGGATTATGCTGCCAATCCCAATAGGATTCAAATTTAAAAGGGAAAGAAGATGGTTCCCAATGTGCAACATGGAGTTGGACTCATAGTTTGACTCAAAGTTGTGGACAAGGATTCCTAGTTGCAACTACATACCATGGAGGCCTATAAATATAGGTCATGGGGGAGGCCATTGAGACATGTCGCCTTTTGGTGTGTGATCCCTCCAGTTGCTTGTTGGTGCCTTTTGTGTTAGAAGTTATAGAGAACAAGAACAACTGTAGGATCTCTCATGATTGATAAGAGAGGGTCAGCGACTTTGCCTTGAAGTGAAGTAGCGGCTGATAGTTGGTTGCACATTGCGTGTACCACAAAGAAGTTCTCTTTGTTGATAAGAGAGGGTCAGTGACTTTGCCTTGAAGTGAAGTAGCGGCTGACAGACGGTGACACATTGGGAGCACTGACAAAGCAGGTCTCTTGGTTGATAGGAGAGGGTCAATGACCTTGCCTTGAAGCAAAGTAGCGGTTGGTAGTTACAGACACAGTGTTGTTATAGTGGCAATGGTTTGACTTTGTGAGCGGTTGCAGCAACATAAAGCAATCCCCAACAATGACAACGGCGTCTTGGGGGGATCAAGTAAAGAGGGAGGTTTTGTACACATTGGGTGTGGTTGTCTTCTTTCTCTTTCTTTGATGTGGGAGGGATATTCAGATTTAGGAATAATTAAATTCAGACATATATTGTGAGTTATAATCTTAATTACATAGTGCTTGTTGGACGGTATTACCCAGTGGTCTTTCTCTTCTCATCTTAAGAAGATTTTTCCATGTTAAATCCGGTATTTCTTTTTGGGGTTTATATGCTTGTTGGTAGCCTTCTGTAACAAGTTTTCGTCACATTTGGGACTCTATCGGTACATCATCCCAACAAAAAAGTCACACACTGTTGGGTTTTGCGGTGTTCATGTGGCTTATAAGTGATAGGTTTGTTGGTTGGGAATATGTGCAGGTATACTATGTAACCATGATGTAATAAAAAAAGAAATATATGCAGAAGTGTTACCGACGAGCGTGTAAAGCTAAGATAATAACTGCAAGCAAATAGAGGAAAGAAAAAGATCATATTTTTACTTGGAAAACCCTCACAATGTGAGGGAAAAACCACGGGGCCAACCACGAGCAAATTTACTATAAGCATCAAAGATACAATTGTTCTTCTCATGTTTTGACCCCAAATTTTAAATATATATTCAGAAGGAGAAATAAGAAGATACCACACCATAGGAAGAAATTCATACAATTTTACCACCCCAAAACTTCCCAAAAATATATACTCTTCCACAAAGTGCACAATAGTAGATGACCCGAAGAAGACACATGGATGCCTTGGCAATCTTGTCCTGCTTCCTTTCTTATTCTTTTTCTTTTTCTTCCTCCTTCCTATTTTACCTTTCCATCTGTCTATGTAGCGGTGAATGACAAAAACACTGCCTTATATTTCTTTGCCTTGGCGGCTGCCCGTTTCTTGATTGAGCAGTTGTGTGGCTATTACCCTATTCAATGGGTGCAGCCCTTTGTTCTGTGTGAGGCATGTGTTTTTATAACCCTTCCCGTGTAGCAGCATTGGGGTCACCCTAATGGGCTTATCCATCTTTGGGTTGAAATATAACTATAGGCCCTACAATAAGGTATGTGGTCCCTTCACTCATTGTCTATTAATTTTAGATTGAATACCACACATTCTTATATGGTATCAAAGCCACCCTAGAGTTTAACGGTGTGGGATTATTATTATATGGTATCATAACAAATAATGTGAGACAACTGTGAGGACCACACTCTATTTAAAATGACAAGTGTAAGCGCACAAAAGTGGTTGCACTTGAGGAGAGATTCGAAATAGCTTTCACACCGTTGAGCTATTAGGTGGTCTTGTCTCTTATAAGTTGTGTGTTGCATTCACTCATTGTCAACTAATTTGAATTAACTACCACACATTCTTATATGATGATGAGGAGATATGAAGTTCGTATATGCAATGTTACAATTGTGTATTGTTTCTTAGAGAAATGGAACAAATAAAATCCCCAATTTGAAAAACAGAAAGAGACTATAGATGACATTTAATGTTATGCCCCTATAAATCAGCCTTGTCAGTTCTTTGATGATTGCTTTTGAACTGTAATGTTCGTATCACATTCATGGTAGAGATCTTATTAGACTGTTGGAATATTGCCTCCATCTATGAGGTTTCGAACACATCAAGTGTACTTTACATAGATATATAGATAGTAACAATGTGTCTGATAATTTTGAACCTAATTTTTGGAAAGGAAAGATATGACTAATTGCAAAAAGAAAAATATGTGTCTAACTGGTTTGGACCTTATACAACCCATTTCTAACCGGTTTGGCCGGAGGTGTACCAAAAGTTTTTATGTTATATGGATTTTATCTAGTTACAATGTTAAAGGTTTATACATCAACTTCCAACGGGCTGCCAAGTATACACTCTTCCACATCTAAAAGTGATTGGCTTTGTTGGAAACTCCAGACTAGGGATGACAATTGAACGGACTACCTCGATAGCTTGTGACCATGTCATTATAACCTGACCTAATTACTACCAGATAGGTCTGAGTCAAAATCTTAGGTCCAGATTATAAATCGTGGTCGGCTGAGGCTGTGGCAAACCTGGACCTGTAAGCTTGCATTTCCAGTCCATTACAAGTAACATAAAAATCATCTATTCTAGATGTGCGTTCACAGAAATTTATATCTTTGATGGTATTAACTTACTAACTTCTCATAGGCATATATTACACGAGATTTATTCAATTGGTATAAAGAAAAATAAAATTATAAAAAAATGATAATTATTTGAGCATTTGTTATCTTTTTTTTTAAATGTGTGGGTTGACGCTAAACCCATAAGCTATTTGGCCCCCATCATTCAGAGTACCGGTAGTTATGCACAAACAACAAGTTTGATGAATGACCAAAATTGACAAGCAGCATTTGGCTTTGGTATTTGTATTAGCTGACTATACGAGACTCTAAATCACGTCATGTGCAGTTGAATTTTAGAGCAAACACTTCCAGAGTAGACAGGAGTACAACTGAATTTCCAAGGTCGAGCTGCAGTGCCTCTAAACTTATGTATGGTTGCTGTATAGAAATACTAGCAATCCTGACGATAGTAGCCGAACAGTCCAATTGTTGGACGGGTTTAGTCCAATGTAGTGCTGCTAATACATTGGGAGAAAATTGGTTTTGTTTCTAGTGCAAATGGAAAAAAAGTTTTATCCCACATTGTTCACTCGTAAAACTTTTGTGGTCTTTGTATGTAGGATCACATGTGATTTTGTGTCTAAGTGTCTTAGGAGATGGTATGTTCACCTCCTTGGTGGGTATGGTGATCACAACACACGCATGTGCGTGTTACGCCACGCTTGGCTGGGTTGGACTGGGTTTGGCCACTAACACGGACTCGGACTTGTAGATTGTGGAAAATGTCATCTATCTTCTGTCTGAGCGACCGAATGGTCGCGTCTTAAAGAGAATTGGATTATTAGGCGTAATATATCATAAGGTTAAACATATCTTTTAAATATACAGCCGTCAAAGTTAAGATTTTTCCAGTGAAATAGTGAAATTAACCCAGTCTTACTGCCCGACCCAACCCAACAGATAATTCCGACGGAAGCGCCACTGTTGCGGCGATGATCATTGGTCAGGCCTGATTCTGTTTGCGTGCTGCCTTCTTGGGTCTACGCGTCATGGGATGTCTCTCTCTCCCTCGCTCTCTCTCATTCTACGAATATCCTTATTACTTTGAGGCGATACCATAAGTAATTAATAGACGTGCTAAGTAATGATCTGGTGATGCAGGATATTCTCTTTGAACTTATATTCTATGATGATCGCCTAGATAGATCTTTTATACTTCTGTGCCAATGACGAGGAGAAGTATTTTTTTTCCTGAATACATGACAACAATATCAAAGATATTTTTGCAAATAAGATTCCCGTCAACACCGCACTATCTGAATTCTGAGGAGCCCTTCAGGCATGAAAACTAACTGCTAAGGTCACACAGGAAAACGAAAAGGCTGCTCCTGCGAAAGCACTGTGGCAATAAACGACGACAACAACAACAATAAGACGAGAACTAAAGGGCATTTCAACACTAGAATCAATTGCATACAGGGACGTTTCAACACGTTTTGCTTTGTGGTGAGCACTGAGCAGAACAGGTTGGGGTCTATGAACCGATAAGTAACGATCACAAGGGATTGGCCCTCATTCCGTTTTGGAGTCAACGGTGTGAATGCATTAGCACCAGACCTCCCATTAAAAATATGTAATCGACATAATTCGCATCTCCCTATTGAGCGTGCGGGTTTTTCTTATATATAAACTACTAATAAACACATACACGTGCCATGTACGTACATAATTAAATTGGTTTCACTTTTAATAAATTATTTTTATAACATTTCAAATATATTCAAACAAATAAGAAATTTATAGAGAGTAAGCTATTGTTTTTTAATAGTTTTACATGATAATGCTTTCAAAAAAAATTCAATGTTAGGAAATTAAAATGTACGTTTATCATTGATAATTAATACATGGAGGAGAGGAACAAATTAAGGAGTTGTTGTGTCCTAATTGGGGAGAGTTGATTATTGAGGACAGTATTTTGTGGAGGGGGATGAACAAATAAAAGAGTTATTTTTTCCTGGGTCAGTTAACTTTAATTATGATAACAAGAAGAAATGAATTCAAATAGAGAAAGAAAAAGAGAAAAAGCTTCAGAGAAAAGAGAGTTTGGGAATTCAAATTCCTCCCATATAATTAATTGGTCATCTTTAAATTCAATTCCATGCACTTCAAGTTCAAGTTGTTATTGACATCATCCATAAATACTCAATTGAACGTATCACCCCAGTCGAAGTAGTCTCTTCTCATGGGCCTCTTCCTCATCGTGAATGCAGTAACATGGTGGAGACACAAAAATGGTGTGTCTTTATGAAGGGTTAGATACTTTCTCAAAACCAGAGACTACTGCCTAGATAATTTTACGTGCATGAAATGCAAAAACTTATTTGTAATAGGGAATAAATGATATCACTGATACTAAGAACTGCACTATCGTATTTATCACTAAGTAGCTAAAGCTAAGTATGGTAAAATTAATTACAGAAAGAAAGATACTTTCAAACAAAACAATAAACATAGAACTATCTTCTTCTCTTCCACTCTTAATTAAATCAAACATATTGAAATTTATATCCATTCCCCTCCCATCCACCTCCCTTCCTTACCTTTACCCCGGTTTACTGTGTATCTAACATAGTTTAACTATGAACTAAAGTTGTTGGGTATTTGTAAAGTATCAATGGATCCAAAAAATGTATAAATAATGTTTCATAAAAAATACGATAAGAAGAGAAATAATGGGAAGATGATTTATTGGTCTACAAAAAGATGTCCACCTATTAATCTAAAGATGGACAAAATGTATACTTGCAGAAGTATAATGCTTTACTGGAGATACTTTTAGAATGCATCACACAAAACGGCATATGAAATCATTATGAATGCCCCCATTCGCCTAGACAAGAAGAATATGTGCAGGCAAAGAAATCCTAGATCAATAAATGTTGTTGTACCCATTTCAAGAGAAGAAAGATGTAGGAAAAAGTAGTGAGAGGAAGTTGAGTGAGTGTGTGTTAAAGAGAACATGGCAATTTATAAATGAGACATAATTTTGATCATACCCTTATAAGAAAAAATGAATGATGTATTTTAAAATAGTGAAATATAATTATGATTAGTAGTAATATCCTACATCCTTCTAACACAATCTGTTTGATGTGTAATGTATATAGAGATAAGAAAGTTCAGAGCATTTAACACCCCAAAATTCCTATTTGACACAAGTAGAGGGTATAAAAACAAAAAGAGCATAACATTTCATTTTTCCTCATACCAACATTAATGGATGCCACATTGTACACATTCTTACAATACATATCGAACTGGAATCACACGCATTTAGAATTCAGTAATATATATTACAAACAACTATGATGGAATCTTACATGGAAATCATGTGCAGTGCACTACACCATTATAATAGAGTTTGGAATCTCAAAAGTCACAGTGAGTTTGTTGTTGTCACATAGGTAGCACATGTTGCATGAGAACTGAGGCATAATCATCATTCCAATTTATGGTAGGTGAACAGTGAGTGAGTTATTTCTTTGTTCAAGGCTATACTAGATGCTTGATAAACACAATCATATGAGAGACATGCAAGTTGAACATTTGGTGTATGATACCTAGAAATTCACAATAGAAAAGTAAAATATAATTAAATGATCCTAAAACTTGAATGCAATATAAAATAAAAACTCATAGATGAACAGTTAGAGTGGACCACCAAGTAAAATAAAAAAGAGCAGAAAAATTATACACCCAAGGACCACCAACAACGAAGATTATGACAATAAAACAAGAAACATAGAATATAATAGAATAAATAACTTAGATCAGCAAAGTAGAACCACTTGAAAACCGTGCTATATATTTTAAAAGAACCATTAACACGGGGTATAACCTACACAAAATCTAAAGTAATATAAAATGATCAACAAACTCAAATATGGAAGTTAGATAGTCACTCATTTGAAGCAAAAATGAGCCCAAAAAAATGTTTGCACGTCAACAAACATTACACTTGATGGATGGATGAAATGAGACGCAAAGTTACCAAGGAGTCACATAAACAACATATACCAGTTTGATAACCTGGGATAAACATTCTATGTGACCTAGGAGTCACATGAACAACATATACCAGTGAGATCAAGAATTCAACATATGCATCAGACGTGGGCATTCAAAATAAAAAAGAAGAAGAAAATCAATACTCCAAAAAATAAAATTGTATATAATGTTGCAATCTTAAAAATAAAGAAGCCAAGAGAAATGTGATTTAAAAAATGAAAAATGTAAAAAATAAAAAAATCAATACCACATGAATTACATTACATTATTAGTAGCTTACAATAGAGACAATTGATATAATAGAGACTTATAAATGGAAAAGATAAATCAGTTTGAAGTAAATATAAAAATTTGGGTATATGTCATAAGGTTCAGAATTATAATCAGACTGGGCAAGGGTAGGACACGTCAAAGAAGGACACATCAAACATAGGTGTAGAGACCCCAATACAAACAAATCATAAAAGAACGAATGCAACTGAATAGGAAGTAAAAAGCTACACCGGCATACCTTGATTTGTATGTTGTATTCAACAGTCAATGAAATCCTACAATGTATTGTCAAGTAAAAGTATGTATTCTATGTTCCAGCTACTTGCTTTGACAACGTTGCTGACAATGGATACTGAAAATGCTTCATCGTTCTTGATGGAAGGTCTTTTCAGATATTGAGAAAAACTACTGCGTCATAAAAATGTACTAACAACATAATGATTGTATTCATGAACCAAATGTAAGAATGGAATAAACTAACTAATATGTAATTGGAAAGATGTTGAGTGTTGAGGAAGCTCTTCATATTAGTAGGGTTGTCAGTGGGGAGGGTATGGGGAGGGTAAGGTCTTACCCTTACCCTTACCCTTACCCTCTTTGGGTAGAGGATAAGGGTAATGGTAATTATCCTTCTCAGCAATCCCCTTACCCTCTTCTCCACAGGGTAAATGGGGAGGGTAAAGGGTAAGTGGATAATTTTGACAAAAAAGAATTTTTTACACATTGTGTGTTGATTTTTAATAATTTTATAACTAATTTATTGATAACAACATATAAAACATTGTATCCAATTCAAAATCATATGTTTCTCTATGTAAAGTTAAGTCAATTCACACAATAACAAATTTTTATGCATAAATCATTTTTTCCTTTGCATAAGTATGCATAACAAATAAGTGTTTCACCAACACCTCATTTTCTGCAAGATATATATGTTTTTCCCTCAACAAGAAAGTATTACAAGCACAACAACAAGTCATTTTTCAATGATAGAATAAAGTAACTCTCAAGTTCAAATATTATTACAAATGAGGCTAGCAAGTTCATAGATTATAAAAATCTACTAGAACATATTACATGAGAGTCATTACATGATATAAAATCACAATAGGAATAATTGAAAAACTACTAGAGGGGGGGTGAATAGAGTTTTTGAATTATTTTAACAATTTATTGAATTCAAACAACCACAATTGAAATTAGAAGAAAGAGACAGGTGTTTAGAGTGGTTCCAACTATAGCAAATACTATAATTGTCAGTACACTACCCGGTTGCTTACCCAACCGAGATTTGAAAGTATTTATTTTATTACCTCTCGAGGATTTATACAAAATACAATACTTTCCTTTACACCCTTTGAACAGCCTTCACCCTGAAGTAGGTGCACCAACTTTGAGGTAGCCTTCTATGAAGTAACTCCAAGCTCCCCCTTGAAGTAGCCTTCCTCTCTAGAAGTAACCTCCCGTTGCACCAGCCTTCTGAAGTAGCTCAAAGTCTCCTTCTTCGCCAAGAAGATCTTCACCCTCTCCAATCCGCAACCTCCAACCTAGGAGTAGCAAGGAGAGTACAAACAATAATAGGGAACAAGAAAGGAAATAGAAATTACAACTTATCCTTTATAGCCCAAGGCTTGATTTGCCTAGATCAAGCGTATAGATCTCCTAACCAAGTATGTGAACTTGCGATTGTAGTGGGTAGGAGATACTAGCCTATAGGACACGAATTATGAGCTAAGGAATGAAATGGCCAATTGTCACAATGCTCAAATTGCTCATAAACAGATTGCACAAAGTATACTCAAAGTTTTCTCAAGTGTAGCAAGTGTAAACAAGTGAGTTTAGGTGTCCTATGGCTTGTCCTATTTATAGGAATGGCCTAAGGATGCTTAAGGACGTTCTAGACAACTTCTAGGGGTTTCTAAGTGCTTAACTAGCCGTTAGGTACAAAGTTGTTGCTTTAACAACGGCTAATTAATTAATTCTGCAGTTGCTGTCAGAGACCATCTCGGTCGACAAATGGTCGACCGAGACACCTACTCGGTCGAACTTTTGTCGACCGACAGGCTCTCTGGAACAAGTGATTTGCAACGTCTTTCTTCAACTGCCAACTAACTTGTCTGTTGTGTCTAACGGCTACTTTGGATCTTTCTCGGTCGAGAAGATTGTCGACCGAGAGTGTCTCGGTCGAGGAGTTTGTCGACCGAGATTGATCCTGTTTCAAGGTTTCAATTTAGGCACTAATTATGTGTGTGAGTGTGCATAAGTAATCCTATTTGAATGGGATGACTTGTCTAACTGTGGTGTTTAGCTAGGGAGAATCTAACGCTTGATTTACATGCAATTCTAAGTACTTGTACATTATATTTTTGTACAAGTTTTTACAACAGTGATTACATTGCATGAAAATATGAATATGTAAGCTTGTAGATTTTCCCTTGTTGCTTTGTCATCCTGCACACTCAAGTAGCTCGTTAGATTAATAAGAATGAAATGTTTGTCATAATCAAAACAAAGGGATTTATAGATGTCCATTTAGCCAACAATCTCCCCCTTTTTGAAGATGACAAACATTTCCAAAATATAGATAAAGGAAATATAAAACATATGAGTTTCATACCTTTAGATTACCTTTTGTAGCTTTTTCTCTTGTGTATAAAATGTGTGCTTATTATTCCCCATGAATTATGGAACATGAAATCCAGATCATTTGGGAATATAGCAACTTTCAATGTAAAGCCAAGAGTTTATTGATGAAACTCATTAATGGGGTTTTACATAATTACTAAGTTTTAGTTTTATATTTATCTCTCCCCCTTTGTCATTTCAAAAAGATGACCGTTAAGAATAAAAACTCCCCCTTAATTAGATATCCCATCAAATCTAATGAAAAAGATGTCCATTTAAAACCAAAGTATCATGATGCGAAATAAGAGTTTTTGTTTAAGTAGCACAAATATCAAAGAAAACATCTTCCAAAGGAGTGATAAGCAATTGCTTCCTAATTTTGTTAAATTGATCTAGTGGAAGCGGTTTTGTAAAATATTAGTCAATTTTATCTTCAACATGATGAAGGGAAACATGATTTATTTGCAAACATATTCAGTTTTATTACAGACTTGACAACAGAAACCTACTCGGTCGACGATCTTTCGACCGATAGTGTTCTCGGTCGAACAGTTTCTCGACCGAGAATGTGTCTGGATTTGTTTCATAACTGTTTTAAGTAATTGTGTCATAGATCCTTGTCAATTTTGCCACAATTTTAAAGGTTGCATTTTTTTTATTACTCCCCTTATTTTGTATGCTTCTACAATGATGATCTTATAATCCATATTTTGAAGATGTCTCACATGCTCTTTATAAAAATATCCATTGGAATCAAGTAAAGATGGCCAATTTCATTAAGAGCATGTATTACAAGCATAGAAAGATAGACACATCATATAGAGATGACCCATTACAATTATTCAAAAGATATCATTACAATAACTCCAACACTTACTGGAAAGACTTAAGAATTACATCAATGTCAGGGTCTTTCCCAAGAAAAGGATCAGTTCCATAATACTGGACCAAGATTTGCCAATCTAGAGCACCTGTCTTAGTTAAAGCATATGCTTCCAAGAATGTAGGAACTCGGTCAAATCGGAAATGAGCGGCAATATCTTGCAGTTGCATGGATGAAAACTGAGTGTGCGTAAGATCCACAGATGGTGGAGGTGGAGTTTGATAATAGTTGTACGAAGGATTGTATGGATTGAGCATGCCAGGATTTAAAGAATACGGATATTCATCAGGTTGGTTTGGTGAAAGGGTTTGCATCCTTTGGTTTATATAAGTCATGGCATGATGGTTATAGTCTAGTTGTTTGCTCAGGTGATATTGGGAGCCAGCAATATAAGTAAGAGTGTTTTGAATGGGATCATGTGATAGGTTAGTAGAAGGAGGGGGTGGTGGTATGTCTTGATGAGATGTTTCTCCTTCAACTCTAGCCCTTTTATGACCAAAATCAATTCCCATTTTTTCTACTGTATTCTTACTTAATTTTTGTGGTCTACGCTCCCATGTATATCCCATATCCTCAAGTTGGGTCTTAAGGAAATGTTGAGTAATTTGGCATACAAAATCGGCATATGGAGGATTGCCAGAAAACTCAAGCATGTTTTTAAGAATGATGCGGATAAAATTTGTGGGAATACGTTGGATAATGGCATATATTAGACACATACGAAAAACAGGAACTTCAGACTTATTGGCTCTAGGATGTATGTTTGTTGAAACAATAAGGTTTACAATCCTAGCAGCTGGTTTGAGATTTATAGCATAATATGTGCCTCTATCTTCGTGACAGGTTGTATTGGATTGAAAAATGGTCCTTTTGATGTCACTAAGACTAATGGTATGGTCATCTTGGAGAAATTGGTTAAGGGGGTTTCCAGAAGTAAGGTCAAGGGTGTCTTGATATTCATCTATGTCAATGTTTAGCATGTCAAGAATGTCCCCTTCAGTAAATCGGAAGCTATGCCCATTGACCATAGTATAGAAGAAGATGGTTTCATTTTCAGAGTGGGAAATGAGGTTTGCATAGAATTCATTCACTACCTTGATTGAATAGTAAGGAAAAGAAGGGTTGATGAATTCTTTTAACTTTTGCACTTCGAAAAGGTCCTCCAAGTCGACGATGTTGATGAATTCCATAACTTCAACTGGTCGTCGTGGGAGAGGAGCTTTGGAGGAAAGCCGTAGATATCGATCACCAGCATCTCCATCGACGAAGGCAATGTCGTTGATGATCGTCAGTGGTGAAGTAGCTTCCCGAGCTTCCCTTCCTTTCCTGTCGGCGACCTTCTTCTTCCCACGAACAGATGATGAGGCCATTGTGTTGCTTGAAGGTGGAGAAGAAGCAAGGAAGGCTTGGGGATGAGGATGCTACAGAGTTGCACAAAAATGCACTAGAGAGAGCCTATGGAAGCAAGAGTATGCAAGTGTGAGGAAGTGACCCGTCTTTGGTTCCTTTTATAACAATCCAGCGACCTGGTCGGTCGACGATTCGTCGACCGAGCGTCCGCAATGGTCATGTTTGCAGACGCGCCACTCGGCTCCCCAACGGTCATATAACGGTCATAACGGTCGGTTTACAACGGTCATATCCAACGGCTATTTCTCGGTCGAACAATTGTCGACCGACATTGTCTCGGTCGAACATTTGTCGACCGAAAGTGTGTCCGATACTAAATCTGTCTAGATTCTATCGGTCGAGAGAGAGGGGCTGACCGAAAGGTTTTCGGTCGAAGAGTTCGTCGACCGACAGACTTACTGAGTACGAATTTGAAGCTGATTTTTAATGTAAGTGATAGACTATATTTGTAGAGCACATATATAGATTTTCTAAGGGAGTAATATTGTGTTTATTATTGACAATATTGGGACAAGTTGTGATCATAAATTAATTATTCTTTTAATAAAAGGATATCCAAATAGTTATTATGTCAAACTTATTTTAGGTCGAATTTGACTACGACCATAGCGCCCCTTGGTCAAATTTTATTTTGATCAAGAGGCAAATTTTGCAGATTTTCAGATTGAATATATTGAGTATAATATCTGCATAAAATTTAATTAAATGTCGAGCTGAAGCATAATACTTAATATGATTCTTAATTGAAGGCACAATTAATTATCTCGAATCTTCAAAGATACCAATTTATGGATTTTTATTTTTATGTGTTGCAAACAATAACATATAACCAATAAATCATTTTGCTTGCCTATATATTTTCATGAATCCATGCATACACTTATCATTATCTATGCGCACTCAATGATGAAAGCATGGTATAATGATAATAACAGTCATACAATGATAATTTCATCACATGATTAGTATATGAATAGACCAGAAGATACTTTGAACAATCATGTGAAAATAGGAATTTTCTTTTCATTTGACTAAGCATGATTTCAGTTTAAACTTTAACACATCTAGGGAATAAACTAATATTAATTTCATTTTCATTTGTAGAGATGATTTCCAAAATATATCCAGTCATCAATCATAAGTAGATAGCAATTTCATCGGAAAAATAAATACAGCAATTTTGTAGTAGACTGGAGAACAGTGATGTTCTCGGTCGACAATTGTTCGACCGATGGTCTTTCGGTCGACAGTTTTTCGACCTACAAGATTCCTGGAACTGTTAATAAAACATATTTGTGTGAGTTAACTATTTAGATATTTATTTGTAATCTCATTATGTTGAGTTGAGATAGACATAGAAGTATGCAACTAGTGTCTCTGGTCATATCTCAACTTGATTCTGTTCATTTAGTTTGGAGGTTTTGGAACCCAAACTAACTCGACATCTTTTCTCTTATAAGGACATGAAAAAGAGTAATGTCCAAGACGTGAGCAATAATGGCAACATATAGAATCAACCTCAAGTCGTTTTCTATGGTTTTGTTCTAGGTTGTTCTTCGGTACAAATGTATTTGTTCCTTTAGGTACATATATATATTGATGGGTTTGTGACCTTTTCCAACTAGGTTGATAGGACTTCCCTTTAGGCTTATAACCTAGTCCTCTTCTCCCAATTTGATGATAGGAATTATCTAAGATTTGATCAAGAATGCCATTATTATTTAAATTACTGACTTTTTGTTGTAACTTGGCAATCTCTTCTATTCTCTTCTTAATATCTAGTTTCGCTTGATCTAGATTAGATGACAATAAATTTCTTTCTTTGACAATAGAATCATAATCTAGATGGTTGCACAAAATAGGTTGTTTTTGAAGATCATTCACTTGTCTTTGCAAATTATTTTTCTCTAAAGAAAGTAGATTACAATTTGCCTCTATAGATTTTATATTAATATCATGATCTTCAATGATCTTTTTAAGATCTTCGTTTTCGGATGTAATAGCAAGAAGTTTAGCATGTAATTCATCATTTGCTTTATTTGACTTCTTTAATTTCTTCTTGCATTCAACATATTTAATATGTGTTTCTTCAAGGCTAGTAACTAGTTCTTCTTTAGATAAATCAAAAAGACTTACCTCTTCTTCTTCTTCCTCGCTAGTTGTAGCAATGAGACAATCTCTGTTCTCATCTTCCTTCTTAGATCTCCATGGGCATCCAGTTGTTGGGTGGCTTGTACCTAAGCACCAATTGCAATATGTTGTAGCGTTGTCCAAGGAGCACCTTTTGTTGTGGTTGAAATCACCACTACCCTCCATTCTTCAAGACCTTGTTAGGGTTCCTTGAAGCCCTCTCTGATACCAATTGAAAAACTACTAGAGGGGGGGGTGAATAGAGTTTTTGAATTATTTTAACAATTTATTGAATTCAAACAACCACAATTGAAATTAGAAGAAAGAGACAGGTGTTTAGAGTGGTTCCAACTATAGCAAATACTATAGTTGTCAGTCCACTACCCGGTTGCTTACCCAACTGGGATTTGAAAGTATTTATTTTATTACCTCTCGAGGATTTATACAAAATACAATACTTTCCTTTACACCCTTTGAACAGCCTTCACCCTGAAGTAGGTGCACCAACTTTGAGGTAGCCTTCTATGAAGTAACTCCAAGCTCCCCCTTGAAGTAGCCTTCCTCTCTAGAAGTAACCTCCCGTTGCACCAGCCTTCTGAAGTAGCTCAAAGTCTCCTTCTTCGCCAAGAAGATCTTCACCCTCTCCAATCCGCAACCTCCAACCTAGGAGTAGCAAGGAGAGTACAAACAATAATAGGGAACAAGAAAGGAAATAGAAATTACAACTTATCCTTTATAGCCCAAGGCTTGATTTGCCTAGATCAAGCGTATAGATCTCCTAACCAAGTATGTGAACTTGTGATTGCAGTGGGTAGGAGATACTAGCCTATAGGACATGAATTATGAGCTAAGGAATGAAATGGCCAATTGTCACAATGCTCAAATTGCTCATAAACAGATTGCACAAAGTATACTCAAAGTTTTCTCAAGTGTAGCAAGTGTAAACAAGTGAGTTTAGGTGTCCTATGGCTTGTCCTATTTATAGGAATGGCCTAAGGATGCTTAAGGACGTTCTAGACAACTTCTAGGGGTTTCTAAGTGCTTAACTAGCCGTTAGGTACAAAGTTGTTGCTTTAACAACGGCTAATTAATTAATTCTGCAGTTGCTGTCAGAGACCATCTCGGTCGACAAATGGTCGACCGAGACACCTACTCGGTCGAACTTTTGTCGACCGACAGGCTCTCTGGAACAAGTGATTTGCAACGTCTTTCTTCAACTGCCAACTAACTTGTCTGTTGTGTCTAACGGCTACTTTGGATCTTTCTCGGTCGAGAAGATTGTCGACCGAGAGTGTCTCGGTCGAGGAGTTTGTCGACCGAGATTGATCCTGTTTCAAGGTTTCAATTTAGGCACTAATTATGTGTGTGAGTGTGCATAAGTAATCCTATTTGAATGGGATGACTTGTCTAACTGTGGTGTTTAGCTAGGGAGAATCTAACGCTTGATTTACATGCAATTCTAAGTACTTGTACATTATATTTTTGTACAAGTTTTTACAACAGTGATTACATTGCATGAAAATATGAATATGTAAGCTTGTAGATTTTCCCTTGTTGCTTTGTCATCCTGCACACTCAAGTAGCTCGTTAGATTAATAAGAATGAAATGTTTGTCATAATCAAAACAAAGGGATTTATAGATGTCCATTTAGCCAACAATCTCCCCCTTTTTGAAGATGACAAACATTTCCAAAATATAGATAAAGGAAATATAAAACATATGAGTTTCATACCTTTAGATTACCTTTTGTAGCTTTTTCTCTTGTGTATAAAATGTGTGCTTATTATTCCCCATGAATTATAGAACATGAAATCCAGATCATTTGGGAATATAGCAACTTTCAATGTAAAGCCAAGAGTTTATTGATGAAACTCATTAATGGGGTTTTACATAATTACTAAGTTTTATTTTTATATTTATCTCTCCCCCTTTGTCATTTCAAAAAGATGACCGTTAAGAATAAAAACTCCCCCTTAATTAGATATCCCATCAAATCTAATGAAAAAGATGTCCATTTAAAACCAAAGTATCATGATGCGAAATAAGAGTTTTTGTTTAAGTAGCACAAATATCAAAGAAAACATCTTCCAAAGGAGTGATAAGCAATTGCTTCCTAATTTTGTTAAATTGATCTAGTGGAAGCGGTTTTGTAAAATATTAGTCAATTTTATCTTCAACATGATGAAGGGAAACATGATTTATTTGCAAACATATTCAGTTTTATTACAGACTTGACAACAGAAACCTACTCGGTCGACGATCTTTCGACCGATAGTGTTCTCGGTCGAACAGTTTCTCGACCGAGAATGTGTCTGGATTTGTTTCATAACTGTTTTAAGTAATTGTGTCATAGATCCTTGTCAATTTTGCCACAATTTTAAAGGTTGCATTTTTTTTATTACTCCCCTTATTTTGTATGCTTCTACAATGATGATCTTATAATCCATATTTTGAAGATGTCTCACATGCTCTTTATAAAAATATCCATTGGAATCAAGTAAAGATGGCCAATTTCATTAAGAGCATGTATTACAAGCATAGAAAGATAGACACATCATATAGAGATGACCCATTACAATTATTCAAAAGATATCATTACAATAACTCCAACACTTACTGGAAAGACTTAAGAATTACATCAATGTCAGGGTCTTTCCCAAGAAAAGGATTAGTTCCATAATACTGGACCAAGATTTGCCAATCTAGAGCACCTGTCTTAGTTAAAGCATATGCTTCCAAGAATGTAGGAACTCGGTCAAATCGGAAATGAGCGGCAATATCTTGCAGTTGCATGGATGAAAACTGAGTGTGCGTAAGATCCACAGATGGTGGAGGTGGAGTTTGATAATAGTTGTACGAAGGATTGTATGGATTGAGCATGCCAGGATTTAAAGAATATGGATATTCATCAGGTTGGTTTGGTGAAAGGGTTTGCATCCTTTGGTTTATATAAGTCATGGCATGATGGTTATAGTCTAGTTGTTTGGTCAGGTGATATTGGGAGCCAGCAATATAAGTAAGAGTGTTTTGAATGGGATCCTGTGATAGGTTAGTAGAAGGAGGGGTGGTGGTATGTCTTGATGAGATGTTTCTCCTTCAACTCTAGCCCTTTTATGACCAAAATCAATTCCCATTTTTTCTACTGTATTCTTACTTAATTTTTGTGGTCTACGCTCCCATGTATATCCCATATCCTCAAGTTGGGTCTTAAGGAAATGTTGAGTAATTTGGCATACAAAATCGGCATATGGAGGATTGCCAGAAAACTCAAGCATGTTTTTAAGAATGATGCGGATAAAATTTGTGGGAATACGTTGGATAATGGCATATATTAGACACATACAAAAAATAGGAACTTCAGACTTATTGGCTCTAGGATGTATGTTTGTTGAAACAATAAGGTTTACAATCCTAGCAGCTGGTTTGAGATTTATAGCATAATATGTGCCTCTATCTTCGTGACAGGTTGTATTGGATTGAAAAATGGTCCTTTTGATGTCACTAAGACTAATGGTATGGTCATCTTGGAGAAATTGGTTAAGGGGGTTTCCAGAAGTAAGGTCAAGGGTGTCTTGATATTCATCTATGTCAATGTTTAGCATGTCAAGAATGTCCCCTTCAGTAAATCAGAAGCTATGCCCATTGACCATAGTATAGAAGAAGATGGTTTCATTTTCAGAGTGGGAAATGAGGTTTGCATAGAATTCATTCACTACCTTGATTGAATAGTAAGGAAAAGAAGGGTTGATGAATTCTTTTAACTTTTGCACTTCGAAAAGGTCCTCCAAGTCGACGATGTTAATGAATTCCATAACTTCAACTGGTCGTCGTGGGAGAGGAGCTTTGGAGGAAAGCCGTAGATATTGATCACCAGCATCTCCATCGACGAAGGCAATGTCGTTGATGATCGTCAGTGGTGAAGTAGCTTCCCGAGCTTCCCTTCCTTTCCTGCCGGCGACCTTCTTCTTCCCACGAACAGATGATGAGGCCATTGTGTTGCTTGAAGGTGGAGAAGAAGCAAGGAAGGCTTGGGGATGAGGATGCTAAAGAGTTGCACAAAAATGCACTAGAGAGAGCCTATGGAAGCAAGAGTATGCAAGTATGAGGAAGTGACCCGTCTTTGGTTCCTTTTATAACAATCCAGCGACCTGGTCGGTCGACGATTCGTCGACCGAGCGTCCGCAACGGTCATGTTTGCAGACGCGCCACTCGGCTCCCCAACGGTCATATAACGGTCATAAACGGTCATAACGGTCGGTTTACAACGGTCATATCCAACGGCTATTTCTCGGTCGAACAATTGTCGACCGACATTGTCTCGGTCGAACATTTGTCGACCGAAAGTGTGTCCGATACTAAATCTGTCTAGATTCTGTCGGTCGAGAGAGAGGGGCTGACCGAAAGGTTTTCGGTCGAAGAGTTCGTCGACCGACAGACTTACTGAGTACGAATTTGAAGCTGATTTTTAATGTAAGTGATAGACTATATTTGTAGAGCACATATATAGATTTTCTAAGGGAGTAATATTGTGTTTATTATTGACAATATTGGGACAAGTTGTGATCATAAATTAATTATTCTTTTAATAAAAGGATATCCAAATAGTTATTATGTCAAACTTATTTTAGGTCGAATTTGACTACGACCATAGCGCCCCTTGGTCAAATTTTATTTTGATCAAGAGGCAAATTTTGTAGATTTTCAGATTGAATATATTGAGTATAATATCTGCATAAAATTTAATTAAATGTCGAGCTGAAGCATAATACTTAATATGATTCTTAATTGAAGGCACAATTAATTATCTCGAATCTTCAAAGATACCAATTTATGGATTTTTATTTTTATGTGTTGCAAACAATAACATATAACCAATAAATCATTTTGCTTGCCTATATATTTTCATGAATCCATGCATACACTTATCATTATCTATGCGCACTCAATGATGAAAGCATGGTATAATGATAATAACAGTCATACAATGATAATTTCATCACATGATTAGTATATGAATAGACCAGAAGATACTTTGAACAATCATGTGAAAATAGGAATTTTCTTTTCATTTGACTAAGCATGATTTCAGTTTAAACTTTAACACATCTAGGGAATAAACTAATATTAATTTCATTTTCATTTGTAGAGATGATTTCCAAAAATATATCCAGTCATCAATCATAAGTAGATAGCAATTTCATCGGAAAAATAAATACAGCAATTTTGTAGTAGACTAGAGAACAGTGATGTTCTCGGTCGACAATTGTTCGACCGATGGTCTTTCGGTCGACAGTTTTTCGACCTACAAGATTCCTGGAACTGTTAATAAAACATATTTGTGTGAGTTAACTATTTAGATATTTATTTGTAATCTCATTATGTTGAGTTGAGATAGACATAGAAGTATGCAACTAGTGTCTCTGGTCATATCTCAACTTGATTCTGTTCATTTAGTTTGGAGGTTTTGGAACCCAAACTAACTCGACATCTTTTCTCTTATAAGGACATGAAAAAGAGTAATGTCCAAGACGTGAGCAATAATGGCAACATATAGAATCAACCTCAAGTCGTTTTCTATGGTTTTGTTCTAGGTTGTTCTTCGGTACAAATGTATTTGTTCCTTTAGGTACATATATATATTGATGGGTTTGTGACCTTTTCCAACTAGGTTGATAGGACTTCCCTTTAGGCTTATAACCTAGTCCTCTTCTCCCAATTTGATGATAGGAATTATCTAAGATTTGATCAAGAATGCCATTATTATTTAAATTACTGACTTTTTGTTGTAACTTGGCAATCTCTTCTATTCTCTTCTTAATATCTAGTTTCGCTTGATCTAGATTAGATGACAATAAATTTCTTTCTTTGACAATAGAATCATAATCTAGATGGTTGCACAAAATAGGTTGTTTTTGAAGATCATTCACTTGTCTTTGCAAATTATTTTTCTCTAAAGAAAGTAGATTACAATTTGCCTCTATAGATTTTATATTAATATCATGATCTTCAATGATCTTTTTAAGATCTTCGTTTTCGGATGTAATAGCAAGAAGTTTAGCATGTAATTCATCATTTGCTTTATTTGACTTCTTTAATTTCTTCTTGCATTCAACATATTTAATATGTGTTTCTTCAAGGCTAGTAACTAGTTCTTCTTTAGATAAATCAAAAAGACTTACCTCTTCTTCTTCTTCCTCGCTAGTTGTAGCAATGAGACAATCTCTGTTCTCATCTTCCTTCTTAGATCTCCATGGGCATCCAGTTGTTGGGTGGCTTGTACCTAAGCACCAATTGCAATATGTTGTAGCTTTGTCCAAGCAGCACCTTTTGTTGTGGTTGAAATCACCACTACCCTCCATTCTTCAAGACCTTGTTAGGGTTCCTTGAAGCCCGCTCTGATACCAATTGAAAAACTACTAGAGGGGGGGTGAATAGAGTTTTTGAATTATTTTAACAATTTATTGAATTCAAACAACCACAATTGAAATTAGAAGAAAGAGACAGGTGTTTAGAGTGGTTCCAACTATAGCAAATACTATAGTTGTCAGTCCACTACCCGGTTGCTTACCCAACTGGGATTTGAAAGTATTTATTTTATTACCTCTCGAGGATTTATACAAAATACAATACTTTCCTTTACACCCTTTGAACAGCCTTCACCCTGAAGTAGGTGCACCAACTTTGAGGTAGCCTTCTATGAAGTAACTCCAAGCTCCCCCTTGAAGTAGCCTTCCTCTCTAGAAGTAACCTCTCGTTGCACCAGCCTTCTGAAGTAGCTCAAAGTCTCCTTCTTCGCCAAGAAGATCTTCACCCTCTCCAATCCGCAACCTCCAACCTAGGAGTAGCAAGGAGAGTACAAACAATAATAGGGAACAAGAAAGGAAATAGAAATTACAACTTATCCTTTATAGCCCAAGGCTTGATTTGCCTAGATCAAGCGTATAGATCTCCTAACCAAGTATGTGAACTTGTGATTGCAGTGGGTAGGAGATACTAGCCTATAGGACACGAATTATGAGCTAAGGAATGAAATGGCCAATTGTCACAATGCTCAAATTTCTCATAAACAGATTGCACAAAGTATACTCAAAGGTTTCTCAAGTGTAGCAAGTGTAAACAAGTGAGTTTAGGTGTCCTATGGCTTGTCCTATTTATAGGAATGGCCTAAGGATGCTTAAGGACGTTCTAGACAACTTCTAGGGGTTTCTAAGTGCTTAACTAGTCGTTAGGTACAAAGTTGTTGCTTTAACAACGGCTAATTAATTAATTCTGCAGTTGCTGTCAGAGACCATCTCGGTCGACAAATGGTCGACCGAGACACCTACTCGGTCGAACTTTTGTCGACCGACAGGCTCTCTGGAACAAGTGATTTGCAACGTCTTTCTTCAACTGCCAACTAACTTGTCTGTTGTGTCTAACGGCTACTTTGGATCTTTCTCGGTCGAGAAGATTGTCGACCGAGAGTGTCTCGGTCGAGGAGTTTGTTGACCGAGATTGATCCTGTTTCAAGGTTTCAATTTAGGCACTAATTATGTGTGTGAGTGTGCATAAGTAATCCTATTTGAATGGGATGACTTGTCTAACTGTGGTGTTTAGCTAGGGAGAATCTAACGCTTGATTTACATGCAATTCTAAGTACTTGTACATTATATTTTTGTACAAGTTTTTACAACAGTGATTACATTGCATGAAAATATGAATATGTAAGCTTGTAGATTTTCCCTTGTTGCTTTGTCATCCTGCACACTCAAGTAGCTCGTTAGATTAATAAGAATGAAATGTTTGTCATAATCAAAACAAAGGGATTTATAGATGTCCATTTAGCCAACAATAATGAGCTTCTTGTCCCTCCAAAAATGGTGATCATTATGTTACCCTGAAAGAACAAGCATTCAAAAAGATCATATAACTAAACATTTGCTAATCCAGACTTAAAAATAAAACATAATGTAAGAATGTATACCTTCAAGTCTCAAATTCCACTTCCATGTCATCATCCACACTAGGAACCTCATCAATAGATTCTTTAACTGTATCAAGTGTTTCCTCCTTGCCAACATATTGTTTTGTGATAAAAAAAAAGAAATAAGTAACAAGTAAATAATTACCAAGTATTTCACAATATAAGTAAAAGATAAGAAAAAGTTGGTGCCAAATTACCACAAAGTGAGCTTCTTATCCAATCTTGAGAACATATGATTCCCTCAACTGTAGTTGGCTTCATAGAGCTCCTATATTGATCAAGTACTCTCCCTCCTGTACTAAATGCTGCTTCAGAAGCGACAGTGGTAATAGGAATAGCTAAAACATCACGTGCCATCTTTGTTGTTATAGGATACTTTGGCTCGTTGAGTTTCCACCATCCCAATATATCAAATTGAGTCTCTTTATAGCTCATTGGGTGGATGGGTTCAGATAAATAAGTTTGCAAGTCATTTTGAATGGGTCGTGTACAAGATTCAATAGATAATCCTTGATTCACCCTAGCTGTGTAACTTGAAACTTTGCTAAAAGCATTGACAACCCTACTACTACCACTTCCAATATTGTGCCCTCTAGATAATGAGGTGGATTCTTCATCAAGACCATCTAAAATAGAAACATCTCCAATACTACATTGATACTCATTGTAAAGATCAAATAGAAAATCTTTAATCTTCCCAACTTCAACACCACTTTTTTCACCATACACCTCAAACAAGTTTAATTCAAGAGCCTTCATCTTCATGTGTGGGTCAAGAATGGAAGCTATAGCCAAAATAGGGAAAGCATCATCCCAATACTTATCAAACTTGGAAACCATTTCATCAGCCATTTTCTTTAAGAAATCATTTGAAGCGGCTTTGAGTTACCTCAAATAAATGTGAATTGCACATATATGGGTGAAATAGTAATTGGAGGAAGGATACAAAGTGCAAGAAAACATATTAGTTACTTCATAGAAATTATCCAAGACATCACAGACTATTCTAGTGTTATCCCACTCATCATCACTAGGAATATGTTTGAAATTCATATCCAAATCAGAATATCGCGTCAATGCATCTTTGAATTCTAGTGTAGTCTTCAACATCAAATAAGTTGAATTCTAATGAGTAGATACATCTAAGTTAAGGGACTTGTTTGTAGGACCCTTTACTTGCAAAATAGCTTGATTAAAAGTTTGAAGTCTAAGTGTGGATGACCTAACATATTTCACAGCATCACGAATTTTAGCAGTCACTTTGGATATGACATTAACACCTTCTTGTACAATTAAATTCAAAATATGTGCACAAAAACGAACATGAAACATTGTACCATTTGACAATAAATCACCTTTGGATACAAGTTTAGATTTCAAAACTCTAACCATGGCATCAATAGTAGTACAATTTTCAAGGACAAGGCACATCAATTTTTGATCAATGTTCCAACTATAAAGTTTTTCCATCAATGCATGTAAGAGCTTATCATGGGTGTGAGGAGTAGGTACAAAGGAAAAATTGAGAATCCTTCTTTGTAATTTCCAAGAAACATCGATGTAGTGAGCAGTTAAAGACATATACCCCTTGTTTGTATTTGATGTCCACATATCACTTGTAAGTGAGATACGACAAGACAAACCATCTAGAACATTATACAATTTGACCCTTTCTTATTCATACAACTGCATACAATCACTCTTTATGGTATTTCTTGTCACCATTTTGAATTGAAGTTGGAGATTGTTAAAAAAATCACGAAGACCAACATGATTAACCATTGAAAATGGATATTCATGCAACAGAATCATCCTAGCCAAAACTTGTCGACATAAGTCTTGATTAAACTTGTAAGTTTTCACCTCCATTGCACCATCATTCCTATTAGGCATTAGATTTAAGGTTTTCTGTCCTTTTCCCTTATATTGAGTAAAATGTTTGTTAGTAAGATGATAGGCTAGGTGAGAGCATCCATCTTTTGGCCTATTAGTGAGAAGTTGTGAACAATGTTTGCACTTGGCTTTACTAACACCATTAACCACTGCTTTATCAAAATGAGGCCACACATCTGAGGTAGTTTTCTTACTTTTAGGTTTATCTTGCTTATCACTAATTGCAGAACCAGAAGCGAAATCTGTCAAATTTCCACTAGGATTACGATTGCTTGCATTTTCTTCCCTGCTTTTATCCATTGAATCTATACAAATAAGAATGAGATTTATTACTAAGAATGTTCATACTTGACTATAAACAAGACATTAACATAATAAAGACATATTATGCTCAACATTCATTACACATAGTTGCACAAGAATCATCATAAATAGTCACTTAACAACCACCACACAAAAAACTAGCATTTGTGTTTTATTCAAACAATCATCAAATGTTGACAGTGATTGTGACACATACTACTCATTACAATACAAGCTAGCACTTATGATTAAACAAAGACATTCAAGAGTTTTAGGAATGTACCCGTTTGAACGAGAACGGACAGCTTAACTGCTTAAGCAAGTTATAACCACACACAAGAGCAATAGAAGTTTAAAAGAAATGAAGAAACCCCTGCTTGAGGATAAAGGTCAGAGATCAGAGATCAGGATCACTACACTACAAATAAGGAAGAGAGAAAATGGAAAACTCAATATCTAGTAGCTATTGTGCGCCAATACAACCTCCACTAAACGACGAAGCCTGAAGGCCAGAAGGCATAACAGAACAACTAGATATCAAATTAACTAGGTTTTACAGAAGCAGGAGTATGGATAAGTATGTGTTTGATATGTCTGTTGTGGTGCGTGAGTGTCTGTGTGGCTCTTGGCTTGATCTGTGATAGATGATACAAGACATACACACAACCTCAGGTCTGGAAGAATCCAAATTGTCGATCGTCGACCGTCGCTACAGATGAAACAAGAGATGAGGGTTGACGTACGCAAGCAAGCAAGGGAGGAGGAAACAAAGGTCATCTGGTCAGGTCGCCAGAGACCAAAAGGAACACTGGTGGTGGCGCCGTTGGCTGTGTGCTACTGGGACCAGAAGAGAGACTACGGTTGACTAGAAGAGAGTACAGCTGTGTTGTGCAGATACAAACCGGGGGGCGGGGGGACGAATGGATGAAGTGAAGCATGAAGGGCGAAGGCCAGAACTCAGAAGGAAGAACCGTTGTCTGATTGTCCCGACTCCCGCTGTCTGTCGTGAGTCTCCTATAAGCATGTGGCTGCAACTGTCTGCACTCTACGGTTGTCGCTGCTTTGCGTGCAGTGTATAACTATTGTTCCCCCCGAATGGAAAACTGGGCTTTACGTATCGTGCCCTAAGAGGCATCCAACATTGCTCTTTTATAACTAGTCTATTAGTATTAGGGTTAAACATTTACATACAAACCCATTTAGAATATATTTTTATGTAACTTTTATATCATGTGCAGGTAAAAGGGTAAAAGGGTATGGATAATGTCTATACCTTACTCTCCCCTTATAGTATAGTGGGGAAACGGGGAACGGGTAAATGGATAAAGGGTAATAAAAATCTCTACCCTTACCCTTACCCTCTAGGGTATGGATAACGATAAACGGATAATACCCTCCCCATTGACAGCCCTACATATTAGTCATCAACCCTTTAGATCTTGGTTGGCTCATTTCTAAGAGCGGAGGGATGACATGTATTGAAGTCTCCAACAAGAGTGATAAAGAGTCTCAATATTCAACCGCAGATTGTCACCAAAAAAAGGGGAACAATATAAAGTGGGGGTTTGTTGGAGTGGGCTGATGTGGATCGTTGGGTTGTGGGTCATGACGCCAGTTATAGGGGTTTTTTGGGGTGTAATGATGATGATAGTTGGATATATCATGATGCAATGGTGGGGATTTGTTCAGGTGGGATGATGAAAATTGTGAGGATCATGATGCGGAGTAGAAATTGTTGTTACAACAAAAATAATGATTTAACAAATGAAAACTAATTTTAAAAAATGAGACACAATAGATTGAACACGGAGAATAGAAGTTTGTGGTTACATTTTTTTATGAGGACTCACATAGATAAAAGAAGTGATGAAATATGAGTTGAGACATATGGAAGGGACATATAACAGTGAGAAAAAAGAAATATTGAGAGAAAGAGGAAGGGACATATGTAGTGAACGGCTTGATTATTTCCACAAACAATAACAACTTACCATCTGTATAAGGACCATAATGGCTAAAAATATATGTGAACATAGTAAAATAAAGATGACCAAGATGATAAAAATAGAAAAGATACAATCATCAATAATTTTGAACGCGATGAGGTGAGTAAGATGAAATTAAAGATTCTGAGAGTTATTGAGAGAGTGGGGCATAGAGTGGTTGGAGACTTGGAGGGGATGGTTTTTTTAGACTGGGGAGTCTTGAATGGAACTTAAAAAGTGGGGGTTATATTTTCACAAACATTGACTACTTGCCATAATTTCTTTAATTGAAAAGAATAATTATTACAAATTTTTATATGTGCAATTATAATGGGAGTCTACATCGATTGGTGGTGGGGTGAGAACTTTGTTTCAACCAAGGGGATTAACTATGCATTAATATGTCATGAAGATAGAAAAGAATTTAAACTACATGTTTCCTAAGCAAGGCAGTGGAATGGTTTTTCCAAAAATAATGTGATGAATAGAGTGCAGTTGTGGTTTTTCGGGAGGTAGTTGTCGAGAGTCGTGGCTCTTGAGATTGTTGATCACCTGAAGTGGGCTTTCAGATGTAGAAAACATGGTTAGTGGTGAGAGGAATTGAGAGAGTGGGGCATGGAGTGGTTGCAGATGCGGAGGGAATGGTTCTTTTGGATTGGGGAGTCTTGAATGGAAAGCAAAAAATGGGGTATTGCTCATTGGAGAGAGAGGGAGAAGATATGGTGGTATGGTGGTTGAATATGGTAAGGGAGAGCGAAGGTGTTGGGGAGTTGTTAGGAACGTGGTGAGAATTGTGGGTTGTTGTTATGGACGGGATATTGGTTGTTGTTTAAATTTTGTAATGAGTGAATAACAAGTAATTAAAATAGGGAAAAAAATATGAAAAATGTGAGAAGAGATTGAGTGAAGGAGAGCACGCCAACTCAAAATGATGGCTTCTTAATGGTCAAAAGAGTTTTGAATGGTTGGTTTGTAAATAGATAGAAAAACTCCCTCTTTTATAGTAGTATAGAAAACTATTATGGTCGTAAAGAGTGGCATTCGAGAAGGAATCCAATTTTTACTGAATTGAAAAATATAGCATCATCCTATTCTACAAAATAGAGGAAATGTGGAATATGATTATTTCCTAAATGATATATAGTAGAGCAAGATATTGTTAAAGTAGTGGAAATAAAGCTATTATAAAGTTAGGATTCATTTATATTTGTTCTTCAGCATAAAAATACTATAACAAAGTAAAAAGATATATAACTAATAAATCTATTCACATGTAAAATATATGCAGAGGGAAACCTAATCATTTCAAGCTATTTTTAGATCCAATATCATATAGACGATCTTCATACATCCTTGTTACCCACACTTCAGTGGAAGGGAACATCAATTAGAATATAGAAAATAAGGTATAGATCAACAGAAATTGTATATGTGCAAATAATAAACCTTTTTTACATATTGGATTTAAAATATAAAAAGAAATGTTTCCGTAAGAAGAAGACTTTTTACAATTAAGTAAGTTCTAAAGAATTATATATTTAGATTAATGATGCATAGTAAACATTCAAATTACAAGTATGGAGAATAAAGTGTCTTGCCATAACGGTTAACCACAATATGAATTTAAAATGATAATTATTTACATGCATAACAATGTAGACTAAATATATCTAAAATAAAGTCATAACATAATATGGACATGGCCTAAAAGAAATGAGGGTCGAAACACACACCCTAGACTAAATACACATACCCGATATAAGTATGTTTGTACATAAATGTCAATATTCTAGATATTCTATTCAAACATGTAACATGGATAAATAGAGTAGAAAAACTAACATTTTAGTCAATTTCACATAAAGTGACAATCATATTAGGCGAGGTCCAAAGACTCACTATAAAAGAATAATTCAGCAACTACAAGAATATGTAGGAATCAAAATCAAGAAATGTGAGTGTTCAACAATTGAATTTTCAAGTAGAATATTAATTCAAGAGATGTCTCATTAAATGAATATAGATTTAGTCAAATAATATCTAAAATAAAATAGAGGATGTACATACCTGGTATGACTAACCCTAGCTCTAAGGATAACACTCATTGTTTGTCCTTCTCAATCTAAAATTATTTGATACACATATTAGTCCACAATTACCAACTCAGAAATTAAAGTATATCTAAACTTAGTATTGGTTGTCTAATGTCATATTCAGATTTTTAACCTTAAGAAAACCCATTGTTACACCTGCATCCTATGATCACCACTAATCATGAGATTAGGGAATAAATCAAGGATTAAACATAATACAAAGAACACCCTAAATTTTTCTTTGATTTTAAACTCTTTGTTTCCTCGCATTCAATCACATAAATAACTTTACAAGGGAAATGGAAACTTGATTACTCTAATATAATATCGACAATAAAGATATATATCTAGACATTCATTTTGTTTCTCACTCTTTTGTGTACATACAACATGTTACTCGGGTACTTTTACTCAAGGACCTAGAGTGATAGGGACCGACTAAACTTAACTAACATAATACTTAACTCTCATGGCGAATCTACTTTGACATTGACATTCTTCATATCCATGTGGTTTTCCTAAAAATTGTGAGTAGAAGGGTGAGCTTGCTCGGTTTGTGAATGAATACTTCAAAGAAATAGTATAAAGCACTTTAATTGTCTAAATATATATTATTGAGCCATTGAATATATAAAGAGAAAAAATAATGATCTATACATGAGCTAATAATTTTTAGACATATATATGGCAGGGTACTCTAGGTATCTACATGAGAGAATCAATATATGAACATGCTTGATTAATCACAAAGAAAAATAGCAATTCAGAAAAATATAAATATCAAGTTACTCTAGAAAATTCCAAAAAATAAAACAATAACCGCACACACTTGATTAATCTGACTTTCATCTTATTATTCCATGAATCCACATGAGGTGTACCACAACATGAAAAACTATGGAAGCAAGCTACGATCTCACTGTATAAGATTTAGAAGCATGTCTAGGACCCTAAGTTTCTAGTCTGAATACCATGTATGTAGTTTCCATCGCCACGTATAGCTCTTGGTAGCTGATGGGAGTGGCTGGATATCTCAGACTTCACTTGTCATCCTGGGTACTTGGGTGGAGAGTCAAATCTCTCAGACTAGTTGTGTACCAGTAGACCTACCGAAGATGTCCATTAATCTCCACAAATTGTAACTTAGGTACCGTCAACATCTCCAGTTGGTGTTGGATACCATTCATTTTAGGAGTTCGCCCTCACTGGCATAGACCCCCACATCCTACTGGTGTTCTTTGGCTTATCTCAACCTACATGAGACCTCCAATGAGGAAGCATGTTTCCTTCTCATAGCACAGGCCTCCTATAAGGATTCTATAGTGTTCAGGGTATCTAAATGTCTAATTCACTCTTCAAATTCATAGTTCAATCATCAAACAACATTTCCTAATGTAACCTTATAAACAATCCCTTCCATAACTTATCATCAGTCTATATTGTAAACTAAGCAACTAAGCAACACGACTTATCATACTAAAGAACATTGAATTGAAAATACTCGATTCACTGAATACCCTATCCTTAGGGTTTCATTCACCTCATTCACATATCACATGACTCGCATAAGTATTTAATGCATCACAACCTTTCACTGATAAAGACTACTTTCAATAGTTCTGTAACATACTAAAAATCGAGTATATATGTGTAACCTCCCTTCTTCTAGGCCCCTGTTTGATTATGTAAACCTATAATATCTCTCCCTACAATATGAATCATATTAGGAATCTTTGGAGTCAATTAGTATTATATATATATATATATATATATATATATATAACCTAATAATTTATAGTTAGGGTAAAATGACAATAATACATTCATAATAAGATAGAAATACCCAAATATTAGGTTTGACACTAAATTGACACACTAAGATAGTCCTAGCAGTATAAACTAAAATAAATTGATTCAATGTGTGGTTTGGTGTCACTGTTGAGTAATTAAGCCAATAAAATACATCAAATGGATGCTTAATATACAAATGATTGAATCTAGTATTAAATATTTTCAAAACATAAAATTGATGTTAAAATTGGGTTCCTCGCATCCTCTTTAGCCTACCTACTAATTTCCATCCCAATCAGACTTCAATTGCCTAATCAATCAAATAGTTGAAAAGTATAGTTTAAATACATAATAACACACTTGATATTTACATTGTTTGCCATCACCGACCTTTTCCCTTCTTTTCACTTAATGCCTCCCTTCCCCCTCAGTTCACACGGTTGGTTCCTACCTGCGCCTTCTCCTTCCTGTTCGCGCATCTTGCGCTAGGGCCGTGGGTGCACAATGTGGATCCAAGACCTCTTCCCCTCCCTCTGGCTCCTTTTCTTCTTCACCCCTTCCTCGGTCTCTCTCTTCTTCTCTTTCTCATCCATCCCATTTTCCCCACAACCCTAGTCGACTCCCCATCCTCCATGTGCCTAGTAGCTGTGCGACCACAGGCATGTCATCGTCGTCCCTCTTCTCCTCCCTTCAGCCTTCCTTTCCTTGTCCCAACCACCGCCTGCAACCACCAGACTTGTAGAGGCAATGTCCACAAGCTTCATCGATACCACTCTCATTGTTGTAGCCACCTCCATCTCCCTGGTCGATGACACCCCTTGCTCTGCACCTGCGGAACGCAAGCCACTGCCAAGCCATCTTCTTCTTCCTTCTATACCCTTCAACGCCCAGAGGAGCAACAGTCATCTCTCCAACTTCCATTTCACCCTTCATCCCTCAACCAGGACGCCCTACTAGCCTCCTTACACCCAAGTCAAACACCACCGCCGACTAGGGAAGCAACACCCTAGATCTACGCCTACCTAAAAGGAGTCACCATCATGACATCACATCCTCCTTCAGAGCACCACGCCAGTTGGTCATGACGGCCATCTCGCCCACCATCACAACCAGAATCACAGCTCAAGCCATGGCAGCCATGATGAGATTCAGGCTAGAACTCATCGGAGCCAACATCACAGACACCCTATCCCCCCTCCTACTTATCTTTTGCGGATACACCTCCCAGCCATCCTCGCACACTAAACCACTCTTGACTCGCTGCCATCCAGGCTGCTTGCACAGCTGTCTCTTCTACCAGTAGATATTGTCGACATTTTCTCCTCTCTACGGCTTCCATGGATCTCCTCCGATCATAGTTGCTACTGCTTGGGGATACAGATTTGGAAGGAGTCCTAGAGGGTCTTCGAATATGCTTCTAGGCCACTCCTATTTAAATTCTAGGAGTTGCACAACCGGGGCACCTTGACAGCCAACCAAGGCACATGCAAGCATCATGGTAAGTTGTATGCGACCTCTAGTAATCCCTCACATTGGCATCACCCCATAGATCCTCATTTAGTGTTTTCAGTCTGTCGTCATTCCTTCCATACTGTTCGTTCCGCCAGTTTATATGGTTTTCTACCCGGTGATTCGTCCTCCCCTCTCCTTACTGGTCACTCGAGTTTCTCCCAAATTTTATACGATGGTGCATCCCTATTCTTTCTACAAGGTCTTGCAAAGTTCCACTGGAACTCAGGTTAGACTCAGAGATGAGATCCACTGGCCTTCTTTTGTCGTTGGGCCCTCTAGTCATGAATTGTATATTGACCTCACGAGGGGTGTTCTCTTCTCTTCACCCAATTCATGTTTTGCTCGCATATGATTTTAGGCAATAATAATTTAATGTCCTATGTCACATTATATGACCTGAAACCTTGCATAATGATCATTTTATTGTTCTTTCCTTTCTTAAATAATCATATAATATTTTATTCTGTGAAATTCATAATGAATAATATTTATAGAATAGTACGAATGTAGGTTTTTGAGACCACGAAGATTAGCCTGATCATTTGGTGTGATTTTTATAGCCTAATTTGGAGGCTTCCAAAAGGATTTTTAGGGTCTAGATAATTATATAAATCACTATTAACGCAATGTATTAATATTACAAATAGGTAATGGAAGGCTTGAATGCTGAATCTAGGAGTACTTTTGGATATTTAGGTCTGGCATATCAGGTATGTACATCCTCTATTTTATTTTGGGCATTATTTGACTAAATCCATATACATTTTAATGAGGAATCTCTTGAATTGTTATTTCTCTTGGAAATATATTTTTCATGGACATTTATAATTCCTGATATGAATCTCTTTTGTTCCTACGATTATTAAATTGACTTGTTTATATGGGTCCCTTGACCCCTCCTGCTATGTTGACTTCTATTTGATATGGACTAAAATGATAATCTTACCACTCTATTATAGCATGTTATGTGTTTGACTAGAATATCTAGAATAGCGGTACTTATATACAACCATGCTCATATAGGGCGTGTGTATTCCACTTGGGGTGTGTGTTTCCACCCTTGTTTACTTTTAGGCCATGATCCTATGGTGTTATGGCCCTGTTTTAGGTATATTTAGTCTACATTGTTATGCATGCAAATATTTTTTGTTTTAATATGAATCTGTGGATGATTTTTATGGCAAGACACTCTTTATTATCATGCTCGTAATCTAAATTTAATATGCCTCGTTTCTTTTGTTACATTTCTCTTAAACTTACCTAGTTGCATATAGCCCCAAAATAATGCCCAAAGTTTATTATGTGTACATACTCAACCTTTGTTGACCTCTATGTTGTTTTCTATGTTCTGGGTGATGTTCCCTTCCACCCAGGTTTAGGTACATTAGAACACAAGATCTGAAAAGATCACCAACATGACATGGACTTAAGGATAGCTTGGAATAGTTGGGTTACCCTCTGCTAATGGCTTTAGTTATACTTAGTTCAAGTTTTTGTAATCACCTATTATGGTGAGGAATAATTATATAAATGAATCATGAAGTAACTTTGTAATAGTTTTGTTTTCGCTGCTTTATTATTACATGGCTCTTGTATTATATCATTTTGAGTGGATCCCCTTGCTGGTCTCACTCTTTACAAAATGGTATCAGAGCGAATGTAGTTGATAACTTGACTATTTCAAGTTATCCTTTGTTGACCCTTAATTAGATTGGTGACCCTTAGAGGTTATCGATAAACCTATTTCCTAGTAGTCAAAACCAATTAAGGTTTTCAACCCCTGACTAATTTGGTCACTTGCACTCCTCCACCCACCTATGTGAATATGAGTTAGTCGTTAGTAACCCTTAACACCCATTCCTTCTTTATGGAAGTGGGATGAAGCTACATCAAACTGACTCTTGTAGTGTTTGGTTTACATCTCATAATTTTCTAGGATATTAGCCTAAGAGCTATGAAGTGCAAATTGACTTAAATAATCATACATCGACATATTTTAGTTCTCACCTTAAATCCCTTTACCTTTTTTGTTCTCTAGCACATCTTGCATACACCTATTATGGGGGTGCTGAGGACACATGAACTATAAATATAAAATTTTGATGTAAATCTTAGAAATTTCGATGATTCCCTTGTTACTAAGTGATGGTATGAACAAGCTTAGTTATTTTTAGGCATGCCTTGCCTTCAATATGAAGAATCTGAACACAGATATGTCCCAAGACCACTTATCTAAGGATTGGATACCATGTTTGATTAGCTTTTATGCCTCAAACATGAGGTTTAGTGGGTAGAAGCTATTAAGTTTTGTATAATATTCTTAGTAGTTTTCCTCTTTCGCCTCCATGGTGCAATTAGATTACCCAGTGAATGATGTCATTGGTAAATCTATAATATAGTTCATCTTGTTTTGTGATGGGACTATGGTGGTAAATCGTGAAGTGTAGAAGGAACACATATACCTTGCTATAATTATTGGATGATCATATGACTCCCTTAGGTCTTGCGATGAGTTTGTGCCAATTATGCTTAAGAGTGACCTGGGGAATGGCAGATGTCTTACCTCATTAAGGTTTGATGACTTTTACCATACGTAATAGGATACCCTTCTCCCTCCCATGTAAAAACATAGTTGAGGTGTAGTCAAATGCCCTATGTGGTGTCTGAAGGATTACACCCTTTAAGTAAAAGGATGTGACGATAAATAATAGTATGTGTGTGGTTTTGTGATAGGTGGTTGACTTGGTTCTCCGGTTGATTTTGGCATCAATTTTGAATTTTTCACCGCAAGTTTTGCATCGTCAAACTTATTTTCATTATTAATTTATATTTATAAAAGAAAAGTTTTCAGATTTTATCGATGGTTTTTGGAACCAACTCACCACCACAAGAAAGTTGAGTAGTAGAGAATCTCTTTAGTGAAGTACCTTTGGTTGGCATGTTCAACCCTAATACCCTAGGCCTAAGACTGATATAGTTTGTTTCAAATATATATATTAGACCTAGTGGATCCACCTTTTTGCCCCTTTAGGTTATGCACCAAGTTATAGTTTAAACCTTTTAAGGGGTGAAGTTTCATACAGTTTATTCATTAGGAATGAAACTAACTAAGGAATGACTATGATTAATAATAGTTACAATCAGTAAAACATGGATAACTCCTAGTATAAATGTCAAACATATGTAGAGGTTACCAAATAGAGAATTCCAGTCAATCCTTGCTAATCATACCATCATAAAAATTACCTTGACAATTAATATAGATTTTAAGATTTTATCTTGAGTTATCCTTAAAGGATGTATTTAGTCAGATGTAGGTAAAAGTAAAATTACACTTAAAAGCTCAAATTATAATTCTATACTCCAAACCGCTAATAATTAAATGGTAAGGATGACTATATAGTATAGGCTAGGATGAGCATACTCAGTATGGTGGAATTTTTTAGCCTTTCCCATGTGACCATTTTAAGTAATAATATATTAATGATGTTTATGATGATGAGGAGGAGTGGGTGATGATGTCGATGATATTAATGATTCTGATGTTGTTGTTGATGATGATGATGATGTTGATGATGATGAGGATGTGGATGATGAGGATGATGTTGACGATGATGATGATGATGATAATGTTGATAAGGAAATTTTCCTTAGTAGTAATAATGATAGGAATCATGGTGCTTGAGGAATGATGTTTATACGCAAAAGTAGTTCACCAATTTAGCGTTCACAATCTGAATGGTTCTATTGGGAAATTTGTAAATGAAGATTGGTTATTCATGCTTAAGTGATGAAATATGAGGATCTATAAAAAAAACTAGCACTCAGGTCTAGCGGTGGATGGATTTCGGGGACAAAATCCTCTTTAAGGGGTGGAGTGTTGTCACATACTAAAAATTGAGTATATATGTGTAACCTCCCTTCTTCTAGGCCCCTGTTTGATTATGTAAACCTATAATATCTCTCCCTATAATATGAATCATATTAGGAATCTTGGAGTCAATTAGTATTATATTTGTATAAATATATATATATATAACTTAATAATTGATAGTTAGGGTAAAATGACCATAATACATTCATAATAAGATAGAAATACCCAAATAGTAGGTTTGACACTAAATTGACACATGAAGATGGTCCTAGGAGTATAAACTAAAATAAATTGGTTCAATGTGTGGTTTGGTGTCACTGTTGAGTAATTAAGCCAATAAAATACATCAATAGGATTCTTAATAAACAAATGATTGAATCTAGTATTAAATATTTTCAAAACATAAAATTGATGTTAAAATCGGGTTCCTCACATCCCGTTAGCCTACCTACTAATTTCCATCCAAATCAGACTTCAATTGCCTAATCAATCAAATAGTTGAAAAGTATAGTTTAAATACATAATAACACACTTGATATTTACATTGTTTGCCATCACCGACCATTTCCCTTCTTTTCACGTAACACCTCCCTTCCCCCCCCCCCCCCCGGTTCACACGGTTGGTTCCTACTTGTGCTTTCTCCTTCCTAGTCGTGCATCTTGCGCTAGGTCCGTGGGTGCACAATGTGGATCCAGGACCTCTTCCCCTCCCTATGGCTCCTTTTCTTCTTCACACCTTCCTCGGTCTCTCTCTTCTTCTCTTTCTCATCCATCCCCTTTTTCTTGCAACCCTGGTTGACTCCCCATTCTCCCTGTGCCTAGCAGTCATGCGGCCACAGGTATGCCACTTTCGTCCCTCTTCTCCTCCATTCAGTCTTCCTTTCCTTGCCCTAACCGCCACCTACAACCACAAGACTTGTAGAGGCAATGTCCACGAGTTTCATTGACACCACTCCCATCACTGCAGCCGCCTCCATCTCCCTGGTCAACTACGCCCCCTTGCTCTGCACCTACGGAACGCAAGCCACCGCCAAGCCATCTTCTTCTTCCTTCTATACCCTTCAACACTCGAAGGAGCAGTAGTCGTCTCTCCAACTTCCCTTTCACCCTTCATCCCTCAACCACGATGCCCTACTAGCCTCCTTACACCCAACTCGAACACCACCGCTGTTACGACCCCACCTCCCCATAACCCCCAATTAAGGGAGACCGAGAGGTTGAAGCCGCACACATAATTTCCGGATCAAAGGTTTGGCAATTAACCAAGAACAATTATTAAATTTTAACAGACCAAACTGGAAAGTTGTAAGAAAATAGACTTTTGCATACCTCTTTGAAAGATAGATTGGATTTCTAAACCTCTATCCACACTGGGACTAATCTAATTATTACCTCCTTGTTCTTTAATTCATGTATTTCACAATATGACAATTTACTATTTGTCCTTTTGGCTTTGTACCTAAAACACCGAGAAACAAAATGTCGGTCAGCATAAAGCTGGTATGTGGGGGAAATCAGTAATCGTGCAACTATGATAACAATGTATTGCAGCCAATTACCATTTAACAAACAATTTTATGTTTTAAATATAACTGCGCGATCCATGCATTCCCTATCCTCTGTGATGTCCCTGTAGTGGACCTGGATGCTACTTACCTTATAGTAGATCCCCATTAAACCCCTCATGGTCCCACCTATAGGTGAACTAGTTTCTAGGGTTGAGTCACATGGCACTACCCGTAAGTAGCCCACTCCTTAACTCATGGCATGCTAAAGGGTCTCATGGCACTACACTTGGTAGCCCAATTTCCAACCCACGATAACCTAGACCTTACTCTAGGTTACCCCTTTTAGCCTTTACAAGCCACAGAGGTGGATTCATATCTAAGCCAGTTATATATATAATCATGGTGATAATCATAGTCACTTTATAGTTGCATGAAATAAAAGGCATCCAACGGTTATTTTCAAGCAACTAACAAAAACATTTGAAAATCGCCGTGAAACTAAAGTGATTATTCATAAGCGTAACCACATACTTGTTCAGTAGATTTGATATAGAATTAACCATAATAGAGAAATCCCAATCAAGAAACCAATTATGCACAGAATCCTGAAATAAATATACCAATTTCCTTTTATTAATATTTATCCAATATCATCATATTCCTTAGGATTTCTATTCCAAGTTTAGGTTTCCTTGGAAATTAGGGTTTCACTTCATCTTTTATTATTCTAAACCCTAATTTCATACCATTACTCATAAACCCTAATTATCTCATCTATTCTTCAATATTAAGGTTATCTTAACAACATATAACCCTATCTTTGGATTAAAGGCACCATTAACCATTAATTAAATTCATTAAGCCTCTTTTACATTAAATCTACTATTTTTATCCTTTTAATCCATGACAAGATCATTATATGCATTATCTTCAATTCAAAGTTCATTATAGTCTAATCACATATGAACTCGATTTACCATAAATCTACCTTTTATTCATGAGAAAACCCTAAATATGACATATAGGGTATTTATCCAGAATTAAGGAATTTTGTATATAAAATAACTTAGAACCATCATTTAATAACATATTTTCACATTTTTCAAATTAAATATGATCTTATCCTCTTTTACCCTAAATTAGGGTTGCTAAATGCTTAATCATTCTCATATGGGGTAAAACCCCTAAATCATGCAATTTCACATATAGATCAGGTTCGAATCTAACATTATCATTCAACAGGTTATTAATACTTAAACTAACCCATTAAGCATACTAGATTCAACCTTTAATCACAAATAGAGTTTTTAACTTAACTTTAATGCAGTTTTCATCAACTTATTGTACTTTTGCAATTAGGAACGGAATCAATATTTAATATCATTTTTATTGGATTCCTCTCGTTCTCCTGATCAGTTTTCATATTTTATACATACTAATCTGAGCTACCAATCTTTAGTTATGAAATTTGCAAAAGTTACCTTTTTGGACCAACCAGGATGCGCCACGTCGCCTATCCCATGCAACACGGCCCGCTTTAGTTTATAACCGAATTACCAAAGTACCCTCGATTAAGTTAAGCATTCTTTTAGCCCGCGAAGGGCAGAACCGTCTAACGCCATCCTGGTTCCTCTTCTTCCTTGGGTCGATGGCCTACTGCCGCCCTAGCGGCCATGGCAGCGCGTCGCAGGCTGCCCCCCATCACCTCAGCATTTAGCTCCAGCCGGAACTCATCCCCTAACTCCATCCTCCCCTCCAACACTCAAGCAGGCCGCAAACTCTGGCTGAGATATCTAATCCCATGGACTTCAAGCTAGTGATCCTTTGCGGGCTTACAGTCCTATTACAGGTGTTGTGTGAGGATGAGAGAGAGGAGGTGGTGGCAGATCCCTTCTGGGTAGTCGTGGGAGCGTCCTGCCTCCGACCATACGATTCCATAGCCCATCTTTGATCCCAGGATGGAACTATCTTCTTGGTTAGGGTTTTGTACGGAAACAAAGAAGAGAAAGAGAGAGTTGCGTGAGATCTCTCTCATGGACTCAGCCCAGGGCTCTCTCTCTTTTATAGATGAGGGTAACAATGCCCTATGATACTTGCTCACGAAGCAATAAGGTCCTTTCCTACTAGGAATCAGATTCCTTCATGAAAAAGCAAGCTTCTCTCTCTTTATCATCCTTTTGATATTATTTATTATTTGGATAATTAGGAATTCGAAATTCCTCTTACTTATTCTCTTTATTCTTGCTTTTTTATCCATTAGCACGAATTTCTATTTTCTTTTAATAGAAATTACTTCCTTTTTAATAATACGCCAAAAACATTCATTATGCATCATATTATCTTATTATTTGACATTATTGGTATTTTCTCTTTCCTCTTCCTTCATTGGAGCTCCTTGTACCCCAAGAAACTCTATTATTTCGAAATTACTTTTTAAGGATACTTATTATCCTTCTAGATGCATCTATATGCATTATTTCACATTATCTTGTTTATTTCTCATTAAAATATCCCTTTTTGAGGATTTCTCTTTATTTCTCTTTTATTTTCCTCATTGGCATTCCTTTTAACATTAGGAATCCTTGGGATACGAAATTACACCAAGGATAACCCAATTATACCTCTTCCCACTTATTTCCAATATTTTATCATTATTTTCAATTTCTTTCTTAATAAAGAAATACTTAATTGATCTTTTCTTTTCTTATTGCACTCTTTATGCAACTTTGGACTCCTTGGAACCCAAGGAACCCAAGAGGCATGAAATCCCTCTTTGGATTTTCCTTCTAGAGGTTTCCACATTTTTCTTTTCTCAAATATTCCATTATTCATTTACTAATTGTTATTGGGCCCAATAGCCAATAAAGCCCACAACACAATCATCAAGGCTATTGTAAACGAAATCCATTTATTCAAAACAAATTCTATCATTATTTTTCCAAATATCTTTATTATGAGAAATTACATTTCTCAGCAAATGAACCCAAAAATTGGGGTTGTAACATCCTTCCCCTCTTATAGGAATTTTGTCCTCAAAATTCTATCAAGCAAAAGAACAATTCAGGATAAGACTTTTCCATGTCCATCGTTGGCCCCTATGTGGCTTTACCTTACCCATGGCGCTTCCAAAGAACCTTTATCATCACATATTCTTTTCTCTGAGTTCTTTCATCCTAGCGTCTATAAACTGCACAGGTGACTCATGCCATTTCAGCCTCCCTTGGGCCTCACTAGGTTCATTGCTCAACACATGGTCTAGGTACCTCACATAGTGCTCTAAATTGGACACATGGAACTCATCACACATTACTTTATCCTGAGGGGTAAGATCAAACTTAACCTTCTCCACCAAACCATGTCAAAAGAACACATGCATCGGGGACTCAGCTCTCTTAGCTATAACTTAGAGGGGTCAGATTTTTGTGTCACATATTCTCCCACAGTGAACTGCATGTCAGTCTACTTTGCATCCGCTCATGACTCCCATCATCTCTAGGCTCCTTTCATCCATTGCATGATCAAAGTGACTTCATCTACACGTACTGTGGTCCCTTTCTAACCATCACATGGTCCTTTCACCAACATCACCTTACTGAAGTGGTGACCGACACAACCTCCTTACAGAGCTTCTTTAAATCCTGATACTGGCTATGGTGGTTATCATCACAACTGTCTCTAGATATCACCCTGAACGAGCACACATGCTCTCATCAAACCCTCTAGTCTGGATCATACTAACCATTAGTCAGGGGTGATAAGCAGTACTAACATTGAGTTCTTCATGTATCTTCTTCCACCTTATGGAAGTGAATCTTTAGGTCATACTCCAGAACTTTTGAACTCGTATCATGGTGTAGTTGAACCATCTCTTTCATATGTAGTTCAACCAGATCTTTCCCTTGACAGAACTCTTTCTTTCTCATGTCATCTAGGTAAGGCGATCTACCATAACCCATATTGCATTTTGACCTTCCCTGGTCAAGGGGTGACTTACAACATCCATAGTGATGAACTCCCTTTCCCTTTTAGAGAATATTTATCCTTTATATCAACTCATTGGGTTACTGGTGTTCATCCTTTACCTCCTGGCTTGCATTTAACATACCACATGCAGCCTCATCTCCAGCATCCATAGTACTGCTACCACTCATTATCTCAGTAGTACCATGGTGTATGGTGATCTTAAAATCACGATTTCCTATATGTCATGATTCCTCAAGATTGATTCCTCAGAAACCCTAAACCACTCTCATCAGGGTTTTATTACCTTCCTATCCAAAGAAGTGCATCTGAGGTTCTACAACCATTCTCTTATGGCATCACAGCCTAGGCTGGCTAACCAAATAATCACTAATATATTTCATTATATTTGAGTGTTAGCCAAACATATCTTCTTTCTCAAACTTAGGGTTAGTCTAACAACCTCTTCTAGCCTCTAGCTAAACTAGGCAGATATATCTCCACCAGAGCATCCATTACCACTTCACATCCTTAGGTATTAGGTAATATTGATGACATACACCTCCATGTATTCCACTTATTATCTCATCTCAGCTCTAAATCTATCTTCATTGAGAACACCTTGAGCTCATCTTCTTGGTGATCAAACTCAACCTGGTATAACTTGTAAATTCCACATAGCTCATAATAAAACATTCAAAAGATGACTACCTCATTCCTCTTAGTGTTTGCAAACCATCCATGTATCATTCACTTTACCAGGGTATGTTATCATCTCTATCCTCATACCTCATAGAAACGTTCCAACTCACATCATCTTTTATCCTTGGTGTATGGCATGCGTACTGTCCTATCTCTCACACCCATAACAAGAGGAAATAAGCAATTGGCTGCAGTCCAAATATATAGTTCTTCCTGTTCCAAGAGTAGAGATGGTACATCCCACCTTTCCAGTACACCTTTAAATCCAAGTTGAGACGTTCCACCTATGTCTCTACATTACAATCATCTCAATATCAAGGTTACTTCCATGGAAAACTAGTCTCGAACCTACTTGGGTCACCACACAATCCTTGGTCATCTCCTCTAGGTCTATAGGGTGCCGACACTTTTAGGGTCATCCCTCTTCCCTTATGCATCCAGAGAGTGCCCTACTCATATGCTCTTTGGGTCCCATGAGTTCATGAAGGTGATCAATCTCCTAACCCATGGCCCTCAGACAATGATAGTTGTTACCTCCCGACCCTATGGTCATGTGCAACTAGGGAATTAGGCAACTCCTACTTCCATCGGTCTTATTCCTACCTGATACTAGGATAGACTTAGGATTCTCTTATAGTACGTTGTTAACTTAAAATCTTACCCAAGCCTTCACCATCTCTCTCTCTGTATTCATGGGTTGACTTTCATCCTTTCATAGGGGTCATGGTGACCTGCCTGCCTTAGTCAGGCCCCATACTGGTTACCTCCATGGTAACGCATCCACATGCACTTAGAGATGGATATCTATGGGTCTACAGGTTCATTCCCATACCATGTACTTTTCACTTAGCTTCTCAAGATCCTATGAGACCTCTTTAGGTTTCCTCAAAACCCACAAAATGGGTATACACCCTACCAAAGGGTCCCTCTCCCAGGATGGGAGGAAACTACGACTCTTGATAACAAGGTCACAAACATCCTTAGGGTTTACATCCATATGAGCATGCTTAACCCAGTAGCTACTAAGGCACAAGTAGACGACCTACTAAACCATGCTAGGTCATACTTGTTCTCTTTCCTCAACACTTGATCAAGATCATACCTTCCCATGTCATCAACTTAGCTGTGAGGGGTTCGCCAAACATATCCTAAACTTTAAGGTTTTTTTTTCCTTTATACATGAGGAGTACCAAGTTCGAAACCATAGAAACTTAATTCTCATCATGAGCATTAGGTACACCACTTCCCCTCTTAGGCATAGGAACCCTAGGTTCACTTTTTTATGACCAACTACATGCTCAATCTGTTAACCACGAATCAGGCATGTATAAGGCATGACACGTACTTCCTGTCATCCTTCTATTCGAGCAACACTTTAGAGTTGAGTCCTCTTCAAGGACAACCAACTAGGTATAAAGCCTCACAACTTTCTACTTAACCCTCCTCAGGGTCTAAGGCACTCTTTGTCTCATCTCAGCAGGTAAACTCTTATACCATAGGCATATAGGTTCTAGAAGCACCATCCTTTCTTTAGGGTTTGGTTCCTCTAAAGGCAACCAAGATATCATCAGCCTCTAGGGATCATGTGTGAGGCAACCGTTATCATCCACTTAGGTCGCATCATCCTCGACTCCCCACTTTTCCTCATATCTCGAGGTTTAGGCTTCCAACCTTCTTGCTTGGTTCCTGCTCTCTCCCTAGAGCTAACTCCACATCCAACCTTACTATTAGAGGCCCTCTTTCCATGAAGGATCAAGCGCACAAGCATACCTCTACGTGGGTGAATCTTAGGCTCAAACTTATGTTTTCTCAAGATTATCCATAGTTCCTTATGCGTATTTCATAATCCATCCTTCATACTCTCTTGGCCAGGGTTTCAACCTATTGCTCACACTACTGATACAATCTGGGTGCCTATTATGCCCATATAAGCTCATGGGGTTTCCATATGTTCCTCTCTAACCTCATCAATGAAGGAGATATCCTTCACTCTAACATGCACGACCCTTTTTAGGGTTGGGTTGCCAGAGGTACTAGGTCATCCAACCTCTCATGGCTCATACGTCATCCAAGGCATGTCCATCCAAACACCTAGTCTAACTCATCATGCCATCTCTCTCTAACCTTCACTTAGGGTTAGGATTAACATCATCCTCAGAGGATGTGCTAGGTATCTACTTGTAATGGAGATCTCTATCTCCAAGACTAACTCTCTTTACTTATCCTCCTAATAAGAAGGTCTAGCCTCAGGTCTCTTCTAAGGGCAAAGACAACTCATCTCTTACGACCTAAGCATGTATATATTCTTTAGTTTACGCTTACTCTATTAAGCTTAAATCCATGACATCTTATTTACATGCTTTTCATTAATTTGGTGGAGAATTCCTTAGACCCTATCAATCTTACTCGTACCTCAAGAGGGTGAGGAAAAGAGAGAAAACCCTAATCCTTAAGGTCCTTAATAGAATGTGTGATGAGAAGGGATGAATAAGATGAGAAAGTCCTAAAGGTATCTTATTTCAATTCATACCCTAAGACTTTGGCCAGGCAGTCACACAGATCTGGGAATCCTCGTATTCTAACTAGAAGTGAGGAGGAAAATATTGCCAGCCCCCGATCGTGATCCTTTTCTAGACACCTCCGTCTTTCGGATAATCCTCTAATAACTCCCTTGGGTTCAATGGAGTTTGTAAAATTTAATAATTATTAATGGTTAAGTGAGGAACCTATGCTCTAATACCAATTGTTATGACCCCACCTCCCGATAACCCCCAATTAAGGGAGACCGAGAGGTCGAAGCCGCACACATAATTTTCGGATCAAAGGTTCGGCAATTAACGAAGAACAATTATTAAATTTTACCAGACTAAACTGGAAAGTTGTAAGAAAATAGACTTTTGCATACCTCTTTGAAAGACTGGATTTCTAAACCTCTATCTGCACTGGGACTAATCTAATTATTACCTCCTTGTTCTTTAATTCATGTATTTCACAATATGACAATTTATTGTTTGTCCTTTTAGCTTTGTACCTAAAAAACTGACAAACAAAATGTCAATCAGCATAAAGCTGGTATGTGGGGGAAATCAGTAATCGTGCAACTATGATAACAATGTATTGCAGCCAATTACCATTTAACAAACAATTTTACGTTTTAAATATAACTGCACGATCCATGCATTCCCTATCCTCTGTGTTGTCCCTGCAGTGGACTTGGATGCTACTTACCTTATAGTAGATCCCCATTAAACCCCTCATGGTCCCACCTATAGGTGAACCAGTTTCTAAGGTTGAGTCACATGGCACTACCCATAAGTAGCCCACTCCTTAACTCATGGCATGCTAAAGGGTCTCATGGCACTACACTTGGTAGCCCAATTTCCAACCCACGATAACCTAGACCTTACTCTAGGTTACCCCTTTTTATCCTTTACAAGCCACAAAGGTGGATTCAGATCTAAGCCAGTTATATATATATAATCATGGGGATAATCATAGTCACTTTATAGTTGCATGAAATAAAAGGCATCCAACAGTTATTTTCAAGCAACTGATAAAAACATTCGGAAATCGCCGTGAAACTAAAGCGATTATTCATAAGCATAACCACATACATGTTTAGTAGATTTGAGACAGAATTAACCAAAATAGAGAAATCCCAATCAAGCAACCAATTATGCATAGAATCCTGAAATAAATATACCAATTTCCTTTTATTAATATTTATCCAATATCATCATATTCCTTAGGATTTCTATTCCAATTTTAGGGTTTCCTTGGAAATTAGGGTTTCACTTCATCTTTTATTATTCTAAACCCTAATTTCATACCATTACTCATAAACCCTAATTATCTCATCTATTCTTCAATATTAAGGTTATCTTAACAACATATAACCCTATCTTTGGATTAAAGGCACCATTAACCATTAATTAAATTCATTAAGCCTCTTTTACATTAAATCTACTATTTTTATCCTTTTAATCCATGACAAGATCATTATATGCATTATCTTCAATTCAAAGTTCATTATAGTCTAATCACATATGAACTCGATTTACCATAAATCTACCTTTTATTCATGAGAAAACCCTAAATATGACATATAGGGTATTTATCCAGAATTAAGGAATTTTGTATATAAAATAACTTAGAACCATCATTTAATAACATATTTTCACATTTTTCAAATTAAATATGATCTTATCCTCTTTTACCCTAAATTAGGGTTGCTAAATGCTTAATCATTCTCATATGGGGTAAAACCCCTAAATCATGCAATTTCACATATAGATCAGGTTCGAATCTAACATTATCATTCAACAGGTTATTAATACTTAAACTAACCCATTAAGCATACTAGATTCAACCTTTAATCACAAATAGAGTTTTTAACTTAACTTTAATGCAGTTTTCATCAACTTATTGTACTTTTGCAATTAGGAACGGAATTAATCTTTAATATCATTTTTATTGGATTCCTCTCGTTCTCCTGATCAATTTTCATATTTTATACATACTAATCTGAGCTACCAATCTTTAGTTATGAAATTTGCAAAAGTTACCTTTTTGGACCAACCAGGATGCGCCACGTCGCCTATCCCATGCAACACGGCCCGCTTTAGTTTATAACCGAATTACCAAAGTACCCTCGATTAAGTTAAGAATTCTTTTAGCCCGCGAAGGGCAGAACCGTCTAACGCCATCCTGGTTCCTCTTCTTCCTTGGGTCGACGGCCTACTGCCGCCCTAGCGGCCATGGTAGCGCGTCGCAGGCTGCCCCCCCATCACCTCAGCGTTCAGCTCCAGCCAGGACTCATCCCCTACCTCCGTCCTCCCCTCCTGCACTCAAGAAGGCCGCAAACTCTTGTCGAGATAGCTAATCCCATGGACTTCAATCCAGCGATCCTTTGCGGGCTTACAGTCCTATTGCAGGTGTTGTGTGAGGACGAGAGAGAGGAGGTGGTGGTGGATCCCTTCTGGGTAGTCGTGGGAGCGTCCTGCCTCCGACCATACGATTCCATAGCCCATCTTTGATCCCGGGAGGGAACTATCTTCTTGGTTAGGGTTTTGGACGGAAACAAAGAAGAGAAAGAGAGAGATGTGTGAGATCTCTCTCCTGGACTTAGCCCAAGGCTCTCTCTCTTTTATAGATGAGGGTAACAATACCCTATGATACTTGCTCACGAAGAAATAAGGTTCTTTCCTATTAGGAATCGGATTCCTTCATGAAAAAGCAAGCTTCTCTGTCTTTATCATCCTTTTGATATTCTTTATTCTTTGGATAATTAGAAATTTGAAATTCCTCTTACTTATTCTCTTTATTCTTGCTTTTTAATCCATTAGCAAGAATTTCTATTTTCTTTTAATAGAAATTACTTCCTTTTTAATAATACCCCAAAAACATTCATTATGCATCATATTCTCTTCTTATTTGACATTATTGGTATTTTCTCTTTCCTCTTCCTTCATTGGGGCTCCTTGTACCCCAAGAAACTCTATTATTTTGAAATTACTTTTTAAGGATACTTATTATCCTTCTAGATGCATCTATTTGCATTATTTCACATTATCTTGTTTATTTCTCATTAAAATATCCCTTTTTGAGGATTTCTCTTTATTTCTCTTTTATTTTCCTCATTGGTATTCCTTTTAACATTAGGAATCCTTGGGATACGAAATTCCACCAAGGATAACCCAATTATACCTCTTCCCACTTATTTCCAATATTTTATCATGATTTTCAATTTCTTTCTTAATAAAGAAATACTTAATTGATCTTTTCTTTTCTTATTGCACTCTCTATGCAACTTTGGACTCCTTGGAACCCAAGGAACCCAATAGGCATGAAATCCCTATTTGGATTTGCCTTCTAGAGGTTTCCACATTTTTCTTTTCTCAAATATTCCATTATTCATTTACTAATTGAATTTCCTTGTTATTGAGCCCAATAGCCAATAAAGCCCACAACACAATCATCAAGGCTATTGTAAACGAAATCCATTTATTCGAAACAAATTCTATCATTATTTTTCCAAATATCTTTATTATGAGAAATTACATTTCTCAGCAAATGAACCCAAAAATTGGGGTTGTGACAACCGCCGACTAGGGAAGCAACACCCTAGATCTACACCTACCTGAAAGGAGTAACCATCACAACATCACTACCTCCTTCAGAGCACCATGCCAGTTGGTCATGACGGCCATCTCGCCCACCATCACAACCAGAATCACAGCTCAAGCCATAGCAACCATGATGAGATTCAGGCCAGAACTCGTCAGAGCCGACATCACAGACACCCTATCCCCCCTCCTACGGACCTTTCACAGATACACCTCCCAACCATCCTCACACACTAAACCACTCTTGACTTGCCACCATCCAGGTTGCTTGCACAGCTGTCTCTTCCACCAGTAGATATTGCTGACCTTTTCTCCTCTCTGTGGCTTCCATGGATCTCCTCCGATCATAGTTGTTGCTGCTTGGGGATACAAATTTGGAAGGAGTCCTAGAGGGTCTTTAGATATGCTTCTAGGCCACTCCTATTTAAATTCTAGGAGTTGCATGACCGGGGCATCTTGACAGCCAACCAAGGCGCATGCAGGCATCATGGTAAGTTGTATGCAACCTCTAGTAATCCCTCGCATTGGCATCACCCCATGAATCCTCATTTAGTGTTTTCAGTCTATCGTCGTGCCTTCCGAACTGTTCATTCCGCCAGTTTATATGGTTTTCTTCCTGGCGATTCGTCCTCCCCTCTCCTTAGTGGTCACTCGAGTTTCTCCCAAATTTTATACAATGGCGCATCCCTGTTCTTTCTGTAAGGTCTTGCAAAGTTCCACTGGAACTCAGGTTAGACTCGGAGATGAGATCCACTGGCATTCTTTTGTTGTTGGGCCCTCTGGTCATGAATTGTATATTGACCTCACGAGGGGTGTTCTCGTCTCTTCACCCAATTCATGTTTTGACCGCATATGATTTTAGGCAATCAAAATTTAATGGCCTATGTCACATTATATGACCTGAAACCTTGCATACTAATCATTTTATCATTCTTTCCTTTCTCAAATAATCATATAATATTTTATTCTGTGAAATTCATAATAAAATAATATTTATAGAGTAGTACAAATGTAGGTTTTTGAGACCACGAATATTAGCCTGATCATTTGGTGTGACTTTTATAGCCTAATTTGGAGGCTTCCAAAACGATTTTTAGGGTCTAGATAATTATATAAATCACTATTAACGCAATGTCTTAATATTACAAATAGGTAATGAAAGGCTTGAATGCTGACTCTAGGAGTACTTTTGGGTATTTAGGTCTGGCATATCAGGTATGTACATCCTCTATTTTATTTTGGGCATTATTTGACTAAATCCATATACATTTTAATGAGGCATCTCTTGAATTGTTATTTCTCTTAGAAATCTATTATTCATGGACACTTATAATTCCTGATATGAATATCTTTTGTTCCTGTAATTATTAAATTGACTTGTTTATATGGGTCCCTGGACCCCTCCTGCTATGTTGAGTTCTATTTGATATGGACTAAAATGATAGTCTTGCCACTCTATTATAGCATGTTGCGTGTTTGACTAGAATATCTAGAATAGTAGTACTTATGTACAACCATACTCATATAGGGCATGTGTATACTACCCGGGGTGTGTGTTTCCACCCTTGTTTACTTTTAGGCCATGATCCTATGGTGTTATGGCCCTATTTTAGGTATATTTAGTCTACATTGTTATGCATGCAAATATTTGTTGTTTTAATATGAATCTGTGGATGATTGTTATGGCAAAACACTCTTTATTATCATGCTTGTGATCTAAATTCAATATCCCTCATTTCTTTTATTACATTTATCTTGAACTTACCTAGTTGCAAATATCCCCCTTCTTGTGGGAACATCTCTTTTTCCACCTTTACCCCAAAATAATGCCCAAAGTTTATTATGTGTACATACTCAGCCTTTGCTGGCCTCTATGTTGTTTCCTATGTTCTGGGTGATGTTCCCTTCCTCCCGGGTTTAGGTACATTGGAACACAAGAGCTCAAAAAGATCACCAACATGACATGGAATTAAGGATAGCTTGGAATGGCTGGGTTACCCTCTGCTATTGGCTTTAGTTGTACTTAGTTCAAGCTTTTGTAATCACCTATTATGGTGAAGAAAAATTGTATAAATGAATCATGAAGTAACTTTGTAATAGTTTTGTTTCCACTACTTTATTATTACATGGCTCTTGTATTATATCATTTTGAGTGGATCCCCTTTCTGGTCTCACTCTTTACAAGTTCACATATAACCAAACATATATATGAAAGCCTAGAATTGAGCTAAACTAGGGTTTCCACACCATTCAGTGAAATATCATGTATCATGAATAACCTTGAATAAATAACTTAATAACAAGAAATAATTACCTAAATTGAATTTCATGGTCTATTTGCAAACTTCCATCTTTCCATTCATCTAGGGTTTTGCCCTCTCTACTGAGATATCAAGAAAACAATGATAACATCATATGAAATCCAAGATTGTATCTGGCATACATGTACTATGCATTCAGATAAACAATCATTCATAAACAAAGAGATTTGAATAGGCAAAGTTCCATATTCAATTATGCAACAATTTCAGGCATAATCGAAAACCCTAGATTTCGATATATTCTTATAGCATCTGCAATAACTTTAGGAATTCGATTTTATATTATTTGTATCCATTTATAATATGTGTTTATCATCTAAAATTCATCACAATCAGAAAACAGTATATTTTTATATCATCTTTCATAATCTTAAACTGAAAGACATATTTAGGGTTTGTAATCGCATATAAAGGAACAAAAGATTATTAATTATTTATTCAATTATGTGCAATCTATTGTCTAAAGGAAACACCCACTTACCTAAGGTGTGGAAACACCTTAAAAATGTATCCCTACATATTAAATTCTTGAATTCATATCAAAATCCTAGAAAATCACTACTTTCTTCTTCCTTTCATCTCAGAACCCTAGGAATGGAGAACTATGGGGAAAGAGTGAGAAAAGGGAGATATTTGATATCATTTTGTATCAAAATAGAGGAGGGATGGAATCTTGACATGTGGGAGAAGATTCACCATGAAAGCATATGCAATGAAGCTAAACTTACTTGATTTCATCATTTCTCAGAAGGTGAAACCCTAGGTCAACATCTCCACCACTTTCTCATCTCAAAACCCTATCTCTCCACTCTCTCTAGAATTTCATTTCTCTAATAGGAATGATGAAATATGAGAGCTCCCTGGTAAAATGTTACTCATATAGTTCATTTAAGGTGCTTGGGTCCATTGAAAATTGACCCTAGTTGAACTTTCTTATAATTAGTAGCATGTTGTGTCATTAAAATGTTACTCCAAATTATTTACTTCAGATGTCACTCCTAAGAAAAATTATGAAAAATTAGTATGTTGTTTGTCATTGAGTTTTTGAGCTCCAATAAAAAAATTAGATCATTCTGAGCTTCCAATAAAAAATCAAATAGTGCACTGCTATGTGGCAGTCTATAGAACAGTGAGTTGAAGAATAGAATGGCTTATAGACCTAGAATGACCGTGCAAACTACCAGAGTCATGCCATCCAACACATTCATGCTTCCTACCATGTCTTTGGTGCTTTAGTTCCAGTATATTTGAGTATAAACACGACCAACACTTGTATTTCTCCAAAATGGATGTATTGCAAAGATTGCTTGTGATACCATCAACTCTACAAGGTCGTGGTACCCACCACGGATGTGCAACCAAAGATTCCAACTCCCATTTCACATTCTATTTGATGACCTATCTTGTTCCACCCTAGCACGAGTGTTTTGAGCAAAAACCCTAATTTTGGCTGACTAGGGCTTATACTTGTCAAACCCTATTTATTTAAAATGAAGACACAATTGAAGTTGGTATTAGGTTTAACACATCATAATTGAGATATCATAATTAATGATGCTTAAGCAATGACAAAATATAATTAAGCATGTAGTCATCCACATAAACCCTAATTTACCAACTAAGCACAGCTAGGGTTATAACACCCATATATAAGATTAGGGATGAAACTAGTCATTAACTTGGAATATCTAGGGTTTAATCCTTAGTGTGTGTGTGTGTATATATATATATATATATATATATATATATATATATATTAGTGATCGCTCTTTTTCGTGGTCCAAAAGTGCGAACGCAATTGTCCTACTCAAAGAAGTCAGACTTTGAATTTATACCCGACCAGTAGAGGCGTCCGTAACTCAATACAGAGTCCTTGTAGTAGTACAGGGCTGAGCATAGGAACAAGGAGAATAACAAAGTTAGAACATGAAATCTTGGCTTAGTCTATCCTAACCAAAGGCAATCTTGATTGTGTTCAGATTAAAGAATGTATTTAATTTAATTAAGTAATAAACCTTAAATTATGAAAGATCAAATAAGAAATAAAGTTGAATCAAGGAATCAAGATAAAAGGGGACTTGGATTGGGTTTCACCAATCAAGCCAACCACAACCATGTAAAACCTTCACTCTTAATTTCTATATTTTCTCTACTTGTTTTGTAAATAGTAATAAAAATTATCTATCCCTTCCCTCTCTCAAGACCCAGGCAGATGTCTTTCTGACGGGGTTCTCTCTCTCAAGTTAATAACCGAAAGATCGATGGGACAATATGACTTTTGTTATAGAAACTTCTCACTCTTGTGTATTCTTACTATTCTATACTCCAGATCTTATTGAATTCATTCTCTCCAACAACATTCATATCAAACGTCAAAGGAAGGTAGCTAATTATCAATCGATGCAATTAAACAAGAGTAAAGGAACAAAACTTTAAAGAGTATATGGCATAAAATAGAAAGATGAACAATTGCATGGTTGGGAGGGCTTGACAGTAACTCCCAACCCAAGTTAGGGTTTTATCCACTCATGGCCGAAGTAATAAAAATAATACAACTAGAATAAGTCATGATGCATAAAAGAGAAATAGAATATCGATACAAGGGTAGATCAAATGATTGATCTACCAACCTCTCGGTTGATATCTTAGCGGTCGACAGTGGTGTCGACAGTCTTTCTCTTCACTTTTGATCTTAGCTTGAGGCAAGAACGTCTTTTAGATCCACAGTGGTGATGATGGAAAGGGAAAGGATCAGAGTTGACATGTCTGGGTCAAAGGATCTAGGCAAGTCGACAAGTTTCGTACTCCAGCTCTAGAACTTGAGAAGGGTTGGCGATAGCCTCTCAGTGCTTAGACTCCAAAGATTTTAGATCTCCCGTCCAGCTGTGGTAGGGGCATATTTATATGGCCAAGGTTGTTGACCCTCTCCATCAATGTTGATGGTTTCTTGTCATTTGGAAATTCGACATCGAGGTTGATAATGGATCTTATTAACAATCTTTGTCAATCTCCAGGCTTGTCGATCTCTTCTCATTGTCAACATAGTTCTTCTTTTCAAGGGATCTGTCGACCTTTTCGTCGATAGGTCTGTTCAGGTGATTTATCAGTAGATTAACCAATGGGATTATCAAGGATCCTCTACTCGACATGTGTGTTGAGCACTAGATCAATAGCTTCATACCGATAGGTGTCTATCGATGTCGACGGACTGGGTTGTTGATGATGAATCGACAAAGGTGAAATTTTCCCTTTTGTTTGACACTCCTTCCATCGACAGGTGGTTGTCGAGGTGCTTCAACTCATCCAACTGATGCTCGATAAGTCTATTGAGCTTGACTTGACAGCCTTTTGTCGATCCTATTTGTGAGAAGTTTTTTTCGACCGATTGATTGACATACTAGAGTCATGTCTTCTGAACAGTTGCTTAGACTTCATCGATTTCACCTGATTTGCGTTAAATTTCTTCAAATATCACCAAAATTGAATTATAACTTATGGTTTAAGTGAACTAGAATAAAATGGGTAAATAGACATCTAAACATTATTTCTAATGATTTTTATTATGTAAAAGGCTATTAAAATTGTACCAAAACTAATGTTTTCAACTCCCCCAAACCTAGATTTTAGCTTGCCCTCAAGCTAATGGAATCGATCAAACAAGGAACATCCAAAAATTATTGAAAACACAAGTTTACACAGTCCTCTTATCAAAACTAATCTTTATCCAAGATGTCATTATGCCAACAATTTCTTTCTTTATTTGTTTTTGGGCCTTATGCTTGTCTCCAGTATATCTGTCACTTTATCAAGGTAGCTTTCACTCTCATCTATGTGTTTATGTGGAAAATTCAATAGGCTTATAGTTATTCTTTTATTCTTCAGGGTCATTCAAATACGGGTCCATTTAGATAGGCGAGTGATCCATGCATTCCAAACTAGATGGTTTTAGAGCATTGATTGCACATCCTAAGTATCACCTCCCCAGATTGCAATACCTTTAAATGAACTCCATTAGAGTGAGGTAAAGTTTGTAGAGACTAAATAAATTGACATATCTCCATTCATAAGCACAGTAATACACTGTTTTAATAGCTCTAATTCATAGGACGACTCTCATATTCTTTTCCACTCCTTACTCTTTTTGGGATGAAACATTCGAAAGATAGCACGAGGTAGCTCTTTCTTTGTTATTGTATCAGTATACCTTTGACAAGATAAGACTTTATTGGATTTATTCTTTTTGTAAGAAACAATCAATGACATCATAAAAGATGACGTGAAGAGGAAAACATAAAAATGATATCAGTAACAAAAGTATTTTTGTTGTGAAATATCATGTATAAGGGAATAGTTTAGGGACAAACTAGAATCTTTGTAGAGGGAGTTTTTCCATCAACTACAACTTCATTTCATAAGCATGTTGCAATCAGTGAATGAAAATAAAGAAATTATGAACAAATATATTAAAGGGAAAAGAAAAGAAGTAATGTTTGTGACTTAGTGAATGCCTACTCATGGGATTATACCCCCCCCCCAAACCTACAACACACACTATCCACAAAGTGTGAAAAAGAAAGGAAACGAAATTGTAAACATGTGAGCTTGTCAATGAAGTTCCACTGTTGCCCATGGGGATTTGAGCAACAATAGAGTGTATTTTCCGTGAAGGCAATGATAATTATAATTGTGAGTTTCTTTGACAACTCCATGGAGAACTCCAATGGTGTACATCCAGTGTAGAACGTAGAAGCCACAATCATTAGACAACAGACATTTTTTAGGACAATGATGCCAAAATTTGGTGACCTTCCATCTTCTTGGTTCTTGAGAAGAATAGCCACTTTCAAATTCATGGATCAGTGGAATAAGCACCTTTGAACATGCATCAGCAATACTTTCATGTGTATTGCATATTAGCACTGAGTATTTTGGGGCCTTCGGGATCAAAAGAAGAATCAGAACTATTGTAGAGCATGACCTCCCTTTTATGAGTAGAGACATCAACCAAAGTCCAATGTGCATCGTGAAGAATAGGTACAAAGATATAGTGGGGAACAGATTCATGTAGCTGTTGAAGCAGAAGGTCTTTTTCACATCAATCAGAGTCTTGGCAGAGATAAGTGACTAGATCAAGACCGGCCATTTTGACATCATCAACATTTTGGCAAATAAGAGATTGGTAAGCGACGATGAGGCTATGAGATATACATCCTTATCATTGAAGAATCTCCAAGAGGTTGTCTTTCATGACAAAAAGGTCATCTCTACTGAAAATGACATGATTTCCATAAGGCTTGAAGTGGTGCATCAACATCATCAGTTGTGGGAGAGAAAGTTTGCAACATGTACTATGGTCAAAATTCTCAAAACTTAACTGGGCCATATACCGAAAATGGCACAGGCTCATCTAAGAGTTTTAGTATATCCGCAGCTTCTTTAACTTTTGTAGTTGTTGTAACAATAGCAGTAGGTTCATTGACAATAGGTGATGGTGTAATATGCCCTTCTTTTGCTTCCTCCTTCTGCAAGACTGTAGGGTTTTGTGGAGAAAACATGTGTGGTGGAAGCAACAAAATCCACACAACCTGACACAGGATCTCGTCGATAATAGTGTATTCAGAAGGAGTGTTTGTGGGATATACCTTATTGTGGAGCAAGTTCGGCAATGTCCTTCTATACGATGGTGTGCAACACTGCTGGCCTACATGGACGGAACTTCTCTCCCATTCGTTAAGTGCATCGCAGGAAGATCCGGAGGTGTTTCTTTGTGCGGTGATGTACGCTTCTCGTAGCGCGTTCGGATGGTCATAGATGTCCTCTGAACGTAGGCATCTCAGCATCTGTGTCTCTACTTCGTCCACACAGATGGACTAGAACTCCACGTCACGCTTCCTAAGCTGGTGGGAAGGATTCGTCTCTATGCGGCGGCATGCTAGCATCGTGGTGCTCTCCTTTCTCTCCTGAGGATGGTGATGGCTAGGGTTTACGTACGTGAGCGTAAACTGAAAATCCTCTCTCAATATCTTATATAGATATCAGCCGTCAAGCTCCTTTAAATAGGAGAGGAAGGGAAGTAGGGTTTCCTAAACTCATCAATAAACAGAAACACTATGTTAATTAAAACACTCGTGGATTAATTAAAATATCCTAGAATTCATTAATTAACCAAATAATCACATTAATTGATTAATTAATATCCGACTCCATGCAATTGCATGGGATGGCTCTATGGGCATATATACCAACAAAGACATCTCAGAAGGCCTCCTTCTCAGGTCAAGGAATAAGCAGATAAAGATCCCTTAGGTTTATTGGCAATTTAGGCTCTTGAAAGAAGTGTCTATCATGGATGAATTCTATAGCATAACATCCACGAAGAGATGTAAAGCCAATAGGATCTAGACTAGACACAATATTTTCTCAATTGAGGGCTTCCGTGACCCGGAGGATGATGAAAGCACTATCAATGTTCTCAGGATTGTGTTGGAAAGTTAGTGATGTCATCACATAACTAGTTCAATTAGGTTGATAATATGGAACTTCATGAACAACTCTTTGAAGACGGATTGGAATATGAGGAAGCTTTTTGGTAATGCGATCATGCAAATGCATATCAGAAAGTGCAAGCATTTCAATGCACATGTTGAATATAGTAATTTGCCATTTGTTTAAGTCATCAACACACAGGAGCCACAATCCTCTGAAATGAAAGGGTAACAAGATCATCGTTGTCTTCTTATATTCAAGATTTGCCTATAAAGTCTAAACGGCTTGAGCCTTCAAATGGTTCTTGAATAAGAAGCTTGCTAAGGAAGTAGTAGCAGTATAATATGGTCAATCTTTATTGCTAGGCATGATGTCTTCCAGAATAGTTGATGCAAGGATGGTGAACATTTTCTTGGTTACCTTGGTAGGATTGTGAAAAAGATTATGAAAATCTTCACGGGAGAGGGTGATGGAGCCATTGTTGTAGATAATATGGCTACCCTCATGTTGATCATCCAAAATGTCTTGTTAGATGAAGATATCACAAACCTGCATTCCCTTCAAGCAATCTGGATCAAATCCACTCATTTTTTAGAGGAAGCAGAGGTGGAAGTGGCAACAGAGGTTCTAGAAAGATAGTTTTAGAAAGATGAAGGGGTGCGGCTGATAAAACAATGGAGAGATCACTATTATCATCAGAAGAAGAAACTTATTCATTGTCTGAAGGGCTTATATCATCATCGTCGAGATCCATATGTGTTTTATATACCCCAATAGATATGTCATCTTCTGTATGTAGACTTAGTAGAGATTGTATTGCGATCAGATTCAGTAGTGCTTTGTTAAGTTTCTATTTCATTTCCTTTTCAAAGACATCCTGGGACGATGGCGGAGATGGAGAAGGACTATTTTTGGATGGTCAGTCTTCAAAAGGGTTGATGATAGGTGATGTATCAAACTGAGGTAGGCCATCCATTAGAGGTTGTGGGATATGAGGTATATGAAGCTCATCCCTTGACAAAGGTTTAGCAAAGCCAAAAATGGATTCAAACACATGGGACACAGATCCCCAGAATGACCCAACAGTCTGATTAGGAGAGTGGCGACAAGCGCCTTCACTCATAGTACCAGCTACACAAGAATTACCCTCGACAAACTGGGAAGATGGTGAAGATGATTCTTCAATAGAACTACGACGACGCTCTCAACTTTGTTCTTGCCGGAGGGTGTGATGTTCTTCTCGGCGCTGCCTGGACTTTTCCTGATAAGTCATATTGAGAAGAAGGTGGTTTTGGACCTTCAATATTTCATCTAGCTTGCATTGAAGGGCCTCCATTTGTACAGGAATGTTTCTTAGCTCATTGACCCATGCGCCCATGGCCAAAACCCATTGTTAAATGTTTGTTATAGCCTTACAGAGTTTAGGAAAGGCAGTCATGATAGCGCCATTGACCATGTGTATAGTGTCAAATTCACAACCAAAGGCACCTCCCAAAGTATCTGACTCTGATGAAGATGAAGAATGATTATCAGATCTTGGGTCCTGGTGAGAAGAAAAAGACCAATATGAACACGGGTGACGTCATGGTGGACGATTAAGAACATCATGCACCATCTGCCTTGGCAGAGAGATAGGTTTGCTGGTAGCAGTTGTAACTGGGATGGTGGTGGGGTAGTTTGTGGTGGGTTCATGTTGCTTTCTTGTAGCAGTAGATGGGGTGACTGGGGGAGTTCTTCTTTAGAGACTATAGGGGAGTTCAGGCCATGCTCGGGTGATACTCACAATTCTTTGAGGTCATACCCTACAACTCTTCTTTGGTCACTTTCTTCTAAAATCTTAGACAGAGGTCGTTGAGGTTGCTTTGTAATGATAGGCTTTGGCTGGACTCGACCATGTGATGTGCTTGGTTGTGTTTGGTTCATCTTTTGAAAGTTTTGAAAAAGCTCAGTAATCTCCTCCTCAAAAAATAGTAACTGGTCTTTGTCATAATCTGCCATACCAGGTAAAGGAATAGACATCTTGGTTGGTGTGAACCTGTAGACGTTAGAATTGTTACATTGTACCAAGATTTTGGCAGACATTGAGTACCTTATGGTGATAAAGTTTTCTCCTATTATCTCCTTAAAAGCGACACATGGCAAGTGTATGTATGCCTGAAATATGAGTCAAACGAGACCACCCATATAATATTCTTTTCTTAGAGAGGAGCATATAAGTAGCCATTTATCAACCAAAAGGCGGCCAATATTGACAGGGTGTATGTACATTATCAAAGATAGCACATATAATTCCTCAAGGTAGATACTCACCATTTCTACTTTGGTGAAGAGGATGTTGGCTACTATTTTATGCATAACTCTCCAAAAACTAGAGTGCACCACGGATGCCTTGGAGTGTTCAGATTGATACTTCTTTTGGCCTGTCAATTTCTCCCAATATTTAGAAGCACTAAAATTGGAATCCTCTTTCTTTAGGAGGCCCGAAGAAGCCCTATTAGCTTATTTCTCTAAACCACAAAAAAAATGTTTAGACTTTGATCAGTGAGAATGTAATCAACGTTGTTAATCCTCACTTTTAGCTATTTAGAATGTACTTCCTTGATAGATGACATGAACTCTATAGTTTTTTCTATGTAGGCTCGTGGAGTAGTGAAACATAGGTGGGCTAAATTGGATTTATCCAACATTTCCTTGACTCATTCCCAGATGCCTAATTCTTCAAGGGCGATGGAAGATATGAAACAAGTAGGTTTGAAAATTGCTCGTTTTATTGCCTTGAATGCCTCTAAATGGCCCTTGTTCTGAGGCATGAAGGTTCCTTGATAGGGAAGATCCAACTGTGAACTTTGTAGAGCCTCTAGTTTTGGTGCAGTAGTCTTGACCCGCTTGTCTGCTTTAGTGATGGGTTTCTCCTGAACAGATCTCTTCTCCCCCTTCGTTGATGGGATGGAGGTTCCTTGGTGAGCCATCGATGTAAAGAAAATAGGAAAGAGTGTTTATTAGGTGTGAATTAACTTTGTTGATTAGCATTGTAGAAGTAGACATCAAGAGTTGCACAAATGTCAGTGATGTCAATTTGAAAAAGAAGTACACTATCATTATGGTTGTCGATAGAGTTATCGATAGGAAGATCGACAAGAGGTAAAGCATCGAGAGGAGAATACATGTTAGGTTGATGGCTGCTAATTGTAAAAATGGTCGGTAATGTTATCGATCAACATGTATCTCATGGCATACGTCGACAAAACTATCGACCGGTGTGTGCATCTACTTGTCGATTAGTTGAGAATGTAGTTGATAGGAGACACAAAGACAAGGATGTCGACGGGTACATCAACAAAAGGCTTTTCGAGCAGTTGTGCTTGGAGGTTGATAGGTGACCAGCCTGAGAGGCAAAGCTTTGCTAGTTTTAAAAGGCAGTAAAAAGAAATTAACCCTGGGCCTTGTATTTATAGTCACGGTTAAGGCCAGTGAAACTGAAGTCAGTTGTTTGGATGTGGATCTGGATCTGAAAACTTGTTGTTGATCAACAAGGGTGTTGAATGAGAGGGTCGACAGGTCTCAATATGAACATGTCGATCATCCTATGTACATTGTCGATCATGAAGTCGACAGCCGAAAACCAAAAATGTTGTTGACCGACTCGTCGAAAGAAAGCTTGTCAATCGGCCCGGTTGTAAGGATGATAGTCATTCCTAAAAGAAGATTGATTCCAGATGGTTGACAATATTGTCGCCCTCAATGGATAGACAGTGTTGTCGACCTACCACAATCGACAAGGTACATCAAAAAAAAATTCCAAATGTAATATGTGATAACTCGGATCAAAATTTAGGTCAACAAGTCAAAGTAAATTGATTGTCTTCCAATAATCATTTTAAAATAAAAATGATTGTCCATCTTGATTTAGATCTTACAATCCTTTAAGATTTTTTTGTACGATAAGAAACAAAATCATTGAAAACTAATCTAAATGATAGAAAAAGAAAAATGTTTGGGTTGCCTCCCAAGTAGCGCTTTGTTTGTAGTCATGTAGCTTGACTCCTTGAATATCTCATTCTGCTTTCAAGGCATCTGGAAACTCCAAATCCACATTTCTGGTGATGGCTTTGTCTTTGTAGTACTGCTTTAATTGGTGACCATTAATTGAGAACGTTCCTGATTTCTCATTGTGGATATCCATCATCCCTGAGTGATAGATGGTAATTACTATGAGTGGTCTAGACCAATGAGAATGAATCTTCCCTGGGAAGAGATGTAGAGTAGAGTTGAATAGCATAACTTTATCTCCTTTTGAAATATCCTTCCTCCTAATATGAGAGTCATGCCAAATCTTGGTGCGCTCTTTGTAGATCATTGTATTTTCATAAGCGTGCATGCAAAGTTATTCCAAATCTTGGAACTGTAAGAAGTGCTTTTCTTTAGCAAGTCCAACATACATGTTTAGGGCTTTGATTACCCAATAGGATTTGTGTTCAAGTTCCAGTGGGAGGTGACAAGATTTCCCATAGATTAGCCAATAAGGCGTGGTTCCTATGGGTGTCATGTAGGCAGTCTGATATGCCCAAAGAGCATAATTGATTTTAGATGACCAATCTTTTCTTGACGTGCTCACAGTTTTATCGAGAATCTACTTGATCTGCATATTGGAGACCTTGACCTGACTTGTGGTCTAAGGATGATACGGGGTGTCTATCTTATGCCTCACTCCATATTGCTTCAAAAGAGCCTCAAATTACCTTTCAATGAAGTGCTAACCTCTGTCACTTATTACAATATGTGGAACGCCAAACCTAGGAAAGATGATTTTTGTGAATAGACGCATGATCATCTTAGAGTCACATGTTGATGATGGTATAGCCTCCACCCACTTTGAGATGTAGTCAATGACCACCAGAATGTATTTGTTCCCAGAAGATGGTGGGAAAGGTCCCACAAAGTCTATCCCCCAGATGTCGAAGATCTCTACTTCAAACCATTCAGCAAGGGACATCTCATTGTGTTTGTTGATATTTCCAGTGTGTTGACATGCATCACATTGTTTAGTGAAAGCGTTCACATCTTTAAATATGGCTGGCCAATAAAAACTAGAGTTCAAGATTTTTAAAGTTGTCTTCTCGGTGCCAAGATGTCCCCCATAGGGGGGGCGCATGACATTTTTCTAAGATTGAACGAGCTTAGTCGTGATCCACACAACAATGATATACATTATTTGCGCACTTTTGGAAAAGTAGGGTATCATTCCAGAAATAATTCTTGATGTCAGAAAAGAATTTCTTCTTTTGATTGTAGGTCATTCTTGGAGGTAACTATTTGTATGCCAGGTAGTTATAGAAATCAGCATACCATGGAGTTACTTGATCAAGAGAATGAATCAGAAGCAGTGATTTGTCTTGGTAGGATTCACTGATAGGGAGTGGGTTGTTTTCTTCCACCTTTATTCAAGAGAGGTGATCAGCAATGAAATTTTCTTTCCCCTTTTTGTCGACAATCTCATGATCAAACTCTTTCAAAAGAAGGGACCACCTGAGGAGACGTGGTTTGGTATCTTTCTTATGCATAAGATACTTGATTGCCTCATGATTAGTATACATTGTCACCTTCCCACTCAACAAGTATGATCTGAATTTGTCAAAGGCATAGACGACGTCTAACATCTCTTTCTTAGTGATGGTATAATTAATTTGAGCCTCATCAAGAGTTTTGCTAGCATAGTAGATGACATGATGTTTCTTGTCCTTCTATTGACCTAGGACAGCCCCTACCGCATAATCACTAACGTCACACATTATTTTAAAGGGAAGGTCCCAATCTAGGACTTATATAATGGGATCAGTCGTTAAGGAATCCTTTAGGGTATTAAAGGCCTTCTGGCACTCTTCATCAAAGATAAATGGAGTGTCTTTTATCAATAGTTTGGATAAGGGTTTTGTGATCTTTGAAAAGTCCTTGATAAAGCGACGCTAATACTCTGCATGTCCCAGAAAACTACAGATAAAAGAAATTGAAGAAGGGGTGGAAGTTTAGAGATTGCCTCTATCTTACTTTTATCCACCGTTATACCCTCTTTGGACACCTTGTGTCCTAGGACTATTCCTTCTCGTACCATAAAGTGGCACTTCTCCCAGTTGAGGACTAACTGCTTTTCTTCACATCTTTTGAAGACTAGGGATAGATTTTTTTAACAATCTTTAAAAGATGACCCGTATACAGAGAAGTCATCCATGAAGACTTGCATGACCTCTTCTATTAGATCGGAAAATATAGATGACATGCACCTTTGAAAGGTGGCAGGGGTGTTGCGTAGATTGAACGGCATGCGCCGGAAAGCATATCCCGTATAAGCAAGTAAATGTGGTCTTTTCATAATCTTTAGGATGAATGGAAATTTGATAAAATATAGAATACCCATCTAAATAATAGAAGTGTGTTTGATGTGCCAACCTCTCCAGAATTTGATCAATGAAAGGAAGAGGGAAATGGTATTTGTGTGTGGCTGCATTCAGTAGCATGTAGTCTATGTGCATGCTCCAACCAGTTACTGTACGAGTGGCTAATTCCTTTACTTTTCTATCCTTTACTACTATCATCCCACCTTTCTTAGGAACCACATGAACTGGACTCACCCAGTTGCTATCACTAATAGCATAGATATTGCATGCATCCATAAGTTTGGTGACTTCCTTGTGTATGACCTCTCACATTTTGTCATTCAAATTTCTTTGGCCTTGGACTCATGGATTCACATCATTGTCAAGGTTGATTCTATGCATACACACCGTCGGGATGAGACCTTTGATATCATCTATAGAGTATCTGAGAGCCTTCTTTTGATTTTTTAGTTTAGATAAAAGTTGCTCTTGCTGATCAAAGGGAAGTTGTGCATTAATGATTACTGGATTTCTTTTTTATTTGTCAAGGAATTCATACTTCAAATCTTCCGGAAGTGGCTTGAGTTCTAGGATTGGTTTTGGGATTGAAGCATCTTTTGGTTCACACTAAAGAGAAGCATATCTTACTATTTTAATAGTGCCATAAAACTCTTCTTCCTCGTCTGTGGCTTCTAAGTAATCTAGGATTTCTTCAACCTATGGGTCATCAAATCATGGCACAGGGTTGTTTAAAGCTCGCATCAAAGGATCGACTATAGCATTTTGCTCTGCTATTTCTACAAATAGTTGATTGCAACAATCGACAAAATAACTTGTTTCTATTGAAGAGGGGGCACGCATGCGATTGAGTATGTAGAAATTGATAGATTCATTCCCCACTCTTATTGTGATTGACCCATAAGCCACATCAATTAATGATCGTGCTATTGAAAGGAAAGGTCTTCTGAATATCATTGGACAAGTGGGATCTTCAGCTACGTTGATGATGACAATGTCACAGGGGATGAAGAAATTTCCTATCCTGATTGGTACGTCCTCCACCACCCCGATTGGTTTAGTATAAGAATTGTCTGCTAATTGAATTCTCATATTGGATGTAATAGTCGGTGAGGCCCAACTTGGTTGCTAAGTTGTATGGCATCAGACTGATGTTGGCTCCTAGATATGCAAGACCATATCTCATTGATGAATCATTGATGAGGAATGGTATAGTAAATGCACCAGGATCTTTCTATTTCGTCGGCATATTCGATTGACAAAAGGTGGATGCCATTTTCATAAGGCATACTATCTCGACTTCTCCCCTCTTCCTCTTCTTTGTGATGAGGTCCTTCAGGAACTTAGAGTATGTAGGCATCTCGTCTATGACGTCAAGGAGGGGAATATTAAGATGAATTCTCTTAATGGTGTCAAGGAATTTGGTGTATCTCTTCACGAGTTGTGCGTTGATGAAGAGATGTGGGTAAGGGGCTCCAGTGGGAATTTTGGTCACCTTTAATGACAGAACAAAGTTTGTGGCTTCTTTTGACTTTTTGCATACTGGGGCCTCTTCTGGGATGTTGATGCTTTCTTCAATGATCGATACTTTAGGCAATTGAATAGAAGTAGAACTCCCAGAGCAAACTATGGCCATTCTTGTTGTTTTATTCTTGGAATTTTATTCGATGTTGGATGAAAAGTGTCTTGTGGATCTCCCTATCGATGCAGCGATAGATGCTAGTTGTTGATTGATCATCTGATTGTGGGTTTAAAGATCACTTATTTGAGTATTCACAATGTTCATCTGTGTCTGCATGTTTGCTAATATGTTGTTGTTACTCATGAGACATTCCCCCATCTTCTCTGTTAAAGACTCCAAACTAGATATAGACTTCTCATGTTGTTGAAAGAGACTCTTCCTTTGCCCATTGAAAGTTCCTTATTGTTGTGGATGAGATCTATTTTGTTGAAAATTGGGTGGTGTTCCTCTACTGATGGCTTGCCCTCTGCCTATCGCTTGAGAAGATTGATTGAGTTGAAATGAGTTTTCTGCTGCAGAGGTGTTCTCATAAGAGAATCCAGGATGATCGAGTCATGTGTAGTTCACATAAGACACATTCTCAGCATGCGTGTCTTCTACTTCATGGGTGTAGATGCAATTATCAATACCATGACTTCCTTCTCTAAAAGTGATGCACTTTATGAATGCCTCGGTAAAGCGTCTGGAATTGACTTCCTTCATATTCTGGATGTCAGATGCCATTTTATCAAGTTTGTTGTTAAATTTCTCCAATAGCTTAGAGTCAAGAGATTTGTTGGCGGAAGACACAGTTGCTGAAAAGCCCCTATCAAAATCGATTCCCGCTTAGAGAGCTACCATGTTATCGATTATTTCTTTTGAGGTCTCGGCATCATGTTTCATGAAATCACTGCCAGTTGTAGCGCTTAAAGATGTTCTCTCAGTCGACGTAAGGCTTTCATAGAAGGTGGTGACAATAAACCCATCATCATAAGAATGATGACGATAGTCTCTCAAGTATTCCCGATATCTCTCCCATTCATCATGCATGATTTTGATAGCCTTCTGCCTAAAATTGGTAATTTTCAGATTACACATCATTGTCTTCTCAACTGGATAGAACTTGTTCACTAAGGCTTCAGATAGTTGTCGCCATGAAGTAATGCCCTTTTGAGATAAGTACCATTGTAAGGCTTTGTCCTTGAGATAGAAATGGAAACCCTTCATGTAGGTGAAATCTTGCGACACTGTGTTCACTTTGATAGTATTACATAGGTTTTGAAGGCGTCTATATGGTGATAAGGATTTTCTTCAATCGAGTTTCCTCCAAACATCTGATTTTGGATCATGCTGATGAATCCAGGCTTCAAGTCAAAGTTTGCTTCTGGTATGCAAGGGAGAACTATAGGATCTCAATCATCATTGACACGACCTGTGACTAGGGAGCGCAAAGAAGGCTTCTCTTCAGGGACACCTTTGTTAGGTGGACGTCGTGATGCCATTGGTTCTATGAGGAGAATATCTTCCTCTAGACATTCAGCGAGGAACTCCAGGATTGGCTAGAAATGGTTTGCGGCTACCTATAAATGAAAATATTAAACAAATTAGAGTCTAAAACTGGAAACGTAGCCACTATTCTAGCTGATAGGTAGTAAAAGTATTTGCTAATAAACATTTTGCAAAACTTACAAGTGATGACTAGTACTAAGTAGACCATACGTTCTTAGAGATTATCAAATGCCTCATCCTCGGCAATGGCGCCAAAAGTTGATCTCTCTTTTTGTGGGCCAAAAGTGTGAACATAATTGTCCGAGTCAAAGAAATTGACTTTGAATTTATACCCGACCAGTAGAGGCGTTCACAACTCAATACGGAGTCCTTGTAGTAGTGCAGGGTTGAACACAGGGACCAGTGTTTTTAAAACCAAACCGGACCAGCCGGTCTGACTGGTCCGACCGGTGAACCAGTAGCTGACCGGTCCGGAAGCCTAAAAAACTAGTTATGTGCCTTTTTCCAATCCAACCGGTCAGAAATATGGTCCAACCAGACGGCCGGACCAAACCGGATTGAACCAGTGGTTCAAAGAGAAGAGAAAATAGAAGGTAGAATACATATAAGAATTTACATATATGTATATATATGTATATACATATGGCATATATATATATATGTATGTATGTATGTATGTATGTATTTACATAGAAAATATACATATAAGGTAGAATGCATATATATATATATATATATATATGTATATATGAATATATACATATATATGTATGTATGTGTACATCTACATAATAATATATATATGTATACATATATATTTATATATATACATATATATACAATGTGTACATATTCAAATATATATATATATATATATACTGATAAAATATATTTATACATATATATACAATGTATATATATATATGTGTGTGTGTGTGTGTGTGTGTGTGTGTGTGTGTGTGTGTGTGTGTTTGTGTGTATGTGTATGGATGTATACATCTATGCAACAATATATATGTATACATATATGCAATGTATATATATTCTTATATATATATATATTCTTATATATATATATATATATATATATATATATATATATAAACAATATATATATGCCCGGTTCAACCAGTTTGACCGGTCTGACCGCTAATTGCCTTTTATAATGGTGACTGGTTCGGTTTTTCCAGTTCAAATTTTTTTTATGTCATGCTGACATCATTTCCGGTCCAACAAGTTCAACCACTCTGGTTTAACCCGACTCAATCTGATCTGAGTCAGTACTGGTTTGACCACCGATTTGGTTCTGAAAACATTGACAGGGACAAGGAGAATAACAGACTAAGAATGTGAAATCTTAACTTAGTCTAGCCTAACCAAAGGCAATCTTGATTGTATTCTGATTAAGGAACATATTTAACTTAATTAATTAGTAAACCTTAAATTATGAAAGATCAAAAAAGAAATAAAGATGAATCAAGGAATCAAGATAAAAGGGGACTTGGATTGGGTTCCACCGATTAAGCCAACCACAACCATATAAAACCTTCACTCTTATTTTATATATTCTCTACTTGTTTTGCAAATAGTCATAAAAAAATATTTGTCCCTTCCCTCTCTCGAGACCTGGGCAGATGTCTATCTAACAGGTTTCTCCCTCTCGAGTTAATAATTGAAAGATTGATGGAAAATAATACAAATTTTGTTATAGAAACTCCTCTCTCTCATGTATCGTTACTATTCTATACTCCATATCTCATTGAATTCATTCTCTCAAACAACATTCATATCAAACGTCGAAGGAAGGTAGCTAATCATCAATTGATGCAATTAAATAAGAGTAAAGGAATAAAACTTTAAAGAGTATATGCCATAAAATAGAAAGATGAACAATTACATAGTTGGGAGGGCATGACGACTACTCCCAACCCAAGTTAGGGTTTTTTCCACTCATGGTCGAAGGATCAAAAAGTATACAACTAGAATAAGTCATGTAGAAAAGAGAATGAAAAGATTGATATAAGGGTAGATCAAATGATCGATCTACCAACCTCTCAGTTGACATCTTAGCGGTCGATAATGGTGTCAATAGTCTTTCTCCTTGATTCTGATCTTGGATTGAGGCAAGAAGGTCTTTTAGATCCATAGTGTTGATGAAGGAACTGGCAAGGAGCATGGTCAATAGGTCTGGATCAAAGGATCTAGGTAGGTCGACAGGTCTCATCCTCTAGCTCTAGAACTTGATAAGGTTTGGTGGCACCCTCTCGGTGCTCTTGACTCCAAAGATTCAAGATCTCCTGTTCGGCTGCAATGGGGGCATATTTATAGGGCCAAGGTTTTTGACCCTCTCCATCGATGTTGATGGTTTCCTATCATTCGGACCGTCAACGTCGAGTTTGACAATGGATCTTATTAACAATCTTTGTCAATTGATAGGTATGTCAATCTCTTCTCATTATCGATGGAGTTCTTCTTTGCAAGGGATTTGTCAAATTTGTTGTCGGTAGGTCTGTCGAGGTGATCTATCGGTAGAAAAACTAATGGGACTATTGAGAATCCTCTACTTGACAGGTGTGTTGAGCACTAGATTGATAGCTTCATACCGACAGGTGTCTGTTGATGTCTATGGACTGGGTTGTTGACGATGAATCGACAAAGGTGAAATTTTCCCTTTTATTCGACACTCCTTCCCTCGACAGGAGGTTGTCGAGGTGCTTCAATTCGTTAGGTTGATGCTCGATAAGTCTGTAGACTTGATTCGACAACCTTTTGTTGATCCTCTTGGTAAGAACTTTTTTCGACTGATTGATTGACAGACTGGAGTCAGGTCATTTGAAAAATTGCTTAGAGTTCATCGATTTTACCTGATTTGTGTCCAATTCCTTCAAATATCACCAAAACTGAATTAGAACTTATTTTTTAAGTAAAGTAGAATAAAATGGGTAAATCTAAATATCTAAAAATGATTTCTAGTGACTTTTATTATGTAAAAGGATATTAAAATTGCACAAAAACTAATGATATCAATTAGTCATTTACTTGTACCTAGATATTAGAATGTAAATGAATGCAAGTATATGCCATATAGTTAGATGAAACTTTAACATGTTATTTTATGTTAGTTTCATCAAAGTATAGATTCATTCTCATTGATACTCTTATATGTGTTATGAATATTTTCCTTAACATTTATTTCATAGATCAACCAACATATTTAGATATGCTACAAAGATCCATTTGAATTTCTATCCATCAACAATATAAATAGTAAAATGTGATTAGGTGTATTAATGAATTGGATATAGTAGTCAATGTAACAAAGGTTATATGTTAGTCCATGCAATATTAAGTGTATAGGTCCACTGAGCTTTCATATTCCATGTACATTGTATTAAGTCATAATTGTAGACATATTGGCATAGCTATCTCGTATGTTTTAATATATTTTTCATAAACTTCCATCTAGTGATACACTAGTGCATGTATATATATATATATGCTTATGAACCTAATACATGTTATTGTAATGGACTAATTATATGATGTGTCAACTTATCTCTATGTACCAAACATTTAGTGTACTATTAGATATATTATATAGCATGATCATTCTCTAATCAAATACTCTAGCTAAGATATATCTATATATATAGGAAATGAAGCTACAAATTCAGACTTCTACTTACCTTTAGATTCACTTGATATTAACTTTGTGGAGTAGGGGACAAAGCTTTATATTGGTGGTAATGCAATTATCCCCAAAGTGGTTGATTGACTAGACAACAAGATGACGTGGAGGAGGTCTCGACACCACTGAGGTGTGGGCAATTTGGTGGCCATGGAGTCTTCAATTTGATAACAATTAGATCACCATATTCAACTCAGAAGAGAAGAGAGCTAACAGTGGCATAGAAATTGATAGAAAGGTGGTAGTGATCATGAAGCAGTAGAGGTGATCAGAGTTATGGAAGGTGCTCATTTATGACCAGGGAGGAGCTACAAATCTTTGGGCAATGATCACAGTGATGCTTGTTGCATGGATCATGGAGTGCACAAGGTGGCAGATGGTGAAGCTGCCAAGAAAATTGCATGTCACAATGATAAGGTTGATGAAGTCTAGCTGTAGGGAGGGAGGAGGGAGAAAAGAATAGAGGTAGAGGACCTAGTTGGCACCATGGCTGGGGTGTTTTTGGTGGCACAAGTAGGGATAAGGTGGATATATTATGGAGAAGAATGGTGTGAGGCAAGAAGGAAGATGTCGATCTAGGGGTATTGGTGATAGCTACTGTTAGATATATGACTGCTACAACCATATATATAGCATGGATTAAGCCCAATGTAGTGCAACTAATACTGGGAGGAAAATGCAGTGTATTGTGTTGTGCAAATGGGAAGAGTTTTATCCCACATTGCTCACTCCTAGAATCTTTTTGGTCCTTATATGTAGGATCACATGTGATACTAGTGTCCAAAGGGTCCTAGGGGAGAGTATGCTCACCTTTTTAGTGGGTATGGTGACCACAAGACACATGTAGGCAGGCTCACGCTCAACACCACGTCTCACCTCACCTGGTCAGGGCAGTCACGGGCTCGAGCTCGGGCTTGTGGCTTGTGAAAATGGTCTTTTGTCTTCCTTATTTTTGCACAAGAATACAACTACATAATTAACTATTAATTTAATTAATTGTTTCCTTTTGAATCGGGTTTATTAATCCTAATTAAAAACTAGTTGTCTCATGGTTTTTTTTAGAATGTGTACAAGAGCAATCGTTAAATAAGAATAGGATTTTTGCTGCATATAAGTCTATAAATAAGTCTTTGGTCATTAGGCTTAAACACATCTTTCAAACATCATCTGTCATCTATTTTATTACATGTTTTACAAACCCTAAATTGGCATCTTCTAGCCGTCGCTCTCAAGCTTCTACATGGAGACCTTCTCATGTGTGTTGCGAGTTCATTCTTCCTTTCTTTTGGGATGCGATCTCTCAAGCAGCGGTTCCTGTGATCATTGGGTTGTGTTGGTAGTCAACTGATCGTCGTGAATTTTGAGCAAAAAGACAACATGTTCATGATTGGGTCGACTATAATAACGGTGCCTATCCAGAAGGATTACAAGTTGCTGGTTCTTCAAGTAACAAGTTCATTTCTCAAATGAATGTTCTGGTCAGTGTTCCTAACCTAATTATTTTTTGATCTCCTGCTTTGTTTATTTTTCTAGTTCTTATCTGGATCTGGCATAAAAATATTAACTTACTTTCATGTGTTGTTGTTGCATGTAACGACTTCATACAAAATTAACAACAAACTTATAGAAATCAATCTACTATCATTAGTTAACTATGGCTGCTCAAGGTTCTGGCATAAAGATTGATATGTCTAGTATGCCCACAAATTTTATTGGAACTGGTTTTTCTCGTTGGAAAAGTAGGATGGAATTTTTTTATACATAGTAGGGTATGATCAGTATTTAGAACAGGATGAACCCAAACCTGACAAAACTCTCCCTAGTAATGCTAGCTTAATTGCAACATGGAAGAAGGGTGATAAGACATGTCGAGGGTTGATTCTATTTGCATTAAATAACAAGTTGTATGATTCATGCTCAAAGCCACATGTTACTACATCCAAGGTTCCATAGTGGGCATTAGAAAAGAATACAATATGGAAAATTAGGGAACTAAAAAATATTGTGTCTAAATTTCTAAAGTTTTAGATGGTTGAGGGTAAATCTATTTTTGATAAAACACATGACTTTTAACTCTAAGTGCAAGAGCTCGAAGATGTGGGCATGAAACTTCCTAAAAAGTTTGTTGTGATGTCAATCATTGAGAAATTCATGAAATCTTGGGAGTCATTTGGCATGTCTCTTAATAATCTCAAAGGAGGTAGTCAATGAATGATCTCATGATCGACATCAACATATAGGAACAACATCTAAAAGACAACTCTATCAAGTTCCCATTGATGTTAATCTTAGTGTCAATTTTACTACTGCTAAGAACAAGGATAAGAAACTAAAGAATTCACTTAAACCTAAGGCTAAGATCTTAAAAAGAAACTTAAAAACAAACCATGTTGGACTTATGGATAGTTGGCCACCGGAACAAGGATTGTCCTTCAAAGAAGGTAAAGAAAGCTTTCACATATGCAATTGAGAGGATGTGGTCGACATGATGACTGCATCCCTGAACCTCAATGATGAGTATGTGTCTATAAAACCTAAATTTCTTTTTATTTTTGAACCACTATATTGGATAATTGACACTAGGGCTATGTACATGTTTGTAGTGACAAGTACTTATTTGTGTCTTACCAAGCCTCCAAAGTTCGATTAGTGACTTTGGGTGATTCTAGCATTGTAGAAGCCAAAGGCAAAGGATGGATGGACTTGAAGTTTTCTTCGGGAAAGGTTATGACGCTTCATAGAGTCAGACATATTCCATCAATACAATGCAATATTCTTAATGAAACAATTTTAGTTAAAGATGGTTTTAGAATAGACTGTAAATGTAATAAATCTATTATTACCCGCCTTCATGATTCTTTATTTTTTGGCAAGGGTTATCTATGTGCTATGGAGAACTTAATTCTTGATGAACATGTTTCAAATGCAATTATAAATTTGAATGAAAATAATTATGTATGCATGAATCTTTTATCATCTTATGTTTGGCATGCACATTTTAATGTTGGCTCAATGAAATGCATGATGAATCTAAATTTAATACTAAATCTGAAAATAGTAATAATAAATGTGAAATATGTGTGTAAGATAAATTGCCTAGGAATATTTTTTATTCTGTGAATAGGACACACTAATCTTTGTGAATTTAATGGGATTTCTACTAGGGATCAAAAGTGTTATTTCATTACTTTTATTAACAATGTGATTAGATATTGTTATGTCTATTTACTTAAAAGTAAATATGAGGCATTGGATAAATCTAAAAATTATAAGCAAGAATTTGAAACTCAAATTAGTAAAGTACTTAAGAGATTAAGGTCTGATAAGGGAGGAGAATACAACTCAAACTTGTTCTTGGAATTTTTTTAATATCATGGTGTAGTTCATGAGGTTAACACTCCTTATTCACCTCAATCTAATGGGATTGCAGAGCACCTTACTCCAAACCTCAGGTCTACCCAACTACATGTGGGGGAAGTTTTGAATATGGATTTCCATATTCAGAATAGAGTTTCCCATGAACATTCCTCGAGATGAGATGGTACATGGCATGTACAATGCAAATCAGAATGTATATATTACTTTGATTCTTGTTATCAAAGTTTCCTGGAAAAGAATCTCTTTACAAAAAGGTTTTAATTTTAGTGATTTTTGTTAATCTGTTGTTTATGTTTGATTCCGTAATTAATTACGCAGTGACAGTCTGATTTGATGCCGGGTCATCACAAGGTTTTGGTATCAGAGCCTAAGGTTCGCTGAGTCTACAGAGACATAGGATTAAGGTCGTTGAGTCTGTTCTAGTGTCTTCCAGTTTATCTGATAGTGACTTCTTCTCTCAGGAGAAGAAGTAAAGCCTGAAGATGGTTGGATCACACGAAGAACATGCTGCTGAAAGTAGTGTTGCTGCACCAGGGGGAGATGCAAGGGATCAGGCTTGAGAAGAACTAGTACCTGAACATCCCCAGCTTGACCAAGCTACACTAGAGAATCCAGCTTTCCATGCTCTGTTTGGGCAGTTCATGGAAACTATGACACATATGGTGGATAGGATGCCACCACCTGCACCTAGGGCATCAACTTACAATGAGGGACATGGAGCTGGCAAGACTTTTGAATGGATTCGACGGGTAGGAGCCACTGATTATGCTGATACAGATGACCCAGCAGATGCAAACTTGTGGCTGACTGAGCTGGAAAAGGCCTTCATAATTCTTAATATCCTCGAAGCTGAGAAGGTTAGGAATGTGGTGTATCTGTTGAAGGGGAGTGTTGGCCATTGGTGGGCCATAGAAGAAGGCAAAAGGCCAGGTGTTGAAGTCAGATGGAAATAATTTCGACGTGAATATGTTAGTAGATATTTTCCCAAGACTTATCTGGATGAGAAAATCTCTCAGTTTGAGCGGATAAGGAAAGGACCAATGAACATTAGTGAGTATGAAGCTAAGTTTATGGAGCTTCTATGGTTCTGTCCGTACATGGCTGCTATAGATGAGGAGAGTATTTGGCACTTTGAAAAGGGTTTGAACGCTGATTTAACCACACCAGTATCTACTCTAGAGAATAGAGAGAGGTTTTTCACCTTTGTGGAGTCCGTTAGGCAGATAGAAAGGTTTGTGACTAAGAAACGTCAAGCCAACAATAAGAAAGTATGTACACTATTCTAGGGACAGAGGTCTGAAAGTTTTAAGAAACTAAGATTTTCTACACCAATAGCACCACCGAGTTTTAATACTCAGACACAGTGGACATCCAGTAAGGGTAGAGGTCGTAGTTTACCACTAAAGGGAGCCCACAACTCAACATCGATGTCAGTAACAAGACCATCTAGACCACAGTGGGAGAACAGAGTCTGTTATAAATATGGGAAGATGGGACGTCTAATGAAAGATTGTTTAGCTAGAGACGTGAGTGTAACCCAACCACCTAGGTAGAGTCAACAAGGCTCTCAGAAATGATAGTTTAGTAGTGGCACATGAGGACGTGGACAGGCGTCCCAAGCTGGCTCATCTACATCCAACAACAGGGCAAGTGGTCGACAACCAACAACGGTAAGATTCTATGCTATGAATCAGTCGGAAGCAGTGGTCAACCCACGAGTCGTGACATGTCAGATGGAATTATTTCATTCTGATATGTCTTCATCATGCTTTATATCTGTTTTGATTGATCTGGGTGCTACACATTCCTTTATCACTTGAGAAGTGATTCATGACAACAATATGACTATCAGTCATAGAGCAGATAATTTGTTATTAGAAACTCCATTAGTTGGATCTGCACTGTTGCGGGAGGTATGTTCTCCCTGTGTTCTTTTTTTTTCAAAACATAGCATTCAGGTGGATCTTATACCACTTGAGATGCATGGGTTTGACATAATCCTTGGGATGGACACCCTAGAAAAGTATAAGGTTGTCTTGGATTGCGGTTCCAAGCAAGCTATGTTCATAGACAATGGTGCTACATGGATCTTTCAGGGGGACAGAAAGATTCTTCCAACTTGTCTAGTATCGGCTATGGTAGCTGAGAAGTTGATGAGACAAGGATGCTTCACATTCTTGGCACATGTGGTAGATACCAGAACAGAGAGTCCTAGTCTTTCTGAAGTTCCGATTGTTAAGGAGTTTGGTGTTTCCTGAGGAACTTCCAGGTGTTCCTCCACCCTGAGAGATTGATTTCAAGATTAATCTAATCCTGGGTACACAACCAATAGCTTAAACACCTTATAGAATGGCACATGTTGAGATGGCAGAACTCAAGAAACAGTCACATGAGTTGCTTGAAAAGGGTTTTATTCGACCGAGTACTTCACCATGGGGTGCTTCGGTTCTTTTCGTTAAAAAGAAAGACAGGTCTATCCGGTTATGCATCGACTATAGACAGCTAAACAAAGTAACCATAAAGAACAAATATCCTCTACCAAGGATAGATGACTTGTTTGACCAGTTGTGTGGTGTAACTATATTCTCCAAAATAGATCTGAGGTTAGGATACCATTAGTTACGCATCAAGGAGAGTGACATACCTAAATCAGCCTTCAGGATAAGTTATGGTCACTATGAGTTCATAGTTATGTCATTTGGACTAACTAATGCACTAGCTGCATTCATGGAACTTATGAACAGAATCTTCCGGCCATTCCTTGATCAATTCATAGTAGTCTTTATAGATGACATCCTGGTTTACAGTAGAGATGCACGAAAACATGAGCAACATCTTCGTCAAGCCCTGACTTTATTGAGAGAGCACAAGCTATATGCCAAATTCAGTAAATGTGAATTCTGGTTATCAGAAGTGTCTTTCCTAGGACAAGTAATATTTGCCTCAGGTATACGTGTTGATCCTAAAAATGTAGAATCTATCTTGGAGTGGGAATAGCCAAAGACACCAACGGAGATACGCAGTTTTCTAGGACTGACAGGCTATTATAGGAGGTTCATTAAGAACTTCAGTTCTGTAGCATTACCCCTAACCAAGTTGACCAGGAAGGAGGTTCCTTTTTGTCTGGAATGACAAGTGTCAGCATTCTTTCCAGTCGTTGAAATAAAGGTTGACTAGTGCACCTGTGTTAGTGTTTCCTGAGCAAGGGAAGGGGTATATTGTTTTCTGTGATGCTTGTAAGAATGGTCTAGGATGTGTGTTGATGCAGGATAATCAAATGATTTCTTTTGCCTCTCGACAGCTTAAGAAACACGAGGAAAATTATCCGACACATGATCTAGAATTAGCTGATGTGGTTCATGCATTGAAGATCTGGAGACATTATCTCTATGGAGAGACATTCCAGATTTTCACAGACCATAAGAACCTAAAATACATATTTTCACAACATGAGTTGAACATGAGACAACGTCATTGGATGGAGTTAATCAAGGACTACGATTGTACAATTAATTATCATCCAGGAAAGGCTAATGTAGTGGTTGATGCACTAAGTAGAAAATTATCATCACCAAACATGGACAAAGCACAATTAAACTCTTTAGTGTGCTTTAAACGAGACATGCTTGTCTCTTTGAGGCAAAACAATGTACAACTTAAGGTATCCTTGTTAGCTGGACTGTTAGATGAAATGCACATAAAACCTACTCTAAAACAACAAATCAAAGAGGCTCAACAGGCTGATACTGTGATTCAGCATATTAGATCAGAGTATGGTAATGAGAAACGGGATGGGTTTCATGAGTCATATGATGAGGTAGTTTGTTACCATGGTAGGATGGTAGTACCTGATGTCAATGACTTAAGGAAGTTAGTCTTGGAGGAAGCTCATTCATCCATGTATGCAATGCATCTAGGGAGCACCAAAATGTATCATAACCTGAAAGATATGTATTGGTGGTCTGGTTTGAAGAAAGATGTAGTTGAGTTTGTTGTGCGGTGTCTAGTATGTCAGCAGGTTAAAGCTGAACATCAAAAGCCCACAGGAACAATGCAACCTTTACCTATACCACAGTGGAAATGGGATCGCGTGACCATGGACTTTGTGGTTGGTTTACCCAGAACATCCAAAAGTCATGATTCCATTTGGGTGATAGTTGATAGGTTGACTAAGTCAGCACATTTTCTTCCTATCAAAACAACCTATACTGCTGAGAAACTTGCACAACTCTATATAGATGAGATAGTGCGTTTATACGGGGTTCTAGCTATAATTGTTTATGATAGAGGTCCCCAGTTCATGAGTCATTTTTTGGAGCGACTACATAAAGCTTTAGGTACACATTTAAGATTTAGTACCACCTTTCACCCATAGACGGATGGACAATCTGAGAGGACTATACAAACTTTGGAGGACTTTCTTAGGGCATGTGTCCTTTAGTTTGTAGGAAGTTGGGATCTACACTTGAGTTTGATAGAATTCGCTTACAAGAATAGTTATCAGCATAGTATTGATATGGCACCATATGAAGCATTATATGGTAGACATTGTAGATCTCCGTTATGCTGGTACGAAACATGGGAATATCAACTTTTGGGTTCTGGATTAGTACAACATACAACTGAGAAGATTAAAGTAATACAACAACAGTTAAAAGTTGCACATGATAGACATAAATCATACGCTGATAAATGACGAAGACCTTTAGAATTCCAAGTTGGAGACAGAGTATATCTCAAAGTCTCACCTTAGAAAGGTGTTCTTAGATTTGGGAAGAGGGGTAAGTTAGCTCCTAGATTTATGGAGCCTTATCCAATCACTGAACAGATTGGAAATGTAGCCTATAAGTTGGAGTTGCCACATGAACTACATAAATTGCATCCACTATTCCATATATCCATGCTAAGAAAGTGTCACTCTAACACGGAGTTAGTTTTGCAACCTGTGGAAGTATAATTAAATGAAGATATATCCTATGAAGAAGGACCAATGATGATTCTTGACAGGAGAATCAAAAAGTTGAAAAATAAATACATAGATCTTGTGAAAGTTCTCTGGCATCATCGTGGCATTGAAGAGGCTACGTGGGAGCTGGAGGAAGAGATGAGGAGGAAGTACCCTTCTCTTTTCTCTTGATGATTTCGGGGACGAAATCCATGTTAGGGGTGGATAATTGTAACGTCCCTGACATGGGTTAAGGCCTAACCCTAGAAGTTTTGCTTAATTAATTCATTTAGATTCTTGTCTTTATATTTTGAAAAGTAATTAAGACTAAAGGAGAGCTTATGTTTCAATTTTGGTCCTATTTGAATAATGTTGAAACAATATTTTGCCTGTTTTGGACTAAAGTGCAATTTACCCTATTTAAGGGGGTTACCTTGCAAATGTTACATGATAAATGTTACTCAAGTGTTATAGAATCATAAGAATGAGAATGATGCTGAGTTATGGCTTCCACAAGCCTAAGTTCCAAGAAGAAGCTTGTTTGAGTAATGCTTGTGTATTGAATGCTAGTTTTGGAGTAATTTGCAAATTACCCAAAACCTAGGGTTGGATATGTAAAATACCACCTCTATTATGTCTCTATTGTTTCTTGGTATCACTTAGAGAAAAGAAAAAGAAAGGGGTGTCTTGTTTGAACTACTTTTGAGGAAAGATAATCTTGATAATAAAATAATCAAGAAATAAGCATAAATGAAACCCTAATTTATTTTGTAGCAAAAATAAATATATTAATTGAAGTTCCTATCAACTAAAAAGGCTGTGGTTGCAATCCTATAGTGGGAGTACGTCCAAATGCCTTGAGTAGCACCGAAATACCCTAAGTAGGTGAAGAAATCCACTCACATTTGTTAATTAAAAAGTAATGTCCACTAAAAATGGATAATAGTATTATAATGATTAAGGTGCTTAAATGGTTGCTTTTAATTCGAGGATAATTGAGAGGATATTGAGGAAAAAGGAATATGGCTTCGAAGGCAAGGAAGGGAGGGGCATGTGGCAAGAAAGTGGATGAATTTTCTCCTACTTTCTCTCTCCTAGAAAATCAATTACATATACTCGATTTTCTCCTTACTTGAAAGGCTATTTTGCAAACCACTTTCTTTCTTTGCTTTGACCAACGACAAAGGAACTTAGGAGTAGGAGGAAAACATTCTCCAAGCTGAAGATAAGCTCCATGATCATCTTCAACCTTGGATTGATGGTTGAAATCGGATTTCAACATTTATTTTCTTCTCTCTTCCATCCAATGCTTAACCTTGGCTATCTTTTACATCCAAAGAGTTGGAAACGAACATTGGATAGTTGAAGGATCTTCTTTCACCATTAGAGATGAGAAGCTTGAATCTTTGAAGCTACTTTGAAGGCGGGTTATATAACTTGAACCCATCAATGTTATTATTGATTTCAATTTCTCATCTTATGTTGATCTTTTATTTTGCTTCTTGAATAATTGACGAATTCATCATATATATGATAGTGGAATTCGGAGGTCTGAAGCTTGATGATGATGACATCATCTTAGCACACACCTCAAGAATATCATGAACAAACAGTTTTGTTTTGTTGGTCAAACGGTTTCAAACCGTTTGGTGACCAAACAGTTTCAAAACCGTTAGAGGTCAAATGGTTTCAAACCATTAGAGACCAAAAGGTTTCAACGGATTCAAGGATCAATTGGTCTTATGACCTAATAACTTCAAAAAAATCAAATTCAATTGATTTCAGAACCCTAGCTCAATTGATTTCAATACCCTAGATCAATTGATAACAAAACCCTAATTTAGGGTTAAACGGTTTCAAGTTGATTTGATCAAACAGTTTCAATTCTGATTTGACCAAACGGTTTCAGACCATTTGAGGATCAAATAGTCTCAAACCATTTAGGGTTAACCAATCATCAAACCGTTTAAGGGTTTTGGGTTGAAACGGTTTCAGAACCATTTGATGAGCAAAAGGTTCAAGGTCGTTTAAAGCTCAAATTAGAGACCAAGACCGTTTGAAGGTCTAAACGGTCTCAAACCGTTTGAGGTTTAGAGACCAAGACCATTTGAATGTCTAAACGGTCTCAAACTATTTGAAGGTATAGACCAAGACCATTTAAGGTCAAACGGTCTTCAAATCGTTTGAGGTTTAGAGACTAAGACTGTTTGAAGGTCTAAACGGTCTCAAACCGTTTGAAGGTATAGACCAAGACCGTTTAAGGTCTAATGGTCTTCAAACCATTTGAGGTTTAGAGACCAAGATCGTTTGAAGGTCTAAACGGTCTCAAACCATTTGAAGGTATAGACCAAGACCGTTTAAGGTCTAACGGTCCTCAAACCATTTGAGGTTTAAAGACCAAGACCATTTGAATGTCTAAACGGTCTCAAACCGTTTGAAGGTGTAGACCAAGACCGTTTGAAGGTCTAAATGGTCTCAAACCATTTGAAGGTTCAATTGGTTAAAACCGTTTGAAGGTCCAATTGATTCAAACCATGTGAGTACTAATGACCCCATAAGTGGTTGAAGAGTATCTCAAGGTTGATTTCAATGGAAGTACCTCTAAAATACTTAGGCGATTAGTATAATTAAAATGATTATTACTTGATGCTTATGAAAGTAATAAATTCAATGCACTATGATAAGCATAGGTGCATGTACTTATTGAAAGGTTAAGTCAACTGAATAAGGTATGATGGTAATGTGTGTTCCTAGTATATGGAACCATGACAAGTATGTTTTAATACTTAAATAATGTTATGTGCTCTAAGATATGTGGAAGTAATGACTTAGGGTTTGGATTAATGAGGTAATTATAAAACCCTAATTAATGGAAAATGGAAACCCTAATTAATAAGGAAAATTACAACACATAAGTTTAATTGAATACTTATGAATGTATTATGTAATTCTAGACATGTGGAACAATGAGTTAAGTTTTGGATATTATTTGTAATATCAATGCATTCTCCAAGATGCATGGAGTTTTGAGATAAGGTTTGATCTTTGATAATGTGATCATGAAACCTTAATCGAGAAGGATGGGAAACCCTAACCCTAATTTTGGGTAATGGTTTGAGAAACCCTAATTGAAATGAAATAGGAAACCTTAATGTAGGGTGATGTTATGTGAAACCCTAATGTAGGGTGATGTTATGTGAAACCCTAATATAGGGTGATGTTATGTGAAACCCTAATGTAGGCTGATGTTATGTGAAACCCTAATATAGGGTGATGGAATGAGAAACTCTAATTGATAAAGATGGGAAACCCTAACCCTAATGAGGGAATAGTGATGTTATCCTTGTATCACATAATGTTGATATGCAATTGATATGGTGGATATCAAGTATACTAATCATGTAGGTATCATGAGATGATAAACATAACCAAGTATGAACTATGATGTTAATGGGCCTTGTGAGCCATTATTTTATTTTTTGCCTAGTGAAAGGTGACAAGAAGCTTAATATTCCTGGTGAATTATGTGAGATGCTTGTGTAACAAGTATCATGAATACCTTGGTCAGATGACCTGGAGGTAATAGTTACCTGATAGTGGTAACTATGTTCAGTGATGAACTAAGGGTTTGAATACCTAGATCCAATAAACATGATGATGATAATGATGATGCTATTGTTGAGGGATGTGAATTCCCAGTAATGAGATAAGGGATTGAGATCCCAATGTTTTAAGAAGTTTTGGAAAGTACTTGATAGAAGTATTACATGTTTCTTTGTAGTATTTGTCATAATAATTCTTGTTTGAAAACTTGACTGATGCTAAAAGAATATGGTAATGTACTTAAATAATCAAGTGTAATTTTATCATGTAGAGCCCTGGCCATAGATCCATCATCGTCAGTAGTTGGTGATGGTGAAACAGATTCTCCTACAGGTTAATCTGGAGCATATATTGTTGAATATGTGGGGTTTCTCCTAGCTGAAAATGAGGAGGATTAGAATGCAACTTCGGTTGTAGACTCAAGATATGTATAAGAGCATGGTGAATAGGCCCATGGATCAGTGTGATGGAGAATGAATGCATTCATGGCTCAGAGAGCACGATGAACTGGCCCGTGGCTTAGATTTACTAGCGCCGGGACCTGTACCAAGGCGGGCTAGAGAATGGGTAGCCTATGAGAGCTAACCCTATGTCTGAGGTCACTTAAGCAAGAGACTGTGGTCCTGCTTGTGGTCTCGCACTGACCGAGATGGATGAGATTGTGGAGTCTGGCTCTTCCTTTGATCTTATATGGCACCGGCTTTGGGTTTCGTAACCGAAGGTTGGATTTGAGCGGTACGGCTCACTTCCTCAGGGCATAAGTGTGATTGTAAAATGTAATCAGCCGTGTAGCATATTTGCTTAAGGATGAAATACAGAAATCATTGGTTGATGTTACATTGCTTATTGTATCCTAAATGGGTAGATATTATACATGTTCTTCATATTCCTTATTAAAATGGATAGATGATTTACTGCTCTATCATTTATAATTGTAATGCTTTAAAAGAGGATGTTGCTTAATTATATTTAATATTGATTAAATCCTGCTTATTAATAATAAAGAATCCTCTACTCAGTTTATCACTATTTATTTGCAATAATAATGTTTCTGGCGGAGAGTTATATCTCTCGTTGGGACAATTTCAATTGTCTCACCCCCGTGGAATCCAACCTTTTTAGGTGGACGAGGATGAGGAGGTAGAAACCATACAGCAGGGGAAGGACAGCAGCATCAGGGACAGCAGTAACATCTTAGGTGGAGATACTGACTGTCGTGTCTTGTAGATATGAGTCCTATGTGTCGTCTATGTACTCTTAGGTCCTTGGAGTCAGTAGTTAGTGCTTTAATGATCAATCTGAGATTTTGGGCATTGAATGCCTTGAGGTTTTATGTTTCTTATGTGTAGATTTAACAAAGCAACTGTTGTATATATTCCTCGAGATGAGATGGTACATGGTATGTACAATGCAAATCCAAATGTATATATTACTTTGATTCTTGTTATCAGAGTTTCCTGGAAAAGAATCTCTTTACAAAAAGGTTTTAATTTTTAGTGATTTTTGTTAATCTGTTGTTTATGTTTGATTCCACAATTAATTACATAGTGACGGTCTGATTTGGTGTCGGGTCATCACAACTTGTATCAATCAATAGGAATAGGTGACATGGTGAGAAGGTTTCTGACTTCTCTGAATGTTTAGAAGGCATGCAATGGACTTAGAAAATCCCAAGGGGAGAAAAGGTGCAACACCTACTTTGTAGCAGGCTAGAGATGCAAGTAGAGTTGGGAAACAAGTTGTGGGGGAATTGGCAATCAACTAAAGGCTGGGAGATATGTATGGGATTTATTCAAGGGTCATGGAAGGATTGTTTATAGGTGATGAGTCAAAGATACGAGAGTAGACCCAGTTGTGGTCAGAAACATAGGATGGTGGAAGTCAACATGTGATTGGGGTGTCCGGTGGAAAATCCTAATAGAGCCAGGGATCAGAAAGATTCCAATAGAAAGAAGATAGTAGAGGAGAGAAAATTAAGATGTGAGGAGGATTGATGAGGGAGAGTGAAATCGATGGTGGATGAAAAAGCCATGTGAATTTTAGAGTCTAGGTGAAAGAAGGAAGTAGGTGAGGAGGATGCTCGCGTAGAACCCCGACCTGGATTCCAATCTGGATCATGAAATAAGTAGAGGGGGCGTGACATCCAACTAAAAATGATTAATACCTATATCCAAAGTGAAGAGAATTTAAATAAATACTTATCACCTTGCATTGATCAATTTGTAATAGTTATATGTTCCCAATTAAGACAAAACTTTGCATCAAGGCTAAATAAGACGTTTAGATCATGATTCTTAACTTACACTAAGTTGTTAAGATTACCTTGTATGAGTTTCAATAAAATTAGGATTTAACTCAATTATCTTGATAGTAAATATTATACACCACATTAATTATCAATATTTAGGATTCAGAGTCTAATCATCATTATTTTACTGGAATCCAAGTTTTGTGACATTATTTTACACAAATTATGATATTTTACTCATTTAACCCATTAAGTCCATTAATGTCATTATTAACTTAGATGATTGCTCATCAATCATTTTTATTTACATGAAAAGTCTAATTCTCATACCATTACACATATTAGTCACATTACATACCATCTTGAACATCTATGCACGTTTATATACATCTAATCATATTTAGGTCATTATATGTGTATTAGTGAACAAAGTAGCATGTACTTAATGTGATTAGTTACATATGGATCCATGATTGGTTATTAGGTTGATTTCATGTGTATTAGTATGTATTATGTGATTAGAGCCCCAAATGTTACTAATACATTATAATCAACAACAAGGATTCATATATTAGGGCTATCCAACTTCAACCTAAGGTTAGGTTAACATATATCCATTTCATCATCTTACTAGGGCTACATGTATCCATGGTTAGGTTTTATATTGGAGTTACTCAATATATTCACATTACATGTTCGTTAGGGTACATACATGTGTATTAGGTTATATCCTTAATCCTATTTGACCAAAATCTAAATATTTAAGCATACTAACATCTGAATCATGAAATGAAGGATTTCTAGAATCAGGACAGTAAAGTTTTGTTATGCTTAAGGACTCCACCCCTTAAAAGGATTTCGTCCTCAAAATCAGTATATCCATAAACTACAAGGTACGACACTCCACTCCTTAAAAGGTTTACCTAATAATTCAAACAAAATTGTAGGCACAAAATAATTCTATCTAGACCACATGTAACATCACTTACACTTCATCAAATTAAGATACCAAGGAACATGAAAAAAGGAAGCATATATGCATACTCATGTTTAACTATGAACATAAGGGTTACCTTCATCATTTTGTTGACACACTTCTTCACTACCAATGGAATTGAGGTGTCATGTATTCCTATCATTAGGTCTTCTTTCACTGTTGTGATTATTACCATACCCCTACGTCATACTGGTACTTGACCTCCATGAAGTTGAGGGCAATGAGGTATAGTATGACTAGGATTTCTCTAATGATGGCATATGAATAGTCCTTTGTGTTTAGGAAGATGAATCCCAGGGGAATGCTTCTTATGGCACTTAGAACACCTACTTCTCTTTGAGTCTTCACTAGGTGACTTCCTCTTATGATTAGCCTTATTCTTGATAACTAGGGTAAGCTTATATAGAAAGGGCATTATCCACCAACTGAGGAAAAGTCAAGGGTAGTTGAGAGATCTGGATATGTACAATACTAAAACAAAACCCTTCCAAAACAATATTAACATGTCATTCATCAGTCAGACCATTAGTGTAACAATCTTGGCATACAAAATTCTATGCGTACTCAAGTACGGTCTTGGAATTCTAACATAGATTGTAGAACTTACCCTTCCTTATTGTTGCAGATGATATATACTTCTCTCTAAACAAGGATAGGAATTGATCTCATGTCCTGGAAGCAACATCATGAATCTTAGACATGTTGGTCCATGAATGTTGAGTTGGCCCATTGGCACATAAGTAGCAAAACAAAACATTTGGTATTCAGGACAAGCCATGCCATTAAAAGTTTGTTTGGTTACAATAATCCAATCATTAGATTTGCCATGACTTCAAAAAAACCACTACCGTGGGTTTGCCCATTGAGGTTTTACTTCTTAAGTTTGTCTGTAGAATCACTAGAGCTAACTTTCCTTGCTAAGACTGAGGAAAGAATGTGTCCAAGATGAAGCAACTCCTAGTTAGGGAAAATAGTCAAACCCATGGTAGTTGGTGCTGGTTTTGAGGTAGATGGATGAACTACAGATTGATACTCAACTATCAAGGGAACTTGAGACATCAAAGGGGTAAAAGGATGATTTATCCCTAATATTCCGTGCTTTGGGTCTTGAGGTGTCTCGAAATCAACTAGGTTATCGATAGTTGAGTTGCCACCAATCATATTGATATGTCTACACAATGAAAGAGTAAAAGGTATAAGAAACATGCATGATAGGCAAAAATGTAAGGGAGATAAAGATTGAAATAGTCAAATTAACTGATTGTCTTAGTTCTAATACCATACTTTTAAGGAGTGTGACCAGAAAGGGGATCCGCTCACTTACTATGGAGAATAATAGAAAATCATCTAATTCCAAACATGTTATAATTTTTCACAAAGGATGATAAACTAAAATTCAAGTATGTATTGGATATTTCACCAAAAATGCATCAATGGAAGATAGATATCTAATTATTACAATATCTATGTCTATCATTGCTCTTCATCACACAAGGTGTACATAAAATAAAACTATAGGAAATCTGCTATAAAGGTTAAACCAACTACTTCAATCTACCTCCTAAGAAATATCAACTACACTTGGATAAGTCCTAGTCACCTTTGACCCACACCTCCTTGCTCTATACCTAATGGTTTGGAATCATACCCCATAAGAGAAGACAAAATGAAAGTGGTCAACATGAAATATCAGTGTGTTCATATAAATAGTGATTAGACAATATTTGGGAAAATAGACAACAGACAATATAACAAGGCTTCCTAAGAAAGAACATCCAAATGGATGTCAAATGAAATCTTCATATAATAATACATAGAGATTATATGAAGAACCATAAAATTTACAATTAGTAACTCTAAAATTAGAGAAGCACACTGAACAATAAGAATTGTGCATGCACATGATCATGACAATAACAAGGGTAATAAAATTCAAGGTACATGGCCTCACCACCATATGTTGTTGGACTTGAGCTGAAACATCTTCAAGATTACCATTTGTGTCATTTACATTGGTCGACGCTTTGCTATGTAAATTTTTTGTGGGTGGAAGAAACTATGACCAATATCTTAAAATGCATCTCTGGTGCGGGCCAGAGTCTCAGTCACCTCTAGTAGCCTATGATCCTACCCTTCAAGAATGACTTGAAGCGAATCTATCTAATCTTGGAGGTGAACCGACAGGTGGAGAGAACTGCATTGCAACTTTCACTTCCAAGAGCTACTACTCTATTCTAATCTGGGCTATTTGGAGAACTGGTAGATAAGAGATGGTCGATGCTCTCTATTTTAGGGGTCTTAGGTGGAAGGGTATTTTTGCAACATAAACCCAATGGCATCATGGGTGTAATTTGTTTGATTAGATGATGATGGTGGAGGTGGATGCAGTTCAACCATCTGAAGTGCATGAGTTTCAATTATTTTCCAAAAGTCGAGATTGTGGAAAATTTTGAAAGGGCAAGTGGACAATATGTTCTGCCTCTCTACAACTACACCCATGTCTCTAGATCAAAAATAAAGAAAGAAAAATAAAAAATCATGTCACTGTTTATGGTTAAGTGTAAGAAATATGAAAACTATGCATGTATATAAAAGATTAATTTAACAAAAAAAATCTTTGGGTGTGTGAATGGGGAAAGACTACATCCGCAAAAACAGTGCCAAAAGTTGAAACACCCTTATTACTCACATACAAAAATCAAACATGGATCCTAAAGAGTGATCAAACTTTAAATTTATAACCCAAAACCCTAGGGAAGCCCACAACTCAATAGGTGGATCGAGGTAGTGATACATGAATAAATACACATACGTGGGGATTCTTAGTCGCCTAAGATTCTATTCTTACTTAGTTAAACAAAATAGGAGGTAAAAATATTTGTATAACTAGAACAAGTCAAGGAATGTAAAACAAAGTAAAATAAAACAAATAAACAATACAAATCTCATCAAAGTCTACTAATCGGGAGAAGGAGTTCCATGATATGTATCCACAAATTAGGCAGACTATATACCTAGATCTTGGGCATAGACAATCTTTGAAAACCCTATCAAACAACTAACATATCAACCCAACATGTACCATGCTAGATACATCAATGGGGGTCATCCCACTCACTCTCACAAAGTGTGACTAAAATCCCATTCACAGCCCAATACCTCTTCTAACGATCATAGACAAACACTCCTAAATGTCTCACGATACCTCTAGGGACCAAAACAACCGGGACCATTAGGAGTAGTAGAAGATCCACTAGGAACCCAAACACCATGAAACTAGCTCAGTTTGGATGAAATCAGGTTAGTTTTGTAGCACAGAGTCAAACATCCTTGAAGAAAAGGGCCTTCTTAATTGTTAGTCAATAATTATTCCTCTACCCATGGGTCTTGGGGATCCTCACAACTTTCCTCTTCAAACTTGTCCTAACTTTTTCTCCTATTTAGTGATGATATATGTCTTTAAGATATCAAAGGTCAAACTCAAATTCACGAAGGTTACTGTCACGGAACCATTCTTACCCCAATCCCAATCCCACTGCCTAGACAGTAGAAAAAGGATTGAAGCGCCCGTCCCTGAGTGGCCCAATAGGATCAATCACACTGGCATATATAATAAGAAATAAATAACTCAAAAACTGGATAATTACAGAACAAACTAACCCAATATGGAGATATAGCCGATTTATCTTTGTCAGCAGAGTGTATGAGTGCGGAAGCAATCTTATTCAATATGGCCTAAAATCAAGAAAATCAAGACAAAATCATGCAATTACACGGTACGCTATCAAAATCAAGCAAAGCAATTTATAACAGAATAGCATACTTGGCAGGACTTATATTCAAAAGAATAACAAGAAATTTGTAAAACCAACATTTATTCGACAAGTTTTTCAAGCAATTCGAATTTTATTATGAGTTCCCATTATGTTGTAATTTGAGAAGCATGCTTATATAATTTGTGTGACTCTATTACCCCAACGCGATGAGGAAGGTCACTAGGCTCCTTCTCACCATAGGAACATAGGAAGCCAATGTCCAAGTCCCACCTCCAAATGGGGGTTGTTGTACTCAATATCAACATTATCAACATTATCAATATCATCATCATTATCAATATACGGGCAGTCATAATGGGCATGCAATTTATGTTTTCATGTTTTTAAAAATATAGTATAGAAAAACATAAGACTAATCATAGGGAACAGTATCTCATCCAAGTAAATAGCCAAGCATACAATCAAGAGATACATAAAAGTATCTTCAATACAATCAAGGAGGAGTTATATAATAGCGTACCTTTCACCGAGGATTTCGAGCATAATCAACAAATAATAGGTAGACCCTTCGAGTTAGATCATAAATCATCAAGATAGGATCAAGGGTTAAGATCATGATATTCTGAAAGTCATGTTTCAATATTTGAGATTAGGGTTATACTTTCCTATGTCAACCTTAGGGTTGGGTCATTCACTTGTAATCAATATTTCAATATGTCCAACATCATTTCAAGTGTATAATATATTCGAGTGTGAATGACTTACCTAGGTTTTCTAGGATCATATGTGTTAACCCTAACTTTATGATTATTAAACAAGTCATCATCACATTTCTAGATCATCATCATGATAGCTAACATCAGTGGAGTTCAAGGATCAGTTTGATTAAAGTAGAGTCATGAATCATACACATGATCAATATTTCCACAAGATTTAGATCCATTATCACAATATTAAGGTTAATTGGTTCAATGTATATAATTCACATTCTAGGAGAGATGAGTTGCAAGATCAGACCTAAACTCATACATAGTCAAGTTCAGTTTCAATATGAGCATTAGAGTCATAATTAGGTTTCTCAAGGATTAATCATCATTGTTGAATCATTAGACAAATTAAATAGGCAAAGGAACAAGATCTAGGAATATCAGTGATAAATATCAATAATTAGGCTTCAAAAATATTTTTAAATGATCCATTGGATTTTTCTGATCAAGATGGGCTACTTAATTGTAATTTTTGGAGCTAGGATGCATGAGATACGATTTCTGCAAGATCTATCCATTTATATGATTTTTTAGCAAAGAGGCAGAAAAATACCTTTTAATAGGAAAATCCATAATCGCTCGATTCATGATGAGTGGTCCAGATTGTGCCACATGAGCGAGGTGGCTTGCTGGCTCAGTGATTTGGTTCAATCACTAATCATCTGGTTCACATCTTAATTGAGCGGTTCAGACTGGTTCTCGACTGGTTCAGTCCTGTTGGACCCCTTCTGGACCGGCCATTCTTCAGTCCTCTCCTTCCTCATGCAGGCCTCATGTGAGCCACACGGGCAAGCATAGGTGCTCACCGAAACAAGGGGAAAAAGAGAAGGAGAGGGAAGGAGAGCGCACGAGCAGGCCGGTGGAGTTTACGTCGGCCCCAGAGACCTGATGGGGGCCGTTGCAAGAGGATAGGGGGCGAGGAGGAAGGATGCCCAAATGGGGCTAGGTGGCGGTGCTGCGGCGGCATAGAAGGGGCAAACAAGAGAGAGAGCACGTGACGGGAAGAGAAGGTGTTGGTTTAGTTCTTGGGGGCAGGCCGAAGCTGATGGTGGGGTTTTTATAGCTAGATGGGGCTAGGTTTAGGGTTTGCATGGAGGTGGCCATGGTGGCGGCTAAGAGCTGCAAATGATAGTTCAAACATTCTCAAAACCTGCTGAATTGAGGGAGAAAAAGGGCAAAAAGTCTTCGGTTTGGCGGGGTGAACATGCCTGCCCCTTTTGATTTTCAAAGCAGGCTTGCAATCGATCGATTGCCACTTTGGCCACCACTCCACTCTCCATTGATTGCGGGAGGTAGGTGACGGGTTAGTGGCCGCCCGATCTGGCCTAGATCCGCATGGATTGGATCTAAGGGCTGGGGTTCTCCCCTCCCTTTGCATGTGGATCACTGACATGGAAAAAGAGTAATTAAAAAGGCAAACAAAGGGATTTTTAGCACATAACTTCAAAAATTCATAGAAAATCGTAGGAATGTCCAAATGACCTCAAATTTGGACCAAAGCTTCAAAATAATGTGGAGAATATCTAGAAAATGTTTGAGAACCATATGATGAAGTTTGATGTATTAGTTTACTTTATTGGACAAAGTAATAAATAAATCAAATTTAAGGTGTTATAATGTGTATAAAATCCACATTGATCACCATATTTCAAATTTGAGTACCAACATTGATTAAGAAGACAAGAAAAATTATTTGAGACCATGAGGAAATATAATGAGGTCAAAAGAGTAATTATACCATTATTATGCTAAAATCCACTTTGTCACAGTTACCATCATTGTTCTAGTGTGCACATGGGTGTCGATGTTAGTTGTATCCAAGAAGGGAGTTCCTGAGATTATTGGAATCTTCTTGTCCTCTGGCTCCATGTCTAGAATAATGTAGTTTTCTAGGAACACCGCTACCAATTCTGTGTCAAGAACCACAATTACACCATCCTCCATGCCCCTAGGAACTTTGATAGACTAATCAACCAATTGAGTAATTTTTTTTGACATTAAATTATCTAAGCCCATTCGAGATATGTACTATAGAGCATGCGTTTCACACAAAAACCCAAGTCAATTAAAGAAGTCACAATAATATTGCCACCAATTTGTCATGGAATGAGAGGGGGGTTTGGGGTCCTTTTATTGATGGGAAGGACATGTTGCAAGATATAACTCACTTAGTCAATTTGATTTTCTTTTTCATTCTTCTCATTGTCTTCCTATTAAAGTGCAAGCATTGTTCAAGAATTTGGCATATTCTAGAATTTGTTGGATTGCATCAAGCAATGGGGTGTTCACTTTTACTTGCCTAAAGATTTCAAAGATATCAACATTGTGTTTTGCCTCTGTTTGAGTCAGGGCTCATCCAAGGCATCAGGAAATGGAGGCTCACTAGCATTTGTTTTTCTTGAATCAACTTGATCAAACTCAGGTGTCATATGAGGAGCTATATGACTTTGATAGATCACACAAAGGCATATACTTATCAATGCTTGAATGGTTAGAATCAATGATGGAAATGAGGGATAAAATCACTCTAAATTGGTGTAACATACTGAATCTCAGGGTCCTCCCTGCAATTTACCCACTTTTGTACTTTTATTTTCTTTCTAGTCCTTTTGGACATCCTTCACTAATTTCCCATCATTTTATATCTTCGTTGGCCTCAATATAGAAATTGAGCCAAGTTTGATGATGAAATCTATATTTTACTACGTTCATGGGTTTTGCACAAATGTTCCAATTAATGTGATAATTGGGGACTAATTATGCAATTTACCATTAATGAGAGAATATAATTATATAATGTTAATTTGGAGCTTTTTGGATAAATATATTAGTAATAATGTGTGTTTGAGTTAATATATGGGAGTAATTAACCCCTTTACTTTCTCTCTCCTCCAAATAGGAAAATAATGCACTAATAAGAGTATTATATGCTGAGATATGACTCATAATGTTTATATGTGGCTAATATCTCGAGATATACCCTATTATGTCATTAAAAGATATTCTTTATATTAATTGCTCTTTTTATGCTTTATCATATGCTTTAATGGTCTATAAATTAATTAGGGGCCTAACCATGTGATTTTCGAGAAACTAAATGCATAGAATCGTCCTAGGTGTTGTCATAAACCTATGGTTAAAAATTTAGGTCATTTGGATTTCATTTGACCCTCCAAATGCTTTTTACAAGTTCCCATATAGTTTAACTATAGTAGATGAATCGATTTTTGTATTTATTTCATTTATTTCATGTGTCATGCACTCGGCCCCCATTGAATCTTGATCCAACAGATCTGGGGTCATCTTCAAACTCCAGCCCTCCGACCAAGAGGATGTCTAGGTTCCTCCACCTCATTCTCTCTCTCCTCTCCACCGTTTTGCAAGATTTAAGTTGTGTTGGCTTCGTCTCCTCGAGCCGCACCGTTTAAGCCTTGGAACGTCCGCCGCCGTGCGCCATAGATGAAGCACCCAAAGGCGCCGACTATGGCTTCTCCTCTCCCACATCGTTTTGGCTCTTCGCACCTCCGCACCTATATATACCACCTACTGCACCTCCTTTGGCCCCATTGCAAGCTTTTACAGTTGCTAATTTGGCCCGAAGCTCCCCCGCTTAGCCCTGAAACCTCCACCTTCTCATAGGTATTGCGGACCTTTTCTTGACTTCTTGGTGATAGCAGTGCCCCAATAAATCACACTAGTGAGTTCTTCTCATCTTGAGCTTCGTTTCAAGTACCTATACGTTCGATTTGGTCAAGAAACGAGGAAACACCCAATTGGGCAAGTTGCTCCTTCGCGCCCATGGCTGGCGCTGAAGGTAGAAGATGACTGATCGTTTTTACGTTTTTACCCTCACACGCTCCTGCCTTCGTGTTTTAATGCCAAGGGCACTATGGTATTTTGCCATTTTTGTTTCTCGCAAGCCTTTTTAGCCTACATGGATTTTTCTTACTCTCTTATTGGTCTAGAGAAAATAAATCATAGAAAATCGATATGTTATTAGAAAAATTCGAGTAAATACTCGTTGGAAAGGATTTTTCATGTAAAATATGATTTTGTGGTTTTTGAGACCTTATTATCAATGATTTTTCAAAGTTTACCTTGAATTCCATTTTGAGTTGTTAAATGTTCTAAAAATCATAATTAATTCATTTCAACTCCAAATTGAGAAATAAAATATGTTTTCTTAATCAGTGAAACCTAAGTGAGCTTTTGGTCCTAGTTTTGAGTCCTAAATCAGTGGTTTTCGAATAAGGTCTAAAATGGGTGTTTTCCTTTATACTTTATGCTTAATAAATGCTAATATATGTGAAATGTTTGTAACTAGGGTTAATGGATGTTGATACAATCTAATCAGTGATAATGATGGATGTGAATCTTCAATGAGGTATGTGAATTCTATTTATGTATGTGGATCCTATGATTGTGAAATTTGCAAATAACCTATCCTTTAGTTGGGTTTTATCCAACCCCCATTTTCTTAATGAGGCAATTGCTAGCCTTGATATCTTCTCTCTAATGCCTTTATTTGGCTCCTTATTTAATTGAATCTTCTATTTACTGTGTTGACTCATTTATTTGAAATACTTGAATATTGATATCACCAATGTTGGTTCATTTATTGAGATTGTTTCATGGGTTTTATTCCCCATTTTCTATGATGCAATATCATTTATATTTCCGCTACTGCCAAGTGGATTACTCAGCATGAGGAATTGTTGACCAAATAACTAATGTAGTGTACATGAGTATAAACCACCCATAGAGGGCATGTGTAATTTCACCCTGGGGAATGTGCATTTTCTCCCCATATTATATATACTTTTGAGGTTTGGGATGTGCATTTTCCCCTCTCCTCTTGGTGTAGGTCTGGTAGGTGCCTCACCCTGCATTAGAATATTTGTTGTCAAAATATCATTCATGCTTGTTGATTATTATTGTGGTAGACGCATCTTGGTAGAAGTTCTTTATTCTTAATTATTATACTTGCCTCATACTTTTGACACTCTTAATGAAGTGAATCATTTTATTATGCAATGTTGTGCATTATTATTTGTCCTTTTCCTTTTGAATAACACATACTTTTATCTCTCTCTTGCTAGGTGATCCCAACCACCCAGGTATAGGTTCAGAGTGCATAGTTGAAGCATGGTGAACCATCCTAAGGCTAGGGATAAGGAGTTCAACCATCTAGCTTGGACTTAGCTATAGTTGTTTTTCTTTGGAGACAATATTGAATTGGTTTAAGTCTTCCTCTACCTAGATCCTATTGTTGTTGTGTATAAAGTCGTACACCCTATTTGGGAAGATTTTATGATGTGCCCTTTATATAATTGTTTAGTCAAAGTTTTATCTCCCGCTGCCTACACATTGGTGTTTTTGTTTGCCATGAATTTTTAGTAAAGATGTTTATGGTCTTTACAATTGGAGTAGAGGGTAGAACACTTAGTATCATATAATCAACAAAAGGTGATGTAATAGATTTTTTGGTTGTCATTGTATCATCACAACTTTTTTGGTCATGAAGTATCAACAAAAACTTGATCAACATGACCTTCATGTTGGTATGTATGCCCAAAGATCCAATCATATGATGATTGTAATGGCATATCTTATAAATAGTTTGATTAAAAATAAAGGCAATCTTAATCTATATGTTTGTTCAATTATGATATATTGATATTGTTGGTATATATGCCCATAGAGCCAATCATGTGATGATTGTAATGGCATAACTTGTAAATGATTTGATTACTAATAAAGGTAAGCTTCCAATTTATTCTGTTTGATCAGTTTTGAGATAATGAAATAACATAATATATGACTAGAGAATGATATTACTCAATGATGTATGTCTTCAGGTTGAGGACCTGAACAATGAGATCATATGGATGTTAAGAGTATATGCATTTTTGTTATGTCCCTGATCGGTTGTTATTGTGTAAGGTAAATAGACAACAATGACACATAAGATCAGAGTGTGAGTTGGTTGATGACAAAATCTCATTAGTCATGATATGGCAATATCAAACAAAGCACACAGATACATGCTAGAGAATAGTGTATCAGATAAACCCACTATAAGAGTGATACATGGAAACCTTAACTAGGTAAGTAAGAATCACGTCTTACAGTGATGCTGGTGTTTGTGGTTCTTAGACCTGAAATCACTACACTCATCACATGTCATTTGGTATGCTTTGAAATCACCAAACGCAATCTTGAAACATGGGTTGTTATAAAGGTGATGATTGGGTGAATGTGACAACATGGGGACTGACCGTGAGTGATAGAGATGGGATTTGTCACTCCTATGGTAGTATGATATCCAAGGCCTCTTGATTTGTGAGATTGATAAATGTGTGGCCACACACATGTGAGTCAATATGTTATATTGAGCTTACATGTATCTCAGACAGTCTGCTCTATTTCAAGGAACAAGATTGAATAATAATGAGGATTACTACTCCATGCCTCTAGTTCAATATGAATATCAGTGACAAAGGAACTATAAAAACACTATAACACCATACACAAATTATAGGTTGAAGTTGTTCTCCAACTTTCCATTTACTTGGCTAGCAATGATATGTGACTACGCACCGCTCATTTCTTGTGATGTCATAAGTTGTTATGGACATTCACTGCCAACGTAAAATGGGACCTATATGGTCATACACATAGGAACTCATCTAGAAAGGATTTTAATCTTGAATGATGATTGGATTGATTACTAAAGTGTTTAGGTATTCAATTCATGCAACAAATCAGCTGACTGGACTGATAAATGACCGATTCAAGTGTTGAGACAACCATTTGGAGTGTCAGGACGATTGTATTGTGCATTGGCTAAAATTCAGCCTGAATTGGGCTGCGAGATGCCCATCTCACTTGTGTAATATGACCATCTCACTTGTGTAAGATGAATTCTCAGGTGGTGTGAGACGACCATCTCACATGCACCAGAGGATCTATTCAGGGCTGTAATTCAATTGCATCTAGGATTGATGTTGACATCATGACGTGCACTAATTGGAATTGAATTGTCGACATATGTACAAAACTGGGAAACTACAAAATGACCATCTCACAGTGTGATACGACTGTCTCGTGAACTAGACGATCATCTGTGTGTGCCTGACAACCATTTAGAGTGTTGTAGGTTGCAAAGTTTCTAGAATTATTGTGAAAATTTGAGATCTTACAGTCCCTTCCACTCCCGCATAGACTGGGAACCCTGGCCCTAACCCCGCCTATAAATAGAGGGGTACTAGGGGCTTCTCAAAGCACAACACACACAATTTAGTATATGTTTCTCTAACCATTATTGTCCTCTCTAATTGTGGTAACTGAGAGAGCCCAAGTAAGTTCTACCTGATTAGGGAGGGATAGCTACAGGAGATAAACAATTGAGGGTCATTGTTGTGGAAGAGCATGTTGGTGACTAGTACACGAACATGAGGGACAACTTCTTCCTATCCATTCTAGCATGATGACATGAGTTCTAGTTGGTCCGTGTAGACTTCTCTAGAGGCAAGGTGTCCTTTATCCATTGCTAATGAGGATGACATCAACCACTAGTCTGTGATAAGGAGTTGTTGTAGATGACAATGTTTGAGTCTATTGTTCCTGGAGGAGCAGTTAGACGTGTCTCAGTACTATCCCTAGAGGGGTAGTCAGACGAGTCCCAATACAACCAGGAGCTGCACAAACATTGTCTAAGACAGAGTACACATCTACATCGATGAGGATTATTACCAAACTTGCTCTAGGACTAGTATATCTTTGTGAAACCATCCTTTTCATTGCATGGTTATTGATGCGATCCGCTGGTTAATGGGAAATATGTCAGTAAAATTTTTGTTTTCACTGCCTATCTGATGTCATATTTCCTAACAGATACAACACAATAGATGTCTAAAGAATGATATTACTTGAAGATGTATGTCTTTAGGTTGAGGACCTAAACAACAATATCATATGAATGATAAGAGTACACATATTCTTGTTATGTCCCTAGTCAGATGTTATTTTGGAAACTGATAGACATCAATAACACATAAGACTAGAATGTGTATTGGTTGATGGCGGAATCTCACTAGTCATGATATGTGATATCAAATAAAAAACATAGGTATTTGTTAGAGAAAAGTGTATCAGACATACTCACCTTGAGAGTGATGCATGTAAACCATTGAATGGTAGTCAGAATCAACTCTTGTAATGATAGGTGGTGATTGTGGTTCTTAGACCTAAAATCACTACACTCATCACATGTTGTTTGATGTACTTTGACATCATCCAACTTGACCCTGAATAAGGGTTACCATAAAGGTGATGCTTGAAAATGTTGTGACACATGGGGAATGACTGTGAGTGAGGTAAATGGGATTTGTCCATCCAATTGGAGTTGACATCCTGGCCACTTGATAAGCGAGACTGAGAAAAGTATGGCCATACTCATGTGAATCAATATATGATATGTGAGCTCACATGTATATTAGACAGTCTGCTCTAGTTCAAGGTACATATATTGAACGTTGAAGGGGATGACAATTCCATGCCTCGAGTTCAATATAGATATCAGATACAAAGGAACTATACATTCATAGCAACATTAATCACATATTATAGGTTGAAGTTGTTCTCCAACTTTCAAATTACTTGGGTAGTAATGATGTGTTGCTAGATACCACTCATTGATTGTGATGTCATAAATTGATTATGGACATTCATTGCCAACGTAACTTGGTACTATAGGGTCACACACATAGGATTTACTTGGAACAAGAGTTTACTCATGAATGTGGTTTAAACATGATTACAGAAGTGTTAGGTATTCAATTTAGACAAGATTGGATTTTAGAAATCTAAAATGACTGGTTCAGGTTGTGAATTGGCTGGTTGGTTGATCAGTAAGACTAGATCAAGGATTGATGCTGAAATCATGTGGTGCATTAATCGAATATTAAAAGTTAATATGATTGTGAATAGGAAACATGGTGAATAGATTGATTTAAGGGTTGAACCGATTGACATGCATGTAAAGCAATCAGTTCAATGGTGAACTAACTGATTCATGGTTTGTATGTTTCAGAAAAATAATGAAATTTTGTGTCTTTGACTCCCAATTGATATGGAAACTGTGATGGAGTGGATTTTTGAAATCCTCACATACTTAACAACCTAAGTGAATTTATGTGTGTTTGAGTAAATTTGAGAGTTCTAATTGGTTTGACATAATTTGAAGGTCATTTTATGTTAATATCATGATTAATATCATCAACTATTTATCGTTTTGGATTAAATGATTGATTGGTCATAAACTTGAGTATAGGAACCAACTTTGAATTTGAGGTACCTTGAGTTATGATAAAGCTATGGTTGAAATTTCATGAAGATCAAAGGGTTTTAGAGGAAGTCTTTTGGGTTTGGAATTTGTGAAACAATGTGCTTTATGATGCTCAACATGACTAGGTTAATATCTTTATAGAATAAGTTATGATATTGATGGTGTCATGCTATACCCTTTTGGCTGGGTGTTGGGATAAGATTTAATGGAGGCAAGCTTTGAAGTATGTTGGTCATATATCAACTCCTTGTGGGAATTTTCATGGCCCTTGTATCTGTTGATTGGATCGCATTGGGACTCCTCTTCTTTGTAGTTACAGTCGATCACAAAAGACCATCCTCTTCACGATGTGAGAGGTTTGTGGTCATGGCCTGAGGAAGAGAGTGGTGGATGATTCTCTCTGACTTCAGCAAACCTACATGTAGAATCACCTTTCAAATCATACAGAGGACCGAGAGTGAAGCAGCCTCCGACACAACATGCCCACCGTAACTCACAAACCATCGATGGAGATGGGGAGTCTGGAGAGCTGGAGAGGAGGTATGTGGCAGCGCAACCTCTTACGGAGAATAGAGTTCTTGCATTGGATGTGTCTCACTGTCATGAGGAGAAGGGTTAGAGATTGTGAGGAGGATGGATAGAAGATGGTTCAATATTCCTAACTGGGTCTAGGTCCTGGCCATGGACGGCGAGCTCATGGACTGGAGCTATGGAGTTGCAGATGCAGAGGGGTTGCAATGCAAAGAAGGATCAGGTGAGGGCCCTTGTATGAGACTGGTGTGAAAGGAGGAGGAGCCACCATTTTCTCACATAGCATAGCAGCACGATGACAGCCATGCCTTCAGAGAACAGACCACAGACCATTGCATAAAGCACAAGCACAGAGGCACATGCGGAGACAGAAGCACGTTGGAGAAGAAGGGTTCACATGCAGGTTGTCAATAGGTTTGACAACCACAATAAGAGGGGAAGAGGTTGTTGATGAGGGATCGAACCACTAAAATCCTTCGCAGGCATGTAAACCCACAACAACACTTAGGAAGCCACAACGACGACCGTGTAACAGGAGAACATGAGGAACGGGAGAATGGAAGAAGGGAAGCGAGCGGCCCAACCTAGCTCAGGGGTGAATCAACAACAAATTGGGTGTCTAATCTCTAAACCAAACTGACCCACATCAAGTAAAGGGCAGTGCCATATTAGCGACACGTGGTGGGATACAATTGGCTCAAAGGTAACAAAATCCCAGAAATACCTAGATCTAAGAAAATGCATAGTAATTTGTATGCTTCTCAGAAAAATACAAACAAGGTATCAAAATTCTCAAAAAAATGAGTAGAACAACTTGAAACCATAATATTAGTCCTTTCATGCTTAAATCATAGTGATATTATGAAAGTTGTGAAATGCTTGTATCATGCATAATAAATACCAAATGATGGACTAAAATTATGGAAATGTTCCAGTAACTCCTAAATGTGATCTTTAATCCATATGATGTCAGTAATTGTAATGTTGATGCATAAAATCATGTATTTTGCTTCATGTAGCTAATTAGGGCTAATAACCCTAATTTATGTACAATAATTACAAATATGCTCAATAAATTGTTTGATTTGCATGATATGTTAATAATAGTACATGTAACTTTATGTGGGATTAATACATCAGTTTTACACACAAAATTCATGTTATATGAAATGATCCTTAATACATGTGTTGTAACCCTAATATGATTAACAAATGTGACATAATGTTAATATGTTCACCTAATGATTAGAAAATCCTAATTGGATTAATGTATATAAACTAGGGTTAAGACGACGAGAATCTAATGCAAGTCATATGATCATGTCCTAATTAAGGTTGACCAAGGATATAGTTGATATCAGGAATATGTGGTGATTAGATTATCTCAGTTGAAGGTACGCCCTTACCTCTTACTTGGGCTACTATTCAATATGGTTGTATTATGTGTGTACAAATACTTGGCATATGGTATTAGATAAAATGATTGTTCTTGTATGTTATCTTTCTTGATTTTCCATACGTATGGCTATGAACACATGAAACATAATGTATATGTTCCATTATATATAAGCACTTCAACTCTTTAGTAGTAAAGTGTTGGAAAGTAAAGTACTTCAACTGTTTGGTAGTAAAGTACTTGGAAGTGATCTAACTCTTTGGTAGTAGATCACATAGTGAAATGATCAACTCTTTGGTAGTAGATCATAAAGCCTTAATGTATTCAACTCTTAGGTAATAAATGCATGGATAATATAATGGAAAATGTGCCTAAAACATGTGTTCTCTTTTGTTAATAAACATCTTGTTCAAGTATATGTCTTTTCTTATAATTGTTTAATGCTACCAAGTATTAGTTTTATCTTATTGCCAAGATTAGTAATGAGAGGTATATAAAAAGACACATAGGCGTACTCAGTACAATATTCTTGAATATTGTGCTGACGTGTACCACATGTAATCTTTTGTTTAGGTTGTGGACATATGTTCTTGAAGATCCAGGATAGTTGAGAGTTGTGTGGTGAGCTGATGTACAGGTGGACCTATTGTCTTAAGATCCTATTATTTAGTGGTAGTACATATATATGTAGAAGTTTGTTGTTCAATATGTAATATCAAATGTTGTAAAAATTCATGTTATAATTATATGTTGAATGGTAAACATGTGTTGTATGGTTTTATTATTGTTCATGTGCATGTGCTACTATTGTTTCCTTTTGACTTCCTCTGATATTCTTCTTCTTAGCCTAGTGTGTGGTGTTTAAATTGGGATTCTCATCGAGGTGAGGTTTCAATTTGGATGTCACACATCAGATTAAGTTTTGGAAAATCTGGGGACGTCACAGAAACCCTGACCCTCATATAAATAGAGGGGTAGTCAAGGCTTCATAAGACACAACAATAAGCTATGATAATTGTTGTCTTCTCATAGTTGTGGTAACATGGGAACCTAAGCAAGTCTTACCCATAAAAGGGAGGGAAAACAAGGGAGAGTAGTCAACGCTAGCTCATTGACATTGAAGGGACAACTCCTTGTCTGTTTCAAAAGAACAACATGAGTTCCCATTTTCTAGTTGGAGAGGACAAGGTCCAGTAATTCAAAATAACAGCTGCACAATCTTCTTGACATGGTGGCTGTCCAAAATTCCCATAGAAATATGCGACTAATCTAAGCCAACATCTATCACAACTATTGGTGGTGAAGCATCCATGTGAACTATGTATAGACGTGGAGGCCTTTGCCACCTGCTAGGAAGACATCGTCAACCACCGTCTATGGTGCTACACCAGGAGGCCACTGCCGACAACCGTCTAGGAGCTTGTTGCAAAAGAAGCACACTGCTACAAGGATAAGTCGATGGACTTACTCCATAACCAGGTATATGCCTTGCAATCTTCCTTCCTAATCCATATTTATTGATGTGATCAAGTATTCAAGAAGAATGTGGCAAGGATTTTTTTTATTTCATCATATTTTCCTACACTTGGCCCCTTTTTCTTTTGGGTTTCTCAAGAACTTTTCCACACCTCAAGATGGCAAACATATTCACTTGCTTGTTGGGACAAGAGGGATCTTGTGATGTTTATGACAATGGTCGTGGTCTTTTGGTGTTGTTGGTGATGAGGTGTATGTTGGAGGTTGTATGATTGTTGTCGTGGTGATTGTTGTTGAAGCGGTGGTTGAAGGATATAGGGTTTTTGTGGTGGTTGTTGAGGTGGAAGAGGGCATAATTAGTTATATTGCGATTGTGGTGGTGGATGAGCATATTGATTGGGGGGGCTTCATATTGTTGAATATGTTACACTTGTATATAGGTGTGGACCATAGGAGCACTAAGGGGCTACCACTTGTCCATTTTATTGTTTGGGTTCACCATGGCGTGGGGGGGAGTCTCCTCTCCTCCTGACAAGAAAGAGTCAAGGCTACTTGATCTAGCATTTGTCCAAGCCTACCAATGGTTTGTCCATGAGTAGATACATCTTTTTTGACTTCATCTAGGCTCCTCAATCTTTTAAGCACTTCATTCTCAAACATTTAACTATATATTTGGACTTGATTTTACCTTGGTTTCTGTTGTACATCATCACCTTGTTGCTTTCGTGAGAAGTTGGGTGATTTCTCCACTCAAGAGTATAGGATTGGGACGAGGGATGAAGGTTGTTGCAATGTTCCCAAAATATTGTATGGCCTTCACCTCTTCCTCAAGGAACTCAATAGATTGCACTGAATGATTGGAGGAACTTCTCACTTGACTTTTTAGTAGATTCATCATGTCTGCAAGGATTTTCATCATTTGTGTATTTGCATCATTTGATCAAGATGGCGGTGGAGTAGATGGGGCGACACCTAGGTTCCTATCATAACCATTGGTTGCACTTGATGCTTTATGTCTTGAATTTTCAGCCAAATGCTCAAATAGGGGCCATGATTCTCAGCAAGCTTGACCATGCATGTACTACAACAAGAGGAATCTACCACGATTTGACCCAATTGAGACAACTCGAAATAAAAAGACAGTAGAAGTTACCAAAAGGGTACTTCATGGTGAATGCGATCTTTCAATAGCTTTCACAATCTCTCCTAACTTTCATGAAATTATTGGTTGAAGTAGGTGATGCTTCTTCTCGTTTGAGTACCTAGGTCATTATTCAAATACTATTTCAGATGTAGACAATACATTGTATGCTAGGGTCCTTTAAAAACCATATCATAAGAAGCCCTTATCCATGGGAGAAAATATGGTGGTTGCATTTCCATTGAACCACGAGTTTGGATTTGCTGTTACGATTTTTCTCAGGAGTAGGCTGTTCCTTTTGTGATCCATTTACACGTGTCTCTGCCCATTGAATGGTAGGGTGCAGATTTTACTCACTTAACACGTGTCAGCATCTTAAACAAGGTACAACCTGTTTCTTAGTAAAACCGTAAAAGCAAATCCTGGGGGTTGAACCACACTGCTTTGGAATGCTAACAAATATCTTATTTCCGTTGCCCACACTCAAGCCGCTTTGACACCCATGTCATTTTTGTCTACTCTCCCATCAATAATGTGGCCGCCCGACTTCCAACGGCTATGGTTGTGCCTTCACCTGCTTCAGTCGCAACCCAAGCCAATAGCCATCCCGGGAACAAACAAGAGTGACTGGGACGTGTCGCGGGACCGTAGGGTGTAAGCGCCGTCCATTCCTCCACACAGGACCCCGTGATCCCATGTGCCACGTGTAAACATCTGTGTTCCCCGACCCCAAAATAACTGAGATCGAAACTGCAATCATCACGCGGTTTCAAAAAGAGAAGCGAGCTCCGAGAGAGTGAGAAAAATCTGGGCTCTCCGCCAGCTTTGCTCGTCGGCGTTCCTCTCGCAGCTGCGTGCACCGGCGTCAGAGAAGACGGTCGTCTTGCGCGTTCAGTAGCTAGATTCGTCCGCAGTCTGCATCATGAATTGCTTGCAGAATCTGACCAGGTACCCGCCTGAGATTCTCCACCCCCTCCGTTTTGGTGACTTACCCTTCTCGCTGTACAACTCCACCGCTCGTATTCATTTCTGTCAAAACCGTTCCAGATCTCCCGCGGTGCCTTTGAGAGGCAATTGGGCTGACTCGAGGAAGCTTCCTGCGGTTGAATTGGTTAGGATTCTGTATCTTCTCGTTCTTTCGATTTTTGTTTGGATTGGTTTGTGAAGGTGGCGTCTTTCTTAACAGAGGATCTTAAAGGCTACGCCCCGCAAGAGACTTGCCATCGCCATGAACGTAAGGATTTATTGGTTTCCTAATGCATCGTCCAATCTCTCTCTGCTGGTGCTATGCCTGCTGATATTCTCCCTGTTTTGGCTCATTGACATGATTTAGTACATTTGCGTTTGATGTGGGAGGTGTAGCTGACGTTTTTATTAGTCTGAATTAAATCTTTGACAAGCTTGTTGATGGCTTCTTTTACTTATAATAGCGCAGACACTTATCCATAGCACAGTGTCCACACACACATTAAGTATGAATTATAATTCTATTTTTTAATTTTGATGTTGATTAGATATATTTCAACTTTACGAAGCATCTATAGTTATTTACTGTCAGTTCTAATAAGACTATAGGTATATCTGCGGTTTCGGAGCATTATGCTGTCGAATAGTGTACGTTAGTCTGTAACATGCATTACAGGGATTAAATCCAAACATGCAGAACGCAATATGAAACATTATTATGCAAAGCATGCCATCAATTTCTTCTTCAAAAAGTTATATGTACTATAGATAGTCATTTCTATAACAGACTGGGAAACCCATTTGTTTGGTCTTATTGGAGTCCGGAATATGGTCAGATCCAGATTCGTCAGAAATTCAACTTTTATTGAATCCAGACTTTCTAAAAGTTAAGGCCAAATTAAACATAAAATCGGGAATATGGGATTTCTTCATAATCCAGAATCACAAGGCATTTAGTACAAATTTTGGGCCATATTTCTAAAATCTAATTCTCCCACTCAAACATGGCCACTATAAGCTGCTCATCTTGAATAAAAGATATGTTAAAAGTTACAAAATCCATTCACATTTTGCATATAGTAATCCTAGAATTGTTGGATAATCAAGATACCTGATACATCAGACGAATTCAGTGTATGAAGTTGGACTATCATAAGGAATTCAATAAGTTCTTAGAAACCTGTTTTGAGGCTAGAAGTACTGGTAATCATCGCTTATTTGAGTGAGGTATGACCCTCAAAACATAACTAGGAACCTTTGTCATTACAGTTTTTGTATTTTATTATCACCCAGCTGCACACGCCAAAGGATTCTAGCGTTGTTTAGATGAGTCTTGTATTGTATAATTTTCTTTGATTTGGGACAGCCCGACAAATCCTGCATTCTAAACTATTCCAGCCTCGCTTGAGGATGACTTTGTTTTTTGGATTTGGACAGGCCAAGTCAGGTTCAACATCAAGTGCTGAGAAGAGCACAACTGAATCCGAAGAGGAAAAATCAGAAATCTACAGTCACAACATGACAGAGGCCATGGGTGCTGGTAAATTTAACCTCAAATGCTACTACTAATCCACTGCAAGTTGCATAACAGTCACAAACCAAAATATGGATGGTGGCTACTCACTTATAGGAAATTGTTTGACCTGATGCCCTTTATCATCTTGCAGTTCTGACGTACAGGCATGAACTTGGTATGAATTATAACTTTATTCTTCCAGATCTGATAGTTGGCTCCTGCTTACAGGTACCTTTTTTGCATCACTAGATTAATCACTTTAGCATCCTAGACCTTCTGACTTTTAGAGTGAGGCATCTGTCTGCAGACCCCTGAAGATGTTGACAAACTTCGCAGCATTGGAGTAAAGACAATATATTGCTTGCAGCAAGACTCCGACCTTGCGTATCCTAGTTGTTGTTTCTGAAAATGCTTTTATGTTTTGTTTTGTTAGGTTACTATTTTTTAATACATATTGTAGTTTACTTAGTGGTATTAATAATCAAATGTCATGCTTTATGAAGACTGCATTACATCTGTCATTTATAACCACATTGCTTAACTACTATGTGTAGATACTTTTCTGTTGACATCAATGCCATACGAGAATATGCTAATAGATGTGATGACATTGAGCATTACCGAGCTGAAATCAGGTAAATGCCCATTGATGAGTTGATTCCCTTTGATTTCAGCAGATCAGTATTCTGATCATTTGACCCATACTGACTTAAAAGAACATTCTTTGACAAGTTCTATGGTAAAAAACAATATTACAATGTCAACCCCGATGTTCCCACTTGGTTGTGTGTTTTACTTTGTAATAAAAGAACATTCTTTGACAAGTTCTATGGTAAAAAACAATATTACAATGTCAACCCCGATGTTCCCACTTGGTTGTGTGTTTTACTTTGTAATAAAACAGTGAAGATATTCTGCTAGGCTTGTTATCTTCTTGATTTCTTCTAGTGTATGTTCTATTGAGAGAACTTGCATAAAAACATACAAGGCTAAGCCTCTACATTTATTTTTGCCAATAAATATATTGATGGTAGTGAAATCTCTATTTTGCTACTCTCTGTCCATGTTATTGATCCTTTTAAAAAATGAGCTTCCATTACCAATATTATGCTTTCAGGCGAAGATTGTGCCATTAATTGAATATGTTATTAGTGGCAGTAAGATTTTGTCTGCTTTGTGTGAGCTGGTCATATAATTCCAGATGACTTCCAAATATATCCAACTTTTGAAATATGGTTTGGTGTACATTCTCTTGCTCATTGCTGTATAATATATACTAGGTGCATGTACAGTTTGTAATGCAGCGTATTTTGATCACCTGTCACAGGAGGATACTCCCCTGCACGTGTCATCTTTCACGAACTTTATATAATGCTCTCTGTCACCAAAATAATTTGATTAGGTTATCCTTAAGTCTGCAAATGATTCATCCTGGCTCTGTAGCTGTACAAATTTCTCCTTTGAAATGAAGTTTTGGATGTTTTTCCAGCAGTCCTTTTAGCATTTCTCTAGTATATGCTAACCACTTGCGGGTAACCCGGATTTAGCTATTCAAGACCAATGACTGCAGGGCATTTTGAATCACATTTATCGGCTCAGGATCAGGCTCTTCATAGTAGGCAATAATTATATAAGAATTAATGCTTCGCCTGTGTGGTTGTTGAGATATCACTGTCACAGTGAATGTAGGCTACTGTAATTGCACACGAACGTTAAGGTTATATTAGAATTTATCATTTGATTACTAGCTCTTTAACTACTAAATTCAACAGGGACTTTGATGCATTTGATTTGAGGCATAGGCTTCCTGCAGTTGTCAGCAAATTACATAAGGCAATAAACCAGAATGGTGGCATTACCTACATACACTGCACTGCTGGTCTAGGAAGGGCTCCAGCTGTTGCGGTAAATATACCTATCTGGTTTAGTTTAAAATTGCAGAATGAAACCAACTAATATAGACACCTGGGATTCGTGTTCCCAAAACATGTATGTTAGTTTCTACTTAAGTGCTTGTGAAACTTGTGAAATGAGGGCGACTTCCCTATTTTTGTTCTGCATGTTTCTGATACTACCTCTTAATATGCTCATAGATTGTGATCTATTGACTGGCAGCATGCTAACCCACCAATATTTCATAAATTATACCGGTATTTTATAGTGCTTATTCAAAGACAACCAATCATTGCCTCCGTGAAATTATTTCAGTTAGCATACATGTTTTGGGTTCTCGGATATCCACTAGCAGAGGCACACAAGCTACTACTGGTAAGCACTTCTGTTAGTTTTGAGTGTTGCGGTACTGTATTAGAATCCTCATACTCAACTGTCCTGAGGATAGTTTGTGGATGAATTTGCTATTTATTCATATTAAAATTTTGTTTTTCATTGTACAGGCTATACTTTGAGGTTGACTGTTAAGAGTTTCTTTTCATGATTGTCTTTTTCTATTTATTGCAGAGTGAGCGTCCTTGTTTTCCCAAGTTAGATGCCATAAAGGGTGCAACTACTGATATTGTAAGCTGTAGCAATTGATTTCTGCATCTCAATTAAATATTGTAATTATTTTCTGTAATCTGAATTTGAGCAGTTTCATTACTAGGTTAAACTTATCCTCTATACTGATTTAAATATAACCACTGCTATGCGGTATATGTTGTAGCGTTTCTCTCCTCAAACAAGCACTAATTTTGAAAAATATGTAGTTGCTCTTACTGGCATAGTCACGAATTTGGGATTCGGTATTCATTCAGCAAGGTTAAGAATTTCGGCATTCCGGAATTATGCTGAAGTTCGAATAAAATTTGACAAAAATTAGGTCAAATATTCAGGAAGGCAGGATAACATTTGGACAATTCAATATTTGTGTATATATACATAAAACTACATATATATAAATGTACGCACATGATAAATAGATAGACATATAATTATGTGTACACACATGATTTTCTTATTGATTATCTATTCCCAAATGCCGATCACGTTACATGTTCTCTAAATGAACAATACATGAAATTCAGGTACAATTTGTGAAATTCAGGGATAATTAGTAAAGTTCATGAATAATTGTTGAAACAGTACAGGTTTCTGGTGAAATTCTGACGTACCATTCTTCACATGAAAAGTTAGTGAATTATACACTAATAATTGAAAAAAAGGAGGATTTTCTTACTATGCTTATTGGAAGAGAAGATAGAAAAGACATAGCAGAACGTTCAACTTCTAACATGAGATAATGATAATCATATCAGGGTTATAGAGTACACACAACTCATTTCTTTGTAATTCTACATCTACAAAGCACGCATTCACCATACTATTATTTCTCTTTTGTATTGCACTGTTTGTCAGTCGTACTCACTCTAGAAACTCCCTCTAATTGGCGAGCCTAAAAAAATAGCTATGACGAGCTTAGACATCAGAAAGAAACTTGAGATTAGACGTGAGCAACAGATAGGAGGGTAGACGGTAAAAAAAAATCCCCCCAAAATTCCCCCTCTGCTATCCAGATACTTAAAAAAGCCATGCAATTTTAGAAATTCTTTAAAAAATTCCCAACTATGCTTCACATGTTGCAACCGGCATAGCTGCGCATTTTTATATAATATCCACGGTAACTTCAGTTCTCTTGTTTAGATTTGAAAAAAAAATAAAAATTATTTACATACTTCTTGTATTACATGAACATAGGCAAAAAGTTGGGCACAGGTCAGTCCGAGTTAAACAAGTATCTGGGTTTTGACTAGTAGTCTGACCAGGATGAGCTGGACCCAGATTTTTTGTAAGATACTATTGAACCTGATTTTGTACTGTGTAACCGAAAACTAAACTGGAATTCACCAATTTTTATACTTATCAAATTTGTATTGAATAAATATAATGTGATCCATAATTGATCATATTTTCCCTTCTAGTAAGGGTGCAAATTGTTTAATAAATTGAGTTATTACTATTTTTTTGTCGAACCTCTCTCAGGTAAGGCCACCTTGATTCGCCCTAACAAAGTAAAGCTCAGGACAGATAGATGATGCTAGGCATCCCCACACCTCACCCACTAGCATGGAGTTTTGTCCAACGCTGGTCCTGGTTGATGCGCTTGTTAAAGGTTTTTTTCCCCTAAAATTTACCCTAACAGAGTAAAGCTCAGGACAAACACATGATGTTTTGGCATCCCCGCACCTCACCCAGTACTATGGATTTTCGTTGCTAGGATGGCCCTGGTTGATGCGCATGTTAAAGGTTTTTTCCCCTAAAATTTGTCCCCAAGGGGATTCGAACCCAGGATCTCATATTTATGGGAGAATTCTTCGCATGTGAGTTACTGATATTTGATACTAATTTAAACTAAAAAGATCTTGTGGTGATTATTATAATACTATAAAATAAAAAATGTGAAATTTATGCATCACATGGTTCTTATTAATAAAAATGTGAAAAGTATAGAAAATTAAATAATTTGAGTTCAATTTTGAATTACACATTAAAAAATCTGTCGAGCAGTATTTTGTGAAAAAACTGGTACCATCTTGTTGGGTTAAAGTATTTTGCATACCTGAATTGTCGTCTAACTCAGAGTGTAACTAGATCCAATCTTTTGTCTATGGTCATGTAATAAAGGAAATACATAAAAATAATGTTGATACAAAATTATCGATTATCGTCTAAGTAAGGAAAATGGTATGATGGTGGATATTTTGTAAAAGAAATGCAAGTTGTTAGCTTTGCAGTTATTAAAGGTAGGAGACTAATTTTTGGGGCTCAAGGATTTCTCAAACTACAAGGAGTTTCTGGAATATTCAGAGAGGGGGGGATAAAAAAATCTCAAAAAATATTTATAACTCAATTTATGAAATAATCTACGCCCTTGAAAATTTATGAATAATAAAATATTTATGCATTAATAATTTGGCAAGTATAGAAATTGGTAGAATTCAAGTTTAGTTTTTGGTCGCATGGTATAATACTTGGTCCGACAATATCTTGCAAAAAAATCTAGGCCCATCCTATCCAGTTTCGACTACTTGTCTAAACCCAGGAACTTGTGTGACTCGGACCACCATGTTCCCAAGTTCGTATCTATAATCATGTAATTAAAGAAACATATTGACATTATATAAATAAATATTAATTATTTTATAACGAAATAAGAGAAATGGCGTGACAGTGGATATTTAATAGAAATACACAATCCGTTAATAAGAAACATGCAATCCATCAGCTATAACGACTGGTGACAATGTGGATTAGTTGGGGTTAAAGCATTTCTCCAACCGCATGGTGTTTTTTGGGATACTCTGAAAGAGGGGGGGGGGTGGAAAAAAAATCTAAAATACTGGCTTTAAGCTGATGCAATAACTATGTTGATGTGTATGTGTATGTGCATAAATGCTTTTGAACTAAGAGAGAGAAATCAAGGTCTCTCCATCTATAGTTTATATTATGTTCAAGAATGTGAGAGTTCATCTGTAAACATTGCCCTTAAGTGCAGTTTTAGGACAATAACAATCCAGAAAAGAAGTTAAGATGAAGTGGTTTGGTAATATCCTCACCATGAGAAGCCTACATATAAGAAAAAACCATATATTTATTTTTAAAGTTTTGAGCGTTTGAAGAAGGATTTTACATAAGTTGTTTGTATAGGTAAATAGGGACAGGACCTCACTCAGAATTACAATATAGATTGTCAACTAGGTAATGGGCCTCCCTATAGTTTAGGGTTGTAAAAAGATTGAATTTGAATTGGAGAGCGCAAAATCTATTCTGAACTAGTTTCCAATCTAAACAAAATAACCAGAAACTGAATCTGACTGGAGTTTGATATTATTGAATCTGAACAAAAATAAATAAATTACAGAAAATCAATGAATTATAAATCTAGAATATAGAATACACTTATTCTTATAAATTAACGTCTTTAAATATGTTTATGTCGAAGGTATCATAGGAAAGATATATATTTCAAATATATGTGCTAAGTTCAGATTTTTTGCCCGTATACCAATCATGTGATTTCTGATTTGATCAGAATATGATATTCAAATTTTAATATCCAAACAGATCCTTCAAATATAATTTGTTATTATTTTGATTGTGTATACAAATTATATCAGTCGAATTCATAAGATCCATTTACACCCCTAGCTTGGTTGTGCATAGAGGTAAAGGTAAAGGACTTGAAAGTTACAATGCAAGAGATCGTAGAAGATTCTTAAAAGTGCCAGGTCTTCGACAACTTGGTCTTAGAATTTAGAACAACTAATACCTCTCCTTGTACATTATGATTCTACGAGATCTCATTGTGCATCTTCATTTCAACAAACCACCCCCATTGTTGTAGCAATTGGAAGCTTCATATGTTGAACAATGTGATGTCTGACCTTGTAATGTGTGTTGCGGGATCTCACTAACAAGTGACCTTTTTCTTTAGTAGAATCAAAATCTCCATAAACCAGAGAGATTTTGATTTGGTTCTATGGCCATACCAATAAGTTTAGACAACGTTTTTAGTTTCCTAATTATTTATTACAGACTTTCTTTTATTATCTCCAACAAGTGAGCTTTTTCTTTAGTAGAATTAGAATCTCCATAAACCAGAGAGATTTCACTTTGGTTCTATGGCCATACCAATAAGCTTAGACAACTTTCTTAGTTTCCTAATTATTTATTACAAACTTTCTATTATTATCCCATGTCTTTTAAAAGATGTAGGACGTAATACTGTTAAACCTACTCAAGAAAGAATGAAAACATGACGAATGGCAAAAGGAAATAGCTCATATTCTTCAAATGTTTCTTCTATTGATGTTGTACAACCTTTATATAGGCACATAAAACAATATAAGTTAGGTGGTGGTCAATGTGGGACTGAACCACATGGCTTTACACAAAATCCAAAATAAAAGGGAAGTAAAACACAACCTAAATAAAGCAAATGAAAGCACAAAAAAGTCCAATGATTATCAGATCAATTTATAAGTACACAAATTGGTGTTTGTACTACATCAACTCCCCTCTAATGCAAAAGACTCGACTTATCAAATGAGGTACTGCGTTAAAATATTGGCATCATTGCGGAGGTGATCTGTGTTGTTGGTAGGTGGGCAACATGCCATCAAACTAGGAGTGCCACATAATTTGTGAATAGTGTCCGGTCTTCAAGAACTATGTTAATATGTTCGGGCGACATTTGAGAAGTTGAGGGAGAGGAGGCTGAGCTAATGAGGGAAGTGAGGCGCTGAAATGAATTGAAGAGCGGGTGGAGGGGTCTCAAACGTACCACTATGAGGATATAGATCTTCCACATTGAATGATGAATTAATGCTCCAGCGTGGTTGTCGTTCCCGTACATGTCTTTGCAGTGTAGGAAGGTTGGTTTTGGGTAGGTAGGGCAATGAGGTCAATAGGATGGCAAGTTTTGTAACCATGAACGACTTCAAAGGGGTTCTTCTTAGTGGACCTGTCCACACAACTATTGTAGGTAAATTTCGTAGTTGGCAAATGCAAATCGAACTTCCCATAAGGCATGGGAAAAGGTCACCTAAACTCCCATTGATCACCTCAGTTAGTTGGCAGTCTGAGGATGGAAGGCCGTGAGTTGGGTGTCAAAAGATTTTCCGCATTGTCTTCCAAAAATAGTTGACAACATTCACATACCGATTGAACACTAAGGTGGCAGAAGCTCATGTAGCTTCACTACCTCATTGAAGAAAAGACGGGAATAGGCATCGGAAACTACATGGAATGAAGTGCGCCTTCTAGGAAAAGCGATCAACAACCACAAAAAGAGAGTTGTGGCCGTGAAAACTGCAGGAAAGATCAAGAGTGAAGTCAATACTTTGATTTTTTCTAAGCTCGTGGGGAATAGGACATGGAGTGTACAACCACATTTTTTGCTTTATGGCTTTTGCCAATTAGCATGTACGGCACTAAGAAACGACACATGCCACATCACAATGCAAAGAAGGCTGTTACAGCCTATTAATGATAAGATTAGTGATTTATCCCTACCAAACTAACCAGTTAGGCCGTCGACAATTTGACATGTAATTTTCAAACAAGTAAATTGTGAACAGAAGCATTGGGAACACATAGTTGGTAATACGGAAGAGGAATCCTCCTAGAAGCAGAAAATTAGAAGAATGGGTAGAAGGGTTTCGAAGAAGCTATGAGTAGATCACTTTAAATTCTAGGCAAGAGGGATACTGATCTTCCAAAAGGTTAAATCCGACAACTTCAAATTCTCATAGAGTGAAGTGTGGTCATGCAACGACCCAGAGCATTGGTCGCCTTGCTCTGAACACTTTGAACAATGTTTGAGAAAGGTGTATCCCTGGAGAAACTCACACCACTTGGCGTGACAAACACCCGAGCTCTTTTGGGACAGTTCAGGAAGCATAGAGCTTGATGATCCAGCCACATGTTGAATTCCTTCATAGATGGTGACACAAATGATGTAAAAACTGAACGACATCTCAGAACTCCTTGTTATAAGTGGAATATTTGCGCTTAGTGTATTGACTTTCTTCCTCAAGAAGGAAATGGGATTGCCTTCTTGAGTTCTACACTTGAAGCATCACATGACCCCTTGAAAGGAAGAGAAAAATTAGGGAAGACAAAGAACATGGCCTTCCACCATTTTCTTTTTCAAATCTATGAAGGCTCGTGTAGTAGGTGTGGTTTAAGTCAATTTGTCGTGGTTGAGAAGTTCAGTGAGTGGAGTTATAATCATGTTTCCCGAATAAAGCACTGATAAAAGGTGGTTAACCCATGGAAACTATGTAGCTAGGTACTTGGGCTTTGGGCACTCTGTGATGACTTTGCTTTTCTCCGGGTCGGGGGAAACACCAACGCCGGAAATGATGACCTTGTTTTAAAGAAAGGAACACTTCATGAAGTGAATGTATATTTTTTTGGATGAAGTGTTTTAAAAACAAGATGAAGATGTGCGCTATGGTCTTGGTTTTTTTGAAGAGCAAAATGTCATCAAAGTAAACCACTAGAAATATTCTAATGAGTGGCCAAAGAACATAGTTCATGACTCACATGAACGTGGTCATGACATCGAACAAGCCGAAGGGCATGACCAACCATTCATATAACAATAAGGAAATTTAATAGTTGGTTTCTATTCTTGCATCTCCTTGATATGGATTTGCAAGTCTATTTTGAGAACCATTGGGATTAATAATATGACTTGTCGCTAAGTCTGTGAGTGGGACAATGGCACTTATTAGTGATTTTGTTGATAGATCGACAATCGAGACACATTCTTCAAATACCATCTTTTTTGGGAGCTAGGAGAGCGCGAACTGCATAGAGGCTCTTGCTCTCACAAATGAAACCCTTGAGGTGGAGGGTTTCGATGTGATGTTTCAACTCAAGTTCTGTTAGGTTCATGCGATAATGTAGGTGATTGGGAAGGGTTGAACCTAGAATCAGATCAGTCTGATTTTATACATCACACTAAGGTGGGAGATCATCATGTTTCTCTGAGGGTGTCGTGGTCCTTGAACTTGTCCAAAAGGTTTTAAGAAGTCTAGGTGAAGGAGCTGAAGGATCAGGGGAAGTGGTAGTCTCCTTGTTGTACAAAATATTGAAGGATCAAGGGAAGTGGTAGTCTCCTTGTTGTACAAAATATACATACTTTTAAATTCACGATTGGCATCCTCTACTTTTGTGCAGGTGACAAGGTGTAGGGAATGACAAGGGTTGGGCCGTTGAAGGCTTTTCCATCAGATGAGTGGACTAGAGAGGATTAGGGGAAAGTAGAATGTTTTAACCCTTATGTTGGAAGGTGTAAACACTTGATCGACCCTCATTGCGAGCATCGATGTCTCCAAGGACATCCAAAAATTACATGACTAACATCCATGGGAGCAACATTACACCAAACATCATTGAGTGCCCAAGTGAGTGGTACAAGACAATGTTGGGTTAGCAGGGCTGTAAATGGGTGCGGGTAGACCCGCAAATCCATACCCTTAAAAAACCGTCATGGGTCTAAACTTTTGGACCCGCAGAATCGTGGACCTCATGCTCATTAACCCACATATATGCGGGTCCACTAATAGGTATGCTTGGACCCAGACTCGTAGACCCGTGTACCCACTATACATAAATAACTGCTTAAAAATATGTTATTATATTATACTTTACTAGTCTAATCAATATAATATTTGAGATTACATATTACTCTAATTATAACAAGGTTAAGGCTAGTCATCTAACTGAGAATTAACTATTCTAATTACAATCATGAGCAACATATGTAACCTTGAAATCAAAATAGTTACATGATATGCTACATAATTAAAACACTATGACAATGACTACAAATAAATAATTAACTCAGATGATCTTTAATTAACAAAGTATTACATTTTTTAATTTAACTACTGCTTGTTTATATCCAATATAATAGTAATATCTCGTTGTATTTGAATACATAAAGCATAGTGGTCATTTTTCTTACATAACCATGTGATGTTTATATAGAACCACTTAATCGTATACCCGCACCGTAGACCCGCCATTATTGCGGGTATGGGCATGGTAGATGGGTATGGTTAGGCCTGCACCATACCTGCACCTCTTTACACCTCTAGTTATAGGTAAGCTCATTTGATTTACCAATGAACCTTGTGAAGTTGAGGGTGGGGTTCCAGACAAAGGTTTAGATGTTTGAGTCCTTGGCGAGAGATGTTTTGTGAATTTCTATTGTCTATCAAGATCTTGCAACTTTTTCCAGTGTGTTTGAAACTTGTCTGGCAAAATTTTAGTCTCTTTGCATTCAAAGATGGAATGGTAAGAACATGCATGACATGTAGGTAAGACATAGTTAGGTTCATCATTGGAATGCTCAGAGGCATGCAAAACATCCTTTATACTCAGTCATGTCATCCTAAGGGGTGCATTCACAAAAATCTAATTACATGAGCAAAGCACGGTGGGGGCATTAAGATGTAAGGTGGTTTGTGTTGCGGCAAGGATTTGAGTTTCACTTACCATACCTCTGAATACTCAAATCATGCACCTACATTGATCCTACCACATTCAATCCAAATCAAAGTACCATAATTTTTTCTATCTCACATATCTGTAGTTATATTATATGTTTCAAATGCTAGATATTTGCATTTTCTATGTCGTGCTATTTCGTTTCATATACTTCATAATTACTCAAATAGATACATATACTCCATAATAACTTAAATCTTGTCTCTAGTCAACTTATAAGGTCACTTCATGTTCCCTCAGATCATGTTTGAAAAACCCAGCCTTAAGGCAGGGTTAGACGTTATAGTTTGTATCATCCTCATTGTCAACTTCTACTTCAGGCCATCAACTTTCATGTCTACTTATGCTTGGCAAAGCAAAATGGAGCAAATACCTACCACTTGCAACCTACTCCTTCCTCTCTCACATATACACCACCCTTGTTGTCACAGTCAAACAACACCAAGCAAGTTGTCATAATCAAACAACACCAAACAAGTTGCATGTCCTTCCACCAGTATTATCTTATCTCTAGCATTTCCTTAATCGTTCTCTTATAACCAAGGTTATATTTCAAATCCCTATTAAAATATTACCTTTGTAATAAGAGAAACTTAATGATGGAAACTACATTTGAAAAATAATTTCATTCATGTAATTCAACTTTGTCGAACAGTACCCCCGAGTGTGGGTATTTATAAATATAACGTAGTGGAAGCCCTAATTGGCTTATTTGTGCTCATGACCCTAAGGAGTTAAGAAACAAAACTAATTAATTGAGAACTTTCAAACAAGTCCCCAACTATTACATCCAACTCCTAATACTAAATAGTTGTGCAAAAACCCTAGATGAAAAATAAAAGAACTTTTTAAAAGTCGCACAAATAAAAGACTACCACGTCACATTCTAATCAAGATAGCCAAACCCTAGCCATGCTCAGGATGGCAGTCCGTCCTGCATCAACTCCCCCTGGGTTGACAAAATGAGCCTCCCACGAGTGGGGGGGTGTAGTTGTAGTACTCCATAATAGTCTGAAGTGGATGTCATATGTCCAATGGACATGGTATGTTGGGGTGAGTCAGCATCATTCTGCTCACAATCACTAGGTTCAGTGCATGGAAGTACATCCTCATACTCTATGTCATCCTCTTTCTTGGCATTTGTTGTCACATAGGAAGCACAAATATGACATGGATATGGACATGGACATGGACATAAGACGCGATATGAAGATTTTAGGAAATGTAGGACATAGACACGACGATGGACGTGACAATTTTTCATTATTTTATAAATAAATAATAAGCAGTATATATATGTATGCATATATATATGTACATATACATATATATTTACATATAAGAAATGCAAATTAAGACAATCTCCTTTTGTTGTAGATTAACTCCAAAAGCAATTGGTAATTGTATAACTACAACATTGACGAATAATATCCAAAAAGAGGCCATTTTGTTCAACACAAGTTAGGAGAAATACTTATATTGAAGTCCTTCCATATTTCATGTAACACTTAATCATGTAATGAGACTATTGAGAATTGATGCTATCCTTTGTCATGTAGCCAATTGTATAGCTACAATATTCATCATCATCACCATCTAAGCCTCTATCCCTACCATGTTGGGATCAACTACATGGTGTTTCTTTTCCAATCAGCTCTGTTATGTTTCGTATTCTAATCAAAGATGTAAAGATTCAAAATCTCTCTTTATAAGCTCTTTCCGGGTTAGTTAGTTCTGCCTCTTCTTCTTTTAGTTGTGCTTGACTTGATAGCATTCTTTGTGTGGGTACGTTCGTTGGTTCATGTCCATACCATCTCAGTCGGCCTTGGCGCAACTTGTCCTCAATACTCGCCACCCTCACTTTGTTCATGATGTAGTCATTTTTCAAGCGATCTTTTCTTGTCTCCCCACAAATCCATCTCAACAATGTATTTTGGCCACATTCATCTTGTTGAGACCTTCACTGCCCAACATTCACTCCCAAATAGTATGGTTGTCCTTATAGTTGTTCTATTAAACTTTTTAATCTGAGAGGGATCTTCTGGTCATATAATACTCTATTTGCACTTGCAGTGATCCTATGACAAACATCATCTTAACACCCTCATCTATTAAAATAATCGAACCCAAGTAACGGAATTTATAACATTTTGGTACATCCACTATGTCCAATTTGGCCCCACCATTCACAATTCTAGATCAACTGAAATTACAATGCATATACTCAATTTTTCTCCTAATCATCAATTCATAGAACACAATGAAGCCCATAGCGACAATATTGATGAATAACATCCATAGAAGAGGCCATTTTTTGTCCAATACAAGATACAAAAAAGATAGATTTTGAGGTCCGTCCGTATTTCATGTAACACACATGTATATTATAGGGTAGACAATATCGTTTGACTTAATCCTAGTCTCCTACATGACTATAGGATCTATAACGTTGAAGTTTGAGCAACTAGAAGGTGCAACTAGATTATCAAATTGGGTATAAAATGTTTGCACATGTATTAATAAGATTTGACATGCGTATCTATTTTAATACAATTTTATGTATTTAGGTAGCAACAATTAAGATAAATTCATAACTAAATATTGAAGAAAGTGAGATATAGAGAAAGATTTGAAGAAAAAGGTGAAAGTATTCATTGTTATGAATTAAGAATGAGGTCATAGTGAACATAATTATTGAAGTAGATAAGGATTAAAGATTAGTCTTTATCTTTGATGAAGTTGATCAATTGTGCACATATAGATGAAGGCCCCAAACCTAAGAGTAGATGTAAGAGTCGAGAGATTGGAAATGAAGTTATGAAAATTAGCATGTTGTATATATGGTGTGGGCTTTTAGTGGGTTGGGTCGTGTCACGTGTGTCCCGAAAGTGTCCCAAGCGTATATAAAGAAATGAAAAATAAAGTTGGACACAACTAGAGGAGCGTCCAATACATATTAAGGCATTTCGAAAGAATATGGGTGCCCAATACCTATTTGGTACTGGTATGACACATGTTTTGAACTGTTTGTTGCTTCCTAGTTGTCACGATTATCAAACATTTGGGATACTTCTTTGGATGGTGTTTGTAACCTTGGCATGGGAAGCAATGCACCTTGGATGGTGTTGATGTTGATAAAGACGTGGGAGTCAATGACGTGATTGAAGTAGTGCCAGTTGTTGGTGTAAATGTGGCATCACCAAGTAGGCTCCATAATAGGGGTTTAACATGGTTGTTCATGCTCTATTTATGTGATCTATGTCGAAATGTGTATAGCATCATCCATGTTGGAGATGTGTGAGGTAGCTAAGGTGGTTGCGATTAGGAAAGAAAGACCACGACAGGACATCGTGATCATGGTTGTGTCATCCCAATAAACCTCTTACTTGTAGACCAAATCGTTGAATTTGTTTGTAACTCATCAACGAGATTTGTGCCCCACTTCAAATCAAATAACTTGAGGCATTGTCGCTTGTAGTTGACCGGGATGAAGTAGGATTCCATGTCCGCCTTCACGTCGATCCATGTATTCATGCAACAAATGTTACCAACTGTTTCCACCACGTGAGGGTAGTGCCTCGCAACTTTACCTCAACAAACAATAGTTGATGCTCCTCTATTAAGTGGTACCAACCGTAGAACTGGTCGATGTTGTGCAATCAATCATAGAAACTTGTCAGAATTGTTGTTGTTGTGGAAGTCATGACATTGATCTTAAGTAATCGATCAAGCTGCAGCCACGTGAGGACATCGATTGGAGGTGTATGTTTGTTATCTAATTTTGTCAATTGTCCCGATTCTGATTATCCTGCAGAAGGCGATCTATGCAAGTGGCGACCGTGTCTTTAATTATTGTAATGTTTGCTTCTTGGACTGCAAAAAGAGTGTCATGCTTGTTCAACTTGGCATTGGAGTTGTTCCTCACCATGGTTCAAGCTGATGACGTTTCTAGTTGTTGATGAAGTGTGACTCAGCCTCATGACCCACGGATCCAACTTACGACACTGACTTGGCCAAAAGATTTTTTTTTTAATTGTAGGTAGCTAGGAAGGCACAGATTGAGATCTGAAAATTTTAAATGTAGTGTAAGACTCCCTAGTCGTGGATGACGCTCGAGATTGAAGATGGTGCCCAAAAATTCAATTTGAGGCTCACAAAACGATAACATGGTAATTCTACAGTATACTTTCAAATTCTCATGTAGCTACTGTTAACTCATGTCTATGGTTGTTAACCTTAATGCTTGGTGCTTGTTGTTTCAATGGCCGCCTTAGGGGAACCTAGAGGGGCCTTTGGCAACCTAATAAATTACGGTCCCCTAGCTGGACCACTCCAGAGAGGAGGCAAGGATTCACATTATGTTGTGCACTCACTGGTTTTCGCTAGTGAGGAAGAAGAGGCCCTCATGCATCCCTCTATGGCTATCCACCTTCAGTATCATCCTTGGTTGGCTACTAGAAGGTTGAGGAAGCTAGTTGCATGTCGCATGTGGAATCACCATGTGACCATTGTTGGAGTCGGTGAGCTCCTTTAGACCAGTGCTATATGTTGGCACTGTAATGCCAAGAATACGATAGGTTTGGGACTCTGTATGGTGGTTTCTTGGAGTATACCAAAGAATAAAGGAAGAGTAAAGAGTTCAGGGTGAAGGTGATGGGAGATCTAAAGGAGAACCGGAGAATGAAGATGATCCAGGATGAAGAGTGTTGACCGGGATAGGTGGGTTAGGCCACACATGGGGTTTTAGTTGTTCCTTGGGGTCCTGTGATTTAAACCTATGTTTAGATCTCACACTCTTTTCCATTTGATGCAAATTAGATCTGTAAAACAAATTCAACTCTGTTGGACAGTAACCCGTGCACGGCTATTTATAGATAACACACATGAAGCCCTTATTGGCTTATTTCTTCTCAAGACCCTAGTGAATTGATAAACAAAAACAAAGTAATTGAAAACTTTCAAACAAGTGCCCGACTGTTACATGTGACTCTTAATACTGAAACAATTGTGAAGTTTAAATGGGAAATAAAAGACAAGTAATCAGAAGACATTATAAACAAAGGACATCTATGACACGCTCTAATTGAGATGCACCAAACCCTAACTAGGCTATAGATGAGCAGCCTATGGGACATCACTCAATCCACATGATCCTGTTATATTTCCAAAAAGAGACAACGAAACAAAAACACTCCTTACGAAGTGAAAAAACAAGGTTCTTATCTCTTTTGTTTTATTGATAAGAGTGTGCATCGACATTCATTTTTTAGGTTGTTGTTTGACCATGTTCTCTCCTTAATAGGTGGTTGTTAGCATGTTATTAAACACATGCCTCGATGTGCTAGAGGTGTATGCCTTGAGGCAAGGCGACGTAAGTTTATGCGAGGTGTATCGGGGTGTTGTGGAGTTTTTGAAGCATAAGCCCCAATATGTGTGTCTAAAAAGCCTAGATTACCCTACTTTGGCCTAATAGGGTCCATGCTATCCTAAGAAGGGTGGCCGAGATGGAGTTGGGAGCCGGCCCCCCCTTTGTCAATGCCTTGCCCCAAAAGAAGGGCGGGCGCCGAAAAGGAAGCAGTCCAGCCTTTTCGACGAAAGTGTCTGCTTGGTAGGCGCTGCCTACTCACCCTTTTCTCCACAAGCAATGCTCTTCACACGAAAGAAGTTCCCTTCGGATCATGGGCTTCCCCCTCGGGCAGCGCCCCGGAAAAAAGCACAGACGAGCCACATGCAGGGAAACTTGCACGTGTTGTGGAGTTTTTGAAGCATAAGCCCCAATATGCGTGTCTAAAAAGCCTAGATTACCCTACTTTGGCCTAATAGGGTCCATGCTATCCTAAAATTGTGTATATATATGTATATGTATGTGTGTGTTTATAACTATAAATATGCTATATATTGTGTGTATGTACACCCATACTAGTGTATGTATGCATGTATCTGTATATATATTACTATATTCGAATGCATAGTTATATATATAGAGTCAGGCTAGAATACACTCGAGTGTACAGATCGCACGAATACACTCAAGTGTGTTTACGTATCAAGACTATTTTTTACATAATGTAAACCATTGATCTTCACCGTCATACTATATCTAGGCTACACACAAATTTTGAGCCCATTTGAATGGGTGTAAGTCACTCATCCAAGGGCAACAAAATCGACGCGCAAAACTAATTTGAAATGCATAATTTTTGCAGTCTTTATAACATGACCTATAAATGTCCAAATGTGCTCAAATTTTGTGTATGGTATGAGCTATTCACAAGATGTTTAAGAAGACCAACGAATTAGATTTTTGAAAAAATATTGCATCATGAAAAACTACTTGAGTGTATTCTGCTCTGAATACACTCGAGTGTATTCTAGCCTGACTCTCTCTCTCTCTCTCTCTATATATATATATATACATATATATATGTGTGTGTGTGTGTGTGTGTGTGTGTGTGTTTATATAACTTCGCCTAGGTTCTGTACAACTTGTACAAATGTAGTCGTTCCCAAGCTTGTTGATGGCTAGCCATAAAACTTTTATCACTCATTTTATGACATGAAGCTCAACATGGTTGGATTGAGTCTTACATGATGGTGATGGTGCCTATCGATACAATTTGAGGGTTATGCATCACTTGACTGAGATGAAATTGCCTTGATACGTCTCATACACTTTTATACATTGGATGTTAGACCAATAATGATTCAGATTTTGGAAGACTAGATATTTACTCTCATTTGTAATGGATAGAAAAGACTATTTTTGTTGTAAAGTAAAAGAAGGCTATGTGATATATTTGATAAGAGGTAGCCCCTTCCGATATATAGAAGGGGGAAGTGTACAAACTTTAAATTAAACCTAATGGGCCAAGACACACTAAGGTCCATATACAAAGAGACTCAAATAACTTAATTAACTAAATGAATCAGACTCTCTAGCACTCCCCCTCAAGCTGAAACTTGGGAGAATCCCAAGTTAGCTTGCAAACAGAGATACTAAAGACAAAGAAGCAGAATAAAAAGATAAACCAAGCTCATACAAGAATATTTCTCCCCTTCATGATTACGATAGAGCACTTATCCCTTAAATTCTCCCCCTCAAGTAGATAACCCGGAGTAGGTATGCCAGTAGGTGAAATTTAAGATATGTCACAGGTGTAGGTCACAAATAGGTAGCAGAAGCTTCTTCATCAAAGGATGTGACATATGGAGTAGTAGTAAACAACAACAAGAAGGCGTCATAGTCTTTATCATAGTCGTTATCGTTGCAGTCTAGAGAATGTTGGTTCATAGTAGAAAAGTCCCGAGAGTGTTGTGTCACAAAAGAAAAGTCCAGAGAGTGTTGGTTCACAGTAGAAAGTTTATAGAATGATGGTACATAGAAGAAAAGTCCAGAGACTGTTGGTTCACATAAGAAAAGTCTAGAGAGTGTTGGTCCACAATAGAAAAGTCTAGAAATTGTTGGTTCACATTTCAGATAGTCACAAAAGAAAAGTCCAGAGAGTGTTGGTTCACAGTAGAAAGTCTATAGAATGATGGTACATAAAAGAAAAGTCCAGAGACTGTTGGTTCACATAAGAAAAGTCTAGAGAGTGTTGGTCCACAGTAGAAAAGTCTAGAAAGTGTTGGTTCAGATAGTCAATGTGTGCAAGGCATAGACAATGTCAACATGCAAATAAAACACAGATAAAAAGTTGAAAGTAGAGACAAAGTAGTTAAATAGAAGACCATCAATTCAAATAAACAATTAGTAAACATGAAGCTACCATTAGTAAGCTCCCCAGTAGTATATAGTAGTGAGAGGCTTTCAGATGCAAAGATCAATAGTAGAAGTCCACAAACTCTTCAAGAAGTGCATAGAGATCCACAAATATATAGAGCAGCAGAATATAATGTTCCTCTAATGCATCTTATCTCTCCTCTATTTCTCCCCTTCATACCAACCACGGAAAGAACCAAGAGTGGTTGGGTGGACAAGTCAGATACAACAACAAAAAATAAATATGTAGGCAGCTATGTGGAGGATGTCAACCAATAATTCGAGTCAATGTGCAACATGGGATTAGATAGATCCAGTTTTAGATCAAAAGTCAGATCTGGTTAAAAATCTAGTTAACAATAGTGATAGTATGTATGGGAGGACAAAAATATCAAGCTGTGTATGTAGACATAGCAACATACATCTAGTATTGCTATGGATGATTTTCTCCTTCCAGAAGATGCCCTTGTACTCCTTGTGGAGAATGATGAAGGGTTGCTAGCATAGATGTGCGGGAGGCAGGTCTTGATGCTAATTAAATCAACTTAGTTGTCTGAAGATCCTTGGATGTTTTTGGTCATAGCTCATAAAAAAACACAGTTTCCGATCAGGTTGCGGAAACAAGAATAACATATTCATTAAGTCGTAATCCTCTATCAACACATGACAGGTGAAGATTTCACAAGCTATAAAGGGAAACTCGAAACATCATATCTTCTCAGAACCCTTAGGAGAATCTTCAACAATATAACAAAGTAGTTGCTCTAGTTGATCCCTTTGCTAAAGAAAATTAAATAGGTGCTCAGACTATGGGGTCTTGCATCTGCTCTACGGAATGACATGCCGGAGGAGCGGAAGGAGGATAGCTGTGACCGCAAGAGGGAGTGCAGGAGAGCGGTCGATAAAATGAAGGGACATACTGGATTGAGGATGAAGACCACCCACCGGAGAATGAGGGTTCGTCATCATCTTTTTTGGACTGTGAGTGCATTGAGGAAGATGAGGGGAAGGGACCAGGTGGTCCTCTAGTCAACTGACTCTGAAAAAGAAGGCGGAGACACCATCTAAGAGGAGTAAGTCTTCAGCTACGCCAAGTAGGGCGGCAACGCCGAGAAAGAAACTATCTTTACATGATACCATACCTCCTGGAGTTTCTGAACAAGACATCATTGTCGACAAAGAAGCAACATTGCAATTTGCAACACTCAATTGCTCTCTCGCTGGGAGAAGCCAACCTCGATCCTTTCCCTACCGTCAAAGATGCTTCTCTTATCGCTAGTTCCTAGTGCAAGTCTTCGGGAGAGGGAAAAGGAGAAAACATGGCCCTCAAGCCTTTCCTCAAGTGCAGATCACTAAAGATGAAGTGGGTGCTTCTTCACCTTTGATCAAGCTTACAGTGGTGGGCCTTGGGCCGAACAGAGCGGAACCCTGCAAAATGCAATTGCAATGCAGACGGGCCAGGGAAGTTTCTTGGAGGTGGCAGTGGAAGTGCGGCCGGTTAAAGGGGGCAGGGAGATCGTGAGTTGGTTGGTTGCGTGTGGATGGGATCACAGTTGAATTTTACGGGTTTGTCGGTAGGTGGCGGTGAGCGAGAATGAGTTTGTTGGATGTGATGAGGGTGGCATATACATATAGGGTGCAACATGTATGTTTGGACCATGAAGGCTGGATGGGGATGCTCGGCCGGCGACCAAGCAAAAAAGGGTTTTTATGTCTTCTAGGTTTAGGTTTGGATCACTGCTCTGATACCATGTTGGAAAGTAAACAAAGGCTATGCGATATATTAGGTAAGAGGTCACCCCCTCCTATATATAGGAGAAGGGGAAGTGTATAGACTCTAAACTAAACCCTAATTGGCCGAGACATACTTGGGCCGATATACATATAGACTTAAATAACTTAATTAACTAAATTAACCAAACTGTCTAACATTAGTAGACTCAAATAACTTAATTAACTAAATTAACCATACTGTCTAACAATTTTTCTAAGGAAGCAGCTTTAGAGGGACAACATTGTCCTCGTCAGTAATGATAGATTTGTTTTACTTGTTCTTTCTATCTCGTGAAGCAAATAACCATTTTCTATAAAAAATGACGCATCGCCTTGCTTTCTATACTTAACATTTTTTTATTTACTAGGTTGTTTGTCTTTCTTATTTTCTATCCTACAGGCTCATTGATTATTTTCCATGCTTTCATCTGTTACCACCCCTTGTTTGTACACAGTGACTCAATTTTTTGATTGCATTTTTAACTGTAGATCTGATTATCTATATTCGGAAACTAGTACAATGAGTTAAAAATCTCAAAAATTCATTTTGCAATATAGTAGCCAATTAGTATTAGATATTTTCTCCATACATGACTACTGAACATCACTCCTGATGAGATTGTGAAGCATAATTCGACCATAGCCATTATGGTCGTTTATATTGCTAAATTATATATTTCAAACTTGAATAATAACTTATTTTAAAGGGTGTGTACTTAGAATTTTTTCTTTTGGTCTGGGAACGTGCGTTTAATTGGTTATATACTTAGACCTGTTTCAAGATACGCCTATGACATTAAAGGTTCTTTTAACCAACATGACGGATTATATAATGAGGCCCCAATTGTTTCCATTACATGTCATATAGCTTAGGCGACTCAAACGTCTAGTGCTTTCTTAGATCTCTAGTTTTTCTCTAGTGTTGTAAGAACCAACACACACACACATTTTTACTCTATTAACTTGGGAGGTGAAGGGAAATACATTGGCGTCGCTGCAGTAGAAACTAATAGGGTTGTCTAACTTTACCCTTAGAAAGAAAAGATTGTCTGGATTAAATTTAAAGTATTGTAAGTATTTGGTTTGTGATTCTGCTGTTACTTGACATGCAACATTACGTAGTATAATTCACCACAAAATTAAGTTATTTACAATCACTAGTTAGTTGCATTATTCAACCACAAAAATAAGTTGTTTACAATCACTAGTTAGTTGCATTGGTTGCTGGGCCTCGTACTGAAATGAAAAGGAAAAGATTATTGTATGTACCTTTAAAGTTCAGATCACTGTCTTTTTTAAGTAGGAGGTAATATAACAGAATACTTATGCTCATGACCATCTTCCTGGTCAAAAAAGTTGGGACATATATGGGGGCATGAATCTAAAATGTGGTTAGCATTCGTGGTAAACTAAAGGTGATGCATGAGCGATCGGACATTCATACGATCAAGAAACTGGATCAATTAACAGGGATTGTCGGTCTGTCTCTAATCAACATTTTGTGTGTACCACTAAGCTCAGCTGCTAGCCAACTCAGCATTCTACTGCATTAAAGGTAGATCAAATATTTGGATATTCATGCCCCACAGTAAAAAAACTGACATCTGGTTTTTGGTGCAACATCAACCCTTTTGTATGCTCCATGAATAAGATTCTGATTTGTTAAGTATCACTTATGTTCTTTGTAGAACTGAGGCTTGTTGTCCATTCTGATAAAAAAAACAGTAACCAATAAATCCGCATGATGATTTATTAATGTACTTTCACCTCAATCTACTTACAGTTGACAGGCCGCTCCAAAGGTCTCGTCAAATTAACGTGGGGCGGAAATGATTGTTCTTCTGTTGAAATATCTGGGCTTGACATTGGATGGGGACAGGTATAGCTCTTATCTTCTGGTTTATCATTCTTGAAGCGTAAATATGATTCTGTAGTTCATCTTGATATTACCTCTGGATAAATCGTCTGATTAAAATTTGAAGCAAAGAGTTCTTATCTAGTAATTGGAGTGTATATAGTATCCAGTTAATATCCCCCAGTTGAAAAAACTATGATCATCAAGTCTCTTATATTCTCTGAAGAAATTTTGTACAAGAGCAATTTGACAGGATCATTAAAAGCAATATAAATGTGTGAGTTATTCAGTTCCTCTGTTTTTATTGAATTCATCTGGATCTACTTGCTCCTACAGAGAATGCCCTTAAAGTTTGATGAGAATCAAGGATCATGGCTTCTAGAGAGAGAACTACCAGTAAGTCCCTTAATTTCTTGAGACTGAAGGATATATTTGCATTATAATTCTCCTAATGTAGACAACTTAAATGCATGTTATAAAGGTCGTTGTTTATAATTTGAAGTGAGCTGTTCCATACGAGAATATGTAGCCCCGGTTTTCTTCTCTTCCTATTAGAAACATTGCCCATCTTTGGCATATTGTTAGCATGTTGTTGGAATGAACTTTATATATGGCTTTAATAAATGATTTGTTTTTTCATTTGCTGTTGGTAGTTGTAGCCCCCCTCAGTTTCTTTTTGATGAAATGATGTTACACAAAATGGTATACGTGAGGGTAGTGTCAATAGTTGGCTGGTTCTTGTCTTGTGTCTTTCTACTGACCCTTTTTTATAGGATTCAAAATATAATTTGAGTTTTATACATCCATGTTCATGCTGTTTAATCATTTTTCTGCACTACAAATTACTACTTTGGATGTGATTGTCTATTTATTCACCGAGGAAAGAAAAATTTTACCTTTTCTGTTGCATTAGCTTGACAAAATCTACACTGACTAACTGCAACCTATGCTTGTAGGAAGGAAAATATGAATACAAATACATCATAGACGGTCAATGGACGTGTAATGAGAATGAATTGGTCACTAAGCCCAATGATGACGGTCATGTGAATAATTATATTCATGTAAGGTTTTGCAAGGCTGGACTTCAGTGTTCCAAATGAGGTCATCAACTTACTCTTCTGGTCTTCTTGTAGGTACATGACAATGACTCCAGCACGGAGACTCAACAGCTCAGAGAAAATTTGATGAGTGAAAATGTTGATCTTTCTGAGGAGCAAAGACGTGTTATCAGGGAATACTTGGATACATATATTGAAGAATAAACCCGTAGCGTAAAGGGATGAATAATGCCAGAGTATTCGTGGTATCTATTACGTTGTATATATATGGTTCAAGCCAATTATTTTTCGATTTCAGATAAATCTTATAGGCAGTAGCTTGTATTGAAGAGATTTATAGGCTTGTAAAGGAACTCTAGCTTTATAATTACCTGATGAGAAAGTAAGGTCACTTAAATGTTTGTCGGGGATATGAAATCATAGCATCGTCGGTGTGTTGCTCAAGTTTCATTGTTGCTGTTTACTCAGCTATGGTATGTCTGTAGCAATCCAATCCATAAAATTTGCTTGCATTTTCATTTAACTATCGAATGTGAAAGAAAAAGAACTATCGAATGTGAGCAGTGTATCTGAGCTGAAATTCTGTGTGGGATACGAAACAGAGGCACATATTATATGAGTTAAATGCGTCTCACGCTGGGTGTCACGCGGCTGAAATCAGTCACAAACCAATTCTCAAACCGCCTCCACATGGCAGATTGTGATCGGCTATTTTTTTAGGATTATGCAATAGACAAATAAATTTATTTTGCTTATAACTTTTGAACCCTAATAAATTTTTTAATGAATAAAAAATATTGAGTTCATTATGAAAAATGCAATCCAACAAGACTAATATTGACATATTTTTTAGAAAAACAAATACAAAAATGATATATATGTGTTAATTGACACCCAAAAATGTCATTTTTGGATGATAGGACGCCCATAAATGGCTATTCACATCCAAAAATAGTTAATTGACACCCAGAAGTATAAAGATGACGCCCAAATAAGGTATTGACAACCAAAACAACATAACGACACTCAAATATGTCTGTCTGACACTTAAGAATCACTTAATGGCACCCAAAATGATTCATCGACACCCACAAATATAACGACGCCCATAAGTGGTTATTGACGCCCAAAAATGGTTAATTGACGCTCAAAAGAGTTCATTAACACCCAAAATAGGTCTGTTTGACACCTAAGAATCACTTAATGGCACCCAAAATGGTTCATTGACACCCAGAAATATAATGACGTCCATAAATGGCTATTGACACCCAAAAATGGTTAATTGACGCCCAAAAGAGTCCATTGATATCGAAAACTCCATAATAACTTATTGACGCCCATAAATGGTTAATAACGCCCAAAGATGGTTATTTGACGCCCAAAGATGGTTATTTGACGCCCAAAATAGTTCATTGGCATCCAGAATCACCTATTCATATTATTTTTATATTTTTTTGTGTTAAAAATATATCAATATTAGTCTTGTTGGAATGTATTTTTATAACGAAGATATTATATTGATGTTTAAGTAGTGTCCTCAAAGTGGGTGTAATCCACGATAACATTAGTCAAAGTATTGCTAGTAAAGGTTAAAATAATGGTTGTTGTCTTGCACATGAAGGTAGAAATGAAGAGGTCGGGTCATATCAGATTCAGGTCGACCCATGCGTGTACTCATATTACAAAAAGGGTTGCAGATCATTTTTAAGCCGGGATGATGTTTAAAAATGACTTGAATATTTGTGTCTGAGTTGATGCAAAGAAACTATTTTCAAAGATATATGAAGTGTGGCGTGTATAGGTCAGCTGTAAAAAAATTAAGACCAAAGCGTTTTTTACTTAATTCATCAAATGAATTAAAAAGAAATTATCTAGGTTAGTTATGTTTTAAAAAATAAAGTCATATATCATGTGAATTGTGAGATACAATTGAACTACACCTAACCGTCCTGGTTATGCACTTATTGATGATTCGAATATGCATATTTCCTTTCGATGAACGGTTCACAAATGTCCTATCGAAAAGGTGTTTGACACACATCTGATTCAAGTAACGTACATGCAGTTTATATAGTTGAGTTATCTTTTAAATTATTGTTAACGTGTTAGATATCATATAGTGGGAATATTGCTGACCAGGTATATTTTAGATAAAATGTAATTTGGAAAATTTGTTGTCAAATTTAAATTTATAAACAATTGATTTAACAAAGGTGGCAAGTACACACGGTCGATGCAGTCAGTTGGGATCATTTTAGGGAGCGATTGTTGGGATAATCTTAGGCAGCAACAGCAGTAGGCCACTAGAAATTATATTTTTTAGCATAGTGGAAATCGTAGCAAAGAAAGATGTTTAACACTACGTGTTTTACTCGTGAAATACTCAAGCGAGGTGACTCTCCGCAGTCGGCATTAAAAATAAAGGAGTCACCGCCTAAGTTTTAGGGGGAAATGAGGGAAAGCCCATAAATTTCAGAATGACCCCCCAAAGGCTAAGCATGGCAATAAATCAGGTAAGATTGTCTTGTTACGATAAGGTGACGGAACCCCTATATCTCTCAACGAATTTCAGTATTGTGCGTACTTTTGGGACAAAATAGTTATCTTCGGTTCTTGTTTGGGATTAGAAAAGGAAAGTAGAACATGGACAATGGTGGGTGAATGGCTTGGGCCTTAGAATGATTGTGTATACTTTTGTCATTGGTCTAGTTATCCTAGTTCCTTTGTATCAAAATTGGCTTGGGATCTCCAATGTTGAAGATCTATCTCAGAAAATTTGGGTGAAATCAGGTGGGTACTATGACATAGAGAATTGAGAATCGGCTCGAAATCTCCGGTGTTGAAGATCTATCTCAGAAAATTTGGGTGGAATAAGGTGGGTACTATGAGATAGAGAATTGAAGTTTGCTTCAAATCAATTCACTTAAAGAATAAATTTAATTGATGTGCAAATTGTAGCAAGATTAGTTTTTACATGATGATCTTGTTCTATTTAAAGGTTTAATCAACAAGATTCAAGATCAACATGGAGCTTTTCAAATCACATAATTGAGATAAGTAAGATTGTACTTCGTAGATAAATGAACTATTAAATGATCGATTTTTGTGAGCAAGTAGTCCATAATCACTGAAATTTCATGATTAAGGATGCAAGTATGAGAACATGAAGTTCAAGATTGAAATTTTGTCAAAGCATCATCAACCAGGAAAAAGATCTTACAATTAGGTTTATTGATTAGCAAAAGTTTGTAGACCAGATAATATTAGGAAAAAGATCTTGCAATTTGGTTTATTGATTAGCAAAAGTTTATAGACCAGATCATATTAGGTTAAGAACTAGTAGAAGTTAGTTGGACTAGCAATTATGAACTAGAACAATAGCTATATCAAGAACTAGTAGAAATCAACCAAAACAAGAACTAGATCAAGCAAGAATATTTAGTATTAAAATGAGAACTTAGAATTGATTAGCATCGAGACCTAGAAGTCTCTCTACCTTTTCTCCAACATCATAATGTATCAAAATTTACATACTAGAAAAAGAATCTTCTAGATGTCTAAGAAATTGTAAGAGGGAGGAGATTCTTATATTTGACTTAGGGGATTAGAAAGGGGTATGTTTGTATGCAAGATATGGGGGTATAAATATGTGTTTAAGACGTAATGTTTGAAGGTTTGTTATGATTGTTAGAGTGGGGGTGTTATGATACTGGGGTTTGAGTTTGTTGTGCTTCATAAAATTGGATGTTCCATGGGATCCACCGGCTCTCGGAACAACTTATATAGCCATGTGGCCCTGTAGTGGATTCCTTCTTCCTTAGAATCGTGCCTAGAAGAGGAAATATGATATTATCACTGCTATAGAACAGGCCTTTAGCGTCAGTTAATTAAGGGCTTTTAGTGTCGGTTTCCAAGCGACACACAAGTGGGCGCCGCTAAAGGTGGACCCCTTCAGTGTCGATTTTCAACCGACGCCAAAACGCTTCCCGCCACTAAAAATGCGTCAGCAAAAGGACTATAGGTGTCGGTTGTTTACTAAAACTGACACTATAGAATTGTTATAAACATCGGTTATTAAAAGAACCGACGTCAAAATGCTTCCTGCCAGCACTAGAAAAGGGCCTATGGGCGTTGATTTTTAAATATAACCGAAACCATATCATCATATCCCCTGCCTGCCACCACGGTCGTGCTTCCCAGCACGACCGTGGTACCTAGTCACATAGACGTCAGTTTTAGGTCAAAAACCGCCGCCATATTTCTTAGGTGTCGGTCGGTTTTGTTCAAATAACCGAAGTCAAAATGCTTCCTGCCGCCGAAAAACGTGCTAGCAAGGGCCTATGGGCGTCGGTTTTTAAATATAACCTACGCCATATCATCTGAACCGACATCGGTTTTGTGCTAATAACTGACGCCATATCTCCTGCCTGCCACCACGGTCGTGCTTCCCAGCACGGTCATGGTACCTGGTCACATAGACGTCGGTTTTATGTCAAAAACCACCGTCGTATGTCTTATGTGTCGGTTTTGTTCAAATAACCGACGCCTATGTTTTGATTTTTTTTCTTATTAGTTTGTAGGCCTGTTGTATGGCTGATCAGCAGGATGAGAACCTACAATTCAGTTTTGAACTGTAGGTTTACGACATCCATTGATATCAGCCAACAACATGACACAAACCTACAAAATTAACAAGATGGACAATATTATATATATGTGATTCACACACATGTATAAGCACATTTAATTCATATTATTTTTTCATCACACACATGTGGAAACCAGTAGCATTCTGCAGTTCCATTCATTTCATCTCTTTTCACATTCAGACACATGTAGAAACATTTATGTATTGATCATCTTCACACACATATGACAATTCATGAAAATTCATTTACATTCACACAAAAATAATTATGAGAACAAAGTTATTCTTTATTCATCATTGTCATCATTGTCAATAAAATTATATCTAAAAATTCCCACTCTTTGTAGGGCTTTTGCCCATTATTCTCTTACATCATCTAATTCATCTCTCGTATAGGGAGCATGTACATCGAAACGCTTTCCACTTGTGCTGAAGTTAGCAGTTTTAAAGACCTACAAAGAGAATGATGTATATATATAATTAATAATATATATTAAGATTGATATATTTCATATTATCTAATGAGACTATGTATAATACATGTTGTATCTTATCGATTTCCATTATGACATGTTTGATGATTAGGTCCATAAATAGCATCACATAGTAGGCATATGCCCAACCGTTATCTTGTGTAGCACACTATAAATTGAAACATACAAAATATTCAAAAATACAAATAAGCACAGTTTACATAAATAATGTTGGTATGTATGCCCTGAGAGCCAATCATGGGATGATTGGTGGGATACATTAAGATTGATTTGATAAACATCAAAGGCAAGCTTCCAATTCATTCTGGTTCAGTCATATGAGATAGTGATAGAACAGATTGAATGTCTAGAGAATGACAGTACTCAATGACGTATGCTTTCAGGTTGAGGACCTGAACGATGAGATCATACGGATGCTAAGAGTTTGTACATTCTTGTTATGTCCCTAGTCGGATGTCATTGTGGAAGGTAGATAGACAGCAATGACACACAAGACTGGATTGTGGTGTTGGTTGATGACAGAATCTCATTAGTCATGATATAGAGATATCAAACCAAACACATAGGTACTTGTTAGAGAACAAGGTACCGGACAGACCCACCGTGAGTTTGACACATGGAACCATAAGATGGTAGTCACAGTCAGTACTCACAGTGATGGTGGTGAGTGTGATTCTTAGACCTGAAATCACTGCACTCAACACATGTCGTTGGGCACACTTTGACATCATCAAATGCAGTCCTGAGACATGGGTTGTTATAAAGGTGATGATTGGGTGGCTTTGACACATGGGGCTTTTGAGGGGTGAGTGATAGATATGGGATTTGTCCCTCCTGAGGGAGTTTGATATCCAAGGCCACTTGATGAGTAGGATTGAGATAGGTGTGCGCACGCATGTGTGAATCAGTATGTGATATTGATGTCATACATATCTCCTTCAATCTACTCTGAGATCAAGAAAGTGAATGAACGTTGACAGGATGACTGTTCCATGCCTTGAGTTCATTCGGGATATCAGTGACAAAGGAATTATACATTCACTGTAACACCATTCACGGATTGTAGGATGAAAGTTGTTCTCCAAATTTCTACTTTCACTTGGGAAGCACTGATGTGTGACTAGGCACCGCTCTTTGCTTGTGAAGTCATAAGTGTTATGGACTTTCACTGCCAACGTGAAATGGACCTGCAGGGTCACACACATAGGATTTAACCTGGAAGAGGAGTTTTGTCCACAAGCAACGTTTAGATTGATTACTAAAGGAGTTTAGTAGTTCAATTAAACACTCAATCAGTCGATGGCTCAATATCATATGGTTCAAGGTGTTGGACGCATTGATTGGAGTATCGGATTGATTGAAATCACATTTTACTGATTCTGCACAACCTGTACTCCCAACCGATCGGTTCAAGTGTTGAACCGGTCGGCTGAGGTTGCTGAACCGGTCGGCTCAAGTGTTGAGCTGATCGGCTCAAGCCCAGGGTGAAACGAGCGGTTCAAGTGTTGAACCGATCGGTTCAACTGGTGCAACCGAGCAAGTTGGGAAAGTCAGGTCGGTGAGAATTTTCCTTGCGTTTCACTTGCCCAATTTGATTGGGAATAGGATTGGTATTCGATACCAATTAGAAACGAAAGAAGGAAAGTCAATCGGGAATCGACCAGGACCACGAACCGACCGGTTCAGAAGTGAACCGATCGGCTCATGGGTCCCAACCGATCGGTTGGTGCTTTAACCGACCGGTTCAGGTCCCCAACCGACCGGTTCACTTGTGAACCGATCGGTTCTGGTTGCGAGTTGGTTGCTTTTTGTGGAAAATCTCGAACCCTTCTACTCCTGCTTTAGTCCCATATTGCCGGACACAGAGAACCCTGTCCCATGACCCGCCTATATATATAGGGGTATTGGGGGCTTCTCAAATGACAACTCAATGCAAGCCGGTTGCTTTGCGAAGTTGTCGTTCTCTCTGGTTTTGGTAACCGTGATAGATCCCGAGCAAGTGCTTCCCGCAAAAGGGAGGTGCAGCAAGGGAAGGACAACTGTAGTTGCAACTGGTAGCAGGAGAGTGTGTTGGTGACTAGTACGTCAACAGGAGGGTGTGACTCCTTCCACTTCCTTGTGGGACAAGGAGTGTGGAGTTCCAGGTGGTCCGTGTGGACTACTACAGAGGCGGGAGGACACTGCCGCTCAGGAGGACAACTGTCATCCGACAGTCCGGTAGGAGGAGGAGTCATCAGTCCCGGTGCGACCAGGAGCTGCACAGACGCCGTCCAAGACCGGAGTTGAAGACCGTGCATTGCGCGAGGTATTGTCGCCGAGCAAGCCTCCGGACAAGGTATGATTCCACAAACCATCCTTTCCTATTATATAGACGTTGACGCGTTTCCTCGGTATGGGTTTGGGGAGAAATTTTTTGTTTCCGCTGCCTTCTCTGTCTCCCGAAAAACCCATCAAATAATATATACATTGGAGTCAGGAAATTACTTTCACATTCTCCCAAATTAGTGACAGATTCTTTTTCCTGGGGACCTTTCCTCCAGCTTTTTTATACTCTTATAAAGCCCTACATATGTTAATGTAACCTATTAAATTGCATAATTAAATAGTAATATAGTAACATATGTTAATAGATATAAAAACATGAAATATTTCTCATGAGAATAATGGCCTTTTAATTTCATGTCCATATAATGTATCCAACTCATTCCCCACAAGATCTAGATAATAGACAGTGAACGTCTTGGGGACAATAACTAGTAACTCCCAATGCCTACCACTACAGGTAAGAAAGTAGAAAATTAATAACTCAAAATCCACAATAAAAATGTAATTTGCTTAAGTTCAAATTATAAGCAAAGTAAACTTACTCGACATTGAATGGAGCTATTATCACCGTCTTATTATTTTTACCAAAATATTGAAAAGCATCACAACAGTATGAAGTAACTGAAGAAGGGTTTGTATCTACAAGACTAATGAAAGATGGAACCAAAAATCCCACACGGGAAAACCCAAAATCTGTACATATCTTGTGTAAGTGGCTGCAAAATATGTATTACGTATGCATTAATATATAAGAAACCAGATCACCGTATATAAAACAAGGTATATTGAAGTATAAACAAGATCTCACCATATCCACAGCTCTATCATAGATGTGTTCAGCCATTCATAACTAAACAACTCCAAAATATCTTGTATAAATATCTTATTTTTATATGATTGACCTGCATTAATATCTATGCATTAATATGTACGCATGCAAAACTTGTATTACGTATGCATTAATATGTATGCTAAATGTATATAAATAGATTGTTATCGTATGATTTACCTGCAACATCCTCCAGAATAGTAACAATTATAGGGCAATTTGTATCATGTTCGCCGATCCATATTGCCACACCCCTATAATTAGGACCAATCGAGGCGTGTAGGTCCCTTGGAAGCCAACTTGGTAGTCGAGGAGGTGGAGGCTGAGATGTAGCGGGCCTCGTCTTTTTGACCTGTATATATATTTTCAGATCAATTGACTCATATATACACACTAACAAATTAAAATAATAGAAATTTATCATACAATATCAGTATAGAGGACATCCGCTTTGGGCCACAGTATCACTCTGCCTACTGCCTCACCAAGTGTTTCAGCATCTGGGTGTGCATGAGGCAATGCAAGATCCGTCCAGTCGGAGAGTACATGTATCGGGCTCACACGTACCACACCATCTGGTACTGGATACCCATAAAACATGCACCCTTTAAGGGGTGGGTAAGTTGACGCCTCTGCAATGATATATTCTTGACTTTTTAGTCGACATGACTTCAACCCCTACAAATTTATGTAAAGAGGACGTGTTATATGCATATATACACAAACATATCATCTTGAACAGACTAGCTATTATGTCATAAAAATACTTACAGAGGACGTGCTAGGTGGTGGGTCTATAGGATTACTCCCAACCTCTACAGTACGAGTAGTAGGAGAAGAATGGCCCGCCACATGTACTGTCTGAGTGGCAGTCTGAGATGCCTTCCACTTGCTAATTGCTTCATGGAGTCTCTGATCAAGTACTTCCTCGACTTTCCTATTCATTAACGAATCTACCTATACATGGATAAAAGAAACACTAGCTTCTGATTATTAAATTCCCTTTCGCAATAACATTCTAAAATAAGAGAATAGGTTACCTCAGTTTGTGAAAGTCCCGCTTTTAGGATAGGTTTACGCTGGGATGGCCCAAAGAACACTTTGATGCCCACACCAGTGCCTGCACCCCTAACACGTCCAGGATGCTTTGGGTTACCCAGAGCAACTGTCAGTTCATCCCTTGTGCCCTGAGGGATGAACTTGCCTTCCTTCCTCTGCTCATACAGCTCCCTCTAATCACCATAAAAAAATTAGTAAGTAATTAAACATAACAATAATTAATATCGATCGATTGCTCTAAGAGTTAATTTTTACCATTTTTGTAGCCGCCTCAGCAGTTGCGGGCTTCGGTATGTCTCCCTTCTTATTTTGCCTCTCAGCTATCCACATAGCATGGTGAGACAGAGGTGCGGGAGCAGTAGTAGAGGACTCTGTAGTCTCCAGAGTAGTAGTAGGCTGAGCAGACTCAACCTGTAGTCTTTGGCAAACGCCTGCATATTCTCTTAGACCCATTGTGTGGTCATGCACATTCAGTGCATGCCTTGCTCTTTGTGCCTCACTAAGGGCCTAGTTAGTTAGCACATCGATTTGGTTATTAACACTAAAGGTTAATCTTGAATAGGTGAATACATAAAAATATATATTAATTAAATTGGGAGTGGCACTTAATACCTTGAATTCATCTATTTTTCTTTGGGTAACAAACGCCTCCCAGTCTTTGGGGTCCAGGTAGTTCCATTGCTTTGTGGCTTCCTTCTACCTAAATTTATTTTTTAAAGAGAATACAAACAAAAATTATTAGTGTAGAGTTAGTGAAATAGTGATCAATGTCTAGAATTGGAAATCAATCAAGAACCTCTTATCAACATCGCGTATGTAATCTCGGGTGAGATTGGTCCTATAGTTCCTTAGGACCCTCCCACAGCGTTGCATCACCCATTTACGATGTAGCTTTTCATCCAGATCAAATATGCTCTACAAATTAAATAGAATTGCTATTAACTAGTATCCTAAAAATTAGTAATCTACACAAATAGAATTACAAATAATAATAACTCACGCATAGTTCCTTCCATATGTGGTCTTTCTTCCCCTTAGGAACTTTATGCCAGGATTCTAGGATAGGACTGCAATGGTTGTGAGTAAGAACCCCAAGATATGAAACAAATGAGTTGCAGTTCACTCCATATGAATTTCCTACATGATCGAAATCCACAGCCAATTTGGGTCCATTGCCCCTTTGCTGTATTAACTTGTTCATCATTGGGATGCCCCTCACTTTCTCAATTTTTGTGCAAGCATGTCCTCACCCTCACAGTGATCATCAGCACAGTCATCATGGGAATGCTCAGCCATCTGAAAGTTCACATTCAAATTATAAATTTCACATTGTAAAGTAACACAAATTGTAAAGTACACATTCACATTGTAAAGTAATTCACATTGTAAAGTTCACATTCACATTGTAAAGTTCACATTTACATTCTAAAGTAATTCACATTGTAAAGTTCACATTCACATTGTAAACTAATTCACATTGTAAAGTTCACATTCAGAAAAATAAATCATCTAAAAAATATAAACATTCATGCCTCTAATATTGTGATCTTTTATCAATTAACAATCCTTCATTGTGATCCCCGTGAACATACAAGTCATTGTGATCCCCAGCTTCAATGTTTGGTGGTGTTGGCAACCCAACTGAGAAAGGACTGGAGTCATCATACTTATCATAGTACTCTTCTTCATCTATAAGATCTTCAATGAGCTGTCTTTTACCATGAAGAACAACTGACCATTTATTATTTGTAGGATCATTGATATAAAATACTGGTTTCGCCTGTGATGCCAATATGAACAGTTCACCCTTCTCGCCAATCTTTTCAAAGTTCACTAATGTGAAACCCAATTCATCCAATATAACTCCTTTGTTGTTGTCAACCCAATTACATTTAAAGAGCGGAATTATGAAATCTACGTAGTCAAACTCTCATATGTCTTCAATGACACCGTAATATGACATTTTAGCTTCGTGTGGACTCTTATCCTTTGCACTTGCAAAAAACAATGAAGACGCTTGAAGGGTGACCCCACTATTTTGGACGACACTCTTATCATCTTGACGCTTTGTGTAATACGAGAATCCATTTATGTCAAACCCTTCATAAGACATAACATTCAATTTTGGTTTAAAGGTGAGGTATTTGATGGTTTCAGTAAGATTATCTGATGTTTGAGATAGTTGATGTAAGACTTTATCTTCAAACCACTTAATAAATGTCTTGTTATGCTCTCTAGCAAGCCACATTGAATTGGATCGAGGATATTGTCTCTTGATGAAATTGGTATGTTCCTCGATATAAACACTCACTTCATCAATGTTGTGTAAAATATACAAGTAACCTTGCTCCAACTGATCACGGCTGATTACTTTCACCCGTGATCCCAAAATTCCTTTTCCAAAATGCTCCTCAATATTCTTGTCATTCACAGGAGCATCATTAGCACTCAGAAAGTCATTGCAAAAATCCATAACCTCTCTCGCCACATAACCCTCAATAATACTCCCTTCAGGCTGATAATGGTTTTGAACATCACCTTTAAAAATGCTCATGTATCGTTCAAAGGGATACATCCAATGCAAGAAAACTGGTCCCAACATTTTCACTTCCCTAGTCAAGTGGACAACAAGATGTACCATGATATCAAAGAATGAAGGAGGAAAATACATCTCAAGATGACATAGGGTAACAACTACTTCTCTTTGCAATTTATTAAGAGTATCAGGGTCAATAACTTTGTTACACAGACTGTTGAAAAAGAAACAAAGTCTGGTGATTGCAAACCGTACATGCTTCGACAATATAGATCGAATTGCCATGGACAATATTTGTTGCATTAGAGTGTGACAATCATGAGATTTAAGACATATCAACTTCAGATCTTTCATTGATACCAATGTACAGATGTTGGATGAGTAACCCTGTGGCACCTTAACATTTACCAATCATTCACAAAAAGCTTTCTTCTCCTTTCTAGACAACGTATAATAAGCGGGAGGTAAGTATGTTCTCCGATCGCTACTAACTACTTCTGTTAATTCTGTCCTTATTCCCATTTCACGTAGGTCCATTCTGGATTTTATCCCATCTTTATTCTTACCTAGTATATTCAACAGAGTATCGATGACGCTATCACATACATTTTTCTCAACGTGCATGACACAGATACAATGCCTGACTGTCAAAGAAATCCAATAAGGAAGATCCCAAAATATTGACTTTTTCTTGAATAAAGACTTGTCACTCTGTGTGGCCATCACACATTGTGATCTCTTACCAAATTCATTGGCGATGTCTTATACTCTTTCATAAACATCCTCCCCTTATATAGGTTTAGGTGCACTATGTTCCTCATTCCATCCATTGAATGCTTTGCGCAACCTACGATACAGATGAACTTTTGGAAGAAACCTTCGATGACTAAGATATACAGTCTTGCTGCCATGTTTTAGTCGTATTGAATCAGTGTTCTCTTCACATATAGGACACACTTTAGATCCTTTGACACTATATCCAGACAAATTCCCATACGTTGGAAAGTCACTCACAGTACAAAACAACATAGTGTGCGAACAAAATGTCTCTCTTTGTGAAGCATCATAGATCATCACACCTTCACCCCAGAGCTTCTTCAAGTCATCAATCATAGGTTCAAGATAAACGTCGATATCATTTCCAGGTTGTTTAGGGGACGATATCAAAGATGACAGCATAACATACTTATTTTTCATACACAACCAAGGATGAAGATTGTATATAACAAGCATAACTAGCCAAGTGCTATGTTGGTTGTTCAATGTCCCGTATGGATTCATCCCATCTGTACAAAGCCCAAGTCTTAGATTCATGTCTTCTTCACCGAATTCAGGGTACAATAAATCAATCTTCTTCCACTGTGGGGAATCAGACGCATGTCGTAGGATCCCATCATTATTTTTCTTAACATCTGCATGCCACCTCAAATTCTTTGCATCTATAGGATTGGCAAACAAGCATTGAAACTGTGTATTATAGGTAGATACCACATCACCTTGGCAGGAGAACCAGTTTTGGATTCCCCCGAAGTCGTCAATTTATACCTTGTCGCACCACATTTCGGACAATCTTTCAAATCCACATAGTCCTTTTGAAATAATACACAATCATTCGGGCATGTGTGTATCTTCTTGGCCTCCATTCCCATTGGGCACAACAATTTCTTTAACCGGTATGTTGAGATTGGCAGCTCGTTTCCTTCAGGAAGAATTTCTATCAACAAAGACAACAATGACGTGAAGCTTTTGTCGCTCCATCGATTGTTAGCTTTCAGTTTATACAATCTCAACACAGCGCTAAGCTTTGTAAACTTACAACCTGTGTATAACGGTATCTCAGCATCATGCATAATATTTATAAACATGGGAGGTGTATCGGTGTGCTCTACCCCACAACTATCCAACATCGCATCAACGATGTCTACTGGAACTGGTTTGTTCACATCTACGTCGTCGAAGGAAATTTCTTCTTCCACACAAGCACTGCTATCGACATCCACTAATTTCTGGTTTGAAATCTATCCATGCCAGTGTCATTCTGTATAGCCTTGTACAATCTCGTTGCACATGACATGACTTTTGATTTCATCACCAGTGCTGACTTTCAAGTTGTTACCGCAATGCCTACATGGACAGTAGAACCTATCTCCAGGTTGTTTCCTATGTTCCTCAGCAAATCTAATAAACTGGTCAAGACCAGAAATAAACTCAGGGGTGCAACAATTTGGAATGGACATCCATGGTCTATCCATTCTATGATCAAAGAGAAAACAAGTATATATTAGAACAAGATTAGGGTATAGGGTTAAAAGATTAGGGTTTATGGTTAAAACTTTAGGATTTAAGGTCTTATATATAATTAATGGTTGAAACATCCTAAGTGAGATTAGGTGTTCAAGAACAGTCCCAAATCGGGGACTATCCAAGATTTACTCCTAATGAGTAAATCTTGGATGGGTTTCTAGGCCAACAAATACATGTGTTGTCATTCTTATATATAATAAATGTGTACCACCTATCCCATTCTTGAACACCTAATCTCACTAGTAAGTGTATAATGTGTATTGGGTTTTCAAGAAAACTTCGGCAACATTTCCCCACTGTTCTCCAAGTACATATGTACTTAGAGAAGAAATAGGGAAATGCTACTGAAATTTTCTTGAAAACCCAATACACATTATACACTTACATCCTAAGTGAGATTAGGTGTTCAAGAACAGTTCCAAACTGGGGACTATCCAAGATTTACTCCTAATGAGTAAATCTTGGACGGATTTCTAGGCCAACAAATACATGTGTTGTCATTCTTATACCTACAATCCTAGTTTCATCATTCATATCTTAATTTTTGTGTAACATCATTTAATCATGCTTGTCAGTCAATAATAAAAGACCCACATGTGAGTTAAGTTTTAGACATCAATGTATCTTTAACACGCATGTTTCAAGGTTCAAAACACATAATCAAATACATATTTAATTTAAGTTACATACCTATGAAATAGGTTACGTAAATAGTCAAATACACATTAAAGATAATTTAGCATACAAACCCTATCTGGATTTCTCCACATTTCCAATTAGGAAGTATAACTCCAACATATAATTTGAAATACTTAAAACCGAAATATTAGATTATCAATTTATCATTAATCGCATTAATCTATCCTTATGAATTGATTATCATTAACCAAAATATGAAAATGTTGTAAGCATCAAGCATCATTTGACAATTAGGACAGGCGAGAAGGAAAAAAATCACAAAGAGAGAGGAGCACAATCGATGCAACATGGGCAAAAGAGAGTGTATAAAGAGAGAGCTCTTTTTTAAGAGATAGTAGTAGAAGCAATAGGGATGGAAGTAGTGGTGGTGATGGAGGAGTTAGCAGTGTCGGCGGAATTAACATGCAACAATTGACACAGAGGCATTGAGCGGATAGTTTAACAATGGAACGAAAAGTAGGCAACAAGGTTGAGTTGGAGGTAGGTGATTGTACCTGTGAAGAGCTTAAATGTTGTAGAGGTTCCCTTGCCGGAGAGACCAGGAGTGAAGCAGGCAGAGACCAGTGAAGCAGGAGGCGACCAGGTTGGGTTGGAGGTAGGTGACGGTCGCCGGAGCAGCAAGGATGCGGCAATCAGGGGAGCGGCGGCCGGAGCAACGACGACCAGGGACCGGAGCGATGACTAGGGACCGGTGACGGCGGCATCACACAAGGAGCGGGGGAGCAACGGCGCGCAAGGAGCAGGGGAGGGGAACTGGCAGAATCGCGAGACCCTAACTGGCATTATCAACAATGAAACAGAGAAAGGGAGAGTGCAGGCTCGCACAGGTGCTATTAAGTCAACATTCAGCGTCGATTATTAAAAAACCGACGCTTAAAACTTTAGGCGTCGGTTGCCACCACCAAATCGACACTTATATTCAATAATAGTCATCGGTTCCAAATAGCAAACTGACGTCTATCTATATATGCCGACAAAAATAAATGTTCTCGAAATAAGACCATAGTCGTCGGTTTCTGTATAAAAACTGACTCTAAAGGGAGGTAAAAATTTTCGCGGTTAAGCGCGCAAAAATACCACGACGTCGGTTATTGTAAGACTACCGACGATAAAAATTGGTCAAATTTCTGTCTCGCGGAAAAACTTTAGTCGTCGGTTTCTTTTTTAACAACCGACATTGTATGTTAAATTTTGGAGGAATTTTTTTCACTGGAAAATTTGGATTTGACGGTTAATTTTAGGCGTCGGTTTCTTATTAAGGAACCGACGCTAAATAAAAAGGATACCCGTGTCTGGTCGCCCTTCAGATATAGATGTCGGTTTTTTATTTAACCGACGCTTAATGGTTTAGGCGTTAGTGTTATTTTATAACCGACGCCTGTAAAAGTGACGTTATAAGTCATTTCTATAGGAGTGTATACCATAGTTCCCTATTTTATTTATTAGTCAACATGGAAAGTTTCTAAGCAATGTGATAACACCATATCTCATCCTTTTGTCTTGAGATTTATAAAGAGAGAGAAAGGAGAAAACATGGAAGCTAAACATTTTCCATTCATGATATTTCATTTTCTTGAAAAAGAAATCAAATAGAAGTTGAATTGAAAGATTCAAATGAAAGGGAATCCATTGATTATTTATAAAAAGTAGCTTATAGAAAGCTCATATCACTAAATTTCACCCAAACTCAATATACTCTCTACTTATGGACGCTGCTTGGTGAAAGAATGAAAAAGGTGGATAAAGTATATGGACAAAGGTGTGTGCTATTTATGTAGTTTACAACTTATTAGTCTCGTGAATCAAGTTTACCATAACAGTACTGTGTTGATTGATAAAAGTAATGATATATTAAATAATAAAGTTGATCTTTGGAGAACATATTGTATTCTAATGGATTTAAGTTTAATAGAGATACAATACACTGGATGTTGCAATTTCATCCACTCTAGACTTGAAAATAATGATGCAAAGTTGGATGGAATGAATGTTATCGAGATATGGTGAATTTTTTTACATATGTTCTATTATTCAAATGCATGCCGATGTTCAAGATGTTGTCCGTAGTAGAACCATTGAAGTGGAGTGCCGCTAGTACACGTACATGATACAACATCAGTTAATTTAAGCCTTTAGCATCGATTCAGTGTAGCCAAATCTTTTGAAATCTATTGTAAAATACTTGTCGCGTCAATTTTGATTTAAAAAATGGACGCCATAGGCAATCTTATTGGTAAAAAACTTCTTGCAAAGTACTTGTCACATTAGTTTTGATTTCATAAACCGATGCCAAATGCAATATTATTAGTAAAAAAAACTGCAAAGTTCTTGTGGAGTCAGTTTATATTGCATAAGTTGGGCACATAGGCTATCTTATTAGTAAAAGTTTGTTTGAAAGTACTTGTAGCGCCGGTCTCATTTTCACAAACCGAAGATATTGACTCTCTTATAAGTAAAAATTTTGTTGCATAGGAGGTTCACAACGTCAGTTTTTCTTTTGCAAATTGATGCTACACATGCGTTGCCTTGGTTTTTTTTATTGACAATTGACGCAAAAATTTGTTTTCCTACAACATGATTGTAGACAAGTTATCCGATTACTTAATGTTAATGTTCAGTTGAACAAAAAGTTCATGTGTTTAGCTTAACAATAGGTCATTTGCATCTTGCAAAACCTTCAAAATCAAACATAGAATTACATACATTCACTGCATTTATATTTTACATCTTCAGGCCGACAAGGAGTGGCTCAAGAGGTCAAATACAATGTCCCCTAACAAAGGGATCCAAGTTCAAATCCCAGCTGCGGCCATGATTTACCACCATTCTGGGCGTTCGACATTCACCATGGCCGTGGGAGAGGGGGAGAGAATGCCTCTCTTAATCCCATATATTTTACATCTTGATATGCACATCTCTTCACATAGAAATTCAAAATTCAAATTGCATTCGTGTTTCACTTCCACTCAATCTAGCAAACAAGAATTTACAATTCACATTGCATGCATGTTTCACTCTCTTCACATTGTAAATCATGTTCCAATTCCATTCACATTATGTTTCACTTTATATTCAAATACATAATTATGATTCTAATAAAACTCAAAGTCACTTGTGCATTCATGTTTCACTTCCAAAAACATAATATAATCATGAAAAAATCAAATGCAAAGTCAACTATAAAGTTTCAAACACATAATCACGTTGCCTAATTAAATTCAAATTCATCTTTTATTGCAAAGCAATCTGCACAATTTTCCATTACGTCATCTAGAGTCTCTGTTGCACAAGGTTGGGTGTCAAAGACCTACCAAATGAATGATATAATCGTACGTTGATACTATATAGAGATGATTACAATTCAAATATAATTATAAACTTGTGATCCAAAGTCTTATTACCTGTTGTATATTTTAGATGTCATGTGATGTTGTTTTGGGAATGACCTCCACGTACTTAACTGATGTCATATATAATCCAAATCATCGATAGGAACAAAAAGAATCAATTCTTGTGCATGTTTAGTATGTAGGGAAGCCAGAATAAACCCTTGTGGCCTTGAAGTGTTGGAAGACCATGTTATAGTAGGCGCTTTCTGTAAGAGACCTTGTCTTGGGGGTAGAAGTAGTACATGAAAACTTAGGATAGAAAAAGGATGCTTAATCCCACACATAGAAGAATAAGCAGTGTCAAAATTTCCACCAATAGGAATAGGACCAACATCAAGAATATGGTCTTGAAGCTCTATGGTGTATACCTGAGAAGCAACATAGGCATAGATTCCCACATCATGTGTGGTTGTAATATACAACCATCCAAGATGCATTAGTAGTGTGGCAAGTAGGGGTGTAAATGGTGCGGGTACGGTGCGGGTCTGATCATACCCATATCCATACCCATCTAATTTAGCGGGTTCGATTCTGGTTCTAGACCCGCATAATACAAAACCTGGACCCGCACCATATCCGTACCCACAATAATAGTGGGTATGTGGGTAAGCAGTTCTATAAAACATCATATTTTTATGTAAGAGAAATGACTATGATATATATATTTAACACAACAAGATATTGTTATCATATAGTATATTAACATGTAATAGTTATATTAGACAATGTTGTATTCTATACAATAACATTAATTGATTAATTGTTTACATATTTGTAGTCATGATCATAACATTTAATTTATGCAGAAAGTAATGTAAATTAGTAGACATTTTGATTTTAAGTTTACATATGATGTTCATTATTGTAACTAGAATAGTTAATTCTTAATTATATGACTAGTCTCAACCTTATTGTGGTTAGAGTAGGATATAATCTCAATAATTATATTCGTTAGACTAGTAAAGTATGATATATATAACACATTATTTTAGTAGTTAGTTATGTATAGCGGGTACACGGGTCTAGCGGGTCTGGGTCCAAGCATACCCATTATTGGACCCGCTTATATGTGGGTCCAAGGGTATACAGGTCCAAGGGTATGTGGGTATAAAAAATTAGACCCATGACGGGTTTTTTAAGGGTCCGGATTTGCGGGTTCACGGGTCTACCCATACCCATTTACAGCCCTAGTGGCAGGATGCCATTGAAAACCACCAAGACCTTGACCTTCACCAAGAAAAATTCATGAAAGGAAATGACGAAGTCCACAATCAACATCTTTCAAGATTGAATATATAATATCATGTGGTGTTGTTTGGAGACAAACTAACAACTTTTTCATCCAAAAAATGACCTAAGGAGGAGAAGTTTACTCTTTGGATCATTAAGTGAGGCAAGGATATCCATAATATCTAGATATTTAGCCACAAACTTCCTTAGTAAAACAAACTAGGATCAAATAGAAAGTGGACCACCAAGAAGCATCACGCCTAGTCATATGCTAAGAAATTTTAGGAGGAAAAAAAGTCAAAACCTGAAGTTCTTCTAGAGTCATGATAAGGCCAAAATATTTCAATTTTGCTTATATTGATACGAAGTCCAAAATCTAGGCCTAATTTAGTAAAATAGAGATAAGGCCTTATACACTTCAATAGTGTCACCAATAAGAGTGCAATAATCTAGGTAGAAAGATAATAAGTCAAGGTGGCATGCATTCTTTAATTGTAAAATCAAGGGGTGAAGAGACAATGATAAAAATAGTGCCCAAGTGGGTCACCTTGCTGAACCCTAGTGGAGTACAAGACACACGCTAATCCAAGTAATGATGACCAACAAAAGAATAGCCCCAACATGCAATTGTGTGCAATGAAGATAAACTTCACAAAAAAATTGGACATGTCAACCATATTGAAGGCGTTGGAGAAGTCTACAAGAGCCATAATGCGTGTATGAACATGTCCTTATCATGAAAGAGGAGTGACAAGGCATGTAAAAGAGCTTTAGCACCCCAAGAAACAGTAACACCAAATTGGTGGTCCTAAAGATAAGAGACAATGGATGCTATTACTCCCTTAGTTGAAATCTTAGAAATAAGACGATGTCATATGATGCCAACAATGATGGGATGCATGGTTGTCAATGGGGAGTGAATTACCCATTTACCCTTTATTCATACCCTGTAGGGTAAGGGTAAGGGTAATGGTTTTTGTTACCCGTTCCCCATTTCACCGTCATATTTAAGGGGAGGTAAAGTATGAATATTATGCATACCTATTTACTCTTTTACCCACATTTATTCAAAATATATATATAGTTATATTGAAGTTTCTAGTTCAATTTCCATCCCATTTTTTTCTTATGAGAAATCTTTCGGGTTGTGCCTTGCCCCCCACCCCACTCACACTCAAATGCTTGAGCATATTATTATTCAATGTTGAACAAGTTGATAGTGCATCAAAATAATGGGAAAATAATGACCACACACTCCCTTAGTCTCTGCTCTACTTGTTAAATCATGTGACTTTTCCCTTTTTCTTATTTGTGTTTTGAAATTGCCTAAGCGTCCCTTTTGTGGTTGTATTCCTCATCTTTGTCCCATGAGAAGTGGGTGGTTGTTGTTGTGAATAATATTAGTGATAAGAAACTTCCCTATAGAGACCCGAAAAAATTGATGAACCCCTTTCACATAATATTTTTACTTATATATCATAGGAGGGTGAAATCAATAAAAAGAGTTTCCTTAATCTACTAAAACATAACCACATTGAGTTTATTGGAAAAAGATGTTTTTTATTCTTGACCAATGTATAAACATATTACACAAGTATAACATTGGCATACTTATATTCATATTTTTGAAAATGGAAGTCAAGAAAGATGTGACTTAATCTTTATCATGCCACACTCCACTTTAAAATAAGTTAGCATTTCTAAAAATTCTATTTATATCAAAATTACCCATTTGACCTTTACCCTCCCCGTTTACCTTGTGGGGGGATAGGGTAAGGGGAGGGTAAGGGGATTGCTGAGATAGGTAATTACCCTTACCCTAACCCACTACCCTCTAGAGGTTAAGGGTAAGGGTAGAAACTTATCCTCCCCATACCCTCCATGTTGACAACCCTAATAGGATGAATGTCATTGTCAGGCTTGAGAATAGGTGTCAAGGGAGTGTTAGAAACATAAGGTTCCAAAGAGACATGTCAACGTCTAGACAACCAAAGATTTACAACAATAGATACCTCATCCCAAAGCATGTTCTTCATTGCAACAACATCACCCTGCATGGCATCGACAAGGTGTTGTGCACAAAGGTCATCAAGTGCACTAGTCATGCCTTTACTCCCTTCTGTAAAGGGAAATAAAAATTCAATTTTTGGTGAATTGTTAATAAATAAACATAGTTGAGTTGGCATTAGAATTTAAGATATAGAAATACCTTAGTATTCCTTCAATATAATGAGTTTTTATCTACAACTCCTCTACTTTGATGGTATGATTTTATACCCCCTATAAGTTAAATTAATACATGTAGTTGACTAAGTACCTATATCATGATGAAGACATTAATAAATATTTGATAGGTAAAATTTGTACTTACTATATAATTGGGAATTTTAGTTTGTGTCCCTTGAAACATTTTATACCCACTGAATCAAGATGATACATCGTCAATATTCTCGAGGTGATCACCAAAAATTCTTAATGCCTATTACTGATTAAAGAACAAGGCAAATGAAAAAAAAAACAACTGAGATCCTCAAGGAGAGTAATATACAAGTTAAAATTGCAAGCTAAGGAATAGAATTCAATAACAAAAACTTACTTGTTTAAAGGATATAGAATAAGATTCTTTTTTTTGGGTGATCAGAACAAGATAAGTCAATGAGTGGGTTCTTTCTTGTCTTTGGCTATCAACTCCTTAAAATTTTGGGGGTAGTTGTTAGATTAGAAATCTTCTTCTGGGATTTTCAAAAATCATTTAGAAAAATTATCAACTAGCATGTTGGTGTCTCCATTGATCTTGTCAATGATGGTGTTGTAGATGTTATTCCTCATGATATTTATTCTTCGTAAGATGGGTATGTATTTTGTTGGGCATAGTAGAGTCTTCTCAAAACCCAATATAAAGTTTTGAGTTAGATAACACCTAACACCTATTCTAGTGCATCTTCATAACAATCTACATTCCTCTAATTCTCCATAAAGCAGATCATATCCAGTTATTTTTGTGCTCCTCCAAGAACCCAACGACCTTGTTCATCTCATTCAATGAAACTTGTGATCAACACCTTTAAATGACTATTCACAGTAGTGTCAATTGTTACTTGTAACCATCCTGATTGGGGAAATTTCTACTTCATAGGTTGCAACATTTGTTGACATTGACTATATCATTTTTTTGTGTCTAGAATGTTAAGAACATAGGAGATTTCTTGTACATGGATGGTCAATTTTTTAAGGATGAAAGAGACCTAGACTTCTAGATTTTCCAACAAGCTATCAGAAATGTGATGTTCCAACTAGAAGAATTGCTATTTTCTCTAGGTTGTTCTTGATCCATTCTTTAAAATTACCCATGTTGTAAAATTTTAAGTTCACATAGGTTTAGTCCCATGACAATATCTAATAGTATGAAGGTAGGTTTCAACACACATTCCATTCACACTTCCCATCATCAGTCATCTTCCTTTTCATTTTTATTTCATTCTTGAGCAACTTGTCATGATTAAATAACCATATAAACAACTTTATGTGGGGTGTAACCTTCCATTTCCAAATAATACTCTAGTCACTAGTTAAATTAGTCATCTTATCCTTAATAGGAGTCTTGTACATTTCCTTCACTGAGTATTGCCTATGTGTATGATTTATCCAGTAGACCCCATATTCCTCAAGTGCATCTATCAGTGTAGGCACTATTTAATGATATTAAAAATATCCTCCTCCAAGCAGTGTAATAGGAAGTCTTTGTCCCATAATCCATCATGAATCATAAGACTAGAGACTTTTAGATCTTTAAGCCTTCCAATATCTCAACACTTGGTTTAGTTTTGGATTTCTTGCATTGTGCATCGGTCTTTCTTTCTGAACTAATGTGCTTTTCCCATTGGCAATAGAGTCCAATGTAAAATGTGTAGCTTGTATAAGAAGGGATGATATCCCTCGCCATATCATTGAGACATTTCCTCACAAACCATTCTCCATCTTATATTTAGCATTAAAGAGAGGTTTACAAATAGTATTGGCTTTTTTCAAAAGTTTTTCTATTGTTTTCATCAATGTGGCATCACTGAATTCCCTAGTAGCTCTAATACCTAGCCCTCCCTCCTATGGAGGGGCAAGCAAAATGTTCCAGGAGATCAAATTCTTCCATTCTAGTTGACTGCTCTGGGTAAAGTTTCTAGTGATTTGATCCAACCTATAACATGTTGAAATCAATATCTTTGAGGATTGCATGATATGGCTATAGGTGACAGTGTTGTATTGGTGAGGGTCATATGACCACCAAAGGACGGTTTTCTTATTTTTCCAGGCATTCACTTTGGTCTGAAAGCTATTAACAAACTCTAAATAGAGTGATTTAGCATTTTTTGTGTACAATGGGTATACCCAGATGCTTTCCAAAGTAAATGATTTGATACATATTCAAACATCGACTTATCACTCTATAGGTGGTAGAAGATGTATTTTTTGAGAAATATACAACCAAATTTTGTTGAGCAATTTGTTGTCATGAAGCTTTCTCAAACTTACATGGACATCTTGGAATGCATTTGGCATGTGAGATTGATGCTTCCCAACCAAGACTAGGTCATCGACAAAACATATATGTGAGTATTCAATCTTCTTGTTTGTGAATGTAGCAGGTTTCCAACATTTTGATACGACTTCTTTACCAACATCCTGGCTGAAATGATCCATGCATAATACACAAATATATGGAGACAATATATCTCCTTGTTTAACTCCCTGAGATCATTCAAAATGATGTTATAGTTTCATCATTCCATAAAATAGTAGATTGTCCAGAAGAGATGACCTACATAATGATATGAATGATGTTAGGGGGAATGGAGATTTTCTTTATCATATTAAAAATGAACTCCCAACTGAGCTTATCGCAAGCCTTTGAGTTTTCCACTTTTATCTTCATTGAGTGGTTGTCTTGTACTTATCCATGGTTTGTATGATCTCCTACATGAGAATGATGTTATCATGTATGCTTCTACCTGGAATGAAACTCGTATTTGTGATAGATATACATTCATCTAGATATGGCTTGATTCTATTCACTAGGACCTTTGAGAGGACTTTAATGCAAACACTATTGAAGGATATGGGACAAAATTTATTATAGGTAGTGGGGTTTTTGGGATCAAGACAATCGTCTAGCCAGTAGAAATTTTCTTAAGAGTTCCATTAAAGAGTTTATGAATGAAGTAAGTAAGACTTCCTTTTGTAATCTTCCAATTTTGTTGAAGGAATGCCACATCTTTACCGTCTGGTCCCAAGGTTTTCACGAGGGACATTGCAAATAGGATTTTCCTGATGCCTTCCTCATCAGGGGTGTTGGCCATGTGATTAATATGTTCTTGGTTCAAACTAGGAAATGACTTGATATAGTCAACAACAACGGAAGTTCATTCCCCTAGAGATGGATGTATAAGAAGGCAAGAGAAATGTTTAGTAGTCATCATAGATAGGAGAGATTCATTATGCGCCCATTCATCTTCATCATTCTTTAACATGGTAAATTTAATTCTCCACTATTGCACCTTTACAGAGGTGTGGAACTAGTTATTGTTATTATCCCCCAGCTTGAGCCACTCGTAGTGAGCCTTCTACATCCATTTGATGTCCTCTAGTTTCATTTCTTGTAAGAATTGATCTTGAATATAAATAATATTGATATCAACTTCATAATTGTAATTCTCCACCAAGTAATTCTGAGCAAGTAGAAGCCTGACTTACAAATATTTCTTCTTTTTACATTTATCATTTTAAACTTGTATGTCCCATTTCATTGCTTCATTCATGAATAATTTAGAATTCTCAATATACTCAATGTTGTTTCTCCAATGGTCATTACAAACTTTCTCAAATTCAATGTTCACTTGCTAGTAAGCATAGGTCTTGATTCTTCTAGTAAAGGATCCCTTTTCATTTGTGGTAGAAATGAGGATAGGAGCATGGTAGAACTTCATTCCTTCAATTACTTCGATTGATGAGTTGTTGAAATCTTGCATCCATCTCTAATTACTGGATGCCCTATCCAACCTCATTTGCAACGAGTCTTGTTTGAACATTACAGGGGGACCATTAGCACCCAATTCTACCAATTTACGATCACCCAAAGCTTAAGAGAACTCCATGCAACTAGTAGAATCAAGGTTTTTGCCACCCATTTTTTCATGGGATATATGTGAGTGTTAAAGTCACCAACTACCACCTAGGATTTGTTGCAAGTGTCATAGCATCTGTATGATCTCATTGCCCATGTCTAATACTTGGAAACATATATCATTGAGTGATATAATTCTCTAGACAGTTATTATGTAATTTAATTATCTCATAATTGAACAAATAGAATAAATTGGAAGCTTGCCTTTATTTAATCAAATTGTTTACATTTATGCCATTACAATCATCACATGATTGACCCTATGGGCATACATACCAACAAACTCCCAATTTCACTTAGATCTAATCACCTAGGAATCATATTCCAAGTGATCTTACATGTCCATCATGCTTCTGCTGTGAAAGTGCCATTGTTAAGGGATTAGCAACATTGTTGTCAGTTGGTACTTTGCAAATCTTTACATCTCCTCATTGTACAATTTCTCATTTTAGAGGATACTGCCTTTGTATATTATTTGAGTTCTAATGTGATATGGGTTCCTTAGCTTGCGTAATGGCTCCATTATTGTCACAATATAGCTCGATTGTCTCATTGATGCTTGGAACGACCCCATGTTCTGTGATGAACTTCTTGATACATACAGCCTCCTTTGTTGCACTCGATGTAGCAATATACTTGGCCTCTATTGTGAATCAATAATTGTTTATTGCTTGTAACTCTTCCAACTCACAGCTCCATTGTTGAGGAAGAACACATATCCCGATTGTGATTTATAATCATCTTGATCAGTCTGGAAGCTTGCATCAGTGTAACCTTTTACCACCAACTCTTCCTCTTTGTCGTAGACCAAGAATTGATCCTTAGTCCTTCTCAAGTACTTGACGATCTTCTTTATGGCTATCCTGTGAGCATCACCTAGATCTAACTGATATCTTCTCATCATGCTCAAGGAATATGAGATGTCTGGACGGATACATAACATTGCATACATGATTGATCTAATTGTTGAGGCATATGAAATCACACTCACGTGTTCCCTTTCTTCTCAATAACGGGGACATTAAGCTCTAGAGATAGGGACACCATGGAGCGCATGTAGGTTTCCTCTCTTTGAGTTCTCCATGTTGAACTGCTTCAACAATTGGCAATGTATGTGGTTAGACTTAGTCTGAGAAGTCTTCTGGATCTATCTCTATAGATCTTTATCCCCAATATGTAGGATGATTCTCTAAAGTCTTTCATAGAGAATGTATTTCCAAGCCATGTCTTTACCTTTTATAAAGTAGGAATGTCATTCCCTATTAATAATATGTCATGTACATATAATATGAGGAATGCCACTATGCTCCCACTAACCTTCTTGTACACACATGGTTCATCTTCATTTTTAATAAATCCAAACTCTTTGACTATCTCACCAAAATGAAGATTCCAGCTCTGAGATGCTTTCTTCAATCCATAGGTTGACCTTTGTAGCTCACAAACTTTATTTGCATCTTTTGGATTGATAAAACATTCAGGTTGTGTCATGTACACATCCTCGAGTAAATTCTCATTAAGGAATTATGTTTTAACATCCATATGCCAAATCTCATAGTCATGATAAGCTGCAATAGCGAGCATGATTATGATGGATTTTACCATGGCCACTGGAGGAAATGTTTTTTCATAATCAACACCTTGAACTTGCCTAACACCCTTTACAACCAATCTTCCCTTACAGGTTTGGACCTTTCAATCCATGTCGGTCTTCTTCTTGAAGACCCACTTACACCCTATGGGTTTTACCCCTTCAGGTGGATCCAGCAAAGTCCATACTTTGTTGTTATATATGGATTCCATCTCAGATCTCATGGCCTCAAGCCATTTCTCAGACTTTGGTCCCTCAATAGCATCTTTATAGGATATTGGCTCATCATCTATGACCAATTCATTGTCTTGTTGAGTTACAAGATATCCATATCTCTCAGGTTCAAGGTGTGTCCCATTAGATCTATGAGGTTCATGTGTTACCTGAGGAATTTGAGTCTCCACAATACTCTATGATTCTCTTTGTTCATCTGGTTCATCTATCAGTTCAATGTTTTCTTGTTGGTTTGGAACCCCTTCGAGTTCCACTTTTCTCCCACTGATTCCTTTGGAAATAAATTCCTTTTCTAGGAATATAACATCTCTTACAACAAACACTTTGTTATCAGATATGGAATAAAATTAGTATCCTTTAGTCTCCTTAGGATACCCAAAAAAATAACATTTATCGGACTTAGGGCCAACATTCTCATGAAGCATTATGCTAACATATACTTCACATCCCTAAATCCTCATAAAAGACATATTGGGATGCTTCCTAGTCCATATCTAATATGTTGTCTTGTAAACCGATTTAGATGGTACTCGATTTAGTGTAAATGCATTGGTTTGTAGAGAATACCCCCAGAAGGAAGTCATAAGATCAGCAAAACTCATCATAGATCACACCATATCTAGCAATGTGTTATTCCTTCTTTTTGACACACCATTATGTTGTGTTGTTCTAGGTGGAGTCCACTCAAATACAATCCCATGGGCTCTAAGAAGGTTCTTAAACTCTTGGTTCAAGTATTCTCCACCTCGATCAGAACGAAGTGCCTTAATACTTTTACCAAGATGATTCTATACTTCATTCATAAACTCTCTAAACTTTTCAAGAGTTTCTGGCTTATGTCTCATCAAGTAGACATAGCCATACCTACTGAAGTCATCAGTGAAGGTAATGAAGTACTTGTACCCACCTCTAGAATATATTTTAAAAGGGCCACATACATCAGTATGTATGAGTCCTAATAGATCACTAGCCCTCTCACTATTTCCAGTAAAGGGTGTCTTGGTCATCTTGCCCAACAAACAAGATGTGTATGTCTCTATTGATTCAAGATTAAAAGAGTCCATATAACTATCTTTATGGAGTCTAGATATGTGATTCTCATTTATGTGCCCTAGACGACAATGCCAAAGATATGTTTTGTTTGAGTCATTGAGAGTTTGGCTTTTAGTATTAACATTATATACACTTGTCTCAAGTTCTATCAAGTATAGACCATAAGACATTGGGGCACTACCATAAAATTGTTGGTATGTATGCCCTGAGAGCCAATCATGGGATGATTGGTGGGATACATTAAGATTGATTTGATAAACATCAAAGGCAAGCTTCCAATTCTTTCTGGTTCAATCATATGAGATAGTGATAGAATAGATTGAATGTCTAGAGAATGACAGTACTCAATGACGTATGCTTTCAGGTTGAGGACCTTAACGATGAGATCATACAGATGCTAAGAGTTTGTACATTCTTGTTATGTCCCTAGTCGGATGTCATTGTGGAAGGTTGATAGACAGCAATGACACGCAAGACTAGATTGTGGTGTTGGTTGATGACAGAATCTCATTAGTCATGATATAGAGATATCAAACCAAACACATAGGTACTTGTTAGAGAACAAGTGTACCAGACAGACCCACCATGAGTTTGACACATGGAACCATGACATGGTAGTCACATTCAGTACTCACAGTGATGGTGGTGAGTGTGATTCTTTGACCTGAAATCACTACACTCAACACATGTCGTTGGGCACACTTTGACATCATCAAACGTAGTCCTGAAACATGGGTTGTTATAAAGGTGATGATTGGGTGGCTTTGACACATGGGGCTTTTGAGGGGTGAGTGATAGATATGGGATTTGTCCCTCCTGAGGGAGTTTGATATCCAAGGCCACTTGATGAGTAGGATTGAAATAGGCGTGTGCACGCATGTGTGAATCAGTATGTGATATTGATGTCATACATATCTCTTCCAATCTACTCTGAGATCAAGAAAGTGAATGAACGTTGACATGATGACTGTTCCATGCCTCGAGTTCATTCGGGATATTAGTGATAAAGGAATTATACATTTGTTGTAACACCATTCACGAATTGTAGGATTGAAAGTTGTTCTCCAACTTTCTATTTCACTTGGGTAGCACTGATGTGTGACTAGGCACCACTCTTTGCTTGTGAAGTCATAAGTGTTATGGACTTTCATTGCCAACGTTAAAAGGACATGCAGGGTCACACACATAGGGTTTTACCTGGAAGAGGAGTTTTGTCCACAAACAATGTTTAGATTGATTACTAAAGGAGTTTAGTAGTTCATTTAAACACTCAATTAATTGATAGCTCAAAATCATAGTGTTCAAGGTGTTGGACAGCTTGATTAGAGTATTGGATTGATTGAAACTGCAATTGGCTGTTTCTGCACAATCTGCACTCCCAATCGATCGGCTCATGTGATGAACCGATCGGTTGAGCTTGGTGAATCGATCGGCTCAGGTGGTGAGTTGATTGGCTCATGGACAGGGTGAATCGATTGCTTCAAATGTTGAAACGATCAGTTCAACTGTTGCAATCGAGCAAGTTGGGAAAATAGGATTGGTGAGAAATTTCCTTTTGTTTCACTTGCCCAATTTGATTGGAACAATGATTGGTATTTGATACCAATTAGAAACAAAATATGGAAAGTCAATCGGGAACTGACCAAAACCACGAACCGACCGGTTCAGAAATGAACTGGCCGGTTGAGGTGTCCCAATCGATCGGTTGAGGTGTCAACCGACCGGTTCAGGTACCCAACCGACCCTTTCAGTTGTGAAACAATCGGTTCAGGTTGTGAGTTGGTTGTTTTGTGGAAAATCTTGAACCCTTCTCCTCCTGCTTTTAGTCCCGCATTACCCGGGATGGAGAACCCTGTCCCATGACCCTCCTATATATAGGGGTATTGGGGGCTTCTCAAAGAACAACCCAGTGCAACCAGTTGCTCTGTGAAGTTGTCGTTCTCTCTGGTTTTGGTAACCAAGAGAGAGCTCGAGCAAGTTCTACCCGATAAGGGAGGCACAACAAGGGAAAGACAACTACAGAAAGCAACCGGAGGCACGAGAGTGTGTCGGCGACTAGTACGATGATAGGAGGGTGCGACTCCTTCCAATTCCTTATGAGACAAGGAGATTGGAGTTCCAGGTGGTCCGTGTGGACTACTTCAGAGGCGGGAGGTTTCTACCGCTAGGAGGACAGCCTTCAATCCCGTCAGTCCCGGTGCGACCAGGAGCTGCACAGACACCGTCTAAGACTGGAGGTGAAGACCGCGCAAGCCGCGAGGTATTGTCGCTGAGAAAGCCTCGGGACAAGGTATGATTCCACAAACCATCCTTTCCTATTGTATAGACGTTGACGCGTTTCCTTGTAATGGGTTTGGGGAGGAGAAAATTTTTGTTTCCGCTGCCTTCTCTGCCTCCCCTAAAACCCAACAGTGGTATCAGAGCCACATCAACTGCTCTATACTTTAGGAATATCGATGTGATCGATTTTGGTTTGTCTCCTTTATTTATTGCATACGATGCGAATAAAATTGACTTTATGCATGTCCAATCCTAAATCCACAAATCCCAATTTACATATATGATATGTATTATAAATGCACTCGATACGCATCGCCCTTAAACGAGTTTTGTGGTGGATGTATAGCGTGGTTATGGCCAATAAACCCTATCTGTGTATGGTTGTATGTGGTTGCTTGCATCTCGGTCTGCGCACCGATCTTCCTTCTCCTATTCCTGATGTAACTCGAAATAATTCGAGATTTCTTTCCTACCTTTGCTCCACTCGAATGTAACTTGAGGTTTCTCTTTTTACAATGTAAAATAGGATAGAATTTTATTTCCTATTATGTCGAAGAACGGAGGACATCCTGACGACAGCTAAGACAATCGCTTCAAGGCGTCAACCGATCGGTTGACATTCCAGACGATTGGTTCAAGGAGTGAGTCGGTCGCTTGATGACCGGTTTGAGGAGTGAGACGAGCGGGTGGTGGCCATGATGAGATGCACGCCGACCAGGCGAACCGATCGGTTGGAGGACCCAACCGATCGGCTGGTGGCACCCAGCCGACCGGCCTGATGGCGAGCCGATCAATCATGTGATGAATTGATCAAACCCAGAAAGGCAAAGCACAGAGTTCATCTTGTACAGGTTGCATGTGATGTAGACCTAGATGACCGTGATTCCTCTTGGCTCGAGGAATCACATTAGGATGGCCATAATCATCGCTTTTATCATTTCGCATGTTTTCTATGGGATATAGCATGTATATGATACATACTATGTATTGTGGTGATTGGATATGTATATGTATATAAAAACCAAATCCCTCATTAAATATTAAGTTTTAGATGCCTTCCAAATGTGACACACATAAAAAGCTTGATCGACCAAGTGTGGGCACGCCCTAGTGTGGTGCACCGTCTATCTCATGGAAGCGTGAAGGATGAATGTGTGGGTCTGCCCTAGCAGGGTGCATATTCATCGTGTTTGCTTTGGGTCAGACTTAACAAGGTGATCTAGATGGGATCTAGTACCTTGAGGCATGGAGATGCTCATGGAAAGGAGTTGCATATGACATCTTATCAAGAGTTGCATATGATGCAATTGGCAAGAGTTGCCTACCTGAGAGATCTATGTTGTGGGTGACAGCCCTAGCTGGTCCATGACTTAGAGGATTTCAGGATCTTTCCCACTAGAAGGTTGTACGCTGCAATCTTCCGAATTGATGGTGAGGGCTATTAATTTGAAGTAAAATAGTGGGAGCGATAATTAATTAAAGGCCTAATTTTATCGTCAACTTTTCAAATCAATCAAATAAGTCAAAAGAGTTTTTGACTAAAATTGCATATATTTCCTTTTGTTAAAATAAATGGTTAATCAACAATAATCACTTTATTTGCGATCGGTCTTTGAGACCAACAAATTAAATGGGAATTTTTCCACGACTGGTTAGGATATTGAGAAGTGTTCTCAATCGTAGAGTGAAAGCTCTAAGTCCTAGTTATACCAGAACCATATGAACTCGATCCCACCATATCAATGGCTGAAAGTATGCTTATGGAAGCATACCGAGGAAGACATTGATGAGGAATGCTTGATGTTGTGTTCTCTGAACTATGAGTTGCAGAGACAACATGAGACATATGATTTCTCCAAGACACTGTCCTAGTATGTCATGACAGAAGGAGATCCAATAAGGTATTCACACTCAATGTGATTGAGTATGAGGAAAACTTGACTAAGAAGGATTCCTTCTGAGCCAAGAGTTGGCTATTGGTATGATACTGCAAATGTTGCGAGAATCATACAATTCATGATAAGCTACAACATGAACAACTTTGACAAGCGTTGCCAGAGTTGTTGGACATGTTGAGGATAGTAGAGGCAAAAGATGAAGAAATACAAACAATAATCTTTGATGTGATCAAAGAAAAGGTAATTCTTAAGGGCAAGGACAATGGCAAAGCAAAGAAGTGTTCTGATGTTAGCCAGCAATCCAAGCCGTCTTCAGCCTCAAGGCACATGGGGAAAGGGTGTATGAGGGAATTTCCCTCTATATATGGAAGAACAAAAGAAGATGAAGGAGGGGATGGAGATCTCCACCTAAGGTATCATGAAGTGAACCGCTTCTTTATCTGAGGTATATGATACTAAGATATGGATCTATCATATATGATATGCAAGATCCACAAAGAAGTGATGGCCTTTATGAAAGGACCAAGAAAGAAGTACCCATCATTGGAGCAAGTGTTGCTGCCATAGATAGGAGTATCTTTCAGTTTATTTCAGCCTAAAGGGCACGAAATAGAGTTGAGAACTGCTATTTCATATATTGCCAATAGATAGAAACACTTTATTATTGCATATTGTATGACAATGATGGCAATTAATAAAGTTGATGTTTCAATCTTAAAGATATGATCTTTGTGGCAATGCCTTGTTTATCTTGTGATACATGGTATGCATAAGATAAACTGATACCTAAAGTTATTGATAACTCAAATAGTCAAATTAGCATCAATCATGAGAAATTCATTTCTAGTTTCCATATGATGGATAAATCTAGACTCTTTTGGTTAAAGAACCAGTAAGAGACATGAATATCTTGGACATGATTAATCAATCTTCACTAATGGTAGTGGGAGAATGATTATCCTAATAGGTATAACACATGTGATGTATTTACATACCTATTGGAATAAATGCTAATACTTCAAATGGTGTTTAGAGAAATACCAATATGAATATCTTGAAGTGTTCAAGATTATCATAGATGAAGTGCAAATTTGGTACAGTGTTAATTCTTGATGAGATCAATGAATGAAATACTTGAACCAAATGTTTGAGATCCTTTTGAGTGATTATGATAGTGTATCATAGTGAACTCATGATTAAGGCATGGTGATGTCTAAATCAAGAAGGAATCATACTCTAAGGAGTTAGAGAATGATTATCAAATAACTGAATTCTTCTTAATAAAAGAATACCCCACACTAATAAAGGACATTGAGAATCACAAGGAGTTGTGAGTTCTTATATCCTTGACAGATACATCTCGATCATCTATATGATGAGTTGTCCATGTGATGAGTCAACTATCTAGATGAATATGAGGAACTGAATTTTGAGTTATGGTTTATGACCATTACATCCTAAATGACTTCCATGTGAACCATAAGGTATGACCTTGATGGTAGAACCCATTGGGATGAAATCCATAAGTGCGAATAAGTCTTAAGTGTTAAGACACATGGATAACATTTTGAGAAGGATGATGCTTGTTGATTGCAACTTAATGACTAAGACATTTGGCATATGGATACTAAAACCACATTCCTATGAGGAATAAAACAAGGATGTGTACGTGACACAACCTATAAGGTTTATGAATCCACTAATGCAAATGAAGTATATAAGTTACAATGGACTAATCAATGTGATTGATTGAGTACAAGCAACTCAGAATTGGATCTTTACTTTGATGACATAGTCAAAGGGTTTGACTGATATGTCAAAGATAAAGAAGGGATCTGTGATTTAGTGGGAGCGTATTCACATTCCACATGTTGATGTGAAATGGAAATGTTCTAGAATGGAAATCCAAAAGTGGAAATTGTCTTTAAGGAAGATAGAGATGTTTCCTATGTGATAGGAATAGAGATCTATAGAGATAGTTTTCAAAAACCTCTTGACCTGAAAAGAGAAAGAATACATTGGCAATTTGTACTGAAGGGTTCAGTATGCACAGATTCAATGGGAGAAAACTTGTCCATGCTACATGGAGTTAGTATCCCAAGGCCAACTATCCAATTCTTATGAAGAATGGGAACACTAAGAATAGATATGGATCTATCATGTATGTAATCATCCCATTATCTTGTATATATCGACATGGCAAGAACATAATGCATTCATCTTGTATGTATGACATGACAATATGATGTGCTCATCCTGATAACTCGTATGTGGGACATGATGAGTGCATGTCTGTCTACTTCCAGTAAGGGTTACTGTAATACCATGGGAACTTGATAAGTACTTGAGAAGTACTAGTTCTATGGAGATAAGGAAGAGTTTGATGTAAAGAGTTACATTGATGCGAACTTCCGAAAAGGACAGAAAATTAATTGCAATATATATATATATATATAATATATAAAAGTAAAAGTTTGTTGATAATCAGAAGTGTTCCAATAAAACCATTTAAAAGGAAATGTCGAGTATCTATGTGTTAAAAGACATCAGTGGATACTGTATGGATCTGGAAGTTTATGAGATAAACTTATAGATATTCCACTCATTGATGACAAGTATGGAATCCTTGATCATGAAATGTGGCTAAAGGTTAGCAAAGGAATACTAGATCGCATATTACGGCGATTCCATCTCATACGTGTGACGTACAGCGAAGAGATGTGAGACATGCAATTTATACTGACTTTGGCAAGGTGTTGCCATAACTCACTATGTTCGCACTAGAGCACAGTAACATGTAGGACATGTTTGAAGATCACTATGAATATGATTCAAGGGTGATTGGCTCACAGTGCAAGTGGGAGTATGTTGGTATGTATGCCCTGAGAGCCAATCATGGGATGATTGGTGGGATACATTAAGATTGATTTGATAAACATCAAAGGCAAGCTTCCAATTCTTTCTGGTTCAGTCATATGAGATAGTGATAGAACAGATTGAATGTCTAGAGAATGACAATACTCAATGACGTATGCTTTCAGGTTGAGGACCTGAACGATGAGATCATACAGATGCTAAGAGTTTGTAAATTCTTGTTATGTCCCTAGTCGGATGTCATTGTGGAAGGTTGATAGACAGCAATGACACGCAAGACTAGATTGTGGTGTTGATTGATGACATAATCTCATTAGTCATGATATAGAGATATCAAACCAAACACATAGGTACTTGTTAGAGAACAAGTGTACCAGACTGACCCACCGTGAGTTTGACACATGGAACCATGACATGGTAGTCACAGTCAATACTCACAGTGATGGTGGTGAGTGTGATTCTTTGACCTGAAATCACTACACTCAACACATGTCGTTGGGCACACTTTGACATCATCAAACACAGTCCTGAAACATGGGTTGTTATAAAGGTGATGATTGGGTGGCTTTGACACATGGGGCTTTTGAGGGGTGAGTGATAGATATGGGATTTGTCCCTCCTGAGGGAGTTTGATATCCAAGGCCACTTGATGAGTAGGATTGAAATAGGCATGCGCACGCATGTGTGAATCAGTATGTGATATTGATGTCATACATATCTCTTCCAATCTACTCTGAGATCAAGAAAGTGAATGAACATTGACAGGATGACTGTTCCATGCCTCGAGTTCATTCGGGATATCAGTGACAAAGGAATTATATATTCACTGTAACACCATTCACGAATTGTAGGATTGAAAGTTGTTCTCCAACTTTCTATTTCACTTGGGTAGCACTGATGTGTGACTAGGCACCGCTCTTTGCTTGTGAAGTCATAAGTGCTATGGACTTTCACTGCCAACGTGAAAAGGACCTGCAGGGTCACACACATAGGATTTAACCTGGAAGAGGAGTTTTGTCCACAAACAATGTTTAGATTGATTACTAAAGGAGTTTAGTAGTTCAATTAAACACTCAATTAATTGATAGCTCAAAATCATAGTGTTCAAGGTGTTGGACAGCTTGATTGGAGTATCGGATTGATTGAAACTGCAATTGACTGTTTCTGCACAATCTGCACTCCCAACCGATCGACTCATGTGATGAACCGATCAGCTGAGCTTGGTGAACCGATCAGCTCAGGTGGTGAGTCGATCGGATCATGGATAGGGTGAATTGATTGCTTCAAGTGTTGAAATGATCGGTTCAACTGTTGCAACCGAGCAAGTTGGAAAAGTAGGATTGGTGAGAAATTTCCTTTCGTTTCACTTGCCCAATTTGATTGGAACAAGGATTGGTATTTGATACCAATTAGAAACAAAAGATGGAAAGTCAATCAGGAACTGACCAGGACCACGAACCGACCAGTTGAGGTGTCCCAACTGATCGGTTGAGGTGTCAACCGACCGGTTCAATTCCCCAACCGATCATTTCAGTTGTGAAACGATCGGTTCAGGTTGTGAGTTGGTTGTTTTGTGGAAAATCTCGAACCCTTCTACTCCTGCTTTTAGTCCCGCATTGCCCGGGATGGAGAACCTTATCCCATGACCCTCCTATATATAGGGGTATTGGGGGCTTCTCCAAGAACAACCCAGTGCAACCAGTTGCTCTGTGAAGTTGCCGTTCTCTCTGGTTTTGGTAACCAAGAGAGAGCCTGAGCAAGTGCTACCCAATAAGGGAGGCACAGTAAGGGAAAGACAACTGTAGAAAGCAACCGGAGGCAAGAGAGTGTGTCGGCGACTAGTACGCTGACAGGAGGGTGCGACTCCTTCCAATTCCTTGTGGGATAAGGAGATTGGAGTTCCAGGTGGTCCGTGTGGACTACGTCAGAGGCGGGAGGTTTCTGCCGCTAGGAGGACAACCTTCAATCCCATCAGTCCCGGTGCGACCAGGAGTTGCACAGACACTGTCCAAGACCGGAGGTGAAGACCACGCAAGCCACAAGGTATTGTCGCCGAGCAAGCCTCAGGACAAGGTATGATTCCACAAACCATCCTTTCCTATTGTATAGACGTTGACACGTTTCCTTGTTATGGGTTTGGGGAGGAGAAAATTTTTGTTTCCGCTGCCTTCTCTGCCTCTCCTAAAACCCAACAAAAATGTATCAACTTTACTAATAGAACATCTTCAATTCTTTATAAGAAATTCAAATCCATTCTTTCCCAAACAAGATACAGATATGATATTCCTATTAATGGCATGTACGTAATAGTAGTTCTCTAACTCTATTACTAGCCCACTCGATAGAGATAAATCATAGGTTCCAACAACATTGGCGGCAACTCTTGCGCCATTTTCAACACACAATTTAACCTCACATTTCTCTAAAGGTCTACTTCTTTTCAGATCCTTCACATTTGAGAAAATGTGTGACCCACATCCAATATCTAGTACCCATGATGAGTAAGTAGTGAAGTTAACCTCAATAAAGTATACACCAAAAGTAGAGATATCAATCCCTTAGGTTCCCTTATCCTTCTCCAAATTTTGAGTGGTTAAGAGTTGGACCTTAGCTTAGCCACATAATGCTTCTTGGCCTTGCCTTTATCCTTGGACTCAACTCCATTGATCATCATCACTGATTTGTCCTTCTTTGCTTGTTCTTTGAAACCTATAAATATGTCCAACAACTTTGACAATGGTCTTCTCATGTTACTCAAGTAATAACACTCAATAAACTGGATATATGATTTAGGAAATTATTGAAATATCATATTTGTGGCCAACTCTTGACCTAAAGGAAATCCCAATTTCTCAAGATGCTTCATATGCCCAATCATATTGAGCACATGAGGCTCCACTGGATATCCATTTGTTAGTTTGCACTCAAATAGAGCCTTAGAGACATTGTACCTTTCATGTTTATCATGTTGTTTATGCAACTTGTAGTTCATATAGCCCAACACCAAGTTCTTGATGTTCACAACATCATTGGCATGCTTTAAAGAAGCATACATGTCATTGTTAGGAGAATTTGGAATGGATGTTGTACTTGTGTTTTAGGATCATGCAGAACACTTCTCAAGGTCTTGAACCATTTATGGAAATAGATCTCATTTTACTCATCCAATCACAATGTGGATTTGTTTGTCGTTTGATTCTACAAGATAAAGTTACATTTTTCAAAAACATTTTTTATTTGATTTGAAAAGTCAATATTAATTAGGTCTTTAATTAATTATCGCTCCCATTATTTTATTCAAACTGAGATCCCTCAATATCAAATTGGAATATTGCAGCGTATAATATTCTAGTGGGCCAAGATCCCTATTTCATCAAATCACAAGTCAGCTTTGGATGATCGCCCACAACTGGACTGTTTAGATAGGCCATCATGCCAATTGCATCATATGAAAATATTATATAGATGATATGTGCAACTCTTTGCCATAATCAATTGCATGCTTCGTTTAGATGCTCTAAGAATCACCAGTTTAATCCAGACCCAAAAACCAACACGATAATAATGCACCCTACTTTGGCGGAACCTAGATTATTACCATCACACTTCTATAAGATAGATGACGTACCATGCTTTGGCGTCACCTACACTTGGTTGATAAAGCTTTTCATGTGTGTCGTTTTTGGAAATCATCTAAGGCTTAAAATTTTAATTGAGGGAGTTTGTATAAATACATATACTTTATCCAGTCACCACATATATAGTATGTATCATATACTTGGTATATCCCACAATGAAAAACATGCAATAAACAAAAATGATGGTTTTGGCCAGCCTAATATAATCCCTTAGATCCATAAGGAATTATGTCATCTAGGTCTACATCACATGTAGAAACCTATTGTTGATTAAGATCCATGGTTGCCAATCTGGGTTGATCGGTTCAACCCTTAAATCAATCGGCTCGCCTCCTAGCCAGTTGTTAGGTTGTCTCACTAGTCATCTAGTCCTTCTATCCACCATTGGCTGGCTCCTCCAACGGATCGGTCGGGTCCACCAGGCGATCAATCTGGCTTGTCCACCATGTCCTCCAAGGTTCTTCAGTCAGTTGGCTCGTCTTCGAGACGTCTTCATCTTCTTCATAACGGAAAGTAAACTATCATACTTTTACATGATTATAGGGAAACCTCGAGTTACATTCAAGGGAAGGAAAGGTAGAAGAGAATTAACTTTACATTGGGAAGATGAGATAGAGGCTCAGTACATAGATTGAGATAAACAGATAAACCAACCACATACAACCATGCACATATAGGGATTATTGGCCATAACCATGCTACACATCCACATCAAAATCTCTTTTAGGGTGACACATGCAAATTGCATATATATATATATATATATATATATATATATATATATATATATATATACACACACACACACATATATATATATATATATGTGTGTATATATATTAGTTTGGGATTTTTGTGGTATTGGATTTGACAAGATATTATTCACATCACATGCAATAATAGAACAACAAAACCAAAATATGATCATATTGATTATCCCATAATATAGTAAATTAACCTCATTGTGATACCATTGTAGGGAAATATGGCACGGAGCAGGCAACATAATTTAAAATTTTATCTACCATATTCCTCATTATCAGTAGACTGTGTCAATAACTATAATGCAGTAAGGGTGGCTTATGAGATATACATAATCCTGGAGTAAGTCCAATGATAATCCTCATCATTATAGATGCACACGTTTGAATCCTAGTTGCACTAGGACACATATTCTTTAGAAGCTCCTCTTGTCATAGACTGTTGGTTGACAATATCCTCTGAGTGGAAAATAATAACTTCTGGCCTCTATGGTAGTCCACACGAACTGCCTAGAACTCATGTCATCCTACTAGAATGATCAGGAAGAATTCATCCCTCTCTGTCAGTGTACTAGTCACTGACTTGCTCGCCCACGACAATGATCTCAATTGTTCTTTCCCTTGTTGTTCCTCGCAACTTGGGTAGAACTTGCTCAGGATCTCATGGTTACCAAAACCAGAGAGGACAACGTTTGCCAGAGAAACTATTTCTCAATTGTCTGGGTTGTACTCTGGTAAGCCCTCAGTACCCCTCTATTCATAGGCGGGGTTAGGGTCAGGGTTCCCAGTCTATGTGGGAGTGGAAGGGACTGGATAGACTCAAATTTTCACAACAATTCTAGAAATTTTGCAACCTACGAAATCTGAAACGGTCATCTCGCAAGTGCGATGGTCATCTCACACTGTGAGACAGTCATTTTGCAGTTTCCCAGTTGTACACGAATTTGGCTAATCAATTCCCATCAATGTTAAAAGTTGATTTCCTTGGGAAATAAGCATTGCTCGAGTGAAACAAATAAGGAAACATCTAGAGTCTTCTCCAACCAAACCAGACCATCTCATCCATGTGAGACAGATGTCTCAATCACCCAGACGGTTGTCTGGTGACTTGAGTCAAGCAAGTTTGGTTGGTTCGGTTTGTTCCTTATCAATTTTGACTCAAAAGCAGGACTGACACTCAAACACCTATCTCAACACTTGAGACGGCCGTTTGACACTTCCAAACGGCCGTCTCAACACTTGAGATGGGTGTTTGGTAGTGTTGTCAGTTTGTTTGTTGCATGAATCAAATGCCTAAACAATTTAGCACTTAATTCAATTGTCATTTGAGATCTAGACTCCTATTCTAGGTCGAGACCTATGTGTGTGACCTTATAGGTCCCATATCACATTGGCAGTGAATGCCCATAACAACTTATGACATCATAAGCAATGAGTGGTGCCTAGTCGCACATAAGTGCTACCCAAGTGAATGGAAATTTGGGAACAACTTCAACCTACAATCTGTGTATGGTGTTGTAGTGTTTGTATAGTTTCTTTTTCACTGATGTCTAGATTGAACTAGAGGCATGGATCAGTCACCCTCATTATTATTCAATCTTGTTTCTTAAACCAAGAGCAAATTGTCTGAGATATATGTAATCTCAATGTCACATATTGACTCACATGCACATGGCCATGCTTTTCTCAGTCTCACTTATCAAGAGACCTAGGCCATCACACTTCAGTAGGAGGGACAAATCCCATATCTATCACTCACAGTCAATCCCCATGTGTCAAATCCACCCAATCATTAATCTTATAACAACCCATGTTTCAGGACTATGTTTGATGATGTCAAAGTGTACCCAACGACATGTAATGAGTGTAACGATTTCAGTTCTAAGAACCAAAAGCACCACCATCATTGTGAGAGCTGACTATGACTTCTATAAAATGGATTCCATGTGTTATCCTTACAGTGGGTTTGTCTGATACATTATTCTCTAACATGTATGTGTGTGCTTGGTTTGATATAGCCATATAATTACCAATGAGACTCAGTCATCTACCAACTCATACTCTAATCTTATGTGTTATTGTTGTCTCTCAACCTTCCATAATAACATTTGATTAGGGACATAATGAGAATGTGTAGATATGTACTCTTAGCATCTATATGATCTCATTCCCCAAGTCTAATACTTGGAGATATATGTCATTGAGTGATATAATTCTCTACACATTTATTATGTTATATCATTATCTCATAACTAAACAAACACAATAAATTGGAAGCTTGCCTTTATCTATAATCAAATCATTTACATTTATGCCATTACAATCATCACACTATTGACTCTCTGGGCATACATACCAATAGTCTCCCACTTGCACTTAGAGCCAATCACCTACGAATCGTATTCCAAGTGATCTTACATGTCCATTATGCTTATGTTGTAAAAGTATCTTTGTTAAGGGATCAACAACATTGTTGTCAGTTGGTGCTTTGCAAATCTTTACATCTCCTCACTGTATGATTTCTCGTATTAGATGATACTGCCTTTGTATATGCTTTGAACGCTAATGCGGTTTGGGTTCCTTAGCTTATGTAATAGCTCCATTGTTGTCACAATATAGCTCGATTGCCTCCTTGATGCTTGGAATGGCTCTAAGTTTTGTGATGAACTTCTTGATCCATACAGCCTCCTTTGTTGCACAAGATGCAGCAATATACTTAGCCTCTATTGTAGAATTGGCAAATGTTTCTTGCTTGGAACTCTTCCATCTCACATCTCCATTTTTGAGGTAGAACATGAATCATGATTATGATTTGTAATCATCTTGATCAGTATGGAAGCTTGCATCGATGTAACCTTTTACCACCAAATCTTCCTCTCCGCCCTAGACCAAGAACTGATCCTTAGTCCTTCTCAAGTACCTGAAGATGTTCTTATGGCTATCCAGTGAGCATCACTTGGATCTCATTGATATCTACTTGACATGCTCAAGGCATACGAAACGTATGAACGGGTACATAATATTGCATACATGATTGATCCAATTGCTGAGGCATATGGAATCACATTCATGTGTTCTCTTTCTTCACAAGAATTGGGACATTGAGCTCTATAGATAGGGACACCATGGTGCGTAGGTAGGTTTCCTCTCTTTGAGTTATCCATGTTGAACCACTTCAACAATTGTCAATGTATGTGCTCTGACTTAGTTCGAGAAGTCTTCTAGATCTATCTCTATATATCTTTATCCCTAAGATGTAGGATGCTTCTTTGTAGTCTTTCATAGAGAATTTATTTCCAAGCCATGTCTTTACCTTTTGTAAAGTAGTCATTCCCCATTAATAATATGTCATGTACATATAATATGAGGAATGCCACTATGCTTCCACTAACCTTCTTGTACACACAGGGTTCATTTTCATTTTGAATAAAGCCAAACTCTTTGACTATCTCAACAAAATGAAGATTCTAGCTCTGAGATGCTTGCTTCAATATATAGATTGACCTTTGTAGCTTACAGACTTTATTTGCATCTTTTGTATTGATAAAACACTCAAGTTTTGTCATGTAAACATGCTTGAGTAAATTCCCGTTAAGGAATGATGTTTTAATATCCATCTGCCAAATCTCATAGTCATGATAAGATGCAATAGCAAGCATGATCCTGATGGATTTAACCATGGCCACTGGAGAAAAGGTTTTGGTCATAGTCAACACCTTGAACTTGTCTAAAACCCTTTGCAACCAATCTGCCCTTATAGGTTTGGACCTTTCCATCGATGTCGATCTTCTTCTTGAAGACCCACTTACACCCTATGGGTTTTATCCCTTCAGGTGGATCCATCAAAGTCCATACTTTGTTGGTATACATGGATATCATCTCAGATCTCATGGCCTCAAGCCATTTCTCAGACTCTAGTCCCTCAATAACATCTTTATAGGATATTGGCTCATCTCTATGACCAATTCAACACCTTCCTAAGTTACAAGATATCCATATCTCTCAGGTTGATGGTGTGTCCTATTAGATCTACGAGATTCCTATGTTACCTGAGGAATTTGAGACTCCACAACACTTTGTGATTCTCTTTGTTCCTCTGGTTCATCTATCGATTCAATATTTTCTTGTTGGTTTGGAACCTCTTCGAGTTCCACTTTTCTCCAACTTGTTCCTTTGGAAATAAATTCCTTTTCTAAGAATACAACATCTCTGGAAACAAACACTTTTTTGTCAGATATAGAATAAAAGTAGTATCCTTTAGTCTCCTTAGGATACCCAACAAAATAACATTTATCAGACTTAGGACCAAGCTTCTTAGGAAGCATTCTGCTAACATATACTTTGCATCCCCAAATCCTCATAAAAGACATAATGGGATGCTTCCCAGTCCATATCTCATGTGCTATTTTTTGAACCGATTTAGATGGTACTTTGTTTATGTAAATGTCGTAGTTTGTAGAACAAACCCACATAAGGAAGTTGGAAGATCAGCAAAACTCATCATAAATCGCACCATATCTAGCAATGTGTTATTCCTTACTTTTGACACACCATTATGTTGTGGTGTTCTAGGTGTTGTCCACTTGGATACAATCCCATGGGCTCTAAGAAGGTTCTCAAACTATTGGTTCAAGTATTCTCCACCTCAATCAGAACAAAGTGCATTAATACTTTTACCAAGATGGTTTTATACTTCATTCATAAACTCTATGAACTTTTCAAGAGTTTCTAACTTATGTCTCATCAAGTAGACATAGCCATACCTATTAAAGTCATCAGTGAAGGTAATGAAGTACTTGTACCCACCTCTAGCATCTCTTCTAAAAGGGCAACATACATCAATATGTATGAGTCCTAATAGATCACTAGTCCTCTCACTATTGTTAGTAAAAGGTGTCTTGGTCATCTTACCCAACAAACAAGATTCACATGTCTCTATTGATTCAAGATCAAAAGAGTCCAGATAACCATCTGTATGGAGTCTAGAAAGGTGATTCTCATTTATGTGCCCTAGACGACAATGCCAAAGATATGTTTTGTTTGAGTCATTGAGAGTTTGTCTTTTGGTATTAACATTATATACACTTGTCTCAAGATCTATCAAGTATAGACCATAAGACATTAGGGCACTGCCATAAATATAAGTAAACTATCCTACTTTTACATGATTATAGGGAAACCTAGAGTTACATTTGAAGGAACAAAGGTAGAAGAGAATTAACTTTACATTGGGAAAATAATATAGAGGCTCGGTACGCAGACTGAGATTAACGGATAAACCAAACACATACAACCATGCACAGATAGGGGTAATTGTCTATAACCACACTACACATCCACCATCAAAATCTCTTTTAGGGAGACACGTATAAATTGCATATATATATATATATATATATATATATATATTAGTTTGGGATTTTTGTGGTAATGTATTAGACAAGATATTGTTTGCATCACATGCAATAATAAAATGACAAAATAAAAATCATATCATATCAATTATCCTATAATATAGTAAATTAACCTCACTATGATACCACTATAAGGAAATATGGCATAGAGCAGACATCAAAATTTAAAATTTTATCTAACATATTCCCTATAATTAGTAGATTGTGTCAATAACTATAATGTAGGAATGATGGTTTATGGGATATACCCAGTCCTAGAGCAAGTCCAGTGACAATCCTCATCATTATAGATGTGCAACTCTGAATCCTAGTTGCACTGGGACACATCTAACTGTTGCGCCTCCTGGTCTATACCACAGACTGCAGCCATGAACGTCGTCTTCTTGAGCAGCTCCTCTTGTCATGGATTGCTGGCTGATGTTGTCCTCTGAGCAGAAAACAACAGCTTCCCACCTCTATGGTAGTCCACATGAACTGCCTAGAACTCCTGTCATCCTGCTAAAATGATCAAGAAGTAGTCATCCCTCTTTGTCAGTGTACTAGTCATCAACTTGCTCTCCCACAACAATGATCTCAATTGCTCTTTCCCTTGATATTCCTCCCTAGTCCGTAGAACTTGCTCAGGCTCTCGTGGTTACCACAACCAGAGAGGACAACATTTGTTAGAGAAAATGTTTCTTAATTGTATGTGTTGTACTTCGGGAAGCCCCCAGCACCCCTCTATTTATAAGAGGGGTTAGGGTTTGGGTTCCCAATTTATGTAGGAGTGGAAGGGACCAGAAGAACTCAAAATTTTGCAACAATTCTGGAAATTTCGCAACCTACGACAGTTGAAATAGTTGTCTCATACTATGAGATGATCGTCTCGCACTGTGATATGCTCGTTTTGTAGTTTCCCAATTGTACATGAATTTGGAAAATCAATTCCCATTAATGTTAGACATTGATTTCCTTGGGCAATAAGTATTGCTCAAGTGAAACAAATAAGGAAATATCTAAAACCTTCCCCGACCAAACTAGACCATCTCACCCATGCGAAACAGCTATCTCGGTCACCCAAATGGTCATCTGGTGATGTCAGTCAATCCAGCTTGGTTGGGTCAGTTCATTCCTTGCCAAATTTGACTCAAAAGTAGGTTTGACACCCATATGCCTGTCTCAACACTTGATACAACCATTTGTCACTTCCAGATGGCCATCTCAACACTTGAGATGGGTGTTTGGCAATGTTGTCATCCTATTTGTTACGTGAATCAAATTCCTAAACAATTTAGCACTTAATTCAATTTTCATTCAAGATCTAAACTCCTCTTCTAGGTTAAGACCTATGTGTGTGAACCTATAGGTCCTATATCACATTGGAAGTGAATGTCCATAACAACTTATGACATCACAAGCAAGGAGTGGTTCCTAGTCACACATCAATCCTACCCAAGTGAATGGAAAGTAGGGGAACAACTTCAACCTACAATTTGTGTATGGAGTTGTAGTGTTTGTATAGTTCCTTTGTTACTGGTGTCCAAATTGAACTAGAGGCATGCATCAACCACCCTCATTATTATTCAATATTGTTTCTTGAATTAAGAGAAGACTATCTAATATATATATGTAAGCTCAATATCACATATTGACTCACATGCACATGACCTTGCTTTTCTCAGTCTTGTTTATCAAGAGGCCTAGGACATCACACTTCAGTAGGAGGGACAAATATCATATCTATCACTCATAGTCAATCCCCATGTGTCAAAGCCACCCAATCATCACTGGTATAGCAACCCATGATTTAGAACTATGTTTGATGATGTCAAAGTGTACCCAATGACATGCGATGAGTGTGGTGATTTCAGGTCTAAGAACCACAACCACCACCTTTACTATGAGAGCTGACTATTGTTGGATCCTAGGATGGGTGATTGGATGCTCTATAGGGGGAGTGAATAGAGTTGAATGCACTTAAACAAAATTCATTAGGCCTTCAAGATATTTCATAAGATAAGGTTGCTAATATGGGAAATTTGAGTGCAACTAAAACATACATAGCTAGGGAGAGAGAGAGATTGAACATGAACTGATTGACAAGCTATGTAGAGTGGTTACACACTTCAAACTAGAAGTATGTCAATCCACTACCTAGAGAGGTCAGCCTCTAGGATTTCTTAACCATTACACTCTTATATTCATTCATAAGACTTACAATACATGACCTCCAAAGGATTGACCTATCCAAGCCAATAGTACACCTACCCAAGGACTTATCCACTTTGAAAGGAGTCTTATGCCTTCACCAAGGACTTACCCACTCTTGCACAAGTATTTGGCCCTCTAGGGATTACCCACTCTTCTTGGATCTTCTTCCTTTAACTTCACCTTCAGTCGGAGAAGCTTTCACCAAGGACTTACCCACTTGAGCAAGGAGTCTTCTGCCTTCACCAAGGGCTTACACACTCTTGCTCCAAGTCTTCATCCTTGATTCTCTTCACCAAGGGACTCCTTCCCTTATTCTTCACCTTTTTTATCCAAGAGTGAGAAGCGTCATCTTCATGGTTGAAATGAGAGATTGGGAGGAGGTGGAGGTGAGAGCCTTACAAGATATACATGTAGGACTAGCTCTCTTACAAATCTCCTACTCACTCTAATGGATGTAGAAAGTGATTAAACTTAAAGAGAGAGAGGAGATTGTAGGATGCACTCAACTATAGAATAGGAACCTCATATAGAGTTTTGCATTGAATGCTCAATCTTGTAATGAAGCCCAAGGGGTCTTATTTATAGTTGGGGATGCCTAGAAGCCTTTCAAAACACTTAAGGATGAATACTAGATGTTTTGTGGCTTGCAACCGATATATTTTTAGTTGTTGCAACTCCACAATGGCTAGAAACACTATTCTGCATTTTTCCACACAGTGATATCGGTCGAGTTTCTATAAAGGTGACTCGATCGAATGCACAATGCAACAAAGCTAATTTGACCAATCGGTTGAGTTTGTCCTGGTAGGAACTCGATTGATAGATTAAATCAGTTTTGTTCTAGTGCAGTGGTCCGTCGAGTTCTGAGTATAGGAAACTTGACTGAACCATGACATTCTTAAAATCCATCAAGGATTGATCAAGATTGTAACTCGACTGATAAAGTGCTTGTAATAAATTTTGGAAAATGTCATTAAAGTGCTTATATATTTGATTTAAGTGTTCTTGATTTTTTCTAAGATTAATTACAAGTCATACAATCATTACAAGTGATTTATAACATGATTCTAAAAGATTTACATCATATTCTGAAAACGTGCACTTGTATTGACTTTGACTTGTCTTTTCTCCTATTTGAGATGCGCAAGTTAGGGCATTTGGAGTGTGTCTATGCCTAATCTGAAATCATTCAAGTAGAAGCATTAAACACAATTAATTGGAATGCTTTAGTCATCATCAAAATAAGGGTTTGGTCAATTTAGTCAACATTGACTAAATTGACCTTGAGTCAACATTCTCCCCCTTCTTGAAGATGACAAACCATTCCATAAATGTATTAAAAACATTTAAGTAAAATCATACCTTTGGAGAAACGAAGGTGTTTCAATAGAATTGAGTTCATATGCTCCCCCTCAATTGATGTTCATGGAGTTCTCATACTCCCCCTCAAGTGATGTTATTTCTCCTGCATGGTTAGATTTCATAATATTCATAGAATACTATGTCTTCTACTCATATATGTTATACATATATATATATATATTCTCCCTTTTACCTTCTCCCCTTTACATAGACATGCTTCTCCTCTTTATGTAAAACATGTTTTCTCCCTCTTTTGTCAAAAGAAGACATACCTTCTCCCCCTTTGTCATATCAAAAAGTGGGGATATGAAGAAACAAGAAACGCCACTTGTTAAAAGAAAGGAGATAACAAAAGTTATAACAGAGAGTAAAAGAGAAAAACCAGGGGCTTGTCCAAGCATAGAAAGAAAAGCAAGTTAAAACATGCATTTGAACAACTCATAATGTAATTCTAGTCAAAGATCAAGGCAAGATAAAGTGTTGAAGGGAAAAGAATCTTAACTTTGACCCTCCATATGATGAAATTTTCCCAAAAAGTGACAGGGCTCATCGCAAAGCAATGAGTCTTACTCAGAAGGTCATTTCTGCATAAAAAATACTAGTCTTGCATCAAAATCTGATATTAGAGCAAAATCTACCTAAAATCCAAGGATGATCTAATTTCTACATATAATGTAGCTCTATATATCCTGCATCACAATGCTATGCAAGAAACTCAAGATAGTAGATACACAATTCAAGGAACAAGCTTGATTAAGCATGAAACAAGATACAAGCATAGCATATAGTGGAATGCCACTTGATGAAAAGAACTAGAACTACATGTAGATAGGCTACTAGTAGATGTTATCACAAGTTAGGGCTACTAGTAGGATCTATATCATAGAAAGAGATATGAAAATATACACAAGATAAAGCAAGCTATGAGTAGATGTAGAGATATATCTAAACAAAGACATAAGCAATTTCAGAAGAAAGTAAGGATATAACTCACTAACAAATATGCAACATTACTAAAAGATGGTTACCACTAAGAACCTCAATGTTGTATCAAAACTAGATATACTACTAGATAGATCTAGCAAGTTTGAGCACAACGGAAGCATTTTAAGACACAACCAAGTGATCCAAAGAGATCGTCATCAAAACCTACAAACAACTCAAAACAAGTAATTGCAAGATATAAGGATAGCACTGATGGAATACCAAATTATAGCAATTTGAGAGATAGAGTTTTAGGCAAGATAGGAAATTCAAAACATGTCAATAATCATATAAAGGTACCAAGGGACTGCCAAAGAATAAGGATATTGGTTGAGAAAATCTAGTTGAGAGAGTAATTCTTATTCAACAATTTAACTGTGTATTATGTGCACAGTGCTATCGGTCGAGTTGCTAACAGGACAAACTCGGTCGACAATAGCTATTGGAAACACCCATTGGTTCTGTTCAGTCGAGTTTCTATCACAACAAACTCAACCAATCTAGTTGCTTCCAAAAAGCATATATATATATATGTGTGTGTGTGTGTGTGTGTGTGTACACATATATATATGAAAAACATATCTAGAGGCATGATAAAAATATAAACCACATCCAAACATGTGTAAGCAAGCTAGTAATGCACTATGAAAGCATTAGAAATCGTTTTTGAGTAAGAAAGTGAAGAGAACCACAATATACCACTTTTGACACAAAAACTACATGCATAGTGCACACTAACTTGGAAAAAACACACTATGATCGGATATGAGAAAGAAAAACATTACCTGAGTGCTTACCAATTCTTTTCCACTTGTTGTCACCCTCTATACATCTCACCTTTCTTTTTTCATGTGGATTGAGAAGTCAATTTGCAATTCAATAGCTCAACTCAACTCATTTGCAAGTACCTACAAGAAGATATATGAAATAGTCCCCAATCATATTTTTGGGTCCCGATGGGTTCGTTTAGCAACCCAAGTCCTATTGCTCTTGGGTTTCTTTCCTAAAAGGACAACAAGTAGAATAATGACCAAAATCATTGTAATAGTTGCTTGTTCCCATAGCCTTGGAACTAAAGGATTCTCCATAAAAGATAAGAAGTCCTTTGCCTTTGTTGTTCCTTTGGCTACCATCATATCCCAAACCATGTCTACCAATTTGTTTAGTAGCATGATGTAGAATATCATTAAGATTCTTTTTATCAACTAGTAATCTTTGCAAAGAAGATCTCAAACTATGATTATCATGCATAAGAGAAGTAATTAGAAGACAAATGATTTATATTATCTCTAGCATGTAAAAGATCATTTCCTAGTCAAAGAGCTTTAGTTAAATAAGAATTTCTATCAATATGAAGAGCAACAACATTATTCTCTCTACTAGTAGAACTAGAATAAAATTCAAGAACATAGATTTTAGCAAGCAAGGAGGCATTTTTTTTTCAAGCAAAGCAATATTAAAAAGATGAACACCATTTTCATATTATCATCCTTGCAAAGCTAAGTCCTTGTTCTTGTCTTCAGATTTAAGAACATTAATATCAAGCATGAGAGAGTCCACAATGTTAATATGATCTACAATTAGCACTATGCATGAGAGGTTGAGCTTCAAGAAATCTAATCTTATCAAGAAAGCTATCATTTTCATGTTTAAGAGCATCTACTTGACTAAGACAAGCATTTTTATCATCAAGCAAGCAAGTATTAGCATGTTCAAGAGCATCTATTTCTATATGCAAATTATCAAGAATTCTAGCAAGCTTTTTCCTTTTCTTTTTAGATGACTTAAGAGAGGTACAAGTAGCATTAATGACAACAATTAAGGGTTCTTTATCTAAAGAGTTTAGATTTACCTCAATTTAGTCTTTTCTTGTAGATGACATAAAAGCAAAATGACATTCTCCTTCATCACTAGAACTTGAGTTGAATCCTCTATTTGATACTTCACTTGTTAGAGGAGTCACTTGAGCTTGAGTTGGAGGAGTCACTTGAGTTTTTGTGTCGTTTCTCCTTCTTCTTGTACTTCTCTTCTCTTTCTTGTGATGATGGGTCGTTTTGCCTTGTAGACACTTTTGAAGTGACCCTTCTTACGACATTTGATGCACCGGATGGAGGAGGAATTATTGCCTTTGTAGAGTCTACCCTTAGAGTACATGGCAACTTCTTCAACATGAGAGGATGGAGAGGCTTGTCCCACAATAGCTTCAATTTGAGCCTTGATTTCGGATGTCTTCATTCTCTTTATCTCTTTCTCCTCTTGTCTTTCAACTTCTTCTCTTTTGTCAAGTGTAACTTCATGGGCTTGTAGATTTCCAATGAGATCTTCAATGAGGATATCATCAAGAGACTTTATTCATCAATGGAAGTCACCTTGGATTTCCACCTCTTGGGAAGAGTTTGAAGGAACTTTGAGTTGATCTCTCCTCTACTCATAGGATGACCTAGGACAGTAAGTCCATTTACAATTGTGTTGAGTCTTGAGTACATGTTGGCTATCTTCTCCTCCTTTCCCATCTTGTAGTTCTCAACCATCCCTTTGAGCATGTAGACTTTTCTTTCCTTCACTTGAGTTGTCCCCTCATAAGTGATGCATAGTGTTATCCATGCCTCATAGGCCGTCTCACAAGAAGAAATCTAGTTGAACTATGTGGGGGTCATGGTGGTATGGAGGATGTTGATTGCTCTTACATTCAAGGTAACTTTCTTCATAATATCTTCATCCCATTATTCTATCTTTGTCTCCTGTAGCTTGTATGGATGGTCCACCATTCGCCATAGCTTAAGACTTTTTCCTTAGATGTGGAATTGTAGCCTTTTTTCCAATAGAGGAAATTTCTCCCATCAAAGATTGAAAGGTTGATCGAGTATCTCCCTCCTTGGTAGTCATCCATCTTCTCCTACTTGTGAAAGTACACTTGGAGAAGACCCACTCTGATACCAATTATTGGATCCTAGGATGGGTGATTGGATGCTCTAGAGGGGGGTGAATAGAGCTAAATGCACTTAAACAAAATTCATTAGACCTTCAAGATATTTCATAAGATAAGGTTGCTAATATTGAAAATTTGAGTGCAACTAAAACATACATAGCTAGGGAGAGGGATAGATTGAACATGCACCGATTGACAAGCTATGTGGAGTGGTTCCATGCTTCAAACTAGAAGTATGTCAGTCTACTACCTAGATAGGTCGGCCTCTAGGATTTCTTAACCATTGCACTCATATTCATTCATAAGACTTACAATACATAACCTTCCAAAGGACTTACCTATCCAAGTCAAGAGTCTTCAACCTACCCAACGACTTACCCACTTTGTAAGGAGTTTTTTATTTTCACCAAGGACTTACCCACTCTTGCACAAGTCTTCGACCCTACAGTGTTACCCACTCTTCTTGAATCTTCCGCCTTTGACTTCACATTCAGTCGGAGAAGCTTTCACCAAGGACTTACTCACTTGAGCAAGGAGTCTTCTTCCTTCACCAAGGGCTTACCCACTCTTGCTCCAAGTCTTCAACCTTGAATCTCTTCACCAAGGGACTCCTTCACTTGTTCTTCTTCACCTCTCTTAGCCGAGAGAGAACCTTCATCTTAATGATTGAAATGAGAGATTGGGAGGTAGTGGAGGTGAGAGACTCACAAGATATACATGTAGGACTAGTTCTCTTACAAATCTCCTACTCACTCTAATGGATGTAGTAAGTAATTAATCTTAGAGAGAGAGGAGGTTGTAGGATGCACTCAACTATAGAATAGGAACCTCATATAGAGCTTTGCATTGAATGCTCAACCTTATACTGAAGTCCAAGGGGTCCTATTTATAGTTGGGGATGTATAGAAGCCTTTGGAAATGGTTAATGATGAATACTATCCATTTTGTGGCTTGCCATAGATATATTTTTTATTGTTGCAACTCCACAATGACTAGAAACACTTTTCTACACTTTACCGTACAGTGTTGTCGGTCGAGTTTCTATAAAGGTAACTTGACCGAATGCACTATGCGACAAAGCTCATTTGACCAATCGATTGGGTTTATCCTGGTAGGAACTCGACTGATAGATTAAATCAATTTTGTTCCAGTGCAGTGGTTGGTCGAGTTCTGAGTATAGAAAACTCAAATGTACCATGACATTCTCAAAATCCGTCAAGGATCGGTCGAGATTGTAACTCGACTGATGAAGTGCCTGTAATGAATTTTGAAAATGGCCATTTGAGTGCTTAAATATTTTATATAAGAGCTCTTGGTTTTTTCTAAGATCAATTTCAAGTCATACAATCATTACAAGTGATTACAATATGATTCTAAAGTATTTACATCATATTCCAAAAACATGCACTTGTATTGACTTTGACTTATTTTTTCTCCAAGTTGAGATGTGCAAGTAAGGGCATTTGGAGTGTGTCTATACCTAATCTGAAATCACTCAAGTAGACGCATTAGATACAATTAATTGGAATGGTTTAGTCATCATAAAAACAAGGGTTTGGTCAATTTATACCTTGAGTCAACATTAACTAAATTGGCCTTTAGTCAACAACTATGACTTCCATAAAGATGGCTTCAATGTGTCAGTCTCACAATGGGTCTGTCTGATACACTGTTATCTAACATGTATTAGTGTATTTAGTTGATATATCCATATCATGATCAATGAGACTCTGCCATCAACCAACTCACACTTTGATCTTATGTGTTATTATTGTCTATCAACCTTCCATAATAACAGTTGATCAGGGACATAATGAGAATGTATATATATGTACTCTTAGCATCCATATGATCTCATTTCTCAAATATAATACTTGGAGACATACGTTATTGAGTGATATAATTCTTTAGACATTTATTTGTTATTTCATTATCTCATAATTGAACAAACAGAATAAATTGGAAGCTTTCATTTATTTATAATCAAATCATTTACATATATGCCATTACAATCATCACATGATTGTCTCTCTAGGCATACATACCAACAGATACAAAATGTGGTCGATTATCCATCTCATCATCCTCTCCAAGTCGATCTCCCCTCTACTTCTCGGTGATCAAAAAGTCATTCTTCATCCCCCTCTGGCTACGAATATTTAGATACCATGGGAGGAGCTTTCAGCTAAGATTTTGACACAATCGGTAAGGTAACAACTGCAACTATGGCTGCTATTCCTAACCTTCATAAGGATGTGCAAACTTAGCTAAATAGGTCTAGTCTCTGGATCAGCAAGTCAGTGATCTTGGCAATATTCCTCGCCATATGGTGACTCTTGAGTGCCAACATAATGAAATTTTGATGGCACAAAACCATATTTTTTTGCACATTACAATACGAGAGAATGGTCGTAAGCTTAGAGAAGACCAACATGCTCTCTGACGTGAACAACATCATAAAAATCACACTCATTCTGCTGAATCTTATTCTTCCCCGTCTTCTTCTTCTTAAGGATATATATATATTCCAAGCAATGTTAATGTCGCTACTGGCCAACCAGAATAGTTGAATCAATCTACCTCTCATGTCTTAGATTTAATTATGGGGACCACTAAAATCTTACCATCCGAGTAACATATGATCTCATTGTCCAGACATGAAGACATATGTCATCAAGTAACATCATTCTTTAGACACCAACTATGTTAATGCCATCATCTCATTATTGAGACAAACATAATGGATAGAATTACCTTTATCATTATCAAATTGGATATCCAATGCCCCATTATAATCATTGTATGATAGGCTCTCTGGGCATACATACCAACACTTTGGGCATATATACAAACAATCATCCCACCTTGTTTAGACACATTCAAATCCAAATTCATGTCTATCATCTTAACCAGCAAGTCTTTTTATACACATGCCATGGAAAACATTTCTACATATGATGTTGATTTCCTACTCAGAGCATCTGCTACTACACTGGCCTTCCCAGGGCGATAATCAATGGCAACAACATAGTCCTTTATAATCTCTAACCACCTGTACTATCTCAAGTCGAGATCCTTTTGTGTGAAAATGTAAGTTAGACTCTTATGATCAGTAAAGACCTGACATGGCTCATTACAGAGATAATGACACCATATTTCCAAAGAATGTACTACTGTTGCAAGCACAAGATCATGTATTGGATAATTTTCTTCATTCTTCTTGAGTTGTCTAGAAGCGTAGGCCATCACCTTCCCTTCCTGGATCAGATGACATCCTAAATATCTCCTAGATGCATCAAAGAAAACCACATAACCTTTATTTGTCTCTAATAAAATCAAAATTGGTGATTGGTTAAGTTTTTAAAAGTTTGAAAACTCTTCTCACATGCTTTAGACCAAAGAAAAGGCATATCCTTCCTTGTTAAGTGTGTAATAGGTGTCGCTAATGCATTAAGGTTTCTTATAAACCTCCTATAATATCCAAATAACCCTAGAAAATTATGATTTCAGTAAGGGTTGTAGGTCGCTCCCACTGAAGAACATATCCCACCTTCTTAGGGTCCATAGTGACTTTGTCTCCTGATATGACATGTCCAAGAAAAGAAACTTCAGCCAATCAAAACTCACATTTACTAAATTTTGCATAAAGTTGATGTTTCCTCAACAATTGTATGACTATCCTCAGATGTTGCTCATGTTATTCTGTATCTCTAGAATACATAAGAATATCATCTATGAATACTTCTATAAATTGATCCAGGTAAGGTTTGAAGATCCTATTCATCATATCCATAAAGGTTGTTGAGGCACTTGTCAATCCAAAATACATCATTACAAACTCATAATTCCCATACCTTATTCTAAATGTTGACTTAGGTACATCAGATGCATTTATCCTTAACTGATGATAACCTGACCTAAGGTCTATCTTTGAAAATATTTTTTTCTTCATGTAGTTGATCAAATAGGTCATCAATCCTAGGCATAGGATATTTTTTCTCAATTATTATCTTATTTAGTTGTCTATAGTCTATGCATAAGCACATAGTTCCATCCTTCTTTTTCACAAGTAGAACTGGAGCCCCTCAAGGTGATGTACTAGGTTGAATAAATCCCTTATCCAAAAACTTTTGTAATTGAGTTTTCAATTCCCTCAACTCTGCAGGGGCCATTCTATAGGCAGGTAGTGTTATTGGGGGACTATCAGGTAAAATATGTATCTCAGAGTCTATATCTCTTTCAGGTGGTAAACCTAGTAACTCATTGGGAAAGAAATTTGGTATCTCACATATTACTACAACATCCTCTATAATGACTACTCTTTTGTGCCCTAGTATCTCCATGTGTTATAGAAAGGCCCCTCACCCCTTTCTCATCTTCTTGTCAGATATAGTATTTGATACTATACATGTGGTAAGACTTTCCAATCTCCAATAAAGGTACATAAAAAGCCACCTTGTTGAAAGATGGATTCTTTCTTCCAGAAATCCAATTGGACAAGATATGTCTCAAGGAAGTACATACCCAAAATAATTTGAAAAAAATTAATATCGAAGGGTATCATATTAACTTCTATTATATATCTACTAAAACTTAACAGACATCCATGACATAATTATGTTAAATTTAATGATTTCCTCATGAAACTCTTAACAACAACTCATAAGATAAATCCTAGGTTACAAGATTTAATCCACTGACTAACAACCTATGAATAAAATAATTACTCACACTAAGATATATCTAAACTATAACTAAAATGGTGTTAAAGAGAAGAATCTCATATATCACCACTTTGGGTGAGACTACCACTTTAGATGGTGTCATTGAGAAGAAGCATCATGTGCCTCTCCCCTACCACATTGTCCTCACTGTCCACTACTGATACTAGATGCTCTCCATCTTGAGCCTGAATCCCTTGAAAAATGTATCCATCTAACTGGATCCTATCATTGTGGAGTCTGAAGCTCTAATTGTGAACCATGTTCTAAACCATACTGAAGGTTTGGGTAGTCCCACTTGTCCATAGTGATAACACGTTGGAATACTGGCTCCCCAACACTAACCAAAATGTATCCTACCACAGTTGTCACATACAATTGTATCATGTCTCTACATACTTGTCACTGATGTTTATGACCCTTAAGGCCTTGATGAAGGTGCCCACCTAGGTGGTGTATCACATCTACTAGAACTAGACCTTCCCCTACTATGTGAAGAACCAGATCCTTGTCTTCCAAAACAACTAAGACCTTGTCTAATCTTGGAAAATAAACCATCTTCTATTCTATATCCACCACTACTCTATCATCCTCTACTGAAATCTCTAGATTTTTTCTTGCTATCAGAGTTCTTATCAACATTAATTGATTCTTCAATATGTCATTATACTTCTAAAAACTCTCCAAGATTTTCTCTATCTCTTCTCCTGATAGTTTATATGGTATGTCTGGTCTCATATCTTAAATCTCCTTGGAATCTCCTACATTTCTCTACATCATCTGATACAAGCTAAGGAGAAAAGTTACAACCTTGTGAAAATGCCTTGTATTTGCCAATTGACATATTGCCCTGTCTAATATTCTCTTATTGTCTGATCTTATCACTTAAGAAGGTAGGAGGAGAATACTTAACTTGAAACTCATATACAAATTCCCTACTTGTCATCATTATATTTCTTCTCTTATCTTCCACTTCACGCCACCACAACTCAGCATCTCCTTTGAGTAGATAGACTGCATGACTGATCTGCTTATCCTCTAGTAACTCCATTGGGAAAAAAACCTTTTCCATCTATCAGAGCCATGTGTCAATCAATAGTTTGGTTTGTTATTCTAGAAATTTTAGTTCCACCAAGATTCTTCACCAGCTCATAGGATATCATCAGGTCCTTACTGGAAGATGAAGGCCTCCTATCCATCTTATATTTCTATTTTGTACCTGAAAAGATACGATACATCCTTGCCGCCTCATCCCTGTCTTCTCCTCGGTGAGCCATCATTTGAGGGTCAAGGCCATAATTCCCCTTAGCTTGTTCCTCACCAAGACAAAGTCCTCTTCCTACCATCTACACATCCATCCAATGCATGATTTTCGATAGCGCATACAATGATGCGTTCACACCAACCCAATCTCGATCATGTAACTTAACACATTCTTTAGGAAATTGCAATACAAAGAGGAAATCATTTGGATCCTAATGGTCTCTTATTGCCCATGTCCCAAACCTAACCTCAATTTAGGTTCAACATGTGCTCTGATACCAAAAGTTGACATGACCCAAACCCTTTTACTAGGGTTAGGGCTCATCAAGGAGGGATTAGTCTAACCATTCACTTTTAAATACTAATAGAAATTCAGCACTACTTTTTTCTCAAATATATTGAGACAACATTTAGCAAGTCAATACATCTCAATCAAACACAACATGAAAGGACACAATAGAGTTTGAATTTTAAATGGAAGAAAGAGTTCTCATTTAATATACATCAAATACAACTCATTACAAAATGCTCTCTTTTGTCACTATCTCATTCTCAAGATTCAGGGAAAGGATAAAAGACTGACTAACTAAGCTACCTACTTATTCACAACACCTCTACTTTATTCTTGATAAAAAAAACTAGCTTTTGCCTCTTCTAATGAAGTTGGTCCTTTACCTAAAGAACATTTTAGTCGTGTGATGAGATACTAGCTCAATGAGTATAAAATCAACCAGCTACCATGAATAAGCAGTTTAGTGATATCGACAGTTGAAGAATTTAAGTAGTTAATCAAGGTAATCAAAATCTTGGCAAATTAATTCAAGATAACAAGAATGAGTAAACAACTTATCAGAGTAAATCATGAACTGACTATTAGGTTCATCAGTCCAATTAGTATATGCCATTAGACCCATATGAGGTGTACCACAATATGTGAAAGCATAGCAGCAAGCTACTATATATTTGTATAAGACTTAGATGCATACTTGGGTTCCTAATCCTTTACTCTCATTACCTCGTGTGTAGTGGGCATCGCTACATCTAGATTTTGGTGGCTAATGGGAGTTGTTGGATGTCTAGACTCCTCCTCTAAACATGGGTACTCATGCAGAGAGTCAAAGCATTCTAACTTATTGTGCATCAGTTGTCCTACCAAAGATGACAACTGATCAACACAATCTTGCATCAATGGTCCTACTGAAGATTACCACTGACCAATAACATAGGTATCATCGACATCTCCAGTTGATGTTGAATACCACAAAACTATAAGGATTTTTCCCTCGCTATCCTATACCTCTGCATCTACCTCTATGTTCTGGATTACCTCTAGACTACCTCTAGTCAGGAAGCACATTTCCTTCTCACAGTGCAGACCTTCCTTTGCAGGATACTACAATTTACAAAGCATCTATCGTCTGATGATAATTAATTTGAATAAATAAAATCATCACGGTTTCTAATCATTACCCTACTTTTGATGATTAGCACTTATCATTTATCATAGGATGTATTTGGCTAAATAGTAGTTTTCCTAAACATTCTCACAAATCACAATCTGATCCTTTGGATCAAGAATATGGAAAACTCGAGATTTTTGGTGCCTCAGATTCCACCATTTCAAGTTCCATCATACATGGCCATTCATACAACAGTTTTTGTTATAGCATCACATCACTAAGTATAATGAATAAGGCATTTCTACTTCTGGAAATCATAGAACATATATGAAAATCTTGTCACAACTATCACAGAGAAAGAACAAACACTGGAAAACTATTATATTGAATTTAGATTCTATAAATCAAGGTTAGGAGGTGAGTTTGCAATTGTTGAATGTATCCAAAATTATTGATCTTTGGATTTGTATCCTCTGAGGTTGGATTCCAGCTCGCAGAAGTTTGATTTGAGCTTCAGACCTTAAGATCACATTTTAAACCATACGCCAGGTAGCAAAAAGATGTACAGAAGGTTGGATAGAGGTAGAAAATGAAGAGGGGAAGAATAACATGACATCTACTGAGTCAAATAGTATATCTTTAGAAACAAGGGGAGTAAGAGAGGATAGATCTACAATTTAAAGCGACTTATCATGATGGATCGGTGGCTAGATCATTTGTCTCTGACTGTTCTTCAAGTTCCTCCCAAATATCCTCCTAGAATTCACCTCTTTGGCAACCCCTTGAGGGTTTTAGCACTCTAGTTGTATAGACAATTGAAATATAAATCCAACAAAACATATTTTGTCAAATTTGGATATGTATAGAAAAATTTGTGGTGATTTTACTATTGGTTGTCATGGGTGGCTACACAGTACATTTTTGTCGATCCACGTATCCATCAGGCTTCGCATGTCGGGTTGGCTTTGTCAGTCTATGTGGATGTCGAGATCCTCCCGTTGGTCCCGCTTTGTCAGTCCGCGTGGTCGTCGGGCTCGAGCTGACAAAAAAGAAGACCAACATCAACTCTGCACATGTTTACTAAAAGAGGCATAACTCTCTCATTTTAACTCTAATTTGGTTCATTCTTTTTTGTTGGATTATAATTAAATTCTATATAATCCTAAAATATTATCTTTATTTATTATTTCCTCAAGTTTCATTGATTCTTTTCCCACATACATGTATGAGTTATCTCTATATACATTCAAGTTCTGATCATGAATTTGACTTTTTCAAACAAAGACTTAAGATAACTAAGACTAAGATAAATCACAAGGTAATTATATTACCAACAAAAGCATAATTAATATTAAGATTATGTTTAACCCTAGAATTACCAGTAAATCAAGAAGTGGGTTGTAAGAGTTTCAAACATTAGCCTCTATCTATAAATACAAGCTCATAGACACAAACAAAATGGTAGATCCCTAATGCCACCAGGGTGCCAAAATTAGTCATGAACCATCTATGTTTGATTTCTATTGATCACTTTCATCGATTTATATCATTGGTTTCCCAACCAACAAGATCCCAACCTCCGTCATGAGTCAAAGGACCTAAATTTAGCTAGACCAAGGATGTCCTCTATCATCGATCTATGATCTTCTGCACCTACATTGCTTTCATAGTAGCAGTTCCTGCCACAAGAAAAGGAGATTGACAACATCCAGTTCACCTCTGAAGAATGTTAAGGAGTTATTCTTATTGCTTTCTCAACACCTTCATCTCCAAGTAGAAGACACTCTACACACTACAACTACAATAAAATAATGAATTATCAACCATGGGTCACATTTAGTATTTTTAAGGACAACATGTGTATGTAAATGCATGAGCACAAAATTATATTAACCAATTCATAATAGATTGGTATCTGTTAGGATGACCTCATATTTATCAATACATGTCTCTGACTTGAGGAAATATCAACCTTTAGGTAGGAAAACATTTTTATCCCCATACAAGAATAGGAAATGACTCCTGCATGTGGAAAGTAAATCAGCCATGGTAGATCATATACAAGGATATAGAAAAATAAACATAAGGAATTATCAATATTGCACACTCTTCATGTACCCAACCCCAAAATTGGGATTTTGGGGACAACACATGAATGTGTATGCATGAACATTAAATTATATTTGACCAAAACATAGATTGGCGTCTTTTATGATGGACCTCAGAAGCATCAGGACAAGCTTTTCCTTTAAAGAGATATCAACCATTAAGTAGGAAACATATACTAAAAGAAAATTAAAACCACTCCCACATGGAAGAAATTCAAAAAACACAGTAAATCATATATAATGAAAAGGGAAAAACAATCCAAATAAGGGTTTGAGGGTAACACAATAATGTGAATTCTTGAATAAAAAATTATATTCATCAAATAATTGTGAAACTTATATTTACCAAGATGACACTTATAATGTGTTTGGGAACAAATTCCTAAATTATGTAAGAAAAATAAGTGTACATATACATTTATTTGAAGATTGAGTCAAATTTGAATGACAAAAATAACAAATGAGTATGGTAAAATCTCAAGGGAAAAAAATCACATGAACCAAGTGATCATTTACCCCAACCCAAGACACACAATTTGGGCCTAGGTCATGATTTTGGTTGGATGAGCCCCAAAAAATCATATTAACATGATGACAACCCAATACCCAAAAAGACTCCATACCAGATGAAGTCGTGGCATACTACTAGATAACCATATTGATAGTTATTATGTAATTAGATTAATATAATTGATACAATAAGTGTAATGATTATGAAGCATGAACCAAAATAGTTGATATGAACAATGACATGAATATGAATGTAACATACATCGTTTAAAAATATAGATGAAGAAGATGTCAAGATGAACCACAAAACTTACATTGGGGTCATCATCATTGGTCAATTTTGTTTATAAAATCAATATAAAAACATAAAACACCATTGGTCATGATATAGTGTCCATTGACAAGATATTAAAATTAAAAATAAATAAAAATCATGATTGGCTCTTATTTGGTGAAATAGGTCACACTAGCAAAAAAATCATATGCTACTAAACACAATGAGCAAATGCCACGAGGGGAAGTAACCATGTTGGTGTGATCAAGCAAACTAATACATAAGTAACTTGTCACAAAATGGTCTAAGAATTAACATGCCCAACCATTTAAGAATATCAATCAAATGATCATGTCATTCGGATGCATTTTAAGCATACATTCAAAACTAAGATTGTGATAAGGGAAAAGGTTTGCACTTTAGTTCCACCTTATCTGTTATGACCAAGATGCAATCTAGTAGTCATGACACGTAAAGCTGACATAAAGGAATAGAAATTATCCTAAAACTACCCAATATCCCAATATGTTAAGAATGATTGGATCAAGTAACTCAAATGGTATATACAACACAACTAATTCAACATAATCATGAACAACTCAAATAAAATAGTAAGACATGAATGTTTTTGTTGTGTACATGTGCAAACATGCAGTAGCAAATCCACATCCATAGACAATAGCTATCAAAGACCACATCCAAAGCATCACCAAGAAAGATATGTTGTACATGCAAAAAAGGCAAACCTAGGTCGGTAATAATAAAAAAAATCATTTAAAAGAGATACTAACAAGATGGTGCACCAAAAACCGACCTCGGTATGCAATGTCTTCTGGCAGTGCACACTTCTTCACCCTCATGTGCAGCATGTGGAGAAGTAATGTAGAGTTGGAGTAGGAAAGGGCGCAGTAGGATCTACATATATATATATATATATATATATATATATATATATATATATATATATATATATATATATATATATATATATAAAGAGAGAGAGAGACTAGTAGACTCTCTCTATATATATTATATATATTCTCTTTCTCTATATATATATATATAGAGAGAGAGAGAAAGAGAGAGAGTCAGGCTAGAATACACTTGAGTGTATTTGGAGCAAAATACGCTTAAGTAGTTTTTCATGATGTAATATTTTTTTCAAAAATCTAATCCGTTGATCTTCTTAAACATCTTATGACTAGATCATACATAAAATTTGAGCACATTTGGACATTATAGGTCATGTTATAAAGACCGCAAAAATTATACATTTTAAATTAGTTTCGCGCGTCGATTTTGTTGCCCTTGGATGAGTGACTTACACTCATCCAATGGGGTTCGAAATTTATATGTAGCCTAGTTATAGTATGACGGTGAAGATCAATGGTTACATTTTGCAAAAAATAGTCATGATATGCAAACACACTTGAGTGTATTCGTGCAATCTGTACACTCGAGTGTATTCTAGCCTGACTATATATATATATATATATATATATATATATATATATATATATATATATATATATATATACATGCATATATATGTATATATACACATATTTATATGTATATATATATATAAAAAAAACACATGTGGCATGCACATAACAATCAAAAGGTGTCCAACATTTATAGGATTATAATTATCTAAATTATAACAATCAATAGGTATCACTTCCACATTTTAATTATGATCTAAATTATAATTATCTAAATTATAATTATAACAATCAATAGGTATCACTTCCACATTTTAATTATGATCTAAATTTGAATGTTAAAAATCTTTGTCAAGAATCAATATGACTATTTTCCCAACACTTTGAATTTCTTAAAAATATACAATGGTCAATTTCATGTATAAATTGGTTATCAACTCCTACAAACAATATTGAGTAAACTAAACTCAATAATTTATTAGTTTTAAACTTTGTTGAAAAAGGTAGATTCTAGTAATTGGAATATATCAACTTTTTGTATGGATTGTTTAGAAAATAACTTAAGCCAGTAAGATGTTGCACTTTGCACGTCTTTTTATATATTTGTATCTAGATATCCATTTTCAAATTTCCGTTGTAGTTAACATAGGTTCATATAACAAAATTTACCAAAAAAATGAATGAGACATACACGTCCATGAATAATACTATTGACAATACCAAGTTCTATATTTTAGAGAATATGGCTATTAGCATTTTACTCAATTGGATTGGTATATAAATAACATGAGACGTACACATGTATGAATGACTATTGTTCACAATAGTATGTGGGAATTCTAATATTGTTAAAAAGTTTATAGTCAATATACAAGAGATATCGCTTTAAATATTGACATGAAAACCATGATTTATAAAAAAATTGGTTTGGGTATTTTGAAGAGAGAACACTAACGAAATGTAATATAAATCCATCCCACATGGAAATTAAAGATATACGTGACTTTTAACATTTGCAAATTAACTAAAGTACAGTTGTATAAAACTTAAAAAAGTATACCTTGGTAGTTATAAAAAAAAATGCATAACAGAAAACTGAGATAATAATAAAATTGTTTACGTCCATACAAATTAGGAGGTACACATCTGAACAGATGATTATTCTTCATTGTGACAAGATTTTACACCGGCGCGTCCAGGGAATAGCCATTATTATAAGAGACAATTGTCATTGGCGGTTTCCGCAATGCCGTGGTCTAAACTTTTGGCTGATATACTGAGGTAGAGAACAGTGTCTATAGCTGGATCGGTAAAAAATGCTTGTGAGGCCAATAAACCTGCGGGAGCTCGGGTCCAAAGTGTTGCTCACCTACACTTGTTGGGAAGAGCAACTGTATTCCCCTTTTGTTGTCCTTCTACAGTTGTGAAAATGGCAATTTTTCTTTTCCTTGCCATATTCTTGCTAGACCTACATAAGAACAATAGAGAGCACCATGTTGTCGGATGCCTCCTATAGCGCCAACACTCAAGTGAAGCTTGGTCTTTATGAACCAATTAAAAGAGGCAATTGGCCGATAGGTTTGATACATAGTCACGTACATTGTTTAACTAGTGAACGCACATGTGCACATGCACGTGACATATAAAATTTGTTGGAAATGTGTAGAGAGAGGACTCGTCCGTGAAAGGATTTCTACGGTAAAAGATATTTGTGTTGGTTGTTTGAAAGGAGAAAATCAAAGAACTGTTTCCATAAAATGGAGAGAGAAATATAGAATTAAAGATAATAAAAGTTAATATGAGAGTAACAATAAATATTTGTATGAGCAATATTTCTTGGAAAAAAAAGAATAGAGTGAATCAAGGAGAGCGCATCATCAAACTCGTTCTTTTTATAGTAGTATAAATATGTATGTATTCATTATAAAAAAATGTTGGAATCAGTTTAATTTCTATTAAAAAGATAAGACCGGCGTATGACCTTTTTAGATTTTTAGATTTTGTACTCTGATTGTTGTCTGGTCATACTAATCTGCTCGCAAGATCGTTATCAGTTATGTTATATACATGCAACTGAATATCCGAGATTAGAATATTGTTTGAAATATTTTGAAACAAAAGTAACGGTAGTTCTTATGTATGAGTGTATAAAGAAGCATCCAAAGTCGTCTTGCCTTTGCATTGTGAATACATCCATATTTTAGCAAAAAGTTAGTGAAAAAATAAGGAGAAAGAATCAACGCCTGCCAGGGGTTGGCTAACAATGGATTTACTGCAACACCGAGAATTTGAACTCGTATTAGTGGTACCATCATGGACTTTATAGATCAGCAACGATTAGTCATCAAACACTCCAACATTTTGCAACTCTTGAATAGTTCCAGAAAGGTTTTGTCTGGAATCCTTCGCCTGATCGATCACAACGCTAGAAAGAAATATTTGATAGTCTCACCCTATTACTGCTGCATTTCCACGATGAATCTTGTAAAAAGGAAATCTTGAGTGAGTGACTTTGTGAGGTTGTTGGAATTCGAGTAATTCTCACAACAACATTGACCATTAACAAAACGTATGCCAATGAGGGTGGTTAAGAAGGGCGTGGACACATATCTAGATCGTGGGGTTCACATAAAAGCATTAACTACTAATGAGCAGTGGCGGATCCAGAAATCTATCATAGGGGGACTGAATTACTATGAGTAGTGACGATGAGGAAAATAAAAAGAAAAATACACCTAATAAGTGTCTCATTGTCTCCAACATATAAAATAACATATTTGCAAAAAAAATCTAACATAAATGAAATGATAAAATTCACTATTCAAAATAATGAATTTATTTAAATGTCTAAGGTCATAACTGACACATTATTTGACATGTCTTTACAGATTAAACAACTAGATGATCAACAATATAATCATAATTTATTATCACTTGATCAGTAATGTGCATACAATTGTCAATGCGTAAGAAAAATAATAGTTATATTAAAAATAGGAACAAAATCATCTTTTAAGTGGAGAACAAGCATTAAAATATAATATGACATCATTTAGTGGATGATGTCATACTTGAAAGACCCAAAAAATTATAGCAGTTAAATCTTATACTATAAAGGATATAAGTGTAATGTACTTGGTATATTATAAGATCTTGACACAATGATCAGTTGAAGAAAATTTCAGAAAGAAAGAAGAAGGAAAATATTTAATGTGGTTGTATGAACAACATATGATGGAGGAGCACATTGGGAAATAAAAAGTGAAGAGAATGAAGAGGAAAGATCCATGCGTATTTTTTATTTAAAAGTTGAAGATGAGAGATATGAAACAAAAAATTATATATTTTTATTAACTTCCATTTTACATGTCATCCTCATTTTTCTCTCTCCATTTGATTAAAGTTATATTTACTAGATGGATTTTCTCACATTTTCTTCTCCTTCTTACCCCACGATTTATATATTTTTTTTACTCTTTTTTTACCTTATGCCAATTCAATCATCTTCTTTTCTTTTATAGATAGAAATATCGTCATTATCTTTTTATAAATTTGTAATAATTGTTATTTGTCTTAAAACTTATAATATCTAAATCTTATGTAACTAAAAAAGTTTGTGAAATACCATGTAACAATAAATATTATTTAGATCTATTTCTATATAGTAATATAGATCTTTTCTTAATTTGAGAGTGATTGATCATTAAAAGTTTGAAAGAAAAATATATAAATAGAAGGTGATAGTTGTGCATGTATGGTTATCATTTTTCCTAATGGTGTATAATTATAATTGAGTGAACTTACTCAATTTATAGCTAATAATATTTGTTAATTAATAAGTCAACTATATTACATCAAATTTCAGTTAATAGGTCAACATGATTCATGATATATTTTTATAAACTTTATTTTGTATAACTACTTTCATCTTTTAAGGGTACATACCCCCTAGTCTTATAGAGATTCACATTCAAGTAGTGGAGACCATTTATGTAAGTTTATCACAATTAATATGAAACTATTAAGAAAATTTTAGTATGATAGAAACTAAATATATGATTTCTTAAACTCATAATTGATGACATATACATATTAGGACGGTAAATTTTATAAATTGTGAGTATATAAGACACGCAATCCACAAATATATTAAGTTTAACCATTAAGTAGTTCATACAAAGAAGTATAATAGGATTGACTAAAATTATAAAATTAAAAGTTGCATTTTGTACGGTGTAATAATTTTTTTTAACAAAATACAAATATGTATATGGTATCATAGTAATAATAAAAATATTTTTTGGAGGGAGGCTTCAGCCGCGGCACCCCCCCTCTGGCTACGCCCCTGCTCATGAGCATAAATTTCCCTCCAAAAAGTGTGGGCAACTAAAAGAGAGTGATGGGATGAGAGTGCAGCAAGTTTTCGAAGCTCAACCGTTATTGGTTTGAACTTTCTCTAAAAAGTATAAACGGAACAAATATAATTGGAGGAACTTATTCTCTTTCCCAAGTCACATTGATAAAGTAGTGTCATGTTGCATACGATCCCTAAGATCATATCAGAAAAAGATGTAGCGATGAGAAAAGTCTAAAATTATAGTGGATATTCTAAAGTGGTGGAGGTGGTTGGAAACTATAGCGGAAAGATAAGGATCGTATTGGAAAACATGGGGGAAAACATGGGTAAATGGAAACGTGTTAAGAGGAGAGTGAATTTAAAACTAACAAAAAGTGAAGAAACAAATGGAAATTAGGGAGCATCGAGAAGAATTAGGGATTTCAATATGAAGCGTTAGTTAGAACTTTTGCTTTTCCTTTGAACGGGTAACGTGTGTTCTTGGTATTCCAATCGTGGAGGCGATCACGAATTCTTTTTGCTTTTCCTTAGACTAACCGCTTTCTCATCTTATTTACATAAAGAGAGTGGGTCAGGAGAAAGAGATAGGTGGGAATAAGTTGGTTTTGGGAAACACGAAACTAGATAAAAATACAAAAAATGTGAGAAAAATTGTGGGAAGAGACAGGGTTAAGGAGGATGCAGTATTTTGAAATTGTGTCATATGATTGGTCAGGAGGGTTTTGATAATGCAGAAGATAGAACAATTGTAATTCTCTAAAACAACTCTTTCTTTTTATAGTAGTAGTAGTAGTAGTAGTAGTAGTAGTAGTAGTAGTAGTAGTAGTAGTGTGTGTGTGTACATATAGGGTAGTGATCCAGTGGGAAACATCCTACGGCGAGAGCATGAGAGGCATTTGAATAACTATAAATTGGGAGTTGTTTTTAAAAATCCAGCTATATAGATGGAAAAAAATTATTTCATTTACCTTCTCACAAAAAATCATTACAATCAGACATTATTTACATAGTTATATGTACAATATATACTTTTTACATCCAACGGTGAGCCTGAAATTCAAGATAGTGCATCGAAAAGTATTTTGTTATTGTGAATGATCTACAAATTGGATGGTGATAAAATTTAGTAGGAAGGTAAATATTAATATATACTTGTAATCTATACAGTTAGATTATGAAAAATTGATCTATGTGAAGAGTTATTCAAATGCATCTCATGCTCTCACAAGATATATATATATATATATATATATATATATATATATATATATATATATATATATATATATATATATATATATATGGAGATGATCTAATGCGGACCATTTATATTTACGGACTGTGCGGACGGTAGTCTGGCCCGAGTTTCCCAACTTTGTCGCTCATATTACTAGACTATCACAACCCGTCTGTATCCTCTCTATTCACAACATTCCTCTCTCGCTATGCCTTTACGTCACTCTCTGTCTCCTTTGACGGACGATCGCTCACGGCTTTCTCTCCCACGTAATTCTGAGAATGGAAAGGATGGCTCTATTATCAAATTCTTCTGAGCACCTCCCGATGTACCAGAACGCCTATCTGTCTTTGGACTGATGCATATTTCCATTCTGGTAGTTTTCCTCTGAAATTTCTTTTATTTCAGTGCGAGCATATATGGTGAAGTATATATGAATTTGATGTTCCCATTTTCGTTGGAAGCATGCAACTCCTCACACAACAAAATGATTATCACCGGCCCTAATCAACAGTGGTTAGCACGCCATATTTTTGTAAGCAAGGGGCAGCCTGCTCCTTGCAAAACGTGAAATGCAAAATCTGGATCTAGATGCTAGTCACGGTCTTTCAATAGTCGTCCCAATTTGCATTGAATTTCAATTAGACTGTTTTAGTCCTGTTAGAAGGGTATTGCAGTATGTCTACATAGAAATTTATTTATAAAATGTCGTCTGCTATTAGATTCATTCTATTTTTTATAGTCTTTCAATAGTCATGGACATATTGATCCCGCTTTGTTTTCATGATCTTGAAATCCAACTTGCATCCAGTGTGCATGCCCTCTAGTTTCTCGTTATATATGTTGTTTACAAATAAAGGACGTGGGATTGACTTTCTGAACAAGCATGGTGGATGAAAAAGCAGGCTATAAACTGCGTGGATGTTGTGTAGCTCTTGAAACTAACGAAGAGCAATGATTTATAATCAATATAAGATGTATCGGCATACATGCAACGATGACCAAATTTAGTCATGTAATGGCTCAATCACTGGGTGGAAGACAGAAGCAAACCGCCCATCCCAATACAAACAAGATCATGCATGTTTCTTCCATCAACCAGACCACACGGCAATCATGCGTGACATACAACGGCTGGAGCTTCTCAATTGGAGGACCGAGTGGAGTCTACAGGTCGAGACCATACCACCATTCCGGCATGTAGCACTGTCCACCAACAGGGCAGACCGTCTATTGTACATCATTTGCTCTGCCAATAGGGCGTAGAGGACAAGGATGCGACGAGATTAGAGCTGTAGATTTTCTGCTTCAACGAGAGAGACAAGGACTTTCTGTAGGCTGCAGATTTTCTGTTTCGCGTTTTGCAAGGAACAGGCTGCCCCTTGCTTACATAAATATGGCGTGCTAAACACTGTTGATTAGGGCCGGTGATAATCGTTTTGTTGTGTGAGGACTAGCATGCTCCCAACGAAAATGGGAACATCGAATTCTTACTCTACCATATGCTCGTAAGAGAAATTTCAGAGGAAAACTACCAGAATGGAAATATGCAACAGTCCAAAGACAGATAGGCGTTCTGGTACATCGAGAGGTGCTCAGAAGAATTTGATAATAGAGTCATCCTTTTCATTCTCAGAATTACGTGGGAGAAAAAGTCGCAAGCGACGTCCGTCAAAGGAGACAGAGAGCGACGTAAAGGATTAGTGAGAGAGGAATGTCGTGAATAGAGAGGATACAGACGGGTTGTGATAGTCTAGTAATATGAGCGACAAAGTTGGGAAACTAGGGCGAGACTACCGTCCGCACAATCCGTAAATATAAATGGTCCGCAGTAGATCATCTCCCGATATATATATATATATATATATATATATATATATATATATATATATATATATATATATATATATATATATATATATAGAGAGAGAGAGAGAGAGAACAAAGTTAAAATACACTCAAATGTACCGGAGAAGCACCACAGAAATTTTCCATCATAGAGCAACTATTTTAAAAATTCAAACTGTTGATCTTCTTAAATATCTTAAGAACATACTACATAATAAATTCTAGCTCATTTAGACACATATAGGTCATGCTTCTAAAGGAGGCAAAAATTAATTGTGTGTAACTTTGGTTGTCTTTAGATGAGTGACTTATGCTCATCCAAATGCGCTCAAATTTTGTATGTGGCCTATTATGATTGTAAACATGAAGATCAATGGATTAGATTTTATAAAAACATGGTCTACATAGGCAGACACCATTGGGGTGTATAATGTGATTTCTACATTCAAATGTATATTAGGTCCAACCATATAGATCGATTCAACAAAATATAGATTAGACGTGTTTAAAAATCATTACAATATCTCATATAGATCATGAGATATAGTAATATATCATTCAACTGTTGTTGCAATTTTCACAACATACCGTTGATTAGAAAATACATATTTTCTTTCATAGGATGATCTAGGAATACCATATTGTGGTGATTTTTTGTACACATTTTAGCCAAGGGGTATACTTTACATCCATTAGAGATTTACAATCATCATAAATGAAGATGGATATATCATATTGTGGTGATTTATCGTACACATCTTAGCTAAGGGGTATACTTTACACATCTTAGCTAAAGGGTATACTTTACATCCATAAGGTCGGATTATTAAGTAGAGATTTACTATCATCACCATCATAAATGGAGATGTGTTCATGTAAGCTACATGTACTCTGGTACACAATTCTTTTAGAAATATATAGGGCGTTCATTCAATGTCTATGTGGATAGCTACTCACTCCCTCATTTGGTTACTTTTTTTTTAGTTTCTTACTTTACAAATGCAGAGGGTTACTTTACCTTGAAAATTGTTACTTTTCATACATAAATACTTACATTTGTAACAAGTATAATAAATAAACAATTGCATATTTATTTGTTTGTATTCTATCCGGTTTTACTTTTTTAGTCATTTAGTTACTTTTTTATCAACATAGTTACTTTTTTGTCCAGAGAGTTACTTTTCTGATCAATTAGTTACTATTCAGACGGAACGGATGGCAAAATTTAGAGTACTTGTGTGTCTGTGTGTGTATAGAGAGAGAGAGAGAGAGAGAGAGAGAGTCAGGCTAGAATACACTTGAGTGTATCCGGAGCAGAATACACTCACTACTACAGAAATAGCTTATAACGTCACATTTAGAGGCGTCAGTTATTACAGAAAACTGACACCTAAACCCTACAATGTCAGCTAATTATAGAGACCGACATCTATATTTGAAGATCAGTCAGACACGGGTATCGCTTTTTATTTAGCGTCGGCTCTCTATAATGAACTGACGCCTAAAATATCCTGCCAAATCTAATTTTTTGAGTGAAAAAAAATTACTCCCAAAGTTTCACATATGGCGTTGGGTTTTTGACCTAATAATCGACGCCTAACGACAAAAAAAATTACCTCCAAAGGTCGTCAGTTTTTGTTGAAAAACCGACGCTAATAAGGTTTCGCGTGTCGTCCCCGCGAAATTTTTTAGGGTTAAGATTGTCCAATGGACGTCGGTTTTTTCTGGAAACCGACGTTGATGGGTAATAGGTGTCAGTTTTTTAAATAATCGACGCCTTTGTTAACTTAATAACCTCCGCACGATCGATCGAGAAACAGACTATGCCCCATTCTCTCTATTTCATCATCGTGAGCCCCCGCCCGAAGCTGCTGCGCCCCCTGCTCGTCGCCGCCGCCTGATCAAGCCGATCGCTACTCCTCACACCGCCACCGCCACCGCCACTGCCCCCTACTGTCTAGCTTCTTCCTCCCACCCGCTAGCTCATCACACTGTCGTCACCGACGACAGGGACGCCTAGCTGCTCTCTTCTTCCTCCACGCCGCTGATAGGTAGGTTGCTACCTCTTCTTCTTCCTCCACCCCTTCTTCTTCTTCCTGCTCCCTCCTTTCCAAATGGATAAAAGCAAGGCATGATCGACATGTGGGTTGGACACGAGTGGTTGTGTTGGCCGACCATGGCCGTGCTGGCCAGCACAGCCATGGTCGTGTCCAGCCCATAGGTCGTGCCTTGCTTTTGTCCATTTAGAAAGGAGGGAGCAGGAAGAAGAAGATACATTTGCAATTTAATACTAATACTTAACCTAATTCTATAAATTTTGATGCATGTTGAATTAAGATATTAAAACCCTAATACACATTTCACCATAATCTTGAATTAACTATATTGCTGAAATATTGTGATCAATCTATCTAAGATATTCAAACCCTAATGATAAATCTCTGATTTTGTAGTGATGTGTCACCCTAACATCTACATGAATCTGTGTTGTATGATGTAGATTGATGGTAATACATGAGCTAATTTGAAATTTTGAAATCAATTATGAATCTCTCCATCCCTAGGTCATACTAATTTATGTGTAATCTTTATCTTGATAATGAACATGCATGGACACTCGAAATGTTGAAATCAATGTTATAGAATAACATCACATGTATTTGTTTGCCTAGAAACTCATCCAAGATTTAGTCATTAGGAGTAAATCTTAGATAGTCCCCGGTTTGGGACTGTTCTTGAACACCTAATCTCACTTAGGATGTAAGTGTATAATGTGTATTGGGTTTTCAAAAAAAATTTGGTAGCATTTCCCCGTTTGTGTTGGCTAAATGGACATCTATAAATCCCTTTGTTTCGATTATGACAAACATTTCATTCTTATTGATCTAACGAGCTACTTGAGTGTGCAGGAACAAGGCGGATGACAAAGTACTAGGGAAATCCATATGCTTACATATTTATATTTTCATGAAATGTAATCGCTTTGTAAAAACTTGTACAAATATATAATGTACAAGTACTTAGACTTCATGTAAATCAAGCGTTAGATCTTCCCTAGCTAAACACCACATTTAGATAAGTCATCCCCTTCAAATAGGATCACATATGCACACTCATACATATAATTAGTACCTAAATTGAAACATTGAAACAGGATCAATCTCGGTCGACCAATTCCTCGACCGAGACACTCTCGGTCGACAATCTTCTCGACCGAGAAAGATCCAAAGTAGCCGTTAGACACAACTGACAAGGTAGTTGGCAGTTGGAGATAAACGTTGCAAAACACTTGATTCAGAGAGCCTGTCAGTCGACAAGAGTTCGACCGAGTAGGTGTCTCGGTCGACCATTCCTCGACCGAGATAAACTCTGACAGCAACTGCAGAGTAAATTAATTAGTCGTTGCTAAAGCAACAAACTTGTACCTAACGGCTAGTTAAGCACTTAGAAACCCCTAGAAGTTGTCTAGAATGTCCTTAAGCATCCTTAGGCCATTCCTATAAATAGGACAAGCCATAGGACACTCAAACTCACTTGTTACACTTGAGAAATCCTTGAGCATACTTTGAGCAATCTGTTTGTGAGCAAATTGAGCATTGTAACAATTGGCTACTTCCTTCCTTAGCTCATAATTCGTGTCCTATAGGCTAGCATCTCCTATCCACTGCAATTACAATTCCATACACTTTGGTTAGGAGATCTATACGCTTGATCTAGGCAAATCAAGCATTGTGCTATAAAAGGATAAGTTGTAATTTCCTTTTTTCTTTCTTGTTCTCTATTATTGTTTGTACTCTCCTTGCTACTCCTAGGTTGGAGGCTGCGGATTGGAGAGGGTGGAGATCTTCTTGGTGAAGAAGGAGACCTTGAGCTACTTCAAGAAGGTTGGTGCAACGGGAGGTTACTTCTAGAGAGGAAGGCTACTTCAAGGGGGAGCTTGGAGTTACTTCAAGAAGGCTACCTCAAGTTGGTGCATCTACTTCGAGTGAAGGCTGTTCAAGGGGTGTAAAGGAAAGTATTGTATTTTGTATAAATCCTTGTGAAGGTAATAAAATATATACTTTCAAAATCTCGGTTGGGTAAGCAACCGGGTAGTGGACTGACAACTTTAGTATTTGCTAAAGTTGGAACCACTCTAAACACCTGTCTCCTTCTTTCAATTTCAATTGTGGTTGTTTGAGTTCAATAATTGTTAAAATTGTTTTAAAACTCTATTCACCCCCCCCCTAGTGTTTTTTCAGTTTGTTCTCTTAGTACATATGTACTTAGAGAACAGCGAGGAAATACTGCCGAAATTTTCTTGAAAACCCAACACACATTATACACTTACTAGTGAGATTAGTGATAACACCCAAATCTGCACATATTGTCCATGCATTTCATCTATGGTTTCATGTCACTTTAGTCTTAATTTGCCCAATAATGCTCATGTTATATGCTTTCTATATCTCATTAGATAATGTAGTTAGAATAGCCAATAACATAGCTATATAGCCAATATTGGACTTGCGTGCACCGAACATGGATGAACTACCTCTCTCCTATCTCTCTCTCCTAAACTGAGGCCCAGTGAATTGTACTTCTTGACACCTTATTTAATGATAACCATAGTCTAATCACTAGCATGGGCCCAGTTTAGTTATGATTAATTGCTTTTATTGTCTTATCCTCTTTATATACCCATGCTAAACTTAGTGGATTTAATTCATAATTTTATTGGATTTTACCTTGCTTGTGCATGTCAGTTTTGGGCATATGGGCCCTATCTTCTCAGCCCAATACCCATTCTATCCCTTCGTATGCCTGGTCAAAGTTGGGTCAACGGACCTCCCTTCTTCTACAAATCACGGTTCCACAACTTCAACCCTACATCGCGGCCGCAATTTATAGGAATTGTGATCGCAGTTCCTCATACACCTACTCGCTGTCTTCACCAAAGCTCATGACTTCCCTCTACTGGCATAATCGCGAGTTGCCACCCTCATGATCACGCCCGCAATCTTTATCATGACTGTAGTGCCACCAAATCCTTCCCTCAACCCTACAACTGCCTGTGTCGTCTTCTTCTCCTCTGCTCCTCACCACGGTGGCAGCAACCTCATCTCCATCGCCGTTGGCATCCACGATCATCTCCACACTCGCGGTCTCCTTTCTACGCAAACTGCCATCACCTCTGATCCTCAACCACCTGCTCCTCTCGACAGTGCCATGACCACCATCCGCATAGCCACAGAATCGTGACCGTGATTCCAAGATCACGACCATGATTATGAGATTGTGACCTCATAACCGCGGTCATAGTAGTCTTCCTCCTACCCGCGATTTCTCCTCTCCTCACATGCAGTTCGTGACGACATCGCCCCCTTCTGCCCTGCCTCCACCTCAACACCAGTCGGCAACGATGCCTTCCCCACCAACGGCTCTAGGCCATCATCGCTACAGTCCGCGGTCTGCATCTCTTCCCTCCTCTCCACCTGTGGTGTTCCCTACACCTCGAATCGCGGTCACTGCTCAACTCCATCTCTCACCCCTCTGCTGCCTGCAATCACAACTGATCGCTACCTACACCTTATGATTCCCAAACATCGGCTCATGATCGACAGCAGCCTACTCCTCGCCATTGGCAATCACAACTCCACCTAGCAACAATCACGACCTACCCCTACTGGCCACGACCCCTCCATTAGCTAATCGCGACTGTGATTCCTAGATCACGATAATGATTCCTCCTCACACAATCGCGACCAAAAGGGGCAGTAAAGGAAGACCTGACCAAAACTAATCACGACCATGAAAGAGATCATAACCGTGAAAAAGATCGTGACCTGTAGAGCAACTAATCGCAACCGCGATCTGGGATCCTGTAAACTGACTTAACTTTAAAACGCACATGTTGGGCACATGTTGATGCTCCCAGCTGTGCCTATAAATAGAAGGGTACCCCTACCATTGGGCATCTAGTCCAGACGCCAGAAGGCTGTCGGGTTGGATCCAGAGCCTCAGGGAAGCATCCCAAGGTCCGAGAGGACCAAGGCAGCCAGTCTACGTGCTCTAGCAGCCACGAGCCTTCACTCTCTCTCTCCTCCGTCCCCATCTCAGATCTATTCTCTCCAAGGGTGGAAACCAAGGAGAGAGTAGATATGTGCTACACCCACCTTCACCACCATGGAGAGAGAAGATTTGCATCACCGCCCTCCTCCACTATTGGTCTACGATCTCCACAGGAGGAAGCCAAGGAGAGAGAAGATCAGCCTCCACTGACATCCTCTGACCTCAATCGAGCTACTGTTTGGAGTAGATCTAGAGAGACAGGGAGCCAAGGAGTCCAGATCTGATCAAGAAGAAGGACCAAAAGACAATATCTAGTCTATACAGAGGCAAAGGAGCGAGAGCCACCTCTCCTCTACGGGCTAAATCTCTTTCATTCTTCTATGTTCCTCGGTTTCTTGTACAACGATGTTCATCCGTCTTTGTTTGGTGCTAACCATGCTTGTCTATGGCTAGTTAGTTCCTTCTTGGCTATGTAGCCCGATCTGGGCAAGTTTATGTACTTTTTCCTTAAGCAAGTAGATTCATTTCAGATCTAGTATGTTGCATGTTCTATTTTCTCTTTCTAAGTTATGATTGATAGTATGGTTGATCTCTTACTCGCTTGAACTTCTATTTCTACCTATATCGAGAGATATGTTATAGGAATAGCTAAGAGATGATAGTTTGGATCCGAACCTGAGAGGAGGATGATCCAAGGCATTCTGTTCCTAACACCCCGGAATATCCTAAGACCTAGCATATTCTGAGGTGTTGATATGTCATTCCTTGAGAGAGGGTCGATGACATATCGCTGATGGTTTTAGTCACGCGTTGCGAGAGCGAGTGGGGTGACCCATAGGACAGATGTCACTGTGCGTACTAGATACTTGCTTGGGTGTTCGAGGGTTGTCTATGCCCGAGAATAAGTGCATAGACTGTCCTGTTTCACTACTACAGAAATAGCGTTCAGTGTCACTTTTCTGGGCGTCGGTTATTAAGGAAAATCGACGCCTATAATATCAGGCGTCGGTTATTTAGGCAAACCGACGTCTATATTCGAAGACCAGCCAGACACGGGCACCGCTTTGTATTCAGCGTCGGCTTACTATAACCAACCGACGCCTAAAAGCACCCGTGAAATCCAATTTTCGACCGAAAAAAATTTGGGCCACATACAGCGTCGGGTTTTTAACTATTCACCGACGCCTATTTAAAATGAAATTCTGCGTGAAAAGTTCCACTTTAGGTGTCGGTTATCTTTGGATAACCGACGCTGAGAATAGTTCCCGCCAACTAATTTGGGGTCAGTTTTTTACTATCAACCGACGCTGATAACTGACGCTGAGAATAGTTCCCGCCAACTAATTTGGGGTCAGTTTTTTACTATCAACCGACGTTGAAGATAATAGGTGTCGGTTGTTTGAAACAACCGACGCTATTTGGGAACTTAATAGCCCCGCGAAACAGAGAACTCTTCCCCATTTCTCTGTTTCATTGCGAACCTCCTGCTAGGTTTGGCGATTCTTACCGCCGGTGCTCCCCGCCGTCGTTGCCCCCCTCCCTCGCGCCACCACCGCTATTGCTCCCCCGTGCCGCTGCTCCTCTCCTCGCCGCCACGCCGCTCCTCTCCTCAGCTTTCCTCGCCGCCGCGCCGCTCCTCTCCTTGCCGCCAGTGGCTTCTTTGGTGTTGTCCTTGCCGGCACCGGCTGCCTGTAGGTCTCTGCTCAGGCCGCTGCTCTCCAAGCCAGGCATTCTTCCTCTTCCCTCAAGGTACTGCCTTCTTCCTCCTTCCTTCCTCTGCCTAGGCGGCTGCTTGGGCGGTGCCAAGGCACGCCAAGGCTGCTGTTGGGCATTTTTTTATTTTTCAAAGTTATTTACTTATTGGTAACTTGATAAGTAACTCATATCCATTGATGTTGAAGTAAGTTAGGAAGCCAGTTTGTTGGCAGTGATATCTGATTATCCATCTGACTTTTGGTTCTTCATCCTATTCATCATGGTGGCATTGCCTCATACTGTGGTCAACTAGGGGAAGTAACATTTGTCTGCAATGTAACTTATCAAAACATGTAGAATAAGTAACTGAAGAACTGGGAGTAGGAACATGTATAATGGGTACATCACAATGGTGAAAATTTAGCTCAAATGAGTGAATTGCTTGATTTTTTTTAAAGCTCTAGTTATACTTCTTATATTTTAATTTGATGTTACTCTATGCATGTTTCATGTTTGGTACACGACTGAAGTAGCAGTATATTAATAAAAAAATGATTGTCTTTGTTTCAATATTGTTGAGTATATTGAGAATCCTAATCACCCTTCTTGCTTAATGATGAACTGTAATGCACACATGTGACATGCTTGGAATGTAAATAATGAACTTTTCCCTAAATTGCCAATCATGCTTTTAAAGACATCAATAATCACCCTAACTTGAAGAACTAGGATTGTAGGTATAAGAATGACAGCACATGTATTTGTTGGCCTAGAAACCCGTCCAAGATTTACTCATTAGGAGTAAATCTTGGATAGTCCCCGATTTAGGACTGTTCTTGAACACCTAATCTCACTTAGGATGTAAGTGTATAATGTGTATTGGGTTTTCGAGAAAATTTCGGTAGCATTTCCCCATTTGTTCTCTAAGTACATATGTACTTAGAGAACAGCGGGGAAATGCTGCCGAAATTTTCTTGAAAACCCAATACACATTATACACTTACTAGTGAGATTAGATGCTCAAGGATGGGATAGGTGGTACACATTTATTATATATAAGAATGACATCAAATGTGTTTGTTGGCCTAGAAACCCGTCCAAGATTGACTCATTAGGAGTAAATCTTGGATAGTCCCCGGTTTGGGACTGTTCTTGAACACCTAATCTCACTTAGGATGTAAGTGTATAATGTGTATTGGGTTTTCGAGAAAATTTCGGTAGCATTTCCCCATTTGTTCTCTAAGTACATATGTACTTAGAGAACAGCGGGGAAATGCTGTCGAAATTTTCTTGAAAACCTAATACACATTATACACTTACTAGTGAGATTAGGTGTTAAGGGATGGGATAGGTGGTACACATTTATTATATATAAGAATGACATCAAATGTGTTTGTTGGCCTAGAAACCCGTCCAAGATTGACTCATTAGGAGTAAATCTTGGATAGTCCCCGGTTTGGGACTGTTCTTGAACACCTAATCTCACTTAGGATGTAAGTGTATAATGTGTATTGGGTTTTCGAGAAAATTTCGGTAGCATTTCCCCATTTGTTCTCTAAGTACATATGTACTTAGAGAACAGCGGGGAAATGTTGTCAAAATTTTCTTGAAAACCCAATACACATTATACACTTACTAGTGAGATTAGGTGTTCAAGGATGGGATAGGTGGTACACATTTATTATATATAAGAATGACATCACATTATACACTTAGGATGTAAGTGAATACCCTAATCTTTTCCTAATATATACTTGTTTCCTAATATATACTTGTTTTCTCTGATCATAGAATGGATAGATCATGGATGTCCATTCGTAATCGTTGCACCCCAGAGTTTATATCTGGTCTTGATCAGTTTATTAGATTTGCCGAGGAACATAGGAAAAAACCTACAGATAGGTTCTACTGTCCATGTAGGCATTGCGGTAACAACTTGAAAGTCAACACTGGTGAGGAAATCAAAAGTCATGTCATGTGCAATGGGATTGTACAAGGCTATACAGAATGGCACTGGCATGGAGAGATTTCAAAATCGAAACCAGTAGATGTTGATAGCAGTGCTTGGGTGGAAGAAGAAATTGCCTCCGATGACGTAAATGTGAACGAACCAGTTCCAGCAGACATCGTTGATGCGATGTTGGATAGTTGTAGGGTAGAGCACACTGATCCACCTCCTATCTTTAGAAACATTGTGCATGATGCTGAGATACCGTTCTACACAGGCTGTGCTAAGTTTACGAAGCTTAGCGCTGTGTTGAGATTGTATAAGTTGAAAGCTAAAAATAGATGGAGCGACAAAAGCTTCACTTCATTGTTGACTTTGTTGAAAGAAATGCTTCCTGAAGGAAACGAGCTGCCAATCTCAACATACCAGGTAAAGAAAATGTTGTGCCCGATGGGAATGGAGGCCAAGAAGATACACGCATGCCCGAATGATTGTGTATTATTTCAAAAGGACTATGTAGATTTGAAAGATTGTCCAAAATGTGGTGCGTCAAGGTATAAATTGACGACTTCGGGGGAGTCCAAAACTGGTTCTCCTGCCAAGGTGTTGTGGTATCTACCTATAATATCACAGTTTCAACGCTTGTTTGCAAATCCGAAAGATGCGAAGAATTTGAGGTGGCATGCAGATGTTAAGAAAAATAATGATGGGATCCTACGACATGCGTCTGATTCCCCACAGTGGAAGAAGATTGATCTATTGTACCCCAAATTTGGTGAAGAAGATAGGAATCTAAGACTTGGGCTTTGTACATATGGGATGAATCCGTACGGGACATTGAGCAGCCAACATAGCACTTGGCCAGTCATGCTTATTATATACAATCTTCCTCCCTGGATGTGTATGAAATGGGTAATAAAAGAACATACTTACCTCCCGCTTGTTACACGTTGTCTAGAAAGGAGAAGAAAACTTTTTGTGAATGCTTGGTAAATGTTAAGGTGCCACATGGTTACTCATCCAACATCCGTAGATTGGTATCAATGAAAGATATGAAGTTGATAGGTCTTAAATCTCATGATTGTCACACTCTAATGCAACAAATATTGCCTGTGGGAATTCGATCTATATTGCCGAAGCATGTAAGGTTTGCAATTACCAGACTTTGTTTCTTTTTCAACAGTCTATGCAGCAAAGTTATTGACCCTGATACTCTCGATAATTTGCAAAGAGAATTGGTTGTTACCCTATGTCAGCTTGAGATGTATTTCCCTCCTTCATTCTTTGATATCATGGTACATCTTGTTGTCCACTTGACTAGGGAAGTGAAAATGTTGGGACCAGTTTTCTTACATTGGATGTATCCCTTTGAACGATACATGAGCGTTTTTAAAGGTGATGTTCGAAACCGTTATCGGACTGAAGGGAGTATTATTGAAGGTTATGTGGCGAGAGAGGTTATGGATTTTTGCAATGAATTTCTCAGTGATAATGACAAAAATATTGAGGAGGGCAAAGGAATTTTGGGATCACGAGTGAAAGTAATCAGCCGTGAGCAGTTGGAACAAGCTCACTTGTATATTTTACACAATATGGACGAAGTGAGTGTTTATATCAAGGAACATACCAATTTCATAAAGAGACAACATCCTCGAGCAAGTTCAATGTGGCTTGCTAGAGAGCATAATAAGACTTTTACTAAGTGGTTTGAAGATAAAGTCTTACATCAACTATCTCAAACACCAAATGATATTATAGAAACTATCAAATGCCCCGCCTTTAAACCAAAACCGAATGTTATGTCTTATGAAGGGTTTGACATTAATGGATTCACATATTACACAAAGCGCCAAAATGATAAGAGTGTCGTCCAAAATAGTTGGGTCACTCTTCAAGCGTCGACTATGTACTTTGCAAGTGTAAAGGATAAGAGTCCACGTGAAGCTAAAATGTCATATTACGGTGTCATTGAAGACATTTGGGAGTTTGACTACATAGATTTCAAAATTACGCTCTTTAAATGTAATTGGGTTGATAACACCAAAGGAGTTATAGTGGATGAATTGGGTTTCACTTTGGTGAACTTTGAAAAGATTGGCGAGAAGGGTGAACCATTCATATTGGCATCACAGGCGAAACAAATATTCTATATCGATGATCCTGCAAATGATAAATGGTCGGCTGTTCTTCATGGTAAAAGACAGTTCATTGAAGATCCTATAGATGAAGAAGAGTACTATGATAAGTATGATGACTCCAGTCCATTCTCAGTTGGGTTGCCAACTCCACAAAATATTGAAGCTAATGATGACTTATATGTACGCGGAGATCACAATGAAGGATTGTTAATTGATAAAAGATCACAATTTTAGAGACATGTATGTTTATACAAATGCTAAATGTTTGCCTTTTTCTAGTTAATACAAATGCTAAATGTTTGCCTTTTTCTAGTTAATACAAATGCTAAATGTTTGCCTTTTTAATGACATTTTCAGATGGCTGACCATGATGAGCATGATGTCCATGATGAGCATGAAGTCCATGATGAGCATGTTGTCCATGACGAGCATGGCGAGGATACCAATGTAAGTTCTAAAAACATATCCTGTATTTCTATAAAATTCATTATCTTCTAGTTATGTCATATATCTTATATTTCTATATTGGGCTAATTCAGTGTGTTTATTTTTGTCAAATTTTAGGTTGATGATGCACATGTACCCACTGAAGCACTGGAGAAACTTGATGCGTAGCACCAAACACTTAACAAGAAAAGGGGCATCACTCTGTTGAAGAAGTTAATAGCACTTAGTGACAGTCGATCCAAATTGGTTGTGGAGTTTGATAATGGAGGAAATATAATTGGAGTGAACCGCAATAATTTTGTAAACTATCTTGGGTGTACCACTCGGATCCATTGTGGTGTTAAGTATGATAATTGGCATAAAGTTCCTCAGGGGAAAAAAGACTTGATATGGAAGGATTTATGCGTGAGTTATTATTATTTGCAATTCTATTTTGTAGATTACAAATTCTATTATTTGCAATTCTATTTTGGATACTAGTTAATAACATTTCTATTTTACAGAATCTGTTTGCATTGGATGAGAAGTTGCATCGTAAAAGTGTGATGCAACGCGCTGGAAAGATGCTTAGGAATTATAGGACAAATCTGAACAGAGAATACATAAAAGAGGGTGATAAGAAAAAGAAGTCATCCCTTGAACAATGGAACTTCTTGGACAAAGAAGATTGGGACAATTTTGTTGCTTCAAGAAAATCTGAAGAATTCAAGGTATTAGGTGTCACTCCCAATTTAATTAATATACATTGTATTCACCTATTCAAGATTAACATTTAGTGATACTAACCAAATCATTAATGTGCATACTAACTAGGCCCTCAGTGACGCACAAAAAGCAAGGCGTGCACTGAACGTGCATGACCACACTATGGGTCCAAAAGGCTATGCAAGCGTTCGCCAAAGACTACATGCGGAGTCTGCGGCTACTCAGGAGTCTGCTCCTACTCAGGAGTCTGCTCCTACTCAGGAGTCTGCCACACCCATGCCTCACCATGATATCTGGATAGCTGGGAGGCAAAACAAGAAGGGTGAAATAAAGAAGCACGTAACTGCTGAGGCGGCTGCGAAAATGGTAAAATACAACTCTTAGAGCAATCGTTTGAATATTGATTATTTGTGGTGTTAACTTACCAATTTCTGTTGATGGTGATTAGCGGGAGCTACACGAGCAGAGGAAACAAGGCACGTTCATCCCTCAGGGCATAAGGGATGAATTGACAGTTGCTCTAGGTAACCCAAAGCATCCTGGACGTGTTAGGGGTGCAGGCGCTGGTGTGGGCATCAAAGCATTTTTTGGGCCATCCCAGCGCAAACCCAGAGCGGGACTTTCTCAAGAAGAGGTAACCTATTCTTTTTTTAGAATGTTACTGCAAAAGGAAATTCAATAATAAGAGGCTAATGTTTCTTTTATCCATGTATAGGTGAATAAGAGAGTCGAGGATATAGTTGCTAAGAAGGTCAACGATGTAGTTGCTGAGAAGGTCAAGGAAGAATTTTTGCGATGGCAGGCATCTCAGGCTTCCAATCAGCCTATGGCGACCCACTCTTCTCCTGATGCACAGACTGCGAGTAATCCTGGAGACCCCGCCTAACACGTCTGCTGTAAGTATTATTTATGACATTGTAGCTAGTCTTTTCAAGATGATATGTATATATGTATAACATTCTTTACGTAAATTTGTAGGCATTGAAGCCATGCCGCTTAAGAATACAAGACTATGTTGTTGCAGAGGCGCAGGCTTACCCATCCCTTCCTAGGGAAAGGTTTCACGGGACTCCAATGCCACAGGGCTACGTTCGTGTGGGCCCATTACGTGTGTTACCCGATTGGAGGGAAGCTACATTGCCATATCCCCACCCGGATATTGATACACTTGCTGAGGCAGAAGGCGGGGTCATATTGTGGCCCAAAGCAGATGTCGTCTACACTACTGAAATTGTAAGATAAATTTACATTGATTTAGACTGTTAATGTGTATATATGATGTCAACTGATATGAAATTATATATACAGGTTAAAAAGAAGACACCAGGAGCACCTAGGCCTCCACCTCCACTTCCCGCATTACCAACTTGGGTTCCAACTGACCTAACATACCCGTTAGGTCCTGCTTGTAGAGGAATGGCATGTTGGCTACGGGCACATATTATACATTGCCCGATAATTGTTTCTTTAGATGCAGATTATGCAGGTCAATCATACGATAGCTCTTTATTTATACAAGATATTATTGAGCTATTTATGTATGATTGGCTGAATACATCAATGATAGAGACATGGATAAGATGAGATCTTGTTTATACATCCATATACCTTGTGTAAGATCCAGTGATCTGGTTTCTTATATATTAATGCATACGTAATACATGTTTTGCAGCTACTTAGTTGAAGATCATTGCAAACAATTTGCATTTGATCGTGTGGGATTTTTGATTCCATCATTGATTAGTATGGTAGCTAAAGACCCTGATAATGTTCAACAATATTGTATAGATGCTTTTACAATTTTTGGTCAGCAAAAGAAGACGATAATAATAGCTCCATTCAATGTCAAGTAAGTTTACTTTATTTATAATTTGGACTTAAGAAAATTCCATTTTTATTGTGCATTTTGAGTTATTAATTGTTAACTTTTTACCTCTAGCGGTAAACATTGGGAGTTACTAGTTATTGTCCCCGGGACGTTCACTGTTTATTATCTAGATCCCGCGGGAAGTACATTAAATACTAAAATTGGACACGTAATGAGAATGCCATTATTCTGGTGAGAAATATTTCATTTTTGTATCTGTTAACATCTGTTATTACATTACTATTTACTTATGTAATTTACTGTGTTATATTAACATGTAGGGGTTTAGATGCATTCAAAAAGGCTGGAGGAACGGTCCCAAGGAAAAAAAAACCAGCCAATAAATTGGCAGAACGTACAAGTAAGTTCCCGACTCCAATGTATATATTATTGATGTGAATTGTGCTTAGTTGTATTATTTTGTATGTTTCAATTTATAGTGCGCTACACAAGACAATGGTTGGGCATGCGCATACTATGTGATGTGATTTATGCAGATGATTATCAAACATGCCGCATTGGACATCGATACCATACATGAGGTATTATATATAGTCTCATTAGTTAGTATGAAATATATCAATCTTATTTTTATATTATTACTTATATATACATCATTCTCTTTGCAGGTGTTTAAAACTGACAACACTATAGGTAAACGCTTAAAAAATATACATGCTCCATATACGATGGAAGCATTAAATGAAATAAGAGAAGAATGGGAAAAAGTCATACAAGCAGTGGCAACTGTAAGATATAATTGGGATGTTGATAGCGATAATGAATGATACTTTGTAAATGAATATTTCTGAATGTTAATACATGTATTTGAATGTTTCTATATGTATGAATGTGAGAATTGAATTGATGTCTGAATGTATCTACTTGTGTGAAATTTTCCTTGGGACTTTTGCAGGTTTGTGGCCTATTTGTAGGCTGATATCAATGGATGTCGTAAACCTGCAGTTCAGAAAATTGAACTGCAGGTTCTCATCCTGCTGACCAGCCACAGTAGGCCTGCAAACTGATATGAAAAAAAAATAGATATAGGCATCGGTTATTTATAGAAAACTGTCAGCAAAGACCTACAGCATCGGGTTTCTGACCAAAACTGACGCCTAATGTGGCAACAGCCGTACTGGAAATGGCGTCGGCTGTTCGTGTCAAACCGACGCCTATTTAACATATAGGCGTCGGTCTTTTAGTAGATAACTGACGCCAAACTGGTTCGCGCCATAGAAAACAGCGTCATCTAGGACACTTTCTGCGTCGGTTACTAAGTAAACATCGACGCTATAGTCCATATAGGCGTCGGTCTTTTAGTAGATAACCGACGCAGAATATGTCCTAGATGACACCGTTTTCTGTGGCGCGAACCCTTTTGGCGTCGGTTATCTACTAAAAGACCGACGCCTATATGTTAAATAGGCGTCGGTTAAAAAACCGACGCCGAAGTGTTCGACCTTTAGCGGCGCCCACATAGGCGTCGCTCAGAAACCGACGCCAAAGGGGGTTAAACAACCGACGCCAAAGGTTGTTTCTGTAGTAGTGTTTGTGGTTGCATAGCCAGGAACTCTTTCTCTGATTAGTAGAACTACGAGCTCTGTTTTGTTTTCTTTTCTTTTCTTTGTTTTGTTTTAAATCATGACAACCCACTAGACTAGTTCTAGCACTTACTTTTATCGACTATCGTTTTGGCTTATCTGACTAAAGAATGATATTTGTGGCATCCTAAACGTCACCATGTCCCTGTGTTTGACCCCGTATATCTACTTCGACCCCGTAATAAAAGTTGTGGGGGCCTAGAAGGTTTCGGGTTTATAAATGTAAAAGTTCTGAATCGATTTTGGGTCGATCAACTTTTTGGCGTCGTTGCCGGGGACGTGGTTTTCCACGTTTACACGCCTAAAGGATTTTGTTATGTCACTATAAGCCTATATATATGCATAGTTTTTCTTTTGTTTTAAACATACTTGTTCATATATACTGAATACCTTTTCTTTTTCTTATGCCTTTTTCAGCCATGGATCTCGCTTCGGCAAGACAAGTGATCTTGTCAACCTGTCCTCCCGAGTTTTCCGCAGTTTTGACTGCTGGAAAATAATTGAAGGTCGTTCTCTATAGCTAGTCGAGTTATACTTACCTCCACTGTCGTCATATGTTGAGATTCTAACAGCAGAGACCGCCAGTCAGCCCTCGATTCATGTGCTATCATGGGATCAAGAACTGATTAGGGCAGTGGAGTTGGCTAGGGAAAGTATTCACGCACTCACCTCCTTAGCCCCTCATCTTCAAGAAGAGGTTGATCCCATGCAAAAACTACTAGAAGAGCAGGATCGTCATCTCAAAGTAGCCACCGAGGCTATAGACCGCAGTAGAAGTCTACTTCAAACTGTTGAACAAGGATTCATCCTAAAGCATCAGCTTGATACAGTGGATTCCCCTTATATGTGCATGGCAGAATCGACGGGTCTCAAAAGCATTGCTGCTCAAGTACAACAGCTTCATGATAAAGATGTTGAACAAGGCAGGAGGCTCCAAGAGCACATCGATTTGGTTACAAACCAATTACAAATGCCATCACAAGACAATGAAGATGTTAGTCATCAAGACCATTCCATTGGGTCTGAAGTGGAGTATGCATCATCATCCTATTCAAACCATCAACTAGATTCACCAGGATTTTTTTGTGAAGACCAACCAACTTGGGAAAACCCTTCGTTCTATCCAGATGATCTAGTTGATGAACCAATGGAAGATATGAGCAATGGACATGAATGGTTCGATGATGACAATGATGAAGACTCCTATCCTCACAATGACAACCAAAAAAACTCGTATCTAGAGGGTTGGTTTGAGGAACCCGAGTCATATATTGAACCAGACCAGAGTGGCATCTCTCATATTGAGACTTGTCACTTAGCTTCGAGTAGTATGTCGATCATGGGTTGGAACAATCTATATGGTGAGGATGATGATGACTATTCATCTCAGTGGAGCGAATACACCGACAGCGATGAGCTGGAACAACATGAGCTTACAATAACCACCATCCCTCCTCAAGGGTTGGTGGAACTCAAGGGATGTAGATGGACGGTTCACTACAACATGGCTACTGAGCATGAAGATACCCCTGACTCCATGCCAGGTGATAAGCTTGGGGTGGTAGAACCACAAACTGAATCTTTAGGGAGTACTTCTTGTTCAGAAGATGATTAGATGACTTAGACTGTACATGAAGATTTATCTAAGCATCCAACCTCAAGTTTAGAGATGGGGGAAGGAGAAATGGATCCTACCCAAGTCATTCAACCTATCCTCTCCATCTCATCCTGTGTCGACATCCCAAGACCTTCATATTCAGATTTGTATAATGAATGGTACCTTGAGGATGATATGCCGAAGAATTCATCCCAGTGCAGTTCAAGCCACTTTCAGCACAAAGATGACTTCACCGATTCGTCGGATCTTACTTTTCTTCTTTGGACTCGGCAGGGCCAACATCCACCTATTATACTCACATTATGTGGCGGAACCCGTCGGCGAGACACAGGTGACACTGGTCCCAAAACTTAGGATTTGGGATCCCAATGTCGGTATCGTGGGGCAGCCACCCCTTTTTTTCTCTTACCCACCCTCTCGCCCTTTTTTTACAATAAATTTTGCTTTTAATGTTCTTGTTCGTTAGTTTCTTTCCTCTAACTATTTTTATATCCTTGCACCCATGCATCATCTTTAGAACTTCAATAACTGTCGTTAAACTCATGCATTCCTGCCTCACTATCTCAAGTTTGAGTCTTGTTCGAGGACGAGCAAAATTTTAAGCTAGGGGTAATGGTGGGCTTCGCCCTTCTTTCTCTTCACCCTTCTTGCATGCATGTTTATTTCCTACATTTAGTTTTAAATTTTCAAAATTTTCAATTTTTTAGATTTGCAATTATGTCTATATGGTGTGAATCTAATAGATAAATGCTTGACTTTATGCCTAGATGCACAGTTTTCATCTTAAAAATGGCTTGGCCTTTTGCTTGACTTGCTCTTTGACTCTTTCCTTGAGTTTGGTAATAAATCTAAGGTTATGTATTTTTTTTATAGATTAAAGCTAAATTCCCTTGATCTATGTTGTGAATGGCAAATCCATGATAAAGGACCATTGGAATGAGCTAAAACATGGTCAAAGAATCCTAGTTGCAGATTCACGAGCTTGCCTTTATTCTAAGGATTCTTGAATCATAATTGTAACTTTGCACACAGGTGTCAAGTGGATCATGATGAGCTTTGAGCTATGATCAAGATGATGTGTTATCCTTGATGGACTACGTGCCTTCTCACACTAGATTGAGTCAAAAAGATGAAAAATATAAAAACGTGCAAAAGAGTCTTGGCCGCTCACAAAATCCCAAAAATATCTATATAGTTCTCACCCGAGCCTACAAATAGAATGCAGAGAATAAAAGCCTGAGAGTGAATAAATGAGTGTTGTTTTCTCTTTTACAAGAGTTGAGGATGGTGCCCAGTCAGTGTATGACTGCGCTCACGAATGCGGGTATGTCGTACCTGGTAGTATCACTCCAAATGCTCATTAGAGAGTCACTAGGAACCCCTAGGAGACCTATGAGATCATCCCAGTAGCAGGGTTGGTTTGGGCGCAGTACAAGGAGTTCATCTCACTGCTTTGGACCAACTGGTTCGGACTGCAGGGACTGTTGCTCGCTACATGGACCAACCTGACGCAGATCGGGACCCTCAGAAGTCATTAGAGTCCTTTTTCTTTGTTTCTTAGGACATGAATGAGTGTGAGGCGTGTTGTTCCCGATTGGTATGCATGGATTCATGGTGATGGCTCATTGCTCATCAACCGCTTGATCACCTATGTGACAACTCTTTCATGTTTAATTAATCATGATTCAAACCCTCATGAGTATCGTCAAGCTGTAGTGAATTCGCTTAATCTTGCCTGGAAACTCTTTGGTCTTGCTTTGGCAGGACTGTGGGTGATTGGTGGGGGTTTGTTCTGAAATGACATGAATCAGGAGAATTGATGCTTTAAACCATTTTTCTTAACTTTAGCAGTTATTGCCAAACTTAATTTGGATGTTATCTTTTTGTTCTTTGAGCACAGTCTTGCTTGAGGACAAGCAAGTTTTAAGATTGGGGTAGTTGATAACACCCAAATCTGCACATATTGTCCATGCATTTCATCTATGGTTTCATGTCACTTTAGTCTTAATTTGCCCAATAATGCTCATGGTATATGCTTTTTTCTCTCATTAGATAATGTAGTTAGAATAGCCAATAACGTAGCTATATAGCCAATATTGGACTTGCGTGCACCGAACATGGATGAACTACCTTTCTCCTAGCTCTCTCTCTTCTAAATCGAGGCCTAGTGAATTGTACTTCTTAACACCTTATTTAATGATAACCACAGTCTGATCACTAGCCTGGGCCCAGTTTAGTTATGATTAATTGCTTTTATTGTCTTATCCTCTTTATATATCCATGCTAAACTTAGTAGATTTAATTCATAATTTTATTGGATTTTACCTAGCTTGTGCAGGTCAGTTTTGGGCATATGGGCCCTATCTTCTCGGCCCAATACCCATTATAGCCCTTCATATGCCTGGTCAAAGCTGGGTCAACAGACCTCCCTTCTTCTACAGATCACAGTTCCACCACTTCAACCCTACATCGCGGTCGCAATTTACAGGAGTCGTGATCGCAGTTCCTCATACACCTGCCTGTGGTCTTCATCTAAGCTCGCGACTTCCCTCTGCTGGCATAATCGCGACCTACCACCCTCATGATCGCGCCCGCGATCTTTATCGCGACCGTGGCACCATCAACTCCTTCCCTCAACCCTATAACTGCCCGCATCTTCTTCTTCTCCTCTTCTCCTCACTATGGCGACAACAACCTCATCTCCATTGCCGCTGGCATCTGTGATCATCTCCAGGCTCGCGGTCTCCTTTCTATGCAAACTGCCATCACCTCTTATCCTTGACCACCTGCTCCTCTCGACAGCGCCATGACCACCATCCGCATAGCCACAGAATCACGACCGTGATTCCAAGATCGCAAGCGTGATTCTGAGATCGCGACTTCATAACCGCTGTCACATCAGTCTTCCTCCTGCCCGCGATTTCTCCTATCCTCACATGCAGTCCGCGACGACGTTGCCCCCTTCTGCCTTGCCTCCACCTCAACACCATTTGGCAACGATGCCTTCCCCACCAACGGCTCCAGGCCATCATCACTACAGCCTGTGGTCTGCATCTCTTCCCTCCTCTCCACCCGCGGTATTCCCTACACCTCCAATCGCAGTCACTGCTCAGCTCCATATCTCACCCCTCCACTGCCTGCAATCACAACTGATCGCTACCTACACCTTATGATTCCCAAACCTCGACTCATGATCGACAGCATCCTACTCCTCGCCATTGGCAATCACGACTCCGCCTAGAAACAATTACGACATGCCCCTACTGGCCACGACCCCTCCATCAGGTAATCGCGACCGCGATTCCTGGATCGCGATCGTGATTCCTCCTCACACAATCGCGACCAAAAGGGGAAGTAAAGGAAGATTGTGACCAAAACTAATCGTGATCATGAAAGAGATCATGATCGTGAAAAAGATTGTGACCTGTAGAGAAACTAATCGCGATCGCGATCTGGGATCCTGTAAACTGACTTAACTTAAAAATGCACATGCTGGGCACATGTTGATGCTCCCAGCTGTGCCTATAAATAGAAGGGTACCCCCTACCATTGGGCATCTAGTCCCGATGCCAGAAGGCTGCCGGGTTGGAGCCAGAGCCTCAGGGAAGCATCCCATGGTCCGCGAGGACCAAGGCATACGGTCTACGTGCTCCAGCAGCCACCAACCTTCACTCTCTCTCCTTCGTCCCCATCTCAGATCTATTCTCTCTAAGGTTGGAAACCAAGGAGAGAGAAGATATGTGCTACGTCCACCTTCACCACCAAGGAGAGAGAAGATCTGCATCACCGCCTTCCTCCACTACTGGTCTACGATCTCTATAGGCGGAAGCCAAGGAGAGAGAAGATCAGCCTCCACCGACATCCTCTCACCTCCACTGGGTTGTTGTTTGGAGCAGATCTAGAGAGAGAGGGAGCCAAGGAGTCCATATCTAATCAAGGAGAAGGACCAAGAGACAAGATCTAGTCTATACAGAGGCAAAGGAGTGAGAGCCACCTCTCCTCCATGGGCTAAATCTCTTTCTTTCTTCTCTTTCATTCTTTTGTGTTCCTCAGTTTCTTATACAACGATGTTCATCCGTCTTTATTCGGTGCTAACCATGCTTGTCTATGGCTAGTTAGTTCCTTCTTGGCTATGTAGCCTGATCTGGGCATGTTTATGTACTTTTTCCTTAAGCAAGTAGATTCATTTCAGATCTAGTATGTTGCATGTTCTATTTTCTCTTTCTAAGTTATGATTGCTAGTATAGTTGATCTCTTACTCGCTTGAACTGCTATTTCTGCCTGTATCGAGAGATCTGTTGTAGGAATAGCTAAGAGATGATAATTTGGATCTGAACCTGAGAGGAGGAGGATCCAAGGCATTCTGTTCCTAACACCCCGGAATATCCTAAGACCTGAAAGGGAACTTAGCATATTCTGAGGTGTTGATATGTCATTCCTTGAGAGAGGGTCAATGACATATCGCTGATGGTTTTAGTCATGCGTCGCAAGAGCGAGTGGGGCAACCCACAGGACAGATGCCATTGTGCGTACTAGATGTTTGCTTGGGTGTTCGAGAGTTGTCTACGCCTGAGAACGAGTGCATAGACTGTCCCGTTTGTGGTTGCATAGCCAGGAACTCTTTCTCTGATTAGTAGAACCACAAGCTCTATTTTCTTTTCTTTTCTTTTCTTTTCTTTGTTTTGTTTTAAATTGTGACAACCCACTAGACTAGTTCTAGCACTTACTTTTATCGACTATCGTTTTGGCTTATCTGACTAAAGAACGAGATATGTGACATCCTAAACGTCACCACGTCCCTGTGTTTGACCCTGTATATCTACTTCGACCTCGTAATAAAAGTTATGGGGGCCTAGAAGGTTTCGGGTTTATAAATGTAAAAGTTTCGACTCGATTTTGGGCCGATCAATTAGGTGTTCAAGAATGGGATAGGTGGTACACATTTATTATATATAAGAATGACAACACATGTATTTGTTGGCCAAGAAACCTATCTAAGATTTACTCATTAGGAGTAAATCTTGGATAGTCCCCAGTTTGGGACTGTTCTTGAACACCTAATCTCACTTAGGATGTTTTAACCATTAATTGTATATAAGAACTTAAAGTAACCCTAAATTTTTAACCATAAACCCTAATATTTTAACCCTAGACCCTAATCTTATTCTAATATATACTTGTTTTTTCTTTGATCATAGAATGGATAGATCATGGATGTCCATTCCAAATTGTTGCACCCCCGAGTTTATTTATGGTCTTGACCAGTTTATTAGATTTGTCGAGGAACATAGGAAACAACCTAGAGATAGGTTCTACTGTGCATGTAGGCATTGCGGTAACAACATGAAAGTCAGCACTGGTGATGAAATCAAAAGTCATGACATGTGAAACGGGATTGTACAAGACTATATAGAATGGCACTGGCATGGAGAGATTTCAAACCTGAAATAAGTAGATGTCGATTATAGTGCTTGTGTGGAAGAAGAAATTGCCTTTGATGACGTAGATGTGAACGAACCAATTCCAGTAGACATCGTTGATGTGATGCTAGATAGTTGTTGGGTAGAGCACACTGATCCACCTCCCATGTTTAGAAACATTGTGCATGATGCTGAGATACTGTTATATATAGGTTGTAAGTTTATGAAGATTAGCACTGTGTTGAGATTGTATAAACTGAAAGCTAATAATCGATGGAGCGACAAAAGATTCACGTCATTGTTGTCTTTGTTGAAAGAAATTCTTCCTGAAGGAAACGAGTTGCCAATCTCAACATACCGGTTAAAGAAATTGTTGTGCCCAATGGGAATGGAGGCCAAGAAAATACACGCATGCCCGAATGATTGTGTATTATTTCAAAAGGACTATGTGGATTTGAAAGATTGTCTGAAATGTGGTGCGTCAAGGTATAAATTGATGACTTCGAGGGAGTCCAAAACTGGTTCTCCTGCCAAGGTGATGTGGTATCTGCCTATAATACCACAGTTTCAACACTTGTTTGCCAATCCTATAGATGCGAAGAATTTGAGGTGGCATGCAGATGTTAAGAAAAATAATGATGGGATCCTACGACATGCGTCTGATTCCCCACAGTGGAAGAAGATTGATTTATTGTACCCTAAATTCGGTGAAGAAGACAGGAATCTAAGACTTGGGCTTTGTACAGATGAGATGAATCTGTATGGGACATTGAGCAATCAACATAGCACTTGGCCAGTTATGCTTGTTATATACAATCTTCCTCCCTGGTTGTGTATGAAAAATAAGTATGTTATGTTATCGTCTTTGATATCGGGCCCTAAACAACCTAGAAATGATATCAACATTTATCTTGAACCTATGATTGATGACTTGAAGAAGCTCTGGGGTGAAGGTGTGGTGACCTATGATGCTTCACGAAGAGAGACATTTCGTTTGCACGCTATGTTGTTTTGCACTGTGAATGACTTTCCAACGTTTGGGATTTTGTCTGGATATAGTGTCAAAGGATCTAAAGTGTGTCCTATATGTGAAGAGAACACTGATTCAATATGACTAAAATACCGCGGCAAGACTATATATCTTGGTCATCAAAGGTTTCTTCTAAAATTTCATCTGTATCATAGGTTGCACAAAGCATTCAACAGACGGAATGAGGAACAGAGTGTACCTAAACCTATATCAGGGGAGGATGTTTATGAAAGAGTAAAATACATTGCCAATGAATTTGGTAAGAGATCATAATGTACGATGGCCACACAGAGTGACAAGTCTTTATTCAAGAAGAAGTCAATATTTTGGGATCTTTCTTATTGGAGTTCTTTGACAGTCAAACATTGTATCGATGTCATGCACGTTGAGAAAAATGTATGTGATAGCGTCATCGGTACTCTGTTGAATATACCAGGTAAGACTAAAGATGGGATAAAATCCAGAATGGACCTACGTGAAATGGGAATAAGGATAGAATTAACAGAAGTAGTTAGTAGCGATCGGAGAACATACTTACCTCCCGCTTGTTACACGTTGTCTAGAAAGGAGAAGAAAGCTTTTTGTGAATGCCTGGTAAATGTTAAGGTGCCACAGGGTTACTTATCCAACATCCGTACATTGGTATCAATGAAAGATTTGAAGTTGATAGGTCTTAAATATCATGATTGTCACACTCTAATGCAACAAATATTGCCCGTGGCAATTCGATCTATATTGTCGAAGCATGTACAGTTTGCAATCACCAAACTTTGTTTCTTTTTCAACAGTCTGTGCAGCAAAGTTATTGACCCTGATACTCTCGATAAATTGCAAAGAGAAGTGGTTGTTACCGTATGTCAGCTTGAGATGTATTTTCCTCCTTCGTTCTTTGATATCATGGTACATCTTGTTGTCCACTTAACTAGGGAAGTGAAAATGTTGGGACCAGTTTTCTTGCATTAGATGTATCCCTTTGAACGATACATGAGCATTTTTAAAGGTGATTTTTGAAATCGTTATCGGCCTGAAGGGAGTATTATTGAGGGTTATGTGGCGAGAGAGGTTATGGATTTTTGCAATGACTTTCTGAGTGTTAATGATGCTCCTGTGAATGACAAGAATATTGAGGAGCATTTTGGAAATTGAATTTTAGGATCACATGTGAAAGTAATCAACCGTGAGCAGTTGGAGCAAGGTCACTTGTATATTTTACACAACATCGACGAATTGAGCATTTATATTGAGGAACATTTTAATTTCATCAAGAGACAATATCCTCGATTCAATTCAATGTGGCTTGCTAGAGAGCATAACAAGACATTTATTAAGTGGTTTGAAGATAAAGTCTTACATCAACTATCTCAAACACCAAATAATCTTACTGAAACCATCAAATGTCTCGCCTTTAAACCAAAATTGAATATTATGTCTTATGAAGGGTTTGACATAAATGGATTCTCGTATTACACAAAGCGTCAAGATGATAAGAGTGTCGTCCAAAATAGTGGGTCACCCTTCAAGCGTCTTCATTATTTTTTGCAAGTGCAAAGGATAAGAGTCCACGTGAAGCTAAAATATCATATTATGGTGTCATTGAAGACATATGGGAGTTTGACTATGTAGATTTCAGAATTTTACTCTTTAAATGTAATTGGGTTGACAACAATAAAGGAGTTATAGTGGATGAATTGGGTTTCATGTTAGTGAACTTTGAAAATATTGGCGAGAAGGGTGAACCATTCATATTGGCATCACAGGAGAAACAAGTATTTTATATCGATGATCATGTAAATGATAAATGGTCAGTTGTTATTCATGGTAAAAGACAGTTCATTGAAGATCCTATAGATGAAGAAGAGTACTATGATAAGTATGATGACTCCAGTCCATTCTCAGTTGGGTTGTCAACACCACCAAACAATGAAGCTGGGGATCACAATGACTTATATGTTCGTGGGGATCACAATGAAGGATTGTTAATTGATAAAAGATCACAATATTAGAGGCATGAATGTTTATATTTTTTATATGTTTTATTTTTGTGAATGTGAACTTTACAATGTGAATGTGGACTTTACAATGCGAATTACTTTACAATGTGAATGTGAACTTTACAATGTGAATGTGAACTTTACAATGTGAATGTGAACTTTACAATGTGAATTACTTTACAATGTGAATGTGTACTTTACAATGTGAACTTTATAATTAGTGTTACTTTACAATGTGAAATTTATAATTTGAATGTGAACTTTTAGATGGCTGAGTAGTCCCATGATGACTGTGCTGATGATCACCGTGGGGGTGAGGACGTGCTTGCGCCGCCTGACAATGTAAGTTTTAAGAATATATCTCTGAGGTTTCTATCTATATGTTCATTTATAATTATATCATGTAAGTGTGTTTTTTTATCAAATTTTAGGTTGTTGATGTACCCCCTGAAGAAATTACAACACTTGATGAGCATCAAAAGAAAATTGAGAAAGTGAGGGGCATCACAATGATGAACAAGTTAATACAGCAAAGGGGCAATGGACCCAAATTGGCTGTGGATTTCGATCATGCAGGAAATCCATATGGAGTGAACCGCAACTCATTTGTTTCCTATCTTGGGGTTCTTACTCGCAGCCATTGCAGTCCTATCCTAGAATCCTGGCATAAAGTTCCTAAGGGGAAAAAGACCACATATGGAAGGAACTATGCGTGAGTTATTATTATTTGTAATTCTATTTGTGTAGATTACTAATTTTTAGGATACTAGTTAATAGCAATTCTATTTAATTTGCAGAGCATATTTGATCTGGATGAAAAGTTGCATCGTAAATGTGTGATGCAACACTGTGGGAGGATCCTAAGGAAATATAGGACCAATCTCACCCGAGATTACATACGTGATGCTGATAAGAGGTTCTTGATTGATTTCCAATTCTAGACATTGATCACTATTTCACTAACTCTACACTAATTAATAATTTTTATTTGTATTCTCTTTAAAAAATAAATTTAGGCAGAAGGAAGCCACAAAGCAATGGAACTACCTGGACCCCAAAGACTGGGAGGCGTTTGTTACCCAAAGAAAAATAGATGAATTCAAGGTATTAAGCGCCACTCCCAATTTAATTAATATACATTTTTATGTATTCACCTATTCAAGATTAACCTTTAGTATTACTAACCAAATCAATGTACTAACTAACTAGGCCCTCAATGAGGCGCAAAGAGCAAGGCGTGCACTAAATGTGCACGACCACATAATGGGTCCAAGAGGATATGCAGGCGTTCGCCAAAGACTGCAGGCGTTCGCCAAAGACTGCAGGCGTTTGCCAAAGACTACAGGCTGAGTCTGCTCAACCTACTTCTACTCAAGAGACTGCAGAGTCCTCTACTACTACTCCAGCACCTCTGCCTTGCCATGCTATGTGGATAGCTGGGAGGCAAAATAAGAAGGGAGACATACTGAAGCCCGCAACTGCTGAGGCGGCTGCAAAAATGGTAATAATCAACTCTAGAGCAATCGATCGATATTGATTATTGTTATGTTTACTTACTAGTTTTTGTTTATGGTGATTAGCGGGAGCTGCATGAGCAGAGGAAGGAAGGCAAGTTCATCCCTTAGGGCACAATGGATGAACTGACAGTTGCTCTGGGTAACCCAGAGCATCCTGGATGTGTTCAGGGTGCAGGCGCTGGTGTGGGCATCAAAGAATTCTTTGGGCCATCCCAGCGCAAACTTGTCCCAAAAGCGGGACTTTCACAAGCTGAGGTAACATATTCTTATTTTAGAATGTTATTACAAAAGGAAATTCAATCATCAGAAGCTAGTGTTTCTTTTATCCATGTATAGGTAGATTCGTTAATTGAGAAGAGAATCCAAGAAGCAATGGCGAAGTGGCAGGCGTCTCAGCCTGCCAGCTCTTCTCCTATTGTAGAAGTGGTTGGGAGTAATCTTGTAGACCCACCACCTAGCACGTCCTCTGTAAGTATTTTTATGACATAATAGCTAGTATGTTCAAGATGATATGTTTATGTATATATGCATATAACACGTCCTCTTTACATAAATTTGTAGGGGTTGAAGCCATGCCGACTGAAAAGTCAAGAATATATTGTTGTAGAGGTGTCGGCTTACCCACCCGTTAAAGGGTGCATGTTTCATGGGTATACAGTACCAGATGGTGTGGTACGTGTGAGCCCGATACATGTATTCTCTGACTGGATGGATCTTGCACTGCCTCATGCACACCCAGATGTTGAAACAATTGGTGAGGCAGTAGGCAGAGTGATACTGTGGCCCGAAGCAGATGTCCTCTATACTGATATTGTATAATAAATTTCCATTACTTTGATTTGTTAGTGTGTATATATGAGTCAATTGATCTGAAATTATATATACAGGTCAAAAAGATGAGACCCGCTACATCTCGACCTCCACCTCCTCGACTACCAAGTTGGCTTCCAAGGGACTTACACGCCTCGATAGGTCCTAATTGTAGGGGTGTGGCAGTATGGATCAGAAAACATGATACAAATTGCCCTATAATTGTTACTATTCTGGAGGATGTTGCAGGTAAATCATACGATAACAATCTATTTATACAAGTTTAGCATACATATTAATGCATACGTAATACAAGTTATGCATACGTACGTATTAATGCATATGTATTAATGCAGGTCAATCATACGAAAACAAGATACTTATACAAGATATTTTAGAGTTGTTTAGTTATTAATGGCTGAACACATCTATGATAGAGCTGTGGATATGGTGAGATCTTGTTTATACATCCATATACCTTGTTTTATATATGGTGATTTGGTTTCTTATATATTAATGCATACGTAATACATGTTTTGCAGCCACTTACACAAGATATGTAGAGATTTTGGATTTTCCCATGTGGGATTTTTGGTTCCATCTTTGATTAGTCTTGTAGATACATACCCTTATTCAGTTACTTCATACTGATGTGATGCTTTTGAATATTTTGGTAAAAATAAGAAGACTGTGATAATAGCTCCATTCAATGTCGAGTAAGTTTACTTTGCTTATAATTTGGACTTAAGAAAATTATATTTTTATTGTGGATTTTGAGTTATTAATTTTTAACTTTCTTACATGTAGTGGTAGGCATTGGGAGTTACTAGTTATTGTCCCCAAGACGTTCACTGTCTATTATCTAGATCCTGTGGGGAATGGGTTGGAATTATATGGACATGCAATTAAAAGACCATTATTCTTGTGAGAAATATTTTATATTTTTATATTTGTTAACATATGTTACTACATTACTATTTAATTATGCAATTTAATGGTTACATTAACATATGTAGGGCTTTACAAGAGTACAAAAAAGCTGGAGGAAAGGTCCCTAGGAAAAAAGATCTGTCACTAATTTGGGAGAATATGAAAGTAATTTCCTGACTCCAATGTATATATTATTTATGTGAACTATGCTTATTTGTATTTTTAAATATTTTGTATGTTTCAATTTATAGTGTGCTACACAAGACAACGGCTGGGCATGTGCCTACTATGTGATGTTATTTATGGACCTAATCATCAAATATGTCGTAATGGAAATCGATAAGATACATCAGGTATTATACATAGTCTCATTAGATAATATGAAATATATCGATCTTATTATATATTATTAATTATATATATGTCATTCTCTTTGCAGGTCTTAAAAAAACTGTTGACTTCAACAGGTGGAAAGCGTTTCGATGTACAGGCTCCCTATATGAGAGATGAATTAGATGTTGTAAGAGAAGAATGGGCAAAAGCCCTACAAAGAGTGGGAATTTTTAAATTTAATTTTATTGACAATGATGACAATGATGAATAAAGAATAACTTTGTTCTCATAATTATTTTTGTGTGAATGTGAATGAATTTTTATGAATTGTCATATGTGTGTGAAGATGATCAATACATAAATATTTCTACATGTGTCTGAATGTGAAAAGAGATGAAATGAATGGAACTGCAAGTTTCTACTAGTTTCTACATGTGTGTGATGAAAAAATAATATGAATTAAATGTACTTATACATGTGTGTGAATCACATATATAATAGTGTCCATCTTGTTAATTTTGTAGGTTTGTGGCATGTTGTTGGCTGATATCAATGGATGTCGTAAACCTGTAGTTCAGAACTGAACTGCAGGTTCTCATCCTACTGACCAGCCATACAGTAGGCCTGCAAACTGATTAAAAAAATCTTAACATAGGCATCGGTTATTTAATCAAAACCGACACCAAAGACATACGGCGGCGGTTTTTGATAAAAAAAACTGACGTCTATGTGGCTAGGAACCACGGTCGTGCTGGGAAGCACGGTCGTGGTGGCAGGCAGGGGATATGAAGTCGGTTATTAGCACAAAATTGATGTCGGTTCAGTTGATATGGCTAGGAAGCACAGTCGTGGTGGCAGGGGAGATGGCGTCGGTTATCTTACAAAACTGACGCCTATAGGCCCTTTGCTGGTTCGTTTTCAGTGGGGGGAAGCGTTGTGACGTCGGTTCTTTTAAAAACCGACATCTGTAACAATTCTATAGTGTCGGTGTTCTTAAAAAACTGACGCCTATAGTCCCTTTGCTGGCACGTTTTCGGTGGTGGGAAGCTTTTTGGCGTCGGTTGGGAACCGACGCCGAAGGGATCCACCTTTAGCGGCGCCCACTTGGGTGTCGCTTGGAAACCGATACTAAAGCCCTTGATTAACCGACGCTAAAGGCATGTTCTGTAGTAGTGACTCAAGTAGTTTTTCATGATGCAATTTTTTTAAAATCTAATCTGTTGATCTTCTTAAACATCATCTGAAGAGCTCATATGTAAAATTTGAGCCTATTTGGACATTTATAGGTCATGTTATGAAGACCACAAAAAATTATGTATTTTTAAATTAGTTTTGTACGTCAACTTTGTTACCCTCAGATGAGTGACTTATGCTCATCCAAATGATCTCAAAATTTGCATGTAGCCTAATTATAGTATTATAATGAAGATCAATAGTTTACATTTTATAAAAAAATAGTCTTGATATACAAACACCACCTGAGTGTAGCGTGTGATTTGTACACTCGAGTGTATTCTAACCTCTCTCTCTCTCTCTCTCTCTCTCTCTCTATATATATATATATATATATATATATATATATATATATATATATATATATATACACACACACATAGAGAGAGAGAGAATTATAATAAGAGCGAGTTCATGTTGCACTCTCCTTGATTCTCTCTCTTCTCACAATTTTTCTCAACTTTTTTTATATTTGCTCTATTTGATATTTTTTCTTTCATGATAAAATCCGTTGTCACAAATCTCTCAACATCTCCGTCACATCCCTTCAAACGTGAGTAAATAAACAACATGTTTCCAATTTTTTTACAAAGCACTTACGTAGTTACGAGGATTATCATTAACCTTTTGAGAAGTTTTATTTTACAAATATTTAATATAAAATAAATATGTTCAATGGTGCACGTGCATGTGCACATGTGTATTAACTAGTGTGAGTGTTATTACAAAAAATATAGATGTTGTGAAAGCATTCTGCCCCGGTTGCAATGGTAAATCAAAGTGAAGAGTGAGTAAATTACAAGATAAGGATGGAAAATAGCACAACTAGAGTTTTAGACAAGTAGTTGTAGCTTACCAATGCATGGTAAAAGTGGCAATATTATAGAAACAAGGAGAAGGGGGGATTATGTACCTCTTCATACAACTGCACTTGTTAGGATTTTTGTTTTCCACAACAAGCATGTGAGAAAACAAGTGTGCCTGAGCACTGCTGACTCCAAACATTTGACGGCTCTTCAAGCAAATGTGTGCATTACTGCGACAACCACATTTCGCGACCACTGTTGCAGGCATCGGCTCAATCGTGACACCGTGCGAAGAGAGGGGTAACAAGGCTATCAAGAAAGAGTAGTGATACAAGTCACTGAAACTATCCCTATTCCCATACTCGATTGCTTAGAAAAGACAGTCCCAATCTATGCATCAGACCGACACCTCCAGTATAGAAATATATTTTCAAAATTTGAAAAGTTTACATAAATAAATAGCTAATAATTAAATAGATGTCTTGTGATTATGAGGAAATAAATAATAGTTGAAGATGATAATGGTAAAGCCAATTATCTTCAAAATTATACTAAAAAAATAGTTATAAATAAATAAATCATTATAATAACACATTGATTTTTTTTAAAGTACTCTAAAGTTGTACTCATGAATAAATAAGACAAGAAGATACATATAAATTTATTTAAGTACCGAAGTAGTGGCACCCAAGTGATTATGAGATGATTGTAAGAGCAAGGTCTCTAGTTTGACACCCCATGGAGACGGGACAAATTGATTCACCATTTTTTAAAGAGATACTCATTAATACACCATTTTTTAAAGAGATACTCATTAATAAAAAATTATACAAATAATATTACAAAAGTACTCAAGAAATTAATAACAGATGAAATAATGTGATATATATATAAATAATATGAGTGTACTAAAAATAATATACTATTTTAATCAAACATCCCTCAATGTCTTCAATCTATTATTCATTTCTCATTCCTAATTAAGAGATTTTGTAACATCTACTTTTCATCTCCATGTTACCCTCTTTTTTTCCCTTTCCAATCTAATTTTCGCCCTCCTCTTTTTCCTCTTTCGAGTCTAGTTTTTGAGCAAGTTACTATGCTCGAAACGCAATGTACATTTTCAAAGATGGGTGGGATGATGTCTATCGTTTTCCATCAAGAAAGAATGGGAGTCGAGGTGGGGAGGGAGATTATTCGTCAGTTAAAATTATCAAGTATGTCAATGCATGGGGATCAAGTAGAGATTGAATCTCAAATCCAACTTAACGAAGGACTAAGTTAGTCATATTTCAGGATTCCAAAAACTAACAGAAGGTATTATACCGGTAGGTATTATACCGATGCTAACCAATTTTTAATGAAAACAAATTACTACAAATTAGGATTCAATCCTGTCTTATTTGCAAAAGCAAGAGCCCCCAATCCGGATTTAATCCTCCAAAATTACCGCTCTTAAATGTTGCAAGTGGTATTGTGGCTGAGCATTCAAATCTAAGTTGGAACATGTATCAGAAAAACTGCCAACTTCATTATTTTAGAGTAAAGAGGTGTCATTAGATTCGAGTGAGCCACATACAGCATCTACATAGGTGATTGATAAAAACACAGGTAATTGAGACCCAAGACACATCAACGAGAAGAGATTGGAGAGATTCAGGTCACTTCTACTTATCCTTGTATAAAAGCATACTAGTGGCTTCTTGACAGATATCATCAATATAGATCGGAGATCACTCGACAAAGACTTCGATATCCATCACTTGTGTCCTTACAGCAATCATCAGTCCGTCAGCCATCGGAATCACCTTAGGGCAGCACAAATAAATCAAGCCTGAACAAAATGAACACACCAAGCAAAGTGGAGGGGAGTCTCTACAACCAGCATAGAAAGGGGGAAACCCCGAAAGCCTCAATCACCAGCGAGGGAGGGGAAAAGCTGAAAGGCCATCCTTGTTCTAGGCGTCGCCCAGTAAAGTAAATGACCACACCCGGTAGAGCAAATGACCACTCCCAGGCTGCCAAGCAGCTCCACCACAAATGGGGACAAGAAAGTGAGACACCAGGAGGAGGGGAGGAGACCCCAGCTACAACAGTTCCGGCACCTCTGCTAGACCTGGAACGGTGATGGGTTAGGCCAACGGCAGCACTCAAGGCAAACCAAAGACAGCCACGCCAAGGAGATTAACTCTCCACGGCCGAGACACCACGTACTCAAGGCACCTGGAACGGCGATGGGCTAGGCCAACGGCAGCACTCAAGGCAAACCAAAGACAGCCACGGCAAGGAGATTAACTCCCCACGGCCGAGACACCACCCACACAAGGCCATCCGCCCTACCGCACAACACATTGAGCAGAAGCTTCAAAAAGATGGAGGGAAAAACGCCTCTAAATCTTTTATACCGGACTTGATGTCCTGCTTGTGTCCCAAAGAATTTTTGCCTTTCATTTATCAAAAAATACACCCAAAAAAAATAATGTGGTGTGCGTCCTTAAAAAATTAATTGGTGTGCTTGTACACCGAGATTAACAAGACAAGTGGGGACAATGAGCTCAAGACTGCAGAGATTTAAACCAGGGAAAGACAGATGATGTGGTCCTAAGGGAGAACGGGATAATCTCATGCCAGTCGCCACCCTCCCCCAAGTAGACTCGCGTGTAAACCCTAAATCAAGCAGGGCGATTTCCATTTCTAATGGCATTGTAGGGATAACAGCTATTACAAGCCATGCAAGAAACGAACGCATATTCAACAAGTTACACCATAATGGAAGAAAGAAGACTGCAGTACCAAAAGAAGTTAAGAAAATAAACCAATCCTAGTATTCTACACAGAACCAAAATGAATTAATGTATGATACGTTCAAAAGAAACTATAAATTTGGTATTCTACACCACAGACAAAATGAATGTTACTTGAGAAAAAAAATCAACGCCTCATGGTGATAGATCCCGTTGGAATACAACACAGAATCTGGGCGTTGTTTTACTTGTATGTGGGTGAGGGCGCTTAATAATATAGAAATCACAATAGCAATCAACACCGGTTGTTTTACTTGTATGTGGGTGAGGGCGCTTAATAATATAGAAATCACAGAAACAATAGCAATCAACACCGGACAGTCTAAAGAAATTCCAGTCAACGTCATATGGGCAGTCCATTACTTTTGCTCATTTAACTTTCTTGGATTCATAGGATATTATGAGAAAGAAACCAATTAATTACAAATTTGTATTAGAATGGAGATCAATAAATTAAAGACAACCCAGACAAATTGTTAGCATGATATCTCGGTATTGAATATAACCTGGAGTATATTATTAACGTTATAACAAGAACCAGCATCCAAATAAAACCCGGCAGGTCCCCCTGGACATTTCGGAATTTCAGTTTCCAAAGGAAGTTGCAAAATACTTGGATCTTCTCAAAAGTAACTAATTTAAGACGGTTCGGTTTTTTTAAAATAAGAAGCAAGCCAATCCCATCTGCGAACTATTTTTTACAAAACACATCCATGCCTTATATCCATACACAGTCCTCGTACTGTAGTATGAGTAACTAAGGCTACATGTCGAACAGAACCCACTCAGTGTTGAATCTCTCAGTACTTGAATGCTGGTTTCTGGGTAGGGAGCAAACCAAATCGTTTCTTGAGCAGCACACGCTGCCTGGAGTACTTATCATCAGGGGAGAAGCGGGCGGGGTGAGCAGATTCCGTTGGGAGGCCGATTGGTGAAGCCTTCTTCGTGGTGTAGACTTTGTCACCCTTCTCGTTGATGTAGTACTGTAGATACATCGTTACCAGCACCGAAGAAACTCAATGCAAAGATCTGAAGACGTGGAAAGAGACAAAAACATAGGCTCAGAATCATCACAGTAACATGAGCTGATAAAAAAGGTTTGATCAAAACCTTTGTAATCCTATTTCTAACATATAAAAACACTGAGAATGAACCAAAAAGAGATGATACTACCAACAAAATATATTAATCGAAACTTTCAGTGGAGGAAGTACAAGAAAAGAATCACGAGGATTTATTCTTTCGCTAGTTCACACCGCCGGTAACTGATTACATCCTTTGAGACGTAGCTTGGTATAAATTCGAAAAACAAACCCGTTGAAACAGCTCAGAAAGAACGTAGCGAATATTGACATTGAAGTTAATCACGCACATATTGCGTCATTTGTACAAAGTGTCATTCTTTCATCATAGCGAAGCAACGGTGACACGCTAGGAAATAGAGATCAGAAGCCGTCATGACGAAAGAGGGAAAAGGGCATAGACAAACTCGAGCATCACACTATCTGATTTTCCTGTTCTGAAAATCTTTCCAGAGATTCGAGTGAAATCCAGTCAGAAGTAAAGAAATCAAGCGATGCGAAAGCGACGAGATGAAAAATCCTTGCACGAACTGTTCGAATTTGGTCGTCCTTGCACGAACTGTTCAGATTTGGGACGACCAAGGTCCGCAGAAAAGGTAGGGTGAAGCGAACTTACTGCGCGAGAGGAAGACTGGAGCAAGAGAGGACAGCTGGGGCATACGGCAAAGAGCCGCCACAAACGGTGAAGCCGGAGATCGAGCCCTAGGCTACTATAAAAGCATCGACTCAATGCCAAGGTTAGGGTTTAGTATTGGGCACGATGTCCCGAGCCGCAACCCTACGCGTCGTCCCCAACATGGAATCGGTTCGCATTTTCCTTTGACGCGATGCCTGGATTTAAGCCCATACAATTACAGGGTCCTGTTAGGGGCCTTAGGGCCGAGCTAAGCATGGACCTAAACATCCGGCCCGAACTTGGTCCGTGTTGCGCTCCGTATTTGAGATCCATGATCGTACACCATCAAGATTTACGCAATCATTGGTATGCCGTGAATGAATGGGAGGGTACATTTATTTTAGTCTATTTGGTTAACATGGAGAGAGGAGAAATCACGTCTTAGGAACCATCACCATAGAGGAGAGAATGATAAGAAAATAATAAATTTCGTATGTTATCACTAGTAGTGATTAATTGCATACCTTTATTGTTGTCACACCCTTTCACCGGCAATGTCTTTGGTCTATAAAACTTATTATCTAGTGATGTAGAATATTATTGATGCAAATAGGGATTGTCATCATTGTCACTTCTCTTTTTATAGCCATTATTGTTATGCGTGTAGTTACCTCCATATTTATAGTTTTTCCTCTATATATTTAAGTTCCCTCCATTGTCCTCCATAATTCCCTCCATTTTTTATTTTTCTTAATGTTGGTATGTTTGTAATTTTTATTTATCTCAAACTTTTTGAATTCTCTACCAACATTTTTTCTAGACTTTTTAAGATTCCTTCTAAATTGTGTGCTATATTTATTTTAGTTTCCTTTTATTTTTTATTTTTTCTCTAAAATTTCACGCCAAATTCCCCCCAAAACTTGTAAGTCTCTCTATGTGAAGTGAGGGACTAAATATTCTTTATTATCATTGGTTGTGAGCTATACAAGTATTTTCTGACATATTTTTCATATTTTCCCTCAACATTCCATGTTCTCCTCCAAACTTTATAATAAAATTCTCGCCTAGTCTTTCCCTTTCTCCTTGTCTCTGTTCCGATTCGATGAGAGAAAAGGTGATTGAAAATACGCTTGATTCTTTCCCCTCCATTCTCTTTCCTTCTCGTTCACCATGTCTAATCAAACAGCCTAAGCCATATCCTCTCCCCTCCATTAATCGTGTACCAAACAAGCTGTTATGCATATTTGGTAGGAGGGGAATGATGGAGAAGGAAGAAGAAGGAGAATGGTTCAACCTATTTCATTGGGAAAAGTGACAAATAAGGGAAGGGAAGGTGAAACGAATCACAGAAAAGATAAAAAATGGAGAAAGGTTGGGAATTTAATTACAAACTTGTAAGAAAAGAATAAATTAGATGAAAATGCTAGAAAATACAAAATTTAGAAGAAAAATGGTAATTGATTAGAAATATTATTAGGCGGGCAATGTGAATGAATGTTAAAATATATAAAATAATCAGCAAGAACTTTTGTGAGAACTCAATATTTTCATGGATGAAGTATTAGAAATATAGAAATATGAAAAAATCATAGTTTAGATTGACTATTAAGATATAAGGAAAACTCCAATACTCAAATTTAAATATGATAAGAACCACATAGACAAATAGAATAATATTTATATAGAATATAATTGAGATAAAAATTTATGTAGTCTAACTTTGTGATACAAACATTTTAAATTGTAAATTTGTTTTGACATGGAGGAAAATAATTGTGCATTGCAAAATTGATAACAAAATGTACATTTCAATATTTACTTCACATATATTGCATAATATAGATTTGTTAAACAAAATATTTTTCTCATTCCCAGCCCATTATAATCAAATGTGCAAAAATAAATGTGCCTTCTGTTCCCTTCCCCGTCATTCCCCTCCCATCACTACTACAGAAATGGCTTATAACGTCACTTTTTCTGGTGTCGGTTGTAATAAAAAACCGACACCTAAACCATACAGTATCGGTGTTAAAAATAAGCCGACATCAATCTGTGAAGGGCGACCAGATACAGGTATCACTTTTATTAAGTGTCGGTTCCTTAATAAGAAACCGACACCTAAAAGTAACCGCCAAAACTAAAATTTCGGAAAAAAATTGCCTCCAAAAATTGACATACAGTGTCGGTGTTTAAGAGAGGAACCGACAACTAAAGATTTTCTGCGAGACAGAAATTTGCTCACTTTTTATCGTCGGTTTTGTGACAATAACTGATGTCGTTGTGTTTTCGCACGATAATCGCGAAAATTTTCACCTCCCTTTAGTGTTGGTGGTTTGTTGCAAACCGACATTTAAAGTTTATATTGTCGGTTTTTGTTAGAAACCGACACTGAATGTTAACTTAATATCGCGCGAGCGAGCCCGACTCTTCCCATTTCTCTGTGTGATTGCAATCGGCTATTAGGGTCTGGCGATTCTGGTGTTCTCCTTGCTCGTCGTCACCGATCTCCTTGCTCGCCGCCACCGTGGAGCTTGCCGTTTGTGGAGCTCGTCGATCTCCTTATCGCCGCCATGAAGTGCCGCCGTGGAGCTTGTCATTTGTGGAGCTCGCCGGCGTTCGTGGAGCTTGCCGCCTCCGTGGAGCTCGTCGTTCGTGGAGCCGCCACCGTCATTGGTCCTCTCCTCCAGTCGGTCCTCCTCTCACCGGTGCTAGCAGTAGCCAGCGCCAACAGCAGTAGCCGGAACCAGAGCTTGTCATTATCGTCACCACTGCCACTGCTAGAGGTAAAGCCTCCAATTGACTAGGTTTGCATCCTCAACTCATCCTTGGGTTAACTTATTTTTTAAAGTGTGTTGTTGATATGTATTGACCTTGGCTTAACCTGTTTTTTAAACAAGTAGATGTCAATGATAATTTAGTTAACCAATCCCTATGATTGATCCTAATTCAGTTCAGTATTATTTTGCATTCATACACAATTGTGCTAAAATTTGTAGTGTGCAATTCCAGTTTTAGGTTTGACTTTTTTTATGTTACTAGCGGATAGGAGCCAGACTCCTGTTCATTTTCTGATTCACTTCAAAATGATTAGAATGTGCCTGGGTCCTTATTATAAGTGTGTTCTTTTATCCTTTTAAAAAGTATTTCAAACATAGTGGCATGTACTCATAAAACTAAATATGAGTGTTGATTAAACAAATAGATAATAAGTGTCACCTCATTTTATAAAATACCAAGATACATCAAATTATAGAAAATACTAGTCTGAAAATTTATAACATCATTATATGTACTTACACTTTTTTTGAAAATATATAACATCGTTATATGTACTTACGTACACTTTGTTAATACTAATATTATGCAGTCTCTGTCCACCCACAACAGTCACTATGAACTGGGCCTCTATGTCAATGTTAACGTTCCCTATTGAAGAACAATTGGACATCATCCTAAATGATCGTTCCTTAAACCAATTGGTCATACCCAAACATTGGCGTTTTCTAAAAGTAAGACACTACATGCATGGTGAAGTGAGCCTAAATTTTGGCAATTATTCACATGTTATTGAGGTTGAGTATGATTTGGCGGGAAATCTTGTATCAATATCCAGTTGGCGTGATTGGATTGGAAAGATGCATGTGGGCCGTAGTGACAGGCTTTTTCTCCATCCAGTTGGCCATAATACCATCAACGTTTGGATAACCAACATCAACTGCGAGACCCCCGATCATCTACTGCGGTATGAGCACACAGCGGAGGATATCATCTATGACGAATCTGATTATGAGGCCCCTGTCAGTTCAGATTCATCTAAATACAGTAAGGAGCTCCACGACACAGCATCATCAAAAAGGCCACGGTAGGTCCAATTAACAAATATAATTGTCAAGACAAAAAATTTGTGTTTACACTTTTTGTCTGAAAGCAATCAATACTCATAGTTGCTTTCTTTTCTGAACTTCAGGAGAAGATCGCCACAATGATAAGTCCTCGTAGTTACTGATGCGGGACCATGTTGGTGTAGTATTTAGTTGTCTATCTATCTAGACTTGTCTGTATTAATAGTTATTTTAATTATGTGCATGTTTAGGGGTACACCAACCCCTTTGTTTAGTTACTGTTTAGGGGTACACCAACCCCTGTGTGTGGATGTAAAAAGAGATTAATGAATGGAACTGAAAGTTGCTACATGAATGCTTCTAACTGAATTGATGATTGGCTTGGTTATTGAATGTTACAAATTACTGATAAATTTCATTATAAATGTTCTTTTATCCTTATTATAACTATGTTTTCAATGATCACTTCCATTATAGTTCAGGAACTCACCGTCCTTCTGCCCGCCCCTTCGGCTTCCACGTGCACCCCCATCCATCTCGCATCTCTCCCTGCTCCAGAGCAAGACGCCCGACTGGGCTCAAACAGAGGTAAACATCCCCAAAAACCTTCTGTCTCGCCCTTTGATTTGTATTTATTTAAATATTGATTTGTATTTACTTATCCACTCGTTCATCTAATGATTTTTTATTCATCACATTATTTAAATTTAGGGCTTTATATTTAAATGCATCTAAACATTCATAAGAGTAAATCTTGGATAGTCCCCGGTTTGGGATTGTTCTTGAAAACCTAATCTCACTTAGGATGTAAGTGTATAATGTGTATTGGGTTTTCAAGAAAATTTTGACAGCATTTCCCCATTTTTTCTCTAAGTACATATGTACTTGGAGAACAACAGGGAAATGCTGCTGAAATTTTCTTGAAAACCCAATACACATTATACACTTACTAGTGAGATTAGGTGTTCAAGAATGGGATAGGTGGTACACATTTAAGAATGACATCACATGTTTAAACCCTAAAGTTTTAACCATAAACTCTAATCTGTTTACCTTAGACCCTAATCTTGTTGTAATATATACTTATTTTCTCTTTGATCAGAGAATGGATAGATCATGGATGTCCATTCGCAATCGCTCCATCCCATAGTTTATTTCTGGTCTTGATCAGTTTGTTAGATTTTTCGAGGAACATAGGAAACAACATGGAGATAGGTTCTACTGTCCATGTAGGCATTGCGGTAACAACTTGAAAGTCAGTACTGGTGACGAAATCAGAAGTCATGTCATGTGCAACGGGATTGTACAAGGCTATACAGAATGGCACTGGCAGGGAGAGATTTCAAACCTGAAACCAGTGGATGTCGATAGCAGTGCTTCTATGGAAGAAGAAATTGTCTCCGATGACGTAGATGTGAATGAACCATTTCCAGTAGACATCGGTGATGCGATGCTGGATAGTTGTGGGGTAGAGCACACTGATCCACCTCCCATGTTTAGAAACATTGTGCATGATGATGAGATACCATTATATACGGGTTGTAAGTTTATGAAGCTTAGCGTTGTGTTGAGGTTGTATAAACTAAAAGCTAACAATCGATGGAGCGACAAAAGCTTCACGTCATTGTTGTCTTTTTTGAAAGAAATTCTTCCTGAAGGAAACGAGTTGCCGATCTCAACATATCGATTAAAGAAATTGTTGTGCCCAATGGGAATGGAGGCCAAGAAGATACATGCATGCCTGAATGATTGTGTATTATTTCAAAAGGACTATGTGGATTTGAAAGATTGTTCAAAATGTGGTGCGTCAAGGTATAAATTGACGACTTCGGGGGAGTCCAAAACTGGTTCTCCCGCCAAGGTGATGTGGTATCTACCTATAATACCACAGTTTCAATGCTTGTTTGCCAATCCTATAGATGCAAAGAATTTGAGGTGGCATGCAGATGTTAAGAAAAATAATGATGGGATCCTACGACATGCGTATGATTCCCCACAGTGGAAGAAGATTGATCTATTGTACCCTGAATTCGGTGAAGAGGACAGGAATCTAAGACTTGGGCTTTGTACAGATGGGATGAATCTGTATGGGACATTGAGCAGCCAACATAGAACTTGGCCAGTCATGCTTGTTATATACAATCTTCCTCCCTGGTTGTGTATGAAAAATAAGTACGTTATGCTATCGTTGTTGATATCGGGCCTTAAACAACCTGGAAATGATATCGATGTTTATCTTGAACCTCTGATTGATGACTTAAAGAAACTCTGGGGTGAAGGTATGATGACCTATGATGCTTCACGAAGAGAGACATTTTGTTTGCACGCTATGTTGTTTTGCACTGTGAATGACTTTCCAGCATATGGGAATTTGTTTGGATATAGTGTCAAAGGATCTAAAACGTGTCCTATATGTGAAGAGAACACTGATTCAATACGACTAAAACACAGCGGCAAGACTGTATATCTTGCTCATCAAAGGTTTCTTCCAAAATTTCATCTGTATCGTAGGTTGCGCAAAGCATTCAATGGACGGAATGAGGAACGTAGTGCACCTAAACCTATATCAGGGGAGGATGTTTATGAAAGAGTGAAAGACATCGCCAATGAATTTGGTAAGAGATCACAATGTACGATGGCCATAAGGAGTGACAAGTCTTTATTTAAGAAGAAGTCAATATTTTGGGATCTTCCTTATTGGAGTTCTTTGACAGTCAGGCATTGTATCGATGTCATGCACGTTGAGAAAAACGTATGTGATAGCGTCATCGGTACTCTGTTGAATATACCAGATAAGACTAAAGATGGGATAAATCCAGAATGGACCTACGTGAAATGGGAATAAGGTTAGAATTAACAGAATTACATGAAATGGGTAATAAAAAAACATACTTACCTCCCGCTTATTACACGTTGTCTAGAAAGGAGAAGAAAACATTTTATGAATGCTTGGTAAATGTTAAGGGGCCACATGGTTACTCATCCAACATCCGTACATTGGTATCAATGAAAGATCTGAAGTTGATAGGTCTTAAATCTCATGATTGTCACATTCTAATGCAACAAATATTGCCTGTGACAATTAGATCTATATTGCCGAAGCATGTAAGGTTTGCAATCACGAGACTTTGTTTCTTTTTCAACAGTATGTGCAGCAAAGTTATTGACCCTGATACTCTCGATAATTTGCAAAGAGAAGTGGTTGTTACTCTATGTCAGCTTGAGATGTATTTTCCTCCGTCGTTCTTTGATATCATGGTACATCTTGTTGTCCACTTGACTAGGGAAGTGAAAATGTTGGGACCAGTTTTTTTTGCATTGGATGTATCCCTTTGAACGATGCATGAGCATTTTTAAAGGTGATGTTCGAAACCGTTATCGGCCTGAAGGGAGTATTATTGAGGGTTATGTGGCGAGAGAGGTTATGGATTTTTACAATGACTTTCTGAGTGGTAATGACGCTCCCGTGAATGACAAGAATATTGAGGAGCATTTTGGCAAAGGAGTTTTGGGAGCACGGGTGAAAGTAATCAGCCGTGAGCAGTTTGAGCATGGTCACTTGTATATTTTACACAACATGGACGAAGTGAGTGTTTATATCGAGGAACCTACCAATTTCATCAAGAGACAATATCCTCGATCCAATTCAATGTGGCTTGCTAGAGAGCATAACAAGAAATTTATTAAGTGGTTTGAAGATAAAGTCTTACATCAACTATCTCAAACACCAGATAATGTTACTGAAACCATCAAATGCCTTGCCTTTAAACCAAAATTGAATGTTATGTCTTATGAAGGGTTTGACATAAATGGTTTCTCATATTACACAAAGTATCAAGATGATAAGAGTATCGTCCAAAATAGTGGGGTCACCCTTCAAGCGTCGACTATGTATTTTGCAAGTGCAAAGGATAAAAGTCCACGTGAAGCTAAAATGCCATATTACGGTGTCATTGAAGACATATGGGAGTTTGACTATGTAGATTTCAAAATTCTGCTCTTTAAATGTAATTGGGTTGACAACAACAAAGGAGTTATAGTGGATGAGTTGGGTTTCACGTTAGTGAACTTTGAAAAGATTGGCGAGAAGGGTGAACCATTCATATTGGCATCACAGGCAAAACAAGTATTTTTTATCGATGATCCTACAAATGATAAATGGTCGGTTGTTCTTCATGGTAAAAGACGGTTCATTGAATATCATATAGATGAAGAAGAGTACTATGATAAGTATGATGACTCCAATCCATTCTCAGTTGGGTTGCCAACACCACCAAACATTGAAGCTGGGGATGACAATGACTTGTATGTTCGCGGGGATCATAATGAAGGATTGTTAATTGATAAAAGATCACAATATTAGAGGCATGGATGTTTATATTTTTATTATGTTCCCATGATGACCGTGCTGATGATCACCGTGAGGGTGAGGACGTGCTTGTACCGCCTGACAATGTAAGTTTTAAGAATATATCCCTGAGGTTTCTATCTATATGTTCATTTATAATTATATTATGTAAGTGTGTTTTTTATCAAATTTTTAGGATACTAGTTAATAGCAATTCTATTTAATTTGCAGGCGTTCGCCAAAGACTACAAGATATGCAGGACGGCCATGACATAGCTATGCAGGCCATCGACATTGCTTTGTAAATCCAAAGTGCAACAGTCGGAGAGAAAGCAAGCATCCCACACTATAGCTTAGTACATATATAGTGGGACTAAGGTGACGATCCCACCTGCTAAAACAAGTTACCGACAACTACATGTTACGACTGGGAGGTCGTGATTCAGCAACCGTATGCATTAGCAGGAGGACAAACAGATTTCACCACGAGTTAACATTGAAGAAGGTCTACTAACCTACACTGAGCTAAACAAGTTTATCAGTACTAGCCTAAGGCACAAGTACCGTTCATCGGGACAATGACGGTCGTGGAAGCTTAGTGGCCACTACACATTCAACTATGTAGTGGCCACTAAGCTTCCATGACCGTCATTGTCCCGATGAACGGTACTTGTGCCTTAGGCTAGTACTGATAAAATTGTTTAGCTTAGTGTAGGTTAATAGACCTTCTTTAATGTTAACTCGTGGTGAAATCTGTTTGTCCTCCTGCTAATGCATACGGTTGCTGAATCACGACCTCCTAGTCGTAACATGTAGTTGTCGGTAACCTATTTTAACATGTGGGATCGTCACCTTAGTCCCACTATATATGTACTAAGCTAGTGTTGTATGTAAATTCGGCGATGCTATTGTTATGCACTATATATGTGTTAGTCTGTCATGTTGTTATATGAATCTGAAACACTTGTGCGTGCTGGACTTTATGTATTGTATCTGTATCATGCTTCCCTTCATTGTGGCTTCTTTTGCTGTTTCATGGCTCTTTGAATATATGATTTTGTTGACAATGATGACAATGTGAATGAATTTTTATGAATTGTGTGTGAAAATCATCAATACATGAATGTTTCTACATGTGTCTGAATGTGAAAAGAGATAAAATGTTTGCAGGTTTGTGGCCTGTTGTTGGCTGATATCAATGGATATCGTAAAACCTACAATTCATAACTGAACTGTAGGTTTCTCATCTTGTGACCACCCACAGCAGGTCTGTAGACTGACAGAAAAAAAACATCGGCGTCGGTTATTCGAACAAAACTGACGATATATGGTTACAATGTCGGTTTCCATACTCGTAACCGACATCGATTTCCCTAATGAGGCCAGACACCATGGCCGTGCTGGCCAGCACGGCCGTGGCAGCGGACCAGACATAAAATAGGCGTCATATATTTATATACAACCGACGACATAGGATAACAGTGTCAGTTTCCCTACTAGTCACCGACGTCGATTTCCCTAGAGGCCAGACAACACGGCCGTGCTGGTCAGCACGGCCGTGGCAGCGGATGAGATGGTTGTCGGTTATCACTAAGAAACTGACACCGATAGTGCCCCAGATGGCGCCCTTTCTGTGGCGCGAAGGTATGTGGTGTCAGTTTCGAACCTAATAACCGACGCTTATACCCCCTGCTGGCACATTTTCGATGGCGCGCAAAGGGTTTTGGCGTCGGTTTGAGAATCGACGCGTAACGGTTGGGCTTTTAGCGGCGCCCACATAGGTGTCGCTTAAGAACCGATAGTAAAGGCCTTAGAAAACTGACACTAAAGGCATGTTATGTATTAGTGCATCCTCATCATTCATAGTGTTGCAAACATAGCATTAGAATTTAGGCAAAATCCAAATCAAGTACTCAACATAAACCATTAAAATCAACAATATACATATGGTGTTATTGATCTTTGTGTGTGTATGTTGGGTTCATTGTAGATTGTGTCTTTAACTTAGTCATATAGTAGCTCCAAACTATATTGATTATATAAAAAGAATTTATGTCTACATAATGATTCATAAACCTAGACTGATAATATCTTATCGTACTCTCACAAGTTTTGGTGTTCACTCATTTTGTAAGGAAGGAATCGTTGAACACCTCATATTTGCTCACTCAATAGAAATTCATGATTAAGGTCAACTCTCTGGCTAGTGATACAATTCATTCTACATTCCCTATATCTGTTGCATTTATCTTTGCCACACATTTTCTCATATTTTTCAGCTTATTTGTGTGGGCTCCGATCTCTAAACCACGAATTAATCCCGAGTTAAACATGTGCGGAAGCAATCGGTAAACAGCGGAATACAAAAATCACGGGAAATTAAAACTTTTCGAGACAAGAGCCTGAAACCACAAACCTTTTCCATAGAAAAAGGATTTAACTGTCTACATCACTACAATTACTTCTTGAGTAATTATATACAACATGATACAAAATTTCTCAAGAATTCATACTCCAAAACACTCCAGGACCTGAGAGTACAGAGGACACATAGGACTTGACTCTAACTACACCATGAAGCAGGCTAGATCTCCACCTGAGATATTTACTGCTCCTGATGCTGCTGTTTTTGGGATTGGTCACCTGTGTTCTTGTTCCTCCGTCTTCGATGACCACCTAAAAAGTAGAAGTCTACGGGGTGAGACAATTATACATAATTGCCCCAACGAGAGTTATAACTCTCCACTAGGCTTTATAAGCAAAGCAAGGAATAACTAAAGCAATAAGAGCCTTCAAGATATTCACTAGCAGTTCTGATGATAAGCAAGAGTTCAATCAATATTAAAATATGAGAACATCTATGCTATTCAAGGTAACATCAATCAAATAACTCGTAGATAACTCTAACAGATATACTACGCTGTTGATTATGTTTTTCAAACATTATTGTTATGCCCTGTGGAGATGAGGCTTACCACTCATACTCCAACTGATCGCTAAGAAGTCACATCAGTATCATACATAGGTCATTAAAAGAGTCGGATTCTTATGACCTCATCTTCCTCAGTCAGTTAGAGGATCGAATGTTAGATATCTGGCGGGATATCTTTTGTTATAGCTCTCCAGGGTAAACTGGACCTTCGCTATTTTAGAGTTACAGTGGCGTTCTGTACTCTCTTCGTCATCGGAAGATTTCTTGTTTATCTTTTATCGATGCGGTGTTTGTGTCTTTAAGGGAGTGTAGATATACATCTCACCTTTAGGACTTTATGGTGGGGTCTGATGGACTACTAGAATCTACATCATCCTCTCACCTTTTCTTTTATAGTGAAGGTATGACGGACTACAAGAATCTACATCAAATACCTACACTAGGATGTAAGGTTCTACACATCCATGTACCCCACATACTCAAAAGTATGTGATCCAGGAGTTCCCTGAGGAAAACCTGTTTCACCATCATTTAGACTCTGACAATGATGGATCTATGATTAGGGCTCTACATTTCACTTGATTAGTTAGGTACATTCAGTATTCTTATCATCATACAATAACACAGCTATATATGAGAATACTAAAATGTAGCAGGCCTAACTTATCACCATCATCAGTTATTTCATCTCAAGTCATCTGTCAAGCATGACCTTGATAACATTTATGGCTCTTACAGCCCATAATTCACAAAAGATGTCACTTATCAGTGCATCAAGATGATTCATTATTCATAAAGCTTAAGACATGCTTTCAATGAATAAAACATGGTATCCCATACCTGGGTGTGACCATCATCTTATAATAACCTGTATGGTTAATTCAACAGATAATAGTAAACAATTCAACAATTAGGGTTTACTATTCATCTTTCATGTCATCACCCTAAAATTAGGGTTTACTATTCACTCCATGGTGAATTGTACTCATTACATCATTATGTAAGAGAAACATCATCATTAAGGCTCTTAATTAGGATTAAGATCCATTAGATATTATAAATAGGGTTTCCATGACCTCACATAGGTGGGTCATTCCCTAATCATGCACATTCATGTGTAATTAAAGTATCTCACTTGAGTTTCCTCCTTAAAAGGGTACTTTCCCTCTCTAGGATACTTTCTCTCTCTAGAAATACTTTCTCTCTCCTCTCACTAGTAGATGGTGACAACCCCACTCTAGATCAGGTTGAGATAAGTCTCCATTGACTAACATAAGCCAAAACATCAACATCATGTGATTAGGGTTTGATTAGAACAAGGTTTTACCCCTTTAGACCTCTCAAGGGTATTTTGGTAATTTGCCACATGATTACCATCATGGGTTAACTCACTAATCACATAGTCCCTTAATGACCTAGGTTACCATTAGGGTTTAGATTGAATCATCATTGAACTAATTACATCATCAAATGGTTAAGTACAAACCATCACCAATCTCCAAACGGTTTCAACCTTCAAACGGTTTCAACCACCCAAACGGTCTTGAGACCGTTTGGATCCAAACGGTCTTGAGACCGTTTGGAGGTGAAGACCGTTTGGAAGGGTTGACTTCCAAACCGTTTGGAGCTTCAATCGGTTTGAAACCGTTTAATCAAAATTACTTGAGATCGATTGGACCAAACGATCCTGAGGTCGTTTGAGCCCAAACGGTCTTGAGACCGTTTGGTCCAAAAAGGGCTCAAACCGTTTGGACCTCCAAAGTGGTTCAAAGGTTACCAATGTTCATGGATATGTGTGTTGAAGTCCTCAAATGGTCAAAGCTATGCTAACCACTTATAATTTGAGTCAGTTAGGGTTAGCCTTAACCACTTAGACATCCAATTGACCCTCAATTGCAAGCCAATTAGGGTTCAATCCTCCTCAATTAGGGTTTCAATTCGATTGGTCATCAATGTTCAACAATGTGAATCAATTCAAGGTTGAACCTATCAATTGACCTCCAATTGGGCTCAAACTTGGACCAAACGGTCTTGAGGTCGTTTGGACATCATCCAAACGGTCTTGAGACCGTTTGCCCAAAGTTTGACCAAAATCCAAGTCGTTTTGACTAAGGTTGAAGTCCAATTAGGTCAAAATCAGCAATTTTCATCAATTCATCAATTTCCTACAATTGGACCCTCAAACCATTAGATTAACTTAACCCTAGACCTTCAAACGGTCTTGGGTTGTGCCCAAACGGTCTTAGGACCGTTTGGAGGAATCCCCAAACGGTCTTGAGACCGTTTGGGTCCTTCAACCCAAAACTCAACGAGATCTATATGTCAAATCAGCACTTTTTCACCCGATTAGGGTTTCATGTTGAAGTGCCTTCAACTCTCAATTGGTTAAGAATTAGACTTTGATTCTTTGCAGAGATGAAATTCAATATGTTAGGAACAGACCCTCAAACGGTCGTCCCTTGGTCAACTCTTTCAAATGGTCTTGAGACCGTTTCAATCCAAACGGTCTTACAAGACCGTTTGAGAGCAAACGGTTTGAAACCGTTTGAACCCAAACGGTTTGCAACCGTTTGGACCAAAAGGGTCCAAGGTCGTTTGAAAAAGTAACATAGGGAATCATGCCCCTCGTCTTCAACCTCTTGCAAGGTCGGTTCTCCACTGATTTGCTTGCAAACGTGCAAGGAAGAAGGGTGGTAGAAGGAGAATTTACCAAGTAAATTGCAAGAATTGAGCATACATATAAAGCATAAGTTTAGAGTTATAAAACCCGCCTAAAGGTTGATCTTAGAGCTCCAAGCCTTCAAGCTCCAAGCTTTAATGGCGTCCTTGAGCTTCCACAACTTGGTCAGAGGTGAATTCTCCAAGGAAACGTTGCTTTGGTCGGCTAGAACAAGAAGACTAAGTAAGCTAACCATAAAACCAACCTTAGAAAGTGAATTCCTCCATGAATTCGAGCTAGAAGGTGGGGTTCTCTTACCTAGAACAGGTTGGTCGTCCCCCCTGAGCTCCAGAGCTATCCTTGGTCGTTTGAGCAAGAAAGGAAGAGAAATGAAGGAAAGAAAGTTCGTTCACTTAATTGCAAGGGAAAAGGGCTTATATACTTTAGCCTCTTTTACACCCTAAGGACCTCACAAGATTGGAAATCACATCTAGGTCCCTCCTTGCTCAAAGGCACGACCAAACCTATCTATCCTTATGCAAATCTCATGAAATCTCAATATCTAGGGGTAAAGGAATCCAACCTTCAACTAGGGTACATACATGAAAGGGTTTCATACCCATTCTAGGTGATTTCTATCACAAAGGTCATTTTTCTCATCTGATTATTAAATGATGTATCCCTTTCATCATTTCTACTCTAAATGATGATAAGAGTCATAAAAGATATTCTAGATATTAAGAATTACAACTTGGACCCCTCAATTTGGGTAAATTGCACTTTACCCCAAATTAGGGTTTCTAAGTATGGGAAATGCTTCCACAGCTGCACCTTGGTGCTCAAGCTTGGGAAATCCCTCAAACTTTACCATAACCATTCTCATGATGTCTCAACATCAAAGGAACATCTTATCTTGTGAATTTTGCAAGTTCAACCCTTAAATTGGGTAATTTGCACATAGGTCCCTGCATACAACACAATGCTACAACTTTATACAAAAAGGAGCGAAATTGAAAGTAAATGTTCCTGAGGAACTTAATTACATTCCAGGGAGTGTTCACAAGTATATTAATTACATATTTAGGCAAAACTTCCAGGGTTAGGTCATAACCCAGGTCAGGGGTGTTACAAATTCTTTACCCCTTCAAAAGGATTTCGTCCCCGAAATCGATAAAGCATATTATAAGAAAAGAGCAGGATATTTTCTTCTCATTTCATCTTCTAGTTCCCAAGTGGCTTCTTCAACACCACGATGGTTCCAGAGGACTTTTACAAGGATTATATCCTTCTTCTTTAACTTTTTCGTTCTGTTATCGAGGATTGACACTGGTCCCTCCTCATACGTTATATCTTCATTCAATTCTACTTCCATAGGTTGTAGAACTGACTCGGTATCTGGATGACTTTTCCTCAGCATGGAAATGTGAAACACAGGGTGCAGCTTCTGCAACTCCTGAGGTAACTCTAGTCTATAGGCCACCTTTCCAACTTTTTCAACAATTGGATAAGGTCCCATAAATCTAGGAGCTAACTTTCCTTTCTTCCCAAAACGAAGGACTCCTTTCCAAGGTGAGACCTTGAGATACACTTTGTCTCCAACTTGAAATTCTAGGGGTCTACGACGTTTATCGGCATACGACTTCTGCCTATCTTGTGCAGTCTTAAGCTGTTGTTGTATAACTTTAATCTTTTCTATAGTTTGCTGCACAAGATCAGGGCCTAACAACTGGTGCTCACCAGTTTCATACCAACACAAGGGTGATCTACAACGTCTACCATATAAGGCTTCATATGGTGCCATATCAATGCTATGTTGATAGTTATTGTTATAGGCAAACTCTATCAAGCTTAGATGTAGATCCCAACTCCCGGTAAACTGGAGAACACATGCTCTCAACAGATCTTCTAAGGTCTGTATAGTTCTTTCTGACTGTCCATCAGTCTGGGGATGAAAGGCTGTACTAAACCTTAGCTTGGTGCCTAGGGCTCTGTGTAACTGTTCCCAAAAGTGAATTGTAAACTGGGGACCTCTGTCAGAAACTATAGTGACAGGAACTCCGTGCAAACGCACTATCTCTTGGACATATATCTGGGATAACCTTTCAGCAGTATAGGTTGTTTTGACAGGTAAGAAATGCGCTGTCTTTGTCAACCTATCAACAACTACCCAAATGGAATCATGTCCTTTGTTTGTCCTGGGTAGGCCAACAACAAAGTCCATGGTTACATGGTCCCACTTCCACTGTGGTATGGGTAAGGGTTGCATTGTCCCTGCAGGTTTTTGGTGTTCAGCCTTGACCTGCTGACACACAGGACACCTCAGAACAAACTCAGCTACATCCTTCTTCATCCCAGGCCACCAATACATATCCTTCAAGTTTCGATACATCTTGGTGCTCCCTGGATGCATAGCATACATCGAAGAATGAGCTTCTTCCAGGACTAACTTCCTCAGGTTGTCCACATCTGGCGCTATCATCCTTCTATGATAACATGCCATCTGGTCATCTGACTCATGAAAACCTTCTCGCTTCTCATCTCCAAACTCAGATCTAATCTGCTGTATAAAAACATCTACTTGTTGTGCCTCCTTTATCTGCTCTCTTAAGGTAGGTTTAATCTGCATCTCAGCTAACAGACCAGCTAACAATGATGCCTTTATCTGCACATTGTCTTGCCTTAAAGAGATAAGCATATCTCTTCTAGAGCATACTAAGGAACTTAGTTGTGCCCTATCCATGGTTGATGTTGCTGATTTCCTACTCAAGGCATCAACAACCACATTGGCTTTGCCCGGATGGTAGTCAATTGTATAATCGTAGTCCTTGATTAACTCCATCCAGCGACGTTGCCTCATATTAAGCTCATGCTGAGTGAAGATGTATTTAAGGTTCTTGTGGTCTGTGAAAATCTGGAAAGTTTCTCCGTAGAGATAATGTCTCCAGATTTTCAAAGCATGGACCACAACAGCTAACTCTAGATCGTGTGTCGGATAATTCTCCTCGATCGTGTTTCTTAAGCTGTCGGGAAGCAAAAGAAATCACTTGTTTATCCTGCATCAACACACATCCAAGTCCATTCTTGGAGGCATCACAAAAGATTATATATTCCTTTCCTTGCTCAGGTAACACAAGCACAGGTGCACTTGTTAACCTCTCCTTCAACAGCTGAAAAGATTGTTGACACTTATCACTCCAAGCAAAAGGAACATCCTTTCGGGTTAATTTGGTCAAAGGTAAGGCTATAGAACTGAAATTTTTAATAAACCTTCGATAATAACCAGCTAACCCCAAGAAACTTCTAATCTCCGTCGGTGTCTTCGGTTGTTCCCACTGCAGAACAGACTCTATCTTTGCAGGGTCAACACGAATTCCCGAGGCAGATACCACATGTCCAAGGAAGGATACTTCAGATAACCAAAACTCACACTTGCTAAACTTAGCGTATAGCTTATGTTCCCTTAGCAAGGTCAAAGTCTGGCGAAGGTGCTGCTCATGCTGCTGAGCATCCTTACTATAAATCAGTATGTCATCTATGAAGACGACAACACACTGATCAAGAAAAGGTCGAAAGACTCTATTCATGAGTTCCATAAATGCAGCCGGTGCATTGGTTAGTCCAAACAACATAACTGTGAACTCATAGTGACCATATCTTGTCCTAAAGGCAGACTTGGATATGTCACTGTCCTTAATGTGGATTTGATGATATCTAGACCTTAAGTCTATCTTGGAAAAGACTGTTGCACCACGCAACTGGTCGAAAAGATCATCAATCCTCGGCAAAGGATACTTATTCTTTATTGTTACTTTATTGAGTTGTCTATAATCAATGCATAACCGCATCGATCCATCTTTCTTTTTAACAAACAAAACCGGAGCACCCCAAGGTGAGGTACTCGGTCGGATGAAACCCTTCTCAAGTAACTCTTGAAGCTGTTTCTTGAGTTCTGCCATCTCAGCAGGCGCCATCCTATACGGAGTCTGGGCTATGGGTTTCGTATATGGGACCAAATTGATCTCAAAATCAATTTCTCGGGGTGGTGGTATACCAGGAAGTTCTTCGGGAAACACATCCTCGAATTCCCTGACTATCGGAATTTCAGCAGGGTTGGAACTCTCCTTGGTAACATCTACCACATGGGCTAAGAATGTGTAGCATCCTTGCCTCATCAACTTATCAGCAACCATAGCTGATACAAGACAGGTGGGCAGAATCTTTCTTTCACCTTGAAAGATCCATGTGTTGCTTTCATCAGCAAACACAGCCAGCTTGGACTCACAATCCAAGACAACTCGATACCTTTCCAAGGTATCCATCTCTAGGATTATATCAAATCCTTGCATATCAAGCGGTATAAGATCCACTTGAATGCGATGCTTAGAAAAGGAAAGTACACAAGGAGAGCATACTTCTTGCAGAACAGCAGACCCACTCAACGGAGTCTCCAACCACAACTTATCTGCCCTATGACTAGTTATCATATTGCAGTTACGAATCACTCTTCGAGTGATGAAAGAGTGTGTAGCACCCGGGTCAATCAAAACAGATACTACACAAGATTTAGACATATCAGAATATAAAAGTTCCATCCGACCTGTCACTACTTGTGGATTGACCACTGCCTCTGATGGGTTCATAGCATAGAACCTCGCCGTAGCCTGTTGTTGAGGTGGTGCTGATGATCCAGTTTGAGACGCTTGCCCGCGTCCTCGACCTGTTCCTTGAGATTGTCCTCCCTGTGATCCCTGTTGTCCTTGTCTCTGAGGCTGTGTCACACTGACAGGCCTAGATCGGCAGTCCTTCATCAAATGTCCCACCTTACCACAGTTGTAGCATCTTCCTTCTTGCGGTCTTTGTGGTCCGGTAACAGACATTGATGTAGAACTCTGTGTCCCCCGAGGTGGTTGTCCTCTTCCTCTACCTCTACTAGGAGACCACTGAGTCGGAGGACTAGATCTAGATGGTGGGGGGTTAGGCGCAGAGGATCTAGATTTCTTAAAGTCCATAGATGAAGAACCCTGGAACTATGGATACCTCTTCTGTGTTTGCCTCTTCTCAACCACAGATCTCTCTATCCTTCAGACTGACTCAACGAAGGTAGAGAATCTCTCTCGGCTCTCTAAGGCAGACACTGGGGTAGACATGTCAGCATTCAACCCCTTCTCAAATCTCCTGATTCTCTCTTCATCCGTAGCAGCCATGTGCGGACAGAACCGCAACAACTCCATAAACTTAGCTTCATACTCGCTAATGTTCATCATACCCTGTCTCAGTCTCTCAAACTGAGAGATCTTCTCGTCTAGGAAGGTCTTTGGGAAATATCTTTGGACAAACTCCCGCCAAAAATCTTCCCATGAGATCTCTATTCCAGGTCTCTTCTGCTCTTCCATGGTCCACCAGTGACCAGCACTTCCTTTGAGAAGATAGACAGCATGTCTAACCTTCTCAGCTTCAGGGATGTTGAGGATCCTAAAAGCCTTCTCCAGCTCTGTCAACCACAGATCAGCATCTGCGGGGTCAGCAGTCCCATGGTACTCGGTAGCTCCGACATGACGTAGTCGCTCGAACGTCTTCCCGATACCTTGCCCCTCAGGCTGGACAGGTGCCCTAGGTGCAGGCATAGGCAACCTGTCGGTTATATGTGTCATGGCAGTCATGAACTGCCCAAACATTGTCTGGACTGCTGGGTTACCCATGTCAGCTGGGTCAAGCTGGGGTGGCTCTCTAGGTTGTTCTGGTACAGGCTGTTCCACCTCTGGTACTCCTGCACCACCTTGAGGTGCACTGGCACTACTTTCTTCCACATACTCATCATGTGGCTCTAACATTCTTAAGTATCTTCTTCTCCTGAGGAGCAGAAGATTCTATTAGATGAGGAAGGAGTACTAAAAGTAGACTCGACATCCTAAGTCCTATGCCTCTGTAGACTCGACTGAACCTGGAGCTCTGATACCACTTAATTTGTGGGCTCCGATCTCTAAACCACGAATTAATCCCGAGTTAAACATGTGCGGAAGCAATCGGTAAACAGCGGAATACAAAAATCACGGGAAATTAAAACTTTTCGAGACAAGAGCCTGAAACCACAAACCTTTTCCATAGAAAAAGGATTTAACTGTCTACATCACTGACAATTACTTCTTGAGTAATTATATACAACATGATACAAAATTTCTCAAGAATTCATACTCCAAAACACTCCAGGACCTGAGAGTACAGAGGACACATAGGACTTGACTCTAACTACACCATGAAGCAGGCTAGATCTCCACCTGAGATATTTACTGCTCCTGATGCTGCTGTTGCTGGGATTGGTCACCTGTGTTCTTGTTCCTCCGTCTTCGACGACCACCTAAAAAGTAGAAGTCTACGGGGTGAGACAATTATACATAATTGCCCCAGCGAGAGTTATAACTCTCCACTAGGCTTTATAAGCAAAGCAAGGAATAACTAAAGCAATAAGAGCCTTCAAGATATTCACTAGCAGTTCTGATGATAAGCAAGAGTTCAATCAATATTAAAATATGAGAACATCTATGCTATTCAAGGTAACATCAATCAAATAACTCGTAGATAACTCTAACAGATATACTACGCTGTTGATTATGTTTTTCAAACATTATTGTTATGCCCTGTGGAGATGAGGCTTACCACTCATACTCCAACTGATCGCTAAGAAGTCACATCAGTATCATACATAGGTCATTAAAAGAGCCGGATTCTTATGACCTCATCTTCCTCAGTCAGTTAGAGGATCGAATGTTAGATATCTGGCGGGATATCTTTTGTTATAGCTCTCCAGGGTAAACTGGACCTTCGCTATTTTAGAGTTACAGTGGCGTTCTGTACTCTCTTCGTCATCGGAAGATTTCTTGTTTATCTTTTATCGATGCGGTGTTTGTGTCTTTAAGGGAGTGTAGATATACATCTCACCTTTAGGACTTTATGGTGGGGTCTGATGGACTACTAGAATCTACATCATCCTCTCACCTTTTCTTTTATAGTGAAGGTATGACGGACTACAAGAATCTACATCAAATACCTACACTAGGATGTAAGGTTCTACACATCCATGTACCCCACATACTCAAAAGTATGTGATCCAGGAGTTCCCTGAGGAAAACCTGTTTCACCATCATTTAGACTCTGACAATGATGGATCTATGATCACGGCTCTACATTTCACTTGATTAGTTAGGTACATTCAGTATTCTTATCATCATACAATAACACAGCTATATATGAGAATACTAAAATGTAGCAGGCCTAACTTATCACCATCATCAGTTATTTCATCTCAAGTCATCTGTCAAGCATGACCTTGATAACATTTATGGCTCTTACAGCCCATAATTCACAAAAGATGTCACTTATCAGTGCATCAAGATGATTCATTATTCATAAAGCTTAAGACATGCTTTCAATGAATAAAACATGGTATCCCATACCTGGGTGTGACCATCATCTTATAATAACCTGTATGGTTAATTCAACAGATAATAGTAAACAATTCAACAATTAGGGTTTACTATTCATCTTTCATGTCATCACCCTAAAATTAGGGTTTACTATTCACTCCATGGTGAATTGTACTCATTACATCATTATGTAAGAGAAACATCATCATTAAGGCTCTTAATTAGGATTAAGATCCATTAGATATTATAAATAGGGTTTCCATGACCTCACATAGGTGGGTCATTCCCTAATCATGCACATTCATGTGTAATTAAAGTATCTCACTTGAGTTTCCTCCTTAAAAGGGTACTTTCCCTCTCTAGGATACTTTCTCTCTCTAGAAATACTTTCTCTCTCCTCTCACTAGTAGATGGTGACAACCCCACTCTAGATCAGGTTGAGATAAGTCTCCATTGACTAACATAAGCCAAAACATCAACATCATGTGATTAGGGTTTGATTAGAACAAGGTTTTACCCCTTTAGACCTCTCAAGGGTATTTTGGTAATTTTCCACATGATTACCATCATGGGTTAACTCACTAATCACATAGTCCCTTAATGACCTAGGTTACCATTAGGGTTTAGATTGAATCATCATTGAACTAATTACATCATCAAATGGTTACGTACAAACCATCACCAATCTCCAAACGGTTTCAACCTTCAAACGGTTTCAACCACCCAAACGGTCTTGAGACCGTTTGGCCCCAAATGGTCTTGAGACCGTTTGGATCCAAACGGTCTCAAGACCGTTTGGAGGTGAAGACCGTTTGGAAGGGTTGACTTCCAAACCGTTTGGAGCTTCAATCGGTTTGAAACCGTTTAATCAAAATTACTTGAGATCGATTGGACCAAACGATCCTGAGGTCGTTTGAGCCCAAACGGTCTTGAGACCGTTTGGTCTCAAACGGTCTTGAGACCGTTTGGTCCAAAAAGGGCTCAAACCGTTTGGACCTCCAAAGTGGTTCAAAGGTTACCAATGTTCATGGATATGTGTGTTGAAGTCCTCAAATGGTCAAAGCTATGCTAACCACTTATAATTTGAGTCAGTTAGGGTTAGCCTTAACCACTTAGACATCCAATTGACCCTCAATTGCAAGCCAATTAGGGTTCAATCCTCCTCAATTAGGGTTTCAATTCGATTGGTCATCAATGTTCAACAATGTGAATCAATTCAAGGTTGAACCTATCAATTGACCTCCAATTGGGCTCAAACTTGGACCAAACGGTCTTGAGGTCGTTTGGACATCATCCAAACGGTCTTGAGACCGTTTGCCCAAAGTTTGACCAAAATCCAAGTCGTTTTGACTAAGGTTGAAGTCCAATTAGGTCAAAATCAGCAATTTTCATCAATTCATCAATTTCCTACAATTGGACCCTCAAACCATTAGATTAACTTAACCCTAGACCTTCAAACGGTCTTGGGTTGTGCCCAAACGGTCTTAGGACCGTTTGGAGGAATCCCCAAACGGTCTTGAGACCGTTTGGGTCCTTCAACCCAAAACTCAACGAGATCTATATGTCAAATCAGCACTTTTTCACCTGATTAGGGTTTCATGTTGAAGTGCCTTCAACTCTCAATTGGTTAAGAATTAGACTTTGATTCTTTGCAGAGATGAAATTCAATATGTTAGGAACAGACCCTCAAACGGTCGTCCCTTGGTCAACTCTTTCAAACGGTCTTGAGACCGTTTCAATCCAAACGGTCTTGCAAGACCGTTTGAGAGCAAACGGTTTGAAACCGTTTGAACCCAAACGGTTTGCAACCGTTTGGACCAAAAGGGTCCAAGGTCATTTGAAAAAGTAACATAGGGAATCACGCCCCTCGTCTTCAACCTCTTGCAAGGTCGGTTCTCCACTGATTTGCTTGCAAACGTGCAAGGAAGAAGGGTGGTAGAAGGAGAATTTACCAAGTAAATTGCAAGAATTGAGCATACATATAAAGCATAAGTTTAGAGTTATAAAACCCGCCTAAAGGTTGATCTTAGAGCTCCAAGCTTTAATGGCATCCTTGAGCTTCCACAACTTGGTCAGAGGTGAATTCTCCAAGGAAACGTTGCTTTGGTCGGCTAGAACAAGAAGACTAAGTAAGCTAACCATAAAACCAACCTTAGAAAGTGAATTCCTCCATGAATTCGAGCTAGAAGGTGGGGTTCTCTTACCTAGAACAGGTTGGTCGTCCCCCCTGAGCTCCAGAGCTATACTTGGTCGTTTGAGCAAGAAAGGAAGAGAAATGAAGGAAAGAAAGTTCGTTCACTTAATTGCAAGGGAAAAGGGCTTATATACTTTAGCCTCTTTTACACCCTAAGGACCTCACAAGATTGGAAATCACATCTAGGTCCCTCCTTGCTCAAAGGCACGACCAAACCTATCTATCCTTATGCAAATCTCATGAAATCTCAAGATCTAGGGGTAAAGGAATCCAACCTTCAACTAGGGTACATACATGAAAGGGTTTCATACCCATTCTAGGTGATTTCTATCACAAAGGTCATTTTTCTCATCTGATTATTAAATGATGTATCCCTTTCATCATTTCTACTCTAAATGATGATAAGAGTCATAAAAGATATTCTAGATATTAAGAATTACAACTTGGACCCCTCAATTTGGGTAAATTGCACTTTACCCCAAATTAGGGTTTCTAAGTATGGGAATTACTTCCACAGCTGCACCTTGGTGCTCAAGCTTGGGAAATCCCTCAAACTTTACCATAACCATTCTCATGATGTCTCAACATCATAGGAACATCTTATCTTGTGAATTTTGCAAGTTCAACCCTTAAACTGGGTAATTTGCACATAGGTCCCTGCATACAACACAATGCTACAACTTTATACAAAAAGGAGCGAAATTGAAAGTAAATGTTCATGAGAAACTTAATTACATGCCAGGGAGTGTTCATAAGTATATTAATTACATATTTAGGCAAAACTTCCAGGGTTAGGTCATAACCCAGGTCAGGGGTGTTACAATTTGATATACTCATTTTCACTTACTTTTACCCAGCTCGGGGTTGTCTGTGAAATAACCTTCTTTCCAGACCCAAAACACAATTTGCTCATCAATTCTATTTTTTGAAAATCTTTTTCAAAAATTATCTAATTGAATTATCCTGAATAAAATACTCATTTCTTTCTATGGATATTCAATTATTTTTTCTAACATATATGAGGGATAATCTTGAGTTATCTCTCTCATTCTTTCCTAATTTTTCTCCAAAATATTCCTGGAATTAATGGAAAATCATGAAACAAGTTTTATCCAAGCGGGACACACGGCGTATCTAAGCCATCCATTGAGTGGCATGTGATGGATTTCCTTGATCCACATGCGCATAAAGGAAATCCACCGCCACTTACAGAAGGTTCAGTCTAGAACAACATATCCTAAAATCCACTTATAAGCACCCCTTATATCTATTGTAATATGGGTCCCTGTTGAATCTCCTGAAATCATATGATTGAATTACCTCTCTCTTTACTATCTACATTGTTCATAATAGGAGGATCCTTTCTTTTACACCACCTACTCTCTTAACATTGTCACATCGCTAAAATAATAATATGAGTATGCTCCTAAGTACCTAATCTCTTGTAACTGCTTTATCTATTATATCTACTTTACCTATTTTAACTATTCATATGTGTTTAAAGTCATATATTGTTCACCACCCCCATCTGCTTACCATACTCTAGAAAATAATGCGCACTGGTCCTAATCACCCATGATGGATCTCCATCGTGGGAGGTCTTGAGGTGATTAGGTACCCAATATATCAAAAGAGAGGACTTTGGGGGCAATGATGGGAAGGACGTGGATATCTCCAGACCTAAATGTTGTCCAAAAATATAAAAGAATGGTTTTTATTATCACTTTTGTTTTGTGTTTCCCTTATTTTAATTCGATTGAAATTGCTCTTCTTAACCACATAAAAATGGCTCGAAATCAAATTCTCAGGTGAGATGGGGTGCTAAACCTTCCCTACTCGTAATAAGATTACCAAACCTAAATTCTTTGGGTTTATTTTGTTCTTTTATTCTCCTTCTTATCTGAATTAGATGAAAAATCAACTTTTCACCATGGTCTCACAATGTCTTATTTTATTTTATTTTCTCATTTTTCATATAAAATGTGTTCGAGACTCTGAACACCTTTTCCTTTTATTTTCCATGCGACAACCAAACTACGTTTTGATACCAAAAGGATATAATAACAGTTATATATATATATATATATATATATATATATATATATATATATATATATATATATAGGGCCCATCTTTATTGCCCGCGCGGGTAGCTACCCGCCCACCCTTCCGACCACTTTTTTTCAAAAAAAAAATCACAATTGTAGAGGACTATTTTGTCTAGCTCTCCAAAAAATTTTAGCCAAAAATAATATCATTTGCCCCTCCAAAATAAAAAAACCCATCCTTATATATATCTGTTGTATATTTTGTACAGAGTTACTTTTTTGTCCAGCAGAGTTACTTTTTTGACATCATAGTTACTTTTTTTACAGTAGAATTACTTTCTTAGCTAGGAGAGTTACTTTTTTGGCTGTCGGGTAGCGAAAATCCAAGCTACCCGCGCGGGCAATGAATGAACGCCCATATATATATATATATATATATATATATATATATATATTGGGGAAAGGTGCAACAGACTTGTGACTCTATTTGGGATCACCAAGACGGTTCAGGACGGATCTCTGTTTTCTTTTGTAAAGATTCAACATTTTCAAGACTACTTTGATGTTTTCTTTTTCTCTAATTTTGTCTCTATTTTCCTTTTCTTGCCATTTTTCCTATTTGGATTGGGGTTGGGTCACATCACCATGATTTTTTAGTCTCTTGCTCTCCCTTCCTTGGGCAGTGATGGCAGTTTTCCCCTTTTCCCTTCTATTTTCAAAGTTTTTTTTCTCTGTTCTTTTAGTGTTTCAAGTACGTTTCTCTTTTGTGAATTCTGATTTCTCTTTTCTTGAACCATTTAGAAAATAATCATAATAAAAAATCATGAAATGATGAATAGAAGATGTGGGTTAGAAATAATATCTTTTCTATTTGAATAATAGTGTGATTTTTTTCTTTATCTACATATAATTTACTTTCATTTGTTATGGGATTGCTTTAGAAAATGTTAAAAATATTTTCACTTGCTCTTTACACACTTACAAGCGTATATGTCATTAAAAGGTGTCAACCTCACTTTGGATCCCTGAAAGTGATGTAGGGCATTATAAGGCACTAAAAAGACATTAAGCTAGACGTCTAAAGGCCTTTAAAACACCCCCTCTCCTAGAACATACTTATTATGATCAGCATATTTAGGAGGCGTATTGGGAGTAGTACCATGTCCATGAACCCAAGTTACCCCTTGTATGAGTGTTGTGTTTTCATAGAGAAGTTAAGAACCAAACCCTTCTATGTAGGTCATGTTTGAGGGAGGATGTAAGGAAAATCTAAACTCATGGGCTAAAATGTGAGGGTATATTCTTCCTATGCATGTATCTTGCATTAGTTATCGAAAAGAGATTGTTGCCAAGTCTTTGTGTGCAGTTTATCTATCTTTCAAACCAAACAATATTTTTAAAAGTAACAATATTTTTAAATAAGATGATCTTTTAAAATGTTAACAATCTTTTTAAACCAAATAATCTTTTTCAATCAAACATTATCTTAAAAGATTAACAATTGTTTTGTGTCAAACAATATGTTTTAAAATAGTAGTGATCTTTTTCAATCAAATATTGTTTTAAAAAAGATTAATAATAATATCAAATCAAACAATCTTTTATAAATTTTAACAATCTTCTTATATCAAACAATCTCTTAAAAGACTAACTATCTTTTTAAAACAAAAAAAATAAAAGATTAACAATCTTTTCAAACCTAATACTCTTTTAAAAAACTAATGTTCATTTCAAATCAAATAGACTTTTCAAAAGATTAACAAGTTTTTTCAATCAAACAATCTTTTCTAAAGATTAACAATCTTTTTTAGTCAAAGATTCTTTTTAAAAGATTTGTGCTCTTTTCCAATTAAACAATCTTTTTGAACAATGTTCTTAAAGATTAATATTTTTTTCAAATCAAACACCTTCATGTTTAAAAAAATTAACAATCTTTTCAAACTCAACATTTCTTTAAAGATTAATGACCATTCAAAAGTTAAACCATTTGTTTCAAAACCTTTTTGAGTAGTTTCTAAAAGAGTAAAATGAATTTTCTAAGCATCCTGCTCCATAACCTCGTCAAGACAAAATGTTCTTCAATTTAACTGAGCGTCACTTATCAATGTTGGGTCTACCCATAGCCTGGTCCTAGACTGCAACCTAAAATTGGACCACCCAACTCCTCTCATGCTTACATCCATAGTCCTAGGTTATGACCTTAAATTAGACCATCTTATGCTTTTCATTCCTATATCTACGATCCTGGACAACAACCCAAAATTGGACCATAGCCTATAGCCATTTCATGATCAACTTAGAGATACCAAGTTGACACTTCCTCTTCGTTGACTACTCATTGCTTCCGAGGGGCAAGAACACCCAAGAGGAACTTCTCAACAAGGAGAAATTAGGTGTCATGGATGCTACCAAGGGTTTTAGTTTAGGAACCATGTTGAACGTGGAAGCCCTAGCGAGAGAAAGCACCTAAATGGGCACAATTACCATCCTAAAAGGGGTTACCTCAATCTTGGTTGACCAATCAAACCTCTACTCCCTCCTCTTTTGAAAAAATCTCTTGGGAGGCTTACCTAAGTAATTCCATACCTCAACATGTCATTTCACTTTCACCATTTTTTACTTTTTCTTCCGCTAAGGCATTGGCAAGTACATGTTGTGCTGAAATTGAAAACACATCTATCTCACCCAAGACAAGGGTATGTGCCATCACTTCAAACCAACCAAAAAATAAAACGAAGAGACCATCACATGTACCTCACAAGGAGATTGCAAAGGACCGCAAACTATCCTTTTTGAATTTTCAAAACTAAGGAGGAGTCCTCTTGACATATTGTTTAATATAATGTGTGTTGAGGGACTCATACATAAACACAAAATATCCTCTCATTTCGTAGTGCACCCTACTTTTGAACCTCATTGATTTGAATTTCAAGATGTCACATGAGGAACAAGTAGCCCTTACTTCACCCCCACCCCCAAATGATCGATCCAAATGGTTGGAAGCAACAATACAGACCAACAAGTTGATGATAGCATCAAGGGGGATGTTACCAACAACAATCAAGATGAGCCAACTGGAGGGGAAAAGGTAAAGAAACCATCATGATACCTAAAGTTTCCGCCTCTCAATAAGGCCCTCAACCATTTACACTCAAAGAACCAACTAACGTTCCCTTTATGCCTCCACCAAGCATTGGATGTGTGGGAGGGTGTCATTACCTAGGGTTCTTCCAATAGGAAACCAACTCTCCAATGCCATTCTTTCCATATGGCATGTGGAGCCCCCACCTGCCTCTATCAGAAACATTTCAACCATGACTGTATTGAGGTCCATCATTGGTGAACACTGGGGTAGTCCCAATAACTACAAATGTAACAACATCCATCTTGATTCTTGAAGGTGAAACTGATGAGCAAAAGAAAGAGGAAGAAGCTAAAGACACAAATGAATATCCTAATGAGGTTAAGAAGGTTAGCACCACAATAAAAGCTCAAGCGCAATGTTTAAATGACTGAGGACTCGCCTCCAACCTACATTCATTTAATCTATAGCCACATTCCTAGTATAATCTATATGTGAGAGTATTGTACAAATTCTCTCTAGTAGTGTACACGGTGCCACCAACGACAATCAAACTACCAATGATACTAGTGGTGGCCACCCACCAACAAGCCTTTGTATTGAAACCAATTGTCGTTGACCCTCTCCTAGTTGAGATTCTGTAAAAGATCCATTATATGGAAGAGAAGAAGGACAATGGGAAAGCCTTTAATGAATAATGTCATTTCCCATATCCAAATCTGCCAAACAACTTGTTGACATATCATTTTTGCACACTCTACAAAAATCCACAAAATTTAATGCACATTCTCTGTCTAATGATGGAGTTCATTCCACGTCTACCATTTTCCACCTTTTTCCAGAAATTCAACATATCTTACCCATCCTTTTTTGCCCACTTTTACCCAGTTTGTGACTTTCTTTAACAACACCTTCTTTCAGATTGAAAGTGCAATTGTCCTTCAATTATGCTTTAAAATAAGCTACTTTAACAAATTTCCAATTCAATTGTCTAAAATAAAATATTTCCTTTTTCAACTTCCTTTTCCATGAGAATCTAAGAGATAATTTTGACTGGTCTTTCTGTGCTAATTTTCTTTGCCTGAACATACCTAGAATTATTGGAAAAATTCTACTCGACATATCAAGGACATATTCCATGTGGCACACGTTGGATTACCTTGATCCACGTGCCCCTTTGTGTGGCACATCATTGTGATTTTCTACCTCTTCTAGAAAATGTTGACCAAAACCCTGAACCCTAAAATTCATCTATAAATAGACCCACATACCCAATGTATTTGAGGCCCCTATTGTCTCTTGAAACTAGATAAATGACAACCTTCCTCTTTATTTTTCATATCACTTATGGTTAGAGGATCCTTCCTTTGACACTCCTGCTCTATTAATCTATAGAACAACAATCTTCACTAACTATTGCGCCTAATTATTGCATCTATCTTGTTAATTGTTCTAATGGTTGCACCTAAAAGTTGTTATGTTACTACATCTCATATGTTAAATATTTCATGTCTTGTTGCTTTTATAACTATAGCTTTATTTTACATCTAAAATTTAAATCTAGTTTCTCAAAGCATACATCTACTAGTCATCCTCTAAAATCGCAAGAATTGGTCTTGAACATCGATAAGGGATATCCGCCATGGGAGGTCCTAAGGTAATTAGGACCATAACACATCTAATAATTAATACTTTTAGGGTTATGGTGGGAAAAAGATGGTCATTTCTACCCCTAAAATCCCTCATACCAATAAAAATTCTTTCTTATGTTCTTTTCTTTAATTTAACCATTCTTAGTTGCTCGATTTCCCGAATAATATAGCATTTTGATGTCGATTTACCAAGCATTATGAGGGTGTTAATCCATCTTCTCTCATAACCAGATCACCAAATTTGATCTCTAGTATTGGTTTTTAATTTCATGTTTCTATCCCATGTGAAAAATCAGACAGATTGACGTCATGGCTTCAACGACTTATCCTTTTTCATCATTTTCACACAAAATGTGGTGGCGACTCCAGACATTTTTTATTTGACATTTCACTACCAAAAAGGGTAGAGTTTTATTCATTAAATATCTCTTTTTTTCCCTTTTTGGGGCAGGGCATGACAGACTAGCGAGTTTGATGGGGAGTAATGCCAAGACAGTTTGAATCAAACTCCCGCTATCTCATTTTAAAGATTGAGCATCTTCAAGATCATTGTCTTTCTATTTTTGTTTTTCCTTGTTTTCCATTTTTGGTTTGGGAGTACGGTGGTGCATCTCCCTGATCTGCCAGCCCTGTGTGCCCGGATCGAGGTGATCAATCATCCTTGTTCTCGTATTGTTTCCTTTACCTTTTCTTGATCCCGATCTCTCTTTTTTTCCTTTTTTGGGTATCCCAGTTCCTAATGATTTAGAGTTTGTCTGCACTTCTCATCCATGGTCTATTTTTCATTTCCCTTGCTTTTCTTCTCTAAAAGAACAAAACAAAATAAAAATAAACCAAAAGGATTAACAACATGTGTAGGCTAGAAACAAAGTCTGATATTTTTCAAAAACATGTTGTTGTTATTTTTTTATTTACTTATCTTTAACTATCATGAATTATTGACCTACTTATGAAAATGTTAAAACCCACCAAATGCACTTCACACGCCTACAGACCCATGTGTCATGGAATGACTGTCAACCTCATGTTGGATCCCTGGAAATAATATGGGATGTCAGTAATGGTATCGGTGCAACATTACGCTGGACATCCAAAGGCCTTTCAAACATCCCACTCTCCTATCACTCAAGATTGGTTATGATTGTCATAGTTAGTAGGTGTATTAGGAGTAGTAACTTTATCCATTGAACCCAAGATACCCCTTGACAAGTGTCATTAATTCAAATAGAATATTAGGACCACCCCCTCCTATATGTGTCATGCTTGAGTGAGGACATAACGTGGATATAAACTCATGTGATAAAAGGGGACAGTCATTTGCTTCTTGTACTTATGTCTTGTCTTTGCTACTAAAAATTATTGAGATTTTCACTAACCATTTGCATGTATAGATTCAAATAATCTTTTCAAAAGATTAACAATGACAAAATCAAACAACCTTTTTCAAAGATTAACAATCTCAAGTTCAAACAATCTTTTAAAATACTTAAACAATCTTTTTCAAAGATTAACAATATGAAATCAAATAATCTTTTCCAAAGGTTAACAATCTCATATTCAAATTTTTTTTGAAGTGTTAACAATTCAAATTTAAACAATCTTTTGTAAAGATTAACAATCTCATATTCAAACAATCTTTTTCAAAGATTAACAATCTTTCTTAAAACTTAACAATCTCAAATTCAAATAGTCTTTTTCAAAGATTAACAATCTCAAATTCAAACAATCTTTTTCAAATGTAAACAATATCAAACTCAAACAAACTTTTTCAAAGATTAACAAATTCAAACAATCTTTTACAAAGATTCATAATCTCAAATTTGGGTACCTTTCTAAAAGGATCATCTATAATAAATCAACCAAAGAGTGAGCATCATTCAAAAGTTGAGGTCACATGCCAAAAATCTCAAAAGAAGAAAAAAAAACCTTCCCTAAGGAGAGGCATGTCCTCCAAACTTGGGTGAAAAAGGGGAGTTCATCCACCTTATATAAGACATTATTTTCCAATGTCGAGTCCACCCTACGATGGTCCTAGATTATGACCTTAAACTAACCCCACTTTAACTTTCCAATCCTTTTTGGGTCCTAGACATGACCTAAAACTGGCCCAATCACACTTCATCTTCCAAAATAGGGTCCAAAATTACAACCTAAAACTGGACCTCAACCTCTCATTGAGCTCTGTAGAGAAGGAAAAGCCAAGCTGAGGTTCCCTCCTTGCCAATAGTTCCTTACATCCGAAGGGCGGGAACTATTGGTATGTATTCTCAGAGAGTCAAACATATGATGTTTGTAATGGCATGTCTTGTAAAAGATTTGATTAATACTAAAAGAAATCTTCCAGTTTATTGTATTTTATTCAGTTGTGAGATAATGATGTAACATTATAATTATCTAAAGAATGATATTACTCAATGACATATGTCTTCAGGTTGAGGACCTGAACAATGAGATCATACAGTGTCAAGAGTAGGTACATTCTTGTTATGTCCCTAGTCAATTGTTATAGTGGAAGGCTGATAGACACCAATCACACATATAACTAGAGTGTGTATCGGTTGATGATAGAATCCCATTAAGTCATGATATGTGATATCAAACCAAACACATAGATACTTGTTAGAGAGATAGTATATCACAGTGTATCAGACAGACCCACCTTGAGAGTGATGCATGGAAACCATGATTGGTAGTTAGAATCATCTCTCATAGTAATGTTGGTGATTGTGGTTCTTAGACCTAAAATCACTACACTCATCATCACTACACTCATCGCATTCCATTTAATGTACTTTGACATTATCCACCGTGACCATGAATAAGGGTTTCCATAAAGGTGGTGCTCAGGTACATGGTGACACATGGGGACAACTGTGAGTGATGTAGATGGGATTTTTCCCCCTCCTACATGAGTATGATATCCTGACCACTTGATAAGCGAGATCGGGAAATGCATGTCCATGCTCATGTGAGTCAATATGACGATTCCATGCCTCGAGTTCAATTTGGATATCAGTGACAAAGGAACTATACTATTAGTGTAACACCAATCACAAATTATAGGTTGAAGTTGTATCCAACACTCTGATTACTTAGGTAGAAATGATGTCTTGCTAGATACCACTCATGCATTTGATGTCATAAATTAGTTATGGACATTCACTGTAAGCATAACTTGGAACCTATAAGGTCACACACATAAAATACACTTAGAATACAAGTTTACTCATGAATGTGGTTTAAACTTGATTACAGAAGTGTTAGGTATTCAATTTGAACTACAATTACTAAAAGTTGACCGAATGGACTGTGAATCAACTGGTTTAAGTGTTGAACTGATTGATTCAAGTGTCAGTTCAATTTGAACCAACACTGACAACCAGACCTCTGAAATGACCGATTTAGGAAGTGAACTGATCGGCTCAGATGTATGAACTGACTAGTTCAGGTTGTGAACTGACCAATTGGTTGATCAATTTGATTAGATCAAGTATTGATGTTGACATCATGTTATGCATTAATCAACTATTAATTGGCAACACAATTGCAATCTAAAAACATAGTGAAATGATAGGTTCAAGAGTTAAACTAATCTGCTCACGTGTGAACCAATCTGTTTAGATGTGAACTGACTGGTTTAATGTTTGTAGGTTTTAGAGAATTCATTAAATTTTATCTCTTCCACTCTCACTCATGGAACTCCTGACCCTATCCCTCTTGTAACTAGAGGGGTATTTGAGGCTTTCTAGAGACACAACAATAAGCTCTGGCAATTGTTGTCTTCTCACACTTGTGGTAACGTGAGAACCCGAGCAAGTTCTACCTATCAAATGGAGGAACAACAAGGGAGAGACAATTAGGAAAGCAAGTCGGCACTAGCACACTGACTAGAAGGGACAACTCCTTCTTGTTCATTCATCTAGAATAATAGGAGTTCATGGCGGTCTGTGTGGACTACTATAGAGGCAAGGAGGCCATTCCCTCCCGCTAGGAGGACACAACCAACCGTTGTCTATGGTGATTGACCAAGAAGCTGATGTTGTTGCCGTCCAAGTGCAACTTGAAGAAAATCACACACTGGTGTAAGGGATTGTCGTTGGACTTGCTCCAGGACCAGGTATAAACCCTACAACTCACCTTCCCATTACATAGTTGTTGATGTGATCCATTATCTAAAGGGGAATATGGTAGTTAAATTTTTTTCCACTGTCGTATATGATGCCATATTCCCCTACAGTGGTATCAAAGCAACACTAATTTTATATGCTTTAGTATTTAACCAATATGGTTAGATTTTGGTTTTCATCATTTATTTATTACATGAGATGTGAATGTTTAAATGATTAATGTGCATATATGATTAAGAACACATACAATCCCTATATATTATATATATGTTGTTTATATGTGTTTCACTAAATTTTGTTTTGATGGTAGATGTTAGCATGGTTATGGCCAATAATCCTAGATCTTTGTACTTGGTTGGGTGGTTGTTTATTCCTATTTTATCTCGATTTACATATCAAGCCTATATCTTCTCTTCCATATGTAAATGTTGGTATGTATACCCTAAGAACCAATCATATGATGATTGGATTGGCATACATCATGATTGATTTGATAAATATCAAAGGCAAGCTTCCAATTTATTCTAATTCAATCAATTATGAGATATATGATGGAGCAGAATGAATGTCTAAAGAATGACAATACTCAATGATGTATGTCTTCAGGTTGAGGGCCTTAATAATGAGATCATACAGATGCTAAGAGTATGTACATCATTGTTATGTCCATAGTCAGATGTCATTGTGGAAGGTTGATAGACAATAATGACACATCAAGACTATAGTGTGTGTTGGTTGATGACAGTGTCTCATTAGTCATGATATATGATATTAAACCAAGTACATATATACATGTTAGAGAATAGTGTATCATACAGACCCACTACGAGAGTGACACATGGAACCATGGCATGGTAGTCAAAATCATCTCTCATAGTGATGGTGGTGATTGTGATTCTTAGACCAGAAATCACTACACTTGTCAAATGTGACTGGGTACACTTTGACATCATCAAATGTAGTCCTAAAACATGGGTTGTTATAATGGTGATGATTAGGTGGCTTTGACACATGATATAGATTGTGGGTGATAGATATGGGATTTGTCCCTCCTAAGGGAGTATGATGTCCAGGCCACTTGATAAGCGAGATTGAGAAAGGCATGTGAATCAATATATGATATTGATGTCACACATATCTCAGACAGTCTGATCTAGTTCAAGAAACATGAATGAATGTTGAAACGATGACAAGTCCATGCCTTGAGTTCATTCAGGATATCAGAGACAAAGGAATTATACATTCATTAGAATACCAATAACAGACTATAGGATTGAAAGTTGTTCTCCAACTTTGCTTTTCACTTGGGTAGCACTGATGTGCAACTAGGTACCGCTCTTTGCTTGTGATTGTTGGATCCTAGATGGGTGATTAGATGCTCTAGAGGGGGGGGTGAATAGAGTTGAATGCACTTAAACAAAATTCATTAGACCTTCAAGATATATCACAAGATAAAGTTGCTAAATAGGAAATTTGTGTGCAAATAAAACATGCATAGAAAGGGAGAGAGAGATTGTACATACACCAATTGACAAGCTATTTAGAGTGGTTCCACACTTCAAACTAGAAGTGAGTCAGTCCACTACCTAGAGAGGTCAACCTCTAGGATTTCTTAACCTTGCATCTTCATTATATTCATTATAAGAGATACAATACATGACCACTAAAGGACTTACCTATCCAATACAAAGAGTCTTCAACCTTACTAAGGACTTACCCACTTTGTAAGAGTCTTCCACCTTCCTCCAAGGACTTACCTACTCTTGCACAAGTCTTCAGCCTTTAAGGAATTACCCACTCTTCTTGGATCTTATGTCTTTGACTTCACCTTCACTCAGAGAAGTTTCCACCAAGGACTTACCCACTTGAGCAAGGAGACTTTTGCCTTCACCAAGGGCTTACCCACTCTAGCTCCAAGTCTTCAGCCTTGATCTTCACCAAGGGACGCCTTCCCTTGTTCTTCTTCACCTCTCTTAGTCAAGAGAGAGAACCTTCATCTTCATGGTTGAAAAGAGAGATAGGGAGGTGGTGGAAGTGAGAGCCTCACAAGATATACATTTAGGACTATCTCTCTTATAGATTTCCTACTCACTCTAACAAATGTAGCAAGTGATTAAGCTTAGAGAGAGAGAGGAGGCTGTAGGAAACACTCAACTATAGAATAGGAACCTCACATAGAGTTTTGTATTGAATGCTCAACCTTGGAATGAAGCCCAAGGGGTCCTATTTATAGTTGGGGATGCCTCTTAGCCTTTGGGAACACTTGAGAATGAAAAGTAGCCATTTTGTGGCTTACAATGGATATATTTTCACTTGTTGCAACTCTCCAACGGCTAGAAGCACTTTTCTATACTTTTTCATATAGTGCAATGGGTCGAGTTTCTATGAGGATAATTCGACCGATAGAGTAAAAGACAAAGTTGATATTCATACCATCAATCGAGTTTGTCCTGGTGAAACTCGGACAATCAATGAAAATCAAATTGGTCAGGTACTCCATCGGTCGAGTTCTGTGAAGTGTAAACCCGACCGATCAAAAGTCATTTTCAAGATCCAATCAGGATCAGTCGTGTTCTGTGTATTGAAAACTCGATCGATGAACAACCTGATTTGAATTTTGGAAAATGGCTTTTGAGTGCTTAAACATTCGATCTAAGTACTCCTGAGTTTTCCAAGCTTAATTACAAGTCATACAATCTTTTATGCAAATTTTCAAACTATTTTATTCTTTGCATGCTCTTTTTCTAATAGTTTAAATGTTGAGAACCTTTATGCAATTTTTCCATATTAGCTTTACAATTTCATTTCATGTGAAGAAAATTATGTTCACTTACTTTATTATCCATGGTTTAATTTTAGAAAGTATTTCCTTGCACATTTATGCACTCTTGTTTAGAAAATAGAAATGGATGTTTTTATATCAATTTTCCTCTCTCTTATTACCATTAGTGGTTTTATGCATAGAAACTTGCTTAATATTCCTCAAGATATTTATTATTGATATTTGGACTAATTACACGAATTATCACCATTTAGTGTTTAAAGAATAGCTCTATATGCTTTAATATATTCACTTAAGTGTATTGAATGCATTAGGAGTAATGGTGGGCTAAAAGATGAAATTAACTGCACTATTGTGTTTTAATGCACCTCATTAACCTATGGGTAGAATTTGAACTCATTTGGACTTCAAATGGCCCTCCAAATATTAATTATACGTTTTATATTGCTTATCCAATTCAATATACTCAATTCCCCCTTTATTTTCCCTATAGTTCGCGTATTTACTCTGTCACGCAGGTATTTTGTCCGTTTTCCTTTTTCCACGCACATACACAACCCTTGGATTAGGATCCAATGGCACGCCCATCTTCTTCTTCCTCCGTTACTTCCACGAGCAGGAGCCGTTTCTCTGTCATGTCTTCGTTGATCTCTCTCCCTCATTACTCCACCTTTCTCTCTGATTATTTCTCCCTCATCTTCATCCCTCTCAGGCGTTTCGAATGAGCTATGACCCTTTTGTTAACTCCCCTCATAGGCGAAACACCCATTTAGGGCTCGCTGCCTCTCTCCACCATGTATGAGCCGACACCACTCTCGCCTACCTCATCTCAATTTAAGCAACCTACAAGCACAATCGGACCTCACGCGGCGTTCCTTTTCGCTCAATTTATCCTCCAAAGCCCCCAGCCGCTTTGACCTACTCAAGTTGCTTTCTCTGATGACCTTGGATCCTCTGCCTGCTCCCACACAATTAGCCGATCAGTAAGCAACACCACGACACCCACACTGTTTTCCCATTCCTAGTTTTCCCTTAACTCGTCTGAGTCGCCCAGACCTATACTCCGCCACCTGGACCTGCCGGCACTCATCGCCATGGCGCTCCAGTGGTCGTCTAGCCCTCTCCAGGCCTTGAGAGGAGTCAACCAAACCTTCTAGATCGCCTTCTGATTTTGAAATGACGCCTACCTGCTAGATTTCGTGGTTTTAGCATTCGAGCCCCTCCCCTGTTTCTTGCCTTGCGGCGGAGCATTCCTGGAGCTCCTGACCACCACGAGACTCCATTTTAGGCTCGTCGAGTTCGCGTGGCAATGAGAATGGCCACGGTGCTCTCAGTTTTCCCTGATGAGCACTGCATCACGATCCCAATCCCAGGAGCCGAGGATTGACTCCAATCCTCCGCCATGGCTAAGGGGTAAAGAACCTAGGTCTTCAAATGTCCCTTTTACCCACGCAAGATTTGATCGAATGAGTTAATCCAAAAGGGCAGCGATGGTATTTCAGTTCCCGTTTCTTTTTCGCGAGCTTGAAAGTTGAGTTGGAAAGACCATATTACCCCCCACGTATTTAATCGATTGATGTATTGCGCAAGGGCAGTTGAGGAATTTCACACCCTATTTCCTTTAATCGCTGGGGCAAGCATCGTGGCCTAGTTGGCCAAGCCCGATTGGGCCAAGTCAGATGTTGGCCCCCTATTTTCTGGATTTGGATATATATATATATATATATATATATATATATATATATATACACGTGGCTTTTTCTTGATTTATGATTGGTTTGTTTCTTGTAAAATTCATAATAAATCGCCTGTTTATCAGAAAATTACAAAAAAAATATGTTTTGGAAAGGATTTTTGATGAGGAATCTGATTTTGTGGTTTTTATCAACTGATTTAGTTGTTTTCACATCTCAATAATTGTATGGAAAATTTAGGTTTTAATGGTATATGATGAAGGATAATTATGTTAATTTTAGGTGTTTAAGTGAATCCATGCAGTCAAACAAGGTTTGACTTAGGTGATTTAGCTCAAGGTAAGTGGGACATGCCCTTGGCATAGATAATAATTGATTTATTGAATGTTTATGATTTATGTTAAGCACCTTATGTTAAAGTCATGGTTAATGCATGTTTTCTTAAATGTATATGAGTATTGGATGTTGATTGTATAGTCTAAGTCTAAGATTAGAAATCACATTAAGATTATGAATTATGATTAAGATACATGAAACCAAGGTTAAGAGGGAAGAAATTTCCCATTCATGCTTAAGAGGGAGAAATCCCATTATGGTTCATGGGGAGAAATCCCAATTATGTTCAAGAGGGAGAAATCCCATTTAAGATCAAGTTTAGGTTATTAAGAAGATAAGTAAAGTCTAAGAAAGATAATGGTTAAGGGAATTTGATTTAGATTTATATGCACCTTGTTATGGGCTTTCCGAGCATTATGGGCTTTCTGAGCAATTATGGGCTTTACGAGCATTATGGGCTCCTTATGGGGCATTAAGAGAGGAGCATATACTTCTAGTCAAATTCTTTATGTAAAAGATGCCAAGAAATGATTAATGTTAATGCATGTTCATGTTTATGTTAAATCACTCTATATGTTATTTTTATTCTTTATAACATACCAATGCCGCTTACTTACCATGTTTGTTTTTCCTTTTCATGGTTGGGGACGAGATGTCCGCAAATGTTGGAGCTAAAGGGAAGGAGACATCTTGAAAAGATTCCAAGTTTCCTAGACATTAGAAGTTGTTGCCTGGTGGGACGTCCATCTATGGAGATCCTATCTTTTTCATGATTATCTATTTTATGTTTAGCGTACCTTTAGAAGCATGATGTAGCTTTCTTTCCAAGAACTCATGTATGAATCTATGTTTCCATGAATGCCAAGTGTTGTTTATTCCTTTTCATGAGATCATGCATGTGACAATTCCTCCCTGATATGCCAAGTACCCCACATTATGGATAATGTTGGGGATTAGGCTGTGCTTTTGCTGGTTACGTATGAAACCCTAGGGAGGGGTGTTACATTAATGGTATCAGAGCAAGGAATAGATGGCCACTAAGGCAACAATGAGGATTCATACAAGTCACCCTAGGATGAAGCAATAGAAGTAGAGAACATGATTATGTATTCTAGTACATCTAGAGAACCCTAAAGATGACTACAACCCTCATGTCATTAGAGAAGTACATGTTAGCATGCTCATGTAGTTGAAACCAAACCCTAGATGATGACAGGTTTCTCCTTGTCTCAATGGTAAGGGCCACCCAATTGAGATTTAAGGAAAATGTCATTTAATGTTACTTTTTATGTGTCCTACCTTCTTAATTGTGTGTGTGGTATGGGACACATGTGAAAATAAATTGGTGAGATGTAGCATGAAAAGATCCAACATTTCTAAATATGTGCTTGATCACCACATATAAAGAGATGAAGGATATATGACCTAAGGTTAGACAACTATGAAGATGTAGCCATGGTAAGTGACAGGTGGATTTCCTAAGTGTAATGGGTTAGGTGTAATGTTAAGGAGTAAGTATGAGACTTAGGAAGGGTAGTTAAGTAATTTATGTTGAATCATAATGCTTTGTTTATGTATGCCTCTTTTATAATGAAAATTGTATGGAAAAATTTGCAAGTTTATGTGAAACCCTTAAGGTGGGTAGAAACCCTAGGAAATTTTGAGTACGGAATTTATTTAAGGTGGGTAGAATTGTAAAATCCCACTCTTTTATGCAAATTTTCAAACTATTTTATTCTTTGCATGCTATTTTTCTAATAGTTTAAATGTTGAGAACCTTTATGCAATTTTTCCATATTAGCTTTACAATTTCGTTTCATGTGAAGAAAATTATGTTCACTTACTTTATTGTCCATGGTTTAATTTTAGAAAGTATTTCCTTTCACATTTATGCACTCTTGTTTAGAAAATAGAAATGGATGTTTTTATATCAATTTTCCTCTCTCTTATTACCATTAGTGGTTTTATGCATAGAAACTTGCTTAATATTCCTCAAGATGTTTATTATTGATATTTGGACTAATTACATGAATTATCACCATTTAGTGTTTAAAGAATAGCTCTATATGCTTTAATATATTCACTTAAGTGTATTGAATGCATTAGGAGTAATGGTGGGCTAAAAGACGAAATTAACTGCACTATTGTGTTTTAATGCACCTCATTAACCTATGGGCGGAATTTGAACTCATTTGGACTTCAAATGGCCCTCCAAATATTAATTATACATTTTATATTGCTTATCCAATTCAATATACTCAATTCCCCCTTTATTTTCCCTATAGTTCGCGTATTTACTCTATCACGCAGGTATTTCATCCGTTTTCCTTTTTCCACGCACATCCGCAACCCTTGGATTAGGATCCAATGGCACACCCATCTTCTTCTTCCTCCGTTACTTCCACGAGCAGGAGGCGTTTCTCTGTCCTGTCTTTGTTGATCTCTCTCCCTCATTACTCCACCTTTCTCTCTGATTATTTCTCCCTCATCTTCATCCCTCTCAGACATTTCGAATGAGCTATGACCCTTATGTTAACTCCCCTCATAGGCGAAATGCCCATTTAGGGCTCGCTGCCTCTCTCTGCCATGTATGAGCAGACACCACTCTCGCCTGCCTCATCTCAATTTAAGCAACCTGCAAGCACAATTGGACCTCACGACGTTCCTTTTTGCTCAATTTGTCCTCCAAAGCCCCCAGTCGCTTTGACCTACTCAAGTTGCTTTCTTCGATGACCTTGTCTTTACCTCCGCCACCTCTGCCTGCTCCCACACAATTAGCCGATCGGTAAGCAACACCACGACACCCACACCGTTTTCCCATTCCTAGTTTTCCCTTAACTCATCTGAGTCGCCCGGACCTATACTCTGCCGCCTGGACCTGCCGGCACTCATTGCCATGGTGCTCCAGTGGTCGTCTAGCCCTCGCTAGGCCTCGATAGGAGTCAACCAAACCTTCTAGATCACCTTCTGATTTTGAAATGACGCCTACCTGCTAGATTTCGTGGTTTTAGCTTTCGAGCCCCTCCCCTATTTCTTGCCTTGCGGCGGAGCATTCCTGGAGCTCGTGGCCACCGCGAGACTCCATTTTAGGCTCGTCGAGTTCGTGTGGCAACGAGAATGGCCACGGTTCTCTCAGTTTTCCCTGATCAGCACTACATCACGATCCCAATCCCAGGAGCCGAGGATTGACTTCTATCCTCCGCCATGGCTAAGGGGTAAAGAAACTAGGTCTTCGAATGTCCCTTTTACCCACACAAGATTTAATCGAATGAGTTAATCCAAAAGGGCAGTGATGGTATTTCAGTTCCCATTTCTTTTTCGCGAGCTTGAAAGTTGAGTTGGAAAGACCATATTACCTTCACGTATTTAATCGATTGATGTATTGCGCAAGGGCAATTGAGGAATTTCATGCCCTATTTCCTTTGATCGCTGGGGCAAGCATCGCGGCCTAGTTGGCCAAGCCCGATTGGGCCAAGTCAGATGTTGGCCCCCTATTTTCTGGATTTGGATATATATATATATATATATATATATATATATATATACACGTGGCCTTTTCTTGATTTATGATTGGTTTGTTTCTTGTAAAATTCATAATAAATTGCATGTTTATCAAAAAATTACAAAAAAATATATTTTGGAAAGGATTTTCGATGAGGAATCTGATTTTGTGGTTTTTATCGACCGATTTTGTTGTTTTCACATCTCAATAATTGTATGGAAAATTTAGGGTTTGATGGTATATGATGAAGGATAATTATGTTAATTTCAGGTGTTTAAGGGAATCCATCCAGTCAAACAAGGTTTGACTTAGGTGATTTAGCTCAAGGTAAGCGGGCCATGCCCTTGGCATAGATAATAATTGATTTATTGAATGTTTATGATTTATGTTAAGCACCTTATGTTAAAGTCATGGTTAATGCATGTTTTCTTCAATGTATAGGAGTATTGGATGTTGATTGTATAGTCTAAGTCTAAGATTAGAAATCACATTAAGATTATGAATTATGATTAAGATACATGAAACTAAGGTTAAGAGGGAAGAAATTTCCCATTCCTGCTTAAGAGGGAGAAATCCCATTATGGTTCATGGGGAGAAATCCCAATTATGTTCAAGAGGAAGAAATCCCATTTAAGATCAAGTTTAGGTTATTAAGAAGATAAGTAAAGTCTAAGAAAGATCATGGTTAAGGGAATTTGATTTAGATTTATATGCACCTTGTTATGGGCTTTCCGAGCAATTATGGGCTTTCCGAGCATTATGGGCTCCTTATGGGGCATTAAGAGAGGAGCATATACTTCTAGTCAAATTCTTTATGTAAAAGATACCAAGAAATGATTAATGTTAATGCATGTTCATATTTATGCTAAATCACTCTATATGTTATTTTTATTCTTTATAACATGCCAATGCCACTTACTTACCATGTTTGTTTTTCCTTTGCATGGCTGGGGACGAGATGTCCGCAGATGTTGGAGCTAAAGGGAAGGAGACATCTTGAGAAGATTCCAAGTTTCCCAGACATTAGAAGTTGTTGCCTGGTGGGACGTCCATCTATGGAGATCCTATCTTTTTCATGATTATCTATTTTATGTTTAGCGTACCTTTAGAAGCATGATGTAGCTTTCTTTCCAAGAACTCATGTATGAATCTATGTTTCCATGAATGCCAAGTGTTGTTTATTCCTTTTTATGAGATCATGCATGTGACAATTCCTCCCTGATATGCCAAGTACCCCACATTATGGATAATGTTGGGGGTTAGGCTGTGCTTCTGCTGGTTACGTATGAAACCCTAGGGAGGGGTGTTACATTAATGGTATCAGAGCAAGGAATAGATGGCCACTAAGGCAACAATGAGGATTCATACAAGTCACCCTAGGATGAAGCAATAGAAGTAGAGAACATGATTATGTATTCTAGTATGTCTAGAGAACCCTAAAGATGACCACAACCCTCATGTCATTAGAGAAGTACATGTTAGCATGCTCATGTAGTTGAAACCAAACCCTAGATGATGAAAGGTTTCTCCTTGTCTCAATGGTAAGGGCCACCCAATTGAGATTTAAGGAAAATGTCATTTAATGTTACTTTTTATGTATCCTACCTTCTTAATTGTGTGTCTGGTATGGGACACGTGTGCAAATAAATTGGTGAGATGTAGCATGAAAAGATCCAACCTTTCTAAATATGTGCTTGATCACCACATATAAAGAGATGAAGGATATATGACCTAAGGTTAGACAACTATGAAGATGTAGCCATGGTAAGTGAGAGATAGATTCCCTAAATGTAATGTTAAGGAGTAAGTATGAGACTTAGGAAGGGTAGTTAAGTAATTTATGTTGAATCATAATGCTTTGTTTATGTATGCCTCTTTTATAATGAAAATTGTATGGAAAAATTTGCAAGTTTATGTGAAACCCTTAAGGTGGGTAGAAACCCTAGGAAATTTTGAGGACGAAATTTATTTAAGTGGGTAGAATTGTAACATCCCACTCTTTTATGCAAAATTTCAAACTATTTTATTCTTTGCATGCTATTTTTCTAATAGTTTAAATGTTGAGAACCTTGATGCAATTTTTCCATATTAGCTTTACAATTTCGTTTCATGTGAAGAAAATAATGTTCACTTACTTTATTATCCATGGTTTAATTTTAGAAAGTATTTCCTTGCACATTTATGCACTCTTGTTTAGAAAATAGAAATGGATGTTTTATATCAATTTTCCTCTCTCTTATTACCATTAGTGGTTTTATGCATAGAAACTTGCTTAATATTCCTCAAGATGTTTATTATTGATATTTGGACTAATTACACGAATTATCACCATTTAGTGTTTAAAGAATAGCTCTATATGCTTTAATATATTCACTTAAGTGTATTGAATGCATTAGGAGTAATGGTGGGCTAAAAGATGAAATTAACTGCACTATTGTGTTTTAATGCACCTCATTAACCTATGGTTGGAATTTGAACTCATTTGGACTTCAAATGGCCCTCCAAATATTAATTATACGTTTTATATTGCTTATCCAATTCAATATACTCAATTCCCCCTTTATTTTCCCTATAGTTTGCGTATTTACTCTGTCACACAGGTATTTCATCCATTTTCCTTTTTCCACGCACATCCGCAACCCTTGGATTAGGATCGAATGGCACACCCATATTCTTCTTCCTCCGTTACTTCCACGAGCAGGAGCCGTTTCTCTGTCCTATCTTCGTTGATCTCTCTCCCTCATTACTCCACCTTTCTCTCTAATTATTTCTCCCTCATCTTCATCCCTCTCAGGCATTTTGAATGAGCTATGACCCTTCTGTTAACTCCCCTCATAGGCAAAACGCCCATTTAGGGCTCGCTGCCTCTCTTCGCCATGTATGAGCAGACACCACTCTCGCCTGCCTCATTTCAATTTAAGCAACCTGTAAGCACAATCGGACCTCACGCGGCATTCCTTTTCACTCAATTTGTCCACCAAAGCCCCCAGCCACTTTGACCTACTCAAGTTGCTTTCTCTGATGACCTTGGCTTTACCTCCGCCGCCTCTGCCTGCTCCCACACAATTAGCCGATCGGTAAGCAACACCACGACACCCACGTCGTTTTCCCATTCCTAGTTTTCCCTTAACTCGTCTGAGTCGCCCGAACCTATACTGCGCCACCTGGACCTGCCAGCACTCATCGCCATGGCGCTCCAGTGGTCGTCTAGCCCTCGCCAGGCCTCAAGAGGAGTCAACCAAACCTTCTAGACCGCCTTCTGATTTTGAAATGACGCCTACCTGCTAGATTTTGTGGTTTTAGCTTTCGAGCCCCTCCCCTATTTCCTGCCTTGCGGCGGAGCATTCCTGGAGCTCCTGGCCACCGCGAGACTCCATTTTAGGCTCGTCGAGTTCGCATGGCAATGAGAAGGGCCACGGTGCTCTCGGTTTTCCCTGATGAGCACTACATCACGATCCCAATCCCAGGAGCCGAGGATTGACTTCTATCCTCCGCCATGGCTAAGGGGTAAAGAACCTAGGTCTTCGAATGTCCATTTTACCCACGCAAGATTTGATCGAATGAGTTAATCCAAAAGGGCAGTGATGGTATTACATGTCCCGTTTCTTTTTCGCGAGCTTGAAATTTGAGTTGGAAAGACCATATTACCCTCACATATTTAATCGATTGATGTATTGCACAAGGGCAGTTGAGGAATTTCACACCCTATTTCCTTTGATCGCTGGGGCAAGCGTCGCGGCCTAGTTGGCCAATCCCGATTGTGTCAAGTCAGATGTTGGCCCCCTATTTTCTGGATTTGGATATATATATACACACATGGCTTTTTCTTGATTTATGATTGGTTTGTTTCTTGTAAAATTTATAATAAATCGTCTGTTTATCAGAAAATTACAAAAAAATATGTTTTGGAAAGGATTTTCGATGAGGAATCTGATTTTGTGGTTTTTATCGACTGATTTTGTTGTTTTCACATCTCAATAATTGTATGGAAAATTTAGGGTTTAATGGTATATGATGAAGGATAATTATGTTAATTTCAGGTGTTTAAGGGAAGCCATCCAGTCAAACAAGGTTTGACTTAGGTGATTTAGCTCAAGGTAAGCGAGCCATGCCCTTGGCATAGATAATAATTGATTTATTGAATGTTTATGATTTATGTTAAGCACCTTATGTTAAATTCATGGTTAATGCATGTTTTCTTCAATGTATATGAGTATTGGATGTTGATTGTATAGTCTAAGTCTAAGATTAGAAATCACATTAAGATTATGAATTATGATTAAGATACATGAAACCAAGGTTAAGAGGGAAGAAATTTCCCATTCATGCTTAAGAGGTAGAAATCCCATTATGGTTCATGGGGAGAAATCCCAATTATGTTCAAGAGGGAGAAATCCCATTTAAAACCAAGGTTAAGAGGGAAGAAGCTGATGTTGTTGCCGTCCAAGTGCAACTTGAAGAAAATCACACACTGGTGTAAGGGATTGTCGTTGGACTTGCTCCAGGACCAGGTATAAACCCTACAACTCACCTTACCATTACATAGTTGTTGATGTGATCCATTATCTAAAGAGGAATATGGTAGTTAAATTTTTTTTTCCACTGTCGTATATGATGCCATATTCCCCTACAATGGTATCAAAGCAACACTAATTTTATATGCTTTAGGATTTAACCAATATGATTAGATTTTGGTTTTCATCATTTATTTATTACATGAGATGTGAATGTTTAAATGATTAATGTGCATATATGATTAAGAACACATACAATCCCTATATATTATATATATGCTATTTATATGTCTTTCCCTAAATTTTTTTTTGATGGTAGATGTTAGCATGGTTATGGCCAATAATCCTAGATCTTTGTACTTGGTTGGGTGGTTGTTTATTCCTATTTTATCTCGATTTACATATCAAGCCTATATCTTCTCTTCCATATGTAAATGTTGGTATGTATACCCTGAGAACCAATCATATGATGATTGGATTGGCATACGTCATGATTGATTTGATAAATATCAAAGGCAAGCTTCCAATTTATTCTAATTCAATCAATTATGAGATATATGATGGAGCAGAATGAATGTCTAAAGAATGACAATACTCAATGATGTATGTCTTCAGGTTGAGGGCCTTAACAATGAGATCATACAGATGCTAAGAGTATGTACATTATTGTTATGTCCATAGTTAGATGTCATTGTGGAAGGTTGATAGACAATAATGACACATCAAGACTATAGTGTGTGTTGGTTGATGACAGTGTCTCATTAGTCATGATATATGATATTAAACCAAGCACATATATACATGTTAGAGAATAGTGTATCATACAGACCCACTACGAGAGTGACACATGGAACCATGGCATGGTAGTCAAAATCATCTCTCATAGTGATGGTGGTGATTGTGATTCTTAGACCAGAAATCACTACACTTGTCAAATGTGACTGGGTACACTTTGACATCATCAAATGTAGTCCTAAAACATGGGTTGTTATAATGGTGATGATTAGGTGGCTTTGACACATGAGATAGATTGTGGGTGATAGATATGGGATTTGTCCCTCCTAAGGGAGTATGATGTCCAGGCCACTTGATAAGCGAGATTGAGAAAGACATGTGAATCAATATATGATATTGATGTCACACATATCTCAGACAGTCTGATCTAGTTCAAGAAACATGAATGAATGTTGAAACGATGACAAGTCCATGCCTTGAGTTCATTCAGGATATCAGAGACAAAGGAATTATACATTCATTAGAATACCAATAACAGACTGTAGGATTGAAATTTGTTCTCCAACTTTACTTTTCACTTGGGTAGCACTGATGTGCAACTAGGTACCGCTCTTTGCTTGTGATTGATGGATCCTAGATGGGTGATTAGATGCTCTAGAGGGGGGGGGTGAATAGAGCTGAATGCACTTAAACAAAATTCATTAGACCTTCAAGATATATCACAAGATAAAGTTGCTAAATAGGAAATTTGTGTGCAACTAAAACATGCATAGAAAGGGAGAGAGAGATTGTACATACACCAATTGACAAGCTATTTAGAGTAGTTCCACACTTCAAACTAGAAGTGAGTCAGTCCACTACCTAGAGAGGTCAACCTCTAGGATTTCTTAACCTTGCATCTTCATTATATTCATTATAAGAGATACAATACATGACCACTAAAGGACTTACCTATCCAATACAAAGAGTCTTCAACCTTACTAAGGACTTACCCACTTTGCAAGAGTCTTCCGCCTTCCTCCAAGGACTTACCTACTCTTTTACAAGTCTTCAGCCTTCAAGGAATTACCCACTCTTCTTGGATCTTACGCCTTTGACTTCACCTTCACTCAGAGAAGTTTCCACCAAGGACTTACCCACTTGAGCAAGGAGACTTTTGCCTTCACCAAGGGCTTACCCACTCTAGCTCCAAGTCTTCATCCTTGATCTTCACCAAGGGACGCCTTCCCTTGTTCTTCTTCACCTCTCTTAGCCAAGAGAGAGAACCTTCATCTTCATGGTTGAAAAGAGAGATAGGGAGGTGGTGGAAGTGAGAGCCTCACAAGATATACATGTAGGACTATCTCTCTTATAGATTTCCTACTCACTCTAACAAATGTAGCAAGTGATTAAGCTTAGAGAGAGAGAGGAGGCTATAGGAAACACTCAACTATAGAATAGGAACCTCACATAGAGTTTTGTATTGAATGCTCAACCTTGGAATGAAGCCCAAGGGGTCCTATTTATAGCTGGGGATGCCTCCTAGCCTTTGGGAACACTTGAGAATGAAAATTAGCCATTTTGTGGCTTACAATGGATATATTTTCACTTGTTGCAACTCTCCAATGCCTAGAAGCACTTTTCTATACTTTTTCATATAGTGCAATGGGTTGAGTTTCTATGAGGATAACTCGACCGATTGAGTATAACACAAAGTTGATATTCATACCATCGATCGAGTTTGTCCTGGTGAAACTCGGCCAATCAATGAAAATCAAATTGGTCAGGTACTCCATCGGTCGAGTTCTGTGAAGTGTAAACCCGACCGATCAAAAGTCATTTTCAAGATCCAATCAGGATCGGTCGTGTTTTGTGTATTGAAAACTCGATCGATGAACAACCTGATGTGAATTTTGGAAAATGGCTTTTGAGTGCTTAAACATTCAATCTAAGTGCTCCTGATTTTTTCCAAGCTTAATTACAAATCATACAATCTTTTATGAAAATTTTCAAACTATTTTATTCTTTGCATGCTCTTTTTCTAATAGTTTAAATGTTGAGAACCTTTATGCAATTTTTCCATATTAGCTTTAAAATTTCATTTCATGTGAAGAAAATTATGTTCACTTACTTTATTATCTATGGTTTAATTTTAGAAAGTATTTCCTTGCACATTTATGCACTCTTGTTTAGAAAATAGAAATGGATGTTTTTATATCAATTTTCCTCTCTCTTATTACCATTAGTGGTTTTATGCATAGAAACTTGCTTAATATTCATCAAGATGTTTATTATTGATATTTGGACTAATTACACGAATTATCACCATTTAGTGTTTAAAGAATAGCTCTATATGCTTTAATATATTCACTTAAGTGTATTGAATGCATTAGGAGTAATGGTGGGCTAAAAGACGAAATTAACTGCACTATTGTGTTTTAATGCACCTCATTAACCTATGGGCGGAATTTGAACTCATTTGGACTTCAAATGGCCCTCCAAATATTAATTATACGTTTTATATTGCTTATCCAATTCAATATACTCAATTCCCCCTTTATTTTCCCTATAGTTCGCGTATTTACTCTGTCACACAGGTATTTCGTCCGTTTTCCTTTTTCCACGCACATCAGCAACCCTTGGATTAGGATCCAATGGCACGCCCATCTTCTTCTTCCTCCGTTACTTCCACGAGAAGGAGCCGTTTCTCTGTCATGTCTTTGTTGATCTCTCTCCCTCATTACTCCACCTTTCTCTCTGATTATTTCTCCCTCATCTTCATCCCTCTCAGGAGTTTCGAATGAGCTATGACCCTTCTATTAACTCCCCTCATAGGCGAAACACCCATTTAGGGCTCGCTGCCTCTCTCCGCCATGTATGAGCAGACACCACTCTTGCCTGCCTCATCTCAATTTAAGCAACCTGCAAGAACAATCGGACCTCACGCGGCGTTCCTTTTCACTCAATTTGTCCTCCAAAGCCCCCAGCCGCTTTGACCTACTCAAGTTGCTTTCTCCTATGACCTTGGATTTACCTCCGCCGCCTCTGCCTGCTCCCACACAATTAGCCGATCGGTAAGCAACACCACGACACCCACGTCGTTTTCCCATTCCTAGTTTTCCCTTAACTCGTCTGAGTCGCCCAAACCTATACTCCGCCGCCTGGACCTGCTGACACTCATCGCCATGGCGCTCCAGTGGTCGTCTAGCCCTCGCCAGGCCCCGAGAGGAGTCAACCAAACCTTCTAGATCACCTTATGATTTTGAAATGACGCCTACCTGCTAGATTTCGTGGTTTTAGCTTTCGAGCCCCTCCCCTGTTTCTTGCCTTGTGGCGGAGCATTCCTGGAGCTCTTGGCCACCGCGAGACTCCATTTTAGGCTCGTTGAGTTCGCGTGGCAATGAGAATGGCCACGGTGCTCTCGGTTTTCCCTGATGAGCACTGCATCACGATCCCAATCCCAGGAGCCGAGGATTGACTGCTATCCTCCGCCATGGCTAAGGGGTAAAGAACCTAGGTCTTCGAATGTCCCTTTTACCCACGCAAGATTTGATCGAATGAGTTAATCCAAAATGGCAGCGATGGTATTTCAGTTCCCGTTTCTTTTTCGTGAGCTTGAAAGTTGAGTTGGAAAGACCATATTACCCCCACGTATTTAATCGATTGATGTATTGCGCAAGGGCAGTTGAGGAATTTCACGCCCTATTTCCTTTGATCGCTGGGGCAAGCATCGCGGCCTAGTTGGCCAAGCCCGATTGGGCCAAGTTAGATGTTGGCCCCGTATTTTCTGGATTTGGATATATATATATATATACATATATATATATATATATATATATAGGGCCCATCTTTGTTGCCCGCGTGGGTAGCTACCCGCCTACTCTTCCGATCATATTTTTTCAAATTTTTTTTTTTCGAAATTGTAGAGAACTATTTTCTCTAGCTCTCCAAAAAATTTGATTCAAAAATAATATCATTTGCCTCTCCAAAATAAAAAAAAACCCGTCCTTATATATATCTGCTGTATATTTTGTACAGAGTTACTTTTTTTGCCAGCAGAGTTACTTTTTTGACACCATAGTTACTTTTTTTACAGCAGAGTTACTTTCTTAGCTAGGAGAGTTACTTTTTTGGCTGCAGGGTAATGAAAATCCATGCTACCCGTGCGGGCAATGAATGAAAACCCATATATATATATATATATATATATATATATATATATATATATATATATATATATATATATATATATATATATATATATATATGGCTATTTATTTGTTACCCGGCGGGTACTTTTATCTAAGTTACCCGACAGCATGTTAACGGTGGCAGGCATATGTAATTAACTCCAAGTTACTGTAGCACGCGTTCAGCAAAGAAACCGGATCGTCTCTTCCGCCGCCCGGTCTCCCCCCATCAGCCGATCTACCCCCATTCACGATCGTCTCTTCCGCCGCCAGCCTGATTCTTCCGGTCTCCCCCCATCTGCCGATCATCTTCGTCATCCGTGGTCGTCTGTGCTGCCGCCCGGCTGATACAGCCGGTCTACCCCCATTCGCGATCGTCTCTGCCGCCGTCAGCCTGATTCTTCCGGTCGCCCCCCATCTGGCGATCATCTTCATCATCTGCGGTCGTCTGTGTTGCCGCCAGGCTGATACATCCGGTCTACCCCCCATCTGCCGATCATCTACGTCATTCGCGGTCGTCTGCGCTGCCTCCAGGTTGATACATCCGGTCTTCCTCCCATCTGCCGATCATCTACCCTCTATCAGACGCTTAACGCTCTGCATATGTAATTCCGCCTATGATTCCAACTTCCTTGGCGTATTTCAATCTCCATTTTACATTTCTTCCTCAGAAATACCTACATTCATTTCCTGAGAAATACTTCTGATAACGGTTTCCCCTTTTATCAATCTTGCAGAGCAGGACGATTAAGGTGTTTCCCACTGTCGTTTGTGTATCCTGTGACGGTATCGATTTTCACCAAGCTGATTCCATCGTTTAGACCTGCTGTTCTAAAGCTCACGCCGCTGAGGAGGAGGGAGTGGGTGTGGTTGGAGAATTCCCTGCTCTATCTGCATATTCAGGAGCAAATTGTTGTTGAGGGAGTGGAGGTGGTGGGAGAATTCACTGTTCTATCTGCATTTGTACGAGCAACAGTTTTTTCAAGCTACATTCAGGTAGATTTTCTATTTCTCTTTGTAAATTCATTCAGTTATACTCGTTTTTTTTATTTTTTTCTTATCATTTCAATATTTATTCATCCCTTTATATTGTGTGGGAAAGAAACCCAATTTTTGTTTCTGCATTGTCGTTTTTGCAGTACTAACTGGCATTCATGTTTTTATTTTTTGCGTAGTTACTCTCTTTTTATGATTGGTTACTCTTTTGCCTTACCGAGTTACTCTATTGTTATAATTGGTTACTCTTTTAACTTACCGAGTTACTCTTGTTGTGTTACAGAGTTACGCTTTTGCCTTACCGAGTTACTCTCTTGTTATAATTGGTTACTCTTCTGCCTTACCGAGTTACTCTTGTTGTGTTACAGAGTTATTCTTCTGATTTTCCGAGTTACTCTCTTGTTATAATTGGTTACTCTTTTGCCTTACTGAATTACTCTTGTTGTGTTACCGATTTACTCTTCTGATTTTCCGAGTTACTCTCTTGTTATAATTGGTTACTCTTTTGACTTACCGAGTTACTCTTTTTGTGTTATAGAGTTACTCTTCTGATCTTCAGAGTCACTCCAACACACTGTCATGGATCCCAGCCTTGATACGGATGCTGCTAATGCAAGTGTCGGCCGTGATGATAATAATCCTCAGTCTTCTCATTCTATTGGTGTTTCTTCTTCGTCCACAGTTGCAGTTCCTAGAGTTGGCCTTCAGTTTGGAAGTCTAGACGAAGGTATATCCTTCTATTCAAGTTATGCTGGAATGAGTGGGTTTAACATCAGGAAAGACGACAATAGATATGAACGGGGAAGTAAGATTCTGGTTGCTAAAGATCTGGTTTGTGATAAGCAGGGTAAGATTGGTCGTTCTAAGAGGTCTAGAGGGCTTCTGAGCCCCATTTGTGATGAAATGTGTAACTTGCAGGATAAGTTGTCAAAGAAGCATAGGCGTTCTGTGAAGAGGTGTGGTTGTGAAGCCATGATACGTTTCTCACTGGACAAGTCCCCATCCATGTGGGTCGTGACTGCATTTGTTGAGGAATACAACCATGAACTTGTTGACGTTGCTCATCTCCGTTATACTCATCTCTTGATGAAACTCAAAAAGAGATCCTTTCTTCCATGAGCCAAGCTAACATACCTGTTTCGAGACAAATTGCATTAATAGCATCCGAGTCTGGTGGCTATGCAAATATGACATTTACTAGTAGACAAGCTCATGGACACATCAGTAGCAAGAGGAAAGAGTTGGCCAAATACGACGTCGACATGGTTTTAGATCGCTTTTCTAGTTTCAAAGGCATTGATCCGAAATTCTTCTATAGCTACCAAAAAGACACCAATTGTTGCCTTACTCATATGTTTTGGGCTGATCCCGTCTTTGTTGAAGACTGTGGGCTGTTCGGGGATGCGATTGTGTTTAACACCACCTACCGCACCAACAAGTATTCGATGGTTTTTGGAATGTTTGGTGGAGTTGATCACCATCGCAAGACAGTGTTGTTTGCATCTGCTCTGCTGGTCGATGAGAAGTATGACTCATTTGTTTGGGTTTTCAAGCAGTACTTACTTTGTTTTGGCAAAGAGCCGGTTTCCATCATAACCGATCAGGACCCTACTATGAATGCTGCTATCATCTCTGTTTTTCCCAATTGCAAGCATCGCTTCTGCAGCTGGCACATCCTACAGAAGCTTCCCTCCAAGCTTGGTGGCATTCCTAACAAGGACCAGATCATAAGCTTGTTGAATGATTGTGTCTGGAATGTGGATGATGTCGACATTTTTGAAGAGAGGTGGGATTCTGTAATACAGGAGCATGATTTGTTGTCCATCACCTGGCTTTCTGATATGTATGCGATGCGTTGCGATTGGGTTCCGTGCTATATGCAGTCCTCCTTCTTTGCGGGCATGAGGACGACTCAAAGGAGCGAGAGCCTGAATGCGTTCATTAGGAGCCATGTGAATAGTAGGAAGACTCTATTTGAACTTGTATGTTCGTTGGAGACTGCGTACTCTCATGTGCGAGAGATTGAAAATTTCAAAGATTTTGATGACGAGTACAGTAACCTCCCTTTGTCATCACTGTGGCCCCTAGAGGAGCAGATGAGAGGTATATACACCAAGTCCATATTTAAGATATTCCAGTCCGAGGTTCACCAAAGTATGGTCTATAATGTAAAGCAAGCTTCAGAAGGTGTCTTTGAGGTGTATCGCGTCGGTGGACTTGGAACTCCCCGTATATTGAAGAAAGAGTTATCTAGTGACATTGTTTCCTGCAGTTGCTTCATGTTGGAATTCAAAGGCATCCCTTGCAGGCACATCCTCTCTTATTTGAAGAGCCGTGACTATTGCACTCTTCCCGAGCCTTACATTCTGAAGAGGTGGACGAAAGGGTACAGAGAACACCCTTTGATATTTGGCAAAGCGTCAGTTAAGCACCCATCCACTGGGAGGACACTTCATCTTGTTTCTGCCTGCAATTCTATTGTCAACATAGCGTTTAGGAACAATGTTGTAGATCTTTGCCATGAAAAACTGTTAGCTTTGCAAAAGGAGCTCTTGGATTTGGATCTCCCTGATCCTGGTGCAGGCGCTGGTGCAACCGCTTCTAATACAGCTTCCTCTTCTGCTGTCAAGGTCCATATACCTAGTATTTGCAAAACTAAGGGAAGACCTAGATCGACCGATGTGAGGTTTAAATCTGGAGTAGAGATTGCACAGTCTAAAAGAGAGAGGCAGTGCAAGAATTTCTTAGAGTTTGGGGTCAACCATGATAGCAGGAACTGCCCTATGAAGAAGTAGTCCATTCCTATTATGGACTATGTGTTGTTGTTGTTTGCTATTCAATGATTATCCCTATTGCTGATCGTGTGGTCTGTTGATGTTGGACGTTTTTTAGTTGAGTTTGTAGTTGATTAGCGTGTGAGTGAGGGATATTCAAACATGTAATGGGTTGTTCTTTTTGTCTGTAGTTTTTGTGAAAGTGATTTTGTAACCATCCATGTATTTTTACTTTTGTGTTTTGTAATGTATTTTATGTGTTGCGTTGAACTCCACCAGATATATGTATACTTTGAATATGCTTCAAAGAATCTGTTTTGATCAGTTATTACTCTTTTGCATAATATTTTTTGTTTTATCTTAGTGTGCATTGAATACTCTTTTCTTTTGGAATACATAAATTTTTGGTTTAGTACAATTTTTTTCATGATTTTTGCTACTATGTCATACAGTGGTAGAGTTACTTTCTGGTTGCTGGAGTTACTTTTTATATTATCACAGTTACTCTCAGTGCGTATCAGAGTTACTCTCAGTGCGTATCAGAGTTACTCTTAGTGCGTATCAGAGTTACTCTGAGTGTTCTCTCAGTTACTCCTTAGTGCTGTCACAATTACTCTCAGTGTTATCATAGTTACTCTCAGTGCGTATCAGAGTTACTCTGAGTGCATATCAGAGTTACTCTTAGTGTTCTCTCAGTTACTCCTTAGTGCTGTCATAGTTACTCTCAGTGTTATCATAGTTACTCTCAGTGCGTATCAGAGTTACTCTTAGTGTTCTATCAGTTACTCCTTAGTGCTGTCACAGTTACTCTCAGTGTCCTCGCAGTTACTCTTGGTTCTATCAGAGTTACTCTGAGTGCGTATCAGAGTTACTTTTAGTGTTCTTTCAGTTACTCCTTAGTGTTGTCACAGTTACTCTTAGTGTCCTCACAGTTACTCTCAGTGCGTATCAGAGTTACTCTCAGTGCGTATCAGAGTTACTCTCAGTGCGTATCAGAGTTACTCTCGGTGCTACCAGAGTTACTCTTAATTCTATCTGAGTTACTCTTAGTGTTTTCTCAGTAACTCTTAGTGCTAATTGAAAGTATATATAATCAGACAAAAACACTACAGCTAAACATTCAATATTACAACATTCAAAGCATAAAACGTTATATAATATACAACCAGATCAAATATAAAGAAGGTCCTTCAACTGAACATAAAAATACAGAAAAATACAACCAGATCAGATATAAAGTAGGTCCATTAACTGAACATAAAAATCAAATAGCTCAGGGGGTCGGATCCATCCCTGGCGACACCTACTTGTGAAAGGAACGCTGGACAGACGAAGAAGCAGTGTCTTCTGCAAACTGAATGGGATTTACAGCTGATCCCGGTTCTGCTTGGTATATGTCCCTAACGAAGAGCTGATCTGCAGAGTTCTCCGATCCAGAGTATACTTCATCGCCAGGCATTCTGAAGAGAGGGATAAGCTCAGTTGGTGTTTCTAAGAACTGATCTGTGATCCATGCTGTGATGGTCTGGTGATCAGTTGGCTTGAGGTAGATGATCCAACCTTTGCGAAGACTGAGCTGTGCGATCATCCTTTTCCAGCCCTTAGCAGTTGAAAGTGACCCGTTTTTATTCTGCATAAGGGTTATCTGGAAAGACTGGTTTCCGATTAGGAAGGTGGTTTTTCCTGGTTTGATCTGAAAATGGAGATGGTTCCATTCTATAGGAAGTAGAATGGATTGCACTGTCTTGTCATCAAGGGTGTAGTTGATTGGCTGGATGAATGGCTCCATGGTAGGCTGTGAAGAAATGTTAAAGGGGATCTGAGGAGATGGTCAAAGGGGGTGCTACTGAAAAATTGTACCTTATGAATAAATGTAAAAGGGGATCTGAAGAAATGTAAAAATGTACCTTATGTAAACTGTAACAGTCACAGATGAAGAAGTGGACCTCGAGGGTGTCGTTGAGGATGGAGATGATGTAGATCTGAAAGCCCCCCGTTGTGTTTGAAACTGTAGAAGTTGCTGATGAAGAAGAGATGGAAGGAGATGGTGCCGTTGAGGATGGAGATGTTGCAGATCTGAAAGCCCCCCGCTGTGTTTGAAACTGTAGAAGTTGCTGATGAAGAAGAGATGGAAGGAGATGGTGCCGTGGAGGATGGAGATGTTGCAGATCTGAAAGCCCCCCCGCTGTGTTTGAAACTGTAGCAGTTGCTGATGAAGAAGAGATGGAAGGAGAGAGTGCCGTGGATGATGGAGATGTTGCAGATCTAAAAGCCCCCCGCTGTATTGTTGGTGCTGCAATTATTAACAGCAGTGAGAGTAATGGTCTGTGTTGTTGGTGCTGCAATTATTGACAGCAGTGAGAGTAATGGTCTGTGTTGTTGGTGCTGCAATTATTGACAGCACTGCTCTTTCCTGTTGCGTTGCAAAGATGCCAACAATACTGTTCTGTTCATACGACATAGCAGTGCACTATGCTGTGTGTATGTGCATTTACATCGTACAACAGACTCTTGTACATATCTTTATAGCTCTGTGCTCTCTTTTCTTCACTTTTCTGGTTCCTTCTTTAATAAAGAATCATGTACAACAGACTCCTGAACGCTAGAGTTAATTTTTTGTTTATCACAGTTACTCATTAGTGCTATCGCAGTTACTCTCAGTGTCCTCGCAGTTACTCTCAGTGCGTATCAGAGTTACTCTTAGTGTTCTCTCAGTTACTCCTTCGTGCTGTCACAGTTACTCTCAGTGTTATCATAGTTACTCTCAGTGCGTATCAGAGTTACTCTCAGTGCGTATCAGAGTTACTCTTAGTGTTCTCTCAGTTACTCCTTAGTGCGTCACAGTTACTCTCAGTGTTATCATAGTTACTCTCAGTGCGTATCAGAGTTACTCTCAGTGCGTATCAGAGTTACTCTTAGTGTTCTCTCAGTTACTCCTCAGTGCTGTCACAGTTACTCTGAGTGTTCTTTCAGTTACTCTCGGTGCTATCAGAGTTACTCTGAGTGTTCTTTCAGTACTCATTAGTGCGTATCAGAGTTACTCTGAGTGCGTATCAGAGTTACTCTGAGTGCATATCAGAGTTACTCTTAGTGTTCTCTCAGTTACTCCTTAGTGTTGTCACAGTTACTCTGAGTGTTCTTTCAGTTATTGTCGGTGCTATCAGAGTTACTCTGAGTGTGTATCAGAGTTACTCTTAGTGTTCTCTCAGTTACTCCTCAGTGCTGTCACAGTTACTCTCAGTGTCCTCGCAGTTACTCTCAGTGTCCTCGCAGTTACTCCTTAGTGATGTCACAGTTACTCTCAGTGCGTATCAGAGTTACTCTCAGTGCGTATCAGAGTTACTCTCAATGCGTATCAGAGTTACTCTTAGTGGAGTCTCAATTATTTCTTAGTGTTGTCACAGATACTCTCAGAAGCAGACATATCTCGATACAGGTATGCTAGCATTGAGAGTAACTATGATATGCAAAACCAAAACAGTCTAACTCAAAGTATATATCTGCATACAAAATCACAACAGATTTACATTCAAGAACACAACATTCAAAGCACAAAACGCTATATATTATACCCAGAAATAATCGTATTTGCAATAAGATGTTCACAGCACACAAGTAATGTATCTCATAGTGGTTACACATCAATATTCTAGAAGCAAACTGTTCAAATTTTACATTTCAATTAATAATTCACTCTTTCAGCTTAAATCCAGCCATTTATCTAGGCTTGAAACAGCTTCTTCATCCGTTTTCTTCTCTTCAGCTGGTGCTTCTGTCTTCTCTTCTTCTTGTTGCTTTTGACATTCATCTATTCCTTCCTTGTTCTGCTCAGATGGACCTTCTTTGATGACGCCATTGTTATCTTTTTGATGTGTTTGTATAGGTTGCAACTCCCCCCTCGCCATCATTCTCTGAAAAATATCATCCCTTATGGCCGGCATGTCATTGCAGGTGAAGTCCATGGGTTTTCCATTTACCAGGCATTCTAGGTACTTCATGACGAAGAACCCACAGTCAAGTGAGTCTTCTGCCTGTTGTGGACATAGCGGGTACTCCTGTCCCCATTGTGACAGTTGGTCACCTTTTTCTGCCCCCCTGAAGAATTCATGGACAATACCCACCTGCATTAAAAATTGACAACTCTTATTAATCATCTATCAACAAACATTAATCATATCAATCCACTACAAATAGAGTTTCTTTTTATAGATTGCTTACCCATCTAAGGAATTCCCTTTTTGACTTACTATTTCCACTCATTGAGTTATAAGACCGGTGTACTCCTTCGCTGAAACTTGCCTCGTACAAGTGCCAGTGGTTGTCATTGTTCAATATGGTGAACACCGAGTCCATTGTGTCCCAATCCTTCATCGGGACATTGAATAGTGGAGATAGCATGTCGATCTGCTCCAAGGTTATGTTTTCAACGTCAAACGACAACTTCTGCTGCAAATGCAAATTCACATCTATAAGTTTCAGTTTTTTATATGTATTTTTGTATTTTTGATGTAATTTTGTATACCAATTTTGTTCTTCTTACCAGAGCATATGTGCTCAAGCAGTGCCATGACAGACCTTTCTTTCTCCTTTTACTTGTGGTAGTTTTGAGCATCTGTACAAAGCAGTCCATAACCTGAAAAAATAACCACAAGATTTCTTTGTTTAGAAAAAAAACGACAAGTTCTCGAAGAGTTACACTACTATTTATTAGTTTCTTACTGGTGATTGTATCATTTGATCTTTGTACAGTAGGGTGGCGAGGTCCTTCCCCGTGCACCAAGTGTCATCACTGAATCTCCATTCTTGTTTTGACCTGTCAATCGTTTGTATAGATGTTATACATATTAGTTTTGGATATTGAATAAGCGATGTTTTATATGTGTACACTTGGCAAAATAACAAATTCTCTTACATTTCTTCTATATTGTCCATGAAGTGGTGGACAATTTCCCTGGATTGTTTTGTTTTGAAATGCTTAAAACCAATAAAGTTTGACAACTTGTGCTGTCAACAACAAAAGAGCACTTCATGTTAGAATCAATATTAGTGTTCTATCAGTTACTCTCAGTGCTATTAGAGTTACTCTCAGTGCTATTTGAGTTACTCTCAGTGTTCTATCAGTTACTCTCGGTGCTATCAGAGTTACTCTCAGTGCTATTTGAGTTACTCTCAGTGTTCTACCAGTTACTCTCGGTGCTATCAGAGTTACTCTCAGTGCGTTCTGAGTTACTCTCAGTGTTCTACCAGTTACTCTCGGTGCTATCAAAGTTACTCTCAGTGCGTTCTGAGTTACTCTCAGTGTTCTACCAGTTACTCTCGGTGCTATCAGAGTTACTCTCAGTGCGTTCTGAGTTACTCTTAGTGTTACTCTTTATATTACTACAGTTACTCTACTTCTATTACACAATTACTCTACTGTATTTACACAGTTACTCAAGTATTGATATAATTTAAAGGAGATGCAACCTTACCTTTTCCTCCCTCCTCTTCTTCACGTTTTTCTCGATGCTGCCTATGATTTTCTGTTCTATCTTTGACAATTTTTTTTTGGGCTCCTCCTTTTGCCCTTCTTCATTGATTATATTCTTCTGCTTGTCCAAACCTTCAGCTGATTTTTCTTTCTTCTCCTCCTCCTCATCATTTTTCTTCCCATAATTTTCATCTTCTGAGTCATTCTGTTGCACATATCTTCTTTTGAGGCTCAGCCTGCCTCGCTTCATCGGCTTGTCGTCCTTATCCATACCCTCATTATATACTTTGCTCGTCGAAGCAACATCCTTATTGGGTTCTTGAACATTCCCCGACGAGAACCTTTCAGCAAATTGGTCTAATCCACCGACAGGTGACTGTGATTTGTCACCTTCATCTCCGAATTTTCTCCTCAGTTTTTTATTCTCCTCTTCCAGCTTGGCTATTCTGTTTTCTAGCCGTTTATTCTCTCTCCGCAGCTCAGCGAATGCTTCAACAGCAATTTTCGTGCATATCTCCTTCTGCATCTTTAGCTCGTCCTCGAGTATTTGTATTCTTCTCGCCAGGTTGGAGTCATCAGCAGGCACTCCTTGGATTACTGGCTTTGTTGGTGCCTTGTCTGGCTTTTGTTTACTTTTCGCCCTTTTATCCGCAAGGTAGTAGGGCATGTCTTTCATTGTTCTTGCAGCTTGCCAGTTATCCCCCTGGTCTATATTTATACCTTCACAAACATGTCCATAAGAAAATCAAAAATAGTATTTAACAATGCAAACTTTCAGGATTATGTTATATATTAGTTTTTTTAACAAATAATAAATATTCTTACATCCTTAGGGTTCACAGCCCCCAAATCCATCATCTTCTCAACCGGCACAGCCCACTTCTTTATCCTTGGCTTTGCGTCAAGGAACGTTGGCTTTGCCATGTTTGTCATCTCATATGCCCAAACCTACATTTAAAGAGAGTGAAAATTCAATGCATATGTAACTGCCCCCCATAGTCATTATTGTAACAATTTTGTAGATGAAGTTAATTTTGTTCACTTACACATAGGCACATCACACACCCTGTTGTGTAGAGGGTGGTTTTCCCTTTCTCCCCTTTCCTCCTCAGCTGGACATTTTGCTTCAGCATCTTCATATTCCTGAAGATGCTCCCATGCACCAGCTTTGCCCAATTCATCTGCGTCGTTTCAGTAACATCGTCTAGGTAGTGCAGTATGTAGATTGGTGTGCAATAGCTGGTGTCTGGGAGTAGGAATGTTGCCAGCAGGTATAACATCCATGCACGACACATGTTCTGGTAGTCCGATGGATCGTCGGTATTGGAAAATTGTTGCCAAAGCTTTGCTAAGTTGTCCTTGTGCAGGACATCCTTTTCCCTTAACCTCTTACCGGTGTCCTCTTCATTTCCTTTTTTACCTGTTGCGCTGGCAAATTGTTGCCATATTGATTTCACAATCTCAGAATTTTTCCTAGGTATGATGTCCATACCTTTGCTTGGGATACCTAGAATTACCCCTACATCCTCAACCGTCATCCTTCTTTCCACCCCTCTGGCCAGCAAAAACATGTCATCATCTACATATCTGTCTATCAAATCTTCTAGGAGGCATACATCAACCATAAGATTTGGCATATTTATCATGTTTGCAAATGCCGTCGCCCTCATCATTCTTATCTGGTTACTTGTATACACCAGGCTCTTGCTGGCGGTGATGTAGCTCTTTAGGTAACACCTGTGGTATAGCCTCTTTATCCCCACTGCAAACATATGAAAAGTGTCATATGATAGTAATAGTAATTTAATAAGTTTACAAATCCATTCAATATTACCTTCAGCTGCCTTTTCCTTTCCCTTTTCTTTCTTCCTCCTTATTTCCTCTTCTTCTATCTCGTCAGCAGCCTTATTTGTATCATTAGTTTCTTCGGCCTTCCCTTTCCTTTCACTTTCTTTTCCTGCATAGGAATGAAGTTATTCTAGTTATCATGCACAGTTACTCCAATATTCACTCTAGTTACTCTAGGCTATCGTACAGTTACTCTTGGTATCATGCACAGTTACTCCAGAATTTACTCTAGTTACTCTAGGCTATCGTACAGTTACTCTAATGTTCTGTATCAGTTACTCTTGGTATCATGTAGTTACTCTTGGTATCGTGCACAGTTACTCCAGCATTTACTCTAGTTACTCCAGGCTATCGTACAGTTACTCTTGGTATCGTGCACAGTTACTCCAGCATTTACTCTAGTTACTCCAGGCTATCGTACAGTTACTCTTGGTATCGTGCACAGTTACTCCAGCATTTACTCTAGTTACTCTAGGCTATCATACAGTTACTCTAATGTTCTGTATCAGTTACTCTTGGTATCGTGCACAGTTACTCCAGCATTTACTCTAGGCTATCGTACAGTTACTCTAATGTTCTGTATCAGTTACTCTACTTCTTATAACAATTACTCTTTTACATGTTATCATAAATTACCTTGCCGTTCTTTGCTCTCCGCTTTGTCACTCCGAGGTTTTCCAGTCTTGGTAGATCCTTTGCCTTCTTTCTCAGCCGTAACTGGCTTACTTCGTTTTGCTCTTTTCTCAGACGGTTTGCTCGTCAGGGGATCTGCAACCCCTCTTTTCTTCCTTTTCATTTCTGACAGAGGAGTCGCAAGAGCAACCTCATCCCTTTTCGCAGCTTCCTCTTGCCCCGTTTCACCGGTGTTCGCATCCCCTTTCGCAGAAGCAACCGATGTCCCATTATCCTCTACATCTGTTGTCTTGGGCATCGTAGCCCATTCGATATCCCCTTTCAGAGTAGCAGCTTCCTCGTGTCCCGTTTCACCGGTGTTCGCATCCCCTTTCTGGCTAGTATGTGATTCTACGGCCGCCGCTTCTTCTGGTTCTTTGGCCATCTTCTCCTCGGCCTGATGGGGCTGCATTTCGAAGTCATCATCTTCTTCAATCACTGGTCGTTGACGCCTTAGCCACGGCGGCCCTGTCGAGGTCTTCCTTGACGCTTTCTTTGTTCTCGTCATATCGGAAGAGGTAACTGTCGGGATTGAGATGCAGCGAGATGGAGGAGCAATTAGAGACGGAGGAGTTCGGGTCACCGGTGATTTTTGCACGACAGGCAGAGCGATGGCAGCGGGAAGGCAGAGCGACGGCAGCGGGAAGGCAGAGCGACGGACTGAGCGAGGGTTTTGGGCAGGTCGCATTCGAACGCTGTCCGCTGTTTTTGTTTTTTGAAGTATTTACGGGGCTATGCCACCGTGTCTTCTGCCGGGTACTTTTCTCTAAGTTACCCGTCGGGCAATGAATTATATCTATATATATATATATACACACACACACACGTGCCTTTTTCTTGATTTATGATTGGTTTGTTTCTTGTAAAACTCTTAATAAATCGCCTGTTTATCAGAAAATTACAAAAAATATGTTTTGGAAAGGATTTTCGATGAGGAATCTGATTTTGTGGTTTTTATCGACTGATTTTGTTGTTTTCACATATAAATAATTGTATGGAAAATTTAGGTTTTAATGGTATATGATGAAGGATAATTATGTTAATTTCAGGTGTTTAAGGGAATCCATCCAGTCAAACAAGGTTTGACTTAGGTGATTTAGCTCAAGGTAAGCGGGCCATGACCTTGGCATAGATAATAATTGATTTATTGAATGTTTATGATTTATGTTAAGCACCTTATGTTAAAGTCATGGTTAATGCATGTTTTCTTCAATGTATATGAGTATTGGATGTTGATTGTATAGTCTAAGTCTAAGATTAGAAATCACATTAAGATTATGAATTATGATTAAGATACATGAAACCAAGGTCAAGAGGGAAGAAATTTCCCATTCATGCTTAAGAGGGAGAAATCCCATTATGGTTCATGGGGAGAAATCCCAATTATGTTCAAGAGGGAGAAATCCCATTTAAGATCAAGTTTAGGTTATTAAGAAGATAAGTAAAGTCTAAGAAAGATCATGGTTAAGGGAATTTGATTTAGATTTATATGCACCTTGTTATGGGCTTTCCGAGCATTATGGGCTTTCCGAGCAATTATGGGCTTTCCGAGCATTATGGGCTCCTTATGGGGCATTAAGAGAGGAACATATACTTCAAGTCAAATTCTTTATGTAAAAGATGCCAAGAAATGATTAATGTTAATGCATGTTCATGTTTATGTTAAATCACTCTATATGTTATTTTTATTCTTTATAACATGCCAATGCCTCTTACTTACCATGTTTGTTTTTCCTTTGCATGGCTGGGGACGAGATGTCCGTAGACGTTGGAGCTAAAGGGAAGGAGACATCTTGAGAAGATTCCAAGTTTCCCAGACATTAGAAGTTGTTTCCTGGTGGGACGTCCATCTATGGAGATCCTATCTTTTTCATGATTATCTATTTTATGTTTAGCGTACCTTTAGAAGCATGATGTAGCTTTCTTTCCAAGAACTCATGTATGAATCTATGTTTCCATGAATGCCAAGTGTTGTTTATTCCTTTTTATGAGATCATGCATGTGACAATTCCTCCCTGATATGCCAAGTACCTCACATTATGGATAATGCTGGGGATTAGGCTGTGCTTTTGCTGGTTACGTATGAAACCCTAGGGAGGGGTGTTACATTAATGGTATCAGAGCAAGGAATAGATGGCCACTAAGGCAACAATGAGGATTCATACAAGTCACCCTAGGATGAAGCAATAGAAGTAGAGAACATGATTATGTATTCTAGTATGTCTAGAGAACCCTAAAGATGACTACATCCCTCATGTCATTAGAGAAGTACATGTTAGCATGCTCATGTAGTTGAAACCAAACCCTAGATGATGACAGGTTTCTCCTTGTCTCAATGGTAAGGGCCACCCAATTGATATTTAAGGAAAATGTCATTTAATGTTACTTTTTATGTGTCCTACCTTCTTAATTGTGTGTGTGGTATGGGACACATGTGAAAATAAATTGGTGAGATGTAGCATGAAAAGATCCAACGTTTCTAAATATGTGCTTGATCACCACATATAAAGAGATGAAGGATATATGACCTAAGGTTAGACAACTATGAAGATGTAGCCATGGTAAGTGACAGATAGATTTCCTAAGTGTAATGAGTTAGGTGTAATGTTAAGGAGTAAGTATGACACTTAGGAAGGGTAGTTAAGTAATTTATGTTGAATCATAATGCTTTGTTTATGTATGCCTCTTTTATAATGAAAATTGTATGGAAAAATTTGCAAGTTTATGTGAAACCCTTAAGGTGGGTAGAAACCCTAGGAAATTTCGAGGACGAAAATTATTTAAGGTGGGTAGAATTGTAACATCCCACTCTTTTATGCAAATTTTCAAACTATTTTATTCTTTGCATGCTATTTTTCTAATAGTTTAAATGTCGAGAACCTTTATGCAAGTTTTCCATATTAGCTTTACAATTTCGTTACATGTGAAGAAAATTATGTTCACTTACTTTATTATCCATGGTTTAATTTTAGAAAGTATTTCCTTGCACATTTATGCACTCTTGTTTAGAAAATAGAAATGGATGTTTTTATATCAATTTTCCTCTCTCTTATTACCATTAGTGGTTTTATGCATAGAAACTTGCTTAATATTCCTCAAGATGTTTATTATTGATATTTGGACTAATTACACGAATTATCACCATTTAGTGTTTAAAGAATAGCTCTATATGCTTTAATATATTCACTTAAGTGTATTGAATGCATTAGGAGTAATGGTGGGCTAAAAGACGAAATTAACTGCACTATTGTGTTATAATGCACCTCATTAACCTATGGGCGGAATTTGAACTCATTTGGACTTCAAATGGCCCTCCAAATATTAATTATACATTTTATATTGCTTATCCAATTCAATATACTGAATTCCTCCTTTATTTTCCCTATGGTTCGCGTATTTACTCTGTCACGCATGTATTTCATCTGTTTTACTTTTTTCACGCACATCCGCAACCCTTGGATTAGGATCCAATGGCATGCCCATCCTCTTCTTCCTCCGTTACTTCCACGAGCAGGAGCTGTTTCTCTGTCCTGTCTTCGTTGATCTCTCTCCCTCATTACTCCACCTTTCTCTCTGATTATTTCTCCCTCATCTTCATCCCTCTCAGGCGTTTCGAATGAGCTATGACCCTTCTGTTAACTCCCCTCATAGGCGAAATGCCCATTTAGGGTTCGCTGCCTCTCTCTGCCATGTATGAGCAGACACCACTCTCGCCTGCCTCATCTCAATTAAAGCAACCTGTAAGCACAATCAGACCTCACGCGACGTTCCTTTTCGCTCAATTTGTCCTCCAAAGCCCCCAGCCGCTTTGACCTACTCAAGTTGTTTTCTCTGATGACCTTGGCTTTACCTCTGCCACCTCTGCCTGCTCCCACACAATTAGCCTTGAGAGGAGTCAACCAAACCTTCTAGATCGCCTTCTGATTTTGAAATGACGCCTACCTGCTAGATTTCGTGGTTTTAGCATTCGAGCCCCTCCCCTGTTTCTTGCCTTGCGGCGGAGCATTCCTGGAGCTCCTGGCCACTGCGAGACTCCATTTTAGGCTCGTCGAGTTCGCGTGGCAACGAGAATGGCCACGGTGCTCTCAGTTTTCCCTGATGAGCACTGCATCACGATCCCAATCCCAGGAGCCGAGGATTGATTGCTATCCTCCGCCATGGCTAAGGGGTAAAGAACCTAGGTCTTCGAATGTCCCTTTTACCCACGCAAGATTTGATCGAATGAGTTAATCCAAAAGGGAAGCGATGGTATTTCAGTTCCCATTTCTTTTTCGCGAGCTTGAAAGTTGAGTTGGAAAGACCATATTACCCCCACGTATTTAATCGATTGATGTATTGCGTAAGGGCAGTTGAGGAATTTCACGCCCTATTTCCTTTGATCACTGGGGCAAGCATCGCGACATAGTTGGCCAAGCCCGATTGGGCCAAGTCAGATGTTGGCCCCCTATTTTCTGGATTTGGATATATATATATATATATATATATATATATATATATATATATATATATATATATATATACACGTGGCTTTTCTTGATTTATGATTGGTTTGTTTCTTGTAAAATTCATAATAAATCGCCTGTTTATCAGAAAATTACAAAAAAATATGTTTTGGAAAGGATTTTCGATGAGGAATCTGATTTTGTGGTTTTTATCGACTGATTTTGTTGTTTTCACATCTCAATAATTGTATGGAAAATTTAGGTTTTAATGGTATATAATGAAGGATAATTATGTTAATTTTAGGTGTTTAAGGGAATCCATCTAGTCAAACAAGGTCTGACTTAGGTGATTTAGCTCAAGGTAAGTGGGCCATGCCCTTGGCATAGATAATAATTGATTTATTGAATGTTTATGATTTATGTTAAGCACCTTATGTTAAAGTCATGGTTAATGCATGTTTTCTTCACTGTATATGAATATTGGATGTTGATTGTATAGTCTAAGTCTAAGATTAGAAATCACATTAAGATTATGAATTATGATTAAGATACATGAAACCAAGGTTAAGAGGGAAGAAATTTCCCATTCATGCTTAAGAGGGAGAAATCCCATTATGGTTCATGGGGAGAAATCCCAATTATGTTCAAGAGGGAAAAATCCCATTTAAGATCAAGTTTAGGTTATTAAGAAGATAAGTAAAGTCTAAGAAAAATCATGGTTAAGGGAATTTGATTTAGATTTATATGCACCTTGTTATGGGCTTTCCGAGCAATTATGGGTTTTTTGAGCATTATGGGCTCCTTATGGGGCATTAAGAGAGGAGCATATACTTCTAGTCAAATTCTTTATGTAAAAGATGCCAAGAAATGATTAATGTTAATGCATGTTCATGTTTATGTTAAATCACTCTATATGTTATTTTTATTCTTTATAACATGCCAATGTCGCTTACTTACCATGTTTGTTTTTCCTTTGCATGGCTGGGGACGAGATGTCTGCAGACGTTGGAGCTAAAGGGAAGGAGACATCTTGAGAAGATTCCAAGTTTCCCAGACATTAGAAGTTGTTTCCTGGTGGGACGTCCATCTATGGAGATCCTATCTTTTTCATGATTATCTATTTTATGTTTAGCGTACCTTTAGAAGCATGATGTAGCTTTCTTTCCAAGAACTCATGTATGAATCTATGTTTCCATGAATGCCAAGTGTTGTTTATTCCTTTTTATGAGATCATGCATGTGACAATTCCTCCCTGATATGCCAAGTACCCCACATTATGGATAATACTGGGGATTAGGCTGTGCTTTTGCTGGTTACGTATGAAACCCTAGGGAGGGGTGTTACATTAATGGTATCAGAGCAAGGAATAGATGGCCACTAAGGCAAAAATGAGGATTCATACAAGTCACCCTAGGATGAAGCAATAGAAGTAGAGAACATGATTATGTATTCTAGTATGTCTAGAGAACCCTAAAGATGACTACATCCCTCATGTCATTAGAGAAGTACATGTTAGCATGCTCATGTAGTTGAAACCAAACCCTAGATGATGACAGGTTTCTCCTTGTCTCAATGGTAATGGCCACCCAATTGAGATTTAAGGAAAATGTCATTTAATGTTACTTTTTATGTGTCCTACCTTCTTAATTGTGTGTGTGGTATGGGACACATGTGCAAATAAATTGGTGAGATGTAGCATGAAAAGATCCAACATTTCTAAAATGTGCTTGATCACCACATATAAAGAGATGAAGGATATATGACCTAAGGTTAGACAACTATGAAGATGTAGCCATGGTAAGTGAGAGATAGATTCCCTAAGTGTAATGAGTTAGGTGTAATGTTAAGGAGTAAGTATGAGACTTAGGAAGGGTAGTTAAGTAATTTATGTTGAATCATAATGATTTGTTTATGTATGCCTCTTTTATAATGAAAATTGTATGGAAAATTTTGCAAGTTTATGTGAAACCCTTAAGGTGGGTAGAAACCCTAGGAAATTTCGAGAACAAAATTTATTTAAGGTGGGTAGAATTGTAGCATCCCACTCTTTTATGCAAATTTTCTAATAGTTTAAATGTTGAGAACCTCTATGCAATTTTTCCATATTAGCTTTACAATTTTGTTTCATGTGAAGAAAAATATGTTCACTTACTTTATTATCCATGGTTTAATTTTAGAAAGTATTTCCTTGCACATTTATGCACTCTTGTTTAGAAAATAGAAATGGATGTTTTTATATCAATTTTCCTCTCTCTTATTACCATTAGTGGTTTTATGCATAGAAACTTGCTTAATATTCCTCAAAATGTTTATTATTGATATTTGGACTAATTACACGAATTATCATCATTTAGTGTTTAAAGAATAGCTCTATATGCTTTAATATATTCACTTAAGTGTATTGAATGCATTAGGAGTAATGGTGGGCTAAAAGACGAAATTAACTGCACTATTGTGTTTTAATGCACCTCATTAACCTATGGGCGGAATTTGAACTCATTTGGACTTCAAATGGCCCTCCAAATATTAATAATACGTTTTATATTGCTTATCCAATTCCATATACTCAATTCCCCCTTTATTTTCCCTATAGTTCGCGTATTTAATCTATCACGCAGGTATTTCATCTATTTTCCTTTTTCCACGCACATTCACAACCCTTGGATTAGGATCCAATGGCACGTCCATCTTCTTCTTCCTCCGTTACTTCCACAAGCAGGAGCCGTTTCTCTGTCCTGTCTTCGTTGATCTCTCTCCCTCATTACTCCACCTTTCTCTCTGATTATTTCTCCCTCATCTTCATCCATCTCAGGCGTTTCGAATGAGCTATGACCCTTCTGTTAACTCCCCTCATAGGCGAAACGCCCATTTAGGGCTCGCTGCCTCTCTCCGCCATGTATGAGCAGACACCACTCTCGCCTGCCTCATCTCAATTTAAGCAACCTGCAAGCACAATCAGACCTCACACGACATTCCTTTTCACTCAATTTGTCCTCCAAAGCCCCCAGCCGCTTTGACCTACTCAAGTTGCTTTCTCTAATGACCTTGGCTTTACCTCCGCCGCCTCTTCCTGCTCCCACACAATTAGCCGATCGGTAAGCAACACCACGACACCCACACCGTTTTCCCATTCCTAGTTTTCCCTTAACTCGTCTGAGTCGCCCGGACCTATACTCTGCCGCCTGGACCTGCCGGCACTCATCGCCATGGCGCTCCAGTGGTCATCTAGCCCTCACCAGGCCTCGAGAGGAGTCAACCAAACCTTCTAGACCGCCTTCTAATTTTGAAATGACGCCTACCTGCTAGATTTTGTGGTTTTAGCTTTTGAGCCCCTCCCCTGTTTCTTGCCTTGCGGCAGAGCATTCCTGGAGCTCCTGGCCACCGCGAGACTCCATTTTAGGCTCATCGAGTTTGCGTGGCAACGAGAATGGCCACGGTGCTCTCAGTATTCCCTAATGAGCAATGCATCACGATCCCAATCCCAGGAGCCGAGGATTGACTGCTATCCTCCTCCATGGCTAAGGGGTAAAGAACCTAGGTCTTCGAATGTCCCTTTTACCCACACAAGATTTGATCGAATGAGTTAATCCAAAAGGGCAGCGATGGTATTTCAGTTCCCGTTTCTTTTTCGCGAGCTTGAAAGTTGAGTTGGAAAGACCATATTACCCCCACACATTTAATCGATTGATGTATTGCACAAGGGCAGTTGAGGAATTTCACACCCTATTTCCTTTGATCGTTGGGGCAAGCATCGCAGCCTAGTTGGCCAAGCCCGATTGTGCCAAGTCAGATGTTGGCCCCCTATTTTCTGGATTTGGATATATATATATATATATATATATATATATACATGGCTTTTTCTTGATTTATGATTGGTTTGTTTCTTGTAAATTTTATAATAAATCGCCTGTTTATCAGAAAATTACAAAAAAATATGTTTTGGAAAGGATTTTCGATGAGGAATCTGATTTTGTGGTTTTTATCGACTGATTTTGTTGTTTTCACATCTCAATAATTGTATGGAAAATTTAGGGTTTAATGGTATATGATGAAGGATAATTATGTTAATTTCAGGTGTTTAAGGGAATCCATCCAGTCAAACAAGGTTTGACTTAGGTGATTTAGCTCAAGGTAAGTGGGCCATGCCCTTGGCATAGATAATAATTGATTTATTGAATGTTTATGATTTATGTTAAGCACCTTATGTTAAAGTCACGGTTAATGCATGTTTTCTTCAATGTATATGAGTATTGGATGTTGATTGTATAGTCTAAGTCTAAGATTAGAAATCACATTATGATTATGAATTATGATTAAGATACATGAAACCAAGGTTAAGAGGGAAGAAATTTCCCATTCATGCTTAATAGGGAGAAATCCCATTATGGTTCATGGGGAGAAATCCCAATTATGTTCAAGAGGGAGAAATCCCATTTAAGATCAAGTTTAGGTTATTAAGAAGATAAATAAAGTCTAAGAAAGATCATGGTTAAGGGACTTTGATTTAGATTTATATGCACCTTGTTATGGGCTTTCCAAGCATTATGGTCTTTCTGAGCAATTATGGGCTTTCCGAGCATTATGGGCTCCTTATGGGGCATTAAGAGAGGAGCATATACTTCTAGTCAAATTCTTTATGTAATAGATGCCAAGAAATGATTAATGTTAATGCATGTTCATGTTTATGTTAAATCACTCTATATGTTATTTTTATTCTTTATAACATGCCAATGCCGCTTACTTACCATGTTTGTTTTTCCTTTGCATGGTTGGGGACTAGATGTCCGCAGACGTTGGAGCTAAAGGGAAGGAGACATCTTGAGAAGATTCCAAGTTTCCCAGACATTAGAAGTTGTTTCCTGGTGGGACGTCCATCTATGGAGATCCTATCTTTTTCATGATTATCTATTTTATGTTTAGCGTACCTTTAGAAGCATGATGTAGTTTTCTTTCCAAGAACTCATGTATGAATCTATGTTTCCATGAATGCCAAGTGTTGTTTATTCCTTTTTATGAGATCATGCATGTGACAATTCCTCCCTGATATGCCAAGTACCCCACATTATGGATAATGTTGGGGATTAGGCTGTGCTTCTGCTGGTTACGTATGAAACCCTAGGGAGGGGTGTTACATTAATGGTATCAGAGCAAGGAATAGATGGCCACTAAGGCAACAATGAGGATTCATACAAGTCACCCTAGGATGAAGCAATAGAAGTAGAGAACATGATTATGTATTATAGTATGTCTAGAGAACCCTAAAGATGACTACAACCCTCATGTCATTAGAGAAGTACATGTTAGCATGGTCATGTAGTTGAAACCAAACCCTAGATGATGACATGTTTCTCCTTGTCTCAATGGTAAGGGCCACCCAATTGAGATTTAAGGAAAATGTCATTTAATGTTACTTTTTATGTGTCCTACCTTCTTAATTGTGTGTGTGGTATGGGACACATGTGCAAATAAATTGGTGAGATGTAGCATGAAAAGATCCAACATTTCTAAATATGTTCTTGATCACCACATATAAAGAGATCAAGGATATATGACCTAAGGTTAGACAACTATGAAGATGTAGCCATGGTAAGTGAGAGATAGATTCCCTAAGTGTAATGAGTTAGGTGTAATGTTAAGGAGTAAGTATGAGACTTAGGAAGGGTAGTTAAGTAATTTATGTTGAATCATAATGCTTTGTTTATGTATGCCTCTTTTATAATGAAAATTGTATGGAAAAATTTGCAAGTTTATGTGAAACCCTTAAGGTGGGTAGAAACCCTAGGAAATTTCGAGGACGAAATTTATTTAAGGTGGGTAGAATTGTAACATCCCATCTTTTATGCAAATTTTCAAACTATTTTATTCTTTGCATGCTATTTTTCTAATAGTTTAAATGTTGAGAACCTCTATGCAAATTTTCCATATTAGCTTTACAATTTCGTTTCATGTGAAGAAAATTATGTTCACTTACTTTATTATCCATGGTTTGATTTTAGAAAGTATTTCCTTGCACATTTATGCACTCTTGTTTAGAAAATAGAAATGGATGTTTTTATATCAATTTTCCTCTCTCTTATTACCATTAGTGGTTTTATGCATAGAAACTTGCTTAATATTCCTCAAAATGTTTATTATTGATATTTGGACTAATTACACGAACTATCATCATTTAGTGTTTAAAGAATAGCTCTATATGCTTTAATATATTCACTTAAGTGTATTGAATGCATTAGGAGTAATGGTGGGCTAAAAGATGAAATTAACTGCACTATTGTGTTTTAATGCACCTCATTAACCTATGGGCGGAATTTGAACTCATTTGGACTTCAAATGGCCCTCCAAATATTAATTATACGTTTTATATTGCTTATCCAATTCAATATACTCAATTCCCCCTTTATTTTCCCTATAGTTCGCGTATTTACTCTGTCACGCAGGTATTTCGTCCATTTTCCTTTTTCCGCGTGCATCCGCAGCCCTTGGATTAGGATCCAATGGCACACCCATCTTCTTCTTCCTCCGTTACTGTTACAACCCCAATTTTTGGGTTCAATTGGTGAGAAATGCAATTTCTCATATTAAGGATAATTGAACAAAGAATGGTATAATTTGTTTTGAATACATGGATTTTGTTTATAATAGCCTTGATGTCTGTGTTGTGGGCTTTATTGGCTATTGGGCCCAATAACAAGGAAATTCTATTAGTAAATGAATAATTGAATATTTGAGAAAAGAAATATGTGGAAACCTCTAGAAGGCAAATCCAAAGAGCATTTCGTACCTCTTGAATTCCTTGGGTTCCAAGGAGTCCAAAGTTGCATAAAAAGTGCAATAAGAAAAGAAAAGATTAATGAGGTATTTCTTTATTAAGAAAGAAATTGAAAACAATGGTAAAATGTGGAAAATAAGTAGAAAGATGTGTAATTGGAGGAATTTCGTATCCCAAGAATTCCTAATGATAAAAGGAATACCAATGAGGAAAAATAAAAGATAAATAAAGAGAAATCCTCAAAAAGAAATATTTTAATAAGAAATATACATAATAATGAAGAATAATGCATGTAGATGCATCTAGAAGGATAATGAGTATCCAATAAAAATGATTTCGAAATAATAGAGTTTCTTGGGATCCAAGGAGTCCCAATAAAGAGGAAAGAAAGAGAAAATACCAAAATTGTAAAATAAGTGGATAATGTGATGCATTTTGTGGTTTTGCAAAAAGAAAGTATTTACTATTAAAATGAATAGTTGAGCAATTAAGGTTCATAAAAATGGAAAAGGATATTTTAGGGTTTGTTAACTTAAAAAGGATAAAGTTTGAGAAATTGATCTAAGAAACCCTAATGAATATTAATGAAACATTAATGCAGATTAGAAACCATAGAAAGTGAATCCAAGTTAATAAAGTAGGTTCTTGATAAAGTGTGTAATAAATAGAGTACATATTCTTTCCAGGAATTATGTGATTGTTGAATTACTTGGATTGCATGCTCGGTTGGATTTTTCTAAAGCTTCTGAAATCATCAAATCAGGTATGTGGTTACTTATGAATAACCACTTAGGTTTCCCGATGGATTCCCGGATGTTTAATCACATTGAATGCAACAAAATTGTTTGGATGTTCATATTGCAATTATAAAGTGACTATGACTATCACATAATGTATATGCCTTCTAGCTCAATCCTTGATCCCCTCTGTGTCGTAATGGCTGACCTGGTATAAGGCTACCTAGAGGGTAGGTCCATCAGGTCATGAATGACTTTGGCTGCCTAGAGGGTAGGTCCATCAAGTCACCTTTATAGAGGTACCATATAAGTCCTTACAGGGACAACACAGAGTTGTGGAGAGGTATGGATTGAGTAGTTTGGCTTAAAATGTAATCTTGATTGTTAAATGATTAATTGAGTGATTATATGGTTAACATAGTTGAACATTATCTATTTCCTCCACATACCAGCTTCGGCTGACCGTCATTTTGTTTGTCGACGTTTTAGGTACAATGAAAAGAACAAACAGTAAAGTGGCACATGTGGTACTAAATGAGAAGTAAAGTGCAAAGGAGGATTAGATAGATTAGTATCTGTGTGGATAGAAGTTTAGAGATCCAAGTTTTCAAAAAGGTATGCAAAAATTTATTTTCTTACAGCTTTCAGCATAGTATGTTAAAATTTGATAATTATTCTTGGTTAATTGCTGAAACTTTGATCCGGAAGTCATGGGTGCGGCTTCGACCTCTCGGTCTCCCTTAATTGGGAGTTATCGGGAGGTGGGGTCGTAACATTTGGTATCAGTGCGTAGGTTCCTCAGTTAACCATTAATAATTATTAAATTTTACAAACTCCATAGAACCCAAGGGAGTTATTAGAGGATTATCCGAAATATAGAGGTGTCTAAAAAGGATCACGACCGGGGGCTGGCAATATTTTCCTCCGCACCGCTTTTCGGAATATGAGGACTCCCATATCCGTGTGACTTCCTGGCCAAAGTCTTAGGGTATGAATCGAAATAAGATACCTTTAGGACTTCTCATCTTATTCATCCCTTCTCATCACAAAATTCTAATAAGGACCTAAAAGATTAGGGTTTTCTTTCTTCTCCTCACCCTCTTGAGGTATGGGTAAGATTAATAAGGTTTAAGAAATCCTCCATCAAATTAATGAAAGGAATGTAAATAAGATGTCATGGACATGAGCTTAATAGATTAAGCGCATACTAAAGAATAGATACATGCTTAGGTCGTATGACATAAGTTGCCATGTCCTCAGAAGAGACCTGAGGCTTGACCTTCTTGTCAGGAGGATAAGTTAGTCTTGGAGATAGAGATCTCCATTGCAAGTAGAGACCTGGCACATCCTCTGAGGATGATGCTAACCCTAACCCTAAGTGAAGGTTAGAGAGAGATGAGTTGGACCAGGTGTTTGAAAGGACATGCCTTTGGGATGCCATATGATCCATGGGTGACCTAGCACCTTTGACAACCCAACCCTGGGAAGGGTCGTGCATGTTAGGGTAAAGGATAGCTCCTTATATGATGATGTTAGTGAAGGACCTTAGAAACCCTATGGGCTTGTGCAAGTAGGGTATAGATGGCACCTAGGGCATGTTATAGTGCTGGCAATATGAAACCCTGGATAAGGAATTATAATGGAGCATAAAGGGTTATGGATGATCTTGAGAAAACATAAGTTCGAACCTAGGCTTCACCCTGTAGAGGATGCTTTTGAGGTTGAATCCTTAATGAAGAGAGAGGACCTCTAATGGCGAGGTTACTTGTAGGGTTAGCTCTAGAGAGAGAGCAGGAAACCCAGCAAGGAGGTTGGAAGCCTAAAACCCTGAGATATGAGGAACAATGGATGATAATGGTTGCCTCATGATGGATCCCTGGAATTTGATGATACCTTGGTTGCCTTTAGAGGGACCAAACCCTAGAGAGAGAAGATGAAGCATCTAGTGCTTATGTGCCTGCGGTATATGTGTTTACCTTGTGAGGTGGGAAGAAGGGTTCCTTAGACCTAGAAAAGTTTAGTAACAGGTTATGAGGCCTTGTGCCTTGTTGGTTGTCCTTAAGGAGGACCCAACCCTAAGTGTTGCTCGAGTCGAAGAATGACATGAAGTGCATGTCATGCCTTTTGCATGTTTGGTTCATAGTTAAGAGATAGAGCATGCGGTTGGACACCTACAGGTGAACCTAGGGTTCCTAGGCCTAAGAGGGGAAGTGGTGTACCTAATGCTCATAATGGGAAGTTGAGTTCCTATATAAGCGAGCATGGTACTCCTCATGAATAGAGGAAAAGGGAATCCCCTTAAGTTTAGGGTATGTTTGATGGACCCCTCACAGCTAGGTTGATGATAAAGGGAGGTGTGATTTTGATCTAACATTGAGAAAAGAGGACAAGTATGACCTAGCATGGTTCGGTAGGTGATCTGATGTGCCTTAATAGCTTGCTATGGTTAAGTAGGCTCGTGTGGATGTAAATCCTAGACCTAAGAGCTTTTGTGATCGTGGTGTTAGGAGATAGTTTTCCTCCCATCCTAGGAGAGGGACCCCTATGGTAGGGAGCACACCAATTTTGAGGTAACATGAGGAGGTTTCATAGGATCTTGAGAAGCTAAGTGAAAGGTACATGGTATGAGAATGAACCTACAGACCCATAGATATCCATCTCTATGTGCATATGGATGTGTTACCATGGAGGTAACTGATATGGGGCTTGACCAAGGTAGGCAGGTTGCCCTGACCCCTATGAAAGGATGAAAGCCAGTCCTTGAATGCAGAAAGAGAGATGATGAAGACTTGGGTAAGGTTCTAAGTAAACATGTACTATAATGATGAATCCTAAGTCTATCCTAGGGTCAGGTTGGGATATGATCGATGAAAGTAGGAGTTGCCTAATTCCCTAGTTGCACATGACCATAGGGTCGGGAGGTAACAACTATCATTGTCTGAGGGCCATGGGTTAGGAGATTGATCACCTTCATGAACTCATGGGACCCAAAGGGTAGATGAGTAGGGCACTCTCTTGATGCATAAGGGAAGAGGGATGACCCCAAAAGAGTCGACACCCTATAGACCTAGAGGAGATGACCAAGGATATAAACCTCAATAGGTTCAAGACTTGTTTTCCATGGAGGTAACCTTGATAACATGATGTTTGTGATGTAGAGACATATGTGGCACGTTTCAACTTAGATGTAAAAGTATATTGGCAAGGTGGGATGTACCATCTCTACCCTTGGAACAGGAAGAACTATGTATTTGGACTGCAGCCAAATGCTTATTTCCTCTTGTTATGAGAGTGAGAGATAGGACATTACGCATGCCATACACCAAGGATAAGAGATGATGTAGGTTGGAACGTTGCCACGAGAAATGGGGATAGAGAAGATAACCTACCCTAGTAAAGTGAATGATACATGGATGGTTTGCAAACACTCAAGAGGAATAAGGTAGTCACCTTATGAGGAAGTTTTTATCACGAGCTATGTAAAACTTACAAAGTTATACCAGGTTGAGTTTGATCAATATGATAACGAAATCTGAGAGTGTTCTTAATGAAGATAGACAGAGAGTTGGAGGTGAGACGATAAATGAAATACATGGAAGCGTATGTCTTCAATATTACCTAATACCTAAGGATGTGAGGTGGTAATGAATGTTCTGGTTAAGATGTATCTGACTTGTTTTGACTAGAAGCTGGAAGAGGCTGTTTGGCTAAGGAGAGGTGTTTGCATAACACTCAGATGTAACAAGATTCGTTGAAAAGTTAAGGGTTGTTTGGTTAGCCAGTCTAGTCCTTGATGCCATGAAAGGATGGTGGTAGAACCTCAGATGCACTTCTTTGGAAAAGAAGGTGATGAAACCCTGACTAGAGTGATTTAGAGTTTCAGAGGAATCGATCTTGAAGAATCATGACATACAGGAAATCATGATTGAAGATCACCATACCCCGTGGTAAAGGGCAACATCACTTTGATGCTTAAGATGAGGTTGCACGTGGTATGTTGCCATGCAAGCTAGGAGGTAAAGGACGAACCCCAGTAACCCAGTATATCGATATAGAGGACAAAAGAGTCCCTGGGAGGGAATGGGAGTTCAACCCTATGGATTTTGTGATAGGTCTCCCCTGGACCAAGGAAGGTCGGAATGCAATATGGGTTATGGTAAGTCACCTTACCTAAATGACATGATAAAGAAAGAGTTCTGTTAAGGGACAAATCTGGTTGAACTATCCATGAGAGAGATGGTTCAATTACACCATGATGCGAGTTCAAAAGTTTATGAGTATGCCTTAAAGGTTCACTTTCATAAGGTGAAAATAGGTACATGAAGAACTCAATGTTAGTATAGTTTATCACCCCTAACAATGGTTAGTATGATCCAGACTTAAGGGTCTGATGAGGGCATGTGTGCTCGTTCAGGGTGATATCTAGAGACAGTTCTTGTCCTATGAAAGTTGTGACAATGACCACCATAGTTAGTATCAGGTTTTATAAGAAGCTCTGTAAGGGAGGTTGTGTCGGTCACCACTTCATTAAGGTGATGTTGGTGAAAGGATCACATGATGGTTAGAAAAGGGACCACAGTGCGTGTAGATGAAGTCACTTTGATCGTGCAATGGCTGAAAGGAGCCTAGAGACGATAAGAGTCGTGAGCAGATGCAAAGAAGACTGACATGCAATTCACTGTGGGAGATTATGTGATATGAAAATCCGACCCCTCTAAGTTATAGCTAAGAGAGCTGAGTCCCCGATGCATGGGTTCTTTTGATATGGTTTAGTGGAAAAGGTTAAGATTGACCTTACCCCTTGGGATAAAGTAATGTGTGATGAGTTATATGTGTCCGTTTTAGAGCACTATGTGAAGTACCCCGACCATGTACTGAGCAATGAACCTAGTGAGCCCCAAGGGAAGCTGAAATGACCTGAGTCATCTGTGTAGTTTATAGACGCCAGAGTGAAAGGACTCAGAGAAAAGAATAAGTGATGATAAAGGTTCTTTGGAAGTGCCATGGGTAGGGTAAAGCCACATAGGGGCCAATGATGGACATGGAAGAATCTTGTCCTGAATTGTTTGCTTGTTTGTTTGAATTTTGAGGACAAAATTCCTATAAGAGGGGAAGGATGTTACAACCCCAATTTTTGGGTTCAATTGGTGAGAAATGCAATTTCTCATATTAAGGATAATTGAACAAAGAATGGTATAATTTGTTTTGAATACATGGATTTTGTTTACAATAGCCTTGATATCTGTGTTGTGGGCTTTATTGGCTATTGGGCCCAATAACAAGGAAATAACAAGGAAATTCGATTAGTAAATGAATAATTGAATATTTGAGAAAAGAAATATGTGGAAACCTCTAGAAGGAAAATCAAAAGAGCATTTCGTACCTCTTGAATTCCTTGGGTTCCAAGGAGTCCAAATTTGCATAAAAAGTGCAATAAGAAAAGAAAAGATTAATTAGGTATTTCTTTATTAAGAAAGAAATTGAAAACAATGGTAAAATGTGGAAAATAAGTAGAAAAATGTGTAATTGGAGGAATTTCGTATCCCAAGAATTCCTAATGATAAAAGGAATACCAATGTGGAAAAATAAAAGAGAAATAAAGGGAAATCCTAAAAAATAAATATTTTAATAAGAAATATATATAATAATGAAGAATAATGCATGTAGATGCATCTAGAAGGATAATGAGTATCCAATAAAAAGGATTTCGAAATAATAGAGTTTCTTGGGATCCAAGGAGTCCCAATAAAGAGGAAAGAAAGAGAAAATACCAAATTGTAAAATAAGAGGATAATGTGATGCATTATGTGGTTTTGCAAAAAGAAAGTATTTACTATTAAAATGAATAGTTGAGCAATTAAGGTTCATAAAAATGGAAAAGGATATTTTAGGGTTTGTTAACTTAAAAAGGATAAAGTTTGAGAAATTGATCTAAGAAACCCTAATGAATATTAATGAAACCTTAATGCACATTAGAAACCATAGAAAGTGAATCCAAGTTAATAAAGTAGGTTCTTGATAAAGTGTGTAATAAATAGAGTACATATTCTTTTCAGGAATTATGTGATTGTTGAATTACTTGGATTGCATGCTCGGTTGGATTTTCTTAATGCTTCTGAAATCATCAAATCAGGTATGTGGTTACTTATGAATAACCGCTTAGGTTTCCCGATGGATTCCCGGATGTTTAATCGCATTGAATGCAACTAAACTGTTTGGATGTTCATATTGCAATTATAAAGTGACTATGACTATCACATAATGTATATGACTTCTAGCTTAATCCTTGATCCCCTCTGTGTCGTAATGGCTGACCTGGTATAAGGCTACCTAGAGGGTAGGTCCATCAGGTCATGAATGACTTTGGCTGCCTAGAGGGTAGGTCCATCAAGTCACCTTTATAGAGGTACCATATAAGTCCTTACAGGGACAACACAGAGTTGTGGAGAGGTATGGATTGAGTAGTTTGGCTTAAAATGTAATCTTGATTGTTAAATGATTAATTGAGTGATTATATGGTTAACATAGTTGAACATTATCTGTTTCCTCCACATACCAGCTTCGGCTGACCGTCATTTTGTTTGTCGGCGTTTTAGGTACAATGAAAAGAACAAACAGTAAAGTGGCACATGTGGTACTAAATGAGAATTAAAGTGCAAAGGAGGATTAGATAGATTAGTATTTGTGTGGATAGAAGTTTAGAGATCCAAGTTTTCAAAAAGGTATGCAAAAATTTATTTTCTTACAGCTTTCATCATAGTATGTTAAAATTTGATAATTATTCTTGGTTAATTGCCGAACCTTTGATCCGAAAGTCATGGGTGCAGCTTCGACCTCTCGGTCTCCCTTAATTGGGGGTTATCGGGAGGTGGGGTCGTAACAGTTACTTCCACGAGCACGAGCCATTTCTCTGTCCTGTCTTCGTTGATCTCTCTCCCTCATTACTCCACCTTTCTCTCTTATTATTTCTCCCTCGTCTTCGTCCCTCTCAGGCGTTTTGAATGAGCTATGACCCTTCTGTTAACTCCCCTCATAGGTGAAATGCCGATTTAGGGCTCGCTTCCTCTCTCCGGCATGTATGAGTAGACACCACTCTCGCCTGCCTCATCTCAATTTAAGCAACCTGCAAGCACAATTGGACCTCACACGACGTTCCTTTTCGCTCAATTTGTCCTCCAAAGCCCCCAGCCGCTTTGACCTACTCAAGTTGCTTTCTCCGATGACCTTGTCTTTACCTCCGCCGACTCTGCCTGCTCCCACACAATTAGCCGATCGGTAAGCAACACCACGACACCCACGCCATTTTCCCATTCCTAGTTTTCCCTGAACTAGTCTGAGTCACTTGGACCTATACTCCGCCGCCTGGACCTGCCGGCACTCATCGCCATGGCGCTCCAGTGGCCATCTAGCCCTTGCCAGGCCTCGAGAGGAGTCAACCAAACCTTCTAGATCGCCTTCTCATTTTGAAATGACGCCTACCTACTGGATTTTGTGGTTTTAGCTTTCGAGCCCCTCCCATGTTTCTTGCCTTGCGACGGAGCATTTCTGGAGCTCCTGGCCACCGCAAGACTCCATTTTAGGCTCGTCGAGTTCGCGTGGCAACGAGAATGGCCACGGTGCTCTCAGTTTTCCCTGATGAGCATTGCATCACGATCCCAATCCCAGGAGCCGAGGATCGTCTGCTATCCTCCGCCATAGCTAAGGGGTAAAGAACCCAGGTCTTCAAATGTCCCTTTTACCCATGCAAGCTTTGATCGAATGAGTTAATCCAAAAGGGCAGCGATGGTATTTCAGTTCCCGTTTCTTTTTCGCGAGCTTGAAAGTTGAGTTGGAAAGACCATATTACCCCCACGTATTTAATCGATTGATGTATTGCGCAAGGGCAGTTGACGAATTTCATGCCCTGTTTCCTTTGATCGCTGGGGCAAGCATCGCGGCCTAGTTGGCCAAGCCCGATTGGGCCAAGTCAGATGATGGCCCCCTATTTTCTGGATTTGGATATATATATACACACATGGCTTTTTCTTGATTTGTGATTGGTTTGTCTCTTGTAAAATTCATAATAAATCGCCTGTTTATTAGAAAATTACAAAAAAATATGTTTTGGAATGGATTTTTGATGATGAATCCGGTTTTGTGATTTTTATTGACTGATTTTGTTGTTTTCACATCTCAATAATTGTATGGACAATTTAGGGTTTAATGATATATGATGAAGGATAATTATGTTAATTTTAGGTGTTTAAGGGAATTCATCCAGTCAAACAAGGTTTGACTTAGGTGATTTAGCTCAAGGTAAGCGGGCCATGCCCTTGGCATAGATAATAATTGATTTATTGAATGTTTATGATTTATGTTAAGCACCTTATGTAAAAGTCATGGTTAATGCATGTTTTCTTCAATGTATATGATTATTGGATGTTGATTGTATAGTCTAAGTCTAAGATTAGAAATCACATTAATATTATGAATTATGATTAAGATACATGAAACCAAGGTTGAGAGGGAAGAAATTTCCCATTCATGCTTAAGAGGGAGAAATCCCATTATGGTTCATGGGGAGAAATCCCAATTATGTTCAAGAGGGAGAAATCCCATTTAAGATCAAGTTTAGGTTATTAAGAAGATAAGTAAAGTCTAAGAAAGATCATGGTTAAGGGAATTTTATTTAGATTTATATGCACCTTGTTATGGGCTTTCCGAGCATTATGGGCTTTCCGAGCAATTATGGGCTTTCTGAGCATTATGGGATGTTTATGGGGCATTAAGAGAGGAGCATATACTTCTAGTCAAATTCTTTATGTAAAAGATGCCAAGAAATGATTAATGTTAATGCATGTTCATGTTTATGTTAAATCACTCTATATGTTATTTTTATTCTTTATAACATGCCAATGTCGCTTACTTACCATGTTTGTTTTTCCTTTGCATGGCTGGGGACGAGATGTCCGCAGACGTTGGAGCTAAAGGGAAGGAGACATCTTGAGAAGATTCCAAGTTTCCCAAACATTAGAAGTTATTTCCTGGTGGGACGTCCATCTATGGAGATCCTATCTTTTTCATGATTATCTAGTTTATGTTTAGCGTACCTTTAGAAGCATGATGTAGCTTTCTTTCCAAGAACTCATGTATGAATCTATGTTTCCATGAATGCCAAGTATTGTTTATTCCTTTTTATGAGATCATGCATGTGACAATTCCTCCCTGATATGCCAAGTACCCGACATTATGGATAATGTTGGGGATTAGGCCGTGCTTCCGCTGGTTACGTATGAAACCCTAGGGAGGGGTGTTACAATTTTGTATTGAATGCTCAACCTTGGAATGAAGCCCAAGGGGTCCTATTTATAGCTGGGGATGCCTCTTAGCCTTTGGGAACACTTGAGAATGAAAAGTAGCCATTTTGTGGCTTGCAACAGATATATTTTCACTTGTTGCAACTCTACAACGGCTAGAAGCACTTTTCTACACTTTTTCGTACAGTGCAATGGGTTGAGTTTCTATGAGGATAACTCGACCGATAGAGTAAAAGACAAAGTTGATATTCATACCATCGATCGAGTTTGTCCTGGTGAAACTCGGCCAATCAATGAAAATAAAATTGGTCAGGTACTCCATCGGTCGAGTTCTGTGAAGTGTAAACTCGACCGATCAAAAGTCATTTTCAAGATCCAATCAAGATCGGTCATGTTCTGTGTATTGACAACTCGATCGATGAACAACCTGATGTGAATTTTGGAAAATGGCTTTTCAGTGCTTAAACATTCAATCTAAGTGCTCCTGATTTTTTCCAAGCTTAATTACAAGTCATACAATCATTACAAGTGATTTACAACATGATTCTAATGGATTTACATCATATTACAAAAACGTGCACTTGTATTGACTTTGACTTGTCTTTTCTCCAAGTTGAGATGTGCAACTTAGGACATTAGGAGTGTGTCTGTAGCTAATATGAAAACACTCAAGTAGAAGCATTAGACACCAATATGTAGAATGGTTAGTCATCATCAAAATATGGGTTTAGTCAATTTAGACGTGAGTCAACATTGACCTAATTGACCTTGAGTCAACATTCTCCCCATTTTTGAAGATGAAAAACCATTCCATAAATGTATTGAAAGCTTTTAAGTAAAATCATACCTTCAGAGAAACCTAGGGGTTTCAATATGATTGAGCTCATATGCTCCCCCTCAATTGATGCGCATGGAGTTCTCGTACTCCCCCTCAATTGATGTTATATCTCATGTATGGTTAGCTTTCATAACATATATAGAATACTATGTCTTCTACTCATATAAGTTCTACACATATATGTCTTCTCCCATTTACCTTCTCCCCTTTATATGGACGTGCTTCTCCTCTTCATGTAAGACATGCCTTCTTCCTCTTTTGTCAAAAGAAGACATACTTTTCTCCCCCTTTGTCATTTCAAAAATTGGGGGTATGAAGAAATAAGAAACACCACTTGTTAAAGGAAAGGAGATAACAAAAAGTTATATAGGGAGAGTAGAAGAGCACAGATTGGGGCTTGTCCAAGCATAGAAAGAAATGTAAGTTAAAGCATGCACTTGAACAACCCAAAAATGCAAGATAAAGATCTGTAGAAAAACAATAAATCACAATTTTGACCCTTAAGATGATAGAATTTGCCCAAAAAGTACCAGGGCTCATGGAAAAGTGATGAGCCTTGCTCAAACGGTTGTTTATACATAAAAAACACTAGTCTAGCACCAAAAATTGAAACCAGAGCAAAATCTGCGTAAAAACAAAAAATACTCCAATTTCTACTTATAATGTAGATCTATGTGCCCTGCATCACAATGTTATGCAAGCAACTCAAGATAGTAGATATGCAATTCAAGGAACAAGCTTGAGCATCCATGAGACAAGATACAAGCATAGCATATAGTGAAATACTACTAGATGAGCAATGTTACCAAATATAAACAAGGTTAGAACTACATGTAGTGAACTACTAGTAGATGATATCACAAGTTAGGACTACTAGTAGGATCTATATCATAGCAAGAGATACCAAAAGATACACAAGATAAAGCAAGCTATGAGTAGATGTAGAGATATATCCAAACAAAAAGATATGCAATTTTAGAAGCATGAAAGGATATAACTCACATACAAGTATGCATCATTACCAAAGGATGATTACCACTAAGAACCTCAAGGTTGTATCAACACAAGATATACACCTATATAGATGTAGCAAGTTAGAGTACAACAGAAGCAATTTTATACACAACCAAGAGATCTAAAGAGATCATCATCAAAACATGCAAAGCAACTCAAAGCAAGTAATTGCAAGATATAGATATACCAATTTAGAGCAATTAGAGAGACAGAGTTGTATGCAAGATAGACAATTTAAAGAATGGCAATGTGCATATATAAAGGTACCAAATGAGAGTGCCAAAGAATAAGGCTATTGGTTGAGAAAATCTAGTTGAGAGGGAAATTCTCATTCAATAAGCCAAATGTATATTATGTGCAGAGTGTTATCAGTCAAAATTTGTGTATTGACAACTCAACCCATGATAGCTGTTGGCAACACCCATTGGTGCCTATCAGTCGAGCTTCAAACAAGACAAACTCAACCGACAGAGCTACTTTCAAAAAGCACATATATTTCATAAAAACATATTTAGAGGCATGCTGAAAATATAAACCATATCCAAACATGTGTAAGTAAGTTAGTAATGCACTATAAAAGAATTTGAAACAATTTTTGAGCAAGAGTGTGAAGAAAAACACAAAATACCACTTTTGACTCAAAAGCCAAATCTATAGTGCACACTATCTTGACAAAAAACAAGTTAGGATTGGTTATAAGCAAGAGTAACATCACCTTTGTGCTTACCATTGCTTTTCCACTTATTTTCACTTCATACACATCTCACCTTTCTTCTTTCATGTGGATTGAGAAATCCATTTGTGATTCAATGGCTCAACCAATCCATTTGCAAGTACCTACAAGAAGAAAGATGAAATGGTCCCCAATCATGTTTTTGGGTCCAGAGGGGTTAGCTTAGCAACCCAAGACCTAGTGCTCTTGGGTGCTTTCCTAAAAGGACAACAAGTAGAATGATGACCAATTTCATTGCAATAGTTGCATGTGTCCATAGTCTTGGAACTAGAGGATTCTCCATGGAATATTGGAGGTCATTTACCTTTGTTGTTCCTTTGACTACTATCATATCCTAAGTCATGTCTACCAATTTGTTTAGTAGTATGGTGTAGGATGTCATTAAGATTCCTTTTACCAACTAAGAATCTTTGCAAAGAAGATCTCAAATTATCATTATCATGCATACGAGAAGTAATAGTAGAAGAAAAATGATAGATATTATCTCAAGCATGCAAAAGATCATTTTCTAAGCAAAGAGCTTTAGTTAAATAAGAATCTCTATCAATATGAAGAGCAAAAACATCATTCTCTCTACTAGTAGAACTAGAACAAGATTCATGCACATTGATTTTGGCAAGCAAGTAGGCATTTTCTATTTCAAACAAAGCAATCTTAGAAAAATAAACACCATTTTCAGATTCTAATCCTTTCAAAACAAAATCTTTGTCCTTGTTTTCAGATTTCAGAACATCAATATCATGCATGAGAGAATCAACAATCAAAGTATGCTCTTCATTAGAACTAGGCATAAGAGGTTGAGCTTCTAGAAATCTAATCTTATCAAGAAAACTAGCATTTTCAAGTTTAAGAAAATCTACTTGACTAAGACAATCATTTTTATCATCAAGCAAGCAATAATTTGAATGTTCAAGATCATCTAGTTCTACATGCAAATTATCAACAATTCTAGCAAGCTTTTTCTTAGTCCTTTTATAAGACTTAAGAGAGGCACAAGTATCTTGAATAATAGCAATCAAAGGTTCTTTATCTAAGGAGTTTAGATTTACCTCACTTGAGTCCTTATTTGTTGATGCCATTAGAGCAAAATGGCATTCTCCTTCATTACTAGAGCTTGAGCTACCACTTGACTCTTCACTTGATTCTTCACTTGAGCTTGAGTTGGTGGAGTCACTTGAGCTTGAGTGGCACTTATCTTCTCTTTTCTTGTGATGATGGGTCTTTATAACTTGTGGACAATCTATCTTGAAGTGACCCTTCTTTCCACTCTTGAGGCACCAGATGGAGGAGGACTTGCCTTTGTAGAGTTTTCCCTTTGAGTACATGGCATCCTCTTTAACTTGATAGGATGGAGAAGCTTGTCCCATGATAGCTTCAATTTGAGCCTTCATTTCATCCTTCATCATTCTCTTTAGTTCTTTCTTATCTTATCTTTCAACTTCTTCTCTTTTTTCAAGTGTAGCTTCATGTGCCTGTAGATTTCCAATGAGTTCTTTAATAGGGATATCCTTAAGAGACCTTGCTTCTTCAATGTAAGTCACCTTGGGTTCCCACCTCTTTGGAAGAGTTTTAAGGATCTTTGAGTTGATCTCTCATGTAGACATAGGATGACCTAGAACTGCAAGACTATTCACAATGGTGTTGAGCTTTGAGTACATGTTGTCTATCCTCTCCTCCTTTCCCATTTTGAAGTTCTCAAGAAGCCCTTTGAGCATGTAGACTTTGATTTCCTTCACTTGATTTGTCCCCTCATAAATGATGCATAGCTTTCTCCATACCTCATAGGCCGTCTCACAAGAAGAAATATGGTTGAATTTGGTGGAGTTCATGGAGGCATAGAGGATGTACATGGCTCTAGCATTCAAGGTTGCTTTCTTCAAGGTAGCATCATCCCATTCTTCAATCTTTGCCTTTGGCACCATTTTCCACATCTCAAGACTTGATCCTTGGATGTAGAATTGAAGCCTTCTTCTCCAATAGAGAAAATTGCTCCCATCAAAGATTAGTAGGTTGATCAAGTATCTCCCTCCTTGGTAGTCACCCATATTCTTCTACTTGTTGAAGTATGCTTGGAGAAGACCTGCTATGATACCAATTATTGGATCCTAGATGGGTGATTAGATGCTCTACAGGGGGTGAATTGAGTTGAATGCACTTAAACAAAATTCATTAGACCTTCAAGATATATCACAAGATAAAGTTTCTAAATAGGAAATTTGTGTTCAACTAAAATATGCATAGCAAGGAAGAGAGAGATTGAACATACACCAATTGACAAGCTATTTAGAGTGGTTCTACACTTCAAACTAGAAGTGAGTCAGTCCACTACCTAGAGAGGTCAACCTCTAGGATTTCTTAACCTTGCATCTTCATTATATTCATTATAAGAGATACAATGCATGACCACCAAATGACTTACCTATTCAATACAAAGAGTATTCAACCTTACCAAGGACTTACCCACTTTGCAAGAGTCTTCCGCCTTCTTCCAAGGACTTACCTACTCTTGTACAAGTCTTCAGCCTTCAAGGAATTACCCACTCTTCTTGGATCTTCCGCCTTCGACTTCACTTTCACTCATAGAAGCTTCCACCAAGGACTTACCCACTTGAGCAAGGAGACTTATGCCTTTACCAAGGGCTTACCTACTCTAGCTCCAAGTCTTCAACCTTGATCTTCACCAAGGGACGCCTTCCCTTGTTCTTCTTCACCTCTCTTAGCCAAGAGAGAGAACCTTCATCTTCATGGTTGAAAAGAGAGATAGGGAGGTGGTAGAAGTGAGAGCCTTACAAGATATACATGTAGGACTAGCTCTCTTACAAATTGCCTACTCACTCTAACGAATGTAGCAAGTGATTAAGCTTAGAGAGAGAGAGGAGGTTGTAGGAAGAACTCAACTATAAAATAGGAACCTCACATAGAGTTTTTCATTGAATGCTCAACCTTGAAATAAAGCCCAAGGGGTCCTATTTATAGATGGGGATGCCTCTTAGCCTTTGGGAACACTTGAGAACAAAAACTATCCATTTTGTGGCTTGCAACAGATATATTTTCACTTGTTTCAACTCCACAATGGCTAGAAGCACTTTTCTGCACTTTTTTGTACAATGTAATCGGTCAAGTTTCTATAAGGATAACTCGACCGATAGAGTAAAAGACAAAGCCGATATTCATACCATCGATCGAGTTTGTCGTGGGGAAACTCGACCGACCAATGAAAATCAAATTGATCAGGTACTCTATCAGTCGAGTTCTGTGAAGTGTAAACTCGACCGATCAAAAGCCATTTTCAAGATCCAATCAGGATCGGTCGAGTTCTATGTATTGACAACTCGACCAATGAACAACCTAATGTGAATTTTGAAAAATGGCTTTTGAGTGCTTAAACATTCGATCTAAGTGCTCCTGATTTTTTCCAAGCTTAATTACAAGTCATACAATCATTACAAGTGATTTACAACATGATTCTAATGGATTTACATCATATTACAAAAACGTGCACTTGTATTGACTTTGACTTGTCTTTTCTCCAAGTTGAGATGCGCAAGTTAGGACATTTGGAGAGTGTCTATACCTAATCTAAAAACACTCAAGTAGAAGCATTAGACACCAATATGTGGAATGGTTAGTCATCATCAAAACACGGGTTTAGTCAATTTATACGTGAGTCAACATTGACCTAATTGACCTTGAGTCAACATTCTCCCCCTTTTTGAAGATGACAAACCATTCCATAAATGTATTGAAAGCTTTTAAGTAAAATCATACCTTCGGAGAAACCTAGGGGTTTCAATATGATTGAGCTCATATGCTCCCCCTCAAATGATGCGCACGGAGTTCTCATACACCCCTCAATTGATGCTATTTCTCCTGTATGGTTAGCTTTCATAACATTTATAGAATAATATGTCTTCTACTCATATATGTTCTACACATATATGTCTTCTCCCATTTACCTTCTCCCCTTTATATAGACATGTTTCTCCTCTTCATGTAAGACATGCCTTCTTCCTCTTTTGTCAAAAGAAGACATACCTTTCTCCCCCTTTGTCATTTCAAAAAGTGGGGGTATGAAGAAATAAGAAACACCACTTGTTAAAGGAAAGGAGATAACAAAAAGTTATATAGGGAGAGTAGAAGAGCATAGACAGGGGCTTGTCCAAGCATAAAAAAAAACACAAGTTAAAGCATGCACTTGAACAACCTAAAAATGCAAGATAAAGAGCTGCAGAAAAACAATATATCACAATTGTGACCCTCAAGATGACAGAATTTGCCCAAAAAGTACCAGGGCTCATGGCAAAGCGATGAGCCTTGCTCAGAAGGTTGTTTCTGCATAAAAACACTAGTCTTGCACCGAAAAATTGAAACTGGAGCAAAATCTGCATAAAAACCAAAAATACTCCAATTTCTACATACAATGTAGATCTATGTGCCCTGCATCACAATGTTATGCAAGCAACTCAAGATAGTAGATATGCAATTCAAGGAACTAGCTTGAGCATGTATGAGACAAGATACAAGCATAGCATATAGTAAAATACCAATAGATGAGAAATGTTACCAAATATAAACAAGGTTAGAACTACATGTAGTGAACTAGTAGTAGATGATATCACAAGTTAGAACTACTAGTAGGATCTAGATCATATCAAGAGATACCAAAAGATACACAAGATAAAGCAAGCTATGAGTAGATGTAGATATATATCCAAACAAAAAGATATGCAATTTTAGAAGCATGAAAGGATATAACTCACATACAAGTATGCACCATTACCAAAGGATGATTACCACTAAAAACCTCATGGTTGTATCAACACAAGATATACCCCTATATAGATGTAGCAAGTTAGAGTACAATGGAAGCAATTTTATACACAACCAAGAGATCCAAAGAGATCATCATCAAAACCTGCAAAACAACTCAAAGCAAGTAATTGCAAGATATAGATATACCACTTTAGAGCAAGTAGAGAGATAGAGTTGTATGCAAGATAGGAAATTTAAAGCATGGCAATGTGCATATATAAAGGTACCAAATGAGAGTGACAAAGAATAAGGCTATTGGTTGAGAAAATCTAGTTGAGAGGGAAATTCTCATTCAATAAGCCAAATGTATATTCTGTGCACAATGTTATCAATCGAGTTTTGTGTATTGACAACTCGACTGATGACAGCTGCTGGCAACACCCATTAGTGCCTATCGGTCGAGTTTCAAATAGGACAAACTTGACCGACAGAGCTGCTTTCAAAAAGCACATATATTTCATAAAAACATATTTAGAGGCATGCTGAAAATACAAATCATATCCAAGCATGTGTAAGCAAGTTTGCAATGCACTATAAAAGCATTTGAAATAGTTTTTGAGCAAGAGTGTGAAGAGAAACACAAAATACCACTTTTGATTCAAAAACCATATCTATAGTGCACACTATCTTGACAAAAACAAGTTAGTATTGGTTATAAGCAAGAGAAACATTACCTTTGTGGGCTTACCATTGCTTTTCCACTTGTTTTCACTTCATACACATCTCACCTTTCTTCTTTCATGTGGATTGAGAAGTCAATTTGCAACTCAATGTCTCAAGTCAATCCATTTGCAAGTACCTACAAGAAGAAATATAAAATGGTCCCCAATCATATTTTTGGGTCCGGAGGGGTTAGCATAGCAACCCAAGACCTAGTGCTCTTGTGTGCTTTCCTAAAAGGACAACAAGTAGAATAATGACCAATTTCATTGCAATAGTTGAATGTGCCCATAGTCTTGGAACTATAGGATTCTCCATGGAATATTGGAGGTCTTTTACCTTTGTTGTTCCTTTGACTACTATCATATCCTAAACCATGTCTACCAATTTGTTTAATAGTATGGTGTAGGATGTCATTAAGATTCCTTTTACCAACTAAGAATCTTTGCATAAAAGATCTCAAACTATCATTATCATGCATAAGATAAGTAATAGTAGAAGACAAATGATAGATATTATCTCTAGAATGCAAAAGATCATTTTCTAAGCAAAGAGATTTAGTTAAATAAGAATCTCTATCAATATGAAGAGAAGCAACATCATTCTCTCTACTAGTGGAACTAGAACAAGATTCATGCACATTGATTTTAGCAAGCAAGGATGCATTTTCTATTTCAAGCAAAGCAATCTTAGAAAAATAAACACCATTTTCAGATTCTAATCCTTACAAAATAAAATCTTTGTCCTTATTTTCAGATTTAAGAACATCAATATCATGTATGAGAGAATCAACAATTAAGGTATGCTCTTCATTAGAACTAGGCATAAGAGGTTGAGCTTTTAGAAATCTAATCTTATCAAGCAAACTAGCATTTCCAAGTTTAAGAGAATCTACTTGACTAAAACAATCATTTTTATCATCAAGCAAACAAGAATTAGAATGTTCAAGATCATCTAGTTCTACATGCAAATTATCAACAATTCTAGCAAGCTTTTTCTTTTGTCTTTTATAAGAATTAAGAGAGGCACAAGTACCATGAATAATATAAATCAAAGATTCTTTATCTAAAGAGTTTAGATTTACCTCACTTGAGTCCTTACTTGTTGATGCCATAAGAGCAAAATGGCATTCTCCTTCATCACTAGAGCTTGAGCTACCACTTGACTCTTCACTTGATTCTTTACTTGAGCTTGAGTTGGAGGAGTCATTTGAGCTTGAGTGACACTTATCTTCTCTTTTCTTGTGATGATGGGTCTTTATAACGTGTGAGCAATATATCTTGAAGTGACCCTTCTTTCCACACTTGAGGCACCAGATGGAGGAGGACTTGCCTTTATAGAGTTTTCCCTTGGAGTACATGGCATCTTTTTTAACTTGAGAGGATGGAGAAGCTTGTCCCATGATAGCTTCAATTTGAGCCTTCATTTCAACCTTCTTCATTCTCTTTAGCTCTTTCTTCTCTTATATTTCAATTTCTTTTCTTTTGTCAATTGTAGCTTCATGTGCTTGTAGATTTCCAATGAACTCTTCAATAGGGATATCCTTAAGAGACCTTACTTCTTCAATGGAAGTCACCTTGGGTTCCCACCTATTTGGAAGATTTCTAAGGATCTTTGAGTTGATCTCTCCTCTAGACATAGGATGACCTAGAACCGCAAAACCATTCACAATGGTGTTGAGCCTTGAGTACATGTTGGCAATCCTCTCCTCCTTTCCCATTTTGAAGTTCTCAAGCAGCCCTTTGAGCATGTATACTTTGCTTTCCTTCACTTGATCTGTCCCCTCATAAGTGATGCATAACTTTCTCCATACCTCATAGGCCATCTCACAAGAAGAAATCTGGTTGAACTCGGTGGAGGTCATGGAGGCACAGAGGATGTGCATGGCTCTAACATTCAAGGTTGCTTTCTTCAAGGTAACATCATCCCATTCTTCAATCTTTGTCTTTGGTAGTTTGTATGGGCTGTTCATCATTTTTCACATCTCAAGACTTGATCCTTGGATGTAGAATTGAAGCCTTCTTCTCCAATAGAGGAAATTTCTCTCATCAAAGATTAGTAGACTGATCAAGTATCTCCCTCCTTAGTAGTCACCCATCTTCTCCTACTTGTTGAAGTATGCTTGGAGAAGACATGCTCTGATACCAATTGTTAGATCCTAGATGGGTGATTAGATGCTCTAGAGGGGGTGAATAGAGCTGAATGCACTTGAACAAAATTCATTAGACCTTCAAGATATATCACAAGATAAAGTTGCTAAATAGGAAATTTGTGTGCAAGTAAAACATGCATAGCAAGGGAGAGAGGGATTTAACATATATCAATTGATAAACTATTTAGAGTGGTTCCATACTTCAAACTAGAAGTGAGTCAGTCCACTACCTAGAGAGGTCAACCTCTAGGATTTCTTAACCTTGCATCTTCATTATATTCATTATAAGAGATACAATACATGACCACCAAAAGACTTACATATCCAATACAAAGAGTATTCAACCTTACCAAGGACTTACCCACTTTGCAAGAGTCTTGCGTCTTCTTCCAAGGACTTACCTACTCTTGCACAAGTCTTTAGCCTTCAAGGAATTACCCACTCTTCTTGTATCTTCCACCTTTAACTTCACCTTCACTCGAAGAAGCTTCCACCAAGGACTTACCCACTTGAACAAGGAGACTTCTACCTTCACCAAGGGCTTACCCACTCTAGCTCCAAGTCTTCATCCTTGATCTTCACCAAGGGATGCCTTCCCTTGTTCTTCTTCACCTCTCTTAGCCAAGAGAGAGAACCTTCATCTTCATGGTTGAAAAGAGAGATAGGGTGGTGGTGGAAGTGAGAGCCTCACAAGATATACATGTAGGACTAGCTCTCTTATAGATTTCCTACTCACTCTCACAAATGTAGCAAGTGATTAAGCTTAGAGAGAGAAAGGAGGCTGTAGGAAGCACTCAACTATAGAATAGGAACCTCACATAGAGTTTTGCATTGAATGCTCAACCTTGGAATGAAGCCAAAGGGGTCTTATTTATAGTTGGGGATGCCTCTTCGCCTTTGGGAACACTTGAGAACAAAAACTAGTCATTTTGTGGCTTGCAACAGATATATTTTCACTTGTTGCAACTCCACAATGGCTAGAAGCACTTTTTTGCACTTTTCCGTACAATGCAATCGGTCGAGTTTCTTTAAGGATAACTCGACCGATAGAGTAAAAGACAAGACGATATTCAGACCATCGGTCGAGTTTGTCCTGGGGAAACTCGACTGACCAATGAAAATCGAATTGGTCAGGTACTCCATTGGTCAAGTTTTGTGAAGTGTAAACTCAATCGATCAAAAGTCATTTTCAAGATCCAATCAGGATCGGTCGAGTTCTCTGTATTGACAACTCGATCGATGAACAGCCTGATGTGAATTTTGGAAAATGGCTTTTGAGTTCTTAAACATTCAATCGAAGTGCTCCTAATTTTTTCCAAGCTTGATTACAAGTCATAAAATCATTACAAGTGACTTACAATATGATTCTAATGGATTTACATCATATTACAAAAACGTGCACTTATCTTGACTTTGACTTGTCTTTTCTCCAAGTTGAAATGCACAAGTTAGGGAATTTGGAGTGTGCCTATACCTAATTTGAAAACACTCAAGTAGAAGCATTAGACACTAATATGTGGAATGGTTAGTCATCATCAAAACATGAGTTTAGTCAATTTATACGTGAGTCAACATTGACCTAATTGACCTTGAGTCAACATTCTCCCCCTTTTTGAAGATGACAAACCATTCCATAAATGTATTGAAAGCTATTAAGTAAAATCATACCTTCAGAGAAACCTAGGGGTTTCAATATGATTGAGCTCATATGCTCCCCCTCAATTGATGCACATGGAGTTCTCATACACCCCCTCAATTGATGCTATTTCTCATGTATGGTTAGCTTTCATAACATTTATAGAATATTATGTCTTCTACTCATATATGTTCTACACATATGTCTTCTCCCATTTACCTTCTCCCCTTTATATAGACATGCTTCTCCTCTTCATGTAAGACATGCCTTTTTCCTCTTTTGTCAAAAGAAGACATACCTTTCTCCCCCTTTGTCATTTCAAAAAGTGGGGGTATGAAGAAATAAGAAACACCACTTGTTAAAGGAAAGGAGATAACAAAAAGTTATATAGGGAGAGTAGAAGAGCACGGATAGGGGCTTGTCCAAGCATAGAAAGAAACACAAGTTAAAGCATGCACTTGAACAACCCAAAAATGCAAGATAAAGGGCTGTAGAAAAATAATAAATCACAATTTTGACCCTCAAGATGACAGAATTTCCCCAAAAATTACCAGGGCTCATGGAAAAGCGATGAGCCTTGCTCATAAGGTCGTTTCTGTATAAAAGCACTAGTCTTGCACCAAAAACTGAAACTGGAGCAAAATCTACATAAAAACCAAAAATACTCCAATTTTTACATACAATGTAGATCTATGTGACATGCATCACAATGTTATGCAAGCAACTTGAGATAATAGATATGCAATTCAAGGAATAAGCTCGAGCATGTATGAGACAAGATACAAGCATAGCATATAGTGAAATACCACTAGATGAGCAATGTTACCAAATATAAACAAGGTTAGAACTACATGTAGTGAACTACTAGTAGATGATATCACAAGTTAGGACTACTAGTAGGATCTAGATCATAGCAAGAGATACCAAAAGATACACAAGATAAAGCAAGCTATGAGTAGATGTAGAGATATATCCAAACAAAAAGATATGCAATTTTAGAAGCATGAAAGAATATAAATCACATACAAGTATGCAGCATTACCAAAGGATGATTACCACTAAGAACCTCAAGGTTGTATCAACACAAGATATACACCTATATAGATGTAGCAAGTTAGAGTACAACAGAATCAATTTTAGACACAACCAATAGATCCAAAGAGATCATCATCAAAACCTACAAAGTAACTCAAAGCAAGTAATTGCAAGATATAGATATACCAATTTAGAGCAATTAGAGAGACAAAGTTGTATGCAAGATAGGCAATTTAAAGCATGGCAATGTGCATATATAAAGGTACCAAATGAGAGTGCCAAAGAATAAGGCTATTGGTTGAGAAAATCTAGTTGAGAGGAAAATTCTCATTCAATAAGCCAAATGTATATTCTGTGCACAGTGTTATTGGTCTTATTGGTCGAGTTCTGTGTATTGACAACTCGACTGATGACAGCTGCTGGCAACACTCATTGGTGCCTCTCAGCCGAGCTTCAAATAGGACAAACTCGACTGACAGAGATGTTGTCAAAAAGCACATATATTTCATAAAAACATATTTAGAGGCATGCTGAAAATACAAACCATATCCAAACATGTGTAAGCACGTTAGTAATGCACTATAAAAGCATTTGAAATAGTTTTTGAGCAAGAGTGTGAAGAGAAACATAAAATACCACTTTTAACTCAAAAACCATATCTATAGTGCACACTATCTTGACAAAAACAAGTTAGGATTGGTTATAATCAAGAGAAACATTACCTATGTGCTTACCATTGCTTTTCCACTTATTTTCACTTCATACACATCTCACCTTTCTTCTTTCATGTGGATTGAGAAGTCAATTTGCAATTCAATGGCTCAAGTCAATCCATTTACAAGTATCTACAAGAAGAAAGATGAAATGGTCCCCAATCATGTTTTTGGGTCCGGAGGGGTTAGCTTAGCAACCTAAGACCTAGTGCTCTTGGGTACTTTCCTAAAAGGACAACAAGTAGAATAATGACCAATTTCATTACAATAGTTGCATGTGCCCATAGTATTGGAACTAGAGGATTCTCCATGGAATATTGGAGGTCATTTACCTTTGTTGTTCCTTTGACTACTATCATATCCTAAACCATGTCTACTAATTTGTTTTGTAGTATGGTGTAGGATGTCATTAAGATTCCTTTTAACAACTAAGAATCTTTACAAAGAAGATCTCAAATTATCATTATCATGCATAAGAAAAGTAATAGTAGAAGACAAATGATAGATATTATCTCTAGCATGTAACAGATCATTTTCTAAGCAAAGAACTTTAGTTAAATAAGAATCTCTATCAATATGAAGAGCAGCAATATCATTCTCTCTACTAGTAGAATGAGAACAAGATTCATGCACATTGATTTTAGCAAGCAAGGAGGTATTTTATATTTCAAGCAAAGCAATCTTAGAAAAATAAACACCATTTTCAGATTCTAATCCTTTCAAAACAAAATCTTTGTCCTTGTTTTCAGATTTAAGAACATCAATATCATGCATGAGAGAATCAACAATTAAAGTATGCTCTTCATTAGAACTAGGGATAAGAGGTTGAGCTTCTAGAAATCTAATCTTATCAAGCAAACTAGCATTTTCAAGTTTAAGAGAATCTACTTGACTAAGACAATCATTTTTATCATCAAGCAAGCAATAATTTGAATGTTCAAGATCATCTAGTTCTACATGCAAATTATCAACAATTCTAGCAAGCTTTTTCTTTTTCCTTTTATACGACTTAAGAGAGGCACAAGTATCTTGAATAATAGCAATCAAAGGTTCTTTATCTAAGGAGTTTAGATTTACCTCACTTGAGTCCTTATTTGTTGATGCCATAAGAGCAAAATGGCATTCTCCTTCATCACTAGAGCTTGAGCTACCACTTGACTCTTCACTTGATTCTTCACTTGAGCTTGAGTTGGAGGAGTTACTTGAGCTTGAGTGGCACTTATCTTCTCTTTTCTTGTGATGATGGGTCTTTATAACTTGTGGACAATCTATCTTGAAGTGACCCTTCTTTCCACTCTTGAGGCACCAGATGGAGGAGGACTTGCCTTTGTAGAGTTTTCCCTTTGAGTACATGGCATCCTCTTTAACTTGATAGGATGGAGAAGCTTGTCCCATGATAGCTTCAATTTGAGCCTTCATTTCATCCTTCTTCATTCTCTTTAGCTCTTTCTTCTCTTGTCTTTCAACTTCTTCTCTTTTGTCAAGTGTAGCTTCATGTGCCTGTAGATTTCCAATGAGTTCTTCAATAGGTATATCCTTAAGAGACCTTGCTTATTCAATGGAAGTCACCTTGGGTTCCCACCTCTTTGGAAGAGTTCTAAGGATCTTTGAGTCAATCTCTCCTCTAGACATAGGATGACCTAGAACCACAAGACCATTCACAATGGTATTGAGCCTTGAGTGCATGTTGGCTATCCTCTCCTCCTTTCCCATTTTGAAGTTCTCAAGAAGCCCTTTGACCATGTAGACTTTGGTTTCATTCACTTGATCTGTCCCCTCATAAGTGATGCATAGATTTCTCCATACCTCATAGGCCATCTCACAAGAAGAAATCTGGTTGAACTCGGTGGAGGTCATGGAGGCACAGAGGATGTGCATGGCTCTAACATTCAAGGTTGCTTTCTTCAAGTTAACATCATCCCATTCTTCAATCTTTGTCTTTGGTAGTTTGTATGGGCTGTTCACCATTTTTCACATCTCAAGACTGGATCCTTGGATGTAGAATTGAAGCCTTCTTCTCCAATAGAGGAAATTTCTCCCATCAAAGATTAGTAGACTGATCAAGTATCTCCCTCCTTGGTAGTCACCCATCTTCTCCTGCTTGTTGAAGTATGCTTGGAGAAGACATGCTCTGATACCAATTGTTAGATCCTAGATGGGTGATTAGATGATCTAGAGAGGGGTGAATAGAGATGAATGCACTTGAACAAAATTCATTAGACCTTCAAGATATATCACAAGATAAAGTTGCTAAATAGGAAATTTGTGTGCAAGTAAAACATGCATAGCAAGGGAGAGAGAGATTTAACATATATCAATTGATAAACTATTTAGAGTGGTTCCATACTTCAAACTAGAAGTGAGTCAGTCCACTACCTAGAGAGGTCAACCTCTAGGATTTCTTAACCTTGCATCTTCATTATATTCATTATAAGAGATACAATACATGACCACAAAAGGACTTACCTATCCAATACAAAGAGTATTCAACCTTACCAAGGACTTACCCACTTTGCAAGAGTCTTGCATATTCTTCCAAGGACTTACCTACTCTTGCACAAGTCTTTAGCCTTCAAGGAATTACCCACTCTTCTTGTATCTTCCGCCTTTAACTTCACCTTCACTCGAAGAAGCTTCCACCAAGGACTTACCCACTTGATCAAGGAGACTTCTACCTTCACCAAGGGCTTACCCACTCTAGCTCCAAGTCTTCAACCTTGAACTTCACCAAGGGACGCCTTCCCTTGTTCTTCTTCACCTCTCTTAGCCAAGAGAGAGAACCTTCATCTTCATGGTTGAAAGAGAGACATGGAGGTGGTGGAAGTGAGAGCCTTACAAGATATACATGTAGGATTAGCTCTTTTATAGATTTCCTACTCACTCTAACGAATGTAGCAAGTGATTAAGCTTAGAGAGAGAGAGGAGGCTGTAGGAAGCACTCAATAATAGAATAGGAACCTCACATAGAGTTTTGCATTGAATGCTCAACCTTGGAATGAAGCCCAAGGGGTCCTATTTATAGCTAGGGATGCCTCTTAGCCTTTGGGAACATTTGAGAATGAAAACTAGCCATTTTGTGGCTTGCAACAGATATATTTTCACTTGTTGTAAATCCACAACGGATAGAAGCACTTTTTTGCACTTTTCCGTACAGTGCAATCGGTCGAGTTTCTGTAAGGATAACTCGACCGATAGAGTAAAAGACAAAGTCGATATTCAGACCATCGTTCGAGTTTGTCTTGGGAAAACTCAAACGACCAATGAAAATCGAATTGGTCAGGTACTCCATCGGTCGAGTTCTGTGAAGTGTAAACTCGACCGATCACAAGTCATTTTCAAGATCCAATCAAGATCAGTCGAGTTCTGTGTATTGACAACTCGACTGATGAACAACCTGATGTGAATTTTGGAAAATAGCTTTTGAGTGCTTAAACATTCGATCTAAGTATTCCTGGTTTTTTCCAATCTTAATTACAAGTCATACAATCATTACAAGTGATTTACAACATGATTCTAATGGATTTACATCATATTACAAAAACGTGCACTTGTATTGACTTCGACTTATCTTTTCTCCAATTTGAGATGCACAAGTTAGGGCATTTGGAGTGTGTCTATACCTAATATGAAAACATTCAAGTAGAAGCATTAGACACCAATATGTGGAATGGTTAGTCATCATCAAAACACAGGTTTAGTCAATTTAGACGTGAGTCAACATTGACCTAATTGACCTTGAGTCAACATTCTCCCCCTCTTTGAAGATGACAAACCATTCCATAAATGTATTGAAAGCTTTTAAGTAAAATCATACCTTCAGAGAAACCTAGGGATTTCAATATGATTGAGCTCATATGCTCCCCCTCAATTGATGTGCATGGAGTTCTCATACTCCCCCTCAATTGATTCTATTTCTCCTATATGGTTAGCTTTCATAACATTTATAGAATACTATATCTTCTACTCATATACGTTCTACACATATATGTCTTCTCCCATTTACCTTCTCCCCTTTATATGGACATGCTTCTCCTCTTCATGTAAGACATGCCTTCTTCCTCTTTTATCAAAAGAAGACATACCTTTCTCCCCCTTTGTCATTTCAAAAAGTGGGGGTATGAAGAAATAAGAAACACCACTTGTTAAAGGAAAGGAGATAACAAAAAGTTATATAGGGAGAGTAGAAGAGCACATATAGGGGTTTGTCTAAACATAGAAAGAAACGTAAGTTGAAGCATGCACTTGAACAACCCAAAAATGCAAGATAAAGAGCTTTAGAAAAATAATAAATCACAATTTTGACCCTCAAGATGACAGAATTTGCCCAAAAAGTACCAGGGCTCATGGAAAAGCGACGAGCCTTGCTCAGAAGGTCGTTTCTGCATAAAAAACACTAGTCTTGCACCAAAAATTGAAATTGGAGCAAAATCTGCATAAAAACCAAAAATACTCCAATTTCTACATACAATGTAGATCTATGTGTCCTGCATCACAATGTTATGCAAACAACTCAACATAGTAGATATCCAATTCAAGGAATAAGCTTGAGCATGTATGAGACAAGATACAAGCATAGCATATAGTGAAATACCACTAGATGAGCAATGTTACCAAATATAAACAAGGTTAGAACTACATGTAGTGAACTACTAGTAGATTATATCACAAGTTAGGACTACTATTAGGATCTAGATCATAGCAAGAGATACCAAAAGATACACAAGATAAAGCAAGCTATGAGTAGATGTAGAGATATATCCAAACAAAAAGATATGCAATTTTAGAAGCATGAAAGGATATAACTCACATTCAAGTATGCATCATTACCAAAGGATGATTACCACTAAGAACCTCAAGGTTGTATCAACACAAGATATACACCTATATAGATGTAACAAGTTAGAGTACAACAAAAGAAATTTTAGACACAACCAAGAGATCCAAATAGATCATCATCAAAACCTGCAAAGCAACTCAAACCAAGTAATTGCAAGATATAGATATACCAATTTAGAGAAATTAGAGAGACAAAGTTGTATGCAAGATAGGCAATTTAAAGCATGGAAATATGCATATATAAAGGTACCAAATGAGAGTGCCTAAGAATAAGGCTATTGGTTGAGAAAATCTAGTTGAGAGGGAAATTCTCATTCAATAAGCCAAATGTATATTCTGTGCACAGTGTTATCGTTCGAGTTCTGTGTATTGACAACTCGACTGATGACAACTGTTGGCAACACCCATTGGTGCCTATCAGTCGAGTTTCAAACATGACAAACTTGACCGATAGAGATGCTGTCAAAAAGCACATATATTTCATAAAAACATATTTAGAGGCATGTTGAAAATGCAAATCATATCCAAACATGTGTAAGCAAATTAGTAATGCACTATAAAAGCATTTGAAACAGATTTTGAGCAAGAGTGTGAAGAGAAAGCCTACCTCATGTTTCCTGCTGTCCCCCTGGCCACCTTGCTTTCCAGCCTTGGTGACTCTGCTCCGTCCTATCCCTAGGCCAATGAGCTCCATGCTCTTGGTATGTCTTGGGCTGAGCAGAATGCCCATTGGCTCGGTCGCGTGTTCGGTCCTCCTGCTAATGAGGAGATTCCTGACCAGGGTGATGATGTCAAGGCTGATGATGATGACTACAGTGATGGCGAGGACGCTTCAGATGATGGTGATGGTGATGGTGATGGTGCTGGATTTGGTGATGAAGGCACTACTGCTGCACCTTCTGATGGAGACAAGGACTATGAGCCAGGAGCCGATGATGATGACGTCGTTGATATAGATAGTTTAGATGTCTAGCTTGTTTCTTAATTTGTAGTCTAGCATGCTGATCATATACATCTTTCTAGGCTATTTTGTATAAGAAACATCTGGGCACATTTATTTGAGTTGTACTATTTTATCTTCTGTTTTCATCGCTTCTTGCTTGTAGTTGTTTTTCTAAGAACATGCATATGAGTTGTCATCTATGTGTTGTGCACTCTTGCTATTTACTCTGATATATATTATGCTTTGGTTCCATCTTTCACCATATTTTGATTATGAATGAGATTGTATGTTGCTTTCGTCTCTATTTGCCATATGATATGAGATTGCTTGTATGTATATTTGGTTGATTGTGTTTTAGAGAAGATCTGGTTTTATGCTCTTCTACCCCCCTACTTTTTGATAATGTCAAAAGGGGGAAAGATATTTCACTGGTTTGAAACTCAATCATATTGTTATTCATTGTTATACTATTGCTTATTGCTTATGAGATCCTTTTCGTGTTCATTTACTATTTTATCATGTGACTTGCAAAAGGACCACATAGTGCATATATGCTATGACTGCTATGTGTAGATAGACTAACCATGTAGGTTAGAATAAGCATAGATTGAGTGGGAGCAATTCACATTATTCACATCATGAATCTCCTTAATTCACAAGGCAAAGGTATAACTTCTATATCCTTTTCAATATGTTTGAGGAATAGTTTGTCATTGTCAAAAAGGGGGAGAATGTTGACCTAGAGGTTATACATTGTCCATATTTTGATAATGACTTAACCATTCCATTCATATGTATCTAATATGTGTATTAAAGATTGATTTCAGATGTTAGGTACAAGAAAAGGATAAAAAATCCAAAGCCCTAGCTTGGCTCAAGTTCAAGTCAAAAGATCTATAAGTGTGCATTTTTGGAAATCTATGTAAATGACCTTAGAACATTTTTGTAATCATTTGTAATAATGAATTGACTTGTAACTTAGTTGAGAAAATTGATTGGGACACTAAACACCAAGCTTTAATCACTTTAGATGCACTTTAGAAAATTCACCACCGGCAGTCAACCAGTTGAGTTGCAAACTCGACCGATCCTCTTGGATCAAGTTTATGAAGATAGCATCGGTCGAGTTGTGGTTTCACAGAACTCGACTGATCGAGTACCTGACCATATCGGTCTTCAATGATCGTTCAAGTTTCCCTAGGATAAACTCGACTGATAGTTTGAATATCGGCTTTGTCTTTTGCTCTATCAGTCGAGTTACCTTTATTGAAACTCGACCGATTGCACTGTACAGAATTTGCAGAAAAAGTGATTGTGACCGTTGATGTGTGTTTTGAGCAAAAATAGAGTCGTTTCTTTGAGCAAAAATGGCTATATTTCATTTCTAAGTGTCCCACAACTTAAAGGGGCACCCTCAACTATAAATAGGACCTCTTGGAGTTCATTCCAAGGTTGCTCATTCACTACATGCTTGTTCCTAGCCTAGTTGATAGTGTTCTAACCCTTTGAACACCTTTCTCTCTCTACCTTCAAGTCAAATTTGTGAGTATGAGTGAGATAGGTTCCTTTATAAGAGAGCTGCTCCTTGTAATGATGTAAAGCTCTCCTCCATCTTCCTACCCTTTTTGCTATTGAAGAAAAGGTTGAAGATCTTCTCCGAGTGAAGGAGAAGAGGTTGTTGTTCTTCAAGGTTGAAGAAGGCAAGGTGTTCTAGATCTCCAAATGAAGGAGATAGTCAAGGCAAGCGCTCAAGAAAGATAGGTAATCACTTGAAGGCTGAAGACTTGAAGAAGGAGTGAGCAAGTCCATGTTGATAGCTGAAGACTCTATGATTCAAGTGGGTAAGCTCCTTCTATAGGTTGAAGATCTTTGCTTGAGGTACTAAGTCCTTGGATGTGTGGTTGTTGTGTCTTGTAATCTTATGATGGAACATAAGAGTACCAAGATTGTAAATCCTAGAGATTGACCACCTCTAGGTAATGGACTGACATTGTTCCTAGTTAGGATGTGGAACCACTCTAAACCACCTATCCGAGTGCTTGCTCTTCCTTGTCTCTCATCCTTGTTGTGATTGCTAGCTAAGACATCAATTTTGCTGTTTGTTTAAGTTTCTGTACTTAATATAATTTGGTGGTTTAATCCTTTTTGTGAGAATTGTGAAACTCTATTCACCCCCCCTCTAGAGCCCTTGATCCAACACATTCATGAAGCTTTTCACGATGATGTCGATCAAATGCAACTTCATATGATATTCACAGGTTGATATTGCATGAGATGCAAAAGTCCATAGGTGGTTAGTATTCCTTTGTGACTCCAGATGATTACAATAGTATGGCCATAACCAATGCTTATGTGTTTGTGGATTGCATGTATATGGTTTGTGACTATGGATATAGTATGTATATGATACATATTATAAGTATGTTGTGTTTGGATATGTATATGTATTTATATATAAACCCCCCCCAAATAAAATATTAAGTCTCAGATGCTTTCCATAAATAGCACACATGAAAAGCTTGATCATCATGGTGCGTTGTCTATCTCATAGAAGTGTGATGGTAGATATGTGGGTTTGCATTAGCAAGGTGCATATTCTAACATGTTGGCATATGGATTGGGCTTAACAATTGGCAAGTGTTGCCTACCTAAATGATCAACTTGTGGGTGATAACCCTAGATGGCTCATGATTTTGATGAAATATGGATCTTGACTCACTAGAAGGTTGTTCATTACAATCTTCTGAATTGGTAGAGAGGGACATTAATTCAACAAAAGTAGTGGGAGTGATAATTAATTAAATGCCTAATTAATATCTTCAAAACTTTATCAAATCAAAATATTGACTTGTGCAAATATTTTCTTATAGAATGGAAAACAACAAATATAAATTTTTGTTGTGATCAGTCTTTGAGAAGAAAAAACTTAATGGGAATAACTTCTACAACTGGCTCAAGACTCTGAGAATCAGTCTCACTCATGAGTGTAAGTTCTATGTCCTAGACACACCATTTCCAGAGGAACCAATTCCGAACGCACCTAAGGTAGAAAGGAATGTTTATCGGAAGCATGTTGATGATGCCATAGACATATAATGCCTCATGTTGTGCTCCATGAATCATGAGCTACATAAGCAACTTGAGAACATGGGAGTTATAGAGATTGTCACACATCTCTATAACATGTATCAAGAACAAGAAAGGCAAGAGAGGTATGATGTCTCCAAGGCATTGTTTAAGTGCATCATGGTAGAGGGTGATCCAGTAGGGCCCCATGTACTCAAATTAATTGGGTTTTTGGAAAGCCTAGCAAGACTGAGATTTCGTTTAGAACAAGAGTTGGCCACAGATGTGAACTTGCAATCGTTGCCGGAATCATATAGCCAATTTGTCATGAACTACAATATGAACAACTTTGACAAGCCGTTGACAGAGTTGCTTGGCATGTTGAGAATGACTGAGGGACAAATGAAGAAAGACAAGCTTAAGTCTGTGTTGGTCATCGACAAAGGAAAAGGGAAACCCAAGGGTAAAGGTAAAGCAAATAAGTGTTCTAGTTCTAGTCAAAAGTCTAAATCTTCTGCACTTAAAGCAAAGGGAGGTGTAAGTAAAGAAGGCACATGTCAACATTGTCACCAGCCTGGACATTGGAAAATGAATTGCCCTATTTAATTAGAGGAATTGAAGAACATGAAGAAGGGGATAGAGGTATCCACTTAAGGTATTTATTTTGTTGAGATAAATTTATGTACTTCATCATCTTGGGTACTAGATGTTGGATGTGGATCTCATATTTATTCAAATATACAAGATCTAAAAAGAAGTAGACCCTTGTTGAAGGAAGAAGTAGAGCCCAATGGAGCAAGAATTGTTGCCACTGTCATAGGAACCTACTATTTATCTATGCCAAGTGGGCTTGTAATAGAGTTAGATAACTGCTATTTCATATGCACTATAAATAGGAACATTATTTTTGTTTCTTATTTGGAAAAGAATTGATTTAAACTACACTTTAAGAATGGTCAATGTTCTATTTCTAAAGATGAGTTCTTTTATGGAAGATCCCCTATATATTATGCTCTTTACTTATTAGATCTTGAGACAAATGTATATAACATAAATACTAAAAGGCTTAAACTCAATGATTGAAACAAAACATATCTTTGGCACTGCCATCTAAGGCACATAAACGAGAAACACATTTCTAGACCCCATAAAGATGGTTATCTAGACTCTTTTGACTTTAAATCAATAGAGACATGTGAATCTTGTTTTTTGGGCAAGATGACAAAGAATCCTTTCATTGATCACAATGAAAGAGCAAGCGATCTATTAGGACTCATACATATTGATGTATGCATATCTTTTAGAACAAATTCTAGAGGTCATTACCAATACTCCATTACCTTCACTAGTGATCTCAGTAGGTTTGACTATGTATTCCTCTTGAAACACAAGTCAGAATCCCTTGAAAGGTTCAAGGATTTTATGAATTAAGTACATAATCATATTGGTAAAAGTATTAAGTCACTTTGATCCAATCGAGGTGGAGAATACTTAAGCCAAGAGTTGGAGGACCTTATGCGAGCCTGTGATATCATATCACAATGGACTCCACCTGGAACACCAAGACATAATGGTGTGTCAAAAAGAAGGAATCACACATTACTAGATATGGTGCGATCAATGATGAGTTTTGTTGATCTTCCAATTTAGTTTTGGGGATATGCACTTGAAACCGCCACATTTACACTCAATCGTGTACCTTCTAAATCGATTTAAAAGACACCATATAAGATATGGCATGGGAAACATCCCAAATGTGTCTTTTATGAATATTTGGGGTTGTGAAGCTTATGTAAGAAGATAGTTTCATGAAAAGGTTGGACCAAAATCAGATAAATGTTACTTTTATTGGATACCCCCAGGAAACTAGGGGTTACTACTTATACCACCCATATGACAACAAAGTAGTTGTTGCCAGAAATGTTGTATTCCTAGAAAAGGAAATTATTTCCAAAGGAAGTAGTGGGAAAAAAGTAGAGTGCAAAGAAGTTCAAGACCAACAAGAAAACATAGAACCTTTAGAAGTACAAGAGGTACATGAAGACTCACAAACTCTTATGGGTTCTCAAATTTCTCATTTAACATATGAACCTCGTAGATCTAGTAGGACACACCTGGAGCCCAAAAGATTTGCATATCTTGTGACTCAAGAAGGCGATGAGTTGGTCATAGATGATGAGACAACAACCTACTTAGTTACTATTGAAGGATCATATTCTAAAAAATGGCTTGAATCCATAAGATCTGAGATGGACTCCATGTATGCCAACATGGTATGGACCTTAGTGGATCCACCCGAAGGGATAAAACCCATAGGGTGCAAGTGGATCTTCAAGAAGAAGACTGACATGGATGGTAATGTACAAACCTATAAATGTTGATTGGTTGCAAAGTGTTTCAGATAGATTCAAGGTGTTGACTATGATGAAACCTGTTCTCCAGTTGCCATTGTTAAATACATCAGGATCATGCTTTCCATTGCAACTTATCATGACTATCAGAATTGGTAGATGGATGTTAAAATCACATTCCTTAATGGGAATCTTCTTGAGGATGTGTATATGACATAACTTGTGGGTTTTATTAATCCAACAGATGCAGATAAAGTTTGTAGGCTACAACAGTCAATCCATGGATTAAAGCAAGAATCTCAGAGCTAGAATATTCGATTTGATGAAACAGTCAAAGAGTTTGGCTTCAATCAAAATGAAGATGAACCATGTGTTTACAAGAAGGTTATTGGGGGCATGATTGTATTTATCATATCTTATGTAAATGACATACTATTGATGGGGAATGACGTCCCTGCTTTATAGAAAGTACAGACCTGGTTAGGAAATACATTCTCTATGAAAGACTTAGGAGAAGTGTACTATATTCTAGGAATCAAGATCTATGGAGATACATCTAGAAGGCTTCTTGGACTTAGTTAGAGCACATACATTAACAAAGTGTTGAAGAGGTTCAACATGGAGAACTCAAAGAGAGGCAACCTGCCCATGTCTCATGGTGTTGCTATTTTTAGAGCACAATGTCTCCCAGTTCTTGTGAAGAAAGGGAGCACATGAGTAAGATTCCATATGCTTCTACAATTAGTTCTATCATGTATGCAATGCTATGTACTCATCCATATGTCTTGTATGCTTTGAGCATGACAAATAGATATCAGTCAGATCTCGATGAGAATCAATAGACTTCTGTAAAGAACATCCTTAAGTACTTGAGAAGAACTAAGGATCGATTCCTTATTTACAGTGGTGAGGAAGAGTTAGTGATAAAGGGTTACACTGATGCAAGCTTCCAAACCAACAAGTATGATTATCAATCACAATCATGTTTTATGTTTTGCCTTGATGGTAGAGATGTAAACTAGAAGAGTTCCAAGCAAGAGACAATTGTAGATTCTACAATGGAGGTTGAGTATATAGCTGCATCCAATGCATCAAAGCAGGTTGTTTGGATCAAGAAGTTCATCTCAGAACTTGGGTTAGTTCCAAGCATCAGTGAGGTAATCGAGCTATATTGTGACAATAATGGAGCTATTGCGCAAGCTAAAGAACCTAGATCACATCAATGTTCCAAGCATATACAAAGACAATTTCATCTCATATGATAAATTTTACAACAAGGAGATGTGAAGATTTGCAGAGTACCAACCGAGAGCAATGTGCTTGACCCCTTTATAAAAGCACTTTCGCAGCAAAAGCATGAAGGCCATGTTAGATCACTTGGGATTAAGTTCATGGGTGATTGGCTTTAAGTGCAAGTGGTCTGTTGGTATGTATGCCCAGAGAGCAATCATATGATGATTGTAATGGCATATCTTGTAAATGATTTAATTAATAATAAATGCAATCTTCAAATTTATTTTGTTATTCAATTATGAGATAATAATGTAACATAATAATTATCTAAAAAATGATATTACTAAATGACGTATGTCTTTAGGTTGAGGACCTGAACAATGAGATCATACAGATGTTAAGAGTATATGCATTCTTATTATGTCCCTAGTTAGATGTTATAGTGGAAGGCTAATAGACAACAATAGCACATAATAATAGAGTGTGCATTGGTTGATGATAGAATCTCATTAGTCATTATATGTGATATCAAATCAAGCAAATAGATACTTGTTGGAGAATAGTGTATCAGACCGACTCACCTTGAGAATGACATATGGAACCATGATAAGTTGTCAGCTTCATCTCTCATTGTGATGGTGGTGATTTTGGTTCTTAGACCTGAAGTCATACACTCATCACATGTCATTCAGTGTGCTTTGACATCATCCATCGTGATCCTGAATAAGGGTTGCCATAAAGGTGGTACTCGGGTGCACTATGACACATGGGGATTACTGTGAGTGATGTAGATGAGATTTGTCCCTCCTACAGGAGTATGATATCCTGGCCATTTGATCAACGAGACTGATAAATGCATGTCCATGCTGGTGTGAATCAATATGTGATATTGAGTTTACAATGTATCTCAAACAGTCTGCTCTATTTCAAGAAACATAGATTGAATGTTGAAGAGGATGGTGATTACATGCCCTGAGTTCAATCCGGATAACAAAGAGAAAGGAACTATACATTCACTGTTACACTAGTCATTGATGATATGTTAAGTTGTTCTCCAACTTCTCCAATTACTTTGGTAGCAATGAAGTCTTCCTAGATACTAGTCATTACTTGTGAAATCATAATATGATTATGAATCTCACTACCAATGTAATGTGGAGCCTACCGCATCACAAGCATCAGATATGTTTGGAATAGGATTATAATTTTGGATGTCATTGGAAATGTTCCGAATCAAAGTTATTACTAAACCACTTAGGTAATATGTTAATATTGGAATATAATCTTAGGTAATCAGTTATAATGTTTAAACCAATTAATTAGACTTTGGCTGAGTACTCCCAAGCAATTTGCTAAAGGATGATGAATGTTAGTTAATGAATTAATGTGACGAATTGGTTAATTAATTAATTCTAGAATACTCCTTTCGATAGTCCACGAGCAGCTTGTTTTAATTATAGTGGCAACCTTTTTGTTTTCCCAAGGGTTTTGGAAAACCTTGCTTCCTTTCTATGCTATTCATAAGGGTGTGATGGTCGGATTTTGGTTTACACTAACGCACATATGATGAGGTTATGCTCTTGCACGTGAACCCTAGCCATCATCATCCCCAAGAGAGAGAGAAGGAGAGCAACCGATGTTAGCACGTCATCAAGTAGAAGGTTGCACCTTCCTTTCAGCTTCAGAAGCGTGACATGGAGTTCCACTCCATCTGCGTGGATGAAGTAGAGACACAGATGTTGAGTTGCTTATGCTCAGAGGACAGTTGAGGACCGTATGTGCATGCTAGGAGCGACGCACATCATCGAGCTAAGGGATGTCACTGGACCTGCTTCGTGACAAGGTATATCCTTGTCCCCTCTTTTTGAATATGATGTCATCGACAAGATCCTCGAGTAGGGTACGTGGAGAAAAAAATATTGCTTCAATTGTGCCTGACGCCTCCACAAAAAACCCAACAATAACATGTTGTAATAGACCATAATTACACAACATAGACTAACCTATTGTAATATGTCATATTCACACAACATGCATTCACATGTTGTAATAGGTACATGTTGTAATAGACCACAATAAAACAACATGTTGAAACCTATTGTTATATACCAAGATCACACAACAGGCTCCAACATGTTGTTATATACTGTAATTACACAACATGTTGTGACCCGTTATAATAGCCACACATGATAAATCATTATAATAGATCACCATTACTCAAGGTAGACTAACCCATTGTAATATACCTTTATCACACAACATGAGTTTACTTGTTGTAATAGCTACATGTTGTAATAGACCACAATCACACAACACGATGCAACATGTTTTTATATACCAAGATCATACAACAAAGTCTGACTTGTTTTTATATACTATAATTATAAAACACACTCCAACATGTTGTATAATCACATATGTCCTTGTTATTCAACAAACCCCCTTAATATAAAAGTACAAAATCTTATGATCGCCTTGAGCCCTTGACTTCCTCTTTTTTAATTTGATACGATGTATACATCCTCTTTTGCCCTGTCATTCATATTTCTAAAATATATTGCTAGGGCTTTTGTGGATACATCTCTAATCTTAACATTTTCTTTCAACATAACGTTATTTCCAACTCTTAATTAACCGAATGACTATAGATATCATAATAAACTTGTTGTTCTTTTACAAAAGCACCTAATTCGTAAATATTTATTTTATTTAAAATTATATGTTAAATATGAAATATATTACTGACAAATTGTATTTTCATTGTATTTTTTCTTGAAATGTGTACTGTAAGTCATTTTCTTATTTTCAATAAAATTCTGCATTTCTGAAAAATAAAATACATATTTACTAAATAGGAAACCAAAGTATTTGAAAATATTTACTAAATACATATTTGAAAATATACACATTGCAACTTGAAAATCCTGGATTTTATTGAAATTCCTCAACAACCCAATGTATACTAAACATGTATGTTTGGCCTTTTGTGTCATTCCAAACATTCTTTGGTATACACATTGTAGCTTGGAAATCATTCTCCGCACAACTACACTCATACGATATTATTCTAGATATAACTTTTCACAAAAGTTTTGAATGGTTGAACATAATAGATTAAATACAACAACCCAAGATACTTTTGAACTCCACAACGAATATTCTTTATTTTTAGAACATGTAAAAATTTTGAACTCTCACGCTCTAGACATGATAATTTTTCCTTTTAAGAACGATTGTGGTTATATAATTTTTTTGACTTCAAACTTATCCTTCTCTTTATGCCAAGATGTTGTGAAGCTTTCCATTGGAATTCTAGGTTGTGGTCAAAATTTCCATGTTTGTGCTCTTCTAGGATTAATGCATCATTGTCATTTACTTCAATTTAATCTAAAAAATTATTGTATAGGAAACATCTAAATTAATCTACAACAACCTGACATAACATGTGTTTTCTTTCTAATCAGTTAACACAAAATTAAGAGATAAGAGGTATTCATTACTACATTTGGTAAGAAGTTTAGGTATAATGTGTTTCTTTACTAATTTTTTTTTTCATGCAGTGGGTACTATATTTCTTACCATTATGAACATTTATGTTATTCTTTAGAATCTCATGCATATAGTTTCACAATTTTTACATTTTCTAATTGGATCCTATAAAGAAGAAAAGTCTTAGATTCTTTTTATTAGAGTAATGTCTTCTATTATGGAAATTATGAGGAATATGGAAAGACACATCGATTCTATTTATTTTGCATCATCTTCTAACTATGAAAAAGAGAGATGTATGTTATATATATTTATGGAAAGATACTTACAATCCATAATATCTACACAGAGTGTGAAAATAAAATTGTATCAGTAGTATTGTATATGTATCTTTTTTAATTTTTGAATATTTATGTGTACTATGACTAATGTTTTATTTATCATTATGTAATGGTTTGAATATTTAAATGTACAATACTTTTCATAGCATTTTTAGTTTTATATTTTGTATCATTGTTGCTACTCTAATTAAAAAAAATTAACATGTCTCGTTGGAATATTTGGGTGAATTTCATTTTTCACAAGCTTTTTCTTGTATCTCTTTCTTTCCTTTTTTTCTCTCTTTTGTACTATGTTTGCCTATAATTTTGCGTTTTTAGTACTATATCTGATATCAATGTGTATTGCTTATCATCATGAGCATCAATGTTATTGTTTAGAATCTTTATGCATAGAGTTTGACAATTTTTACATTCTACAATAATTTTATTGGATCCTATAAAGGAGTAAAATCTTCAACTCTTTTTACATGAATAATGACTTCAATTATGGAAATGATGAGGAATATGGAAATACATATTGATTCTAATTATGTTGCATATTTATTCTAACTATGAAAATACAGACATATGTTACATATATTTACAGAAAGATACTTACAATTCGTAATTTTTACATAGAAAAAATATAAAAAGGATAAAATAAATTTACCAATAATATTGTTTATGCAATGTTAATTATATATGCAATGCTATGGATGTAAGGTTGATCTTGAATTTTATCTTTAAGAGAAAATATGTTAGAATACTCTTGAACTATTAGCACATCGAAATGTTATTTCTGTTTATCTCATATTTAGTTTACATAGTCTTCAAAGTAGTTGAACAACACAAATTGTGGGTATTATGTGTTGAAGTACATGAGAGACATCGTTGATGTGAGAATTAGAAATATTCATGAATGTGTAAGCTACTAATCATTATATTCTTTTAGTTTGTTCAAATTTCCAAATACATTGAATATATGACAATATGTTGATATATTTGACATATGTTTGTAGTATTATTCAAAGTATATTGCTTGTTGCTTCAACCAAGAAGAGATTGACAAGGTCTGAAATGAGTGGGCAGCATGTGTTCTTGAGCAAACATAGGATTATGTGACATGAGGGGGGACCTATGTTCTTTAGCATAGACCAATGTGTGAAACTTTTTTTAGTTAATTTTCAGTTTGGTTCTAGAGTGTGTACTCACTATTTTATATTATTGAATCTTTGTATGGATGATTTATTTATTAAACACAATGCATTTTTTTCCAAAGTTTGATGAAAATTCTGCTGAATATTGTGCTTGTTTGTGAAATGAAAAAAAGATATTTTCATATTTATTATTATCTTTTAAATATGTTCATTTGATCAATAAAATTGGTTCGATGTGACCTGTCAAACTCTAAACAAATATAACAATTAATAATATGTTGTAAAAGGTGTGATACTACAACAAACAACACATGTTGTGTTATCCACACCTATTACAATAGGTGTGTCTGGAAAATGGACCCCTATTACAATAGGTGTGTCTAGTGAACTACAACATGCACCACCTATTGTATAAAATGTGTATATTACAAAAGGCACATAATATGTTGTATAAGCACTCATATTACAATGGGTGTATTTATAGAAAGACAACATGCTTCAACTATTGTATAAATGTATATATTGCAACAGGCGCATTACACATTGTAAAAACACATGCCTATTACAATGAGTGTGTTTAGTGAAAGACAACATGATTCAACTATCGTATAATATATATTACAACAGGTGCACTGCATGTTGTAAGAAACACCCCTATTACAACAAGTGTGTTTAGTGAAAGACGACATGCTTCAACTATTATATAATATATATTATAATGAGCACACCACATGTTGTATAAAGCATCCATATTACAATGGGCCATTCATTGAAAGGAAACATGTTTCAACTATTATATAAAATACATGTATTATAACATGCACGTCACATGTTCTATAAAGCATCCCCCATAAGACCACGTGATCTAATATACGGTTAACACCTATTATAAAATGGAAAATTGAATTGTTGTAAAAAATGTTTTCTGTAGTAACGTATCCCCTTCCAACATCTATTGATGGTACATGCACCACTCCCAAGGCATTGAAAATATACCGTATGATCCTAAAATTGAAAGAACATTCCACCATATAATCCACACCAATCAGATCAGGATGGCTCAAGAAGATGAAATCCAATGGTGAATAGTGCAAGCCTTGGTTGTTGAAATGGTAGATATGATATTTGAATCATATGCGGATGCACTTGCCACCTTGTAACATCACCTAACAAGGATTAGAGTGACAAAAATAGCTCAAGGGTTTCTCGATCCCATTGACTTCCAAGGCATTGCATCCTATCGTCCCCCCTTCTATCACTACCCCTCAATTTGAAATCCATATACAATGGATTACTATGCTTCAAGCAAGCACATTTTCTAGAAGTATAGGTGAAAAATATCAAGACCATCTCCAACATTTCACCGATATATGTGCCTTATTGAAGGTTCCAGACATTTCAGATGATGCCCTCAAACATCAACTTTTAAAATACTCACTAACAAATCTTTTCAGTTCCTAGTAAAATGCCATGGAAGGCTATCACATCACCACCTGGGAGGCCCTATAATCTAAATTTGTTGAAAATAGTACCCCATCCCTTATTTATTAAATATGGGGGTAGATTACACAATTTAAAATGTTCCATGAGGAAACATTTGGGTGAAGTATGGGAATGATTCAAAGAACTACTTTGTTGTTGTCCACATCACAATGGTCCCCTAGTATAGTTAATTGAGACAATTTATAGAGGTGTGGACCTAAATACCAAAGTCTTTCTTGACACTTCCCTAGGAGGAAGCTTCATGTTTCAAAATTTTTATAATGCTTGGGAAGTTTTCAAACAAAGCATTGAAACCCAAGCCCAATCCTCTTGAGGGCGGGGGTACTCAAGGTTTTCAAGTCCAAAGATAGCTATGAGCCTAAGTCAATTGCCAAAAGCCTCAAGATGTGTCATGGAATCGGAATCCCAGTCCCATGAACCAAACAAATACCAAAGACAACGTGTGGAAGTGTAAAATGCCTAGAATACCTGAACAAATAACAAGATAAAAGGCGCCAACGATATCTCAACATTCAATAAGTTATATTAAGTAACATTCTTTATTATAGGATTCTCATTTACAAATTAAGATACAAGTTCACACAAGTCTGATCATGTATGCTAGGGATCTTACAACAAGTACACCTAACATAGCTTACCAAGCCCATCAACTGCTAGCCATCTCTAAACCTACAAAATACGTGAAATAAGGCGGGTCAAGCACACGAGGTGCGGAGTACAGGGCTAAAAGATACATATACATAAGCTTTGCATAATTTGAAAATATTTGTAGAAGTAACGAACAAGAAGTAAACAAGTTAACTATTAAGCAAAATGAGAACCCGTGTTTTATGTCATTTCACTCCAATTATACCATCATTATCATGTATTGTAAGGCCTTTGATCAGCTTCCCATTGGAAGGATCCATAAGGGTGCCCAAGATTAGCTAAACCTTTTATATGCGAGGGACCTCAATAACCAAAGTCATTGAGCAAAACCCTATTTCAGCATTTGTATAATGGAGTTTTCTATATTATGTGTACATGTTATAAAACAACGAGACGACACAATCATTGAGTACATACTAGAACAGTACATGGAAATATTTGAGCAAGTAAACAAGCATACATAGTATCACATTTCAAGAAAGAAAGTCATAGTCATATAATTATTAAGGCACATACATGATTCATAGATTCATAACCTAATTCATCCTTGACCATCTTGCCTCAAGCCAAACCTAATTAAGCACAACATTGCATACTTGTATTAGATTCTCATCATTAACCCGAACTAGATTCACTTTAGGGTTTTGGCTATATTAGGTTCAAGGTTGCTTATTGGTACATTAGATGATCTTTTAATGATCTAGAGGTCAGCATGGACGTCTGATTCAAGTTTCAATTCATTTTGAGGTTCCATGCATTTTATACAATCATTTCAAGGTTCATGTCACATATGCACTTTTTAGGAGCAAAGACTCATAATAGGGAAAGAAACCCCATAAGTCATCAATTCAATACGTCCAAGTACAAAATATGATGTAGATTGGTAAGGTAAGGACAAGGTTAGCATATCTTGATGATGGGTGGGTGGTCACCTAAGTCTAGCCTCATACGGTTCATCATTATATTCAACATTCCAACTTACATAGCATATAGATTCAATATGTGACTTAGGTGAACTGTTCACCTCGAGAGGGCCATAAAGATTAGGGCAATCCCTGATTTGAGGGTGTGGTACCTTAGAATTAGATTTATATCATGATTGGGGCACAAGGAAGACAAACAAGTCATATAGAGCATATAAGGTAGCCACTAGGGAACTTAAGATTATACACACCATCATAGGTCAAGAGGGGATGACCTTAGGCATTAAGGTCACTTGACATCACAAACATATTTCTTTGAAGAATCTAATATAATTTGTTGTATAAGAGGACCAACAACCACATTATGTTGAAGTATCATCATGACCATCAAGAGGGTGGCACATTCATGCATGACATGTGACCTAGACAACAAGTATAGCACAAGGAGATTAGGGGTTATCATTTTATTGATGATGAGTATTAGTTATCATCTTCAGATTTGATCAAGCAATTGGTATTTTTAGGAATCAAGATTAGCATAAAAAAGGGCAAAGTAGATCATTAGAATCCAAAACATGTCACATAAGTGCACTTGGAGTCACTAAGAGCAAAAAGGGATGATTAGGGCTGCATTGAGTTCAAAAGCACTTCTCGGAAACTTATTTCATGATTAGGAGGAGGGGTAAGCATCAAAGGTCCACACTTTATCACAAACATGCATTAAATGAAGTCAATGGGGTCAAAGATTTCATATTTAGCAAAACATGAGAATATGAAGAGAATTTAGGGTTGAAATTATGCTCATGTTGTAGATCTTTTTGAGAAGATTAATTTAATATATTATTTTGATACATTTGGCCAAGGGAGGAGGAAGATATACATTTTTGAAGAAATGGAATGAAAACTATAGGAAAACAAGGAAGGGTGTTACATTTATTTCATCACATTGATGTCGTTGTAGGTCTAAGCCATTGGTCTCCACTTCAACGACCACTCTGGGCCTGTTCCACGCGTTCCCTATGGCTGGGCCCATGCACTTGGTATCGTGTCATGATTCATTGGTAGCCATCAGTCCAACATCGCTCAAATGCTTTAGAACTGAGTTGAGTGTCATTACACGATGTGATGTCCCCTTCTACCGCTGCAATTAGCTCTTCTCAGTAGCTCACATCCACTGTGACTGCCTACTACTTCAGTGTGTGACCTCACCGGTGCCGCAAAGTACATGTGCCTGGAGGGTTGGCAAGACCCAAAAACCAGCTTCCCACATACAAGAAGGACGTGTAGGGTCAAGGGTGGCTATGAAGGGGCCAGATCGTGGCTGGGGGTGAGCTCCCAAGCTAAGCAATTGATGGTAGCTGGGTTTTTGGGTAACAAAGAAGGAGGTGAGGACGGGTTTAGAGTGTGTGAAAGAGTAAGAAAAGAGAGGGGAAAGAAGAGGGATTGAAGATGAGTCTATTCCCCAAGTTCTTATTATTTGAGGGAGCCAAGGGAGTCACCTATTGGTCGCCAGAAAGCTTGTTGTGGCAGTGCTACAATACGGACCATCAAGGAAGATGAACGTGAGACGTCGGATGGGGGATCCATCATGGTCCTCAGATGATCTAATGGTGCTGAGGCACTACACCCATCTACTCAAGATAGGTGAGTAGTTGGGCTACGGGTTAAATGGGCCCAAAAAAGATTAAAATCCGATTTAAGGGCAAGATAAAATGGTATAACTTCCAAATGGCATAAGTTTTGATTCAAATACCCGATTGGAATGATTCTTGCACTACTGGAAAGACAATTGAGATCTCTACCACTTGATTTACACTAAAGAGACAAAATATCATAGTAAGGATTCTCAATATTAATTGCAAGAGGGCTATAAATTAAATCATGGGTTTTAGTCCAATTTCTCAAATTAGAGTCACATATCATCAAATCAGTCATCACGATGATCAAATAGGGTTATCAACACACTCAAGGACTATGATCAAACTTTTTTTGAGTGACATAGGTCACTTCTAGAGAGAGAAAGAGTCTAATAGATGGGGCAAGAATATAGGTTGTTACTAGATGCTTGCTTTAAAACAAGACTGGTGAGAATCCTCCTTTCATGCTTCCTCGGGATGGGGTCCCTCTCAACAACCTCAATATCTTCCACAACATGAGAATGGTAACTAAGTCTTTTGTAGTATTTGTCACGGCTATGATCATTCCACTCAGTAGTGCCAACTGCTCTACAACACCCCCATTCAACCTAGAGATGGGCAACAAATGGAGGACCTCAACTCCATTCACAATATTCCCATCCAAGCTTACTACAATCCCAATCAAACTAGGAACCATCCCGATTTTGGATACGGAAACCCAGATAGTGAAGAAAATTTAGATCAACAATGACCTCTAGAAATGAACTACCAAGGTCGTCCACCACCCAACTTTTAGTATAATAGTCAACAAAACTTTTGCAACAACTACCGGGGAAATTTCCAAAATTAGGGGTAGAAATTTCAAAACTTTAACCAGGGCCCACCACTACAATAACTTACACTCATTCCCACTCCTGGTTTTATTAGTGATGCACAGTTCACAGAGTTAAAAAAATTGATTCTATCCCAGGTCGCATCTCTTGAGGCAACTATCTTACAGGTTACACAACTCGTTTCTAACTAACATCCTTCCGCAAGAGCCGCAACTAGTTTCCAACCAACATCCTTCCATGGGAGCCTTCACCGGGCAACCTGGGAACAACTTGAAACATCCCGAGAAATTGAAGGTTGTCTCCACACATTCTGGAAATGTGCATCTCCTCCTCCTGTAAAACCTCATGTCACTTCTATCTACTTCAATGATGAAGACACCATCTTGATTGAATAAGAACAATTATTAAAAGAAGTTGTCCTTTCTAGTGTAGCAAAGCCCCCAGTTGGAAAAGCTTCACAAGTAGCATATGTCGATCCTAGTGTGCTAGTCTATGTACCATGTCCACCCCATCACAAACGTCTCAATCAAACATGACTTGATGCTAAATTCATGAAGTTTATACATACCATGAAGAAACTCCATGTTGACATCCCATTATAGGACGCATTTTCAGAGATTCCCTCATGGTCTAAATATCTCAACTCGATGCTGACATGAAAGTACACAACCAAATAATACGAGACCGTCAAGCTTGCAAGAACCACATTTGACATCCTTCTTAACAAAATACCTAAGAAACATAAAGATCCTAGCTCCTTCAAGGTCGAGTGTTATACGTGTGACAATATATGTCGGAAGGGGATTGCAGACCTGGGCGCTAACATCTCAACTATGCCCTATAGTCTATACATGATATTGAGGTTTTCGATATGCTTCCTGCAACAATGACCATCCAATTGGCAGATTCACCTATGACTAAGTCAATGGGCATCATCGAGGATGTTGCGATCAAGGTTGGTAGGAAAGCCTATGCTTCTTGTTTTGTCATTATGGGTATTAAGGAGGATCTTCGTTACCCCATTATCTTTGGTAGACCATTTCTAGTAAGATCACTCACCTTGATAAACATCAAGATGGGTACCATACTCCTATGCCTTGGAAGACAAATTTTGGAATTTTATGTATTTCAAAGCATGCCAAAACCAAGCTTATAGGAAGAACTATGTCCGCTCAACTACATAGACAACCTTTTATAGCTTAGATGGGAGTGTGAGCTTTCTAAAGACCTTATGTAATCAACCCTTGAAAATCTAATTGCTTTTTATTTTGGTGACGAGAAAATCCACCAGTGTCAAGCCCATATCAAAACTTTTAAGGTAGACATGGTAGCTGAAATAGAGGACCTTAAAATGGTATCTATCCTAGATGAGATACCATGACTGTAAAAGCTCTTGAGATGAAACCCCTTCTAGAAGGCTTCAAATATGTTTTCTGTGATGACAAAGAGATTTGTCCTATCATCATTGATCACGACCTTACATATGACCAAGAAAGTAAACTTATGACAGAATTGAAGAAAAGGAAAGTTTCTCTAGGATACAAGATGATCGACCTAACATGGGTTAGTCAAATCATCTATATGCACAAGATCCCCATGGTCTACAAATACTATCCTTCATGGAACCCTCAATGCAAGTTGAATCCCAGTATGAAGGAGGTTGTTTACGTGGAGGTAATCAAGAATCTTACTACTACAATCATTTATCCAATATCTAATTAACCATTGGGGTAACTCATGTCCAAATGGTGCCCAAGAAGGGTGATTCTACTATGATAAAAAGTGGCAATGACAAAATCATTCCCACCAGCACTATTATTGGGTGGAGAATTTGCATCGACTACCTTAAGTTGAATAAGGCCACCAGTAAGGATCACTTTCCTCTCCCCTTTCTTGATTCTATGTTAGAGTTCCTTGATCACTAGGAATACTTTTTCTACTTAAAAGATTACTCAAGATTCTGTCAGATTCCTATCCATCTCGACAACCAAGAAATGATATCTTTCATCTATCATTTTGGCACCTATGCTTTTAGAAGGATTTTGTTCGGCCTCTGCAATGCCCCTGCCACCTTCCAACGGTGTATGGTTACAATCTTTATTGGCTTGACTGAGACCATCATGGAAGTTTTATGGACAACTTGTTCATATATGGAAAATCTCTTGACACCTTCTTACACCATCTTTCTACAACACTTGAAAAGTGAAGAAGCACACTTAATTTCAAACTTCAAGAAGTGGCACTTTATGGTCAAGGAGAGCATTGTCCTTGGCCATAGAGAGAGAAACATAGGTATCTAAATTGATTGTGCTAGAATTGAAATCATCACCAAGCTTTACCCCACTTCTATTTGAGACATTTGTGCCTTCTTAGGGTACACTGGGTTTTACCCCTGATTTATTTGAGATTTCTCAAAAACTTCTAAACCCCTTACAAACCTTCTTTAGAAAGATGCAGTCTTCATCTTTGATCTGGCCTGCCTCACAAGTTTTAACAAGCTAAAATTAGTTGTTACTACTACTCCAATAATTTGTGCTCCTGATTGGTCACTTCTTTTTGAAGTCATGTGCGATGCCATTGATTATTCCATTAGATCTATCCTTGGCCAGAGGGTTGGAAAAAATCATCTTGTTATATACTACGCTACGAAGACCCTTGATGATGTACAACACAACTACACCACCACCAAAAAGGAGATGCTTACAATATTTTATGCTTTTACAAATTCCACCTATACATGGTGGGATCTAAAGTGATCGTCTACATAGACCACACCTCCATCTAAAATCTAATGAATAAAAAGAATGCCAACCCTAGACTGATTTGGTGGGTGCTGCTCCTCCAAGAGTTCAATATGTAAATCCTCAACAAGAAGGGCTTTGAAAACATTGTTGTAGACCGTCTCAGTCACCTTAGCTACAATTGTGAAGATAGAATCCATGTTAAACAATGTCTTATTTAGTTCTTTATATTCTTTTGTTATTCTCCTATTCTATGAGGACCTATATGTAATTCTTCTTTTTATAAATATACGGGGACACACACTATGCACCCTAACCCTTCCTAGAAACCCTATCTAAAAATCTATCTTTATGGGATATTCACGTACACAGAAAGGATATCATTTCTATAGTCTTATTTCTAAGAAGTGGTTCACGACTAGTGATGTGTCTATCTTTGAGGACACTCCTTTCTACTCTACAAAAGGGAACACTTTGAGTTTAGATATTATTTCAGCACCTCTACCTATTATTAGTGATCCTCCTTTTTCTTTACAGCCTACTGAGACTACTTCTCCTCCTATTATTGTCTACCAACACATGAATTGGCCGCCACAATCTACTCCTACCCTAGACCCCCCCACAGACAATCAATCTTCTCCTCCAGAAGGTCTTGCACCTGTCCAGATAACTTCTGATCTAGATTTACCTATTGCTCTCAGAAAAGGCACTCGTTCATGTACTTCTCATAGTATTGTTGACTATGTTTCTACTGCACATCTTAGTGTCCATGTTAGTAACTTTATTGATGTCCTTTCTACTGATTCCATTCTCAAAAATGTTCATGATGCTTTACAAAGTACCACCTGGACACATGCCATGACTGAGGAGATGACTACTCTTACTGAAAGAGGTACTTCAGATTTGGTGGATGCTCCATCTGATTGCAAGCTTGTTGGATGTCATTGGGTGTATATTGTGAAATATCATCCTGATGGCACTGTTGAAAGGCTAAAGGCCCTCCTAGTGGCCAAAAGGTACACTCAAACCTATGGTATTGATTATTTTGAAACCTTTTCTCCTATTGGCAGACTCAATTCTATACATGATCTTCTCTTTGTTGCAATCAATCTGGATTGGCCTCTTATACAGCTAGATGTCAAGAATGTGTTTCTTTATGGCCATCTCCAAGAGGAAGTCTATATGGAGCAACCACCTGGGTTTATTTCTCAGGGGGAGTCACACAAGGTTTGTCACCTCAAGAAGTCTATTTATGGACTCAAGCAGAGTCCACGTGCCTGATTTGACAAATTGAGCAAGATTTTGGCTACTTATGGCTTATTGAGATCTCATGTTGATCACTCTATCCTTATTAAGAAGAGTTCCTCTGGTATTGTTGTTCTAATTATGTATGTTGATGATATTATTTTATCTGGCAGTGATCTTTTTGAAATTCATGCTACTAAAGCCTACTTATGCAAGCACTTTGTCACTAAAGATTTTGGAAAGTTGAGATACTTTCTGGGAACTAAAGTTTTCAAGACTACTAATGCTCTTATTTTATCTCAAAGGAAGTATGTTCTAGATATTCTACATGAGATTGGGATGCTTGGATCTCAGACCACTGATACGCCCCTATATCTGAAGAAATCCCCTGGTAAAGGCCTTTTCGATAGAAAACATGGTCATTACTCTCTCGAAGGCTACTCTAATTCTGATTATGCTGGAAGTAAGATAGACAAAAAATCTACTTCTGGTTATTGCACATTTGTTGGTGGAAATCTTGTCATTTGGAGGAGCAAAAAGTAGAATGTTGTTGCAAGATCTAGTATAGAGGCCGAATACCGGGCCATGTCTCACACACTTTGTGAACTTTGTGGGTATAGTCTTTTTTAAAAGACCTTGGTGTAGGGTTTTCTATTCCTATTCCCATGCATCGTGATAATAAAGCATCTATCTTTATTGCCAATAATCATGTTTATCATGAGTGGACCAAGTACATTGAAGTAGACTGTCACTTCATCAGAGAAGCTATCCTGGATGGTCGTATCTGCACTCCTTTTACTCGCTCATAGGATTAAGTTGTTGATATCTTCACAAAGTTGTTGTCCAAGAAACATTTCAGCTCTCTTGTGGATAAGTTGGGCATGATTGATATTTATGCTCAAACTTGAGGGGGGGTGTTAAATAGTGTCTTATTTAGTTCATTATATTTTCTTATTATTCTCTTATTCTATGAGGACCTATATGTAATTGTTCTTTTTATAAATATATGGGATACACACATTGTGCACCCTAACCCTTCCTAGGAAACCTTATCTAGAATCCCTATTGATGGTTCTTTACCAGATGACCAACTTCTTAAATATGAAGTTCAATTCCCCTAGCTTGTTGATTACGTGATGTTAGAATATTAGCCTATTTAGTTAATAGGTTAATTGGTCTACTCTATACATGTCCCTGTTGCCCATGGCCTACTAGGGATAAGTTATGCTTCCTTCTACTTGCCTCCTCTCCTATATAGAGGAGGGGATTTTGCCTTGTATGTAATAACAAATATCTTTCTAGCCTCCATCTTATTTTCCATGTGGTATCAGAGCATTATAGCGAGCGAGAGAGAGAACCCTAGTCGACGCCTCCCTTCCCTCTCCTCTTAGTGCATGTTCCTATCCTAGTTGTTGCCCACCCTCTCTTCTAGAGAGAACAACTAGGGGAGTGCCCTCCTGTGGGTGTCTACCACCATTCCTTCTGTGGCTTAGGCCGGCCACCCTCTAGGCACCTCCCAACCTTCATGGTCGCATCATCTTCCCCTTTCACATAGATCTGCATCTATGCATTGACTCCATCATTCCTGAAAACCATCTATCCTTTTCATTATGTCTGAGTCTTTGGATCCTTCCTATCTAGATCTATCTATTAGTCATCACTTTCCTCGAGATTTGTTCCTCACACAGCTCCAACCACCACCATTGAAGCAGCCATACTAAAGTAGATCCACCTTCATCTTTAGCAATCATGTTCACCATCTTGTTTCCCTATTATCTCTACATCAAGCTGCCACACTAGCCATCAAAGCATCCATCCATCACTCCCCTACTACACCATCTCTTAAGATCCTGGACAACACTAATTCCTCTCCATATCTAGTCATGGTCAAGCAAGGAGTCATCACTTGTCATGATCAAAGGAGTACAAAAGATGGTGCAAATTCACGTCATCCCATGGTGTTAATTCATGAGGTACCTTGTCTCCTGACGACACAAAATCCTGTCAAGATCGTGCATCAACCACTACTGACATGGCATGTTGTCCAAAAAACACAAAAAATTGCGCTCCAGAAATCATCCTGAGGGCACAAAGTGTCACTCAGATAACAAAAGACACGAAGTGTTGATCAAACAACATGGTGTGTTGGATTTTAGAACTCTTTCTAACAGCATGTATGACATGTCATAGTCGAACATAGCATGTCGGTAGAGATTAGAGTTATGCCTCCAACATCAGACATGGTGTGTCAACTTCAAACATGGCATGTTGACAGAGATTCAAGTTATGCCTCCAACATCCAACATGGTGTGTCACATCTCCACACAGTGTGTTGCTGGGAGCCAACCTTCATCAACCATCAGAGCTACATGGCGTGTTAGCAACCTCACACGACGTGTCATCAGGAGCATTTTTCTCACCCCCAATAATGTACACGACGTGTCTAGTCACAAACATGGTGTGTCAAAAGCAGTTTGTCCACTTCCAATTTCAATTTTGACATCCTCTAAAGGTCTATTGCTCCTCCAGTACTTGATGACAACTGAATTTGTTTTCTTGACCTAGAAATTTTTTTGTGGGGACTTTTTTGGGTCAAGATAAGATCCAAATTATTTTATCTATTCATATCTTAATTGGGCTTGTTTTGCATATTGATTCCATTTATTGGTTTATCTGCCGAGAGTCATTTCGATATTGCCACTTCTTCTCCTATTGAGTAGCACTCTGGTAGTGTATCTCCTCTTTCTACTGAGTTTCCATTCTAGTAGTCTTTTTATTATTCTTTTATACATACTACACCTTTTGTTTTTACCTTTTCCATTCCCACCCTCACATCCATCATGTGTGCGTCTTTCCACGTGTGAGGGGGTCATATTTCCCTTAGTCATGGTATTTATGATCATCAGCTTCAAATGCTATTCACTCCAAATGCACTTAAAGAGAAATATCTTCTTCAAAGATCGAGCTTCTTCAACATGTAGAACACATCTCGAAGAGGCGTCATCATATTTTTTAGTTAGGAAGTATTATTTAAGGGGGGGAGTGACACTTATATCTTCCATTTATCGTTTATTTTGTATTGTTCAATTGATTCATGTAACCCCAAGCTTTTATGTGTGTTCACACATGCTCCGACATGAGGGGGGTGTTGTAATATTAGCCTATTTAGTGAATATGTTAATGGGTCTATTCTGTAATGGGCATGATGCTCGTGGCCATTAGGGTTAATTTATGCTTCCTTGTACTTGCCTCCTCTCCTATATATAGGATAAGAGTTTTCCTTGTATCTAATAACAAATATCTTTCTAGCATCCATCTTATTTTCCACATGTCAATTTCCTGGAGGCTAGAAACTCGCAACCTGGATATAAGGGACTTGCAAAGAAAAAATTTATGCATAATGTTAGAAACTTTTACTAGGATGGCCCACACCTAAAATCTGTGTAAACGGCCTCTTCCGTAGAAGTGTCATGGAAGACAAAGCCCATAATATCCTTGAGAAATGCCACTCAACCCCACAAGGGGGCACATGAGTTCACAAAAGACTTCTAGAAAAGTTATTCAATATGGTTTCTTTTGGCCCATTATGTTCAAGGATGCTTACAAATTTGTCCTTGCATGTGATTTATGTCAAAGATTTGGTAGTATATCTAATAGAGACCAGATGTCATCGTATTTATGGAAAGACCTTGAATTTTTTATGTTTGGTGCATAGACTACATGGGCCCCTTCCCTTCTTCTCACAAATTTGAGTATATCCTTGTAGTTGTGGACTATGTGTCCAAATGGGTAGAAGTTATTCCCATAAAGACTAGCGATTCCAAGCATGTGATCAAACTCTTTAAAGAAAAAAATCTTCCCAACATTTTGAGTACCACACACCATCATATCGGATGGTGGATCACAATTTATAGCAAAGAACTTCAAAACTCTATTGAAGAAATGCAGGGTCCATCACAAAGTTGCCTCTCCTTACCATCCCGAGACATGTGGCCAAATTGAAGTATCTAATCGCCAAATAAAATCAATATTGGAGAAAACCCTTAATTAGACAAGGAAGGATTGGGCATTGAGTCTCAATGATGCCTTGTGGGCATATCAAACTGCTTTCAAAACACCTTTGGTAACTACTCCCTTTCATCTTATCTATGGAAAATCTTGCCACTTACCCATAGAAATGTACATCAAGCTAGTTGGGCCATTTGTACTCTCAATATTAACTTATCTATGATCAGAGCATTGTGTTCCCTCCAACTTCAGGAATTAGATAAACTTCATATGACGACCTACAAGCATTCCAGGATCTATAATAACCATACCAAAATGTAGCACGATGGACATTTGTGAAGGAAATACATTAAAGTGGGTGATCAAGTGTTAGTCTATAACTCCAGATTGCGAATATTCCCTAGGAAATTATAGTCCAAATGGTACAAACCATATCTTGTGAAGCATACTTATCCCAATGGAGCATTTATCCTCTTTGACAAATTTCAAGGCAAATTCATAGTGAATGGACACATGCTCAAATGTTATCTCACTATCAATTATTTCTTCCTACATGGTGCAAGACATCCACCTCTAGTAGTGGATCCAAATATATGGAAGCTCGACGTTTTGCTTCTCCCATAACCTGAACTAGACACAATCTTTCTCATAGTTGTCAAGCCTCTAATGTTAAACATGGCACTTGTTGGGAGGCAACCCAAAATTTTCTTCCCCCTTACTCACATAATTTTCCTTTTTCTGGTTTATTTTTTATTTTTGCTTAATTTATATTTGTTAATCCTTTATTTTATATTGTAGTTCCCTTTGTTTTGTAGATCAATCTGTTAAAAATAAATGAACCGATCAGTTGGAACCCCAACCAAGCGACTAAATTAGGCGGTTTGGGCTAGAAATTGAAACAATTCAAATGCCCCACAATAGATGAGTCGGTTGACTGGGTAAACTAGTCGCTCGATTGGGGAGTCATGTAGGGGCTATAAAATTTCCATTGTGGGGGGGGGGGTCAACTCACTTATCCTACCACAGTCGAGCCTCCCCCTCTCCACCCAAGTAGTAGAGACTACCTCTAACATTGCCCAACAACTCCTCACCGTCAAGTCAGGCAACTGGAGCCTTGCCCTACCTCCACTCCAACAATGTCGCCATCAAAACCCAGTGGCAACTAGTCACCGAGTCAGACGACTGGCATTTTTCCAATTGTAGCTCCACCCAGTAGCACTCCCCCAATTCCACCACCTCTCCCCTTATCCCCACCTACTCCAAGCCTAAGCACTGTGTCACTACTATGCATCTCCCTTACGATATCACCTGGAAGACAGCTCACAGTTACCACCTTTGCAACATATTAGTCAGCCGATTCAACAAACCAATAGGAAAGTTAAGGACTTTCTTGACCTCTTCAGCTTGTAAGTGAATCAAGTGACTCATGCTCCCAATCATTTGATCAGAACTTCCTCATCATGAGTCAATTGACTCATACTCCCAGTAAATCTACTAGGATTTTCTATAGCCGGAGGATGTCACAAGAAGACTCTAAATGTGGTTTCTTCATCTGCATCCATAAGGACAAAGGTGTTTCCCAAAAACCCACCCTCGTCACCCCCATCACCACCACGTCTCAGGTGGTGGGATCTAGATTATGGAGCCCACCTATGACTCCTCCCCTAACATAGTCGACAATATGGTGGCCAACCTCAAAGACATAGATAAATTCATTAACCACACTAAAGTTGGCAGAGCCTCAAGCCTAGATCTTGATTCAATCACCCCATGCGGCTCACATATTTCTCCTAATCTAGGTAATTATGTTCAATTCATCAACAATGAGCACCTCAAGAGGTTTACTACCATGAACACCATTGGAGTCACGCTTCCCCGATGGGCATGCATGCAATAAGACCCTCACTGCCCTTAGGATCAACTAGTCCATGAACCACATACTATGATAGAACCGCATCCTTCATTTCACCTAACATATCATTTCCACCTTTAGTGATCTCACCTTGGAGTTCATGACCACCTTCCATATACTCCATGGATCACATAGGTGCTCCAATTGCTTGATCATGATCTTTGGGGAGAATACAGACATCACTTCTAGGTAGATCGACTCTCTTATCCTTGACATTGTGGATCCTTCTTGTCTCTTGAGATGCATGGAGTTCTCCCATACTTCCTATGATAGTAGGCATGATCCTGGAAAATTCTAGACATTCCTCATTGACATGCATCCCTCTCCGCCATCGAGACCCAAGTCCTCCAGTCTGCATAATCTAGTGGTTTCCTACATTCACATGATCCTCACTTGCACTATCTATAGTAGAATGAACACTCATGATACAATCACTCAGACATACCTCTACACTTTGTGGTGCCTACTACATAATGTGCCTCTCAACTAGGGAAGTGTCATCCTCAGGCACATCAACATTCAGGAGATTTGAAGCACGAGCTTAGCTTTTAGTATGGGACATATTATTACCACTGTCGCTAACTTTATGGGCTACACTCATATCCACTTGAAGGCAATTCAGTCTAAGAGGACTCGTCACTTAATCAACATCATCTACTTGTTGGTGATCCATATCATGTAATTTGGTGTCCAGAAGGTACTTGTTCTCTGATTTTCTGACATATTATTATTTTGTTTGAGCTACCCCACCATGCCAAGTTTGCAGCATAGACCCTCTGCTATGAGCTACAAAATCTTCCAGCCCAAATTCACCAGTTCCTCTTAGAGAATCCAATTGCAAAGGGTATCATCCTCGAGCCCACAACCCATCGTCAGAGAATCTCTCTGGAGTCAAACCATAAAGAGACTAGTCCTCCTCTTCCTCCTCTACCACCACAATACACCAGGAGGCATACTATTAAGAATAATGGTCATGAGGGGCCCTACACCTTTTTTGAGATCCAACAACAACTGGACCACATAGATCAGTCCCAGTAGCTCATGGAGCATGATAAACAATGTGAGAGATGCCATATTAATCATCTTTACCTCATGTCATGCTCCCATGAGCATGGGCATGTTGAGAATGGGCACTAGGCTTCCACAAATTCCTCTTATGAGCAGTATGGGTCTTGGCATACTTACCCTAGCCCAACTCCTAGTATTGAGGATGCTATGATTAGGAGATTGACTCTTCATCTTCTCGCCCCCATCCCCGATGAAAATGGACAAGACCGACCTTTTATACACTTCTTCCACCACCTCCTTTCCTCTCCATCTCTCCAAATAAAAAAGAAACCAAAATTCAAGAAATGTTCCAAACACCAAGTTCGGGCCCTTCCTCCCCCTCCATCACTTTTTTCATACCCCTCATAAATTAAATAGGGACGTACCACCAAGAAAAGATACCAAAGTGACACCAAAACATGCAATCAATGTAATTGTAAAAAAAGAAATAAAAAGGTCTCAAGTCGAATAGAGTAGAGATCACCTCTTTCATACCTCCCTTCACTCCACTTTAATAACCAGGGAATCTACATATCCCCAAACCATCAAATCCTTGAGTTCTGGTCTTGTGCAACCTTTCATAATAATATGCAGGATTACAATGATTGAAGAGATATATAATCTAATTCGTTGAAAGTTTTTAAAAAATAGAAGCAAGTTGTGAAGCAAATTCGAGTAAAAAATGTTAGAAATTTGTGTTTTTGTGGCTCCAGGAAATTAGGGTGCTTAACCATGAAAAGCTAGTGAGAACATGGTAGTGCTATATGAGTGAGGTGAACAAGGAGTCGATATGAATCGATGGGCGTCTATGATTCTACATTGCTCAAGGATGATCGACAAATAAATTTTGATTATTTTGGTGAATGCAAATCCATCACCTTTTATTGCATTGTTTAACTCATTTATTCAAGATTATAAATCCATTTTCCTTAATTTTTAGGAATTAATTGCAACTTCCTTCATTAATCTCCTTTTATTATATTTCTCATTACTTTGCCCTCATTTTGTAGGTTTCTTATATACTTGTTAGTCCTTCAACCCCGGTCCAAGAATTTCTCATTCCCTCAAGAAATCTAAAGAATAAAAGGGTGATTTTAGCCCATCTAGAAGCCCAGTCGAAGGACTCACCCCCACTGATTAATCAACTCAATAGTATAAAAGAAGAAGAGGAAATTGGCCTACTGATTGATTGGCAACCCCAGTCGCTTGACTCAACCCTATGTAGGAAGGTGAGTTTGTGTGATCGAACAGGTCGGCTCACCTCATACCGGCCAACTAGAAATTCTTAGCACCAAATCGACAAGCAAAATGGTCAACTTTCCATGCTTGAAAATCACACAACATTCAATCCGGTCAACCAATCGACAACCGTAGTCGATCGACTGGTGTGTCAATCAAGGAATTTTCCAGTCACCATTGGCCTCATTTTAGGGATCCCAGGGTGCTTCATCTACTATAAAGGAAGGGGAGTACTCAAACTCATTCATCACCCCACCTATTATCCCATAACTCTATTTGAGAGAATAAGGGCACGATTTGGAGAAAAGGAGTCTGGAATTGTTGTCCCCAACATGATTTATCTTCTCCTTATCTTTTTTCTTTTTCCTATGGATAATATGGAGTAGTCTTTCCATTTTTAGGACATGGGGACTAGCTCTATGATCCCCCATAACTTATCTTAGCAAACTATAATCTCCTTAAAGATAATAAAAGATGTGTTTTTATCTATTATATATTGTGGAATTTAATATGATCAATTCTACTCCATGACCATTATGATATGCAATGACATGATTGTGGATTCGTGGACTAAAACATTGAATAGAACACACATGTTCCTTGAAGAGACTACAGATAGGAACATGTTGGATGATTGAACCAGGACCTCTAGAACATCGAGACCACAAATATGTGGATATTTTTATCCATGGGATCTAACTTTCAAAGGGTCAGGTCTCCATGGTCCTAATCTAATTGAAAGAAATTAAAAGTGGCTAAAATAATTATTGGGTTCGTTGAAAGAAAATTGTACTTCTGACAATTCTATTTAACTCAATTAATCCTTGATTGATTTTCTTATTTTCTACTTTATCTCTCCTTTGTTCATTATTTTCTTTTCTCCTTGGTTTAATTTCTCTTGATAAACATAGTTTTTACTTTTGCAATTTTACTTCTTGTTAGTCTTTCCTTTGATAAATTAGTTTCAATTTTTAAGTTTACTTTCTTGTTTTAGTTTAGTAACTCTCATCAAACTTGGTTTTAAACATTATCCATTGCATTAGAAATGAATCAACTCTTGACATGCCATTTCTTGGGACCAATACCATATGTACAACATAAATTCAATTATTTATAATTGGATTGATTAGCCATAAAAGGTTAAACTCTAGGGACAAAATCTCTAGTGAATTTTTTGTGTTCGTGACATCACATCACTCATGTCTCTCCTATGGGTTGTAGATGGATCTTTACTGTTAAATATCAATCTGATGGCATAGTTGAACACCTAAAGGCTCACCTTTGTTGCTAAAGTCTATAGACAGACCTACTACATGGATTATTTCGAGAGTTTTTATCATGTTGCTCATCTCAACTATGTCTATGTACTTATTTTTGTGGCTATGAATAAATGTTGGCCTATATTCCAGTTAGATATCAAATGTGCCTTCTTGTATGGTGATCTGCACAAGGAGTTGTACATGGAGCAACCTTCCATATTTATTTCTCAGGGGGGTGTCATAAAGTTTTTTGCCTAAGGGAAGACATTTATGCACTAAGACAAAGTTGAAGAGGATCTTTTGATAAATTGAATTAGATTCTTGCCAAGTTTGACTTCAGATGATTTCATTTTGATCATTTTGTGTTTGTAAAAACAATTAAAGCTGGGTTAGTTGTATTGATTGTAAATGTGGATGATACCATCCTTTTTGGGAGTGACCACCAAGGTATTTAATAGACCAAGAGATATTTAAGCCAACACTTTATTACTAAAGATCTAGAAAAATTGCACCATCTTCTGGGAATTGAAGTATAACATTCATCTTCTGGAGTATGACTTTCTCAATGTGAGTATATATTTTATATACTACAAGAAACTGGCATGTTGGGTGCCAGATTCCAACACAAATAGGGATGATGATTCTTCACCTTCATATCCTGATAGAAAGCACTATAGAAGACATGTGGGTAAGTTGATTTACTCATCTATCACATGAGTAGATTTTACATTAGGTGTTGGACTTGATAGTAGGAATCTTAATAAATCTCGACAATGTCATTGGGATGATGTTTGCTACATTCTCAAATACTTAAAAGGCTCCCCTAGAAAAGGTATTCTATAGAATAAAATGGGCATTGTAAGATTGCTAAATTTTCTAAATATGACTATCATGCCAACAGTGATGATCGTAAATCTACCTTAGGTTATTTCACTTGTATAGGTGGTGATCTTGTCATTTAAAGTAGTGAGAAGCAAACTGTTGTGGCTATATCTAGTACTAAAGGTAAGTATCAAGCCATGGATCATACTACCTCTGAGTTGATGTGGGTTTAGGGCTTACTAAAAGAATTTGGACTATGTGATTCTGATCTCAAACTTATGTATTGTGATAACAAAGCCTCTATCTTCACTGTAAGCAATCCCATATTCCATGAGTGCAGCAAGCACATTGAGGTATTTTGTCACTCCATCAGGGAATCTATGCTATCGATACATGTATCCACTCCATACATCAGGACTAAGAATCATCTTGATGCCATATTTACAAAGTTGTTGCAAAAGGCAAGATTCATCTCTATGGTGGACAAGATGGGCATGCATGATATCTATGCTCCATCTTAAGTGGGGATGCAAATATATGTAGTTTTTTTAATTTATTTTCTGCTTTATCGTATCTTTTCTTTTGTCCCATATTGGTGAACGATGTTATAATAACCTATCCCATCCTATACAAGAAGAGGGCCTATGCTTATTTTAGTTATTGAATAATAAAATTCTTTTATTATTTGCATAAATCATCTCTTTGACTTTTTGATTGTCAAGAACCTCTTTGCACAACAATGAGCCGGAACACTTTTGACAATATAACACTGACAATTAGTAAGTTCTGAAAATTTTCATGCAAGATGTTATAATTAATACCCTCATGAAATTTATAGGAATTCACAATATTTTTGTCAAAACAATGTAATTTCATAAGAAGTGTTGTCATTATTGTCTTATATTCCAATTATAACATGGTAGCTGTGTTATATAATACTACAATAAATCATCCTAAAACATTATGGCTTGGACAAACAATAAACAACTGCCACAAACTAGGACATCAGTGGTCATCCCCTAGGATTTACATCAACTCATTGCCAATATTAGGGTTTAATATCGTGTCGTGATGTACCCAAGATGCAACTCAGACCATGGACCCCAATTTGTCCTTGTTTCATGTTTCTCTTTGGGTACACATTATTTGGATTTAAACCCTTCCAACTACAAGGTCTTGTTAGCGGCGAGATAAGCATGGAGTTGACCATTCAACCCAAATTTTGGTCGATGATTTTATAGTCTTGTGCTCTTAATTTGAGATCCACCCTCTTACGCACATCACAATTTAGGAAAATTACAAACCAAGTACTTGATCTAGACATTTAAAATCAATATTATAAATATGATGTTATATTCTTCATGGATATATTTTGGTTCAACATGTGTCTTTAATTCATAACTATAGTAGTTCTCAACTAAGTATGACTATTTAAAAAAATAAAATCTAAACAATTATTCATTAACTCATAATATCTATTCTTTATTTTGCTCCCACAATTTATGACAACCCTTTGTTCATCAAGGAACAAAATTCTTTTCACAAAGATAACCATGTCAATGATTAACTTTGTAAGTGGTAATTAAGTTTTAGACAGACTCCTGAAAAAGGCATTGGGTTTTGTTAGCTGTCAACCCAAATAATGTAATGATATATGCATTTTTTTCAGCATTGCCATTAATTTTCATATTTCACATGTGTGTAATATTCTATAAAAAGTTTGTATTTTTGGTGATTGTGGGAATATTATCCATGATGCAACCTTATGAATGTGTATTTTATCATCTATGAGTGTAACATCATTAGAATTGTTTGGCATATAATTATATAAACGCATCATAAACATACATTTCATTTTTCTTGAATTCTGAAGTTGGATATTAGCATGTGTTGTTTATCTTACTTATTGCTACCATATCATATTGTGTTCTAAATTTCTTACCCAACAACAACTCTTCTAGCTTATTAAGCTAGATATTTTCCATCACATGACTAGATTGGTTTCCATGTAATCTTGTTGTCCTCTAAATATATTTCTAGATTTACTTGAATGAAAAAATCTTTTACTTAGACAAGGAGTGGTATCTTAGTGGATAAGACACGAGATCCCTTAAGTAAGGAACCGGGTTCGAATCCCTACTTGTGCAAATTAAGTGATCCTTGGTCCTACCATGCAGCTTGGCCTTTGTCTAAGTTTACCTTGTGACGCCAATGTGTGGGTAGTTGGGGGAGTGTGGGGTTTACACTATCAAGAGGGATCACAATTGTGACACATCTTTGGAAGTGGCCCCACATCATAAAAAACAAAATATATCTTTTACTCGCTACCTATTTCCTCCCCCATCATCACTCTCTACATATTCCCGCTCATCCCAAATGCCCAAAAAAATCCTTCATAATGGGATCTCCTAAGGCAATTGAGATCTCATGATTAAAAGTAGTAGTCTTTCGGGATGATGACAGGAAACTCAAGGTCATATCTAGTCCATGAAGACAAGAAAGTCAAGTTTATCTCTAGTCCATGAAGAGTAGCAAATATAAGTTGTGCTTCCTTTGTTTCTTGTTTTATTTTCTTTAATCAAACAAACCAACATTTTTATGAACTCAAGAATACAAATAGCAATAATGATTTTTCAGGCAACGTGGGGGTCCCTAATACCTTCCTCAATTCTAATAGGGTTGTGGATCCAGATCTTTTAGCCACATTTTCCATGCTTTATCTGCCCTTCAATGGATTTGTTTCACAACTATTTATTTTTTATGTGATTTAATCACTAAACCATAGTTTTCCTTGTTTTTCTTATAAAACAAGATAGTGACTCTAAACCCTTATCCTTTTGATGTTTGATTTTAATTTTACATGAGACCATTAAGATTATATCTTTTTGATATTTTTCTATATGATTAAAAACTTACTGAATAAAGTGTTATTCTAGCATTTCAAATATAGTCCTTGATTGTGATATGCATATTTGCAATACATAGAATCAACTTAAGAAAAGGTCTTGACACTCCAAATCAAGGTATTAATAGCCTTTCTTCTGAGAAAGGTGAGGGATATGATAATGTTGTGGTTGATGTGTATGAGTGTGGATGGAAGGATTCTGTCTACCTAGTCGTATAACCAAAACCCTTTGTTTATTGTGATTGTAGGGATGGTAAATGTCCCATGTCTTACATGAGACATCTGACATGTCATGGTTTGTGTTTGAGGGATAGATCAAGACTTGGTGCCCCACTAGATTTGTATAAATGTATCTATTGTGGGTATGTTCCATGTGAAGGTACTTCTTTGCAAGGAACATGTTGTCATAAGTACATGTCATATTGTTATGTTAATTGGGTTGAGAACATCACATTAGTATGTACAATATTAGGGTGGAGGTTTGTTCCCCACTTATTATTGGCATTGTGTTAGATAATATCTTTTATGATGATTGGTAGTTGTTTGGGTTATGTTGTCACAATCACATACCTGTGATGATATATACTCTGGACATTAAAAAATCTAGAGTAAAGATCATTATCCATATCTAGAAGACACACTAATGTGTGGACATTGTTTATGGGATCTTTTATTTCCAAATAATCCTTATACTAGAAATATTAGGTGCTAGGCTGACCATGCTCAGATGAAGGATACATATACTAATAAAACAATTCTTTATAAAAGACTCAAAGGTAAAGCATAATTGTGACAATCTGTATGAAAATATAAAATGAATCGTGTTTATCTACACACTTCACATACTCTTTGGTAGTATATCTAACAACAAGATTAATTGTGTTGTGCTATTAAGTTACTCCAATTGAGGTCACATTAATGAAGGATGTAAATTATATTAAATCTTAGTTTTTCAAACCTTAGGACACAAAATGACAATAATGAGATTCTCTATCTAATTCTCAATTCTATAGTTGATTTACCCATGTCTTCTTAGATGACCCATGATTCCCAATGTCGTAGTCAATTAGGGGTCTACACAATGTCGGTAACTCATTTATTTGCACTTGACTATGTCGTACATCTTGATGTGTTGTCGTTGGCACACAAAATTAACCAAATAAAATTGTGTCTAGAGTTTAACCTTAAATGGATATTCAAGGCACTTGTGAACAAGTGAATTGATGTAGTACAAAAGGTATCGATCCCAAAAGATTTTGTGTTAAGAGTAAATTTAAAACTGAAAGCAATGAACAATCTTTAAACCAAAGTTGGGGAGAATGATAAATCTAAGAAAGTAAAATTGATGATTTTTAGCGTGTTGAATTGAAATATAAAATTGAAAGGAACACAATTAGATTCCAAGAAATGAAACTAAGTTATCAATAAGGTTACAAGTTGGAGAACAAAGAGCAGAATAAATCAACCAATTAAGATTAGTTTAGGTTTTATGAATTGTCAGAAGTCGGGTTTTCAAGACCACAAACTCCATAGTTAACTTAGCAATTTTTAAAATTTCCCTATTTAGATATTTTTAGATTAGGACCATGGAGATCTGTCCTCTCCGGAGTCAGATAATACTTATTTCATGTATAATAAATAACAACCAATCACCTAAAATTATGGGAACATGTAAGAAAATCTATTATTATGTATAAAATGTATTTTATGTATAATATGGTGATTTTGATGCATGAAATCATGCAATATGCATCATATGGCTAATTAGGGATAACAACCCTACATAAAATGTAATAAATATAGTTATGATCAATAAATAATGGAATATTCATTATAAGATGATATCATTATATGGAACCTTATATGCAATTTTGAGATCCATATGGTAAACATAATACATGTATGATGCAATGACTCTTAATGTGATATAAACCTTAATTTGAGTAATGAACCTAATACTAGGGTTAGTGCATCTATTATGGAAGGAATATAATGTTCGGAGAATGTACAATACCCTAGAACATATACTAGTAAATGAACTATAAGAATATAAGACAAGTAATGATAGAACAAAACCTAATAAACTAAGTAAACCCCTAAAATGGACATAACTAGTGTTAAGATGATGAGATCTAACACATGGCATGTATGATCTTGTCTTGATTAGGGTTTGAGCAAGGGTGGTAGTTGACATCAAGAATGTGATGGTTAGGATATCTTGTTGAAAGGTATGCTTTACCTCTTGCTTTGCTTATTATATGGTATGCTTGTATTATATGTGTAGTAAAATACTTGGCATATGATATTAGATGAAATGATTATTCTTGTATGATATCTTTCTTGATTTTCCATACTTAAAGTTATGAAAACATTAAACATAATATATATGTTCAGATATATCAAGAATTTCATCTCTTGGTAGTAAAGTGTTGGAAAGTAAAGTACTTCAACTCTTTGGTAGTAAAGTACTTGGAAGTGATCAAACTCATTGGTAGTAGAACACATTGTGAAATGATCCAACTCTTTGGTAGTAGATCATAAAGGACTTAATGCATTCAACTCTCAGGTAGTAAATGCATGGATGATATAATGGGAAATGTGCCTAAAATATGGGTTCTCTTTTGTTAATAAACATTTGTTCAAGTATGATTTTGTTATTATTTCTCACTTCCAAGTATTAGTTTTATCTTATTGCCAAGTCTTAGTAATGACAGTTATATAAAAAGATATGTAGATGTACTGAGTAAAATATTTTAGAATATCATGATGATGTGCAACACTTGTAATCTTTTGTTAGGTTGTAGACATATGATCTTGAAAACCTTGGTAGTTGGGAGTTGTGTGGCGCAGGTGAACCTATTGTCTTAAGATCATTTTATGGATGTAGTGCATGCATATGTAAAACTTTATTGTTCAATATGTAATCTCAAAAGTTGTGATAATTCATTTTATAATTATGTGTTGAATGGTGAACATGTGTTGTATGGTTTTGTTCTTGTTCATGTGCATGTGCTATTGTTGTTTCCTTCTGACTTCCTCTGATTTTCTTCTTCTTAACCTAGTGTTGGTATTTAACTTGGGATTCTCACTGAGGTGAGGTTTCAATTAAAATGTCACACATTATATTAAGTTTTAGAAAATTTAGGGACGTCACAAGTGGTATCAGAGTATGAACAATAGCAAAGATTTACATTTGCTCATTATACAACTTAAAATAAAATCAAGCCTTGACCTTAATTGTCACATCCCAATTTTCAAAGCCAATTTAAAAATTAGAATGAAGTTCCTCCTAAATAATAATAGTTAAGGGGTTAAATGCAAAAAGGCCAATAATGGTTGTCCACATGTGAAAGTGGGATAAGAAAACTTAAAATAAGACTCAATTTCATATGTCACTTTCAAATGTGCATTATGTACATCAATTAACTCATGTTAATCCTATTTTCTTTTCTCTCTCCTAAAAAATAGCCATAAAGATGAGGAAGAGGTAGAAGAAGTGACCATGTGACTCTTTAATAAATAAAACTCTAAATTATGACTCAAGGATTCAATAATAAAAGCCTTTTTTCATATTATCTTTCCTTTAATTTATTTTCATTAAGTTAGTAGTCAATATAGAAATTATGGACCAAAACATGTAGAAAACCAAAATCTAATTGCATAAGAATATTTTAGACTTTCAAATTAACCCATGCTTCAAATTTGAAGTCATTTGGACCATGTTTGACCCTCCAAATCAGATTTGAAAGATTTGAATATAGTTTGACTATGGTTTGAATTCAATTTCATTAATCTGAGGTATTTAACCTAAAGTTTCGGTTTTATATGTTGGTCATGCATTATTTTCATTTACCCCTCTCTTGAGTGCACCATCGGACAATCATGGTTTAATTTACCCTCGATCTGATGGCTCTGCAATCATCATCCACCTTCGCATTTCTCACGACCAGCATCCGTTTTTATAGTGCAATTTCCCACAACATCTTTCTCCCTCCATTGTACACCGTTTATCTTGATTCTTTCATCGACAAAACCATGAAGTCAAGACTAACCCAACCAACCATAACTCACCTTCTATCTCACCCTATTAATGAAATGCCCAAATCAGGCTTTGAACTTTTCTTTGCCATGAATGCACAGACACCACCATGGCCCTCCTTGTCTCCATTTAAAGGACCCGAAGGCATCTCCGAACCTCAAGCACTCCTCCTCCTCACTCAAATTTTCCTCTAGTTCCTTCATGGTCCTCGACCTACTCAAAGTGGATCTCCAGTGACCACACCCCATACCTAACAGCCCCGGTCACCTCAGCCCAATCACAACTGTGGTGAGCACCCTTAACACCTCTCATTCACTTTTCCATCGCATACTTGCTCTATGTGTCCCCTAGATGATGGGTCCTATAAGGACCTCTGACTTTCATCTATTTACCTTGTTTATTCATTAAGAAGGTGGTCAACTGACCCTGCTTTTCCTACGTAACGGTCCCTTCAATCCCGACTTGGGTTCACGAATATTTTGCTTCATTTCATTGTTCCATTTGCAGTGGTTTTTAATTTTTAGATCTGAACCTACCTTGGCCATGGCTGGAGTAGTCTCTGAGCTCCATTGCTTGACTGGGCTCGGTGGTGGGTGCACTGGCCTCGCCTTGAAGTGAGGAAGTCGCCTGAGTTCTCGACCTACCACGAATAGGCTTCCTCCTCGAATGGTGGTTTGAGGTAACACCTCTAGAAAAGGTGCTTGTTCCATGATCAAAGGAGGAGGAACAAACCAGGTCTTGAATTGACCATGGAGTCCCCACAACATTGATCAAATGATTTGAATTGCATGCACATTTCAATGTTTTTGTACACCCTTTTCTCCTACAACCGCACTGATTCAATCAACTTTAATGACAATTTCACCCTGCCTAATCGATTACATGTAACGTGTGCCTAAGGTTCTTGGGTCTTTTAGTGTATATCATGTTTATTTTTGACTCAAATCAGTGCCACACTATGGTTTTACTGAATTCTTATTGGTCAGTTTTTGAAAATTCATAGTAAATCATAGGATGCTAAGAAAAATACAAATAAATAGACAATGGAAAGGGCTTTTCGAGAGGAATCCAATTTTAAGGTTTTCAAGAAATGTTTTTCATTCCCATTTTGATGTTTTATTTGAAACCCTAATTTGACCCATGAAACCCTAATTATGTATCAATATGATTAATGTGATCTTAATCAACCAAGTTTTTCCTAATTTAATGACTTATAAATAAGCCTAACCATAATGAACTCAAACCCCAATTCACCCTAATTCAACCTAGGATAAATAAAAGTATTGACTTATGATGTTTAATAACTATGAACATGTGTCTAGAGACTAATCAAGTCAAGGGAAGATTTGACTCAAAGATCAGAGAGGCTATCTTAGGATCATCTTTGCTCCAAGGTAAATGGGACATGCTACTGAGCACAAGTATTTATGGTTGATTGCATGCTAAGTATAAATAGACATTATGATTGCAAGTTTAATATTCTAGATCATGCCCACTACATCAAATTACTTGATGCTTGCTATATGTTATGTCCTATGGTTATAATGCTCATTATGATTAAAGTTTATGATTAATGACTCATAAAATTCATGTTAATGCTCAAGAGGGAGAAACACCATCATGTTAAGAGATTATGTTAATGGGTATAAATCCCATCATGTTAAGTTCAAGGATCATGTTAATGTTAATGTCGATATTATATTAATGATCAAGTTAATTGGAATTGAACTAGTCTATATATGCTCTTGAATCACGGACCTCAAGGGGTTGTCTACGACTTTCCTGGCATCAAGGGATTTCCTAGCAATCATGTACTTTAAGGGGGCATTATAGAGGTATGCATACATTTAGTATTCAATTCTTCATGTTAATAATGATTCAAGAATGCTTATAGTTAATTCACATTAATTTTTCTCACATGTCAAGTATATTTACTTTGTTTATATTATAAAGTGCCAGTCTTGTTTACTAATGTGTTGCTTTTCCCATTTGCATGGTTGGGAACACGATGTCCCCAGGAGTTGCAAAAAGGACTCAAGAGGAGCAAGCAAGGACTAGAAGACCTTCAAGAGCTAACTGGTGGGGTGCCATCCATACTAGGCAATTCAATCATTTAGACATGTTTACCATTATGAATAGCTTTACAAGTTTAGAAATGATTAGACATATTTTAGAACTCAATTGTAGTTTCCTATTCAAAGAACAATGCATGAATCTTAATAGTGAATTATGTGTTTATTTGTTGTGATTTCATAAATGTGACACCCCACTTCAAGATGAAAGCTTATGCTGAGTTATTTTGAATATTAAAAGGGGTGGGGGTTACATTAATAATCTTTAGGGTTAGATTAGTCATATTTTAGAGACTAGATCTGACCTAGCCTCTAGGTTAGCATCTAGATGTCTGAGAACTAGGTCTAGACTAGTGCTTGTTTTATAGAAAGTCCTAATATGTCATTATTTTTTATAATGTGGCGGTATGGGACGTTGTATTATTTAAAGATGATGTGCATCGAGGGAAGAGAAATCCTAGACATATAGCGCTCATTGTCTAGGGTATCTACACTAGTCTACATTTTGTTCTCACCCTTTTTACTAGGTGACATGGCACTAAAGTCTCTACTATGCGTGGGACACTCATTTTGTGGATTTTGTTCTTGGATTCCAATTGGATTGAACATTGATAGTTTTCTTTGATGTGTGTTTTATTAGAGAAAAACTATATAATATTTTATTATATATGTAAGTATTAACAAATTTGTCCCCACAGATGTATGAGTAGGAGGTGGCCATGCAACCTAAGTGAACATGTGCGACATCAGTCTAGAAGAGAGAATATTTCTAGATTATATGTCTAGACTCTAGTTGGAATATGTGATAGATGGAATAGATGAAGTATTTTAAATGATAAGATCTAAGCCTTATATAGATGATATAAGATGAACTATGATAGAATATGTTTGTCTTTGAGGACCTAAGTTCGTATTTGAGGATTTGAGATAAGTTTTGATGATCCAAGTATGTGTGCTTTTCTAAGTTTAGATAAGCTAAGACAAGATATGAATCAAAAAGTGCCTCACTCTATTTTACAAAGGAGGGCCTCTAGTATTAGGACCCGTTTTAGGGTTAATTCCAGAGAGAGTGAGACCCAGAGGGAGGTTAGAGATCCTAAACTCCAATATATGAGAATTATGAGAAATGTTTTCAATAATATGTCTGAAACTAGACTACTCCTAAGTGAACAAGTTGAGTTGATCTATGTGTGATTCCTATAGTCTTATTAAACTCTAGATGTCCTTAAGAGGACCAAAACCTAGATTCAGAGAGAGGATGTCTATATATGAACATGTGAACATGAATATGAGTACCTAACATTTGGGTGAGGGAGAGGGAGAGAGTCCCAAGACCCTGGAGGAGGTAAATGTGTTAGTTTCTGTAAAGCCTCAAGCTTGAGTTGATGGTACCTTGTAGGAATCTAGTGGTTGCATATATAAGAGAGGGTTGGGAAATTGTATTTCATAGGTAGAGATCTATGAAGATAATGTCCTATCATGTTTTAGTTTTTGCTTATGTGGCTAGAGCTCGTAAACCAATCACTAGTGCCAATGAGTAATCTCAACCCTTTTTTAAGGTAATCTGAGAACCCTAGACTAAAGAGGAAAGATGAAGATAGTACTTCTGAACTCATTAGTTGAGTGATCTCAGAGAGATTGAGCATGGAACTACCCTCAAGATAAGGTTTGGGATAACCTCAGTTGGAATAGATAAATTTTGATATCAGCTTGACAAACCACTTGTATTAGTTTGTTAGCACAACCATGATATAATATATGTATGAATGTGATCTAATCTTGATATGTGACATATGGATATGGCACGATGGAAAACCAAGAGATGGTTTGGTAGATATGTATATATGGATGCATAATCATATACATGAATAATGATGATATAATATAGTTGGTTAATCTTGTGATGAAATCACTAGTAAATGTTGCAATCTAATATGAATGATGAAATAATATAATATGAATGACACATGTTTGATGAGGTGTTATTGTTAGTGCTTAACAAAGATGTTGAGTATATTTTAAAAAAAATAGCACAACATAAAATGATGATGATACCTTGATATGATCAAGATGTATGAGTGTGTTAATTATAATGAACTCTTTTCACAATTATGCTAAAGTGATATTGGAATGATAATGCTTGGGAAAGAGAGGAGGTAAATCCAAAGAAAAAATAGTAGAGATGGAATGTCATAACCTAGGCTTTTAAACCCCTCTTCCGACCTTATGGAGGATTAGTACACCTTAGATGGTTTTGGAAACATCCTAGTAGTGGTTTTCATATACTTCTAGAGCTTTGGTTTGTGGATATGTTGCACCTATGGAAATTCCCTACATGTAGCTGAAGATATTATGTTTTGCTTTTTCTGAGATAAAGAGGTGGCTTAATTTTGAGGATGAAAATTCTTTTAAGATGCATATGATGTGATAGACTGGATTTTGGTTAAATTTTGAGGACAAAATTTCGTTTAAGGTGAGTAGGATGTGATGTACTGAACTTTTGGAGTCCCTAGATATCTAATGACATGAGTGAATTTATGTGTCTAGATTATGTTAAGAGTTCAAAGTATTTTGGTAGAGTTTGAATGTTAATTGATGTCGATTTTGGGTTTAATATCCTAGATTGTGTGCCACTTTGGAGAAATTAATTAAAGAGACAGTCATTGGAGTTTGCATGTCAAATTTGGAAAGAATGTACTTAGGATATTATGGGTCTATTTCTTAAGTTTCATGCTCATATGAGGTTCCTATTAAAAGAGATATATGTTTGTATATTGATGAATTAATGATTAGATTTATGGTTGATGAATATAGTTCTTGATTTATTAAACTAGTTTGTAACATTAGTAAGTCATGGAGCCTTCTCACTTACATGAGCAATGAGGCCTTGTTTTAGTGGCCATAGATCAGGTATTGATGAGTAGTTATCAGGAACCTTGGATATAATTGGATGGTTGAGGAGCCAATCTTTTTTGTAGTATTTGAGGTGAATGAGGCATCATGTTTCGGCATATATATCCCCAAGTCATGTTCGTGGCTTGGTAAAGGAAATGAAGCAGACATTATAGTAGCCTTGTCAAGACTACAGACTGACCCTCTTTGAATGAAATGGAGTAAATATGTGAGAGATCCATCTTCCCATCTTACTGCTTCTCAACTGTATGAAGAAGGTGATGCAAAGAGGATGAATATGGGAATGTTATTACCATTGCTAGTTACAAATGGTAGGAAGGAGTTAGAAGAAGTAGGAGATTAGAGGAGGACATGTACTGTGGATCATGCATCGTGGAATCATGAAGATCTAGAGGTTGTAAAGATGGCTCCAATAAAGGGTCTGATCATTGGAAAGCCTTGCCTTAGTGAATCCATGAAGAACCTGGGATCCGCACATCACAACTGGTATTGAGAATGTGAGAGTAGTAGAGGAAGATATGTGTCCAAATGAATGAAGAAGCACTATTCAAAGATCATGGAGATGTGACCCTTGTGTGAGGAACCTTGGAGCCGTTTGATTCATCGCCTGAACCCCATCAATGGCAGCAAGATCTGAGTCATAAGGAGGAGGCTCCGGTGGCTATCCAGAGAGGTCAGAGGAGGAGAGGTGATCCAAGATGAGTTGTAGGTGGAAGAGCACTATGGTAATGACAACCTAGATGGCCACAATTACCGCTAGAGCCCCAGACACAGAGGCAGCTCAAATACATCCCTACAAGGGACTCAGTGGCCCATCTGAGGACACAAGGGAGAGAGGGAGAGGAAGCTCGGTCCACCGACCAAAATCAGATGGCCCAACAGAGAACTAGTTTTCACCCCAAGTCGCTAGAGCAGGGCCGTGCCAACTAGACAAAGCAGTGGCTTCCATATAAGATGACAGTTGACCAATAAGGTAAATAATACTAAAAATATCAGTAATTACTTATATCATGGAAAATGCATAGTAATTAGCATGGTTATCAGAAAAATACAAACAATGTATCAAAATTCTCAAAAAATGAGGTGATTTTGATTTAATCCTTATTTAAGAGTTTTGATGCATAAAATATGGTGATATCATGTAATATGGATAGTACTCATATCATGTATAATAAATAACAACCAATGGCCTAAATTTATTGGAACATGTAAGAAACTCTATTATTATGTATAAAATGTATTTGAGGTCTAATATGGTGATTATGATGCAGGAAATCATGTGGCATGCTTCATATGGCTAATAAGGGTTAACAAGCCTATATAAAGTGTAATAAATATAGTTATGATATATAAATAATGGAATATTCAGTATAAGTTAATATCAGTAAATGGAACCTTATATGCAATTTTAAGATCCATATGATACACATAATACATGTACGCTGATAATGACTCTTAATGTAATATAAATTCTAATTTGAGTAATGAACCTAACACTAGGGTTAATGCATATATTATGGAAGGAATATAATGTTCAGAGAATGCATCATAACCTAGAACATAACATCAATAAATGAACTATAAGAATATAAGACAAGTAATGATAGAAAAAGACTTAATAAACTGAGTAAAACCCTAAAATGAACATAACTAGGGTTAAGGTGATGAGATCTAGCACATGGCATGTACGATCTTGTCTTGATTAGTGTTTGAGCAAGGGTGGTAGTTGACATCAGGAATGTGAGGATTAGGATATCTATTTTAAAGTTACTCTTTACCTCTAACTTAGCTTATTATATAGTATGATTGTATTATATGTGTTGTGAAATACTTGACATATGATATTGGATGAAATGATTTTTATTGTATGATATATTTCTTGATTTTCCATACTTATAGTTATGAACACATGAAACATAATATATGTGTTCCATTATATCCAAGCATTTCAACTCTTGGTAGTAAAGTGCTAGAAAGTAAAGTACTTCAACTCTTTGGTAGTAAAGTACTTGGAAGTGATCCAACTCTTTGGTAGTAGATCACATTGTGAAATTATCCAACTCTTTGGTAGCAGACCATAAAGTCCTTAATGCATTAAACTCTCAGGTAGTAAATGAATGGATTATATAATGGAAAACGTGCCTAAAAAGTGTTCTCTTTATTGGTAAGGTATTCCCAGAGAAACGTCATGTGATGATTAATATGGCATAAACCATAAAGGATTTAATTAATACTTATAAAGGCAAGCTTCCAATTCATTTTATTTCACTCAGTTATGAGATAATGATGAAATATTATGAATGTCTAAAGAATGACAATACTCAATGACATATGTCTTCAAATTTAAGACTTGAGGATGAGATCATACAAATGTTAAGAGTATGTACATTCTTATTATGTCCCTAGTTGATTGATACTGTGGAAGGTAGATAGACACCAATAACACATATGACTAGAGTGTGGGTTGGTTGATGATAGAATATCATTAGTCATGATATGGAAATATCAAACCAAGCACACAGATACATGTTAGGGAACAGTGTATTGGAAAAACCCACCTTGATAACTGACACATGGAAACCATCATTGGTGGTCATAGTCATCTATCATAGTGAAGGTGGTGATTGTGATTCTTAGACCTCAAATTGTTACACTCATCACATGCCATTGGGTACACTTTGACATCATCAAACACAACCCTAAAACATGACTTGTCATAAAGGTGATGATTGGGTGACTTTGACACATTGAGATAGACTATGAGTGATAGATATGGGAAATATACATCCTACTAGAAAATGATATCTTGGGCACATGATAAGTGAGATAGAGAAATGCATGCACATGCACATGTGAATCAATATATGATATTTAGGTCATATTATCTCAAAAAAAATTACTCTTGGCTCAAGGAACATGGATTGAACGTCGAGAGGATGCATCCATGCCTCAAGTTCATCTTGGATATCAGAGAAAAAGGAATTATATGATCACTTCAACGCCTTACACATATAGTAGGTTGAAGTTGTTCTCCAACTTTCCATTCACTTGGGTAGCACAAATGTGCAACTAGGCATCACTCCTTGCTTGTGATGTAATAAGCTGGTTATAGACATTCACTACCAACGTGATATGGGACCTATAGGGTCACACACACATGATCTCATCTAGAAGAGGAGTTGAATTTTGAATGATGATTATATTTATTTCTAAAGTCTTTAGGTACTCAATTCATGCAACATTGTCTAACTGCACTACCAAATGACCATTTTACAGGGTGAGATGGTCATTTGGGTGCACCAGACGACTATCTCAATTGTTGGGATGACTGTTTGGGTTATCAGCTAGATCAGAGTGTGAATTGGCTATGTTTTACTCAAACTAGAGTGTGAACTGACCTGTTCATTTTGATAAACTGAATGGCTCGACTCGGCTCGGATCACTAGACGACCATCTGGGTGAGTGAGATGGATGTCTCTCTTATGTGAGATGGCTCAGTTGGGGCCAAACGAATGTTTTGGAACTTTCCCGAACTTGTTTCAAAAGCACATTGCTTGTGGCGCAAGAATTAATATTTGATATTAATGAAAAACAATTTTGTCAATTTGATATCCGATTAGGAAACTGGCAGACAACCATCTGGTAGTACATGACAACCGTCTCGCAATGCCAAACGACCGTTTGGCATCTCACAAGTTGCAAAAATTTAAGATCTTCCGGTCCTTTACACTCCCACACAGATCCCGAACAGACTGGGAATCCTGGCACAAACCCCACTTATAAATAGATGGATACTAGGGGCTTCCCAAAGCACAACAACAATATCAACTAAGAATCAGTTACTCTAACAATTGTTGTTCTCTCTGGTTGTGGTAACTGAGAGAGCCCAAACAAGTTGTTACAACCCCAATTTTTAGGTTCAATTGGTGAGAAATGTAATTTCTCATATTAAAGATAATTTAACAAATAATGATATAATTTGTTTTGAATAAATGGATTTCATTTATAATAGTCTTGATGATTGTGTTGTGGGATTTATTGGCTATTGGGCCCAATAACAAGGAAATAAAGAAAGGAAATTCAATTATTAAATTAGTAAATGAATAATTGAGTTTTTGAGAAAAGAATGATGTAGAAACCTCTAGAAGGCAAATCCAAAGAGGGATTTCGTGCCTCTTGGGTTCCAAGGAGTCCAAAGTTGTAAAGAAAAGGCAATAAGAAAAGAAAAGATTAATTAAGTATTTCTTTATTAAGAAAGAAATTGAAAATAATGATAAAATGTGGAAAATGAATGGAAAGAGGCATAAATGAGATTTCTTGGTGAATTTTCATATCCATGAGGTTTCTAATATTAAAAGGAATGCCAATGAGGAAAATAAAAGAGAAATAAAGAGAAAACCTCAAAAAGAGTTATTTTAATAAGAAATAAACAAGATAATGTGAAATAATGCATATAGATGCATTTAGAAGGATAATGAGTATCCAATAAAAAGGATTTCAAAATAATAGAGTTTCTTGGGATCCAAGGAGTCCCAATGAAAAAAGAAGAAAGAGAAAATACCAAAATTACAAAATAAAAGGATAATGTGATACATTATTAATGAATTTTATGATATTGATAAAAATGAAGTATTTTCTATTAAATAAAAATAGAATTTAGTGCCATTAGAATAAAGAGCAAGTACTAAGAAGATAAAAGAAGAGATTTTTGGAATTCTAAGATCTCAAGGATAAAGAATATCAAAGGAATATTAAGGAGATAAGCAAGAGAGAGAAGTTTGCTTATTCATGAAGGAATATACTTTCCTAGTAGGAGAGAGACTTAGATCTCGTGGATAGCCGACCTGGGCTTCATTTTCCACCCCTATATAAAGGGGGTAGAGCCCAGAGTCGAGTTCATGAGGATCCCATGTAACTTTCTCTTCTTTCTCCCTCCTTCTTCTTCTTTCCCCAAACCCTAATCGTGAGGGTAGAGTAATCCTAGAGTGAACGGAGGGCCATGAAGAGGTCTGGAGGGTGGCCTGGCGATCCCACCACATCTGAGGTTGATCGAACAACCTCCCTGGACTCTCGCTTAAGCAGATACGTTGGCTGGAGGGCTGCATCACGAATGTAGGTGGCAGACCTGACTAGCCCAATCCCTGCCACCATGGTCGCTCCTTGGGACCTCCATGGCCATGGCTGAGGGCGACGGAGGCAGGGCGCAGGTCTCCAGTGGCCCCCGTGCCTTGGGGACGTGAGGAGGCACCTCCACGAGCTGCCGCAAATTGGCCGCAGCACTGGTTCGTGCAAGGAAGAAGAAGACTTGGCATTTGATCGTTCTACCCCTCGGGGTGCTAAAGAAATGATCTTTAAGTCAAGGACAATCACGTCTTTTTGAAATATTTGCAATCGGCCAACGTTGCACGGGAACTGGTGACGTGGCGCAATCCGATTGGCCCAAAGTAAGTAATTTTGCAAAGTTCATATCTCATAAACCGTAGCTCGGATAAATACGAATAATATATGCATTTTGATCAAGAGAACAAGAGGAATACAATAAAAATGATATTAATGATTGATTTCGTTCCTAATTGCAAAAGTACGATAAGTTGATGAAAAGTGCATTAAAGTTAGGTTAAAAACCCTATTTGTGATTAAAGGTTGAATCTAATATGCTTAATGGGATAATTTAAGTATTAATAACCCGTTGAATAATAATGTTAGATTTGAACCCGATCTAGATGTGGAATTGCATGATTTAGGGTTTTTACCCCATACGAGAATGGTTAGGCATTTAGAAAACCCTAATTTAGGGTAAAAGAGGATAAGATCATATATAAATTGAAAAATGTGAAAATACGTTGTTGAATGATGGTTCTAAGATATTTGAATACAAAAGTCCTTAATTTTGGATAAATACCCTAAATGTAGTAATTAGGGTCTTTTCATGAATAAAAGGTAGAATTGATGGCAAAATGAGTTCATATGTTAATTAGACCCTAATGAACTTTGAATTGATGATAAAGGCGTATAATGATCTTGTCATGGATTAAAAGGATAAAAATAGTAGCTTTAATGTAAAAGAAGCTTAATGAACTTAATTAATGGTTAATGGTGCATTTAATCCGAAATGAAAATGTTGATTGCTTAATTTTCTTGTTGATTGGATAATATGCTTGATCAACCGATGACGGCGCCTAGGGTTGCACCGAGGGCAACGGAGGGCAAAGGCCAAGGCGATCAGGGAACTCCAGGCGAAGAAGGTGATGGGGATCCTACGCAGCGCCGAAACTCCATCCCGCTGGGGGCGAAGGGCCTGCAACTCAACTTTGCATCTCGAGACAAGGGCGTAGCCGGGCAGGAAGACGATCTTTCGATGACTGCGACAGAAGGTTCAATGGAGGTTGATGACGCAAGGGGACCATCCCTCTTCCCGCCGCTATCCAGGGGAAGTGGTGAGAAAGATACTACTACTACACACACTGCTCGTCCTTCATACAAGGACGCGATGAAAGGCACCGCGAACGGGAATCCACACGGATTCATCCACATTGACGCAGACACATGCGGGGTGGCGCTGCAAACCTCAGACATAGAAGTACTGGCGGATCAGGGGTTCCCCTCCTTCCGAGTCCGGAAGGAAGCCCTAGAAGACCTGCTGAAACCCTATATGTACACCGTCGTCATGAAACTCCTGTCCCGCGAGATAGGGTATCTCACCCTGCGCGACAGACTGAAAGCTGTATGGAAACCTTTGGGGGGTTTCAATCTCATCGACACTACCAATGACTTTTTCATTGTTCAACTCCAGGCGGAGGAGGATTATGTGAACACTCTTGCTGGAGGTCCGTGGCCTATCTTTGGGTCTTATCTCTCTATCCAACGCTGGACCCCGGCCTTCAATCCGGAGATTGCTACTCCGCCGCCGGTGGTGGCCTGGGCTAGAATACCAAACCTGCCTATACATCTGTACCAGGAGGCACTACTCAAGGAGATTGGGGATACACTGGGAAAAACTATAAAAGTAGACATGAATACCAAGATGCAAAGGAGGGGAAGGTTCACTCGGATCGCAGTCGAACTGAACATGGCGAAACCTTTGGTACCTGTCATACTGGTGGACGGGCTAAAGTATAGTATTGAGTACGAGAACATCCCCTACATATGCTTGCATTGTGGGATGGCTGGGCATGCTGAAAAGGACTGTCGTATTCGACGCGAGGCGGAGGCAGCAGCCATGAGAGCCAATGTGGAGACGGGTAACCTTCTTCCCCAAGAAACCCCAAGAAAGGAAGGGTTCTTGGAGTCCATACATGCAAAACCGATCCCAAGGAAGATGAGGAAATAGCCAGCAACAGCTCCTCCGCCGACTAAGCCTGGACCGGCGTCAAACAGGTTCCAAAATCTTGAGGACTTGGATGTAGACGAGCAAGTGCATGAAGTCATTGATGCGGACAACATGGCAGCTAGGGTTACGGGTGGAACAGACTGGAGTGTGAAGAAGAAGCACTGGAAAAAGACCGTGAGGCCTACTAGCACCGACCAGGAGCCCCTTAGGCAGGAACCAGCCACAGATCGTCCCCCCAGTACATCCCAGAATCGTGAGGCCAATCCTAATCACACTACAGCAATTCCGACCGGAGATGAGGTCCTGAATGGCCGGGACAGCACCCAGCGCCCCTTCCCGTCGATACCCTTTCATATGGGTGCTGCAACGGAAGGGAGTGGCTTGTACGTATCCTACAGGAGCCCGTCAAAGAAATCAACAGGCATTCACCTCCGGAATCGAAAGGTGATTGGCACAAGGGATCCAAGACGGGTGCCAATGAGGGAGCGAGGGAAGCCCTCCTTACTCCAGGATCTAGAGAAGGAAGCGCAGGAGATGGGTAGCACCACCCTTGTCGAAGGTGATCAATGAAAGTTCTGTGTTGGAATGTACAGGGTGTCTGTGACAAAGACACCCAAAATACGATTAAAGATCTAGCTAATAGATATCAAACCTCGGTGGTTAGTCTTTTTGAAACTCGCTGTAGCGGCGCAAGGGCGATGAGTGTTATCAAGAAGCTTGGATTCCCGCAATCTCATAGAGTGGAGGTAGTGGGCTTCTCGGGTGGCATTTGGGTGCTATGGAAGGAGTCTGTCACCCTGGAAATTCTGTACTCTCACAAACAATTTTTCCATTGTAGAGTGGACAACTCTCTCCTTCTCACTTTCGTCTATGGCAGCATGACGAGAAGCTCTCACAGGTTTCTTTGGAATCACCTCGTTAACCTGTCTTCCTCCATTAGTTCCCCGTGGGTGGTGGCGGGGGATTTTAACGTGGTGATGTTTTCTTCTGAAAAGTTTGGCAGCTCGTCCTTTGATAGTGCTAACAGCTTCAATTTTGTGGATGCAATGCAACGGTGCGGGCTTCATGATCTTGGAGCGGATGGCGCCAGGACGACGTTTCGGCGAGGCATGCTCCATGAGCATTTAGATAGAGCTTTGGGCAATACGGCATGGATAGAGTCCTCCATGGCAGGGCCGGTGTCGGTGCTCGAGAAGAATCACTCGGATCACGCGCCACTCCTCCTCTCTTCTGCTGTGACTGGGGGTAAGAGGAAACCCATGCAATGCACGCTAGCTAGCTGGAACATGAAGGAGGGGTATCAGCAATTTCTTCGCGAGAACTGGGATACCACAGTTCCCTTTGCTGCTGCGGGTTCAAGCTTCATCCAGAAGGCCTCGATTTGGGCAGCCCGTGGAAGGAAGGAGGACAACAGACAAAAGGACCGGCTGGGGAATCAAATACGCTGGAATCAATTGTAGCTTGCTCTTCACTATGACCCCATCATCGCCAGGAACACAGTGGACATCCAGGCGGAACTGGATGCCATCTTGAGAAGGGAGGAAGCTGAATGGCAATACAAGGCTAGATGTGACTGGGTGGCGCTCGGTGACAACAATACGAGCTTCTTCCACGCCATTGTCAAAGAAAGAAGACGGCGCAACAAGATTACGAGGCTCAAGAATGGTGTTGGCGATTGGGTAGAGGAAGGTGAAGATCTAAATAAACTTTTCCTTGATTTCTTTGCTAACGTGTACTAAGAACGCCCTTCACCTGCGAGGTGCCTTGCCTGCTCATCCTTTATTGGAGCTTTCCATCTGCTGTCGACCCAGGAGGCAGCTGTAGTGCAGAGCACACCAAGTGCAGATGAGATATGGCACACTCTCCGCTCCATGGCACCACTGAAGGCGCCTGGTCCGGACGGCATCGACGCTGGTTTCTTGCAACACAATTGGAGCCTTCTTCAACAACAAATTGTTCGGTTCATCCAGGCTCCCTTCAATGGGTCCAAGCTCGAAGCAGGCTGCACCAACTCCACGCTGGTGTTAATACCCAAAGTCCCCCATCCGGAATCCTGCAGCCAGCTCAGGCCAATTTCCTTGAATAATGTCTGCACCAAGCTTCTATCGAAGGTGATCGCCACTAGAATAAAGCCTTTTATGTCGAGGTGGATCTCCCCTTTCCAGTCTAGCTTTGTTCCTGGGAGGAAGATCGGGGACAACATCCTTCTTGTTCAAGAAATCATTAGCTCCATGGAGTCCAAACAACGCCACAAGCATTACATGGCTCTCAAGCTGAACCTTATCAAGGCCTTTGACAAGATGAGTTGGCAATTCATGGAGGACACTCTACAAATAACTGGAATTCCACCTTCGGTGATTTCCATCATCATGCAGCTTCTCAGATCGGGGGAATCCTCAGTTCTCTGGAATGGCAATATCATTGGATCCTTTAATCCTACCTGTGGTGTAAAGCAAGGAGATCCCTTATCTCCTTATCTCTTCGTTTTGTGCCTAGATCGATTAAGCCAATTTATCGTGGATTTGGTAGCAAAAGGCGAATGGAAACCAGTTACCCTCACAAGGTAGCGTCTGTCATTTTCCCATGTTTGCTTCGCAGATGATATCCTTCTATTTGGGGAGGCCAACACCAAGCAAGCACGGGTCATCAAACGGTGTCTCAGGAGGTTCAGTACTGCCTCAGGGCAGTTTCTATCTGCAGAGAAATCTTCTATCTTCTTTTCCACCAACACTCCAAGGAATTCTAGATCGAGGATTGGTCGTATTCTGGGAATGAAAGAAACCTCCAATATTGGGCGCCATCTTGGGGTCCCGATCATACACAAGCGGAAGAGCAAAGAACACTTTCAGTTCCTCCTTGAAAGAATCCATGGAAGGATTTCGAGCTGGAAGCACCGATTTTTATCATTGGCAGGTCAGGTCACCCTCTCTAAATCTGTCCTCCTTTCACAAGCATGCTATGCAATGCAAACGGCTATCCTTCTGTGCTCGGTGGCGGCAAAGATAGATCAATTCATTTGGAATTTTATTTGGAGCAGTTCTCACACCGCTTCCAAGGTCATCCTGGTCGCTTGGAGCAAAATCACCCTCCCAAAGAACTTGGGGGGCATGGGCATCAAACCTGCGCGCGACTTCAACAAAGCGCTTGTCGCCAAGCTAGCCTGGAACTACACATTGAAGATGGACGTTCCATGGATACATCTCATGCAAGCAAAGTATGGTGTGCAAAACGTACATAGCAAGGGGGGCTCTCATACATGGAGGGGTATCAAATCACTGTTACCTTTTTTAATGGCTAATTCGAGAATAGCATTGATTTCGGGCAACAATTCTAACACCTGGACCGATCCTTGGGTTGGGGAGGGTCATCTCCCACAACTGAAACCTGGTTTGGTGATTCCCGACGATCTGAATGATCTGAAGGTCGAATGTCTTGTTTTGGATGAGGGCCACTGGGACGCTGAATTCCTAATCACTGGTTCAATGAGGGAACTGTGGAGGAGATCCTGTGCATGCCTCCGCCCAGGAAGGAATATGGGGAGGACCGAAGGATATGGACATTGACTACGGATGGGTTGTTCACTACTGCATCAACATATAGAAGCCTCACCAACGAGAGTCCTCTCAACCAAGCAGTGGTAGTATGCTCTATCTGGGACCAGACGATTCAACATAGAGTCAAGATGCATTTGTGGTTAATCTATCATAATAGATTGCTCACAAACGAGATGCGTTCGATCCGGAAGATGGCTGTAGATGACCTATGTCCTTGATGTCTCTAGGTTACGGAGTCGGTCCTTCATGCCATAAGGGACTGTCCGGTAGCTAAAGCCTTGTGGATGAAACTACTGCCCAACGAAGCAACTCTCTTCTTTTAAAGTACACAAACGATGGACTGGATTGCTTATAACCTCAAAGGGTTGAAGAAAGTTCTTGATTGGCCTCAGATGTTCGCCATCGGTTGCTGGTGGATATGGAAGGCTAGGAATTCCTTTGTCTTTGAGCAGCGTGACATTCCTCTAGCAGTACTAGTGACGAACTGCAGATCAGATGCTCGGACTGCTAAGTTGGCCTTCTCACATTCTGCTAAATCTCTTACTCCACCTTCTGGGCACGATATTTCTTTTCTTCCAAATAGGGACATTCTCATCCATGTGGACACCTCCATTAATAAAGCTCAGAGCCTAGTAGCTATGAGCTTAGTGGTGCGATCTAGAGCAGGCAGCTGGATCATCGGGAGATGCTGGAAAGGCAAGGGCTCCGATCCCATGCGAGGGGAACTGATGGCGATCAAACATGGGTTAGAGTATCTTTCTGAACATCATCAGACTGGTTCCATCCTTACTGATTCCAAGAAGGCGGTCACCTGGATATCTGAGATAAACTCCACACCTGGGAAGTACATGTTGCTGGTCCAAGCTATCACAAAGCTTCTACTAGAAAACCAATCTCCTCAGGTGTATTATGTTAATCGGAGCCAGAACAAGCTTGCAGATTGGTTAGCCAAGAGATACCTCAAACAACCATCCAGTGCTGCGGATTGGCCTGTGTGCCCGCACCAAATCCAAGCCATCCTGGAATAAGAAGCCTCAACACCCCCTTTTTTGCTTTCTTCATCATATGTAGTGAACAAGAACTTGTAACTAGCTTAAGCTGGAGTTCCCCCCCCCCAAAAAATGGTGCCTTTAATCCAAAAATAAGGTTATATATTGTTAAGATAACCTTAATATTGAAGGATAGATGAGATAATTAGGGTTTATGAGTAATGGCATAAAATTAGGGTTTAATATGGTAAAAGATGAAGGGAAACCCTAATTGCAAACGAAACCCTAAAATGGATACGGAAACCTTAGGAAGCAATTTCAAGTTGAATAGAAAGAATCTTGATAAAGTGTGTAGTAAATAGAGTACATGTGTTTTTCAGGATTCTTGATTGTGTGGTTGAACTACTTTCTTGGATGGCTTTCTTAATTGGAATTGATATTAGCTTAAAGGATCTACTGAATAGGTATGTGGTTACGCTTATGAATAATCGCTTTAGTTTCACGGTGATTTCCGATCGTGTTTATCGATTGCTTGAAATTAACTGTTGGGTGCCTTTTATTTCATGCAACTATATAAAGTGACTATGACTATCACTATGAACATATGTATAACTGGCTAGATCCGAGTCCACCTCTGTGGCTTGTAAAGGCTAAAAAGGGGTAACCTAGAGTAAGGTCTAGGTTATCGTGGGTTAGAAATTGGGCTACCAAGTGTAGTGCCATGAGACCCATTAGCATGTCATAAGTTAAGGAGTGGGATACTTACGGGTAGTGCCATGTGACTCACCCTACAAAATGGTTCACCTATGAGTGGGACTATGAGGGGTTTAATGGGGATCTACTATCCAGGTCCACTGTAGGGATAACACAGAGGATAAGAAATGCCTGGATCGCGTAGTTATATTTAAAATGTAAAATTGTTTGTTAAATGGTAATTGGATGCAATACATTGTTATGAATAATTACATGATTATTATTTCCCCCACATACTAGCTTTGACTGACCGACATTTTGTTTGTCGACGTTTTAGGTACAAGCCAAAAGGACAAATAGTAAATCGTCATATTGTGAAATACATGAAGTAAAATACAAGGAGGATTAGTTAGTGTAGAATCCATAAGTGGATAGGAGTTTCGAGATATAAGTTTTCAAAAAGGTATGCAAAAGTTTATTTTCTTACAGATTTCCAGTTTAGTATGTTAAAATTTAATAATTGTTCTTGGTTAATTGCCGAACCTTTAATCCAGAAAATTATGGGTGCAACTTCGACCTCTCAGTCTCCCTTAATTGGGGGTTACTAGAAGATGGGGTCGTAACATTTGGTATCAGAGCGTAGGTTCCTCACTTAACAATTAATAATTATTAAATTTTACGAACTCCATAGAACCCAAGGGAGTTATTAGAGGATTATCCGAAAGACGAAGGTGTCTAGAAAAGGATCACGACCGAGGGCTGGCAATATTTTCCTCCGCACCGCTAATCAGAATATGAGGACTCCCAGATCCGTGTGACTGCCTGACCAAAGTCTTAGGGTATGAATTGAAATAAGATACCTTTAGAACTTTCTCATCTTATTCATCCCTTCTCATCACAAATTCTGTTAAGGACCTTAAGGATTAGGGTTTTCTCTCTTCTCCTCACCCTCTTGAGGTATGGGTAAGGTTAATAAGGTCTAAGGAATCCTCCATAAAATTAATAAAAAGCATGTAAATAAGATGTCATGGACATAAGCTTAATAGATTAAGTGCAAACTATAGAATAGATACATGCTTAGGTCGTATGACATAAGTTGTCATGCCCTCAGAAGAGTCATGAGGCTAGAAATTCTTGTCAGGAGGATAAATAAAGACAGTTAGTCTTGGAGATAGAGATCTCCATTGCAGGTAGAGACCTGGCACATCCTCTGAGGATGATGTTAACCCTAACCCTAAGTGAAGGTTAGAGAGAGAGATGGCATGATGAGTTAGACCAAGCATTTGGATGGACATGTCGTGGATGACGTATGAACCATGAGAGGTTGGATGACCTAGTACCTCTGGTGACCCAACCCTGGGAAGGGTTGTGCATGTTAGAGTGAAGGATAGCTCCTTCATTGATGAGGTTAGAGAAGAACCTATGGAAACCCAATGAGCTTATATGGGCATAATAGGCACCCAGAATGTATCAGTAGTGCGGGCAATAGGTTGAAACCCTGGCCAGGAGAGTATGAATGATGGATTATGAGATATAGAGTTATGGATAATCTTGAGCAAACATAAGTTTGAGCCTAGGCTTCACCCATGTAGAGGTATGCTTATGAGCTTGATCCCTCTTGGAGAGAGAGTCTCTCATAGTAAGGTTGAATGTGGAGATGGCTCTAGAGAGAGCAGGAACCAAGCAAGAAGGTTGGAATACTAGACTCCGAGATATGAGGAAAAGTAGGGAGTTGAGGATGATGTGACCTAAGTGGACGATAGTGGTTGCCTCATGCTTGATCCCTGAAAGCCGATGATGTCTTGGTCTCCATGGGAGGAACCAAACCCTAGAGAGAGGATGAGGCATCTGGCACCTATGTGCCTATGGTATAAGTGTTCACCTTCTGATAAAGGAAGAAGAAGTTCTGTATACCCTAGAGAGGTTTAGTAACATGTTATGAGGCCTTGTACCTTGTTGATTATCCTTGAGGAGGACTCAATTTTAAAGTGTTGATCAAGGAGAAGGATGACAGGAAGTGCATGTCATACCCTGTATATGTTGGACTCGTGGTTTAAAAGTTGAGCGGGCAGTGGTCATCAAAAGTGAACCTAGGGTTCCTAGGCCTAAGAGGGGAAGTGGTGTACCTAATGCTCATGATGAGAGTTGAGTTTCTATAGATGTGAGCATGGTACTTCTTATGTTGAGAGGAAAGGAAAACCTCTTAAGTTTAAGGTATGTTTGATGAACCGCTCACAACTAAGTTGATGACACAGGAAAATATGATCTTGACCCAATGTTGAGGACGAGAATAAGTGTGACCTAGCATGGTTTAGCAGGTGGTCCACTTGTGCCTTAATGTCTTGATAGGGTCAAGCATGCTCATATGGATGTAAACCCTAAGGATCTTTGTGACTTTGTTGTCAAGAGTTGTAGTTTCCTCCCATCCTGGGAGAGGGACCCTTTTGTAGGGTGTATACCAGTTTTGTTGGTTTAAGGTAACCTAAAGAGGTCTCATAGGATCTTGAGAAGCTAAGTGAAAAATACATGGTATGAAGACGAACCTCTAGACCCATAGATAGCCATCTCTATGCGCATATGGATGTGTTACCATGGAGGTAACCGATATGGGGCTTGACCAAGGTAGGCAGGTTGCCATGATCCCTATGAAAGGATGAAAGTCATCCCATGAATGCAGAGAGAGAGAGATGATGAAGGCTTGGGTAAGGTTCTAAGTTGAACATGTACTATAAGAGAATCTTAAGTCTATCCTAGGGTCAGGTAGGGATAAGACCGATGGAAGTAGGAGTTGCCTAATTCTCTAGTTGCACATGACCATAGGGTTGGGAGGTAACAACTATCATTGTCTGAGGGCCATGGGTTAGGAGATTGATCACCTTCATGAACTCATGGGACCCAAAGGGCAGATGAGTAGGGAACTCTCTGGATGCATAAGGGAAGATGGATGACCCTAAAAGTGCCGACACCCTATAGACCTAGAGGAGGTGACCAAGGAATGTGTGGTGACCCAAGTAGGTTCGAGACTAGTTTTCCATGGAAGTAACTTTGATATCAAGATGATTGTGATGAAGTGACATATGAGGCACGTTTCAAATTAGATTTAAAGGTGTAATGGATAGGTGGGATGTACCATCTCTACTCTTGGAACAGGAAGAACACTGTATTTGGACTGTAGCCAAATGCGTATTTTCGCTTGTTATGGGAGAGAGAGATTGGACAGTACACATTCCATACACCAAGGATAAAGATGATGTGGGTTGGAACGTTTCCACGAGATATGGGGACAGAGAAGATAACATACCCTGGTGTAGTGAATGATACATGGATGGTTTACCAACACTAAGAGAAATGAAGTAGTCATCTTTTGAGAATATTTTATCATGAGCTATGTGGAACTTACAAGTTATACCAGGTTGAGTTTTGATCACCATGATGATGAAATCAGAGAGTGTTCTTAATGAAGATAGACTTAGCGTTCGAGTTTGAGATGATAAATGAAATACATGGAAGTGTATGTCTTCAATGTTACCTAATACCTAAGGATGTGGAGTGGTAATGGATGCTCGGGTTGAGATATAGCTGCCTAGTTTGGCTAGAAGAGGTTGTTAAGCTAACCCTAAGTTTGGAAAGGAGATGTGTTTGGGTAACACTCAGATGTAACAAGATATGTTGAGAAAGGTAGTGGTTGTTTGGTTAACCTAGCCCTTGGTATAATAAAAAGGATGATGGTAGAACCTCATATGCACTTCTTTGGAAAGGAAGGTGATGAAACCATGATGAGTTTGGTTTAGGATTTCTGAGAAATCGATCTTGAGGAATCATGATATACATGAAATCATGATTGAAGATCACCATACACCGTGGTTCTACCTAGATAGTAAATGACAATAACACTTTAGATGTCTAAGATAAAGTTGCATGTGGTATATGGCCATGCAAGCCGAGGGAGAAGGACGAACACCAGTAACCCAGTGCATTGATATAAAGGATAAAGAGTCCCCAAAAGAGAAAGGGAGTTCATCACTATGGATGTTATAAGTCTCCCCCAGACCAAGGAAGGTCGAGATGCAATATGAGGTATGGTAGATTGTCTTGCCCAGATGACATGAGAAAGAAAGAGTTCTGTTAAGGGATAGATCGGGTCGAGCTACATATGAGAGAGATGGTTCAACTACACCATGAAGCGAGTTCAAAGATTCTTGAGTTTGACCTAAAGGTTCCCTTCCAAAAGGTGGAAATGGGTACATAAAGGACTCAATGTTAGTTCATCACCCCTCACTAATGGTTAGTATATCCAGACTAAAGGGTCTGATGAGAGCATGTGTGCCCATTCAGGGTGATATCTAGAGACAATTCTTGTCCTATGAAAGACGTGATGATAACCACCATAGCCAGTATCAGGATTTAAAGAAGCTCTGTAGGGGAGGTTGTGTCGGTCACCACTTCAGTAAGGCGATGTTGGTGAAAGGATCACGTGATGGTTAGAAAAGGACCACAGTGCGTGTAGATGAAGTCGCTTTGATTGTGCAATGGCTGAAAGGAGCCTAGAGACGACAAGAGTCGTGAGAAGATGCAAAGTAGACTGACATGCAGTTCACTGTGGGAGAATATGTGACATGAAAATCCGACCCCTCTAAGTTATAGCTAAGGGAGCTGAGTCCCCGATACATGGGTTCTTTTGACATGATTTGGTGGAGAAGGTTTTGATTGACCTTACCCTCATGATAAAGTAATGTGTGACAAGTTCCAGGTATCCAATTTAGAGAACAATGTGAGGTACCCCAACCATGTGCATAGCAATGAACCTAGTGAGCCCCAAAGGAGGCTGAAATGACCTGAGCCACCTGTGTAGTTTATAGACGCCAGAGTGAAAGAACTCAGAAAAATGTGATGCTAAAGGTTCTTTGGAATCACCATGAGTACGGTAAAGCCACATAGGGGCCAATGATGGACATGGAAAAGTCTTATCCTGAATTGTTTGCTTGTTTGATAGAATTTTGAGGACAACATTCCTATAAGAGGGGAAGGATGTTACAACCCCAATTTTTAGGTTCAATTGGTGAGAAATATAATTTCTCATATTAAAGATAATTGAACAAATAATGATATAATTTTTTTTGAATAAATGGATTTCATTTACAATAGCCTTGATGATTGTGTTGTGGGCTTTATTGGCTATTGGGCCCAATAACAAGGAAATAAAGAAAGGAAATTCAATTATTAAATTAGTAAATGAATAATTGAGTTTTTGAGAAAAGAATGAGGTGGAAACCTCTAGAAAGCAAATCCAAAGAGGGATTTCGTGCCTCTTGGGTTCCAAGGAGTCCAAAGTTGCAAAGAAAAGGCAATAAGAAAAGAAAAGATTAATTAAGTATTTCTTTATTAAGAAAGAAATTGAAAATAATGATAAATGTGGAAAATGAATGGAAAGAGGCATAAATGCGATTTCTTGGTGAATTTTCATATCCATGAGGTTTCTAATATTAAAAGGAATGCCAATGAGAAAAATAAAAGAGAAATAAAGAGAAAACCTCAAAAAGAGTTATTTTAATAAGAAATAAGAAGATAATGTAAAATAATGCATATAGATGCATCTAGAAGGATAATGAGTATCCAATAAAAAGGATTTCGAAATAATAAAGTTTCTTGGGATCCAAGGAGTCCCAATGAAGAAAGAAGAAAGAGAAAATACCAAAATTGCAAAATAAAAGGATAATGCGATACATTAATAATGAATTTTGTGATATTGATAAAAATGAAGTATTTTCTATTAAATGAAAATAGAATTTCATGCCATTAGAATAAATGGCAATGACTAAGAAGATAAAAGAAGAGATTTTTGGAATTATAAGATCTCAAGGATAAAGAATATCAAAGGAATATTAAGGAGATAAGCAAGAGAGAGAGAAGTTTGCTTATTCATGAAGGAATATACTTTCCTAGTAGGAGAGAGACTTAGATCTCGTGGATAGCCGACCTAGGGCTTCGTTTTCCACCCCTATATAAAGGGGTAGAGCCCAGAGTCAAGTTCATGAGGATCCCACGTAACTTTCTCTTCTTTCTCCCTCCTCCTTTTTCTTCTTTCCCCAAACCCTAATCGTGAGGGTAGAGTAACCCTAGAGTGAACGGAGGGCCATGAAGAGGTCTGGAGGGTGGCCTGGAGATCCCACCACATCTGAGGTTGATCGAACAACCTCCCTGGACTCTCGCTTAAGCAGATACATTGGCTGGAGGGCTGCATCACGGCTGTAGGTGGCAGACCTGACCAGCCAGATCCCCTCCGCCATGGTCGCTCCTTGGGACCTCCATGGCCATGACTGAGGGTGACGGAGGCAGGGCGCAGGTCGCCAGTGGTCCTCGGGCCTTGGGGATGGGAGGAGGCACCTCCATGAGCCGCCGCAGATTGGCCGTAGCGCTGGTTTGCGCAAGGAAGAAGAAGACTTGGCATTTGACCGTTCTACCCCTCGGGGTGCTAAAGAAATGATCTTTAAGTCAAGGGCAATCATGTCTTTTTGAAATATTTGCAATCGGCCAATGTTGCATGGAAACTGGTGACGTGGCACAATCCGATTGGCCCGAAGTAAGTAATTTTGCAAAATTCATATCTCATAAACCGTAGCTCGGATAAATATGAATAATATATGTATTTTGATTGGGAGAATGAGTGGAATCCAATAAAAATGATATTAATGAGTGATTCTATTCCTAATTGCAAAAGTATGATAAGTTGATGAAAAGTGCATTAAAGTTATGTTAAAAACCCTATTTGTGATTAAAGGTTGAATATAATATGCTTAATGGGTTAATTTAAGTATTAATAACCTATTGAATGATAATGTTAGATTCGAACCTAATCTAGATGTGGAATTGCATGATTTAGGGTTTTTACCCCATACGAGAATGGTTAAGCATTTAGAAAACCCTAATTTAGGGTAAAAGAGGATAAGATCATATATAATTTGAAAAATGTGCAAATACGTTGTTGAATGATGGTTCTAAGATATTTGAATACAAAAGTCCTTAATTTTGGATAAATACCCTAAATGTAGTAATTAGGGTGTTTTCATGAATAAAAGGTAGAATTGATAGCAAAATGAGTTCATATGTTAATTAGACTCTAATGAACTTTGAATTGATGATAGAGGCGTATACTGATCTTTTCATGGATTAAAAGGATAAAAATAGTAGCTTTAATGTAAAAGAAGCTTAATGAACTTAATTAATGGTTAATAGTGCCTTTAATCCAAAAATAGGGTTCTATGTTGTTAAGATAACCTTAATATTGAAGAATAGATGAGATGATTAGGGTTTATGAGTAATGGCATAAAATTAGGGTTTAATATGGTAAAAGATGAAGGGAAACCCTAATTGCAAACAAAACCCTAAAATGGATACGGAAACCTTAGGAAGCAATTTCAAGTTGAATAGAAAGAATCTTGATAAAGTGTGTAGTAAATAGAGTACATGTGTTTTTCAGGATTCTTGATTGTGTGGTTGAACTACTTTCTTGGATGGCTTTCTTAATTGGAATTGATATTAGCTTGAAGAATCTACTGAACATGTATGTGGTTATGCTTATGAATAATCACTTTAGTTTCACGGCGATTTCTGAACGTGTTTATCGGTTGCTTGAAATTAACTGTTGGATGCCTTTTATTTCATGCAACTATATAGAGTGACTATGACTATCACTATGAACATATATATAACTGGCTAGATCCGGGTCCACCTTTGTGGCTTGTAAAGGCTAAAAAGGGATAACCTAGAGTAAAGTCTAGCTTATCGTGGGCTAGAAATTGGGCTACCAAGTGTAGTGCCATGAGACCCATTAGCATGCCATGAGTTAAGGATTGGGCTACTTACGGGTAGTGCCATGTGACTCAACCCTAGAAACTGGTTCACCTATGAGTGGGACCATGAAGGGTTTAATGGGGATCTACTATCCAGGTCCACTGTAGGGACAACGTAGAGGATAGGAAATGCTTGGATCGTGCAGTTATATTTAAAATGTAAAATTGTTTGTTAAATGATAATTGACTGCAATATATTGTTATGAATAATTGCATGATTATTGTTCCCCCCACATACCAGCTTTGGCTGACCGACATTTTGTATGTCGGCATTTTAGGTACAAGCCAAAAGGACAAACAGTAAATCGTCATATTGTGAAATACATGAAGTAAAATACAAGGAGGATTAGTTAGAGTAGAATCCATAAGTGGATAGGAGTTTCGAAATCCAAGTTTTCAAAAAGGTATGCAAAAGTTTATTTTCTTACAGCTTTCCAATTTAGTTTGTTAAAATTTAATAATTGTTCTTGGTTAATTGTCGAACCTTTGATCCTGAAAATTATAGGTGCGACGTCGACCTCTCGGTCTCCCTTAATTGGGGGTTACCGGAAGGTGGGGTTGTAACACAAGTTCTACCTGAAAAAGGAGGGATAGTGACAAGAAAGAACAACTGAGGATCTTTGTTGTGGGATAGCAAGTTTGTGACTAGTACACCAACAGGAGGGACAACTCCGTCTTATCTATTCTAGTTGAACAACATGAGTTCTAGTTTGTCTGTGTGGACTACTCTAGAGGTAGTAGTCTTTTGGTTGTTGCTAGGAGGACAACTACATCCTACAATCCATGGGGAGACCATATGAGTCTTTGTAGAAGTTCTCGTGTTTATTATTCATGGTGAAGACCAGGAGTTGCACACAACCACCATCCTAGGGCAACTAGTCCATAGTTGCATTGAAGTGAGTTTTTTCACTGGACTTACTCCAGGACCAAGTATAACTCGTTAAACTATCCTTCCTATTTCATACAGTTGATGTGATTTTTCTATTATGAGAATACATATAGATAAAAATTTTGTTTTCGCTGCTATACTCTGTGCCCGTATTTCCCAATAGTGTTATTAAAGCCACATCAATTTTTTATGATTTAGAATAATCGATATGATCGTATTTTGGGTTTTATCATTTATTTATTTCATACAATGCAAATGTTTAAATAGTCTCATATGCGTATCTGATCACAAACCTCATAATCTCAAACTTATATATATATATATATATATATATATATATATATATATATATATATATATATATATATATATATATATATATATATATATATATATATATATGGTATATATGCAATTTACACACGTCACCCTAAAAGAGATTTCGATGGTGGATGTGAAGAGTGGTTATGGCCAATACCTAATATCTGTGTGAAGTTGGATAGTATGGTTTTATTCCTATTTTATCTTAGTCTACATACCGAACCTCTACCTCTCTCTTCCTGATGTTAAGTTAATTATTTCCTACCTTTGCTCCCCTCCCATGTAACTCGATGTTTATCTTTATCAATGTAATAAAGTAGCAATAGCATAGTATTATTTCTTACAACAACGAGGAAGACGACTAGTTAGTGAGATGAGTCGACCGACTAGAGGACCATGGAGGATAGAATGATGGAACCAGAAGATCACCTAGTGGCCCCAACTAACCTTTTGGAAGGAGTTCAAACATTAGTTGTATAGGAGGCCAGATGACCTTCATGATGAGCAACCAACTAGCCAAGAGGTGAGATGACCGGTTCAAGGGTTGAACCAATCTACCCAGATTGGTAAGCACATATCTATACCAACAACAAGTTCATACATATGATGTATTGATTGACCACCATCACTTTTTATTTAATATTGCATATTTACATTGTGGGGTTTGGCATGTATATGATACACACTATATACTAGTAAATGCACGTGCTTTGCACATGGTTGAGAAAAAAAAAACTTTAGTCCCTTTCCTTTTAGCAGAAGTATAGTGTTTTTCTTATTGGTTACACGTCATTAAAATTACAAAACAACCTCAAAGATAGTAACAAGTAATTACTTATTTTTTTACTATTGACTTGCTATAAAATAAAACCTTGATCTTTAAATTAAAAAAGTTAACAATAATAAATATGTACTTTTATACTATCAACTGTAAACTATGGCTTTGTTAATAATTCATATTTCATGTGGAATTATCTCAAAACATTGATTTTAAATATTTCGTTGAATAAATATAATTATGGTATGTAAAATTTATTACATCTAATTAGATATAAACTTATATATAAGAGATGTTATGTGTATAAAAACAATACAACATTATCCTCATGAAGAACTACCAAGTTATTTATTATCATTGAGAATGACTTCTTATTGATCGATTGTTACAGTTCTTCTCTTGATGCAACTTTTTAGTTTGCCATTGTGATGGCAACAACCAGATCACTATAATTTACATTTATCTTGTTAGTAGTTATCTTATTTCATAAGAGACTATTTCATTACATATAAATTCATTTCAGTATATATATATATATATATATATATATATATATATATATATATATATATATATATATATATATTACATGTCATATTCAAGTGAAATGTTCTCATTGACTAACAAATATTATGGCAGATGCAAGCATAAACATCTTACTTTCAAAATGTTAATAATATTCTAAAAACATGTGTCTATGTGTACATGTACTTGGTGGATAGGGCTTTAAGGCTAGGATAGATCATCAATGATAATGGTGATAGTTATAAAATGGAATCTATGGATACAATACTTGACATAGACACAGTGTGCACTAATCAAGTCTAACCTAGAAATCAACTATGAATAAAATTTAAAAAAATAAATAAAGAACAAGATGAGGGTATAGACTGTATATGCAAAATTTAAAATAATTATATAAAACATAGGCTTTGGGGCATTTATTTTCTTTTTTATAGTTCTACCTTAAAAAATATTTCCAGTGTATACATTGGTTTCCCCTTATTTATGAAAAGTTGTGGTAGTTGTGTTCGAAGTATGAATTCTTTTATATTATTAACAACTTTTTTGAACCTAGTTTCGAATCACTCACACTTACTTTAATTGTTAAAAATATTGTATATGGGCCTATGAACTAATCTTGGTAGCAATAAGTTGAGAGCATATGCCATTGTTTAATATACAACACTACTTCATGTTGATGCTACATAAGAATAGGAATTCCATCAGATCTTTGGTTGTACAATGGAAAAAAAACAAGGGTAAGAAAAAATATAATTTGTAGTCTATGGTAAAAAACTATCAAGTAGCATGGAAAAGATATAAAAACAATTTCAAATTCTGATAGGCAAAAAGGGAATCTAGAACTATTCCTACAAAACATTGTCACTTCTTTTAACTGATTATGTGGATTGTATGTGTGTATATGAAAGAAATTTGTAGTTTCTTGCATATGAAATATTTATATATACTTTTTAATTTTTTTGATATTATATTTGATCAACCATGTAATATATTTACAAATTGTATAATAATATAAAATACCTATGTTTTCTGAATATTGTGATTATGGTAATATATATATATATATATATATATATATATATATGCTTACGTGGTCTTGAATTTTATGTTCCTAAGCTCTTTTGGTTGTTCATTTCTTTAACAAAATTTATAAACATGTTTATATCACCTAGTTCTATGTTTGAAACATGTTAAAACAAAATTAAAGAGGCCATTTATTGTTTGTTCTTCTATTGAGAGTATTTCAGCAAAAATTTCTATCAAAACTTAAATACAAATATATGCATATATTATATATTCCAATTTTTACACATTAATACATACATATATTTATATAATTACATTATAGGAGAATCTGAACCTCATACAGTCTCACATTTTGTATATATGTATATGATATACAAGATTTCTTAGAATAGTGTCCCTAATACTTATAAAAAAGAGATGGAGAGAGAGGAGGTGGAAAGGAAGCACATAATGAAATGGAAGAGATCTTTTAACAATTTTTACATCAATGCCTCTTTTTTTTAGTACTTACCATGTCCCATTATCCAATGAACATTTTGTATATGATATGATGGACCCTTGATAATCCAATTGTGTTGGGGCATCAAGAGTAATCCCTCAACCAAGGGAAAGTTGTAGTGATGTTCACCCTTATTTTGATGACTATAAAAAATTAGGTAGCATCATTGCAGATTGAAAGAAGTTAGGGAAATAGAAATATAGGGTACTACTATCAATCAAGCATTGTTGGATATTATTGCACCATATTTAAGGTGTGATTTTTTTCCATCTTTTTTCTGGACTTCAAAGCACATTATTCTTTAAGTGTGAATCTTCTCATAACTTCATGGCAAAATAACTCATTTAGACAAATAAAGTAGTCTTATGCCAGTAAAAAAAGAGTTCTTCATGCTATGTTGAGGGTCAAATGTTATAAGTTTACAATTGATTGAAAACTCATATGTGTTCTACTATAAGTGCATAAATTAATATTCCCAAATAGTCTGAAGGTGTAGGTTGTAGTTGTATTTTTTTTGCCCAATATAGAAGAGATATGTACAAATTAAAGTATAGAATGATTCCGTCCACATGTTAGTTTTTCTATATTCCTAACTACTGATTGCACATATTTTGCATGTGTATTATTCAGATAGACTAAAGAAGATTACTCATATCTTCTTGTTAGAATTAATAGTTGGATATACACTCCTCAATTCGATGATAATATTTCGATTTTCATGCATAGTAGTTATTCTATTTGGAAATTGTAAATTGGTAATTGTATGAAAAAAATCATACTTCTGAACATTTAATGAAGCAAGTCAAGACTCAATATTTCAATTGTAATACTACATTTCAAGCAACACATTGGTGCCTAAAAACTTCTGTAGTCGCAATAGGATTGCCGATCCCAGTCTCTTGGCTGCATTTTCCACACCTTATCCGGATGAAGTCAATTTTTAGTAATTTTTATTTTACCACTAATTGAAGTGCTCGTATATCATTTTCTCATTTCTCACATAAAACAGGATGGTGAATATGAATCTCCTAATCTTTCACAATTTTTGTTTTATAGAAACTGTTGGTATTAGTTGTTCACACATTTTTCACCACACGTAAAACATATAAGAACATGTTTGATTGAAAATGTAACTAAATATATTTGCATATTGACCAATGTCAATCACGTAGTATGAGCATATCAATGGAGTGTTCAATGAGTTCATGAAAACAATTTAATAAAATATGAAAAATGTTTCTATTGTGGCAGCATATTCTAGAATAGTTTTAAAGATTATGATTTGATATGATATAGTAATAGCCTAATAGCATATTGATATGCTCCTCCAAATAACATAATAAACTGATTCATTTAGAAGAATTTAATTTAACATTTACTTGATAAGAATGTACATATTTCAACTGAAATGGTAGAGAAACAAAAGGAAAGACACTTTGATGGAACTAAAGAAGAAAAAGTGAAAATAAATTAAAGTGATATGAGAGTGTTACCTATTGGCAAAGTTCTAGAAATAACATGCAATCAGGATTTTTGGTTGATCACTATAAATAAATGTTTAATCTCATTTTACCTACTATTTTATATTTTTTTTACTATGTTATATGTGCATATTCTAGTTTTATTTTATTTAAAAATGTGTAAATGGAAAATTGGTAATGTCATTTTCTACTATTGTACTCATATTTTCTTGTTTATCGTGGCATGGTTTCTCATTGGTAGCATTGATTTAGGTTTTATGGGTTTACCCTAATACTTTGAGTTCAAAAAAATATTATGACAAAGTTATACGCCCAATAAAGTAAAAAATTACTACACATAGTAAGTCTCTAATTTCATTTTTGTTTTGTTCAAATGAAACTACTGAAAAATGAGAAAATCACACATGTAGTTCTCAGAATGGATTGGTATCTCCTAGTTTCTAGTCTAAGGAAATAAAGAGAGAAATGAACTGATTTAAAGCCTTGTGTAATTTGTATGTTACCTAAAAGGTGGAAAAAAGTATTACAGTTGGAATTTTTTGGGTTCATCTTGGTACAACACTCTATATATTCCTATTCAAGCAACATGGATTGTCTTTAAAACCATGTTATTTCATATGGAACAAGAATATTTGATTAATTCAAAAGTTAGGTTTGATGGATTTCATATATCATGACTTACATCTATATTTTTATTATCAATGTAAACATTGTATACTTAGTTTTTACTTGACATGATATGATGGATGAATTTCCTCTCTAGATAGATATAAAATTCCATGTTTACATTGAATATCATATATAATTGCAATTGGTTTTACTTAGATGTAGTTTTCTACATGATAAACATGATATCCATGCTCCACCTATCATGGCTAACCAATACCATTGAGGTCAAGTGAGTTGTCTTGGGCCGCCAAGACATTTTATTGAAAGACCATGTTTGTCGCATATCTAAAAAGTTTGAATTATATAGCTTTTTGTTTTGGAGAATGAATTGAATCCATAAGTGTTTCTGCATAAATATTTAACAAAGCTTACATATGGTGTATAATGAAAGAAAAACATTACCATTTAAACAATTCAACATTTTCTACTGATTTTAGTAAAAGCAACGACATAAACTAAAATGTAACTTCTACTACAAATGAAAAGCATGTACATGGCATTGTAAACCATAAATCATTGAAATGATCTTTCAATATAATATTAATAAACAAGCATGAATGGAAATAGCATAGTGAACCTGAGAATCTAAAATAGATTCCAGATATGGGTCAGAACTTGCATTTGAGAAAATAAAATAGATCCCGGATATAGGTCGCAACTTAAGATTTGAAATTTGTTCTAAGCTAGCTCTTTTACAAGAGGATGTCATTCTCTGCAAGAACAACATCAAGGATATGTTATGGTTGGTCCAAATTTTATCAGATAAGTATAACAATAATTTGAAATAAGTTGTCCATGTACATATGTGTTGGCATTAATTCTGAAAATAATTCCATACAGAGGCATTAGCATCTATTCTAAAAATAATTCTAGTAAATTTACCAAAACTTCATTGCTTAATTCAGATGATTTAATCATGTTCATGGGAAACACGTGGATAAATGGGTGTCGTCAACACATAAGAATCTTATTTATGTTTCATAATTGTTGGCCAAAATCTTCGTATCTGACTTTGTTATTCAATTTCTCAAATATGCCAGTCCAAAAAAATTCAATATATAGAAGCCCCATTGTGTAAATTAGTTAGAAGAACATAGAATATATGTACAGTCATAACATAGTGAAATTGAAGCCAATGGTTAGGCTGATCAGAAAAACACATCCAGATTGTATACATCCCGAACTTCCCCCTCCGTCAGATCAGAAAATAAGACACTATGTTGCAACTGGTTCAAATGTTCTATCTAAGAAATTGAGATTAATATATGTATAGCACCAGGTACCAAACTCCAACCAATTATCAAGTATTTTTTGGAAGATCCATTTGAAAACACTCTTTTGTTCGATTAGTACATAAACTATTGCTATGTTTTAATGTTTCTCAGGAGCTTTGGAGATTGTGGCAAGTGGAACTTCTCTAGGAGAACCTAGAATCCACTGGAAAAATGTTTTCCACTTTGATATGAATGGATGTACTCAACGTAAAATCTTGTATCTTCGTCTAGGGCTAATGGGAAGAATAGATATTTGCTGAAGGAGAAGAAAAGAAGGATGGCAGAAGAAGCACGAAAGGCAAACGTCCAACCTATCAACATGATGGAGCACATGCCTGTCCTCTAGCCCAATATTTTTGTTCCTGGAAAACTCCAACATCACCACACACGGCACCAGGTTCGAAACACATGAAGCTCACTCTAGATCCTTTACAGTATTTCCTGGCAGGTCCATGCCAATAAAGGCCATGCGCTGGGCACGGTCGCAAGGACTCCACCAACTGATGTATATGCAGGGTATGTTTCATCATTGGGTTTCATGACATAGTCATAGTTCATGAAGTTGAAGACCCTGGCGAAGTTGAAAAAGTGGTACATCTTGTTGTCTTTCACGTTCACGTTCTCCGTAACGAAGAGGGAAAAGGCCTACCTGATTTCGACGGTCACGTTGAGATTAGGTGATGTAGTGTGATAAAGTGGATTTTCTCATTTTTTGTGCATAATTACGCTTGTTACTTTAAGTCCTCACTAGTTATGTCTCCTTTGACTCCATAACTCTATAATGTCCACCAAAGTCAAAGATTCCACGTTTTGAGTCAATATGTTACACACATATGCATGAAATCCTAGTGCTGTTCCCCTTGAATCCTTTGATTAAAATCTTGATTATACATGATCTTTTTATTTGTAATTTTGCACAATTGTTCTAGACTCTATTATGAAGCTATAGTCCAAATTTGATACCATTTGGACCTTCCTGTGATTTGTTATGATTTTCCTAAGATCTACCCTTTTAACCCTTTCTTTCCTTCATTTTTTCCCTTGTTGGGCCATTTCTTTTCGCCCTAAATGGGCCGTGCAGATGCTGACCCAGGGGAGGCACTGGCCCGCGCACCCTCGGATCTGAATCTGATGGCTGCGGGGTCGTCCTCTACCTTGGATCGGCTGACTACTGTGGCCGCCGGGTAGGGGAGCCCGAGCCATCGGATCTCGCCCGATTCTTGACCTTTTTGCACGTTTTGAGTGCCTTTGAGTGCGATTTTGAAATCCGCATTATATACGTACGATTTCACACCAAATCAAGGGGTTTTCCCAAACCTTCTTTTCCCCTTGTGACGACCGCCGCCATAGCCAAGCTTGGCCTAAATAAACCCTAAAACTAGCCCTGAAACCCTATAAACCCCCTCGCAAGTAAGTTCCCCTCCTGTACTTTACTCCCTTTCCCTTCTCCTTTGTTCTTCCTTCCCTCCTCCTTCTCCAGGTTGGGGCGGCACCGCCATGACCTTCCCCTTCGGCTTTGGGGGTTCTGTCATCCACCATCGTGGCGTAGACCTGCGTTGACCCTGGTCAGCTTCGAGGAGCAAGGGCGGAACATTCGTGGGACAAGATGGTCTGCCGCATGCTTGCCCCTATCTGCTCCGGCGAGACACACAACCGCAAGCAGCAGAGCGCTGCGGGCCTACTCATGGATGGGGAAGACACCCATATTCATCAGATCATGGGTGGGCGGTCAGGATCACGAGCCGCCAACCATCCTAGGTCAAGGCGTTCAAACCCATGCCTAAGGGATCAGGCGACGTGGATCATAGGATCGATTGATCCATGGTGCTCTAACATCGTACAGATGACATCATTCAAATAATGAGATGGTAACACTTCCCCAATTTCCATATAGTTCTTGTTTTAATCTTCAAAATTTGATATGTCCCTGATCCTATGGCCAAATATAGTAAAATTATATATCAAATTGATCAACTCGAAAAGATCTGCAACATGAGAATGGTTTCAGACCCTGAATCTTCTTCCAAATCTCTAATAATGTTAGATATGTGATCTTTGACTTCTTTGACCATGCTTAATGCATAATTGTGATGAATTTTGAATATTTGATGTATACCTACCCTCCTAACCTTGAAGTCAATAACTTTTGTACATATCGAGTTTAATGGGAGTCATCATCCCGATATATACTAGTGTTGAGATTCTAATGATGTACCCTGCCATAAATTGATAATCTAGCTACTTAATGATGAAATAATGTCTAATCAACCCCAAATAAGTAATATATATCTCTCCTTGACCTTAATATCAGCCCCTAGCATCCTCCTTGATATGGTTGTTTCTTTTGACATCTAATGCATGTATATGCCCCTATTATGTGAATGTTTGATTATACTTTGAACCAATGTTGGGTTGACCTAACCTATGCATGTTTCTATGTCTTTATGTTGCTGATCTTGACCATCCTTGATGCTTGGTCCCTTTGAGTTGATAATCTTTGACCTGGATTACTCTATTATGAGTCTTTGATCCTTTAATGTACTAAGGAACTTGAACCTTGAAATGGTCATATGTAATCCGTGGAACCTTAGAATGATATGAAACTAGAACCACACCATCATGATGACCTCTAGATCAGTACAATATCATATAATGAACCAATAAGCAACTTTGAACCCAACTTGGCCAAAATCCTAAAATGAAGATAATCAGGGTTAATGATGAGAATCTAATGTATATATGCAATCTTGTTCTTAATCAGGTTTGGCATGTGGCTAGATGATGAAGGATATGTTAGGTTATGAATTTATGAATTAGGTATGGGCCTTATCTAGTTATATGACTACCACTTTCTTGCTTGAAAAGACATATATTGCATTCTTGTTAGTCCATTTGCTCAAATATTGCCATGTAGTATTTCTATGTCTTGCTCAATGTTTGCCTCATCAGTTTTATAACTTGATCACACACACATATATATATAACTCCATTATAATATTGTTGATAAATGGTTAACTCTTGGTTACGTCCTTGAGGTCCCTCTCGTATAAAAGGGTCAGCTAAGCTTGAGCACCCTTACGGACCCTTCCGACGGGAAGATGGTCAAAGGCCTTAAACATGCTTGATATTGTTGGTATAATGGAGTGAAATGACATAAAATATGGTTTCACATTTGTTCAACAATTAACATATTTATTCTTGTTCGTTTAGTCTTGAAATCTTTTCAAAATTATACAAAGCTTATACATATATGTATCTTTCTGCCCCATACTCAACACCTCGTGTGTTGACCCGTTTCTCGTTTTTTGTTTTTAGGTTCAGAGATGGCTAGAAGGTTGATGGACTTGGTGAGATATGCTAGGTGTACTTGTTGTAAGATCCAATTTTAGTGCACGTGAATGACTTGTACCTGGACTATGGAAGTATGTAATTGAATTCATGAATATAATGCATTTTGTATAATTTATACTTGTTGAATGTTGAGACTGTGTTGGTGCCTTTATCTTGTTATCTGTTCATGTGTGATAAGATTTACGCTTCCACATTTCGCCTTTGGTATACGTTTGTCTCACGGGATCGGGATTCCAATTCCGTGACAGATGGTATCAGAGCATGAACAATAACTACATGAAACATTGCTCACATGAAACACAAACTAAACTCACGTTACATCTCAACCCTAGAAACTTAATAAGATGTCCTTTGTGGACTAGGTTGACTTAGCCTCTAGGTTAGAACCTAGATGTTCTACAATTAGGTGTAGACTTGTGTAAATTACCTCCCTAGACATGATTTGCGACATGTGCTTAGGATGTCTACATAAGTGTGCACCATGTTATTGCTTATTCTCTAGGTATCATGATACTAGACTGCCTAATGTGTGTGGTAACTCATTTTGGTTTTGGTTTTATTCGAATGGAGTATGGTGATTTTCATCATCTGTTTAAACGTTGGAGAAAACATATTTCAAGTATTATTATATGTACATATGAAAAATGTTACCACACGCAGAAAGGCAGTGAGTTTCCATGCAACCTAGGAGAAAGAGATGTAACATCAAGTCTAGATGAGAGATATTAGATGATAGTGATAGTCTCTAGAGTTGTCTAGAGCCATGATAAAGTCTAGTCTAGTGAGTAACCTAGATAACCTAAGATGATGATGATGATGATGATATTGTCGATGATGTTGATGTTGATAAAACTCGAGTTTGCCCTTGAGCGGGACGAGTAGTTTGATGATATGAAATGAGTTTGACCATGCAACCCTAGCTAAACCTAGCACCTTATATGATGCATACCACTTAGTTGATGTGCTAAACATAGTTAGTGGGTTGGCATGCTTACTTGCACATAGTTTTGTAAATGCTGAGATATGATATGTGACATACAGTTTGAGACCAACACGGGCCTCAATCTCTTTACAAAGGAGGGCCTCTAGCATGGGACATATGAATAGGGTGACCTTTTGATATGAGTCAACCCACCCTGGGAGAAGGTTAGAGACCTAAACTCCAAAATATTTGAAATGTTGAAAAATAGGAATGGTGAAATACTTGATGACGAGTCCCTAGCTAGAATACTTCTAAGTTTATGAGTTGAGTCACCTATTTTGTGGTTTCTTGATAATATCTAACCCTAGAGAGAGAAGCAATTGAAAGTTTGATGCTTGGTATATAGGTGAGGGAGATGTCCCAAGACCCTTAGATGATGTATATGATGTGTGATATCCCTGATGAGCCTCATACTCAGGTTAGTAGTTGTATATAAAGGAATCTAGAGGTAATCCTTATTTTTTTCGAAAGATGGGTAGAAATGTTTGTTACACATAGAAGGTTGTGGTTAACATGTCTTGTTGGACACATATATGTCTTAGATTGAGTGGTCTGAGCTTATGGAGCTCCTTTGAGATACAAGTGAGATGACTATGAAAGATAGATAATATCGTTGTTTCTCGAGGAAAAGCATGATGTATGAAACATATCTCACTAATGTTTAAAAACTTGAATATGCATGAGGAGTCCCTCTCATAAGATAGACCTAATATGGAATCATACTATACATAAAATATGTAGCTTTGAAATCATAAACTTGATATGATGATGTTTAGAGATCTTAGCTTGAATAGTTAGGGGTAACATGCCTAATATCATACCCAAATGAAAAAAAATCAACTCGATATGTGTTTCTCTCAGGGTGATATTTCTAATAAAAAAGATGAACACATTGCTTATATCAGATCCAAAAATGAGAAATAATGAACATGATTGGGTAAAGTTGGTAGAACTTTGTGGGAAAAAATGCATGAAATCTAGAGTAAAGATGAGATACACACTCGATGATAGTCTCGTTTGAAGCCATGACCATGAACAGAATCCTTTGAGAATTGACAACACAGATTTTGATGATACCCCTTGGTCTCATATGAAGATATGAACAAAAACCCTAATGTATGGATACTAGGTGATGGAAAACCCTAATGCCATGAGGATGTCATAATATGGTGGGATAATAAGTAAATGTGTATATCATTGATATGAGTACACCCTTGATGGCAGTGACCTAAGTGTGCATCCCATGTGAATAATTCATTGACAACCATGGTGGGATATCTATACTCGGTATATTTTGACTTTGACTCTTGTTTATGATCTTAGATGAATTTTGAGGACGAGATTTCTTATAAGGAGGGAAGGATGTGATAAAGTGGATTTTCTCTTTTTTTGTGCATAATTAATCTTGTTACTTTAAGTCCTCACTAGTTATGTCTCCTTTGACTCCATAACTCTATAATGTCCACCAAAGTCAAAGATTCCACATTTTGAGTCAATATGTTACACACATATGCATGAAATCCTAGTGTTGTTATACCCTTGAATCCTTTGATTAAAATCTTGATTATACATGATCTTTTTATTTGTAATTTTGCATAATTGTTCTAGACCCTATTATGAAGCTATGGTCCAAATTTGAGACCATTTGGACCTTCCTATGATTTGTTATGATTTTCCTAAGATCTACCCTTTTAACTCTTTCTTTCCTTCATTTTTTCCCTTGTTGGGCCGTTTCTTTTCGCCCTAAATGGGCAGTGCAGATGCTGACCCGGGAGAGGCACTGGCCCGCGCACCCTCGGATCTAAATCCAATGGCTGCGGGGTCGTCCTCTACCTCAAATCGGCTGACTACTGTGGCCGCCGAGTAGCGGAGCCCGAGCCATCGGATCTCGCCCGATTCTTGACCTTTTTGCACATTTTGAGTGCCTTTGAGTCCGATTTTGAAATCCGCATTATATACATACGATTTCACACCAAATCAAGGGGTTTTCCCGAACCTTCTTTTCCCCTTGTTGCGGCCGCAGCCATGGCCAAGCTTGGCCTAAATAAACCCTAAAACTAGCCCTGAAACCCTATAAAACCCCTCACACATAAGTTCCCCTCCTGTATTTTGCTCCCTTTCCCTTCTCCTTTGTTCTTCCTTTCCCTCCTCCTTCTCCAGGTTGGGGCGGTGTCGCCATGACCTTCCCCTTCGACTTTGGGGGTTCTGTCGCCCACTATCGCGGTGTAGACCTGCGTTGACCCCAGTAAGCCTTGAGGAGCAAGGGCAGCACCTTCACGGGACAAGATGGGCTGCCGCACGCTTGCCCCTGTCTGCTCCGGCGAGACACACAACCGCAAGCAGTAGAGCGTTGCGAGCCTGCTCATGGATGGGGAAGATGCCCAGATTCATCAGATCATGGGTGGGCGGTCAGGATCACGAGCCGCCAATTGATCCATGGTGCTCTAACATCGTACGAATGACATCATTCAAATAATGAGATGGTAACACTTCCCCAATTTCCATATCGTTCTTGGTTTATTCTTTAAAATTTGATATCTCCCTGATCCTAAAGACAAATATAGTAAAATTATATATCAAATTGATCAACTCGAAAAGATCTACAACATGAGAATGGTTTCAGACCCTGAATCTTCTTCCAAATCTCTGATAATGCTAGATATGTGATCTTTGACTTCTTTGACCATGCTTAATGCATAATTGTGATGAATCTTGAATATTTGATGTATACCTACCCTCCTAACCTTGAAGTCAATAACTTTTGTACATATTGAGTTTAATGGGAGTCATCATCATCCCAATATATACTAGTGTTGAGATTCTAATGATGTACCCTACCCTAAATTGATAATCTAGCTACTTAATGATGAAATAATGTCTAATCAACCCCAAAGAAGTAATATATGTCTCTTCTTGACCTTAATATCAACCCCTAGCATCCTCCTTGCTATGGTTGTTTCTTTTGACATCTAATGCATGTATATGCCCCTATTATGTGAATGTTTGATTATACTTTGAACCAATGTTGGGTTGACCTAACCTATGCATGTCTCTATGTCTTTATGTTGCTGATCTTGACCATCCTTGATGCTTGGTCCCTTTGAATTGATAATCTTTGACCTGGATTACTCTATTATGAGTCTTTGATCCTTTAATGTACTAAGGAACTTGAACCTTGAAATGGTCATATGTAATCCGTGGAACCTTAGAATGATATGAAACTAGAACCACACCATCATTATGACCTCTAGATCAGTACAATATCATATAATGAACCAATAAGAAACTTTGAACCCAACTTGGCCAAATACCTAAAATGAAGATAATCAGGGTTAATGATGAGAATCTAATGTATATATACAATCTTGTTCTTAATCAGGTTTGGCATGTGGCTAGATGATGAAGGATATGTTAGGTTATGAATCTCTGAATCAGGTATGGGCCTTATCTAGTTATATGACTACCAATTTCTTGCTTGAAAAGACATATATTGTATGCTTGTTTGTCTATTTTCTCAAATATTGCCATGTAGTATTGTTATGTCTTACTCGATGTTTGCCTTGTCGGTTTTATAACTTGATCACATATATATAGAACTCCATTATAATATTTTTGATAAAGGGTTAACTCTTGGTTACGTCCTTCAGGTCCCTCTCGTATAAAAGGGTTAGCTAAGCTTGAGCACCCTTACGGACCCTTCCGATGGGAAGATGGTCAAAGGCCTTAAACATGCTTGATATTGTTGGTATAATGGAGTGAAATGACATAAAATATGGTTTCACATTTTTTAAACAATTAACATGTTTATTCTTGTTCGTTTAGTTTTGAAATCTTTTCAAAATTATGCAAAGCTTATACATATATGTATTTTTCTGCCCCATACTTAACACCTCATGTGTTGACTCGTTTCTCGTATTTTGTTTTTAGGTTCAGAGATGGCTAGAAGGTTGATGGGCTTGGTGAGCTATGCTAGGTGTACTTGTTGTAAGATCCAATTTTTGTGCACATGAATGACTTGTACCTTGACTATGGAAGTATGTAATTGAATTCATGAATATAATGCATTTTGTATAATTTATACTTGTTGAATGTTGAGACTGTGTTGGTGCCTTTATCTTGTTATCTATTCATGTGTGCTAAGCTTTACGCTTCCACATTTCACCTTTGGTATACATTTGGCTCACGGGATCAGGATGTCGATTTCGTGACATGTAGCTCGTAGATTTTGCACCGGTATGCTAGATACGACTTTATCCAGGATAATAATGTTGACTGAGAGATATCATCGGATGGCTCCGTGAAGGATGGTCGGCTTCAGTTGTTGAGGGGAGGAGATGAGAAACAAAGAGAGAGGAGTGATTTTGGAGAGTCCATGCAAGACATGCATCTTTTGAAGAGTTTAGTGATTAATGAAATAGGGACTAAGACTGGGATGAAGTTTAACAATTATCAATAAATTAGATAGGGTTGGGATGGAGACAAGTGTTGATGCTTAGATTGATAGAATAGTAGATTTGGTGATTGGATACAATATTTGTATATATATATATAAGATCATATATAAATACGTCAATCAAACATAGTAAGTCTAAGATGCTTTTCATTAGCAATACATATGAAAAACTTGTTTGACTAATCATAGGTTACGCCTCTGCGTGCTGTTCCATCTACCTTGTAGAATTGTGATGGTAATAATGTAGGTTCCGTCTCTGTGAGGTGCATTATTATCGTAGTGTCTATTGGGTCAAGATTAACTGGTGATTCTCATAGTGTCTAAGCCCAGAAGCATAAAGATGATTATGGCAAAGAGTTGTACATGTCGTCTATCAAGAATTTCATACGATGCAATTGGAAAAAGTTGCCTACTTTGATTTTTAACCTATGTTTTGTAGTGTTAGTCGGACCATAGTTGAATTATCTTAGATCTTGCTCATTAGAAAATTGATTCACTGTCATTTTCCAAATTGATACTTGAGGGTTCTCAATTTGAATAAAATTATGAGAATGATAATTAATTAAAGACCTAATTATTATCACTCAAATTTAATCAAACTAAATCAAATTAAAAAAATGAGTTTTTAACAAAATTACAAATTCTTTTGTAGAATCAAATAAAAACCAACAACAATTATTTTTCTTCACGATCAGACCTTGAGAAGGGCTGATAGGGATGCTTACAAGAAGCACACTGAAGACGATGTGGATGCTACATGAAATATGGGTTGTAGAAGCAACATGAGAATATGAGTGTGATTGAGATGGTTACACATCTCAAGAACATGTACCAAGATCAAAAAAGACAAGAGAGATATGATGTCCTAAAGATGTTGTTCAAATGTAGCATTGCAGAAGGAGACCGAGTAGGTCCTCATGTACTCAGGGTTATTGGGTATGTGGAAAACTTAGCTACACTGGGACTCCCTTTGGGCCAAGAGTTGGCTACTAACATGATTCTGCAGTCCCTTCTAGAGTTATATAGTTAGTTTATCATGAACTACAACATGAATGACTTTGACAAACCATTGTCAGAGTTGTTGGGCATGTTGAGAACATCTGAGATACAAATGAAGAAAGACAAGCTCAAGTTTGTGATGATGATAAACAAGACAAAGAGGAACTCTAAAGGCAAATGCAAACCTAAGAAGAGTTCTAAATCTAGCAGAAACACAAGTCTTCAGATGTCAAAGCAAAGCGAGGAGTGAAGAAAATAAAAGGCGATTGTCACCATTGTCGCCGACCTGGACATTGGAAAAGAAATTGTGCACTCTGGTTAGAGGAATTAGAGAAGAAGAAGAAGAAGAAGAAGGAAGGTGATGAAGCCTCCACTTTAGGTATAATTATAAGATAAATTTGATTATTTCTTCACTTTGGTATGTGATACTAAACAGAGATCTAACATTCTTGATGTGCAGGATCTAACAAGAAGTAAAGACCCTCATGGGAGGACAAAGATGGACAAAGAGGAACAAGAGTTGCGGAAACTTTAGTCTACATTTAAATTTATCTTAGCCCAATGGACATGTAATAGAGTTAATAGAACTGCTATTTCATTTATGCCCACAAATAGAAACATTTACTTTAAAGCATCTTGTATGACATGGATGATAAATCAATAAAGTAAGATATTATTGTTTTTATTTCAAAATATATGATCTTGCATGGCAATGACCAAACATCTAAATGATCTTTATACGAAAGACTTTGAGATGTATGTTTATAATGTTAATACTAAAGGATTATAATTGATAACTCGAGATTATCATCAACAATAGTCATCTTGGGTGTACATATAAGAAATGCATGTCTAGAATACATGTTGATGCTAATCTAGATTCCATTGGTTGAACTTAAAGAAATATACAAATCTTACTTACGCACAACATGAAATAACATCCTTCACTGGACGTAGTGGGAGGATAAGATTTTCGTCAGACCTCATACATGTGATGCATGAAGATCTTATGGAATGACTTATAAAGATAATTACTCATAACTCATTTCATTTACTGGTAATATGACGATATGTACCAAGTAAAAATAGAAGAATTAATATCTTAAAGTGTTCAAGAAGATTATAAATAAAGTATGACTTTGATGAAAGTATTAAGAAACTTTGATGAGATCAAATGTTGACATACTTTGCATCAATATTTTGAGAACCTTCAAAGAAAGAACTGTGATAATGTATCATAAGTCAAATCCATCTGAACATGATGATGTGTTAGAATGAAAGAATTATACAATGATATAATTATCAATTAATCTAATCTTCTAATATCCTCATAAATATATATACATATCACTAAATCATTTACCATATGAATGGTTTATAAAGACATCATATATGATATGATTTGAGAATGTCCCAATACGTCTAAAGGATTGAAACCTATATTGAGAAAGTAGTTTCTTGAAAAGGTTTATCCATAAACCAAGATTGTTGAGTATTACTATTACTCCCAATGCAATAACAAAATTGTTTTGTTAATAGGATAACTGAGTTCCTAAAGAATCTATGGGAAAAAAGGTAAAACTCAAAATGTTTGAGGTCAACAAAGGGTACAATGAGAACTGTAAGAATCATCAGTTGTTGTGGAGTTTTAGGTTCAACATTTAACACAGAACAAAGTATTTCTAGTAGGACACATATGAGATTGGAGGATTGTGAATCCAACGATTTAGATATCTTGGACAAAACTAGATGAGCCAACTAGTCAATTAGAAGCTATTTTTGAATAATATGGAATCCATGTAAACTAACAAGGTAGAACCTTGATAGTGCCACCTAAAGGGTGCAATAGGATCTTGTAGAAAAGATCTAGATGGATAACATAAAAGGACAGATAGGTAGAATAATAATTTCAAATAATGTTCAAGTTGTTGGACATGATAGAAATACATTTATCAAGTATCATGTTTGTTGTTGTAGTTAAATATAGACTGTGAGATTTAGCATATGAAGATAGAAACCAGATTCCTTAAAGGAATACATTAGAGGATGAGTATGTGACACAACCTAAAAGGTTTCATAACTTTAAGAATGCAAATAAAGTCTATAAACTACAAGGTTCAATCTGGGATTGAAACATGCACCTCAGAGATGGGATCTTCTGACTTGATAAAGATAGTCAAAGGGTTTGACTTGAATCAAGATAAAGGATGAAATATGTGATTACAAAATATTTAGTGGGAGCATATATGAATATTTCACAGATGATGAGGAATAACATGTCAATATTGTAAATGTTTAGAACTGGCATGAAAACATCTTCAGCACTAAAGGATTAAATGAAACATCTTATGGGATAAGGATCAAGATCTATGACATAGTTCTTGAATGTTTCACAATGGGAGGTTGAATAAATACAATAGAAATATGTTGAAGGAATTCAACACCAAATTATTCAATGAGAGAGTATCTAGATTAGTCTCTAATGAACCATAAGTTCCAATTCCCGTGAAGAATGGAAATGAAATGATTAAGATGCCATAGGCTATAGGAATGGATCTATCATGAATGTTATAAAAGTTCTTATCACATACAATCCTGTATGTATTGGACATGACAAGATAATATTAAAATCTAATAATGGTAATTGGAATTTCATTGAGGATATCCATTAGTACTTGAGAAGTACTTAAGAATGGATTACTAATCAATATGGATAGAAATAAAAGGAAGAGTTGGATGTAAATGGTTACATAGATGTAAGCTTCCATAATGACAGTATGATCACAAAAAAATATGTTTTAAAAGGAAAAAAAGTTGTAAGTTGAAAGGATTCTTAACTAATAGACATTAATTCTATTCTACAATAGAATTCGAGTATACTTGTGTTATGAACACAGAGCGATACTATATGGATCTAGAAGCTCATGTGATGAACTTATAGATGTTCCAGCCATTATTGACTCAATAGTGATATTGTGGTAACAATGGAGCTACTTGTTAGGCAAAAAATGTCAAATGTCATATTATGATGGTTTCATCTCAGAGTGAAGAGATAAGAAACATACAATATATCGACTAATAGCAAAATATTGCTAGCCTGTTGGATTAAGTACTTGCGTAGCAGAAACATGGTTGACAAGTTTTGGATCACTAAGAATGAGATTCGTGGGTGATTGTCTCTAAGTGCAAGTGGGAGTCTATTGGTAAGGTATTCCTAGAGAGCCAATCATGTGATGATGGATATGGCATAAACGATAAATGATTTGATTAATACTTATAAAGGCAAGCTTCCAATTTATTTTATTTCACTCAATTATGAGATAATGAGGAAATAATATGAATGTATAAAGAATAACAATACTCAATGATGTATGTCTTCAAGTTTAAGACATGGAGGATGAGATCATACAAGTGTTAAGACTATGCACATTCTTCTATTTCCCTAGTTAGTTGTTACTGTGGAAGGTAGATAGACACCAATAACACATAAGACTAGAGTATGGATTGGTTGATGACAGAATCACATTAGTCATGATATGGAAATATCAAACTAAGGACACAGATACATGTTAGAGAACAGTGTATCAGACATACCCAAGATGAGAAGTGACACATGGAAAGCATCATTGGTGGTGATTCAGCCCTATTTTAGGGCTTCATCTTGTGTCATATTGTATTTCAACCACATCTATACTTGTTAGATTACATTTTATTTACCCTAATATGCTTATTTCTATCAAATGCACTTATGGAGGCTTTTTGCATGTTTTATAGGTACTTTTTCCACTACTTGATGGTATGAAAAGAAGATGGTCCAATCTAGGGTTTCCTCAGGCTTGGAGGAGCCCAAAATGAGGCCAAAACAACTTTCAGCCTACCCCAAGTGGTCAAAGAAAGTTTTGAAGCAATACTCTCCATGGATGATCAAGTTCAAAGCTCAAATGCATGGGAGGGACACCAAAAAGCTTGGTGCGATTCCGCTAGAGGTGCAACACACTAGCCAATTTGATCCGACTAGATGCGCCCCACGAGGTCGGAACACACGTGATGGGAATTTGCTTTCGAAATTTATAAACCTAACTTAATACCTACTCACACTAAAACACTACACCCGCAAGCGCAGGGGGTCATTTCACAGTATAGGAAGGTGGCAAATACAAGGTCGATCCACAGGGAAAGGAAGGGGCACTAGAGTTAGGTAGTTTGGCTAGGTTCCTACTGTAGAGACTAGGGTTAAGGGTTTGAAGGTTGTTTTGATTGTTAAACTACTATGAACAAGCGAGGAATTAAAGACAAGGATGAAATCTAAGTTAAGCCTAGGCTATATTAAGGCTAAACAGGCAAGAAAGGATTAAGTTAGGTATGAAAGTGCAGATTACACTAAGGCAAGCAAGAGAGAAGCAAAAGAGCAATTAAAGAGATAAGCTAGCATGAACAAGGCAATAACAAAGCAAGAAGCTAACTAAGCAAGGAAAGAACTAATTAAGCTAAGCAAGCACAAAACTAGGGTTTCAAGCAATAAAGAGATGTGTGGGATGTTTAAGGATATGAACTTATCACTTAAGTTGGGGAGTGACATATGAACATTATGATTCCATTTAGATTATCCAAACCAAACAACAAGTTAGAGTCTAATGAATTAACCTAAGCTACTAACTGGCCATGGATATATGATAGGTTGTGCACAGGGGAACTAGTCGCTAACACCCCCTACTACCCTTACGAGGCTCAATTGGGTTAGGGATTATGTACAATTCAATTAGAGTCTAATAAAGTCTAGGTTTCTAGATTAGGTAATTCTAGTGCAATTAGCATGGAGCCTTCTCAAGGACAGAATGCGGGGGAATTGGGGTCCAAAACCCTAATCTCACCCCCCATTACTACCCTCGGCCCCTAATTACCCTAGGAATGCCTAATCTAGAAACCTAGACTTGATTAGACTCTAATTGAATTGTACCTAATCCCTAACCCAATGGAGCCTCGTAAGGGTAGTAGGGGGGTTAGTGACTAGTTCCCCTATGCACAACCTAGCATATCCATGGTCAGTTAGTAGCTTGGGTTAATTCATTAGACTCTAACTTGTTGTTTGATTTGGATAATCTAAATGGAATCATAATGTTCATATGTCACCCCCCAACTTAAGTGATAAGTTCATACCCCTAAACAACCCACACGTCTCTTTACTGCTTGAAACCCTAGTTTTGTGCTTGCTTAGCTTAATTAGTTCTTTCATTGCTTAGTTAGCTTCTTGCTTTGTTATTGCCTTGTTCATGCTAGCTTAGCTCTTGAATTTCTCTTTTGCTTCTCTCTTTCTTGCCTTAGTGTAATTTGCACTTTCATACCTAGCTTAATCCTTTCTTTCCTGTTTAGCCTTAATCTAGCCTAGGGTTAACTTAGATTTCATTCTTGCCTTTAATTCCTCACTTGTTCATAGTACTTTAACAATCAAAACAACCTTCAAACCCTTAACCCTAGTCTCCACAGTAGGAACCTAGCCAAACTACCTAACTCTAGTGCCCCTTCTTTTCCCTGTGGATCGACCCTGTACTTGCCACCTTCCTATACTACGACACAACCCCGTGCGCTTGCTGGTGTAGTGTTTTAGTGTGAGTAAGTGTTAAGTCAGGTTTATAAATTTCGAAACCAAATTCCCATCACGTGTGTTCCGACCTTGTGGGGCGCATCTAGTCGGGTCAAATCAGCTAGTGTGTTGCACCTCTAGCGGAATCACACCAAGCTTTTTGGCATCATTTCCGAGGATTAGAGGCGTTCAGCCTAGCTAGTTAGTTTTGCTCTAACTTTTCCTACTGCCCTCATCATTGCTTTTCTTTATTTATTTTTCTTTGAATTCTTTGTGTATATTGGTTTACTAACTTGCTTTCCTTTGTTTGGTTGTGCTTTGTGCATGTGACAAGCCATTCGGGAGGAAACGAGATGGAAGACCAAAATGCACCTCGCAAGTCCTTGCAAGATTACTTCATGCCGAGCAACTACTAGTTACCTATTGCATCTAGAGTCACCCAAATGCAAGGGGAGCAATTTTATATTCCTCTAGGTCTTCTTGGGCTCCTGCCCACCTTCTACGGCTCGGAGAGTGAAAACCCCTACAAGCATGTGGATGCCTTCCTAGAGATGAGTGCCACCTTCAGAACGTCAACGACAAGTGATGACTCAATTCGGCTCACATTGTTCCCCTTTTCACTCAAGGATAGGGCCAAGGAATGGTATGATTCAAGGAGAGACATCAGTAGTTGGGGTAAGATGAAGATGGAATTCTTGAGGAAGTTCTACTCTATTGCAAGGATGACACAAATGCAACGGTCAATAGTGATTTTCAGCCAAATGGATAATGAAAAGTTCCATGATGCTTGGGATAGGTTGCAAAAGTTGTTGAGAGAGTGACCACATCATGAGATACCTTTGTGGCAGCTTGTACATGCGTTCTACTCCGGTTTGTCATCAAGGGATCAAGCTATAGTGGATTCTTCTTGTGGAGGTGTTTTCATGACAAAGCCACAGGAGGAGTCATGGTCGTTGTTTGAGCAATTGGCAGAAAATTCAAGGAACCAAACTTCTAGCATGATTTATGATGGGAGTCGGGTCTTTAGTGAGACTTCTATTTCTAATGATCCCAATGCACAAGTGATGGATGCTATGGGAGAAATGATGAAACTCATAAAAAGTCAAGGAGGAAATGATCCTTGTCATTCGGTCAACTACATTGGTTCTTTTGAGGGAGAAGTGAAGACACCTTACTCCTATAGCTACTCAGAACCACAAAGTCCAAGCTACAGCTCAAGGTTTGAGGAAGAGGTTCTCTCTAGATTGAAGATCTTTGATGATGTCCAAAAAGATGTTGCAAGTCTTGAAGAAAAGATAGAGAAGCTATCTTCCATGATTGCTCACCAAGAAGAAAAATTATCTTCAAAACCCATCTTGAGTTACAATGAAGCAAGTGGGCCCATGCCCTCTTCTCAAATTTTCTACAATCCACCTCCCATGCAAGTACATCCCATTCACTTCTTCCAATGCTATCCTAAGCCTTACACACCTCCACTACCTTCCACCACCTCCTAGCTCCCCAAATCGCCATCTACTACATTCCACTACATATCCACCTCAAATCCACTCCATTTCACCATTTCCACCACCAAATCACTAGTTTAGACTAGTTCCTACCCATAATCCCCTTCATTCTTCACCCTTTCACCCTGGAGGAGGGAGGAGGATGACATGTAGCTACTGGAGAGGGGGATTTCAGCCACTACTTCGAGCTTCATGGCCACCTCTATCTCTTTCTTCTCTCTTTTTATATTTTCCATTTCTATGAGTAGCTAGGCCCCTGTGGGTGGGCTGTTTGGGGGAAATTATGTTACTTTGATACCATGTTGGGAGAAAATGACATGTAAACATTGTAATTCCATTTGTTAATGATTATATTCTATTTTCATCTCATTCTCCATGAATTGCTTGTTGGTTTGTGTGTGAAATCACCTAGGAATTTAGGCAAATTGCTTATATGTGTGAATTTTGGGATTTGCCCCTAGGTCCAATTCTTGGATCCCTAGGCTGCCTCCCATCTTCCTACATCCTAATCAATATCCCTAAACCTAAGTGAGAGATCTAAGTAGCTAGATTAGATGATTCTAGCGCAATTAGCATGGAGCCTTCTCAAGGCTAGAATGTGGGGGAATTGGGGTCAAAAGCCCTAATTTCACCTCCCCATTACTACCCTCGACCCCTAATTGTCCTAGGAATGTATAATCTAGAAACCTAGACTTGATTAGACTCTACTTGAGTTGAACCTAATCCCTAACCCAATTGAGCCTCGTAAGGGTAGTAGGGGGTGTTAGGGACTAGTTCCCCTACACACAACCTAGCATATCCATGGCCAATTAGTAGCTTAGATTAATTCATTAGACTCTAACATATTGTTTGGTTTGGATAATCTAAATGGAGTTATAATGTTCATATGTCACCCCCCAACTTAAGTGATAAGTTCATACCCCTAAACAACCCATACCTCTCTTTATTGCTTAAAACCCTAGTTTTGTGCTAACTCAACTTAGTTAGCTCTTTTCTTACTTAGTTAGCTTCTTGCTTTGTTCTTTCCTTGTTCATGTTAGTTTAGCTCTTTAATTGCTCTTTTACTTCTCTCTTGCTTGCTTTAGTGTAATTTGCCTTTTCATACCTACCTTAATCCTTCGTTGCCTGTTTAGCCTTACTCTAGCCTAGGGTTAACTTAGATTTCATTCTCAACTTTAATTATTTGTTTTTCCATAATAGGTTAACAATCAAAATAACCTTCAAACCCTTAACCCTAGTCTCCGCAGTAGGAACCCAGCAAAACTAAACCTAGCTCTAGTGCCCCCTCTTCTCCCTGTGGATCGACCCTGTACTTGTCGCTTACCTATACTACGACACGACCCCGTGCGCTTGCGGGTGTAGTGTTTTGGTAGACGTAGGTAGCCAATTTAGGTTTTATAAATTTCAAAAGTGAACCCCCAACTGTGCGCTTCCGTCTGCGGGGTTGCATCTATTCAAAACTCCAAATTGAGTAGCGTGTGAAACCATTGGTGGGAGCGCACCAAGCTTTCTGGCTGCGACGAAGATGGTGTCCCCCGTTGTGGCTATTTAGAGGCTTCTTCAATGATAGGATCCACTATGGCATCTAAATCGGCATCCGTCAACTAGGGGTGGTTGTTCTTTGGTTTCCTTTGGTAGGCGATGATGCCCCTAGTCTTCTCTACTGCTCTCTTTGCAAACTTCTTCATTCTTGCTCGAAAATGAAAGTGAAATTAGAAAATTTCGGATTTCTCCGAAGAACTGGGTTGTTGGGGAGGAATGGAGAGAAAGTGGTGCATTTGTGGATGGAAATTGGTGGAATCTGGAGATTGAGATAGTGGAAATAGTGGGGGAATGATTGAGAATGGTTTGGGAGTGATTTGGTGAGGATTCGAGGGCTGGAGAGGTTGGGCGGCGTGTTGTACGGGCGCTAGGGCGCGGAGAATGGTCGTTCTGTTCTTCAGAGAAATGATCAAGTGAATAGAAATTTTGAAAATTTTGAGTTTAAGTTGCTGGAATCGGGCTGCGACACGACCGTGGTGCCTTCATGTACCACGGTCGTGCTGCCTTGCACGGCCGTTCTTCCCTGGTTCTACACTTAGTTGATTTTCTCAATTTTTGACGATTTCTCTGTTGAATGTGAATGTACCCACCACGGCCGTGGTGGGTACTATAACTATAGTATAACACTAAAATCTTGTTCAAACATCAAAACTTTGATCTCAAGTTGATATTCTATTGATTCTTTGTCAAAATTTCATCTATTCCTTCTTCATTTCACTCTATTCTCACCACCTCAATTTTCCCAAAACTTCACTTTCCAACCTCAATTTCCCTCTCCACCTCAATTTCAATACCAACCATCACCCCCACCACCTCCATCGCCACAACCTTCCCACCATTTCACCTTCCAACCTCAAGTCCCTCCTCCACCTCAATTCCCAAGGCCATTAACAACAATGCCACCACCACAACTATCACATGCTCCCCCTACTTCCTATGAGCAAATGGATATGGTTTCAACCATGGGGTGTGATAAGGTTGTTGAGAACCTTATCAAGGGAGGGAATCAAGTTGACAAAGATCTTAGTGAAGAGCCCTTTCCAGAAAGTCCTTGTTCGCAAGTGTCCCATATGATTGAACCCCCCCTCTTTGATGCCTATGAAGACCCATTTCTCAAGAGAGAGAAACTATGGCATGAGATTACTGAAGGTCTTAAGGTTGATTAAGATCTATGATGATGATCCCCAAGGAGAGGAAATTGTTGAGAAGCACTCAAGAAGCTTGCATGACCCTTGGGAGGAAGATCAATCAGCTTGATTACCTCGTTGATGCTTGGAACAACCCCAAGTTTTGTGATAGACTTCTTGAACCATACATCCTCCTTTGTTACACTTGATGTAGCAATATACTCGGCCTCTGTTGTAGAATTAGCAATTGTCTCTTGCTTGGAACTCTTCCAGCTTACAACTTCATTGTTTAGGCAAAACATGAATCCTGATTGCGATTTGATCATCTTGATCAGTCTGAAAGCTTGCATCAGTGTAACCCTTTACAACCAACTCTTCCTCTTTGTCATAGAACAAGAACTTATCCTTAGTCCTTCTCAAGTACTTGAGGATGTTCTTTACAATTGTCTAGTGAACATCACCTGGATCTGACTAATATCTGCTCGTCATGCTCAAGGCATACCAGACGCCTACACAGGTGCACAACATTGCCTACATGATTGATCCAATTGTTGAGGCATATGGCATATCACTCATGCATTCCCTTTTTTTATAAGATCTAGGACATTGACTCTTAGAGATGGTCACTCCATGCAACACTGGCATGTTTCCTGTCTTTGAGTTCTCAATGCTAAACTGCTTCAACACTTTATCAATGTATGTTCTTTGACTTAGTCCAAGAAGCCTTCTGGATCTATTGCTATAGATATTTATCCCCAAGATGTAGGATTCTTCTCCCAAGTATTTCATAGAGAATGTATTTCCAGGACTTGTATTTACCTTTTGTAAAGTGGGGATGTCATTCCCCATCAATAGTATGTCATCTACATGAAATATGAGGAATGTCACTATGCTCCCACTAACCTTGTTGTACACACAAGGTTCATCTTCATTTTGAGAAAAGCCAAACCCTTTGACTGTCTCATCAAACTAAAGATTCCAGCTCTGAGATGCTTGCTTCAATCCCTAGATTTACTTTTGTAAATTACATACTCTATTGGAAAACTTTGAATCTATAAACCCCTCATGTTGTGTCATATTCACATCCTCTACAAGATTCATGTTAAGGAATGCAGTTTTAACATCCATTTGCCAAATCCCATAGTCATGATAAGCTACAATAGCAAGCATGATCCTGATGGATTTAACCATGGCCACTAGAGAAAAGGTTTCATCATAGTCAACACCTTAAACTTGTCTGAAACCCTTTGCAACCAATCTTCCCTTATAGGTTTGGAACTTTCTATCCATGTCGGTATTCTTGTTGAAGACCCACTTGCACCCTATGGGTTTTACCCCTTCAGGTGGATCCACCAAATTCCATACTTTGTTGGTATACATGGATTGCATCTCAGATCTCATGGCCTCAAGCCATTTCTCAGACTCTGGTCCCTCAATAGCATCTTTATAGGTAATTGACTCATCATCTATGAATAATTCAATACCTTCCTGAGTCACAAGATATCCATATCTCTTAGGTTCAAGGCATGTCCTATTAGATCCTCGAGGTTCATGTGTTACTTGAGGAATTTGAGATTCCACAACATTTTTTGAACCTCTTGTTGGATCAATGGGCTCTAGAAGGGGGGTTGAATAGAGCTTCACAAACTTCACAAAAGTGATTAGACCACCAAATTATATTAAGTGCAGAACTTAAACCACAATAGCAATTTGATGTCCTAGACTAGCATACAAAGCAAGGATAAGAGACAAGGATTAGCATGCACTTGGACAGGTGGTTTAGAGTGGTTCCTTGTCCTAAACTTAGGAGCAAGTCAGTCCACTACCTAGAGTTGGTTAGGCTCTAGGATTTGTAACTTGATTCTCTTATATATATCACAAAATAAGATTACAAGCTACAACAACCAACCATCCAAGGACTTATATATCAAGCCAAGATCTTCTACCTCACCAAGGACTTACCCACCAAGCAAGTAGTCTTCCGCCTTCTTCAAAGGACTTACCCACTCTTGCTCTAGTCTTCGGCCTTGCAGGATTTACCTATCTTGCTTGAGCTTTGCCTTGCACCTCTCCTTCACTTGGAGAGCTTTAGCACCTTCCTCCTTCACTCGGAGGCCTGGAGCAGCTAGCCTTCTTCTCCTTCACTCGGGGAAGAACAACAACCTTCTTCTCTTTCACTCGGAGAAGAAACTTCAATCAATCTTCATAGAGAATGGAGATGGGAGAAGTGGAAAGGAGAGCTTTACAACATTACAAATGGTAGCTCTCATACATGGGATCCTAACTCACTCATACTCACGAATTTGCTTTGAAGGTAGAGAGAGAAAGGGGCTCAAAGGATTAGAAACCACTCAACTAAGGCTAGGACCAAGCATATGTGAATGAGAAACCTTGGAATGAAGTCCAAAAGGTCCTATTTATAGTTGAGGGTGTCCCTTTGAGGTTGGGAGAGTTAAGGGGCACAAACTAGCCGTTTTACAACTTGCAACGGATCTATTTTGAGTCCCACCTACTCCTCCAACGGTTGGAATTGCTTTTTCTGCATTCCAGTACAGTCTGATCGGCCGAGTTTCAATAAAGGCAACTCGGCCGAACCACTAAGCGACAAGTCTGAAAGATAGACTGTCGGCCGAGTTCCCTTGGAGAAACTCGGCCGATCGGTCGACTTTCAACTTGGACCGATCAGTGGATCGGCCGAGTTTCCCACCATTGAAACTCGACCGAACATGGATCGGCTGAGTTGGTAACTCGGCCGATTGCCCAGAAAATTCCAGAATATATGGATCGGCCGAGTTTGGAATTCGGCCGACAAAATCCCTGTTATGGGTATTTTGGAATTTTCGTAAAATTGTACAAACGATGGATTTTTGAGTCCCAATCAATTTATCCATCTTAGTTATAATACAAAACATGAGTATAAGTGATTACATCAATTGTTCTAAGCCTCTAAGGGCTATATTACAAAACGATCAAAAGTCACATGTTTTGCATGTGCTGGATGAGTAGCTTTGGAGTTGAAAGTGATTCTTTTCTTGTACCTAATGTCTGAAACAATCTCAAATAGATTTGTTAGATACATATGAGTGGAATGGTTAAGTCATTATCAAAATATGGGCAATGTGCGACACCTAGGTCAACATTCTCCCCCTTTTTGACAATGACAAACCATTCCTCAACATATTGAAAAGAATGTAAAAGTTATACCTTTTCTTAGGGAATTGCAAGGGGATGCAAATATGATCAATTTGTAGTGCTCCCCCTCAATTCATGCTTACTCATTCCTGCATGGTTAGTTAAAAAACAAGCAACCACAGCACATATGTATATTATATGATTCTAAGCAAGTCTAGATGCATTTCAGTTAATAGACAAGAAAAGAACCATACAAGCAATAAAAACAATATGATTGAGCTTTTTCTCCCCCTTTGTCATCTCAAAAAGGCAGAGGGGGTAGAAGAGCATAAAAGCAAGGTCTTCTCCAACAAAAACACTCAATCAATCACTCCACAGAAAGACAGAGGAACACCAAGATAAACCATGAAAGCAATGCATGTCATTAATCAAAATATGGAAAACGCTACAAGATAAACCATACAAAGCGTTTCCATAAACCATAAAACAAAAACTACATGGATAGCATAGAGTAGAAATAGTACAACTCAGATGATGTGCCTAATGTATATAGTACAATCATAGTCCAAAGAGATATAACATGGTCATCTGAGACTAAAACTAGACACATCAGCCCCTAAGCTAAACTACTCTATGTCTACATCATCAACAGCAGCATCAATGTCCTCATCTGGCCGGTAGTCCTCATCGCCATCATCAGAAGGAGGAGCAGCATCCTGTGTAGCCTCATCAGCATCTTGGTCATCATCCTCATCATCAGCATCAGTCGTAGTAGCCTCGTTGTCTTCATCAACATCAGACGCAACATCCTCCTGGTCAGGTATATCCTCATCTGGAGGACCAGAAGCACGCCCGGGCCACCTCGCACTCTGCTCGGAACAAGACATGCCTAGAGCATGTAACTCATAGGCAACCTCAAGGGGGGAGCAGTAGAGGTGTACTGGGCCAAGATCTCCGACAGACGACCACCTGGAAGCGCCAAAACCGGGGAAGGGTATCCACCTGCAGAGGGCTCAGCGGAAGTAGAAAAGGGTGGAGCAGGGTGAAACTGATTGTACGCGTAAGAAGCGTTGTGGGCTCCGATCTCCAAACCACGAATTAATCTCGATTTAAACATGTGCGGAAGCATTCGGTAAACAGCGGAAGACCAAAAATCACGAGAAATTAAAACTTTTTGAGACAAGAGCTTGAAACCACAAACCTTTTCTATAAAAAGGATTTAACTGTTTACATCACTAACAAAAACTTCTTGAGTGATTATATACAACATGATACAAAACTTCTCAAAAGTTCATACTCAAAACACTCCAGGACCTGAGAATACAGAGGACACATAGGACAAACTCTATACTACATCATGAAGCAGGTTGGATCTCCACCTGAGATAACTACTGCCCCTGATGCTGCTGGGATTGGTCACCTGAGTTCTTGTCCCTCCGTCTTCGACGACCACCTAAAAAGTAGAAGTCTACGGGGTGAGACAATTATACGTAATTGCCCCAGCGAGAGTTATAACTCTCCACTAGAAGCTTTATAAACAAAGCAGGGAATAACTAAAGCAATAATAACCTTCAAGATATTCACTAGCAGTTTTAATGATAAGCAGAGTTCAATCAATATCAAAATATGAGAACCTCTATGCTGTTTAAAGTAACATCAATCAAATAACTCGTAGATAACTCTAACAGATATACTACGCTGTTGATTATGTTTTTAAGGGAGTGCAGGGATGCATCTCACCTCTTTGACTGTGCGGTGGGGAATGATGGACTACATGAATCTACATCAACTCCTCTCACCATTTCTCTTTTAGTGAAGGAATGATGGACTACACGAATCTACATCAATTCCTCTCACTAATTCTCTTAATCAGTTAGGTACATTCAGTATTCTTATCATCTTACAATAACACAGCTATATATGAGAATACTTAAAAGGTAGCAGGCCTAACTTTTCACAATCATCAGTTATTTCATCTCAAGTCATCTGTCAAGCATGACTTTGATAACATTTATGGCTCTTACAGCCCATAAATTACAAAAGATGTCACTCACAGTGCATCAACAAGGGTTACTATTCATAAAGCTTAAGACATACTTTCAATGAATATATCATGGCATTCCATACCTGGATATGCCCATTATCTTATAACAATATGCAAAGCTCATTAGTATAACATGGCATTCCCTACCTGGATATGCATATCATCTCATAACAACATGCATGGTTCATTCAACAGATAATAGTAAACAATTCAACAATTAAGGATGCATTCTCAATTATGGTTTCACATAAAATTACCCTCAACTAGGGATTCACATGGAATCACCCTCAACTAGGGATTCACAAGGAATCACCCTCAACTAGGGATTCACATGGAATCACCCTCAACTAGGGATTCACAAGGAATCACCCTCAACTAGGGTTAAAAACCCAAAAGTCCTGACAATAGGGGTTTATATACATGTTTAGGGTTTCATGATCTCTCTCTTCCTAAGGATCATACCCTTAAACACCACATGAATTATATTCAAATATGAATTCATGTTAACATCATCTCAAATTGATTAAGTTATATCAACCCTTCAATCAAGAGTATACAACTCTGCTTAACATAGTGTATCAGGTCATTGGTTCAGTAAGCAATTAGGGATTCATTCCTTAATTGGTACTAGTCCCTTAGATACTTATTAGGGTTCCAACCTTTGTACCTTATTTGTTTATCATTATTATTCACCACTGGGTCGATGGATCATTTATCATCTTGATTCTCAAGATATTCAATCACATTAGACCTCCTTTACATAAAGCACCCAAATGAATTAGAGTTTCCAATGTTGGTTCCTTCAAGCATTGAATTCATGGAATCATTCATCAGTTGGACCTACCCTCATACTTCAATTGAGTTAAATAGGTCAACCTTCAACTGATTTGACCCTTAGTTAACCCTCAACTGGTCATTAACTAGGGTTTTATTCAATTGAATTAGGGATTACTATTCATTTTTCATGTCTTCACCCTAAACTTAGGGTTTACTATTCACTCCATGGTGAATTGTACTCATTACATCATCATGTAAGAGAAACATCATCATTAAGGCTCTTACTTAGGATTAAGATCCATTAGATATCATAATTAGGGTTTCCATGACCTCACATAGGTGGGTCATTCCCTAATCATGCACACTCATGTGTATTTGAAGTATCTCACTTGAGTTTCCACCTTAAAAAGGGTACTTTCTCTCTCTAGGATACTTTCTCTCTCTAGAAATACTTCCTCTCTCCTCTTACTAGTAGATGGTGACAACACCACTCTAGATCAGGTTGAGATAAGTTTCCATTGGCTAGCATAAGCCGAAACATCAACATCATGTGATTAGGGTTTGCTTAGAACAAGGTTTTACCCTTTTAAACCCCTCAAGGGTATTTTGGTAATTTGCCACATGATCACCATCATGGGTTAACTTACTAATCACATAGTCCCTTAATGACCTAGGTTACCATTAGGGTTTAGATTGAATCACCATTGAACTGATTACATCATCAAATGGTTAAGTACAAACCACCATGTACACCTTCAAACGGTTTCAACCTTCAAACGGTTTCAACCACCAAACGGTCTTGAGACCGTTTGGTCTCAAACGGTCTTGAGACCGTTTGCTCCAAATGGTCTTGAGACCGTTTGGATGTGTTGACCGTTTGGAAGAGTTGACCTTCCAAACCGTTTGGAGCTCAATCGGTTTGAAACCGTTTGATCAAATCAACTTGAGATCGATTGGACCAAACGACCCTGAGATCGTTTGAGCCCAAACGGTCTTGAGACCGTTTGGTCCCAAACGGTCTTGAGACCGTTTGGCCTCAAACGGTCTTGAGATCGTTTGAATCCAAACGGTCTTGAGACCGTTTGGTCCAAATGGGCTCAAACCGTTTGGACCTCCAAAGTGGTTCAAAAGTTACAAAAGTTCAAGGATATGTATGTTGAAGCCCTCAATTGGCTAAAGTTATGCTAACCACTTATAAATTGAGCCAATTAGGGTTAGCCTTAACCACTTAGACATCAATTTGACACTCAATTGTAAACCAACTAGGGTTCAATCGTCCTCAATTAGGGTTCCAAGTGGATTGGTCATCAATGTTCAACAATGTGAATCAATTCAAGGTTGAACCTATCAATTGACCTCCAATTGGGCTCAAACTTGGCCCAAACGGTCTTGAGGTCGTTTGGACATCATCCAAACGGTCTTGAGACCGTTTGCCCAAAGTTTGACCAAAATCCAAGTCGTTTTGACTAAGGTTGAAATCCAATTAGGTCAAAATCAGCAATTTTCAACAATGCATCAATTTCCTACAATTGGACCCTCAAGCCATTAGATTAACTCAACCCTAGACCTTCAAACGGTCTTGGGTTGTGCCCAAACGGTCTTGGGACCGTTTGGATGAGTTCCAAACGGTCTTGAGACCGTTTGCCCATCCATCCTTTGGACTTTAGTGAAAATTCATCAAGGTTTGATCTATTGAGTTGATCATCACATCAATACTTAATTGCAATATGATTTGGTGCCTTTGGACCTTCAATTGATCAACTATACTTGACCCCAGACCTCCAAACGGTCTTGGGGTGACCCCCAAACGGTCTTGAGACCGTTTGGGTGATTCCCAAACGGTCTTGAAACCGTTTGGGCTAAGCAACCCAAAATCTCAACTTAACTCATTGGAGATTCAGCACTAATTTCAATTAGGGTTTGCCCTATTAATCATCCTTCAACTCATGACTCGTTTGGAATTAATCCATAAAATTTGGTGAGTCGTTAATTAACATCATTATGAACAGTAATCCCAAACGGTCAACGTTTAGTCAACCATCTTAAACGGTCTTGAGACCGTTTGCCCAAAAAGGGCAATTTAAACAGATTGCAAATCAGAATTTAATTCAATTCGTTTTGCTAATTGATTTGCTCATATCTCACGATTCCTTTGGAGTTAACCTCTCAAATTTTGTGGGTGATTAACCTACATAATTATGAACAAGATTCCCAAACGGTCTTCGCTTGGTCAATGGGACCAAACGGTCTTGAGACCGTTTGCCCTCAAACGACCCTGAAACCGTTTGTCCACCAAACGGTTTGAAACCGTTTTGAGCAATAGGTGGAGGTCGTTTGATAAAGTGAAAATCTGTGGATAAGCATAGGAATTAACGCCCTTATCTTCCACCTTAATAACAGTAGCAGTTCTTCACGTTTTTGCTTGCAAGGATGCAAGGGAAGATAGGGAAGAAGAAGATCTATCAACTATATGCATAGAAAAGATGTATAATCAAAGCATAAAGTTTAGAGTTATAAAACCCGCCTAAAGCTTGCTCCTTGAGCTCCAAGCTTTCGAGCTCCAAGCCTTTAATGGCGTCCTAGAAGCTCCACAGGTCGGCCAAGGTTAATCCTCCAAGGAAGGTTGAGAAAAGATGGCTAAAAAGATAGAATTAAGTAAGCTAGCCATGAATTTGCCCTTGAATCCGAGTTCTAACCATAGAATTGGGCAAGAAGGGGAATCCAAACCTACCTTGCACCCTTGGTCGTTTCTCCTGAGCTCCAGAGCAAGGCTTGGCCGTTTGGGAAAGAAAGGAAGTGAATGGAACAGGGAAAGATCGTTTGCTCATTTGCAAAGGAAAAGCCTTTTATAGCTTAAGCCTATTTCTTACTACAAGGACCTTTTAAAACCAAAATTTCACATCTAGGTCCCTCCTTGATCAAGGGCACGCCCAAGCCCATCAAATTCTTAAGCAATTCTTAAGAAAACTCAAGATCTAAGGGTATAGGAATCCAACCTTCAACTAGGGTACATTCATGTAAAGGTTTTGTACCCATTTTAGGTGATTTCTATCACAAAGATCATTTTTCTCATTTAATTTATAATTAATGTATCCCTTTCATCATTTCTACTCTAAATGATGACAAGAGTCATAAAAGATGTTCTAGATGGTGAAAATTACAAGTTGGACCCCTCAATTTGGGTAAATTGCACTTTACCCCAAATTAGGGTTTCTGAGCATGGGGATTGCTTCCACAGCTGCACCTTGGTGCTCAAGCTTGGGAAATCCCTCAAACTTTATCATAGACATCTTCATGATGTCTTAACATCAAAAGAACATCTCATCTTGTGAAATTTGCAAGTTCAACCCCTCTGATTGGGCAAATTGCACATAGGTCCCCATATTGCAACCAATCACTTCAACATTGGTTTATAAGGGACAGAAAGGGAAACTTATGTTCCATAAAAGCTTTAATTACATACCAAAGGATAATTACAAACTTTTAATTTCATATTTAGGCAAAACACCTAGGGTTAGCTTATAACCCAGGTCAGGGGTGTTACAAATCATAAACCCCTAACAAGGATTTCGTCCCCGAAATCTCAGACAAAAGGAGAAACAGAGTATTCATTAATCATGCCCTCAAGTCTCCACATATTATCTTAATATCATGGAGGTATCATGAATTTTGCAATTCCACACAAGGCTCCTTTCACTAATTCAACCTTACCAATGTTTATGCATAGCATAAACCCCTAACATATGATGTCTATATTATTGGATAGAAGAGGCATAAAAGAACATACTTCTATCATCACCCAAGAATATTTATCAAAAGGAACAACATATATATCTAACAAGGATAATATACTCAGTAATCCTTTACAACTCTATGTAATTGGGATAGTTCACATAGTTCTTCTTATTAATTGGAAATGCCACATAGCTTTTCCCTTTTTGATTGGGAATGACACATAGCTCTTCCATTTTTAATTGGGAATGACACATAGCTCTTCCCTTTTTGTTGGTTTGGGAATGACACATAGCTCTTCCCTTTGGGAATGACACATAGCTCTTCCCTTTGGGAATGACACATAGCTCTTCCCTTTGATTGTTTGGGAATGACACATAGCTCTTCCCTTTTTGTTTGTTTGGGAATGACACATAGCTCTTCCCTTTGGGAATGACACATAGCTCTTCCCTTTGGGAATGACACATAGCTCTTCCCTTTGGGAATGACACATAGCTCTTCCCTTTGATTGTTTGGGAATGACACATAGCTCTTCCCTTTTTGTTTGTTTGGGAATGACACATAGCTCTTCCCTTTGGGAATGACACATAGCTCTTCCCTTTTGTTAAATCATATTTCTTATTTCATGATACTCATTAGATTGTATCAGAATGATTGCTTGATCAGGGCAATCAAAACGATATCCATCTAGGAGTTTCCATACTCACTTTATCATCAATATCTGTATACCTGGCCAGGGTTTACCAATACTGAGATCAAGTAGTATGCACTTATATACTGTCTCATTCCTCACTTTTCATATCCTTATACACACAAGATTTTCCATTTCTATATTTCCTCCAGGCATCATTTATAAATCTCATCTTTTGACATACCGATAAGAGAGATTATTAAACTTTTTAAGGAACATTGAGTGAGATATAAGTTCTCATCTCCCTTGTGTCCTTATAAAACTAGTCAAAATAATTTCAAAAATACTATTTTCACGTTTTTAATCACATAGAAACATGAAAATGAAATATTAGAATGACTTTATTTCCTCTGACCTGCCCGGGACGTCTGTCCACGTCTTCTATTGTCACTAGAAAACTGCCTCCTTTGTGATTCTTGTTGACTCTGCCCCTGAGGTTGAGTCATCATAGGATTCCCGTCTGGACAGTCTTTTACCAAATGTCCCGGTTGTCTGTATTGATAACAGATTCTAGATATAGCATAAGGTCGGCGAGGTCCAGACACCGATGTTGATGCTATAATGGAGCCTTCTTTGGAATATAACTAAGATCCCCATCCCTACTTGGAGACCACTCAGTCTGAGAACTAGTTCTGGATGGTGGAGGGTTAGGTGTAGAGGATCTAGACTTCTTAAAGTCCATAGATGAAGAACCCTGGAATTGTGGATATCTTTTCTGGGTTTGCCTCTTCTCAACCACAGATCTTTCTATCCTTCGGACTGATTCAACGAAGGTAGAGAATCTATCTCGGTTCTCTAGGGCAGACACTGGGGTAGACATGTCAGCATTCAAACCCCTCTCGAATCTCCTGATTCTCTCTTCTTCTGTGGCAGCCATGTGCGGACAAAACCGCAACAGCTCCATGAACTTAGCTTCATACTCGCTAATGTTCATCATACCCTGTCTCAGTCTCTCAAACTGAGATATTTTCTCATCTAGGAAGGTCTTCGGGAAATATCTTTGGACAAATTCCCACCTAAAGTCTTCCCATGAGATTTCTATTCCAGGTCTCTTCTGCTCTTCCATGGTCCACCAGTGACCAGCACTTCCTTTGAGAAGATAGACAGCATGTCTAACCTTCTCAGCTTCAGGGATGTTCAGGATCCTGAAAGCCTTTTCCAGCTCTGTCATCCACTGATCAGCATCTGCGGGGTCAGCAGTCCCATGGTACTCGGTAGCTCCGACACGACGTAGTCGCTCGAACGTCTTCCTGATACCTTGGCTCTCTAGTTGGACAGGTGCCCTAGGTGCAGGCATAGGCAACCTGTCGGTTATATGTGTTATGGCAGTCATAAACTGCCCAAACACAGTCGGGACTGCTGGATTACCCATATCAGCTGGGTCAAACTGGGGTGGCTCTCTAAGTTGTCCTGGTACAGGCTGTTCCACCTCTGGTACTCTTGCACCACCTTGAGGTGCACTAACACTACTTTCTCCCACATACTCATCATGTGGCATTGACATCTTAAGTATCTTCTTCTCCTGAGGAGTAGAAGACTCTATTAGATAAGGAAGGAATACTAAAGATAGACTCGACTTCCTATGTCCTATGCCTCTGTAGACTCGGCAAACCTAGAGCTCTGATACCACTTAATTGTGGGCTCCGATCTCCAAACCACGAATTAATCTCGATTTAAACATGTGCGGAAGCATTCGGTAAACAGCGGAAGACCAAAAATCACGAGAAATTAAAACTTTTTGAGACAAGAGCTTGAAACCACAAACCTTTTCTATAAAAAGGATTTAACTGTTTACATCACTAACAAAAACTTCTTGAGTGATTATATACAACATGATACAAAACTTCTCAAAAGTTCATACTCAAAACACTCCAGGACCTGAGAATACAGAGGACACATAGGACAAACTCTATACTACATCATGAAGCAGGTTGGATCTCCACCTGAGATAACTACTGCCCCTGATGCTGCTGGGATTGGTCACCTGAGTTCTTGTCCCTCCGTCTTCGACGACCACCTAAAAAGTAGAAGTCTACGGGGTGAGACAATTATACGTAATTGCCCCAGCGAGAGTTATAACTCTCCACTAGAAGCTTTATAAACAAAGCAGGGAATAACTAAAGCAATAATAACCTTCAAGATATTCACTAGCAGTTTTAATGATAAGCAGAGTTCAATCAATATCAAAATATGAGAACCTCTATGCTGTTTAAAGTAACATCAATCAAATAACTCGTAGATAACTCTAACAGATATACTACGCTGTTGATTATGTTTTTAAGGGAGTGCAGGGATGCATCTCACCTCTTTGACTGTGCGGTGGGGAATGATGGACTACATGAATCTACATCAACTCCTCTCACCATTTCTCTTTTAGTGAAGGAATGACGGACTACACGAATCTACATCAATTCCTCTCACTAATTCTCTTAATCAGTTAGGTACATTCAGTATTCTTATCATCTTACAATAACACAGCTATATATGAGAATACTTAAAAGGTAGCAGGCCTAACTTTTCACAATCATCAGTTATTTCATCTCAAGTCATCTGTCAAGCATGACTTTGATAACATTTATGGCTCTTACAGCCCATAAATTACAAAAGATGTCACTCACAGTGCATCAACAAGGGTTACTATTCATAAAGCTTAAGACATACTTTCAATGAATATATCATGGCATTCCATACCTGGATATGCCCATTATCTTATAACAATATGCAAAGCTCATTAGTATAACATGGCATTCCCTACCTGGATATGCATATCATCTCATAACAACCTGCATGGTTCATTCAACAGATAATAGTAAACAATTCAACAATTAAGGATGCATTCTCAATTATGGTTTCACATAAAATTACCCTCAACTAGGGATTCACATGGAATCACCCTCAACTAGGGATTCACAAGGAATCACCCTCAACTAGGGATTCACATGGAATCACCCTCAACTAGGGATTCACAAGGAATCACCCTCAACTAGGGTTAAAAACCCAAAAGTCCTGACAATAGGGGTTTATATACATGTTTAGGGTTTCATGATCTCTCTCTTCCTAAGGATCATACCCTTAAACACCACATGAATTATATTCAAATATGAATTCATGTTAACATCATCTCAAATTGATTAAGTTATATCAACCCTTCAATCAAGAGTATACAACTCTGCTTAACATAGTGTATCAGGTCATTGGTTCAGTAAGCAATTAGGGATTCATTCCTTAATTGGTACTAGTCCCTTAGATACTTATTAGGGTTCCAACCTTTGTACCTTATTTGTTTATCATTATTATTCACCACTGGGTCGATGGATCATTTATCATCTTGATTCTCAAGATATTCAATCACATTAGACCTCCTTTACATAAAGCACCCAAATGAATTAGAGTTTCCAATGTTGGTTCCTTCAACCATTGAATTCATGGAATCATTCATCAGTTGGACCTACCCTCATACTTCAATTGAGTTAAATAGGTCAACCTTCAACTGATTTGACCCTTAGTTAACCCTCAACTGGTCATTAACTAGGGTTTTATTCAATTGAATTAGGGATTACTATTCATTTTTCATGTCTTCACCCTAAACTTAGGGTTTACTATTCACTCCATGGTGAATTGTACTCATTACATCATCATGTAAGAGAAACATCATCATTAAGGCTCTTACTTAGGATTAAGATCCATTAGATATCATAATTAGGGTTTCCATGACCTCACATAGGTGGGTCATTCCCTAATCATGCACACTCATGTGTATTTGAAGTATCTCACTTGAGTTTCCACCTTAAAAAGGGTACTTTCTCTCTCTAGGATACTTTCTCTCTCTAGAAATACTTCCTCTCTCCTCTTACTAGTAGATGGTGACAACACCACTCTAGATCAGGTTGAGATAAGTTTCCATTGGCTAGCATAAGCCGAAACATCAACATCATGTGATTAGGGTTTGCTTAGAACAAGGTTTTACCCTTTTAAACCCCTCAAGGGTATTTTGGTAATTTGCCACATGATCACCATCATGGGTTAACTTACTAATCACATAGTCCCTTAATGACCTAGGTTACCATTAGGGTTTAGATTGAATCACCATTGAACTGATTACATCATCAAATGGTTAAGTACAAACCACCATGTACACCTTCAAACGGTTTCAACCTTCAAACGGTTTCAACCACCAAACGGTCTTGAGACCGTTTGGTCTCAAACGGTCTTGAGACCGTTTGCTCCAAACGGTCTTGAGACCGTTTGGATGTGTTGACCGTTTGGAAGAGTTGACCTTCCAAACCGTTTGGAGCTCAATCGGTTTGAAACCGTTTGATCAAATCAACTTGAGATCGATTGGACCAAACGACCCTGAGATCGTTTGAGCCCAAACGGTCTTGAGACCGTTTGGTCCCAAATGGTCTTGAGACCGTTTGGCCTCAAACGGTCTTGAGATCGTTTGAATCCAAACGGTCTTGAGACCGTTTGGTCCAAATGGGCTCAAACCGTTTGGACCTCCAAAGTGGTTCAAAAGTTACAAAAGTTCAAGGATATGTATGTTGAAGCCCTCAATTGGCTAAAGTTATGCTAACCACTTATAAATTGAGCCAATTAGGGTTAGCCTTAACCACTTAGACATCAATTTGACACTCAATTGTAAACCAATTAGGGTTCAATCGTCCTCAATTAGGGTTCCAAGTGGATTGGTCATCAATGTTCAACAATGTGAATCAATTCAAGGTTGAACCTATCAATTGACCTCCAATTGGGCTCAAACTTGGCCCAAACGGTCTTGAGGTCGTTTGGACATCATCCAAACGGTCTTGAGACCGTTTGCCCAAAGTTTGACCAAAATCCAAGTCGTTTTGACTAAGGTTGAAATCCAATTAGGTCAAAATCAGCAATTTTCAACAATGCATCAATTTCCTACAATTGGACCCTCAAACCATTAGATTAACTCAACCCTAGACCTTCAAACGGTCTTGGGTTGTGCCCAAACGGTCTTGGGACCGTTTGGATGAGTTCCAAACGGTCTTGAGACCGTTTGCCCATCCATCCTTTGGACTTTAGTGAAAATTCATCAAGGTTTGATCTATTGAGTTGATCATCACATCAATACTTAATTGCAATATGATTTGGTGCCTTTGGACCTTCAATTGATCAACTATACTTGACCCCAGACCTCCAAACGGTCTTGGGGTGACCCCCAAACGGTCTTGAGACCGTTTGGGTGATTCCCAAATGGTCTTGAAACCGTTTGGGCTAAGCAACCCAAAATCTCAACTTAACTCATTGGAGATTCAGCACTAATTTCAATTAGGGTTTGCCCTATTAATCATCCTTCAACTCATGACTCGTTTGGAATTAATCCATAAAATTTGGTGAGTCGTTAATTAACATCATTATGAACAGTAATACCAAACGGTCAACGTTTAGTCAACCATCTTAAACGGTCTTGAGACCGTTTGCCCAAAAAGGGCAATTTAAACAGATTGCAAATCAGAATTTAATTCAATTCGTTTTGCTAATTGATTTGCTCATATCTCACGATTCCTTTGGAGTTAACCTCTCAAATTTTGTGGGTGATTAACCTACATAATTATGAACAAGATTCCCAAACGGTCTTCGCTTGGTCAATGGGACCAAACGGTCTTGAGACCGTTTGCCCTCAAACGACCCTGAAACCGTTTGTCCACCAAACGGTTTGAAACCGTTTTGAGCAATAGGTGGAGGTCGTTTGATAAAGTGAAAATCTGTGGATAAGCATAGGAATTAACGCCCTTATCTTCCACCTTAAGAACAGTAGCAGTTCTTCACGTTTTTGCTTGCAAGGATGCAAGGGAAGATAGGGAAGAAGAAGATCTATCAACTATATGCATAGAAAAGATGTATAATCAAAGCATAAAGTTTAGAGTTATAAAACCCGCCTAAAGCTTGCTCCTTGAGCTCCAAGCTTTCGAGCTCCAAGCCTTTAATGGCGTCCTAGAAGCTCCACAGGTCGGCCAAGGTTAATCCTCCAAGGAAGGTTGAGAAAAGATGGCTAAAAAGATAGAATTAAGTAAGCTAGCCATGAATTTGCCCTTGAATCCGAGTTCTAACCATAGAATTGGGCAAGAAGGGGAATCCAAACCTACCTTGCACCCTTGGTCGTTTCTCCTGAGCTCCAGAGCAAGGCTTGGCCGTTTGGGAAAGAAAGGAAGTGAATGGAACAGGGAAAGATCGTTTGCTCATTTGCAAAGGAAAAGCCTTTTATAGCTTAAGCCTATTTCTTACTACAAGGACCTTTTAAAACCAAAATTTCACATCTAGGTCCCTCCTTGCTCAAGGGCACGCCCAAGCCCATCAAATTCTTAAGCAATTCTTAAGAAAACTCAAGATCTAAGGGTATAGGAATCCAACCTTCAACTAGGGTACATTCATGTAAAGGTTTTGTACCCATTTTAGGTGATTTCTATCACAAAGATCATTTTTCTCATTTAATTTATAATTAATGTATCCCTTTCATCATTTCTACTCTAAATGATGACAAGAGTCATAAAAGATGTTCTAGATGGTGAAAATTACAAGTTGGACCCCTCAATTTGGGTAAATTGCACTTTACCCCAAATTAGGGTTTCTGAGCATGGGGATTGCTTCCACAGCTGCACCTTGGTGCTCAAGCTTGGGAAATCCCTCAAACTTTATCATAGACATCTTCATGATGTCTTAACATCAAAAGAACATCTCATCTTGTGAAATTTGCAAGTTCAACCCCTCTGATTGGGCAAATTGCACATAGGTCCCCATATTGCAACCAATCACTTCAACATTGGTTTATAAGGGACAGAAAGGGAAACTTATGTTCCATAAAAGCTTTAATTACATACCAAAGGATAATTACAAACTTTTAATTTCATATTTAGGCAAAACACCTAGGGTTAGCTTATAACCCAGGTCAGGGGTGTTACAAGCGTAGTCACCACCGGGGTAAGGCGAGTAGGTGGGGTAAGGCTGAGGGCAGGATAAAGACATGGAGGACATGATGTGGCAAAGATCCTGATGATGGTGTTGCTGGACCTGCATGTTGTAAGCCTGCTGGTGCATGAGATACCCCATGAGGGCCTCATTGGAAATGTGGAAATCAGCAAAGGCAGGCTGCGGAGGAGGCTGGAAGGAAGGTTCAGGTGGAGGAGGGGCAGCTGTGGAGGGTGGAGGTGCAGCTGAGGAAGGTGGAGGTGGAGGTGGAGCTGAGGAAGATGATGCACCAGGGGTAGGCACACTCTTTTGGAGAGTGGTCTCACTGATATAAACTCCTTTGCGATCCGGGCGGTAGAGAAAATCGGCAAAGAGAGATTTTCCAGTGGCATGCTGGAAAAGACCACAAATAAGGGCAGGATATGGAAGATGTGTGCCCTTTGTGTTCTTTCCCGAGTCAAAACAGGTCATATGATGAAGGATGTAACGGGCCCATTTGACTCCTTGATTCTTCAACAGAAGATACATCATCATCGCCGTATTCTCGGCAATGTCCGTTTGATTCTTCTTTGGATGGACATTGCAGCTGAGAATAAACGCCAAGACGCGGCGAGGGGCAGAAAGGGCGGAGGAAGGCAAAGTACCCCTTTTTCTATAAGGAAAGTTGGGTTGCTTGAGAAATTTGTGGATGTCGGTCAAGTCAACCTCAATTGTCTTATAAACATCCTCGGGGTAAAGAAGATCAAGATAGAGAGGATAGTCGGTGATCCAAGATGTCGTGCCAACATTTCCATTAAGATAGAGATTGAAGGAATGCTCAGTAATATGGAAAGGTTGTCTGGCGATCATGGACGTCAACACAATAGAGGTGTCCGTGGAAGGGACCAAAGAGTCATAGTTCCAACGCAAATTGGCGTAGAACTCACGGACAGCTTTGGAACTATATTTCAAATTATAAAAGCGGGCATCCTCTATGCAAAACGCCTCAAGGTGATGGGTGCGAAAGATTTGACAAGCTTCAAGGAGGTCGGCGTGAAAACTGTTGGGTTGATGAAGAGCTCGAAAAGGGAAGGGAGAGCGAGGAAGGAGCTCTTTGTAACGAGAAACAGCAGCATTGTCAATAAACGAGAGATTATCGAACACCATATACCTTGGAGCAAGGGGAGTCGCCATGGCAGGAGCAGGAACGGCTCGTTTCCGGCGTTGGGACCTCATGGAGAGGAGAAAGAAGAAATAGAGCCAAGCCGCGCGGAGAGAGAGAGCAGAAGACACCCCTAGAACAGCAAGAACGAAAGCACAAGGTCGATCGGAGGTGAAAACGGCTGGAATGAGGGAAGAGAGGACCAGGGTTAGGAAGGGTCGGGGTTTACGGCTAGGGTTCGGTCGACTTTGTTCTAGTTGAGAGGGAGAAAGTCGGCCGATTCCTATATATATAAAACCAGTCTGCCGCCGATCGGTCGAGTTTGGGAAATGGAAACTCGGTCGATCGAGCGCACAGGTGCCCTGTATCCCGACCGTTCGGCCGAGTTGGAAACTCGGCCGACCAAAACCCTGATGTGGAAAACCCGAAATTCTAGCCCTAGCCTCAAATGACCGAATGCAATTTTTCTTTTTGGTCTAGATTGTATATTAGGCATATTTAGGCACATTCCCATCATCATAGGGTACTATTTGTCGATTAAAACCCGATTTGCGAGAAAAGCCCGAAAAAGAGATAGAAACTAGAGAAAAAATAAGCAAAAACAAGCATTTTGAGCAATTAAAGCATTTATAAGCAAGAGCAACACATATAAGATGTAACCAACTAATTAGATAGCAATTCAATATCATCAAGAGAAATTATGAGCAATTTTGATCTAATAAAATTAAATTGTTCTCTAGCAAGCGGTTTAGTGAAAATGTCGGCCAACGGATTTTCCGTATCCACATGTGTGATATAAATATCCTTTTTGACAATGTGGTCACGAAGAAAATGATGGCGAACTTCTATGTGTTTAGCTCTACTATGCAATATTGGATTATAAGAAAAATTGATTGCACTAGTATTATCACAGTAAATAGGAGAAGCATCAAAATGAATGTTAAAGTCTTGGAGCATTTGCTTCATCCATAGGACCTGGGCACAACAACTTTCGGGTGCAATGTACTCAACTTCGGTAGTTGATAATGCTATTGTGCTCTGTTTCTTGGAGAACCAAGACACCAAGCATGGTCCCAAGAGGAAGCAAGTGCCACTTGTGCACTTTCTATCAATCAAGCAACCTGCATAGTCAGCATCACTATATGCCACAAGAGTAAAGTCCCTTGACGTAGGGTACCATAGTCCAAAATTTGGAGTTTTGGCTAAGTACCTCAAAATCCTCTTGACAACAATAAGATGTGATTTCCTAGGGCTTGATTGAAAGCGAGCACACAAGCCAACACTAAACATTATATCAGGTCTAGAGGCAGTTAAATAAAGTAAACTTCCGATCATACCTCTATAGAGCTTCTCATCTACCTTCTCACCTTCTTCATCCTTGTCAAGTTTTGCAGTGTTTGACATGGGTGTGTCCATCGGCTTCATGTTCTCCATCCCAAAGCGTTTGAGTAGTTCAGTTGTGTATTTGCCTTGGTTGATGAAGTTTCCTTCCTTTGTTTGTTTGATTTGAAAGCCGAGGAAGAAGGTCAGCTCACCCATCATGCTCATCTCAAATTCACTCTGCATAAGAGAACTAAACTCTTTGCAAAGATCAAGGTCAGTCCCGCCAAATATAATATCATCAACATATATTTGAATTATGAGAAAATGGGTAGAAGTGTGTTTTAGAAATAAATTACAATCAACTTTGCCCATGATATACCCGTTATCTAACAAAAAGTTCTTTAGTTTCTCATACCAAGCTCGAGGTGCTTGTTTGAGTCCGTAGAGAGCTTTTTGCAAGAAATATACATGATTGGGTAACTTATCATTTTCAAAGCCTGGAGGTTGAGCAACATATACTTCCTCCTCGATTGTACCATTTAAAAACGCACTTTTAACATCCATTTGATAAAGCAAGAAATTTTTATAACTAGAAAAGGCAAGTAACATACGAATAGATTCTAATCTAGCAACAGGAGCATAGGTTTCATCAAAATCAATACCTTCTTGTTGATTGTAACCTTGTGCTACTAACCTTGCTTTGTTCCTTACCACTTTTCCTTGCTCATCAAGCTTGTTGCGGTAGACCCATTTGGTACCAATGATCTTTCTATCATTTGGTCTTGGCACTAAGGTCCACACACGGTTCTTCTTGAACTGCTCAAGCTCTTCTTGCATGGCAAGGATCCACTCATCATCACCAAGGGCCTCTTTGACGTTCTTTGGCTCCAGTTGAGAGATGAAGGCACTATCTGCTTGTTCTTTGTTGTGAGCAGCTCGTGTCCTCACTCTTTCAAACGGGTTGCCAATGATCAACTCCTTGGGGTGATTCTTTGCAAAGCGGGGAGTGGGATCCTTCCTTTCTTCTTCTTTTTCTTCTTCTTCAACCTGCTTACCTTTGTCTTTGATGTTGAGCTCTTTTAAGATAGGAATGATTTCATCTGCAACATCATCATCACCAATATGCTTGCCAATGACAGGGTTAGTTTCAATAAATTTAACATTTATAGATTCTTCTGTTTTAGATAGTTCAATGTTAAATACTCTAAAAGCCCTGCTAGTAGTGCTATAGCCTAGGAAGAAAGCCTTGTATGATTTCGGATCAAACTTGTCGAGAGAATCCTTGGTGTTCAAAACAAAACAAGGACATCCAAACACATGAAAGAAATCAATAGACGGCTTCCTACCACGCCATAGTTCATAGGGGGTTTTCTTAAAAGTCGGATGAGTGAAAACTCAGTTTTGCACAAAACATGAGGTGCTAACGGCTTCAGCCCAAAACTTCTTAGGAGTGTCATACTCAAGAAGCATGGTCCTAGCCATCTCTTGTAGCGATCTATTCTTCCTCTCAACAACTCCATTTTGTTGGGGTGTGCGAGGAGAAGAGAAATTGTGCGAATAACCCGATTTTTCACAAAAATGCTCAAAAAGATCATTTTCAAACTCTCCCCCATGATCACTACAGATGGAAACAACATGGCAAGAAGCTTCGTTTTCAACTCGTTTACAAAAGCTCGAGAAAACATCAAGTGTATCGCTTTTAGAAACGAGAAAGAAAGTCCAAGTATATCTAGAAAAATCATCGACAATCACAAGACAATACTTGGAGCCGCGAAGCGTTTGTGTTCTCATAGGTCTGAAAAGATCAATATGAAGAAGCTCTAGAACTCTCTTGGTACTCATGACTCCTTTGGATTTGAAGGAGGATTTGGTTTGTTTCCCTTGTGTACAAGGTTGACATTCCTCATCCTTTTCAAAATCCAATTTAGGAAGTCCTCGAACCAAGTCTTTTTTGTTCAGTTTCTTCATTTGATGCAAGTTCACATGACCCAAACGACGATGCCAAAGCGAAAGATCGTTTTTATCCAAAACTAAGCATCTATTTAGTATGGGCTTTAGAGAATCTAGAACAATTACATATAGATTACCATTTCTAGTTCCCTTATATATAACATTGTAAGACAGGGAATCTAGAAGCAAGCATTCTAAGGAAGTAAAAAGCACAAGATAACCATTATCACATAATTGGCTAACACTAATTAAGTTGTGATGTAGGCCATCAACAAGCAAAACATTCTTAATGCACAATTCATTACATACATCACCCTCACCTATAACCTTACCCTTTTTGTTGTCCCCAAAGGTTACCGATCCTCCTTTCTTCTTCACAAATTTGTTGAAATGGCTGATTTCTCCAGTCATGTGCTTAGAGCAGCCACTATCAACAATCCATTTCTTTGTGACCTGCAAGAAAAGAGGATGTCGGAACCCAACTCAAACTTTGGGGTCCGGGGTTAGCTTGGGGACCCATTTCATATTTGGGTTGGTCCCCTTAGGCTTGTAAGGACAATAAGTAGAATAATGATCATCACATTTGCAATGCATACATACCATGGGGTTTTTAGAGCCGGAAGACTCTCCATTGAAAATTGGAGTTTCCACACTCTTTTTCTTACCCTTCTTCTTCTTCTTACCTTTTGGAGTAGTCTCATTGTATCCTAGACCACTAGTACCAACTTGTTTGGTAGAGTGCTCTAGAACGTCATTTAGAGATTTCTTACCCGAAAGAAACCTTTGCAAAGTAGATCTTAATTTAGCATTATCATCACTAAGATTTGTAATGGTAGTAGATAAACTAGCAAGATCTTCTCTAGCATGCAAAAGGTCGGCCTCAAGACAGAGGGCTTTAGTAAGAAGAGAATCTTTTTCAAGAGTTAAATTTGCAACTTCATTTCTAGGCAAGATAGGTCTAGAAGATAAATCATTTGTTTGGGCAAGCAGTTTAGCATTTTCAGATTTAAGAACAACAATTTCCCTTTGATAAGAATAAACTTCATCTCTCCTAGCATCATCAATAAGCTTAAGTTCAACATTTTCAGTTTTTAGAACATCTAGCTCATCTAGGCAATTTTGGTTCTCTATCTTAAGATTTTCAATAGTTTTAAGATAAGTACCATTCTCAACCTCTACTCCATTATATTGAAGTTCAAGGTCTAGAAATTGCCCTTGCAAGGAATCTATGCTATCAAGATGTAATTTCTCATTTTGATCTAGAATATCAATCTTGGCATAGAGATCATCAACTATCTTTCCTAATCTTTTTCTTTTAGCTTTACATTTAGCAAAAGATGATTGACAATCATTAAGCATTTCAATGAGGGTTTCCTTAGATAACTCAAGTAAATTTTCATCACTTACCTTGCTTACCTCACTTACCTCAATTACTTCTTCACTAGTAGATGCCATGAGTGCAAGGTGACATTCTCCATCCTCGGAGCTTGAGGAACTTGAAGTAGAAGACTCCTCCCATGCCGCATGAGCTGCATCTTTGGATCGTCTTTCCTTCTTGTCCTTCTTCTTGTACTTGGCTTCTCTTTTGTATTTGTCATCCTTCTTGTGGCTGCTCTTATGATAGCCCTTCTTGGCTTTTGGGCAGTCATTCTTGTAGTGGCCCTTTTGACCACACTCGTAGCACCTAGGAGTGGAGGAGGATGGCTTGCCCTTGAAGTGTCTTCCTTTTGAATAGTTGGCTTCATGATCATTTGCACCTTCATCTTCGCTTGAGGAAGGGCAGGGAGACTTCATGGCAAGTTGTTGTTGCCGCATCATTTCTTCAACATGAGCTTTGAAGGCTGTGTCCTTCATCTTCTTGGACTCCTTCTCTTCTCTTTTCTCCTCTTCCTCTTGCTTGTCGAGCCTTGGTTCATGTGCTTGGAGGTTACCAAACAGCTCCTCGGTTGACAACTCGCTCAGCTTGTAGACTTCTTCAATTGAAGTGACCTTTGGCTCCCATCTCTTTGGAAGAGATCTCAAGATCTTTGCATTGATGGTACCTCTATCCATGACACTCCCAAGGGCTGCAAGGCTGTTCAAGATGACATTCAACCTTGTGTACATGTCCGCAACTCTTTCATTCTTCCCCATCTTGAAGTTCTCAAGTAGGCCGCCGAGCATATAGACCTTGGCTTCCTTGACTTGCTCCGTCCCTTCATAGGTGACACACAACTTATGCCAAATCTCATGCGCCGTGTCCCAAGAAGAGATGCGGTTGAACTCCGATGGTGAAAGGGCGGCGTAGATGATGCTCACGGCTTTAGCATTGAGTTGAGCACACTTCATCTCATCTTCCGTCCACGTGGTGATGTTCCCCTTCGGCTCTTCATACTTGAGATGGACTATCTTCCACATCTCGTAGCTTACTCCTTGGATGTAGAATTGCATCCTTCTCTTCCAATATAGGAAGTTTGTGTCGTCGAAGACCGGGGGTCTCATGGAGAAGCTTCCTTCGAGATTGAGTGACCCAAGAGCCGAATCGCCCATCTTCTCCTACTTGTTGAAGTAGCTTGGAGAAGACCTGCTCTGATACCACTTGTTGGATCAATGAGCTCTAGAAGGGGGGGTTGAATAGAGCTTCACAAACTTCACAAACTTCACAAAAGTGATTAGACCACCAAATTATATTAAGTGCAGAACTTAAACCACAATAGCAATTTGATGTCCTAGACTAGCATACAAAGCAAGGATAAGAGACAAGGATTAGCATGCACTTGGACAGGTGGTTTAGAGTGGTTCCTTGTCCTAAACTTAGGAGCAAGTCAGTCCACTACCTAGAGTTGGTTAGGCTCTAGGATTTGTAACTTGATTCTCTTATATATATCACAAAATAAGATTACAAGCTACAACAACCAACCATCCAAGGACTTATATATAAAGCCAAGATCTTCTACCTCACCAAGGACTTACCCACCAAGCAAGTAGTCTTCCGCCTTCTTCAAAGGACTTACCCACTCTTGCTCTAGTCTTCGGCCTTGCAGGATTTACCTATCTTGCTTGAGCTTTGCCTTGCACCTCTCCTTCACTTGGAGAGCTTTAGCACCTTCCTCCTTCACTCGGAGGCCTGGAGCAGCTAGCCTTCTTCTCCTTCACTCGGGGAAGAACAACAACCTTCTTCTCTTTCACTCGGAGAAGAAACTTCAATCAATCTTCATAGAGAATGGAGATGGGAGAAGTGGAAAGGAGAGCTTTACAACATTACAAATGGTAGCTCTCATACATGGGATCCTAACTCACTCATACTCACGAATTTGCTTTGAAGGTAGAGAGAGAAAGGGGCTCAAAGGATTAGAAACCACTCAACTAAGGCTAGGACCAAGCATATGTGAATGAGAAACCTTGGAATGAAGTCCAAGAGGTCCTATTTATAGTTGAGGGTGTCCCTTTGAGGTTGGGAGAGTTAAGGGGCACAAACTAGCCATTTTACAACTTGCAACGGATCTATTTTGAGTCCCACCTACTCCTCCAACAGTTGGAATTGCTTTTTCTGCATTCCAGTACAGTCTGATCGGCCGAGTTTCAATAAAGGCAACTCGGCCGAACCACTAAGCGACAAGTCTGAAAGATAGACTGTCGGCCGAGTTCCCTTGGAGAAACTCGGCCGATCGGTCGACTTTCAACTTGGACCGATCAGTGGATCGGCCGAGTTTCCCACCATTGAAACTCGACCGAACAGGGATCGGCTGAGTTGGTAACTCGGCCGATTGCCCAGAAAATTCCAGAATATATGGATCGGCCGAGTTTGGAATTCGGCCGACAAAATCCCTGTTATGGGTATTTTGGAATTTTCGTAAAACTGTACAAACGATGGATTTTTGAGTCCCAATCAATTTATCCATCTTAGTTACAATACAAAACATGAGTATAAGTGATTACATCAATTGTTCTAAGCCTCTAAGGGCTATATTACAAAACGATCAAAAGTCACATGTTTTACATGTGTTGGATGAGTAGCTTTGGAGTTGAAAGTGATTCTTTTCTTGTACCTAATGTCTGAAACAATCTCAAATAGATTTGTTAGATACATATGAGTGGAATGGTTAAGTCATTATCAAAATATGGGCAATGTGCGACACCTAGGTCAACACCTCTTTGTTCCTCTAGCTCATCTATTGTTTCAATGTTTACTTGTCGATCTCGAGCCTCTTTGAGTTCCACTTTTCTCCCACTAATTCCTTTGGAAATGAAGTCGATCTCAATGAATGTAGCATCCATGGGAACTAACACGTTGTTGTTAGATTGGGAATAAAAGTAATATCCTCTTGTTTCTTTAGGATATCCAACAAAATAACATTTATCAGATCTTGGGCCAAGATTTTTAGGAAACATTTTCTTGACATAAGCTTCACAACCCCAAATACTCATAAAAGACATATTTGGACACTTCCCATTCCATATCTCATATGATGTCTTTTGAACCAACTTAGATCATACTCAGTTTAGTGTAAACATGGTGGTTTTTAGAGCATACCCCCAGAAGGTTGTTGGAAGCTCAGTAGAACTCATCATTGATCACACCATATCCAGTAATGTGTGATTCTTGCTTTCTAACACACCATTATTTTGAGGTATTCCATATAGAGTCCACTGGGATACAATCCCATGGGCTCTAAGAAGGTCCTCAAACTCCTGGTTTAAGTATTCTCCACCTCTATCAGAACAAAGTGCCTTAATATTTTCACCAAGTTGGTTCTATACTTCATTCATAAACTCCTTGAACTTTTTAAGATCTTATAACTTATATTTCATCAAGTAAACATATCCATACCTACTAAAGTCATCAGTGAAGGTAATGAAGTACTGATACCCACCTCTAGTGATTATTCTAAAAGGTCCACACACATAAGTATGTATGAGTCCTAATAGATCACTAGCCCTCTCATTGTTACCAGTGAAGGGGGTGTTAGCCATCTTGCCCAATAAACAAGATTAACATGTCTCTAATGATTCAAAATCAAAAGATTCCAGATAACCATCTTTATGGAGTTTAGATATGTGATTCTCATTTTTGTGCCCTAGATGACGATGCCAAATGTAAGCTTTCTTTGAGTCATTGAGTTTTTGCCTTTTGGAATTCACGTTATATAGACCTATCTCTAGATGTATCAAGTATAGACCATAAGACATTGGGACACTTCCATAAAAGGTCCCATCTTTACTAATAGAACATCTTCTATTCTTTATAAGAAGTTCAAATTCTTTATTATCCAAACAAGATACATATATGATGTTCCTATTAATGGCAGGTACATAATAGTAGTTCTCTAACTCTAATACAAGCTCACTTGGTAGAGTTAACTCATAGGTTCCAACTGTGTTGGCTACAACTCTTGCGCCATTATCAACATGCAGTTCAACCTCACCTTTCTATGAAGGTCTACTTCTTTTCATATTCATATTTGAGCAAATGTGTGATCCACATCTGCTATCAAGTACCCATGATGAAGAAGTACTGAAGTTAATCTCAATAATGTATACCCCAGAAGTAGATATCTCTATCCCTTGATTCATCTTCCTGGGTTCCCTTATCCTTCTCCTTACTTTGAGCATAGAAGATTTGGACTTTAGCTTAGCCATAAAATGTTTTTTGGCTTTGCCTTTGTCCTTAGACTCAAATCTATTGATCACCATCATGGATTTGTCCATCTTCATTTGTGATTCGACATTTATCAAGATGTCAAGCAACTATGATAGCGGTCCAACCATGTTTCTCAAGTGATAACACTCAATGAACCAGCTATATGATTTAAGCAATGATTGCAAAATCATATCCATGTCCAACTCTTGACCCAAAGGAAATCCCAATTTCTCAAGATGATCTATATGCCTGATAATATTAAGCACATGGGCCTCTACTAGATATCCCTCTATTAGTTTGCACTCAAATAGCACCTTAGAGACATTATACCTTTCATGCTTATCATGTTGTTTATGCAACTCATAGTTCACACAACCCATCATAAGGTTCTTGATGTTCACAACATCACTAGCATGCTTCAAATAAACATCCATGTCAGTCTTAGGTGAATTTGGAGTGGATACTGGCTCTGGTGTTTCAGGATCATGTAGAACACTTCTCAAGGTCCTAAACCAATTATGGAAATAGATCTCATTTAATTTGTCTGAATGTGATGATTTGTTTCCCATTTGATTCTATAAGAGATAAATTTGCATTTATAAAAAACCCTTTTGATTTGATTTTATTTGAAAATTTTGATGATATAATTAGGTCTTTAATTATTATCACTCCCACTATTTTATTCAAATTGATAGCCCTCAATATCAATTCAGAATATTGCAGTGTACAATATTCTAGTGAGCCAGATCCAAGATTATTCAACTGTGGCCCAATCAACACCGCAAACATAGTCAACCATAAAGGTAGTCAACTTTTGCCAATTGCATCATATGCAATTCTGGATAGATGATATGTGCAACCCCTTGCCATAATCATCTACATGATTTTGGGTCCAGACACTCTGAGAATCACCAGTCAAGCCTGACCCAAAAGCCGACACGATAATAATGCACCCCAAGGAGGAAGAACCTACATCATTACCATCACACTTCCACGAGATATACGACGCACCCCGCAGATGCAGAACCGACACTTAGTTGATCAAGCTTTTCATGTGCCACTTTTGAAAAGCATCTAAGACTTGATATTTTAATTGACGAAGTTTATATTTATAAGTATATACATATATTTTATCCAATCACCACCTATATAGTAAGTATCATATACATGCTATATCCCACAATGAAAACATGTAATAAACAAAAGTGATGGTTATGGCCAGCCTAATGTAATCACTTGGATCCACAAGGAATTACATCATCTAGGTCTACATTACATGCAGAAACATGTTGTTGATGATGATTTGTGCTTGCCAATCTGGGTTGATTAGTTCAACCCTTGAACCGATGGGTCCGCCTCTTGGCTGGTTGTTAGGTTGTCTCACCAATAGTCTGGTTCCATCAGTCCACCATCGGTTGGCTCTTCCAGCTGATCGATCGGGTCCACTAGGCGATCGGTTTGGCTCGTCCTACTAGTCCTCCAATCAGTAGGCTTGTCATTGTCAGACTGTCCTTCATCTTCATCATAATTAGAAAGAAAACTATCCTACTTTTATATAATTATTTGGAAACCTCAAGTTACATTTAAGGGGAGCAAGGGTAGGAAAGAATTAACTTTACATTGGGAGGATAAGATAGAGGCTTGGTACACAGACCGAGATAAGAGGATCAACCAACCATACAACCATGTACATAATATAGGGGTTATTGGGTATAACCATGCTACACATCCAACTCCTTAGCGGCAGACAATGGCCTCCCGCCTCTAGAGAAGTCCACACGGACTACCTAGAACTCTTATCATCCTAGTGGATCAGACATGAAGGAGTTGTCCCTCCCGATGGCATACTAGTCACCAGCATGCTCTCCCATGATAATGAACTCGGTTGTTTCTCTCCCTTTGTCCATCGCTCCCGAGTCGGGAAGGACTAACTTGGGCTCTCATGGTTACCAAAACCAGAGAGGACAACATTTGTCAGAGCAACTAATTCTCAAATTGTTTGTGTTATGCTCTGGGAAGCCCCCAATACCCCTCTATATATAGTAGAGGCCAGGGTCAAGGTTCCCAGTTGTAATCCAGTACAAGATTAAAGTGCAGGAGTGGAAATGATAGGAAGATCTCAAATTTTCACAATAATTCTGGAAGTTTTGAAACCTCTCGACAGTCGAAATGGCCATCTCGCAATCCTAGACGACCGTCTTGCACCGTAAGATGAATTTGGCAAATCAATTCCTATCAATGTTAGACATTGAGTTCCTTGTGTAACACGTATTGCTCAACAAAATGAATAGGGAAACGTCTAGAACCTTCCCCGACCTAACTGGACCATCTCTCCCATGTGAGACGGCCGTCTCGGTTACCCAGAAGATCGTCTGGTGACCCAAATTGAGCCAATTTGGTTGAGTCAGTTCGTTCCTCATCCAAATTCAACTCACCACAGGCATGACACCCAAACACCCGTCTCAACACTTGAGACGGCTGTTTGGCACTCCAGATGGCCGTCTCAACACTTGAGATGTGCGTTTGGTAGTGTTGTCAGCCTATTTGTTGTGTGAAACAAATACCAAAAAATTTTAGTACTTAATTCAATTTCCATTTGAGATCTAAACTCCTCTTCTAGGTCAAGACCTATGTGTGTGACCCTATAGGTCCCATATTACGTTGGCAGTGAATATCCATAACACTTATGACATCATAAGCAATGAGTGGTGCCTAGTCGTATATCAATGCTACCCAAGTAAATGAAAAGTTGGAGAACAACTTCAACCTACAATATCTGTATGGTGCTGCATTGGTTGTATAGTTCCTTTGTCACTGATGTCCAAATTGAACTAGAGGCATGGAGTAGTCACCCTCATTATTGTTCAAAATTGTTTCTTGAACCAAGAGCAGACTATCTAAGATATATGTAAGCTCAATATCACATATTGACTCATAGGTGCATGACCATGCTTTTCTCAGTCTCGCTAATCAAGAGGCCTAGGACATCACACTCCAATAGGAGGGACAAATCCCATATCTATCATTCACAGTCTATCCCCATGTGTCAAAGCCACCCAATCATCACCTTTATAATAATCCATGTTTCAGGACTGCGTTTGATGATGTCAAAGTATACCCAATGACATGCTATGAGTGCAATGATTTTAGGTCTAAGAACCACAACCACCACCATCACTATGAGACCTGACTATGACTTCCATGAAGATGGATTCCATGTGTCAGTCTCACAGTGGGTCTGTCTAATACACTATTCTCTAACATGTATTTGTGTGCTTGGTTTGATATTTTCATATCATGACTGATGAGATTTAGTCATCAACCAACTCATACTCTGATCTTGTGTGTCATTGTTGTCTAACAACCTTCCACAATGACAACCAATCAGGGACATAATGAGAATATGTATATGTACTCTTAACATCCATATGATCTCATCCACAAGGATTGTAACTTAAACACATACATCATTGAGTAATATAATTCTCTAGACATTTATAATTTTACATCATTATCTCATAACTGAAGTAAACATAATAATTTGGAAGCTTGCCTTTTTATTATTAATCAAATCATTTTTACATGATATGCCATTACAATCATCACATGATTGGCCCTCTGGGCATACGTAACCAACAATCACTACACTCATCACATGTCGTTCGGTACACTTGGACATCATCAAACACAATCTTGAAACATGGGTTGTCATAAAGGTGATGATTGTGTGACTGCGACACATGGGGATAGATTGTGAGTGATGTAGATGAGATTTTCCCCTCCTATAAGAGTTTGATATCCTAGGCCTCTTGATATCCTAGGGAATTCTAGAGACTATAACCCCTACCATCACCTTTATGCCTACAAAAACATCTGTGACACTGTCAAGATGAGGGGAGTTTCACAAGAAGTAATATATTGCAAAGGTTTCAACATCTCCTTAAGAGAGAAAGCTCTGTCTGTTGGTATGTATGTTCATAGAGACAATCATATGATGATTTTAATGGAAAAATATGTAAATGATTTAATTAATAAATAAAGACAAGCTTCCACTTTATTCTGTTCAATTCAGTTATGAGATAATGATGTAACATTATAAATGTCTAGAGAATGATACTACTTAATGTCGTATGTCTTCAAGTACGTGACTTGAAGAAATGAGATCATACTTATGTTAAGAGTATACACACAAGATTAGAGTGTGAGTAGTTTGATGATAGAATCTCATTCGTCATGATATGTAAATATGAAACCAAGCACACAGATACATGTTAGAGAATAATGTATCTGACAGACCCACCATGAGACTAACACATGGAAGTCATTAACATGGTAGTCATAGTCATCTCTCATAGTGATGGTGGTGATTGTGGTTCTTAGACCTGAAGTCACTACACTCATCACATGTCATTCAGTACACTTTTTCACCATCAAACATAATCTTGAAACATGGGTTGTCATAAAGATGATGATTGGATGATTGTGACACATGGGGATAGACTGTGAGTGATGTAGATGGGATTTATCCCTCTTATAGGAGTTTGATATCCTAGGCCTCTTAATTAGTGAGAGTGAGAAATGCATGGCTATGCACATATGAGTCAATATGTGATATTGAGCTTGCATATATCTTAGACAACCTGCTCTTGTTCAAGAAACAAGACTGCATGTTGAAGAGGGTGACTGCTCCATGCCTCAAGTTCAATCTGAATATCAGTGACAAAGGAACTATACATGAACTATAACACCATACACATATTGTAGGTTGAAGTTGTTCTCCAACTTTCCATTTACTTGGGTTACATTGATGTGTGACTAGGCACCACTCATGGCTTGTGATGTCTTAAGTTGTTATGGACATTCACTGCCAATGTAATATGAGACCTATAGGGTCACACAACATAGGTCTTGACTTAGAATATGAGTTTAATATTGAATGATGATTGAATTAATTACTAAAGTCTTTAGGTATTCAATTCACGCAACAGATCAACTCACTGCCAACTAATTGACTCACTCAGTGAGACGACAATTTAGAGTGCCAAACGATTGACTCAAGTATTGAGATGACTGTTTGGAGTATTAGGTAGATTGGAACTGAATTGACTTAAGTTTTGCACGATACAGGCACCAACTGATTGGCTCACTGGACCGATCGGCTCGAGTAGGGAAAGACCACTGGTTCATTTAGTGAATCGATCGACTCAGTTGGGCCGAAGGAAGGTTCTAGTAACTTCTTGAATTTGTGAGAAAGCTTGATCGTTTTGATTGCTCAATTCTATTATTTCAAGGAATTGATATTTAGGATTGAAACGAATCACCAAATTTGTTTGCAATTGGGAAACATGCAAAATGGTTGTCTCATTGAAAAAAAAGATCAATTCGCATGCCAAACGACTGTATCAGATGACAACTGATCGGTTCAGTGTTTACAAGTTGCACAAATTCAAGAATTTTCAGTTCCTTCCACTCCCACAGAGGTCGGGAACCCAAACCATAACCCCTCCTACAAACAGAGGGGTACTCATGGCTTCCCAGAACACAACTCAATTGCCTCTGATAATTGTTGTCCTCTCTGGTTGTGGTAACCAATAGAGAGCCTGAGCAATTCCTACTCGCTAAAGGGAGGGATGGCAAGGGAGAAATGACTATGGGAGAGCAAGTTGGTGACTAGTACACCAATGTGAGAGACAACTCCTTCCTATCCATTCTAGTAGGATGACATGAGTTCTAGACAATCTGTGTGGACTTCCATAGAGGCATGGAGGCTATTTTCTACCGCTAGGAGGACAACGTCAATATGCAGTCTATGGTGCAGACGAGGAGGCACATCAGTTAGATGAGTCATGGTGCAACTAGAAAATAGTTGCACATCTATAATGGTGAGGAGATGTTGCTGGACTTGCTCCAGGACCAGGTATATCCTCGAAACCATCATTCCCATCTTATAGTTATTGACACAATTTACTGGATATGGGGAATATGGTAGATAATTTTTTTTATTTTCGCTACTTACTCTATAGCCATATTTTCCGATAGTGGTATTAGAGCCACACCAATATACTATGTTTTGGGATAATAAATATGATTGGATTTTTTGTTTTACCGTTTAATTATTGCATGCAATGAGAATAATTTTGTCTAATCAAATACCACCCCTATTATCTGTGTATGGTCATGTGGTTGGTTAATCCTATTTATCTTAGTCTGTGTATCGAGCCTCTATCTTATCTTTCCAATGAAAAGTTAATTTCTTCCTACTCTTTCTCCCCCTGAATGTAACTTGAGGTTTCTCTATAATCATGTAATAGTAGGATAATTTACTTTCCTATCATGAAAAAGAAGAAAGACATTCTAACAATGCCATGTGAACGTCTTGAAGGTGAGACGACTGGCTGGAGGACCAAGAAGGACCAGGTGGATGAGCTAAACCGATCAGCTGGTGAAGCCAACCATTCAGCTGGAAGATCCAACAGATGGCGGCAAGAAGGACCAGACAACCTGTGAGACGACCAAACGATCATCCAGGAGGCGAGCCGATCAGTTCAAGGGTTGAACCGATCAATCCAGATTTGCAAGCACAAATCTTCATCAACAACATGTTTCTACATGTGATGTGGACCCTAGGTTGCATTTATTTCATGTTTTCATTGTGGTATATAGCATGTATATGATATGTACTATACATGTGGTGATTGGATAAAGTATATGCATTTATAAATACAAACTCCCTCAAATATAAAATATTAAGCCTTAGATGCTTTCCAAAAGCAACACACATGAAAAGCTTGATCAACCAAGAGTAGGTTACGCCCTAGCATGGTGCACTGTCTATCTCATCGAAGTGTGATGGTAATGATGTAGGTTCTGCCCTAGTGGGGTGCATTATTATCATGTCGACTTCTGGGTCAGGCTTTACTGGTGATTCTTAGAGTGTCTAAGACCAGAGACATGCATATAATTATGGTAAGGAATTGTGCATATCATTTATCTAGAATTTCATATGATGCATTTGGCGAAAGTTTACTACCTTGATAATTGACTATCTATGTTGATGGTGGTCGGGTCATACTTGAATTATCTTAGATTTGGCCCGCTAGAATATTGTACATTGTAATATTTGAATTGATATGCGAGGGCTTTCAATTTGAATAAAATAGTGAGAGTGGTAATTAATTAAAGACCAAATTATTATTGTTAAATAAAATCAAATCAAAAGTTTTTTACAAATGCAAAATTTCTCTTATAGTATCAAATGACAAACAAATTCGTATTGTGATTGGTCCTTAAAAAGGACTTGATGAGATAAATTGCCACAACTGGTTTTGGACTTTGAGAATGATTCTCAATGAAGAGTGCAAACTCTATGTCCTTGACAAACCAGTGCTAAAAATACCTACTCCTGATGTTCTTAGGGTAAGGGTGGATGCTTACTAGAAGCATGCCAACGATGCCTTGGAAATAAAATATCTTAAGCTTAGCTACATGAACTATTTGCATGAGCAATGCAAGGACATGGGTGTTCTTGAGATGGTAACACATCTTAAGAAAGTGAACCTAGGCCTTATAAAGCAATATAGGGATTATATCATAAAGGCACTACTTGAGTCTAAACTAATAGAGGAAACCTCAATAGAAGAACATGTGCTCAATATGATTGGACATGTGTATCATCTTGAAGAATTGGGATTCACTTTAAGCCAAGAGTTGGCCATGGATATGATTCTAAAGACATTTCTACAATCGTATAGCCATTTTATTACGTGCTATCACGCGAATAACATGGCCAAGTCGATGTCATATTTTCTTGGTATGTTGCTACATCCTGAAGCAAGGATGAAGAAGGGAAAATCCATGATGATGATCAGCGAAGATGTACCCAAGGATCAAAGCAAGGACATGAAGAATTCTGAGGCCAAGCCCAAATCCAAATCTTCAACACTCAAGATAAGGAGAAAGAAAAGTACAAGAGGAACTTATCCTTTGTACTTGAAGGCATTCAGGAAGAAGAATATGGGGATGCTAATCTCCACTTCACATATATTTATTGAGATAAATCTATCTACTTCTTCATCATGGGTACTAGATATCAGATGTAGATCTCCCATATGTTCGATTATGTAGGATTTGAAAGGAAGTAGGCCTTTGGGAGAGGGTGAGGTGGAACTATGAGTTGCTAATGGTGCAAGAGAGTTCCGGCAGCATAGTTGGAACCTATAGTTTATCTCTACCCACATGGCTTGTAATAGAGTTAAAGAACTTATATTATGTACATGCTATAAATTGAAACACCATTGTTGTATCTTGTATGGAAAAGGATGCATTTGAATTCCATATTAAAAATGGTCGATGTTCTATTTTCAAAGATGAGATTGTTTATGGCAGTGCCCCTGAAGAGAAATAAACACCCAAGCCAAATCTAGAGTTGAAACAAATACCCGAAGGACTGCGATGTGAATTCCTAGATGATGAGGAAAGGAACCCAATGATATTTAACTCAACATTGACTGATGAACATATGGACAAGCTATTGAAGGAGATTAGCCTTTAGAGGAAAGCCATTGACTATTCATTAGAAGATATAGGGCACTGTTGGTTACCTATATTTTGCCGTATTGGATTGTATTTTGAACTCCAGTTCTGCAAATTTTATGTTTGGTTTGCAGGATTGGAGAAATGAGGCTAATCCTGGGATTTTCAAATAGAATAGGAATCCCACATTTTGGTCTCCATCAAAATTCTCATGAACGCCAAAATCCATCATAGGCGAGACAACATAAATGAAAAAAAAATGAATCCCAACCTTACAAAATCTAGCAAACCAAACATAAAATTTTACTTTACGGAATTTTGAGAATGCAACATTTCAACAATATGGGATGGACAAAATACATGATTTCAGCAAATCTAGCTAAACAAACGTGCCCATAAAGGGCTTGAGCCCAACTGTATGCATGCATAGAATCAATCTAGAAGAAATGGCTAAACCATTATCTCAACCCTGATAGAAACTGAATCAAATGTTAAGAGAGTCAGTCAAGAAGGAGGTCATAAAACCGCGTGATGTAGGAATTATATACCCTATTAGTGATAGCAACTGGGTAAGTCTGATACATGTAGTACCGAAGAAGGGAGGTGTAACCGTCATAAAAGGAGAGAAGAGAGATGAAGTAGCCACAAGGACAGTGACTGGGTGGCAAATGTGTATAGACTACATGAAGTTGAACGATGCAACCAAAAAAAGACCATTTCCTACTGCCATTTATTGATCAAGTCCTGGAGAGATTAGCTCATATCATACTTCTACTTCTTAGATGGGTATTCTAGATTCTATCAAGTGCCAATCCACCCCGATGATTAAGAGAAGAGCACCTTCACCTATATCTACAACACCTTCACTTTCTGAAGAATGACGTTTGGCTTATGCAACACACCCTCTACTTTCCAAAAGTGCATGCTATCTCTCTTTGCAGACTTCTTAGAAGATATAATGGAAGCCTTTATGGATGATTTTTCTGTATACGACACCAATTTTAATAAGTGCCTCAAAAATCTATCTCTAGTCTTACAATACTGTGAATAGAAACATTTGGTCTTGAATTGGGAGAAGTGCCATTTCATGGTACAAGACGACATTGTGTTGGGACATAAAGTTTCTGAGAAAGGGATAGAGGTCAATTTGAGCAAAATAGAAGTTGTATCCAAACTCCGACTTCCAAAAGTAGTAATGGGAGTAAAAAGTTTTATGGGCCATGCTGGGTAATATAGAGATTTATTAAAGATTTATCAAAAATTGCCAAGCCACTGTCAAGTCTTCTTGTGAAAGATGTCGAGTTTGATTTCACAGACAAGTTCCTTGAAGCCTTTAATACTCTTTCCTTGATCTCCAAAGAACTCTCTACCACCTGTGAAATTTCATGCTCATTGCCTAAAGATTAATTAATGGCCACATTCTTAATAATCTCTTTGCACTTGGATGCTAAATTGTTCATAAAGAAACCTGCTCTAGCTGAGTCAAGCATAATCCTCTCCATGAGATGCATATCATAGTAGACAATTTTTCCTTAGTCAAAGTCTAAAATTTGTGACGGGGACACTTCATCAACATGTCTTAGAAGCTCTCCCAGGCTCCAAAATACTCATTAGGTGTGTACTTGAAGTTGTGGATGTTATCTACAAGCTATGTAGTCTTCTAAGGTGGAAAGAGTCTCTAAAAAATATACCCACCATATGATTCAATGTCTCTACAAAATTGGATGGCAAAGTTTCAAACCATGTCTTTGCCCTATCCATTAAGGAAAATGGGAAGAGTTTTAGATAGATCATAGTTGATGGTTCTCAATCAATTTTTGGTGTGTCACAACATTCAACAAAGTTACTGATATGATGCATAGGATTTTCATGTTGATGTCTGTGGAAAGCTTGAGATTTGACTAGTTTCACAAGACTCGGTTTAATCTTTTTCCTATCCACATTTACAGCTTGTCTTGTGATAGGGAGTTGCAGAGTTGTGACTGACGAGGCTTGAATCCTATCCCATAGAGTTTGTTCCTGCTCAAAATGCATATCAACTTCTACATCACTATCTACACCTCCATTTCAACATGTTCTTCTTTTTAGAGGCAAAGTAGGAATGAGTAATGAGGAAGAAGTTGCAAATTTTGAAGCTTGTAAAACTATCATTTCCAGATCTAAAGTGAATGGTGTGTGCTCACCTCTAAATTTAGAGCGACTGTGTACCATGATCTAGTAGATGTAATAGATCAAGAATAATGTCAGAGCCACAAAATACGAGCAATGCTACTTAAACATTTATAATGATTTGAAATTTAAAAACAAGAAAATGACATAGAGTGTCCACTTCTATCACTCAAAGTGTTAGACTTTGTAGTTCTCCGACAACGATGCCAAAAACTTTACACACGCAAACTATACATGCGAAACATAAGTGTACACATTAGAGTCAAATGTAAGTTTTCGATTGTCGAACATACAAACTAATAACTAGTTCCAATAAACTAAGCCAAAGAAAAATTTGATCCAGTTTGAATTATGTATAAGAACTAAACTAAGAGAGGGAGTGAAAAGAGGATTGTGAATTAATATGATTGAATCCTCTAGGTTATCGAGTTTCACCACATTTCTATTCGCACTTGGATTCTAACCATTTATCAATAAAGCATCATATTGTGTTTGAATAAAGATTCAAAATCAATACCACCCCCTTTTGAAGCATGATGACATGTTTGATTTAGTGGAAATCCTACTCACATTTTTCCTTATTCCAATTTGAATTATAAAGTTTGTTGCCCCAATTATTTTCTCTTAGTCGTTATCCCACTCTCGTAGCACGCCATTAGCTAAGGTTATGCAAATTCAACCAACCGTCAATCTTCTTTCGAACAAATGAACTGTCTATAATATTGCATATGGTGATCAAATATTTTCAATAACATAAATTCCAAATTGTATAAAATTCAAGCAACTATAATCATAAAAGACATATTTCAATAGTGAAGTAAAGAATTGCACCAGGATACAATTGGTGCCTAGATATTAGGGAAATTAGATGAGTATTGTTAACATGGTATCAGAATAGAAAAGAAGAAAACATGAAATAGATGATGCAAAGTCATGGATAAACAAATTATGAAGCCTTTCATAGAAGATCAACACGATCCACCATCTTTTTGGTTGTCAAATCTCCTATTTAGTCCACTAGGAAGAAACATGTCTACTTTCTCCTGCGTTCTCCTCTCCTCGGTCGCCAATTTCTTAGTACGAGGATGGATGGCGTTTGTGATGTCAATTAAGTCGTAAGTGGATCAAAACTAAGTTAAACATAAATTATTACATATTCATCTCAACACTTGATGTAATTTTAAGCCTATGGCACCAACTTTGGTATCTGACTTTATTGGTCAAAATAGATGGCAGAGTCGGTATCGTCGACTTTTGGACAAACTTAAATTTTAAACTTCTTTGTCATTTCTGAGCGTTGTGCTGTTGCTATTGACTTAAGGCTGATGACTATGATTTTTGAGTTTCTTACCGAGCTTTCCAATAATAACATGAGTAATTATTAAGCCAATTAATATGATAATCAAATATACCTAGTTGCATACAAAATAGAAAAAAATGATGCACAAATAATTATATACTCGTTTGCCAATAAATTAATGAAAAATGTATTTATGTCATAATTGAATACAATCACCCTAAACTAGCATATAACACCTATATAGTTGTATGTTGTATCCATTTGTTGGAGATTGAAATGTCATTTTAATCTAGGACCAAATTCGATAAAATATTTTATGAAATCTCAACAAAGAAAGTGTTTAGGTGGGTCGAGACCATACACAAAATATGAAGGGAAAGATGTTGAGTATATGAAGGGGAGGGGGAGTCCGAACGAGACGAAGGAATTAGGTAAGAAAGTGTTACTTCTAATGTGCCATGGTGTATTTCCCGAAGCCATACTTTAGTAGTTTGAATTCATTGCGCACGTCTAGGCATGCAATTGATGTCATCCTCTCAATTCAGATTGTTGGAGATAGTATTAATAAAACATGCAATAGGTTTTGAGTATTTGAGTGCTTGTTGCTTCTAATTAAAGAAGGGTTATTTTTGTTTGTATTGAGTGGATTTTACATTTTTGGATTGTTGATTACGATTAATAACAATAACAATAATACTATAATTGGACTTAACAACTAGATCACTTGGAAAAAGTGTCAAATGGACCTCTACTCTTCAAGTGGAATATAAATAAGAAAACAATAATAATAGTTAATAATAATAATAATAAGTATGATCACCAAAAAAAAAACAAGTATGATTATCAAGCAACGCGGTTAATTTTTAAGCACCAGTTCAAAACCCGAACATTCTGATTTGTTCTTCAAACATAACCCGCATAGACAACTGTCCAAGTCGTTGATGGTTAATCCCCCGCTCTCTCTCTCTCTCCCTCCTCTTCCACTACTGATTAGTCCCATCAGAAGGAAGACCCACCGAACTCTCGTCGTCCCCATCTCCCTCCGTTTCTACAACCAAAACCTCTTTCTCCTCCAACCTCCAGCTCCTCTCCGGATCCAACTCCCCTTATACAACCACACCGACCTCGCCTTCGGGCACCTGTGTTCCGCATCGCCGCGCCGTGATCCCTGAATGCTCGCTGCCTCTTAGATGGATCCCGCCAGCGCTCGCTTCAGCTGAGATGCGCCCTGGGACGTCGCCTCCCACAGGCACCGGCTCGTTTCTTGGCGCCGGCTTGGTAGGGGAGTTCGAGAGTCCCAGTGCGCTCTTGTTCCTGTCCTCCCTCTTCCTCCAGAGCGGAGGGATGGATCTTTCCAGGGTCGGCGAGAGGCTCCTCAGCTCTGTTCGCTCCGCCCGATCGCTCGGTATCCTCCCATCAGCTCCACCGGATCGCCCGGAGGTGCGTTTTTCTACCCCTTGATCTGTTAGTCTGGTAATTACCCTCGGATGGGATGAGAATTTGTCCTTGCTAGTTACGGCTTCTGCAGAAGCGTATATCGTGGTAACAGTAGGTGCCTATACTATTCTGTATCACATTGGCAGCTGACAAATACACGACAGTTACTCCTCCATGAAACGCTTGTGATATTCTCTCACAGTCCTACCACCCAGTTCTAAACTTATGACCGAGCTGCTACTCCAGCATTTGCATACATAGAGGTTGCTTGTGCTTGTGGAAGGAATGTTATCGTTTTGAGCCTAAAACACTTGCAGAATTCATTTACTAGCAGTGCCAATCTATGAAAAATGGAGTAGACTGAAAAGCCAGAGTCTGCGTTATTCTATAATCAGGTGCGGAACTCAGTACAGCATTTGGGCCCATTTAGTGTCACCTAATCTGACTTGGCATGCTCCTCCAGATTGACCTTTTGGCCGCATCTAAGTTTCTCAATTATAATCTCGATCAAACCAGTACCCAGTCTTTATTATTTGAGACACTGACATTTGATGACAATAGTTATGAAAATGAAAAAGCTGACCGTGTTGTAGCCTTTTATGAAGGCTTATACAATTTCTTAAATGTGTCACGATAAACATCAATGCTGTTACTTAGGTAATATGAAAATAAACATCTAATTATAGATTTTTGAAAGATTTGTCTTTGGGGTAAAAATGATTAAACATATGAAATCTACTCACCCTAAGAATTCTAAACATTTTGTTGAAAATTGATGGGCATACAAACATCAGTCTATTTATAACAGAAACTCATGACAATCAAAGATGGCTGGCTTGTGAATCTATTATAATTGCCTGCTTTTTAATCGGATTTCTATCTTGTGGTGGGCAGTCGAAATCTGACCATCTTACTTTGGTTTGAAATCCTAGCTGAGTGTCCTTGGTATTGGAATAAGGTGACCGATACCGACGCCGTTTCGACAGTTTGGAAATAGGTATTTACCGGTATACTGACGGAAATACCGACAGATGCAATCCTGGCCGTATCGACGCCAAAATGAATGAATTAATTCATGAAATTTTACAGGTGTAATCTCCACACCTAAATGCATCATTTTATGCAATAAAATTCTATATTGGGTGTGGGGGGGGGGTCCATCATGTGGGAGGTAAGGAACCTGTCCTGTTTCGTTGGGATTTTGATGAAGGATTTTGATGACAAAACGTAGGAATTCAGATATGAAATTTTACTAGCACAATCCACAAACTTAAATATACACAATTATGCAACAATATACAATTTACAACATATCAATAACATATTTACTTACCAACTCACATCAGTTGTATGTTGAGTGGCGCGCAGGTTGTCCATACTGTAATGAGTTGATACTATTGAGATATTCCGCCCATGAAATGTGCATCCTATAAAGTTGGTTGTATGTAGTCACATGCTCCTCATAGACAGTATCGTTGACAAATTGCATCATCGCAATCTTTGGAAAATGTTGTTCTAAATCTCTGAGATATTGTGCCTTTCTTGGAGATGTAGGTCGAGGAGCTCGAGTGAGTGGACGTTCACTTCCTTGAGGAATATGTTGAATAGCTACAGGCACAACCATAGGAAGTATTGGGACTGGAGAAACAGGAAGAACTGAATGACCACCACTCCATGTTTGCCCACCATCCTCAGAAAATGCAAGGGAGTTGTACTGATAGCTTCCATGTGGGCCTGAGACATTTGCTGTATAGGTATATCCAACATGATGTTCTACTTCTGGTTGTGGCGGTGGTGGTGGTGGCTGATTTTGATATCCAGAATACCCATATTAAGAGTGAGATGGGTATGGTTGTGCATGTGTTTGCCCAAATAGCATATCGCCAAATCCCAATGTTGAATCATGTTGAGATTGAGAATCAGAAGCTGAAATACTCATGCTGCCAAATGAATCAACAATATCAGAATAATAATCATCGTTGTAGCCGTAGGAGCCTGTAGCCTGAGGTGGTGCAACACCACTGTAGTCTTTGCCGGTTCGAGTTTTCCTCCTTTGAAAAGTTTTATCACGCATGAGATATTCTTTTTCTGCTGGAGGAGGAGGTGTAGCTGCCGTAACATAAGGACGATCATCATACTGAGGATCAACAGTAGGAGGATATTCAAGAGAGCACTCACCGCCGCCGCCATCATTGCCACCATCATTATCGGATTTTGATTTTGACCCAGATGTACTTTTTGAAGAAGGAGAATCTGTGCTACCCAACTCTTCTTCTACTACTCTATTGATCTCCATATCAACATTTTGATGCTCAGGCTCAACTCTTTCAGGTGGAGTTTGGTCAATATTAGTATCAGAATCTCCTTCAAATTGCTCTTCTATGTATGGATCTGGACGACCATCTAGATTATCAAGAATGGGACGACCTATCTCATTCATCCATTCCTCTAAAGGATCTTCTGAATCATCAACTTCTTCTATGTCTCTACGCCTGGATGGGTTGAATGTGTATGCAGTGTCAATGGGATCGTGGACGACAACAAAATCCACTTCTTTGTAGTTGGCATCTCGTATTTCTCTAGCCCTCAACCGCATGTTGTAGTGAACATATACCAAATCTCTTAGCCTGTCTGCCCCCAACCCGTTCCTTCTCTTTGAGTGAATTAAATTGAAAGCCCCAATTTCTTTCACAACCTCCTGCAGATGTTGTTTGAGAAAGAATACGAACAACCACTTTTCTTAGATGGGGGGCACCCGTTCCATTCCAAACCCACCACTTACAAGGATCACCCTGATCACGGTCGGCATCTGCATTTGGATGACCAAAACAACCGAGGCCTTCATGAAACTGTCACAACTGCAAAAATATTTAAGAAGTTCAAACTTCAGAATCAAATGATGAAACATCAAACAAGAATGAAGATGTTCATGACTTCATGTAAGTTATGTAATATATTTAGTTATATACCTCATCCATCACTATGGTGCGCTCTTCAGTAGAGGTAAAGAATTTGTTAGTTATATCTCTCACAACAGACATTAGAGTCGCATCTAAGCCCAATTTTCACGAGTATTGGAACCTCGGGTTCAGATAGTAAGCTGTCACCAATTTCAAATAAGGAAATAAGATTTAGATTGAGTTAACTTATAGCAAGTTATAGAGTTAGAAACTTAGAACATAAATCTGAATTTAGAAGAAATAAATTATATACCTGCTTTATGTAGTGGATGCAAAAGCATATCTGTCCAACGCTTGTCTACAATTGACAAGTATTGTGAATGGGACCTAGGAGCTGCTTGTTTAATACCTTCCACCATTACTTGCATTGCATCATACAAGTAAGGCATTGTTGCGGCTTTGTCACCATCTACCAGCCTCAACACTTTGACAACGTGTTCCATTATCCGCAACACCTTTGTAACCTTATCCCAGAAAGCCTGACTGACAATTAGTTTTTCAATCCTTCTGCCAACCGGGGTGTTGTGCTCCTTCATGGAGGTCCACTCCACACCATTGAAGAGCCTCCTAAGTCCATCTTTTTTGGACTTTAATGAATTCAAGGCCAAGTAATTCGTTGAAAATCTAGTCACCCTTAGTCTAACTAGATCACCTCCACAATACTCAGATCGCCTCATAGCATTTAACAAGAAGGAATGGTTGTAGATGAAACCCGTGATCAACCTACCATCAATTGTCACACTTTTGATGTAATCAATTGTGCCCATGTCCTTGAGAATTAGATCTATGCAATGGGCAGCACATGGTGCCAGTAGACCGGATATTTCTTCATTGTACTTTCACCGGCCTTCTTGAAGTTAGAGCCATTGTCAGTCACTATTTGCACTACATTCCCAACCCCTACCTGCTTGATGTATTTCTTCATTAAATTCTTGATGTAACTGTAATTCCTGATTGCACCAAAAGCATCAACAGAGTCTAGAAAAATGGTAGATCCACAACAATGTACAAGAAAGTTAATAATTTGCTTTCTATTTCCAGATGTCCACCCATCACACATGAGTGTGACGCCATACTCAGACCACAATTGTTTCTGGCTTTCAATCCATACCTGTAGATCTTTCTTCTCTTGGGGAAGATACTTGTTCATCAACTCATATGCAGTGGGGGCTTTGATACCCCCACCCGACTCCCCTATGACATCCACCATGTGTAGTAGATATGGTTCGGTTGCAACATGTGCGGGTATACCATGAGCAAAGAAGAACTTACCTATTGCCTTGCCCACCTTCTCTTTCGCACCAGTAAACATTGCTTTTAGGGTTTTTTGCCTAGCATCAGGCTTCCTAACCCCTGGCTCGTCAAAATGCTTCAATCTCGCACTAGCAGAACGGAAGAGTGTATCAACGGTGCCTTTCTTTCTTTTATGTTGAGCATGCTGATCTTCATCATCGTCATCTAAGTCAACAACATGGACACGTGCAGTCCCACTGCCTCCACCTGCACCAGATGGTCCATATCTCCTCATAAGCCGAGCTGCCTCCTCCCTATCCCACTCACTTTTGCAGGAGTCTCTGAGAGCACACCTATACATATGACGTGTATAAGTAGTATCACACCCTGGAGGATATGCAATATCATCATCTGATTCAGCAGAAGAATCTGTGGCCCTAACATCAAAGAGTGTATCTGTGTAAGCCTTTTCAACCTGCTTCAACTTTTTTTGTTTTTGCCTCTTTGCACCCATTAGTTTCTTGAAGTCATCCCTAACACTTGGAGGGCACTTCTGGCACATTGCCACATTTTTGTCACCACCAATAATGTGACGCTTGAATCTAGTAATTCCCCCACCGCCAAGTGTTTTCTTACAGTAGTTGCTGACAATCTTTGCCCTATTCCCAGACCCAGGTACAGGCTTGCAGTGACTCCATGCAAAATCCACATCCTTTGATGCAGCATGACCAGCCGCACCCTCAACGTCACTTGAAGACGAAGAAGACATCTTCTCAAAACTCAAAAGTCAACACTGAAAAAGACAAAGACAAACAAGCAAAGCAAATGATATTAGTAACTTAGCATTTAATAAAAAAGTACTAGTAAGAAATCTACATTGTCGTATTAACTATTAAGTCTATTCTCTATTGACAATACTAATATCAAATAAAAATAAGCCATGAAGTGAACAAAATCAATTTCTTTTATGTAATGTAGAATCAAAATCGATATTTTATAATGTATGATACTTGCTTGTAATTATAGAATCAAACACAAGATTTTTTAAGAATTTTCTTTTGAAGATAATTTTTTTAAAATATAAATAAAGTCTGAAATTATTTTTAAAATTATAAAACATGATATTTACTAATTAAAAAGACAAGTGATATGCTTTCCACATGCTAGTTTCATCTTATACAACATTAACACACAATTCTAAAGAAAAAAAAAACAAATTTGTTTATTTTCAGCCTTTTTAATAAACAAAAAAGACGAATTATTTAGATATTTTGGGTATATTTTTGTTTATATATGTCCATGTTAGTCTTTGATAGAACTTCTACTAAACCTAAATTAAATACCTATTATTAATGGTACTAATTGTATTATTACTATTCATTAGTGAAATTACATGTTAATGTTAATTATTAGTGAGCTAATCAGGTAGATCTAGTGATAAATCAGTAGATCTATATAATATAGTCATAGATCTAGTGATAAATAGCATCAATCATAAGTATTTTGGAGTAGATATAGGATTTTGGGGGTATTTGGTGAATTTTTTAGGTGAGAATAGAATTATATGAAGAGAAGAGAGAGGAGATAGGTTGGAAATGATGGGAAATGCAAGAAATTAAGTAAACATACCTTAATTAGGGCTGATTTGAGCTCCAATCTCGAAAATCGCCAAAAATCCCCAAGGTTCTCCTCTTCAAACAGCAACAGCAGAACGAGACTCGCAAATGCCGGTATCTCGGGTGGTATACCACCCGTGCCGCCCTGTACCGATGCTTAAGTGGTGCATTTTGCACCGGCACCCTTGATATTTGGCGGTATTGGCGGTAAACCCACCGATATGCTGATATATGCGATCCTAACGGCAGAATTGCGTGTAACTGTACCGGTACCCGTCGGTATCGGTATTTCGAGCGGTATACCGCCGATACCGAAAAAATCTCATCCCTTGCTTTGTACTGTTGCAGGGTGGCATTTTCACTTGTCCCATCAACACTCAATCCATTTTAGCACATATTAACTGTTATGTTAATGTGAATTCAAGGTTGGAAGGCCCATAGAGAGAGGGGAGGAAGGTGAGGGGAAAGGGCTTTTGTGCTACCAATGATAAAATGGATCAACAACTTGGAAACAAGGATGAAAATGTCCAATTCTGAAGCCATTTCTATGGTTCAGAAACAAAATTTTGTAGAAATTTGGCATTTTTGTTCTTGAAGATTTTGATGCCAAAATGAAGTAAATAGCTCATAAAACATTTCTAGAACGATCTACAACCCAAAATACACTCATTTATGCAATTATTGTCATATATTGGATATCATGGGGGAGTCTCCTAAATTTATGAATGAAGGAAACCAAATTGTGTGGATGAGAATTTCGATGGCAATTTTGATAGCAAAATGAAGGAATCGAGTTATCCATTTTCTTAAGGATAATATATACAAATAAATGAATATCTTATATTGAATATCCCAGGAGGTGGAATAGGGTGGTGTAGATATTAGTATTAGTGTATGTTAAAGGTTGGAGAGTGTTGGTAAGTCCTAATATGCACATCTCGTCTTTAAATAATTGTAATAGAAATAAGGCAAATGAAATTTGATTAATTCTAATGGAGATAGCAAAGCAATTTTGTTTGTGTTCATAAGTAGGTAGATGCTAGGTTTGTCCTACATCACTAAGGGTGGGTCCAAAGGCCCTAGATAGCTAGAGGATAAACTGGAAAAATGCCCCAACACAGAATTAGTGCAAAACGCTTTTCCTGATCAAGGGGGAAAGTGGTTAGGAAGACCTTGTTGTAGAAGACCTAGCAACAACTAGGGCAAGGCTTTTTACAATGATGACAAAAGAAGATGAAAATGGGAGAGGAGAAAGGAGAGCATGCAGATGAACAAAGGTGGGAGGGAACGAGGGTTAAGGCTAATTTGGTTAGATGTAGTCGGGTGTAGTTGTGTGAGTTTGCTATGTAAAAATGTACATCAAACATGCACTTTGTCATCCGACTACACCCTACCAAACATGCCCTTACATGCAGTTTGTCTCCCTCTATGATACCATGTAAAAGGTTAGAAAATTTAGGATGCCCTAATATGAACACCTATCTTTATTTGGTGAAAAAACCATAACATATTTACATCCCACAACCCTAAACGGTCTCATGTGTGGTCCGATAGTGGTAGTATATGGCCATATTTTCATGGCCGCATAAGGCTCTGGCATGGGCTCATATACGGTTTTACCTACTTATACGATCAACATGTAACCATGCATGACACTGTTAAAGACTGAGCTATATAATAGTTCATTGTTCCTTGCAATTTTAGTGCAAAAAATTGGAATTAATTTATCAATTTGGCAAGAGCAATACATCATTTTAGCAACAATTTCATATATAAGTTATGAATGCAATATATTGGATTTGAAGGGGGTCTTTATGCGAGGGAAGGAACAAGCCAAATTTATGAGGCATTGAAAATGTTACTATTAGAGTCTAAATTTATAAGGCTTTAATTCTTTGCCGTTACAAGATGCAACTTCAAGTATGTACTAATCATTAAATTATATGAAAGAAAAATATGATACTTAGTTGTAAATTTACCATGAATGTGTCAGGAATTTGTACATAGGATGGTTGTGTTAGTATGTGTGGTTTATAACTTATATATGACATTACTCGGATTCTAGATATATCCAAGTTATAGATCCCAAATTAGAGCTGATTGACGACTTATAAATCACTTGCTTTGGATAAATTGTTGTAACTATTGTAGTATTGATGCAAGTGGGTATAAAAGCAAGATGGTGGTAGAAGTAGGTACCTTTAGGGTTAACATACCTTGGATGCTAGCTAGACGTCTTCTTAAAGTAGTAGCTCATCTGAGTCAGCTAAATAACATATACAACCACCAACATACCGCATTCCTCAAAATAGATGTGCAAAAATCATCTAATTTGTCAAAATTCCGTGACAGACATGCCCAAACTGGACAAATTCACTAGAATTGTCGAGGCCTTTGAACATTTTGTAAAAAATGTGAAATTTCTGTCATAGTTTCACAAAATGCACGACCAAGTTTGAGGTATCATCAAATTTATATACAACCCCCTTTGAAAATTTCCAATTTTGGGCAAATCTTAATTTATGCTTGGGATCTTAGATGCAAGTTTGTCCACTGTATCCCTTACTCTAACAATGAAAAGAATGAAGGATCCGATTATCTAACGGTTGATTAAGTGGTCCATAATAGCCGGGAATATACTCAAAGCTCTGGAGGGGAGGAGTGAATAGAGCAAATTGAATTTTATGCAACTTTAATAGACAAGGTTGGTTATTTGCAACTTGCTTAAAAGATATTGTAGCTGAAAGAGTAAAGCAAGTAATGGATAAGATAGGCAACCACAAGAGACACAAGATGTAGAGTGGTTCCGACCTAAATGCCGTCAGTCCACTACCTATTTGTTGCCCACTAAGATTTCCCAACTTATATTTTATTACCTTTTCTATACCAATACAAAATGCAAGTACAGGTGTCTTCTGTGGCTCAAGACCAACCTCCTTTTCATCTCAAGGATAACCTTTGCCTTCTTTTGCTGGGCGTCGAAAAACCAACCTCTTTGGAGAAGATCACAATCTACTAGAATAGGTATATACAAGCACAACAATATGAAATAGAATTTAATTCTGAAACTTAATAATGATAATAGAGACTAAAGACCCACCACATACCAAAATTAATATGTAAAAAAATGAGATATCAATTATTTATTACTACTAGAATAGAAGATGCCAATAGAAGAACTAAAGAAGATAGAATTTCAAATTTGTAGGAACGATGAACCAAAATTAGTTAACAATGATATGAAATTCACCGACATAGTGAATAAGAAGGTAGCAAACAAAGAGAAATTTAATAATGGAGATTGAAAGATGTCACTCAAAAAAGGGTGATTAAATGTTATTCATGAAAAATAACAATTAACTACAAGAACGCTGTTTTTTTTTTTGAAGAAAGTGTTTGTAGTAATTTTAAAAGTAGACAATTTGGTGGTTAACATAAGACATTATCATCTAGAATTGAGGCGTGCACCTCAGCTAGCCTTAGAGCCTCGGTTCTTTGAGGCGGGCCTCAGACATTGTGAGGCGTAAGCCTCAGTCTGGGACACTGAGGCGTAAGCCTCGAGGCGCATTTGGGATAGCCTCGCCAAGAGGCGTAAGCCTCGAGAGCCTCAAGACGGTTTTTTCATTACCATGATTATATTCCTAGTCCTTAAGAGGAAGCTTTGGTTGTCTAGAAGGGACTTCTTCAAAATGTATGCCATGTTAGATGGGAGAATCCTTTAGTCCCTTGTGAAGTTTGATCTTTGCACATATCATGCTCTCTCTCTCTAAATTGAAAAATTGTTTAGAACAACTATCATTTTTGCCTTTGCTTTTCAAATGACTAATACAAGCTGACTGTTTGGTGATCCTTTCGTCTGCATGGCACAGCTGGTTTTAGTCTGGCTTTGACCGTCTGTTTATGTGCCGTTTGTTTGTTCATTTGTTCTCCTCTAGTGTGGTATTTTAATATATATGTCAACATATTTATGATTATTTTTAGAAAACATTACCTCTATATGATATATACTTCGTACATCAACCTTATTTTTCTTAAAAGTTCAGATGACATAACGAATACAAAATTCTAACAACAGTTATTATTGTCTGCTTTCCATTTCGCTCAGGTCCCAGCTCGTGCAGCGGCAGCTGCTGCTGTTGCGCGAGCTCTTGCTGGACTCCCACCTCATCAGAGATTCAACCTTCCATCTAGTTCCGAGGAACTTGTATCAATTTATGGCAGCGGAATAACTGGCCAGGACTCAGCAGAAGATGTGGAGGAAGACTTTTATGAAGAGGTTGACTTCTGTTATACAGTAGGATATGATCCGTGTATTAGTTTTTATTTGATCTACCAGACTCTTGGAGGTCTAATCCTATTCTTAGGATTTTGTTTGAACTATGCTCATAATAACTGTAGCTCTCATTTTCTTGCTTACACACTAGTGTTTAATGGCTCTTACATTTGGAAAACTATCTTTTGTGTTCTTAAATGGCAATATTTTCTGACTAATAGAATGTTGTAGTCACTGTCAGATGTATATTTGATGTTTAGGTGAACCATTTTCCTTTATGAATCTACAACATTGCTAATGTGCTAGTAAAAACCCTAGAAAAACTGCAACGTGGAATACCATAAAGTTCCTTAAAGTCATCTGCATGGTCCAAACGCTTCGAGTCCAAAAAGTTTTAGAGACATACTTTTCTTGGGTGTCTTTTTGTTCTTTCAAATGCCATTATCGTCCATATGAAGAAATTTACATATTAATCATAAGTCTCGTTCCTTGATGAGGGGAAACTGTAGAGGTTGTACTATTATAGGGATTCCCTCCACTTCTTTGTATAGTAATTATGACCCCACTGTTCTTACCTATATATGTAAATTTTCTTGTAATCTTTCTATTTCAAATCAACAGCTAGAGCCTAAATAATCTAGATAGGCTCAAGCCCTAAACATATACGTTAACCACTAATCATGCATCCTTAAAAACATAAACAACTAATTATAACCAGTTGTATAATGTCTTTTTTGCAGCAGAGTCAAAATCTCGGGCTTTGTTTTATTAGGTTGACATATCCAGGATATGGATTTATTTGGGCTATTACAAAAGTTTACTATATGATGGTCATATAAAGTATGTATAGCTCATGTAGATATAAGTGAAGAAAAGTTAGCACCTTTTTGGGTGTCTGTTATAATGAGCTGCACAGTTCCATATTGTAATCCTGCATTAAATTGTAGATGTGAATTATATTACATTAGCATGCAATATTGTACATTCCGTGCAACTATACAAAAAACATTAGTATAAGTAAAACTAAAATTTGTGATATCAACTATCTAGGGATAGAAGTAAGCATAAGGGCAATTGAGATAGAAAATCAAGTGGTGAAACCTCAAAGGGGAGAAGAGAGCTATAATTTGTGATTAACTTATCAAGGAAGGTACTTGGAAGTTGGAACATGGATTGTGAAGCTAACACTGTGGCATAATATGAGCTCATGCATTACAAGAATCACCAAGGATGTTTAGAGTGAATCCAACAGTTGTGTGCCTTCACAAAAAGAGACATGGTGGTTGAATGATGCACAAAAAGCTATAAAACCTAAAAAGATATTCATAGGAGCTCAATCAAATCTAGTGATTATGCCACATTCCAAAGATACAAGTTAACAAAGAAGGAAGCTAGGAAAGCAGTCTAGAGGCCAGATTTAGATACTGAAAATAGATATATAAGAAGTTGGATACTAGAGAAAGGGAGAATGATTCATATAAAATGACCCGTATAAAAAAACCCGAGCCAAGTGAAATACATCAAGAATGAAGATGGAGTGCTTGAAAGGACGACACTATCAATGGTCAGTGTAAAATTACTTACATAAGCTTTTTGACGAAGACACTACGTATTATGTCAAAGACTTGTGTGCCATAATAAGATAGATATCACGTACACTCGACAAGTAATATGATTGAGGTCTAGTATTCTTTGGAAAAGCTGAAAACAAGCTCAATATCCTTGTTAATTTGGAAGATATGGGGGAGGAGTTACATGGCTAATAGATTTCTTCAGGAAGATCATGAAGATCAGGAAAGTGCCAGATGAGTGTAGAAATAATACCAAAGTCTTCATTTACAAGAACAAGAGAGATGCTCAGAGCTACAAATATACATGTATCAAGCTAATTTGTCACACAACAACTGTGGGAGAGGATGATTAAGCAAAGACAAGATTCATGATGTAGATCTCAGACAACCAATTTTGTTTAGTGTAGAGAAAACAAAGGCGATCTTCGCATGATTTGCATTGATTTGGAAAAGGCTTATGATCCAGTAGTAAGGGAAGTGCCTTGTTGCGTTTTAGATCACAATGTGTCCCAATCCAATATATGAATTTAATTAAGACATCTGTGGTCGCTCAACTACGAGTAGTAGTACTCAAGGAGGGGAGACTTAAAAAGATTTCCAGTTATACTTGGGGTACATCAAGGACACACTCTGAACCCAGTTTATTTGTTCTTACTATAGTAGGGTGACAAAGCACGTTTAGGATGAAATCCCTTGTTGTATGCTATCTGCTGATGAAATTGTGCCAATTGATGAAGCTAAAACATATTGAATTAAGAAGTTGAATTTCCCAGAAATGCATTAGAAACTAATGGATTTAAGATTTGTTGAGGAAAAATGGAGTATATCCATCACAATTTTAGGCAATCTACCGTTATGAGTGGCGGTTCTTATAGAAGAGTAAGATGAATTCCATTGAGTAAAAAAGAGTACAATGCCTTCTCTTTTATAGGATAAGAGAATAAAACAATAACACAACTAAGCAATATGGGATAAATTACACATGCAATAAGTAGAGTAGAGCACATGGAACTAACTAAATATAACATATCTCTTTACTCCCCCTCAAGCTGGAGCATAGATGTCGAACATGCCCAACTTGTCTACTAGAGTCTTGAATCGAGCTTTAGGTAGAATCTTGGTGAAGAAATCTGCCACTTACTTTTCAGTACTAAGATGTGGGGTACAAATGCGGTCGGAAAGAACAAATTCCCGAACAAAGTGACAGTCTACATCGATCTGCTTTGTGTGCTCATGAAAGGTAGGTCTGCTTGCAATAAAAATAGAGGCCTTGTTGTCACAAAACTTCGGAATAGGACTAGTATCAGATATGTCAAATTCTTTGAGAAGGCTTTGAACCCATAGAAGTTCACACGCAGTGTGAGCCATAGCTCGATATTCTGCCTCTGCACTTGATCTTGCTACCACTGTCTGCTTTTTGCTACGCCATGTAACTAGATTGTCTCCCACAAAGGCGCAGTATCCGGATGTAGATTTTTGATCACATCTACTCCCTGCATAGTCATAGTCTGAGAAACTAGAAAGATTGCAATGGTCATGTTTCTTATACAATAGACCTTTTCCTGGAGAGCTTTTGAGATATCTCAGAATGTGACAAACAACATCCCAATGACATTGTTGAGGTTTATCAAGGTACCTGCTTACAAACCCAACAACAACGGTAAGATCAACTCTCATGACTGTAAGGTAAATGAGCTTACCAACTAATCACCTGAATTGGTGGTTATCAGCATAACGTAGAGAAGATTCATTGTCCCAATCAATGTTTGGGTCTAGAGGAGTGCTGGCTGGCTTGCAACCAAGCATACTTGTTTCCTCCCAGAGATCTAGTACATATTTGCGTTGGGAGAGACATATGCCTGCAAATGATCTAGATACTTCAATGCCTAAGAAATATCTCAGTTTACCAAGATCCTTGGTGACAAAGTGCTGATGTAGATATGTTTTTGTAGCCTGAATGCCAGAGGTGTCACTTCCGGATAATATTATGTCATCTACAGAGACAATAAGAATGACCAGACCTGCCACCGTTTTTTTTGATAAATACAGAATGATCTGAATGAGAACGACGAAATCCAAATTTTATGAGAATGTGACTAAGCTTGTCAAACCATGCGCGAGGACTTTGTTTTAGGCCATAAATTGCTTTCCACAATCTGTAAACTCGCGAAGAATACTCCCCCCTGAGCAACAAAGTCAGGCGGTTGCTCCATGTAAACTTCTTCCTGCAAGTCTCGATAGAGAAAGGCGTCCTTCACATCCAACTGGTATAAAGGCCAATCTTTGTTCACAACAATAGAGATGAGGACACAAACATAATTGAGTCTAGCTACTGGAGAAAAGGTCTCATATAGTCCACTCCATAAGTCTGAGTATATCCTTTTGCCACTAGGCGTGCTTTTAAATGCTCAATCGTGCCATCAGGCTGATATCTGATAGTAAAGATCCATCCACATCGAACCGTAGGACAGGCAGAAGGGCGATCCACAAGATCCAAAGTCTTGCAATCAGAGTGCCTGCATTTCAGCTTCCATTGCTTATCACCATGCAGGGATTTGAAGTGTCTCTGTAGCATTCTTTGGGATTGACACAACAAAGGTTGCAGCAGTAAAGCAAGCAAAGCTAGCACCCAGATTAGTATAGTTACAAAAGTTACTAATCGGCAATGTATTAGAAAGCGGGAAGCGGGAGGCGTGCGGACGACACCCTGTAACCGATTAAGCGGTAGGCGGGCGATTAAGCGAGCGATTTTTGAAAAAGCGGGTGTCTAAATTTTATATATTTTTATACAAAATTACATGTATGTGTATATAAAAAATATATTTATAAGGAACTTCTATACATATCTAATCAACAAATCAGTAATTAACTAAGTATTCAATACTTACTATTAATCAGCATCTCTACTCACTAAAATCAGCAAGCAGATCAGTAATTGTATATAACAAACTATGAATTATTGAATTAAAGTAATCACTAAAGTAATACTAACCAGCAGTACCAATCATTAATCACTGAAAGCAGCAAGGAAATCAGCAAAACTAATCATGCATTACTAGTATAATAGAGCAATAGGATATTTACTTAGATGCATTACAACAGTACCCAATTATTACAGCTTACACACAAAGTATGCATTCTAAATTAGGACTAGCTATATCATAGAACATTTAATGTATACAAGTTTCGTATATTATAGTCAACACTACTTGGCTATGTAATTAATTAATGTTAGATGCTTACATTAGGATTTTTAAACAAAAGCGGGAAAAAAGCGGGCAAAAAGCGGGCGATTTTGTTCAAAATGATTAAGCGGGCGATTAATGGCAAAATTAAGCGGCGGGGGTCATGGGCGCTTAAGCGGCCCGCCTGGCTGTTTTTTATTTCACTGTTAATCGGATGTTGAGTACAGGAACATACACCTTTCCGAAGGCTAACAAAAGTTACTAATCGGATGTTGAGTACAAGAGCGGACACCTTTCCGAAGGCTAATAGGAAGGTGTAAGTCAGAGTATACCTGAGTTGTGCTGTGATCTTCCGCCGAAGGAGGATTTGGTTGTTGAGGGGGCATGGAGGGGATAGTCTGCTTGGGTCTTCTCTTGTAGACTTGTAATGATCGTTCTGTAGGTGCCATCTCAGAAGGTGGATCAATATCCACAATGTCAGGTAACGGAGTGGGTGCCATAATATCACATGATAAGGAATCCCCGTTATCAGAATAGTATGGCAAATGTTCAAAGAATACGACTCCGCACTAACATACCAGTGTCGCAGGATAGGATCATAACAACGATATCCTTTTTGGGTTCTGGAATATCCAAAAAAAATGCATTTTGTGGAGCGAGGGTCAAGTTTTGTCAATCATGGACGAAGGTTTTTAACAAAGCAAGTGCACACAAAGATGCATGGTGGAAAAAAAAAGCTGGACATCAAGAAAGAGAATGCTATACGGAATCCGATTTTGCAAAACAGAGGACGATATGCGATTGATAAGGTAGCAAGCCGTAGAAACAACCTCAGGCCAAAAATGACGAGGAACATGATAATGAAGAAGAATGGTGCGAGTAACCTCTAGAAGATGTCGATTTTTGCGTTCAACAACCCCATTTTGTTGTGGGGTATAAGGGCATGAAGTCTGATGGATCGTCCCACAGGATGAACAAGAGTAAGTGACTGATTTTTGCATAAACTCAAGACATTGTCGGTGCGAAAGGTTTTAATGGGTTTATTGAATTGAGTTTGAATTTAAAAAAAGGTGGTGATGGTGTCCATAACAATGTTGCGATCTTTAAGTAAAAATAACCATGTATCCCCAGAAAAGTCGTCAATAAATGTCATAAAATGTATAACACCAGAATGACTTGCAACTAAACAAGGACCCCATATATTAGCATGAACAATATCAAAAGTGCATTTAGAACCAATTTCTTTCTTTGTAGGAAACACAGACCGAGTTTGTTTGCCATATTGGCAAGATTCACAAGAAAAACTCTTATTAGCTAAAGCTGGAAATAAATGTTTCAACTTAGAAGCAGACGGGTGGCCAAGCGATAATGCCACTAAATCCCAGTCACATATGTTGATAGCATAGCAACCATTGATGTCGGTCCATCCAGGTAGTAGAGCCCATCTGGTCCCTCATGGCCCAAACCAGTCCTCGTGTTTGTGCGGAGATCCTGAAAAAAACAACCCGAAGGGTCAAATGTAATAGAGAACTGAAGGCTCCTTACAGTTTTACTAACAAAAAGTAGATTAACAGGAAATCTCGAAACATATAAGACAAATTTTAGATGCATGTTTCGAAATAAAGGAATTGTCCCAATGCCATGGACAACTGTTTGAGAGTTGTCAGCTATCGTTACCAGAGGTAGACAAGTGGATCTTGTAAGAACAGAGAATAAATCGGAGTGACCGACCATATGGACCGAAGCACTAGAGTCAATACACCATTTATTTATACCAGTAGATGGAGCAACAAGGTTGATGAGACGACATCCGAAGTAGATGGTAGATTGGACATACGCTCTTGGAAGTGCTTCTCGAACTCAGACCGGATCCAGGCAGAAGAGGGTTGAGCTGGGTTGTGTTCAGAAGCAGAAGAATCTTCAACCGCATCATAGGTGACCTGGTTAGCTCAAGCGGGCTTTCCATGTTTGATCCAACACTGGTCTTCATTATGATTGTCATGTCCATAGAAATTACAGAAGCGAGGGCCAATGGGTTGACCTCAACCATGTGTAGAAGAAGTGCAGCCCGAGGGAGGAGGGTGACGTCCACGACGATGGCCACCACCGTGACTATTATCAGTAGAGTGTACAACAAGAGCAAGGTGTTCAATAGAAGGAACAAAAGTCACTGATGGTAAACGTTAAACACGTTTAAGCTCATCTAGAAGGGTAGGCAGAGGATCACTAGAAGAATTTAGTCAACATCTCCCGTAAACGAGGAAGGAAGTCCGACAAGAAATTGGACAAGTTGTAGTTCATTGCGCTGTCTATGAGTTTCCTTGATATCAACAGACAAAAGATGGTAGATTTCATATTCATTCCAGAGGGCAGATCAGTGGTTGTAGTAGTCTTCAACAGACGCATCAGGAGAGAATTCCTTCTCTGCCAGGTTCTTGAAAATCTCAAACACCTTCTTGGAGTTTTGCTGATGGGAGTAGACATGGAAAAGTTGATCCCACATAGCCTTGACATCATGGAGGCAGAGCAGGGACTGACTGATCCGCAACTTGGTGCTATTAACAAGACAAGACATAACACCAAACTCAACTTTACTCCACTGTGCATATGCTTGCTTGGTCTTATCATCTGCCGAGGCATCGAGAGTAGGTTGAGGGTCGGTGGTGATATGTGAATATCGACCTTGTGCTTTCACATATAGAATAACGGAGGCCGACCAATGATGGTAATTGGAGCCATCAAGTTTCACTGTGGTGACACAGAGAGAACGAGGAGGCTCAGTAGATGCCATGATGCACAAATTCGCAGTCGAGGTAGAGCAGAAGCAACAAAAAGCAAAAATTAGCATCAATGGTCAGAAGAGCTCCTGGCAACCTGAGGGCATAGACATAATAAGGCCGGGATCAATAAATCTAAAGAAACCCGCTATGGGGCAGTAGATGGCAGTAGGCAATCTGACACATTAGATTGTAGAAACCCGCAACGAGGCAGAGTAGACGAAAGAAGAACCCACGCCACCATGGAGAGAAACTTTACTCTCCCATGAGGTGCTGGCAGATAGCAAACATAGACCGTTTAGAATGTCAACGTGCTATTTTTAATGTGTCCGGGGCGAACATATGGCTAGGAATAAGGGAAGGGAGGGCTATGTAGGCTAGATAATGAAGAGTGGGACGTAGGGAGGAAGGGGACAACAATGGAGAAGGGTGTGAGGATGGCGGCGTGCAGGGAAGAGGGGGAAGGGTGGCGGTGGGCAGGAAATAGGAAGGGGTGGGGTGGCGGCAAGGTTAAGGTGGAGGGCAACATTAGGGTTGAGAGGAGGGAGGGCTAAGGAGGATTGAAACTCTCTGATACCATATAGAAGAATAAGATGAATTCTATTGAGTAAAAAAAGTACAATGCCTTCTCTTTTATATGACAAGAGAATAAAACAACAACACAACTAAGCAATATGGGATAAATAACATAGGCAATAAGTAGAGTAGAGCATAGGGAATTAAGTACATATAACATATCTCTTTAGTTCTAAGTGGGAAGGAGTGATGTAACAAAATGTGATAAATTCTGTAACTCGAGTTCCTAGTAATCATATATTTGGTGATGTTTAACATGATGTATTTCACAGTTGCATGTGGATTGAGAAGTGCAACTGGAATAGCTTGCAACCAGAAGCTCCCCTCTTGGGTTGAAAAGTTAGTTTTATAGAACAACTATACAATCAGCCATGTTAAATGGAAGTAAACGTTGGGCAACAAGAAACAAGGCGTCAACAGGATAAAATGTGCCATAAATGCATGTGTTAACATCGATATGGGAAGACAAGGAAAGGTCAATTCTGAAATAATTTATAATGAATAAAGTGCGAGTGGTGAGTCTCAAGGAGAGGCGATATAAGAGTCTCTCAGATGGTATGGACACGTGCAACGTAGGCTGAGAAATACGCCAATTTGAAGTAATGCTATTGCATCAAGCATGGTTAAAAGGGGAAGAGGCATATCTAAACTGACTTGGGGTGAGCATGTTGGGTATTTATAATCTTTGCATCTTAATGAGAGTATGATACATAACATAGCTGAATGGAAAAGAAGGATCCATTAGCTGGCGCCAACATGGTTGGGTATGAGGCTTAAATGATGATAATGGTGTTATTGCTGTCGATGCAATGGTGAATCATCTAAGGATATGTCCAATGTTAACATAATGGCTGTTTTGGAGATGTAGCCACACAAGAAACTTGAGGGTGTTTACCTCCTACCCGTGCATTCCGTCGTATTTTGGCAAAATCACTAAGTGTGAATAGCGTCCACCTAGCCATTTTTCAAGCTAACCAACTGGTGGGAAACTCAATTAGATTCTTTAAGTCAACTTGCATATTTCTTATTTTTTAATTATCATTGTTATCATTTATTGCTGAAATTAATTGACAATTTTCATCTCAATGGGCCTATTGCACCTGCTATACTTCATATTTAGTCCCACAAGGTGTAATTATGGTTTGTGTTTCTCGCTAATGCCTAAATAAACATGTACTATTTATATGTTTGTTAACATAACACAATTCTCTACTCCAACATGGTATCAGTGTGGAAGCCCCAGAGAAGACCCCTCCCCTGTACTTTTCCTTCTCTATCTTATCCTAGAAAAAACCTCACTCCCTATTTCTGACTTGCTGTCGTCTTTCTCTCTTGCCATAGCCTACCAAACCCCCTTTTCTTACTTCTTCCCCCCTCCTCTACTAGTCTCACTTCTCTCTACTGCCCCATGGTATTCCTACATAGCGTTATATCCAGGGTTTTGAAACCCTACTCGACCCGGCCAATGAAACAGGTTGACATGCCACCAGGACGGTCTAACCGGTCGGGTCAGGCTGAAACCCTTTTTTGGCTAAAACCCGCTTTGACCCAATGGCTCAGACAATTTAACTGCTAACCTGATGACTTGGCCTTCAGGTAAAGACCCAGTTGCTAATTTTATTTTTGCTTCCCTGAAATGGTCATGTGACCAACTTTCATCCCCTTCCACTCAAACTCAACAATCGATATATAAAAATATTAACTGATTAAGTTATTTATAGCTTGTTTTGAGCATTGCAAAGCCATTGGGTTGCTCAACTGCCCTTATCGTTCTTGTTCTTTCAGAGGAGTTGCTAGCTTTCGTTAAGGTGTGAGTTGACATTGGTCCGCCATTGAGCAGGGAGCTTATCTTGTATGGGATGGATATGGGTCTATCATGACGGTTGGATCCAGTGAGAGTGAACTTGTGGTTCAAGTGTCAGTGGGCATAAATAAAATTATGAGTCTACATATGTTTTGGAGAAGGGAAGATTAATAAATTCATGGCTCCTTATGTCATTAGTTTCCTATATTAAACTTTATAAGAAAACTGATACAGTTACAATGTCACTCAATTTACACGGCATAGAGTCATATTATATCTCTATTACTAAATATACTGTACATTCGCTAAACGCCTAAAACATGCTCTAACATGTGGATTAATCACAGTTTGTTCTATTTTAGTAGCTTCAACAATTTTATCTTGGAGTTTGATGAATTTTCTTGATTCAGGATTTTGATCCAGTAAAACATGTTTTGGAAAACATGCCATTTGAAGGGAGTGATTTGACATATTTTGAGGAAAAGGTAAGTTTTACTCTCACATAACAAAGTATAGATATTTTCTTCAAGACACTGGGATATATCCAGCTATGCAAATATTTTTAGTGTCAATGAAGTATATGTTTTTTCCTTTGGGCACTTTGCGTCAAGACAGAGATAATATACACATGCATTTTTTTTCTTATGGGTTGTTCTCCATTACTATATACTTGTTTCGAGGATTTTCTTGTAGTGGTTTGTGTTCCATGGAATGACTCTCTACCCCCGCATGTTTTGTGCTCTAGTTTAAGTTTCCTTTCTTAGGTACTTCACGTTCCCTTTGTTCTGATCCTTGATTAAAAAAACTCATTTGTACTGTACATGTACATGCTTGCTTTGTTCTGATCCTTTATTACTTTTGTATACTGTACATGTTTTGTCAATCTTACACATCATTACAATAGTACTTTCCTATGAAAAGCTGGGCTGAGATCATCTATATTCGTGTAGGAAATGTTAATTATATTTGAGAATCTTCCTTATGCTTGTTATGTTCTAATGTAGTTAATGCTAGTGGTTGGTAACGTGCAAGCGGGCTTCTATTACACGGCCATTTGATAGGCATCATTAAAGAAGGTTCATTATACATAGTGTAGAAAAGAAGATAATGGGAATATTCCCTTGTATGTGTTGTATTGTATTAGATGGGCAGACTGCCTCCCTATATAGGAGAAGGGGGGAAGCATTACAGACTTAGGGGACGTTTGGTTTCCAGGATACAGATGGATTATATTGCATTTATAAACCCAGCAACCAAAATGTTATGCTTGGTTTGCTGTAGCCGTAAAATTCAAAAAAATCTCGGAATTTCATCCGCACAGTAACTGCTGGAGATCGGTTCTCAAATTCGCTGGACGCCGCGATCCAGCTCGCTGCGCCCGCGCAATCAAAGCCGGCTCCACCCTAATTTCCTCAACACCAACCTTTAGCTCGTCCCCATTTCACTGGCAACAGAAGCGACTGAAGAGATGCCCGCCATTACCGTCCACCCCCGTCTGCACCATCCCATCCGCAACCCTGGTGATGTAGGACACATCACCTGGTCTCTGCACATCTTGAATACCCTGCCCATAAACCTCCTGAAGAGGAACCCCCGCTGCGTTTGTGATGATCGTGCAAAAAGCGATTTCTTCCCATGGTTGCTGCTGGCAAACTCAAGGTACTATCACGGTGGCAGGCTCAATCCAAAGCCCCCACATGGTATAGTTTTGCAACAGGGGTGGTTGTGCTTGCTCGCCGGAGCAATCAAGCTAACCTCGTCTTCAGACCTCGTCGGCGGGGCTAGTTTTCCTGTAGACGTCGCTCTGAAGGATGAACACACCGTGGGAAACCTGGTCAGCTCGGGAACAACAGTTGTGGAAGATGGCGGCGTAAAGGCATAAATAAAGGCAGTGAGGTAGCAGGCAATGGTGCCATCTCATGGCTACGGAGTTACCAATAAAACAAATGGAATGACATCGAGCCCAGAGATTTGTTCGGCGTCCTCGCGCGACAGTGTGGGAAGCAACATGACTGATTTTAGCAAATAATGTTACCGGTGGTATCATGGAACTGTCCACCGTTTCCTCCCTCCATCAAACCAAACATACAAATATGTTTTTGTTGGAGTTTGAAAGACATGTTTACTGATACATGGATGAAGTAAATGCAGGTTTAGCAAAATCCATCTGTATCCTGGAAACCAAACGTCCATGTTAATATATTTCATATTTATTCTATTTTATAATTTTTATATCTTGCTGGACCTCTATGTAAATTATCCAGTTTCTCTTATTAATAAAAAGGGAGAAGGCCTATGGCCTCTCTCAACGTTGCATTGCACATTGCATTGCGACACCACATTTCACATGATACCAGAGCAAGATTCCTAACCTAACCCTACCCAACCGTCACAACCCAGCGCCGTCGCCGGTCGGCAGTGTGAACAGTAACTCCGGAGGTGAATAGTAATACCGGCGGTGAACAGTTACTCCGACGTGAACAGTAACTCCGACATGAACAATATTTCTGCGTGAACAGAGTACGTCGCTAGCCTTCCCCGGCCGCTGCCGGCCCAAAGTGGGCGGAGTAGCCGTCTCCCGGGCCAGGCGCCGTAGCCACCGTCCCCCCTTCTCTTCTATCTCCGGATCGTCGGGTCCTTCGGTTGATCCAACAAATTTATATATCCCAAACTGAAGGGTCCATCGGTACGTAAGAAATTCCTAATCACATCTCCTCCATGTGTGATTAGGGAATTTCAGTTGGGGGCTGTGGATGCGTCAGATATGCATCTGATCTTGTGACGTGACGCGTATCTCCCCGTCACCCATATCTTCTTGTGACGTGTATCAATCCGTCACTCTTCTTCTCGTCAAATCATGGAGGACACCAATGCATCTACCATCTACAGTGAGATGTCTCCTATCCCTCCATCAAGTTGAACGGGAAGAATTATCTCTTATGGATGAATGCTGTCCATACTGTATTGGAGTCACGTGACAAGGCGAGACACGTTGATTCTGATCCTCCTACACTTACTGACAAAGGCTATGCTGAATGGAAGCGTCATAACAGTCTGGTGAAGACCTGGTTGTGGGGGAGCATGGAACCTGGGATTGCCTCGAGGTTCATGTTCTACACTACCGCCAAAGAGATCTGGGATGCAGTGAAGAAACATTATTCTCAAAAGAAGAATGCGCTTCGTCAGTTAATGATATATGATCGTCTATTTGCAGAACGACATGGAGACAGACCTTTAGAAGAATACTTTTGGAGTGATTCAAGGTATTGCACAAGAGCTGAGTTTCTACCATCCAGTAACTGTCCAGGAGCAAGTCAAAGACAGAGATGACTTGCTTACAGCAAAATTCTTGTCTGGTCTGAGTTCTTCGTGCAATTCAGCCCGCAGTGTTATCTTAGCTTCTGATAAACTTCCCAGTTTGGAAGAGGCCTATTCAAGGATTTTATAGGAAAATTTTGAACATGTTAATCGTACCGTAGTCTCATCTCAGGGAGATTCTCATGCTTCTGTAGCTGCTGCAGTGAGAGGAGGGACATGTATGGGCCGAGGACGTGGAACTCGCCCTAAGTGCACTTTCTGTGACAAACCTGGACACAGTTGAGAAATGTTGGAAGAAGCATGGTCGACCTGCTGCACCACCTGTGGGAGCAGCAAACTATGTTACCACTACTGAGTCTACTGAGCCTCCTGCTTTGAGTTCTGGTCCTTCTGGCATTACACTCACCAAGGAGGAATATGATAGATTTCTTCTGGCTACTCAGCATCTGAGCTTGGGATCATCATCTTCAGCCAATTTGGCATCCACCACTGGTAATCAGGCTACCTCTTTATTGGCTTCTGGTTCTACTTCATCATGGGTCGTTGACTCTGGAGCGTCACAGCATATGACTGGTATGAGGAGACTTCTTCATTCCATTGACTCACATATTCCTCACAAATCTGTAACAATAGCAGATGGTTCAGTGAGGAGAGTGTTAGCTAGTGGACCTATTTCTCTGACTCCTGGAATTGATCTTAAATCCGTACATTATGTGCCTGCTTTTCGTTTTAATCTTCTATATGTTGCTAAGTTGATTGATACTGTGAAATGTACGGTAACTTTTGGACCTTCTTGTTTTGTGTTATAGGATCTCAAGAGTATGAGGACGATTGGTGGGGGGCCTAGGAAAGGTGATCTCTACCTCTTCCACGGTGACAGTCTGCCTCGCCAAGTGTCTGCTGCTGCTCCAGCTGTCCTGTTGAGTGGCTCTCCCTTACTGTGGCACTACAAATATGGACATCCTTCATTAGAGAGCCTGAGAAAGTTAGAACCAGAATTGTCTCAAGTATCGTCTCTAGAGTGTCCGTCCTGTCAACTGGGGAAACATCATAGAATGTCTTATCCCGATCGTGTCAATAAACGGGCGTCATGTCCTTTTGAGTTGGTCCACAATGATGTTTGGGGTCCTGTAAAAGACCATAGTTATAATGGTTTTCGTTATTTTATCTCTTTTGTGGATGACTTCTCGCGTATGACTTGGATTTATTTGTTGAAAAGTCGAGAGTTTGTGCTATCTATTGTCAAACATTTTCATCAAGAAATAAAAGTTCAATTTGATTGCAATATTAAAGTTCTTCAATTTGATAATGCCTTGGAGTATGTTCAAAATGCTATGGCTGATTTTTGTAGTTCAGTTGGGATGATACATCGTACATCCTGTCCTCACACTCCTTAGTAGAATGGGGTAGCAGAGAGGAAAAATTGTCATCTCCTTGATATTACCAGGACAATCATGTTTCAATCTAATGTTCCTAAACGTTTTTGGTCTGACGCCCTTCTTACTGCTTGTTTTCTTATCAACAGGTAACCTTCTTCTGTGCTTCAAAGACGTACTCCTTTCTCTGTCCTACGTCCCAAGGATCAACCTTTCCTTGTTCCTCTTAGAGTGTTTGGTTGTACTTCTTTTGTCCACAATTTTGATCCTAAGGCTGATAAGTTATCTCCTTGGTCAATTAGGACTCTCTTTCTTGGGTACTCCAAGACTAGCAAAAGGTACAAGTGTTATTGTCCAAGTTTTCGTCGCATGTTTGTGTCTAGAGATGTGACTTTTCATGAATCCACTCCATATTTCTCTAGTGTTCCCAGTAAGGGGAAGCAATTATGTGAGAGAGTGCCACCATCAGATGCTAGTGAGAGAGTGCCACCACCACATCAGAGTGAGAGAGTGCCACCTATCATTCCTGACTATACTATAATTTAGGAAGAGCAGCCAACAGATGGTCCACCAATTCAACAATATTCACATGTTTATAGCAGACGAGGCAGACAAGATCCAGAGGAGGTAGCGACTCCAGTCTCTGAGCCCTCCCCATCCTCCTCTACTCAAGGGATTCCTGAAGAACCATATGACCTTGATGTTCCCATTGCTGTTCGCAAAGGTACCCGTTCCTATACTATTCGCCATCCTATTACAAATGTGTGTTGTTTGTCCAAGTTATCTCATCAGGCTCACTCATTTGCTCTTGGGATTGATTATGTGGTCATTCCAAGAAATCAGCTTGATGCTATGAAGGATATTGGCTAGAAACAGGCTATGCATGTTGAAATGTCTGCTCTGTTACAGAACAACACCTGGGAACTTGTTGACTTACCTCCAGATAAAAATGTTGTGGGATGCAGATGGGTATTTACAGTAAAACATAATCCAGATGGTTCTGTGGAGAGATTGAAAGCTAGACTGGTGGCAAAGGGGTACACTCAGACATATGGGGTTGATTTCTTTGAGACCTTTTCACTAATGGCTCGTCTGAATTTTGTGCATATTCTTATTTCTCTGGCTACTACATTTAACTGGCCTCTATTTCAGCTCGATGTCAAGAATGCCTTTCTTCATGGTAATCTACAAGAGGAGGTATACATGGAGCAACCACCCGGTTTTGTTGCTCAGGGGGAGTGTCAGAAGGTGTGTAGACTGAAGAAAGCCATCTATGGATTGAAACAATCTCCTAGAGCTTGGTTTGACAAGTTCAGTGATGTTGTGCCCAAGATGGGTTTTTCTCGTTCTGTTACTGATCACTCTTTATTTTATTCTACTTTTTCTGGTGGATCTATTATTATTGCTGTGTATATTGATGATATTGTTATCACTGGTAGTGATTCCACAGGCATATCTCATGTGAAAGCGGGCTTGCAGGGACACTTTCACACAAAGGATCTGGGAAAACTGAGATAGTTTCTGGGCATTGAAGTACTTAGATCTCATGCAGGTACCAATTTGTCTCAGAGAAAATATGTGCTGGATTTACTACAGGAAACTGGTATGAGTGGGTCCAAGCCTGTGTCTACTCCTATGGACTATCATGTGAAGGAGATGACTGATGATACTGATTATCCAGATCCAGGATATTACATGAAAATTGTGGGAAAATTGATATATTTGACAATCACATGTCCTGACATTTCTTTTGCTGTAGGAGTGGTGAGTCAGCATATGAGCTCTCCAAAACAGTCTCATTGGACATCTGTCTGCAGTATTCTGAGATATCTGAAAGGTGCACCTGGTAAGGGAATCACCTATTATAGGTCGAAGACTCCTGTATCCACACTTTCTCTTACTGGTTATGCAGATGCAGATTGGGCTGGTAATCTGAATGACAGGAGGTCTACGTCTGGATATTGCACATTTCTGGGGAATCATCTTATTACCTGGAAAAGCAAAAAGCAAAATGTTGTGGCAAGATCTAGCACGGAAGCTGAGTATAGAGCAATGGCACATGCATATTGTGAGTTGCAGTGGGTTCAATCTGTACTTTCTGAATTAGAGATTCCTATTTTGTCTCCTATAGAACTCAGATGTGACAATCAAGCGGCCATATACATTGCTAAGAATCCAGTCTTCCATGAACGTACTAAGCACAATGAAGTTGACTGCCACTTTATCAGAGACCAAATCAAGAATGGAACTCTTGTGACTCCACATGTCAAGTCTGAAGATCAACTTGCAGATGTTCTTAAGAAGCCATTGAGTCCATCAACTTTCCAGAGTTTTTGCAACAAGATGGGTCTACACGATGTGTACACTCCAGCTTGAGGGGGAGTGCTAATATATTTCATATTTATTCTATTTTGTAATTTCTATATCCTACTGGACCTCTATGTAATTATCCAGTTTCTCTTATTAATAAAAAGGGAGAAGGCCTATGGCCTCTCTCAACGCTGCATTGCACGTTGCATTGCGACACCACATTTCACAGTCCCCTTAAGCAAAACTCTAATGGACCAAAACACACTTGGGTCTATATTACAGATAGACCCATTAACAAAATATTGATACTCTCTAACACAGATTAGGAAACCGTTGGATATAGGAAAGACCCTTTGTTTTGTTTTTCATATCCTTGGTGTTTCTTATGATATTACAGAATTCAGCTCCCAATAAGAAAATCTTGATAGAGATGTGTCTTTTTTCTTTTGTATGGGATGTTGCAGGGGAGGAAGGCATGAAAGAAACAAGGTTAGATGGAAGGTGGTGCGAGGGGGAGCAGGGGTGAGGGTGCTACCTGCAGGGTTGAGGAGAAAGGAGGGGCTAGCAGAGGATCAGGGGCCAACATTAGCGTCGATGGCTGTCTGTGGGGGTAGTGACATGGGTTTGAAGCCAGGAAAAATGGGATACTTGGGATCACATTGTTAGGTGAAATATTATTTAATGAATGTTGGAGTTTTTTTGGAGTTCTTGAGTGGACGGTAAGGGTTAGGGTACACAATGTGTGTATCTCGTATATTTATAAAGAGAACAATTACATAGAGGTCCTTGTAGAATAGAAAAATAACAAGAGTATATAAAGAACTTAAATAAAACACTAGTTAACACTCACCCTCAAGTTGGAGCATAGATATCAATCATGCCCAACTTGTCCACAAGAGAGCAGAAATGTTTCTTGGCCAACAGCTTTGCGAAGATATCAACAACTTGGTCTTCTGAGCGAGTAAAAGGAGTGCAGATACGACCAGTCAGAATAGATTCTCTGATGAAGTGGCAGTCAACTTCAATGTGCTTAGTCCGCTCATGAAAGACATGATTATTTGCAATAAAAATAGCTGCTTTATTATCATAGTGCATAGGAATAGGAGCAGAAGATCCCACATCAAGTTCTTTTAGAAGAAATTGCACCCACAGAAGCTCGCATACAGTATGGGCCATAGCACAATACTCAGCCTCAACACTAGATCTGGCAACAACATTTTGCTTTTTGCTCCGCCAGGTAACCAGATTTCCACCAACAAAGGTGCAATAACCAGAGGTAGATTTTCTGTCTATCTTGCTTCCAACATAGTCAGAATCAGAACAACCTTCAAGAGAGCAATGACCATGTTTTCTGTATAATAGGCCTTTACCATGAGATTTCTTCAGATATCTCAAGATATGACACAGTGCTTCCCAATGACACTGTCTAGGTTTGTCAAGATACTTGCTAACAAGACCAATAGCAGTAGAAATGTCAGCTCTAGTGACAGTCAAATAGATCAGTTTGCCAACCAGTCTTCTATATCTTTTACTGTCAGGATATAGAGGAGATTCATCATCATCCCAACTCACATTAGGATCTAGAGGTGTATCAGTAGGCTGAGCTCTGAGCATGCCAATTTCCTATAGAAGATCACGAACATACTTGCGTTGTGATAGAACAAGAGCATTAGCAGTCCTAGAAACTTCAATCCCCAGAAAATATCTCAATTTGCCCAGATCTTTAGTGACAAAATGTTTGCATAAATAGGCTTTAGTAGCATTAATTTCACAGAGATCATTGCCAGATAAAATAATGTCGTCAACGTACACAATAAGAACTACAATACCAGTGGACGTCTTTTTAATAAAGACAAAATGATCAACATGAGATTTGAGAAAGCCATAAGTAGACAAAGTCTTGCTCAGTTTGTCGAACCAGGCACGCGAACTCTGTTTGTGTCCATAAATAGGCTTTTTGAGGCGGCAGACTTCGTGTGACTCTCCCTGAGCAACAAACCCAGTTGGTTGCTCCATGTAGACCTCCTCTTGGAGATCACCATAAAGAAAGGCATTTTTCACGTCTAGCTGGATAAGAGGCCAATCCAGATTGATTGCCACAGAGAGCAGAACTCGCACAGAATTTAGCCTGGCAACAAGAGAAAAAGTTTCAAAATAATCAATACCATAGGTCTGAGTGTACCCTTTTGCCACGAGGCGAGCCTTCATGCGTTCAACTGTTCCATCAGGATGATACTTAACAGTGTAAACCCAACGACATCCAACAGGTTTGCAATCAGAAGGAGGATCAACCAGATCCCAGCTACCCCTGTCAGTGAGAGCAGCCATCTCCTCAATCATGGCTTGTGTCCAGGCCTTACTATGTAATGCATCATGCACATTTTTGGGTACAGAAACGATAGATAGAGCAACAACAAAATTACTAACATGAACACTTAGATGAGCAGTGGAGACATAGTTAGTAATATTATGAGATGTACATGATCTAGTACCTTTCCTGAGAGCAATAGGTAAATCTAGATCAGAAGTTATCTCAGTAGGGGCATGACCTTCTGAAGGAGAAGATTGGTTGTCAGTGGGGGGGTCTTGAGCAGGAGTAGGCTGCGGCGGCCGATTTCTGCGTTGATAAACAATAAGAGGAGACGTAGTCTCATCCGTTTACACAACAAAGATAGTCACCAATAATAGACAGAGGTGCTGCAATCAAATCTGAACTCATCATAGTCCCTTTAGTAGAGTAGTACAGAGTATCCTAAGAAAATGACATCACTACTCGTGAACCATTTTTTATTAACAGGGCTATAGTAGCGGTATCCTTTCTGAGTTCTTGAGTATCCCAGAAAAATACATTTTTCAGCTCGAGGGGACAACTTGTCTTGAGTAGGACCGAGCAAGCGAACAAAACAAGTCGACCCAAAAATTCTTGGAGGAACAGAAAACAGAGGAAGATTGGGTTGTAGTACTTGTACAGGAATTTTATTCCCAATAACAGAGGAAGACATGCGATTTATTAGAAAATAGGCAGTAAGAACGACTTCTGGCCATGAGAACATTAGAATGCAACATTATAGTTCTAGTAACTTCAAGTAAATGCCTATTTTTCCTCTCAGCTACACGATTCTGTTGGGGTGTATAAGCACAAGACGTCTGATGAATTATCCCCACAGAACGGCAAAAAACTCAACATTTTTTTGAACGAATTCCAATGCAGTATCAGTACGCAAAATCTTAATATGCATAGAATATTGAGTTTTAATTTCAGCAAAGAAGAATTTAATAGTGGGCAGAACTTGGGATCTATCTTTCAACAAAAATACCATGTAGTACAGGAGTAATGATCAATGAACAAAATAAAATATTTATTGCCAGATAAACTTGGAATATGACAGGGACCCCATACATCAACATGCACCAAATCAAAAATATTTTTTCTACCAATATGAGTTTTTTTGGGAAATACAGTTCTAGACTGTTTTCCTAATTGACATGCCTCGCACTGAAAACTATGCCAACCTACACCAGAAATAACATGTTTTAATTTCTTGGCTGACGGATGCCAAGTCTGAAATGCCACTGTAATGCAGAAACATAAGATGATAGAGCTGAAGCCAGAGCTATAGTGCCAATCCGTTTTAACTCATCCAAGTAGTTGAGTCCATCAGGTCCTTCATGGCCCCGCCAATCTTCATCCTCGTGCGAAGGTCCTGAAAAACACAAGTACCCGGTGCAAAGGTCAGACTGCAGTTAAGATTGCGGACAATTTTACTGACAGATAGTAGGTTCAGCGAAAAATTTGGCACATATAAAGCAGAACGCAGAAGGACTTGAGCAAAGATATATCCAATCTCAGATACAACAAATTTAGAACCATCAGCAAGCATAACAGTAGATTTGGAACAAGGTTTAGACAGTTTATAAAATAGAGAACGGTTGCCAGATATACGAGAAGAGGCTCTAGAGTCAATCACCCATTTGGTATTACCAGCACTAGAAGGAGCACTCAAGAAGACAGAATCACAACCAGAGTAAGTGGTCGCGTGAGCTCCAGATTTAGTAGCAGACGAGGAAGCACCGGTCCTCTCAAGTAGAAGACGTTTCATCTTGAAGCGGATGAACTCAGCAGTGGACGCAGTCGAGGGAGCCGCAAAGGTCGTCTGAGAAGCACCTTCAGACGTAGCATTGGCCCACGCAGGTGTGCCATGTTTCTTCTAACATTTGTCTTTAGTATGGTTGGTGCGGCCATAGAAGTCACATTACTGCTGAGCAGCGACACCTCTAGAAGCATCAACAGATGACCCACGACCAAGGGAGCCATGGCCAGATGATCCACGTCCCCGTCCAGGAGCAGTAGAATGATTGTCTGGAGGTCGACCACGACCCCTACCACGACCACGACCCCTACCACGACCACGGCCAGACATAGCAGCAAGAGCAGTAGGGTCATCCGTGTCAGAAGGAAAATCTGATGAGGAAGCTGGCAGGCGTTGGAGACGCTGAAAGACACTTCCAATGTAGGTAACGAATCACTGGCGAGGATATGATCATCCACCCCAGTATATGAGTCAGGAAGGCCGCAGAGGAACTAGACAACCTGGAGTTCCTGTCGATTTCGTTGCATCATGGCTAAGTTAGTAGATAAGGGATGAAGATTCTCAAGCTCAGCCCAGACACCCTTAAAGGTGGAAAAGTAGTCAACAATATCAGGTCTAGTGAAGTGCAGACGGGACAACTGTTTGTTCAAATCAAACACCTTCTTCAGATTTTTGCTATGAGAGTAGGTGCTGGCTAGTTGATCCCACGTCTCCTTGGCAGTTGGGAGACGAAGTAGAGTGACGCTGATGCGAGTTTTGCTGCTGGTCAGAATCCACGTCGTCACAGTCGAGTCATCTTTGACCCAGTCATCATAGATCTTTTTTTCTTTGGACTCAGCAGTAGTAGGCAGAGCCGTAGTCAGATGGGAATGCTTGCCTTGTGACTTCGCAAAGATCTCCATGGAGCAAACCCAATGTTGGTAGTTGCACCCGTCTAACTTCACATTGGTCACCTGACGACGAAAGTCTTCATGGGAGGAAGCCATGAGGGAGACCGAGTCCACAAACATCAAAAAACAGCAGCAGGGGTTAGAACCACCTAGATCCTCCGGTTAGGCGGCATTAGACAGATAGAACAACTGGAAGGACCAGCCTACATGTAGACTACGCCGAGGCGCAGCAGAGAACCCGGTGGATCAAGAGCCGACGTGGGCAGACAGAAGGAGTAGATCTCTGAAGACCTTCAACCGAACAGCCGGAAGCGAACAACGGGCGGTCGGGCTGCACTAGCAGGCCAGCCCCTCACACGGAGGACCACCGACGGCGTAGCAGGGGTGCACGGTCACCGACGGCGGGCTAGCAGCCCAGTGGCAGCGACCGGCCGATGCTGGGGGGGGGCACCGCCGGCGGGGAGAGAGAGAGAGAGAGGGCGGCGGCTATAAAACCTGCTCTGGTACCATCTTGAGTGGACGGTATGCGTTAGGATACACGATGTGTGTACCCTGTATATTTATAAAGAGAACAATTACATAGAGATCCTTGTAGAATAGGAAAATAACAAGAGTATATAAAGAACTTAAATAAAACATTAGTTAACAGGAGTAATTGTTAATTTGTTTTCATGATGCAATACAATGATGGAACTTTTAGTTTCTAGGGCAAAGTTGGACTGGTGATGTTTGGGATAAAAAATGGGGCTTATGGGGGTAACTACCAATACTATAGTGAAAACTGTTAAGCGCCGCGTGGATGGTTATCTTGTGCTTTGTTGTTGGTTTTCTTGATGGTTGTTCTTCTCTTTTGAAAATTTTAATGTCCGAAAAAATTCTGGAATACATTTCCATTTTCGTCATGTCTGCTTCGACAGGCCGCACTTAGACTAGCACAGTTGGATATGGTAGCTGAAAGGTTGGCCAGACATGTTATGGAGCACCATGAAGAGATGGGTATGTCCTTTATGCTACTATCGAAGTTGCTACCATGCAATTAATATTTGCATAAGAATCAGAATCTAACTGTTATTTTTTTAATAATAACTTTCATTAAATGGATATATAATAGTTGTGGTACTCTATTGGATCCATTTACTGTCTAATTTGTTTTTTTAATTGTAGTGACCTTCGGTTGTAGCAATTTTTGAAATCTAGTCTCCTTCAGTTGCTTATAGTTTCTTCGTTTGATATCCATATGTCTGAGTTTCACTGAACTATATATTCTCAGAAATTTATACATGCTTTATTCATGCTAAAAGTTAGTCACTTAGTTGCTTTTTAGGATTTCAATTATAATTCTAAAAACAAAAAAGTGGCATAACTGACTGTACTACTTCTTGATTAATGTCGTTCCATACCTTTTGAACTTAACACTTTGACATTCGACCCATATATAATCGTAATCTCTTTAAATCGACCGATATTGGAAATCTTAAGATGTCCCTATATATGAGAAATTTGGTTCGCATAATAAATAGCTACTTACCAAAGGTTGGGTATTGATGTGTCAACTTTGAATGGCCGAGATAGATGTGTTAAACAAGATGTTGGATATTTGTATGCAATTTACCCATTTAAATTGATTTATTTTGCTTGCCGATGATGCAAATGTGGGACAAAACAACTGACAATGGTTTATTCTCACGACCATTACCATGCAGAAAATTTAGATTGAATAAAGGAAATAACTTGTTAGTGAGAAAAATGCCTGAAATTATATGATGTTTAGGATTCCTACTATTGAACAGCACGAGCTCTCAAAATTCATGTCTTATGTACAAAAAGAATGTGACCACAATAAATGAAAGAAACACTCAAGCATGCTTTGGTAAAATAACTCGATGTGAAACATTCCTTGGGAACAACTAAACCATGACTCAAATTTATCTAACATAATCAACTTCCTGGACATCGCCGCTAGGGCTAGGTATATAGCCAAACTGACTCAAACGTCTAAGACATTTGCTAATTGCGAAATTGACAAATAAAATAAAAAATACTGAATGGAAAGATTACAAATAAATCTTAACAAAATAACATCAGCAGTCAAATTAGGCTCCCAGTTGAGAAAGATAAGCCATTGGCTACTTGGGTGATGTCAAACTCATATCCACGTAGTTGGAAGTGGCATACGTCGTAGTGTGCATCGAAGCAGTCCAACCACTTGAGGATGGCAGTTAAAAAGACCTGCGAAGATTTGAAGAGATAAGTGTTGGTGAATCCATCATCATGCACGTTACCATCATTATGCCATGGTTGTCCAAAAAGTAAATGCGGCACATCAAGAGGTTGCACATAAGTTATGTGTATCCTTATAGTCGCCTGTTATGGAAAATTAACCAGACACCTATGCATTATCAACCTACATCTATGATCAATCCACTACTTGGAAATGGGTCTGGGCGAGGCTCATTAGACCAAGGAACAGAGGTATCCCATACACACTATTTCAACTATAGATGGAAATATACCGGCATACCGATGAAAATTTTGGTTGATGGCTTGATTCTATCCTAGCCAATTAGATGCCAAAATAACGATGAAACAACAAAATTGTACTAGTGTAATGTCTACATCTAAATACACCTTTTATGCAATAATATTGTATATGGGCAGGGGTCCTTCATGCGGGAGGTAAGGAAATCAGGCTGCTTCTAGGGGATTTTAATGACAAATTGTAAGAATTAAGGTCTGAAAATGTGAAAAAACAATCCACATACTTAGATACAATTAGTTATGCAATAATATCACAAATTAAATATGTGGATTTCACCCCTATGTTTTGTTTGGATTGATAGTTGACAGTTGTCAATTTGACATGAACTCAAACAATGAAGTTGACAATAAACGTAATGCAAATAAATAAATATCTTTATATAAATTTTAACTACACAAGAATTACTATCAATAATATCTCGCGCCGTGCTCATTCTGTCATTTGTTCTTCTTCACAGAGGAGAATGCAATATATACTTTGTGCTGTTTGGATACTTTTGGATTAACAACTGCATCATCCCAATCTTTGGATAGAACTCCTCCATAGTATTGTCTTAATCATCATTTATTGGCCTTCGAGGTGGAGGGAGTGGAGGTGGAATAGGAGGTGGTGTATATGTCTAAGGAGCATGCCTCGGGACATGGGAAAGTGGAGTCAGCAACACTGGGCCACCACCCTATGTTGGCCTGCCATCATCATAGTGCAATTGGAAACTTAATTTTGTATGATCTAGGGGGGGGGGCATAGTTTTCGTACTAAAATTCTATTGCACATGATGATCTTGTATGTGAAGAACCTCAGTTTGCGGGGCTTGCGTTGGTTTAAAACACCTAGTCATGCGCGCCAATGGTTATGCCGGTTGCCCAAAGAAGTAGTAATCAACTACAAATTGCTGAGATTGCGAATCTGAGATTCTCATGCTCCCCATGAATCATCAAGATCATTAAAATCACTTAAATATTGTAGAGCATTGCAACATGTAGCCTCAGGTGGTGCACCATCGTAGTCTTTACCGCCTTGGGTTTTCATCCTTTGATCAATTTTCTTATCCATGGGATACTCTATCTCTAGTAGAGAGACATCTATAACCCTAAAAATATATGGGCGACCATCATGCTCATAAAGTCATAATCAATAGGTGGAGATATATGGGAGAGCGCTCACGCCTCCATTATCATCACTAACAACATCATGTTGTATGCACCCAATTGTAGTTTTGAACAAGAGCCCACCCGTGCTAGCCAACTGTTTTTGCATTGCTCTATTATAATTAGTATCAACATTTACATACCTAGGCTCATGCTCAAGTCTTTCAGGTGGGCTTCAATTTCTTCATTCTTCCTCAATGTTAACACTTGAGGCTTCTTCAAATTGTTTTTCTACATGTGGATCTATATAATATGAAGATTGTCTAGAATAGGCAAACTTATCTCATTTATCAATTCCTATATTGGGTTTTTAGTATCAACTGATTCTTCATTTCTGTGCCTTTATTTTTGGATGGATTGGTGCATATGTGGTGCCATGGAGATCATGGATATCACCAAAATTCAATTCCTTTCGTTGGCATCTCTTATGGCTCTGGCACTTACTCGCATGTTTTAGTGGATGCATACTGAATCTCTTGATCCGTTTGCCCTAAATTTCTTACTTCTTTTTTCAACATCATCATCATCATCTAAGCCTCAATGCCGACCATGTTGATGTCAGCTACACGAATCCTTCTTTTCCAAATTTCCAATCAGCTGTATTATCTGATGGAGTTGTAAAGATTCACAATCTCTCTTTATAAGCTCTTCCCAAGTTTATTCAGGCTTGCGTCTTCTTTTAATTGTGCTCAACTCAATATCATTGCTTAAAATAGGCACATTAGTCTATCTGTATTTCACATGTCCATACCCACCTTGTCCTCAATGGTTGCCACCCCCACTTTGTTCCCAATTTAATATTTTCTTAAGTGATCTTTCCTTGTCTTTCTTCTACACATCCATCCCAACATACACATTCAACCACATTCATTTTATTGAGGCCTTGTTTCTTTACTGGCAAACATTCCCTCCCATATAGAATAGCTAGCCGTATGGCTATTCTATAAAACTTTTTAATCTAAGAGGGATCTTGCGATCACATACTACTCCACTTGCACTCCATTTTAGCCATCCTAATGTGATCCTCTGCCAAACATCGTCTTAGACATCACAAACCATATGAATAATAGAACCCAAATAACGAAACTTGTCACATATTGGCAAATCCACTCCATCCAACTTGTAACCACCATCTACAATTCTAGATTGGCTGAAATTGCAATGCATATACTTAGTTTTGCTTCTATTCATATTAAAGCCATTTGATTCCAATGCATTCTCCAAAGTTCAACTTTATCACTGAATCTTTCTTTGGTTTCATCAATCAACACAACATCAACAAGTAACATGTACCAAGGAATATCATCTTGAACCTGCTTTGTCAACTCTTCCATTACAAGAACAAATAGATATGGACTTAGTGTCGATCCTTGATGTACCTAAATGTGATAGAAAAAGTTGGTATCTCTCTTCCAGTAGTCCTAAACATTTGTAGTTGATTTATCATACATGTCTTTAGTCAACAATCTATTGGATTGGCACACCATTTTTCTCTAAAACCCTCCACAACACATGCTGGGTACTCGATCATAAGCCTTTTCCCAATCGATAAAAACATATGAAGATCTTTTTTGTTTTCTCTATACTTCTCCATAAACCTCCTTACTTGAAAAATCACATCTACTGTTGATCTCCCTAGCCTGAAGCCAAACTGGTTTTCAGATATTTGCGTTATTGATCTAAGCTTTTGTTCAATAATCCTCTCCCAAAGCTTCATAGTGTGACTCATCAACTTGATACCTCTATATCTATAGTTTGTGCAACTCCGAGCATCTCCTTTGTTCTTTTAGGTGGGGACTATAGAACTATTTCTCCACTCATCTGGCATTTTCTTGGTCTTCATGATCTTGTTAAAACAATTCATTAACCACAACTCCTTCATCCCCCATACTCTTCCATAATCAATAGGAATACTGTCTGGTCTGCATGCCTTTTTCATTTTCATTTTTTCAAAGCATTCTTGACCTCAGATAGTGAAACTCGCTATATGTAAGTGATACATCTTATATTTATGTCACTCAAGTCTCTTAACATTATTCAAAGTATCTCCATAAAAGAGATTGTGAAAGTAGTTTTTTCATTGGTTCTTGATATTATCATCCTTCACCAACACCTTACCATCTTCCTTTTTGATTATGGATTCCGTAAAGAAAAGAGCGTCTTGTACTTCTAGGGTCCGGTATTGTAACGACCCCGCTTCCCGGTAACCCCCAATTAAGAGTGATCAAGAGGTCAGAGGCGTTATCCCAATACAGGATCAGTGGTTTTGCAAATAATCAATAATAATTAATAAATTCTACAACAACTAAGCTTTAAATGGAATAAAAACTTTTCTTTTTTCATACCTTGCAAAATATAGGAGTTGGGAACTTTACCCAAATAAGATCTATCTATCTACAGTCCTCCAATTCTTTATTAAGCTTTATTCCATCAATGTCACTTTAAAGGAATATCCATTTTCTTGATAACCTAAAACGCCGACAAACAAAACGGCGGTCAATATAACGAATTATACTGGTATGTGGGGGAACCAATAATCTTGCATTTTATTTGTAACAACATATTGCAAGTAATTATGATTTAACAAAACAATCTTTACGTTTTAAATATGACTACTCAATCCTTACATACCCTAGCCTCTGTGCTGTCCCTACAGTGGACATGGATACTACCTCTCATATGGTAGATCTCAACTAACCCCCATGATCCTACCTTACAGGTAGATCAATACATAGGGTCGTGGAGTCGTATGGTCCTACCCAAGGGTGGACCAACACATCGACTCATGATAACATGATGATCCTACCTCGCGGGTAGACCATGTATAAGGTCATCTATCTCATCATCATCAGAGCTACAGAGGAGGACCAGGATCTGAGCTACTCATGCATGTATAATTATGGTGATAGCCATAGTCACTTTATAGTTGCATGAAATAAAAGTCAATCAAGCAGTTATTTCCAAGCAACCGATAAAACCTCAGGAATCGCTGTGAAACTAAAGCGATTTAACCATAAGCGTAACCACATACCTGTTTTGGAGATCTCAAAGAAGTAATATATCCAAATCCAACTAGATGTCCAATCAAGCAAGCCAATCAATCAATCAAGCAAACATTGATCCTGAAAACATGTATAACACCTAGTTGTTACCATCTCATCCCAAAAAACTCTTAATTGACTTGGGATACCTTTCCAAGGTTTCTAAGTCTATTAGGATTCATTAGGGATTCTTAGATCAATTCTTCAAACTTTATCCTTTTTAGGTATGTCAACAAAAACCCTAACATATCAAACTATCCTCATTAAGGATCTTTTATACTCAAATTGACTTTGGACAACATATCTCTGTCTTATTCATGGATTTGCACAATTAAAACCATTAAAAGTCATAATTATCAAAATTAGGGTTTCTAGGCCCATTAATGCCTATTCATGTACATAGAACCCTAACTTAAGGCAATTATGCAAAAAGATCATCTTTTTAGATATAATTCTTCCTTTTATCATCAACAGGTTAATATTTGCTCAAAACACTCAAAAGAACATTATTAGATCCAATTATCATCAATTCTTAGGGTTCTTCATAAATTAAACAATCAAAGATGATAACTTTATAATCTTTTCAAACTAGAAGCATATTTTTATCCTGATTATATTTTTATTGGATTCTACACATTTTTCTGATCAAAATTCATATATAGCATTATTTCATCCGAGTTACCAATCATTAGTTATGAATTTAACGAGATAATTACCTTCAGGCCAATACTAGAGCGCCACGTCAACTAATCTGGGTTCCTCGGCCTTTTCCACGCGTGTATTGCACAGCCAATGGCATGCGGCCATCTCATCGGCTCGCCCCAGCGAGGTTGAGTTAGAAATAGAGTTGAAAGACCGTTGTACCCTTTCCTTTCTACTTCGCGGATGAGGGCAGGAACGTAATTCCGCCCTTCCTCTTCTTCAACCTCGGCTCACGCTACTCTTCTCCTGAGCGCCACGATCGTGGTCAACCAGCGGGTTGACTCTCGCCTTCACTGCAGCCTCGGGCCAGGAGATCGCTCCTTTGGCTCCGCCAGCTGCCGGCAAACTCTCCGGCCCACTTCTCCACCTCCGCTAGCGCCCCCGGCTAGCTCGCCGAGCAAGACCTCTCCTGCCGGAAACATGACCTAAGTCTTCTCCTAGGGCGATGCCGTTCCCATGCAATACGATGGCCCAGATGGGCATCCTTCTTTGCGGAACCCCTAGGTGACTCTCGCATGGGGTCCCTAAGCCTTATATAGGCATGGACGAGCGTTCTAGGTAGATGATGAATAATCAATAATAGCTGCAGAAAATTTCATATAACAACAACACAATCATGAACAAGCCACATAACAATAGACGGATCCACATAGAAGCAAAATGAACACCATATAGTAACAAAAGGATCCATATATCAGTAGTATAAGTGGCATGAAGATCCATGTAGCATCATAACTGAATTCTTCTTCTTCTTTCTTCATCTCTCCTCCGTTTCTCCCCCTCACACCAACCACGGAGAAGATCAACGGTTGGGGTGGACAAAGACAAGTTCCAATCGATTTAGGAAATCAAACAAAAGAGTTGCAAGTGATGTAAAACCTCACATAATCAAAATGTGGACCATGGTGTGCGGATTATCCGAGGTAGCCATCTTAGCAACAATAGCATTTGAGCAGTGGCAGCGACAAATAAATGGTATTTGTAGCAGTAGCAAAAAAGAAAAACACAGCAACGCAATTGCAACAGCAGTAGAGGGCTTAAAGGCCAAACTATTCCAAACCAATAGCAGAAAAGAAGAGCACCTCAGCAAGGAAAACGTCAAAACTTCAAAAAATGTGCAGCAGTACATGCTGCTACAGTATCAGCGGCAACATAGAGGTTAGAAGATCAAACTCCAGCTCATTCCATAGAGATTTGATGGTTTGACAGCTAAGGTAGGAGATGCTCAAGACATAGATGACCTAAATGGAGCAGGTCCTAAGGAGAGGCAACACCTTGGTAGGCTGTAATCGAGCCGGAGATCAAGAGCAGGAACAAACCTGTACAGACGGCCAAAAAAAGATGCAATAACTTCTTCTCCAAGGCATGTGGAAGACTTCTCCCTATCCTAGAAGCCGCTAAGGTGTTGAGGAAGAGAAGGGGGGCACTGGAGGCTGGCAGAAACCATGAAGGAGAGGACGGGAAGCTCCTAAAATCCCGCCGTGCTACAGTAACGTACTGTAGCAGTACGTCAGATCTGAAGGAAAGGGCGCTCGGAGCAGCAGAAAATGAAAGAAGTGATATAGAGAAGCATGGGGCAACAATCTCCAGTCAAGTAGAAACAATAGGAGGAGCGTCAACAACAGAAAAAGAGAGGAAGGAGCAACAGATGCCATGGATTGATGAGTGGACAAGGCCTGTGGGCGGCCAAGAATGAAGAAGGGGCCGCCCGCTGGCTACTGCTCTTTTTTTTCTTTTTACTTGACGGCTAGGGTTTCAGATCTCTGCTCTGATACCAAATTAGAGAATAAAAGACGGCTACAAGTTGTATTAGATAGGAGAAACCCTGCTCCTATAAATAGGAGAACAGGGAAGCGTACATGACATAAGACAACCCTAATGGGCCAAGACACTTAGGCCCATATTACAAACTAATAATAAAACACTAACTAAATAACTCTCAACAGGCATCCTTCTTTGCGGAACCCCCAGGTGACTCTCGCACGGGGTCCCCAAGCCTTATATAGGCATGGGCGAGCGGGGTCCTCCGTCTGTAGGCCTGTCTCTCCGACAAAATCGGGGAAAGTCCCGATCTGTTCTAGAACAGTTAAAATCACGGTTGCCCGAGTTCGAATCTATCTCCCCAACTCGATGGGAGAGTTTAATTCTTTCCATATTGATCAGGGAGAGAGGGGATCGGAGAAGGAAAGGAGACTTACTGTTTCGGATTTGCCTCAAATGTTCAGAGGTAGAAGATGACTTACCGACCATCGATCTGTGATCCAAGGGCAACTAACATGTGCGCTACATACAAGGTCTTAGAAAATCTTTTTCCAAAAAGGAAAATATGTGTGACATTTAATACATTGCCCCAAAATCCTTTTCACTTTAGGGGTTTTTACAAAAATCATAACTCTCTCCTCGATTATCTATTTTCATCCAAATTTTAGAAGAAAGTCCATGATGACCTAAACTACTTCTGTGCCAGGTTTGGGACTAAAACTCGAAAGTGTGAGAGACTTTTCTTCATATGCAAGTTATTACTTATTAAGGCATATTTTATGCATATTTTCTCTCTCCTCTTCTTTTATATCATTTATTTGGACTCCTTTTAACATTAGAAACCATGTGGACTCGAAATCTCATCCATGATGATTCCATTATCCATATTTCCACATATTTCTTATCTTTTCCTCATTATCTTAAATTTCCTTCTTAATAATGTATTATTTGATTTCTTCTTTTTCTTTTAATCATATTGGACTCATTATAATCTTATGATCCACGAAATCACATGCACAAAGGAAATATTGCAAAGGGAATCCGTATAATTCATACAATTCCCATAATAATACATTTATTAGGAAAATTGCATTTCCAACCATATGAACCCAAAAATTGGGGTTGTAACATCCTTCCCTCTTATAGGAATTTTGCCCTCAAAATTCCACCCATCATACAAACATTCAGGATAAGACTTTTCCATGTCCATCATAAGCTCCCATGTGGCTTCATCCTCTCCATGGTGCTTCCAAAGAACCTTTATCATCTTATATTCTTACATCTGAGTTCTTTCACCTTAGTATCTAGAATCTTCACAGGTGACTCAGGATATTTCAGCCTCCCTCAGGAGCTCACTAGGTTCATTGCTCAGCACATGGCTCGGGTACATCACATAGTGCTCTAGATCAGACATATGGAACACATCATGCATCATATTATCTTGAGGGGTAAGGCTGTACATAAGCAACTCCACCAATCCATCTCAAATGGACCCATGTATCGGGGACTCAGCTTCCTCATCTATAGCTCAGAGGGGTCGGGTTTTCATAACACATGTTTACCCACAATGAACTGCATGTCAGTCTACTTCGCATTGGCTCACGACTCCTGTCGATCCTGGGCTTTATCAGCCATTGCTCGATCAAAGCGACTTCATCTGCACACACTGTGATTTCTCTGACCTTCACAAGGTCCTCTCACTGACATCATCCAAGTGAAGTGGTGATTGACACATCCTCCCTTACAGAGCTTCATACATCCCAATACTGGCCATGGTGGCTATCATAACAAGCAAACTCTGCTAGGGGCAGGAACTGCTCCCATAAATCACCCTGAACGAGCACGCATGCTTTCATCAATTCCTCTTAAGTCTGGATCATACTCTCTCGACTATCCATCAATCAGGGGTGATATGTTGTACTCAACTTCAATCTAGCATTGAGTTCTTCATGTACCTACTTCCACCACATGGAAGTGAACTTAAGGTCATACTCAAGATATTGAACTCGAATCACGGTGTAGTTGAACTATCTCTCTCTCATATATATAGTTCAACCAAAACTGTCATACTGACAGTGCTCGCTCTTAGGCAAGAGATTAGGTCAACTTGGTAAGGCGATCTACCATAACCCATATTGCATCATGACCACTCTTGGTCTATGGGAGACCCACCACAATGTCTATGGTATTGTACTCCCATTCCCTCTTGGGGACTCTTCATTATCCGTAGCAACTCACTGGGTTACTGATGTTCAGCCTTCAACCTCTGGCATGCATGGAAACTGGCCTCATGCAACTCTATATACTTTTTCATCTCAGGTCTTCATAGTACTGTTGTAAACCTCAACTACCTTAGTAGTACCACGGTGTATGGTGTACGTAAAATCATGAACGACTTGAATAACATGATTCCTCAAGGGTGACTCCTCAGTAACCCTAAAACACTCTAGTGGGTTTCACCACCATCTTTTCCTGAGAGGTGTATTTGAGGTTCTTACAACAGTCATTCTATCTCATCAAGCTCTGGGCTAGCTAACTGGGCAACCACCAACTTAACCAACGGGTCTGGTTGTATCTGGATGTTAGCCACATAGGTCTAGTCTTCTAACGATTACATGGTTCACCTAGCAACCTTTTTCAGCTCTCTATCGGCTAGACAAGGCAACTGTACACCTGACTGTATCTCGACAAAGAGTATCGGTTACCACATCAATTTCCTTATTTGCTAGGTGATGGTGTAAACATAACCCTTCATATACTCCACTCATCACCCTCATCTCGGGTTTAAGTCTAATTGAGCCAAGAAAACTTCGAGCTCATCATCTCGATTACCATACCCAAGATGTAACTCTTAGGATCCAAACTGCTCTTGACAAGAACGTCCTCATATGATAATTACCTTTGTTCTCTTCGTGTTTCCAAACCACATATCCAACGTACTCTCAAAAGGTGTGGTACTTCCTCTATCCTCAAACATAGTAGAAGGGTTTCAACTCGTATCACCTTTATCCTCAATATGGCACGCGTTTTGTCCAGTCTCTCAAACCCATAACAAGATGAAATAAGCATTTGACTGCAGTCCAAATACAAAGTTCAACCTGTTCCAAGAGTAGAGATGGTGCATCACACATCGCCATCACACTTTCCAATCTAAGTTGAAACATACATCACATGACTTCTCATCATGAACACCTCCATTATGGATCTACACCTATGGGAAGACTTTTCCCATCACCTCTGGATCTTAACATATTTCTTTTATGTACATTCCTTAGTTGTTACCTCAAGGTCTCTAGGGTGCTGACACTTTTGGGGTGATCTGACCCTTATGCATCTAGGGAGTGCCTCTCACTTTTACCCCTTAGGCCTCATGAACTCATGAAGGTGGCCAACCTCATAACCCATGGGCCTCAGACAAATGTAGCTGTTATCTCCCGACCCTATGGTCTTGTGCATTCAGAGTACAGACAACTCCTACTCTCATCGGTCTTATCCCTACTTGACCTTAGTGTTGACTTAGAATTCTACTGTAGCTCATGGTTTCTGTGTTGATACTCAAGCACATCTCATCCTTGAATCCTCACCCGAATCTCCATCCTCTCTCTGGGCATACAGGGCTAACTTTGCATCCCATATAGGAATCATGGCAACCTACCTACCTTGGTCTAGCCCCATATAGGTTACCTCCATGGCAACATATCTTCCTGCCCCTTAGAGATGGTCACACATGGGTCCATAGATTCATGCTCACACCATGTGCTCGTACACTTAGCTCATAAAGCTCTTATCAGAGACCTCTTTAGGTTACCTCAAACCTAAACAAAAGCTGGTACTCATCCTACAGAAGGGTCCCTCCCCAGGATGGGAGAAAACTATCTCTTGATAGTAACCAAGGTCACAAACGTCCTTACCTCCAAGGTTTACATCATCATGTGCATGCTTAGCCATATCATGCTACTTATACACGTAGCCAACTAGAAGACAACCTACTAAGCCATTATGAGTTCCTTGTATGTCACACTTGTTTCTTATTCCTCTATATTGGACCAATATCATACATGCATATGTCACCCAGCTATGACAATAGTTCATCAAACATATACCTTTGTTCATGTGGGGTTTCCTTTTGCACTAAAACATGAGGGGGTGCCATACTCAAATATAATGAACTCAAACAGCCTCGTGAGCATCATGTACACCAGATACTACTACTTCCCTTCTTTGGTCTAGGAACCCCAGGTTCATCTCATGCACTAGCTAGCTAACTGCATGCTCAGCTGTTCAACCATGAACCAAACCTATACCAGATAGGGCGTATACTTCTTAACACTCTTCCACGTGAACAACCCTTTAGAGTCCTACACCAGGACAACGAACTGGGTGCGAGGCCTCACAACTTGCTATCGCACCATACCTCTTTAGGGTCTACGAAACTCTCCTTCCTACACCTAAAAGATAGGCACTTATAACATATGTACATTGGTTCAAGAAGCCTCTTTCTCTCTTCACTAGGGTTTGGTTCCTCTAAAGGCATCCAAGGTACGACAAGCCTCCAAGGATCATGCATGAGGCAACCATATACATCTACTCAGGGTCGTCCATTCCAGGTCATATAATACCCAACTTCTCTTGATTCCTCATGGAGTCAAGGCCACCAACCTTCTTCATCGGGTCTCACTCTTTCTCTCTAGGGCTAACCCTACAACTGGGCCTACCACTGGAGGTTCTTTCACCAAAGATGGGTCAAGCTCATAAGGGTACACGTCTATCCCTACTTGGGTGAAGCGTACTATCAAAGCTTGTATCCAGTCAAGATCATCCAAAGCTCTTTGCATGCCCATCTCATAAACTACTAGGCACAACCTATCTGGCTTAGGTATAAAACCTGCTGCCAGCCTTGATACCACTCTCTTCTATGTAGGTACATACCTCTTTTCTTCACATATATCCCTGTCAGGGTTCCTATATGGTCGCTACTAACCTTCTCAATGAGGGAGCGATCTCTCACCCTCAACAGGAACGACCGCCCAAGGTCGGGTCACCCAAAAGGCACCACGGTCAAACAACCATACATGGATCACGTTTCTCATGGATAATCATGCATGTCTAACCCGCTTACGTGCATGTATGGTCAACTATGATATCCAACTCATTGTGTCTTCTCTTTCTCCATCCACCGCTTAGGGTTAGGGTTAGCATCGTCCTCAGAGGATGCGTCATGTCTCCTCCTCTTCCTGAAGGCTTCTTCCTCCAAGGCAAACTCTCTCCTCATCCTCCTACAAGAAGGTCTAACCTCAGGGCTCTCCTGAGGGCACAACAACACATGCCATGCAACTTAAGCATGTACTAATTTTTAGTTTATGCTTAAACTATTAAAACTTATGTCCATGACATCTTGTTTACATGTTTTTTATTATTTGGTGGAGGATTCCTTAATCCTTATCATTCTTAATCCCAAAACTTAGGAGGGTAGTGGAGGGAGAGAAACCCTAATCTCTTAAAGTTATTCAATGAACGGGGTACAGAAGGGACGAAGATAGATGAGAGAAAACCTAGAGGTATTTTATTTCGAGTCAAATCTTCTGATTTTGGCCAGTCAATCACACAACATCCGGGAGTCCTCGTATACCGACTAGCGGGGCGGAGGAAAATCTTGCCAGCCCTCGGATCGTGATCCCTTTCTAGACACCTCCATCATCGAAAAATCCTCTAATAACTCCCTTGGGTTCTAAAGAGTTTGTAAAATTTAATAATTATTAGAGATTGAATGGAAAACCATCGCTCTGATATCAAATGTAATGACCCCGCTTCCCGGTAACCCCCAACCCAATTAAGGGAGACCAAGAGGTCAGAGGCGTTATCCCAATACATGGTCAGTGGTTTTGCAAATAATCAACAATAATTAATAAATTCTACAACAACTAAGCTTTAAATGGAATAAAAACTTTTCTTTTCTCATACCTTGCAAAATATAGGAGTTGGGAACTTTACCCAAATAAGATCTATCTATCTACAATCCTCCGATTCTTTATTAAGCTTTATTCCATCAATGTCACTTTAAAAGAATATCCATTTTCTTGATAACCAAAAACGCCGACAAACAAAACGGCAGTCAGTATAACGAATTATATTGGTATGTGGGGGAACCAATAATCTTGCATTTTATCGTAACAACATATTGCAAACAATTATGATTTAACAAAACAATCTTTACGTTTTAAACATGACTACTCAATCCTTACATACCCTAGCCTCTGTGCTGTCCCTACAGTGGACATGGATACTACCTCTCATATGGTAGATCTCAACTAACCCCCATGATCCTACCTTACAGGTAGATCAATACATAGGGTCGTGGAGTCGTATGGTCCTACCCAAGGGTAGACCAACACATCGACTCATGATAACCTGATGATCCTACCTCGTGGGTAGACCATGTACTAGGTCATCTATCTCATCATCATCAGAAGTACAGAGGAGGACCAGGATCTGAGCTAGTCATGCATGTATAATTATGGTGATAGCCATAGTCACTTTATAGTTGCATGAAATAAAAGTCAATCAAGCAATTATTTCCAAGCAACCGATAAAACCTCGGGAATCGCTGTGAAACTAAAGCAATTTAACCATAAGCGTAACCACATACCTGTTTTGGAGATCTCAAAGAAGCAATATATCCAAATCCAACTAGATGTCCAATCAAGCAAGCCAATCAATCAATCAAGCAAACATTGATCCTGAAAACATGTATAACACCTAGTTGTTACCATCTCATCCCAAAGAACTCTTAATTGACTTGGGATACCTTTCCAAGGTTTCCAAGTCTATTAGGATTCATTAGGGATTCTTAGATCAATTCTTCAAACTTTATCATTTTTAGGTATGTCAACAAAAATCCTAACACATCAAACTATCCTCATTAAGGATCTTTTATACTCAAATTGGCTTTGGACAACATATCTCTGTCTTATTCATGGATTTGCACAATTAAAACCATTAAAAGTCATAATTATCAAAATTAGGGTTTCTAGGCCCATTAATGCCTATTCATGTACATGGAACCCTAACTTAAGCCAATTATGCAAAAAGATCATCTTTTTAGATATAATTCTTCCTTTTATCATCAACATGTTAATATTTGCTCAAAACACTCAAAGAACATTATTAGATCCAACTATCATCAATTCTTAGGGTTCTTCATAAATTAAACAATCAAAGATGATAACTTTATAATCTTTTCAAACTAGAAGCATATTTTTATGTTGATTATATTTTTATTGGATTCTACACATTTTTCTGATCAAAATTCATATATAGCATTATTTCATCCGAGTTACCAATCGTTAGTTATGAATTTAACGAGATAATTACCTTCAGGCCAATACTAGAGCACCACGTCAACTAATCTGGGTTCCTCGACCTTTTCCACGCGTGTATTGCACAACCAATGGCATGCGACCATCTCATCGGCTTGCCCCAACGAGGTTGAGTTAGAAATAGAGTTGAAAGACCGTTGTACCCTTTCCTTTCTACTTCGCGGATGAGGACATGAACGTAATTCCGCCCTTCCTCTTCTTCAACCTCGGCTCACGCTACTCTTCTCCTGAGCGCCACGATCGTGGTCAACCGGCGGGTTGACTCTCGCCTTCACTGCAGCCTCGGGCCAGGAGATCGCTCCTTTGGCTCCGCCAGCTGCCGGCAAACTCTCCGACCCACTTCTCCACCTCCGCTAGCGCCCCCGGCTAGCTCGCCGAGCAAGACCTCTCTTGTCGGAAACAGGGCAGAAGTCTTCTCCTAGGGCGATGCCGTTCCCAGGCAATACAATGGCCCAGATGGGCATCCTTCTTTGCGGAACCCCCAGGTGACTCTCGCACGGGGTCCCTAAGCCTTATATAGGCATGGGCGAGCTGGGTCCTCCGTCCGTATTCCTGTCTCTCCGATAAAATTGGGGAAAGTCCCGACCTGTTCTAGAACAGTTAAAATCACGGTTCCTTGAGTTCAAATCTATCTCCCCAACTCGATGGGAGAGTTTAATTCTTTCCATATTGATCAGGGAGAGAGGGGATTGGAGAAGGAAAGGAGACTTACTGTTTCAGATTTGCCTTAAATGTTCAGAGGTAGAAGATGGCTTACTGGCCATCGATCTGTGATCCAAGGGCTACCAACACGTGCGCTACATACAAGGTCTGCGAAAATCTTTTTCCAAAAAGGAAAATACGTGTGACATTTAATACATTGCCCCAAAATCCTTTTCACTTTAGGTTTTTTTTACAAAAATCATAACTTTCTCCTCGATTATCCTTTTTCATCCAAATTTTAGAGGAAAGTTCATGATGACCTAAACTACTTGTGTGCCAAGTTTGGGACTAAAACTCAAAAGTGTGAGAGACTTTTCTTCATATGCAAGTTATTACTTATTAAGGCATATTTTATGCATATTTTCTCTCTCCTCTTCTTTTATATCATTTATTTGGACTCCTTTTAACATTAGAAACCATGTGGACTCGAAATCTCATCCATGATGATTCCATTATCCATATTTCCACATATTTCTTATCTTTTCCTCATTATCTTAAATTTCCTTCTTAATAATGCATTATTTGATTTCTTGTTTTTCTTTTAATCATATTGGACTCATTAACATCTTATGATCCACAAAATCACATGCACAAAGGAAATATTGCAAAGGGAATCCGTATAATTCATACAATTCCCATAATCATACATTTATTAGGAAAATTGCATTTCCAACCATATGAACCCAAAAATTGGGGTTGTAACAGGTATAGTCATGGAGAGAAGAGTACGCTCGCAGGAGCCCAGAGCCTGAAAAGTCCTGTGGGATTGCCCACGTCTAACCTTGAGGAAAAGCCTATCTTTGCTGCTTGCTTAATGCTTCCCCGGAGCATGGGAAGTGCAGAAAACACAGTCCCATCTATTTATGGAATTGAATAGTGACTGTTAGAGAGTCCGTTTATTAGTTATTTATATTGTCCTTGTAATATGGGCCTCACTGTGTCTTGGCCCATTAGGGTTTAGTTAAGTCTGTATGCTTCCCTGTTCTCCTATTTATAGGAGCAAGGTTTCTCCTATCTAATACAACGATTTGCTTTCTTTTATTATTTGACATGGTATCAGAGCAGCCGTCCTAGGGACCAAAACCCTACGTGAGAGAGAGCAAGAAAAGTAGAAGCACCCCCCTTGCGGGCGGCCGCCGCCCTTGGCGGTGCTTGCTGCCCGCAGGGAATTCCCATCATTCCAAATCAGTTTGGTTCTCTTCGAGCTTCCGCAATTGTCTTCCACATCAAAGTCATAGGGGAAACCCGAGGAGAGCCATCAATCCCTCCAAGGAAGTTTTCTTGAGGTCTACAATCATGTGGAATAACAGCAGCTTGGAGTTTATCATTCGCCGCTACAGTGTCGTACTGTAGCACGGCGGCCATTATAGTGGCTGCTGCTCCCACACCGGTTTATATTAGGTCATGCCCTTCTGGGATGACCTTTCCCTTGGTTGTAGCTGCCATATGGTGCTTGCGATTAGCTGCTATGTCCCTCTTTCTTCTTCAAATCAGCAAGAGTATGGGCTGCTGTCAACCGCCTCTTATTACAGCAGATTACGCTTCAACAAACAAGGTGCAGAGGACTGTTTCCCCCCTTAAATCTGATCAAAAGGGGGAGCCCCGGACCCTGCTACGTTGCCCACAAAGATCCATAGAACTATAGAATGAAATTCTTCTTCTTCATCTCATATTTTCTCTATTTCTTCTCTATTTTGGCAAAAAAAAAGGGGAGGGGAGTGTTAGAGAGTCCGTTTATTAGTTATTTATATTGTCCTTGTAATATGGGCCTCATTGTGTCTTGGCCCATTAGGGTTTAGTTAAGTCTGTATGCTTCCCTGTTCTCCTATTTATAGGAGCAGGATTTCTCCTATCTAATACAACGATTTGCCTTCTTTTATTATTTGACAGTGACTTATATTCAATAGCAGGGGATTCTCTAGCAGCTCCAAGAGCTAATAAGGCATTGAACATATATTATGAGCGATGTTTCAGGGGGCTGGTTGCTCGGTTACATGCATGCTAATGGGACAAGTATGCTTCCCATTGTGGTTTACCTCGATGCATCTTACTTGAATCAAGCTGTTCCTTTCCTTTCTCTTATGCTGGCCATTTAATGTATCAAATTGAATATCCTCTAATTTCTTTCACAACTGTCTATAGATTTTGTTTGGTATAGGATGCAGACAACCACTTTCCTTAGTTCCGTTCCATTCCACACCCACCATTCATAAGGACCAACTTCATTATGGCCAACAACTTCATTAGGATGGCCAAAACATCTTGTGCCTTAGTGAAACTGTCATAACTGCAAAAATTCAAGAAACACTACACCTAGATGGAACATTTGGTAGTACACGAATTCAAATACGTACAAGTATCCAAATATATGCCTAATCTAGTACTATCATGCGTTTTTGTGTGTATGTAACCAATTTGTTAGCTCTATCCCTCACAACCAGTGTATTGAAAAATGGGCTGAGCGGCCGCTTCAGCGGCCCAGCCCATCAACCGATTAATTCTAAATGCATTTTCAGCAATATTAATTAATAAACGAAATACAAAATATACATACTCTGATGAACTGTCTTTTTATGTATGAGGTCATATTATTGTTTGGTAGATTTATTTTCTACTAAACTCAAATGAAACAACTAATTATAATAATTATTCTACTATTACGAGTCATAAACTAAAAATTATTGTAATCATAATTATTAGTGTAGTATTTAGGTAATATTGAAGTAGATCTAGGGTTCTGGGGATATTTGCCACTTGAACTCGTTTTCTTAGGTGAAAGTAGAAGAAAGTATAAGATGTAGAGGTTGGGATGACGGACAATGGAATAAAACACTTAAAATTACCTTTGTTTAGGCTGATTTGAGCACAATCGCTAAAATATCCCAACTTCTCCTCTTTCCTCCATCCAATCAGGAGCAGCAGACTGAGGCTCTCAAGTCTCAGTATACTGGTCGGTATGCCACCCGTTTCACTCAGTTTTGATAGTAACTGGTGCATTTTGCATAGAAGCCCCTGAAATTTGAAAAAAATGGCGGTATACCCATCAATATATTGAAAATTGCGAGTCTACCAAAACACACACCTAATTTCATATCCCTCCCACCGAAATCGGCATTTTGGTCGAAATTATTCAAAGAGATATCCTTTCTAGCGCTAGACAATTTAAACGTCTGATTGCTATAGAGATGAGGCTGGCAGATCTTCTGCCGTCGAGTACAACTGTACACATCCTAGTGCCTAAATACTCGCAGGTTTAAAGAATGCTGCATATAATAGGCAGGATACTTCTGTTAGTTTAGTGAGGATGGGATTTAAGTGATGGGTTCTTACTTTTAATCCCTAAAAGTGATCCTTTTACTGCTACATTTCTGTAGAGCTAATAGCATTATTCTTTGATTTTGCACAGTAAAGGGGATGCAGCTGGTCAGGGAATTGGAGCAAGATTTGAAGGTTGCAAATGTTATTTGCATGGTAAGCTCTTGACATGTAGTTGTTCACCTGTATTTATGAAAATGTTTCTATTTTTTCTGGGGTGAAAATGTTTACACTTCAATGACCTTATCATGATTTCTAATATATATATATTTCATTATTCTCTCCATTAAATAAACTAATATAATGCTTGCAATTTCGTTTATGCAGAATGGTCGAAGGCACTTAACATCCTCAATGAACGAGGTGTCAAGGGATCTGGTCGTTCACTCAAGTGCAAAAACGAAACAAGACCTTTTGGTAATTTCCTTGCAATGAAAAAGGACAGTGACATTTGTTCATGTTCTCACCTAGTTCTCTCTGATAGATTAGCAATAATAACATGCGCTATATTTCTCTTATACAAAAAGCAGAAACATAGTAGTAAACCCTGTGGTGCAATACAATGAATAATTAAGAGCCAGAGTAAAGAAAAGTTGTCTATGAGATGACTTTATTGAGTTGCAAGCCATATCAAATATAATAGTGGCTTTCTGTGAAGAGATGGAAGGAGAAAGGGTGTCAAGGAATGCGATTGAGATGGTGGTCCACAAATGCAAAATATGAGATGCCTTCTCTTTGTTGTGAGCTTATTTCTAAGCACTTAAAAAGGCACAGAATATTTTTTGAACAGAAAATCTGACATTGGTACTAGAGCCCCTGAAGAAAAAAACTCCTACCATATCATGGTAATGCTAACAAGCTATATCCCCAAAAAAGGGTAACAGTATCATCTGCTAAGTCTCAATTGGAATCATGCAGGGTATCTACTGTGCATGGTGGATTTTCTGGGAGAACTTGTTAACTCTGCTTAAATTGTTAATATTCTACACATCTGTTAGAGATCTTGGTTTCAAAAATCTGTTAGTTATTACATGTATAACTGAAAACCTGTAAACTTAGTCTCTTTCAGGGCCGGTGAAGAAAATTTTAATGCTATACACTTGCTGATAAATAATGTGGTTGCTGTTGCAGGATCTGCTTCCTATTCTTGCAGAGCTTCATCATGCTTCAGATATGCGGATGGAACTTGAGATCTTAGTAGAAGAAGGGAACTACTTTAGGGTTTGTTTTCTTTTTCTTGTCTGGTTCCGTGGCAATTTTTGAAACTTCTTTTTGCTTCACTGATTCATAAATTCTTTTACGTTCCTTTTTCTTTACAGGCATTTCAAGTATTTTCGGAGTACTTGCAGGTGCTTGATAGTCTATCTGGACTCTCAGCAATACAAGAAATGAGCCAAGGTGTAGAGGTGAGTTATTTTCAATGCACGGTTTTTTATTGTTTGTTCCGAATTTCCGTCAAAGTTTGTGCTTGGTTTCATTATTGTTCAAAATAGTATTTTGATTCTGAGTTGTTGAATTTTATTGATTTTCTCGTGGAGCTTAATATCCACCCTTTTTGTTTTGAACATCCTGATTTTCAAGCATCAGGGACAGTACGATATTGCTGTAGTTAACGTTCCCACTCAAGGCAATAAATTGATTTCAATTGAAGTGAAATTGCATTATTGATATGTATTCGGATCAAGCCATCCGTATATGGTTTGACATGATTTGTATTTGACTACATCCTTATACATAAATTTTAAGGTCATGTACACTTCCAGCTGCATTTTTCTGCACTAGTAGAACTGAGTCGTGTGAATTATTTGCATTGCACGCTTGCAGGACTGGCTATCTAAGACTCTACAGAAGCTCGATTCACTTTTATTCGGTGTTTGCCAAAGTTTCAATGATGTGAACTATCTAACGGTAGGTATCTAAGAAAAAGCATGTTTCCATGTTTTTGTTTAGATTTGCTTTTTCTCACTATCATCTTCTTCATTTTCCCTCTTTATTGATACTATGTGTTCCTGCTTTGTTGGCTGCGGCATAATTGAGTTGTTGCTCCTATTAGCATTTAAACTTCATATTTATTTCAGAAGTTTCATGTCCACCATGTATTACTTACATTCAACCAACAAAAAAAACTGTCTAGTGAAGCCGTATTAGGAAGTCTCAAGTCCATCATGCGTTCCTTACATTCAACCTACCAATTTATCTAGTCAAGCATAGTTGGGTTTGTCGGGAGGCCGAGCTCAACTCCACTCGCTTGATGGGCATAGTAGGACTGTGTGTATTATTCTTTATTATCTATAATTACATGAAGGCATACATGCTTTTCAGTGGTGCCTTGGCAAGGACAACAAATGGTTATGGTGTAGCAGTCGAGTAGTAGAGATTACTTGTCGTGAACCGTGCTTAATATTCATCGAAGTCCGAGAATCCTGCAAAACAAAGCCAGTAGTAGAGCCAAAATTGCATAACAAGTACAACTTAGGGAGTCAAGTATTCGCACGAGACATCGAGTTAAATGGAAAATTGAGAAATATGCATATCGTAGGTGGAGTGTGGATGTTAAAAAAACACCACCACAATGTTTAACGGTTTGATGGTACCATATGCAAAGTGACAGATGAATGGGGAACGATGTATCAAAAGATGTTATAATGTGTTGCATACTGGTCATGTGCTGGGTGGCTCTAGAGTCCACAATCCATCCGGAGTGTGCAACGAGCATTGAGGTGCCTACATTACCAGAGCAGGAAGCAACAAAAGTAGCAGATGAAGATGTTGTCTGCATGATGGACAAGCCTCCAGATGAGGCCTACTGGGAGGCTTGAACAAGAAGTTCAAACTTTTGACCTCAAGGAGATGCAGGATGACGCTTCTTGGGATGGTGCTTGAGTGAGATGTGCAGGGCCATGGACTCGATCCTGTCCATGCTTTTGATATAACATTTGTCCTTTGTGCTTCCTAGCTCTAGCAGAAGTTTTACATTGGGCTAGGTGCTCATCTACGGCCTTGGCCTCAAACAACAACAACAACAGTCACATGTGCCTCATTATGCTGAATGTTAGTTGGCAATACATCTGAATTAAGACAAGCAACCATATGCATCATCCAGAGGAGGCTTGTCAGCATTGAGGATGATACTACGAATTAGAACGAACTCGGGGTGTAAGCAATGGAGGGACTTGGCAGGTCATCTCGTCTTTGGCTTGAGACTCCACAAAAACGGGTGAGAAGAAGTTGAGTTGATGTCTCAAAGATTGAACTGTCTCAAAGAGGCCTCCCGAGATTTCTTGCCTTGTGTTGTAGAATTTTTCTTTTCTCACAAGTTGTACTGGCAAAGGGCGTTGGATTCCTACATGTGGAACTTTTTTGCAGCGTCCTAGATGTCCTTTGTGTGAAAAATAAGATTGGATTGAATGCAATGGGATGAATACAAGACTGGACACCCTCTCCTTTATATAGGAGAGGGGAGACACCCTAAGACTTAGGACACAAGTAATCTAAACGGGCTGAAATACAAAAGTCCAATAACTAATTAACCTATGAACTAAATAGGCTAATATAGACTCTCTAACACTCCCCCTCAAGCTGGAGCATGGGTGAAACACATGTCCAAAGCTTGGAGGTTACAAGACTCGATAAAACGATAAAAGAAATGATAAATGAAAGATAAAAGATAAATATCACTCCCCATATAAAAGATGGATACTCCCCCTTAAACAAAACTCCCCCTAAATCATATGATGGCGCCCCTTTTCTTTGAAATTGTATTCTGCAGGATGGACATCCTCGAGCTCTGATGAAGGTCTTTTGGAGTGCATCTAGAATGAAGAGCATCTGAAGAATGGAACTTGAATACTGCAGCAGGTAATTCGCCACTTGGAGCAGACAATCATCAATACCACGACTACGACAACTTCATTGGAATCATGGTTTTAAAAAACCCGCCTCGAGGCGAGGCGGCCTCCGGTACGCCTCGAGCCTTAAGCCTCAATCTGCCAGTGAGAGGCGTGCGCCTCAGTAAGTGAGAGGCGTATCGTGGTGCTCGAGGCGTTTCCGAGGCGTAAGCCTCAGACTGTACCTCTAAAAAAAGTTTTTTTTTAAACTATTTTGGGCTTGATAGGGGCCAAACTAACCCAGATCTGTATATATATGTATGTGCATACGTATATATGTGTGTTTATGTCTATTTACAACTATAGATATGTTATATATTTACATCATTGTATGTTGCATGTATGTACACATACTTGTGTGTGTGTGTATATACATGTGTGTATGCTTATAACTTTGTATGTACAAATCTGTATCTATATATGTGTGTGTGTTTGTAATAGTGTGTATATGTATAAAAATGATAGTAAATAGGTTTCTGTTTTTATATATGTATATATGACAATATGTGTGTATCTATATAGTATACACACACACATACATATATATATATATATATATATATATATATATATATATATATATATATATATATATATATATATATATATATATATATATATATATGTACTTATATGTACATATGAACCCCCCCCATCCCCCCAACACACACACACACACACTATGGAAAGGGATACACACATGATATGGGTGGGTGGGAAAGAAATTGGTGGATTTGAGAGGATTTTGTGATATATGGAGATGTGTAATATGTGGAGAATGAAAATGATAATCAGAGAGAATATGCTAAATGGGTCAATGTAAGATCCGGGTAGAAAAATTAAATGGATCTAGTCCCGGCCCGAAAAATCCAATTAGGCCAAAACTTGGATCTGATTAGCAAAGATATGACGGATTTACGATCCGAATAGGCATAATGAATATGGGGGGAATTAATAACTGGGAGTAGACATAGATGAGAGGTGATGGTGGAGTGATGTAGCCGGGAAGGTGATGAAGAACATCAGCTTGCGGGATGTAGCAAAAAAAAGGTCAGATTATGCCACTCAGTTGATGTAGCACTTGGTCGTAACAGAGGAGATGACAAATGGACTCCTGCACGGCTCCGGAGATATTGCATGCCAGGAGGATGCATGCGGAGCCAAGGGCGGAGCCTCTCTACAAGCGACAATGAAGGTTGATGCTGAGGACGTCAGGAGATGGTCTGTGCAGAACTCGGTAGTACTGAGATCTTTCTGGACGGCGGGTAGCAGGTTGGCGGCGGTTGATTGCTGCTTGATGGCGACGATGACTGCTGCTTCTGCGGTTGGCGACGCTTATGCTGTTGCTGCTGGCGGCGACACTGATTGCGTGAGATAGAGGCGTGGTGGCAGCTCTATCTGTTGCTGGTGGCGGTGGCTCTGTCTGTTGCTGGTGGCGGCGTTTGCACGAGAAGGATGATGATGGCGCCGGGAAGGTGATGGTGCCGACACACGGAAAGAAAACTAGATCGTTTGAGAAAGAGAAGGATATGCTATGGAGGCTGGGAGATGCCTAGCGGCCAGCCAGCCTAAGCCATAGCAACAGCGACGGCCGCCCGCAGGTGGGGGCTCTTCCCCTCAATTGCTCTCTGGAAAAAACGAGCGGCGGCGGCTAGGGCTGCGTGCACGTCGGAAAGGAGAGGGAGGAGGGGCGGCGGCTAGGTTTCCCTCAGGAGCGAACACGCTCTATTCACGCAGGAATTACTGTTCACGCAACGTACTGTTCACCGCCAGAGTTACTGTTCACACCGTCATTACTGTTCACGCCGCCGTTTTTGTTCACCACTTTGTTACCATATGAAAAATAAGATTGGATTGAATGCAATGGGATGAATACAAGACTGGACACCCTCTCTTTTATATAGGAGAGGGAGACACCCTAAGACTTAGGACACAAGTAATCTATACAGGCTGAAATACAAAAGCCCAATAACTAATTAACCTATTAACTAAATAGGCTAATATAGACTCTCTAACACTTTGCTTTGCAGTATAACATGTACTTGGTAGCAATTGTAGGCTATGATATTCCATAGCCAATAAACAATGCTATTTTCTTGGCACTAGATGTCAACGTCTTCTGCAACTCTGGTAATGTGAGCTTATTCTTGGACTCAAGAAAGTATATGTGGCATTCGTCTATAACATGTAGTTGTACCCATTAACTTTGATGACAGAGATAGTAGGCGGATCACTGTTATAGTCTTATAGATCACAGAAGGAGTCTTATCTCTTTCCATTATAAAAGCGAGTCAGGTACCTGGAAAGAGAGCATGATATTGATGTATCACACACTACTGAAAAGTGATACACAATAGCAAGAAACAAGCTCTACCAAAAGAAACATGGTAGGAAAGGAAGACAAATGCTACTAGAACAAGCACGATAGGAAAAAAAAAGCTCTGCCAAAATGATAATATGGTAGGAAAAAATCCATATAACTGGAAAGGTACACTATGATTTGGGAGAAAACAAAATTCCCGATCAGGAAGATCACCCACCAATGCCTTAGAGATTGCATGAGGGGAAATATGTAACTACGGAAAAGGACTGCTTATACATGCATGTTTATAGATTTATCTTGGCATGGTTTATTACTGTTTGGAGAATACAATGATTGAATGATGGGAGCGTATGCGCTGAAATACACCTAGAAGGGGTGAAGGCAGCCTTCAAGTGGAGTTGTGGAAGGATCCAAACACCACCTTAAAATCACAACACATTGTCAGTGTGAAGCAATCACAACTATTGGCTTGCTTGGTCATGAGAAAAGCAATTACAAGATAGTAGAGTAGCTTCTGGTTGTAACTGAGCTGAGCAACTACATGATAATGAAGGGATGCAACTACATGGTGATAGGAAACATGCATGGAGGAAAGTAGAAGGCTGGTTGGGTTGCGGGTGTTGGCTATAATCGTGATCGACATGCATTGGGCTGTGGGTGGTGCTGTTGATGTGGGCTGTCGGTGACAACATTTGGCAGTGGGTGACAACATGCATGGTCGAAGGGAGGGAAAAGGTAGGGGATGGACACGGGGTGGTGCAAGGAAGAAAATGTCCGATTTCGATGCCGTTTCGGTGGCCACAGAAACATAAATTTGAGAAATGCGTTCCTGGCGTTTCGACGGCAAATAAACGAATTAATTTATAAAATTTTACCAGAATGATCTACTAGTGTAGGTCTACTCAAATATGTAATAATATTTCATATTGGATGTGGGGGTGGGGTCTCATCATTTTTTAGTGAATGACCCTGAACTGTTTCGATGGGGATTTGGATGCTAATTTTCAATGGTGAAATCAATGAATTAAGTCATTATAGTTTTCAAGCAAAATATATAGACTTAAAACACAAAACTGTGCAAAAAAATATGCTCTAGGTAGTACATAGTATATGAAAACGTAGACATTTTTTTGATGATCTGCCTGTTTCGAGAGCTTCGTCAGTCAATTTCGATGTCCAATCGCCACAGAAATAGAAATTTCGGCCGAAATTTTGACAATTTCGTTGAAATTGTGAACATAGGGGTGGTGACTACGTGTGTGATTAGGTGTGGTAGGAGGTGGATGGCGTTGTCGGGCGTGATTGAGGTGTGAGTGGGGTATCAGTGGGGGATGGAGGCGCGATTAGGTGAAAAGAAGGAACAAGTTTTGTTGTTTAATGCTCCAATGCCATGTTCGTAATAGAGCTTTATTGCTTAATTACAAAATTAACACATGTGCTCTCCTTATATAGGAGTAGGTTTGTAAGATTCACCACGAGTATCGAATAACTTATCATAAGGAAAGATAGGCCCTGTAGGCTCTTTTAACTAATTAAGTGTTACAATATGCTTTCTATTGCTAAATGAGCTTGTCCTCATGAACCTTCTATTACCTTTTTACCTAATACCAAATAAGATGATTGGAGAAGGGTTTCCTACAACTTATATTGTCACTTCTCTGTTGCATGTCCAGGATCGTTCAAGTCATCTGTCACTAGGAAATCTTAAAGTCCTTGTTTTGGGTTTGTCCAACCGTGACAAGTTATAATGTGAGTCAGGTCAGCTGGGAAAATACCAATGCTTAGTTTCTAGGTCTAGGGAAAGTATGAGAATAAAGTTTGTCTTTGTTTATTTCGATGTATGGGGTCCTAGTCGTGCAACTTCCAAACTTGGTTATACATATTTTGTTATTTTTACTGATGATTATTCCCGTGCTACTTGATTCAATTTAATGAAGGAAAAATCCAAACTTTTCAGTTTAGTCTAATCCTTTCGTTTGGAAGTATAGACTCAATCTGAGACAAGAAGTCATACCCTTCATTGGAATAATGCACAATATTTCGCTTATTAAATTTATCAATTTGTAGCTTCCTATGGCATTATCCATCAGTGTTCTTGCTCTCGTACCCTACAACAGAATGGAGATCCTGAGAGAAAAAATCTGCTACATCATTAAAACTGGATGGTGTTTGTACTCTTCTTCTCTACATGCATGTTCCAAGTGAGTTATAGGGTGGTGCACTCTTACAAACCCTCCTCTATTACTAATACCAAGTTCCCTTTTAGTTCCTTCATCCTAAGTAGCCATTGAACCGAGTACCTCCAAAGGTTTTCAACTGTGTATGCTTTGTTCATTGTGGCGGTATTGGTCTGGGCAAGTTAGGTCCAAAGTCTACGAAACATGTCTTTTTGGATTACTCCCAAGGTAAAGAAGGAGATCTATTATTACAGTCCCACTTTGCAATGTCACTTTCTTTGAAGATACATCATTTATTCATGGGGAATCCTCTGTGACACATAGGTTTTACGGAATATTTACTTCTACCCATTATTATCGAGCATCCGTATTCCTTACCCTACAGGTAAATGTCAATGATCCACCAACTCACCCTCCCACTATCCTATTATGAAGGTGTATACATGGTTTAGAGGACCCTCTACTGTAGCTAGTTCCAAGGTTCTAGCAATTTTAACACCTTCACTGGTTGCTTCTCCATTAGATGGCCAAGTAGACACAGGTATAGATAATAGGCCGAGTGCCTTGTGCCAATGTTTCAGAAAGTGCGAAGCGATCGTACATGACCTTGTAGCTGCTGAAGCGCCAGGCGGGTTCTTTTTTAAAAGCGGATGCTTTAGCGTTTGTATATTTTTTATATAATCACACACATATATCATATATGTATATATAACCATATATTGGGAACTCTAGAATTATATACCAAGTATATATATAGTTTGAACTGATTGTACTTAATATAATTATACACATATATCATATATGTATCTGCATATATGTATATATAACCATATATTGGGGACTTTAGAATTATATACCAAGTATACATATAGCTTTGAACTGATTATACTCAGTATAAATTTCTATAACTAGTAGTAATATAATATGTGACTATGCTAGCATCAATATTCTGATATGTAAGTACTAATCAACTAGAGTATTCCTATACTTAGTAATTTCGTACATCTATAATAATAATATAATATTCATGTCACCTGTATAGTATATAATTAGTAACCAGTAACCACTAGCCAATATGCAATTAATAATAAGGTAAAGTATATCTATTAAATTAGTACACAAGAAAATATATAGTTACTAAAAATAAACTATAAACTATATACTTAATTACTTATTATACCTGGAACAATAATTTATATTATTTGCAGCAAATTAGGAATGATAGTTGTAATTGCTTACAGTAGTAGCAGAAGAATCAGTACTTCATGTAATATGTGTAAGTTCATAAATATATGATCTTTATTTCTTATCTATACAGATTTTGGTAAGTACTCCGTATATGAAGTAGAAATTACCAACTCATTATGTTTCGATGTTGTTTTCTACCGAACAGGAATGAATCTGGAAACATCTCAAACAGAGGAGAAATAAGCGGCCTAAGCAGGCCCACTAAGCGGGCACTTAATGACAGCCACTCAAATGGGCGATTGATGGCAAAATTAAGCGCCCAGGTGCCCTGGCCGCTTAAGCGCCTCCTGGGATGCTTTTTAAACACTTCCTTGTATAAAGGCACCTGGTCTTGCACTCTTCATTCCATGTCCATTTTTGTTTCTCATGCAAGCTTTTTTGTAGATGATTGTGCCTTTTTGTGCTCAGTCTTCAGTCCCTTCACCCTCTTCTGTTTTAGAAGCTTTGGGTCACCCAGGATTACATGCTGCTAAGGAGGAAGAAATGATCACACGTGGTCTATTGTCTACCGTGTGACTGGGAAGTCTTTGGTCGGTTGCAAATGGATTTTTACCATCAAAGTTGGAACCGATGGTTTGTTGATAGATTTAAGGCCTGTATAGTGGCCAAAGGCTTCACACCAAGTTTATGGGAAATATTATTAGAAAACCTTTTCACATGTGGCCTAAGTGGCATATGTTTGTCTATTCTTGTCTCTTGCAACTATGTATTTTTGGCCCCTCCATCATCTTGATATCTAGAATACCTTTTCACATGGAGATCTTAGTGAGGCGATTTATATGGAGCAACCACCTGATTTTGTTTCTCAAAGACATCTGATCTACTTTGTCGATTTCATACGTCCCTTTACGGTCAGAAGCAATTATGTCGCCTTGGTTTGGCAGGTTTAGTTGTGCTTTTCTGAGTTTGATCTTCACCGATTTACTATGGAGTGTGGACCAATCTGTTTCCTATCAATGTCTTGACTTTGGATGTTTCTTTCTAATCGTCTGTGATGATGATATTGTGATTACTTATACGATCAACAGGGGATTCAACACGTATCCTTCATCCAAGGACATTCTAGACCAAAGACTTAGGCACTCTTAAATACTCCCTTGGGATCAAAGTTGCGAAGTCAAGATCTGGGAATGTCATTTCACAAAAGAAGTGTGCTTTAAATCTTCTTACTAAGACACATATTCTGCAAGCTAGACCCGCCGTGACTCCCATGGACCCCATCATCCGTTTGTTAACTGTTTAACATATTTAGTTTTATGTTATTTATTATATGCTCTTTAGTATCTTGTCTTTTATCTCATATTGGTTAACTCTGTATTTACTGACTCCTATCCTATATAAGGAGATGATTTATGCTTGTATTCACTATCTCAGTAATAGACTCCTTTTCTATTCACATGGTATCATAGCAGTTTGATCCGCCCCTAAGCCTCTCTAAACGTAATGCTTCCCTCCTCTCCCACCTAGCTGCCGCCCTCCCTTCCTCTTTCCTTTTTCCACTCCCCTCTCCACACGCCGTTGTTCTCTTCTCCCTTCACCAACTCACCGCCCAGCCTTGCCTGCTCCGCACTACCCGCTCCACCCGCATGTCTCCCTGCCGCTGCCGCTCGACGTCCCCTGCTAGTTCCTATGAGGCTTTGACTCTTGCAGTAGGTTCTGGTGACCCTGGCCGTGGCCATGGTTGAGGACATGGTCGTTTTGGTCCATCAGGACCTTGACGTGGCCAACCCCCTTCTGGACACAAACATGGTCAACCATCCACTAGACCTAGCAACGGTCCCCCTCTTGGATCAAGACATTGTAACTTTTGTATGCGAAATAGTGACAATGAAGATCCTGCTGGGTAAAACATGGTTATTCCTAAACATGGGCTAATCAAGTATCTACTGACTACACCGAAGAAGACCCAACCCAAACCTCCACTGCTTCTATGGATTGGGTCCATGTTGAATTTGAAAAACTATTCCAAGAATGACTCCCAACTCCGACTACGACTACATGCTGAAATGGTGATTCTGCTTTTCTTGCATCCTCGACTTCTTATGTAAAAACAAATGAGCCATTGACTCTGGTGCTTTTACTCATATTTCTGGCAATTCTAATTTTTTTCCTAATATGACTACTACTTCTACTATTCCCCCTGCGATTGTTGCTGATTGCACTTAAGCCCCAATACATGGGGTTGGTAATATTCGAACGACAAACAATTTTTTGCTTAGATATGCTTAATATGTTCCTCGATTTTCTCTGAATATTCTTTCTACTAGTAAAACAATCAAACAACTCCACTGCTCTATTACGTTTGACCCTGATGGATGTGTCTTTCAAAATTCCGTGCTAGATAATTAGTAAGTGTTGAAGGTTACTCATCAATAAATACTGTTATAATTAGTTACTTATTTATGTTTAGTGAAAGACGTTCTTCTAAAGAGTAATGCGAACATATACAATAGAAAATTCAGTGGAACTTTATTGATGAGCTATTTAATTTTCTATGTATTTGTGTGTTTTAGTGTTGTATAAGTTGAAGTTATTAGTTGATAAGTTTTAAAAAATGTTTTTAATCATTAAATAACACCTCTTTATTATTTTCTAGACTTTATTTTAGAACCTCATTTTTCAATACAATTCTAAAATATATCGTGTTTTATTACATAATAAAAATGAGTGTCTTACACTTATACAAAATTGTACATGACGTGTATGAGCAACATGCAAACAGATACCTTCATGCAACCTTATATATGTACATATCATGGGAGCAATATGTCAATCATATTAACTCAATAATGTATGGAGAATCAATGCGAAACTCGACATACAACTGATATGAGCTAATAAGTTACTATGCTATTCATGCGTTGTAAATTGGACATTCTTGCATAGGAGTGTGTATATATGTTTATGGATCGTGCTACTAAAATTCCAAATCTTAGTTCCTACATTTTGTCATTGACATCCTTCATCAAAATCCCCAGAAAACATGACAGGTTCCCTACCTCCCACATGATGGAAAATCCCCCCCAGATACCCATCACAAAATGTTATTGCATAAAACGATGCATTTAGTCGTACAAATTACACTTGTAAATTTTTTTGATTTAATTCGTTCATTTTGACGTCGAAACAGCCAGGATTGCATCTGTCAAAATTTTCGTCAGCATACCGGTAAATACCTATTTCCAGGCCGTCGAAACGGCATTGGCATCAAATACCTCATTCCTTGAACTAGAGGTATGCAAGGGTCGTTGAATCACAGTTAATACGATGTCAGAAAGCCATAAATTTAAATATATATGAAACAATTGAACAAGAAAAAATTGAAAAGATACACCAATAATTTAAGGATAGACAAAATGATAATCAGAACTTAGTTGAGAGCCTTTTCCTTAGCTGTCCTTTGTTTGTTCCTGTTGAGAGAATTTTCCTCACAGTTCCTTTTGAGTTTTAAGATATCCTTGTATTCTATCTTGTTTTCAATTTTATCTATTAAGAACTTTGCAGGCAATAGATGCTTATGCAATAATTGGAGACAGCACTGGTCTTGCAGAAAAGATACAAAGCTTCTTCATGCAGGAAGTTCTATCTGATACACATACTGTCTTAAAGGATATTCTGCAAGAGGTAATGCGGGAGACTGTCCTTTGTTTGGTATCTTGGGGCATGCATCCTTTATTTTTGCTGAAATTGTCACAAGGAAAAATGAGTTCTTTTGGCGTTTAACATGGGTATTACAATAATGAAATTCTTCTTTGACTTTTGACAATGAGTTTTATAATTAATTGGAACTAGAACGTTTCTTGTGTAGCACACACTTAGTAATAAAACTGCATAATCGTAAATCTGTCACATTCAGTCTTTAAAGTTGTCATTGGCAGGATTTGTTTTAATCTAACTTGGATTGATCTGATCTATAAAAAGGTGCATGGAGATGGGGAATTTCAGGCTGATGAGGCTTATTAAACTGCTATATGATTAATTAGAAAAATACTGCTTTTAGGATGAGAGTGGTCCTTCACTTCTAGAATGCATTGACCCATTGTAGAGAGCTTTCATTCATAGGAGCTTCCTTTCGGACGACTTTTCTTTGCTTCTAGGGTTCATCATTCTAATAAAATCTCTACTAGTCATAGTTGGGTTTGTAATATTTTGCACAATCTTTGCTTGTTTCTCAAGGAGTTTGGGATCCGGGATTAATAAATTTGATTTGGTGTAACAACTTGCAATTCATTGCTAGATTCATTCTGATGATCAGTGGTGAGCCAATATCATTTCAGTTATACATTTCTACTAGATGCAGTATGTAAGATGTTCCTATTTCTCCATAATACTTTTTGGTAGTGGGTAAGTAACTCTTAGCTCATGTTTGGGAACAAAATGCGGTCAATGAAATCTAGGCCGGGTTAATCATGATCTACTATTCGCTATTTGGGACGGCAAGTTCTTGACTGGGAACTAAACTAAATTCGATTGAAATTCTTGCTGGATATTGATTGGTTTTTACATATTAGCATCAACACCTAGGGATAAGACTAGCTCAAAGGTGGACTGAATTTTGCAATCTGGTCGAAGCAGGACTGTATTGGTCTAGATAATGGGATTCTGTTGGTATTCACGAGGCCCGTAATCCCAGTTCGTCTTAAACTCCTAATTGACTAGATCTGTATTGAAACGTGCCAATGTGACACGAAAGGACAGAGGCCAATTCAGGTTCAGTCGCAAACCAAATAGGGATTTATGGTGTAGATGGTGGATCTCTAGGCCCAATGTTGCAACATGATTGCATAACGGTTCATCTTTATATCCCCTTTTTTATGCAGCATTGATTAAAATGTTCAACTTTGGCGTCGTTTCCGACGGTCCATATATTGAACTTTAGAGAAATTCTTATGGAAATTTTGACAAAATTTTCCCGTCAAACACAAAATTTTGATCCACAATTTAGACAATCACATAAAGTAATGAAGTCAGAAAGTGTTACCAAGATGATGTATATACATGAATACACCTAATATGCAATAATATCATATATTGATATTCGGTGGGGGGTCTCCTACATGCATGAGTGAAAAATTACAGAACCGTTTTGATGGGAATTTTGATTATGCAATCTTATACACACACACACACATGCATACTTATATATTCTTATGCAACATGTATCTTATATCTTGCGTGCAATTAAGTAAATGCATAATGATTCTCATTTTTTCGGTTTTCTGTTCCAATTCTTCTAATGAAATTACTTATCAAGAATTTCGGAGAGACGTACATAAATTTCTAGATTAGGTAGCTGCCAAAAACGAAATTTCAACCAAAATCATGACATTTTGATCAAAGTTTCAAACCATGGTATTCATTGACGAACCAAAGTGCAAGTTGTCCAATTTTTAGTAGCAAAGTTTCTTGTTCGTGTGGCGTATGTATGACCTTTATACTTTATTTGGCAATTTATGCAATTGCCTTAGGTCTAGAATTTTGATCATTTATTATAAATAGCAACCTTGGGGGCATGTCTAAACTAAGACAGATGAATTTGATTTTGAAGTAGAATTAGTTTAGTTTTCTGTTAATTTCCCTCTTCTCCTGATGCATTTCACATCACTCAAATAGGTACATATTGGCTTTTGTTCTTCAATATGCAGACAATGGCATCTTCTAGATGTCAGTGATGAATCTTGAGAATATGATCTACTACCTGCATCTTTACTTTTCCATAAAAAGAAGAGGTATTATGAAACAAACATGTGTACAAATATGAGTTGCTTGGCAATGGAATAATATTCGACAAGACAAAATAGTCTCTGAGATACTTAACATTTTAGGTTATCATACATGAAGCTTTCCTTTGCATTATTTTGGGCTACCTTTGTTGCCTACGAGACTCTTGAACAAGGATCGGGATTTGCCGGGAAAGACTCTTTTTGCTAGGTAGATAGATGGATTCTTTCCTAGTTAGTGTTATATGCTTTGCGTAAACATGTGATATTCAAGTTGTTTGTGAATGGGTATACAAACTTAATTTAGCAAGATGAGTTGAAATTTATTTTTCAAGAGATATATCAATTAGATATATAGGCATCTAATGCTTGGTGATGAGTGTTCCTTCGTATGAAGTGGCTTTGACCTCATCCTACTTGAGGAGGCCAAACTAGCTATAATGGCAGAAAGACTATGACATCTTAGGTTTGTTGATAACGAGCTGTGCAAGAGGATCTTAAAACAAAAGTGCTTCCTTGGTGGGAAAGAGAGAGCAGATTTTGGGAGGAACTTCCCATAGGTATGAGCTACCATTATTCAAAGTAAAAGGCTTTATTTGTGTCACATTGTGTGAAGTTGGGGATGACTTACAAGTTTCATTTTTGAGGAAAATGGCATAATGATACTTGTTAATAAATGATTTCTCCTTCACCTAGCTCATATTCATGAAAGAGATGGTTCTTTTGAATTGTCAAAATGGGAAATGAAATTAATCCTAAAGAAGAAGAGTTCTACATTTAAGTTTGCATATTTCTCAAACTTTGATGAATTCTTTGGGCCTCCATATGCATATAATACTTTGACTTCCTGTCAAGCCTGTCTGTATACATTAAAGACTTCAAGTAACGTAAACTCTAATGTCAAAACTATACTTGTATACAATCATCATAGTTCTCTCATAAGATGCATATGATGCCTAGATAAATCTGTCAACAACTCATTAACATGGGCGGTAACCAATGTGCGACAAAACAACATGACTTTACAAAGCCCCCAAAACACGAACTTAGAAAATAGATGCACTATATAAAAAAAGAAAATCTGAGCCTCAAAATGATTTGAACGTTGCATGTATACAAAAGTACACAAAAGAGGATGCCCTGCATCATCAAGTTTCTTACACAAATGTTTCACATAGTACTTGTTAGAAAATAGTTTTCCTATTTTATGGATCTCTTTACTATTTCCTATTCCTGTTGAGTATATTATGTAAATAGTCTTTGTCTATATAATAAAGGAGAGCACACCCTAACCGGGTATCACTTTGACGCAAATCCTCTCACATGGTCTCAGAGTGTATCTAGCTGCTGCAACCCTAGTCACCGCCTCTTCCCCCCTCCCTCTGTCCGTCTCCTTCTCCGGTTGCATTCGTCGTCGTCGGCGAAGCAGGACAACCGACGGAGGCCCTTCTCACCAGGCAGCCAGTCCTCCTCCGATCCGTCAAGACACGGTGGCTGCTTGAAGGAGAGGATAACCCCTCGTTCTATCCCAGAGAAGGAAGGAGGTGCACCTTTCTTCTCACCCTCTTTCCTCTCCATGTAGTCCCCGTACGTGGATGAGTGCCCACATCTCTCGGGGCTGCTGATGCATCAGTTTCACATCATCAAGTGATTTGTGACGGTGCTAATTCCCATCACATCCCCCTGACGCGTCTTCCCGAGGCCATCCTCTCTCCGGCGTGTCTTCCCGGAGTTGTTCCTCACCGTTTGACGGAGCCACTTCCCGTCAACGTATACGTTTGCCGTCGCCAAACACGGCGTGTATCCTAGGCAACACGGCGTGTTGCTGTCGCAGACTTCTATTCTGACGACGCTGATTACAGAAGACACGTCTGTTATTGATGATTTCTCCCGTATGATGACTTGGGTTTATTTACTTAAGTCTCGCGATGAAGTCCTCATCAGTTAATAAAAATTCAGTTTGATGCTCATATTAAGACTCTTCGTACTGATAATGCTCTTGAATATGTTCAAAAGGATGTTTCTACGTCATGTAATTCTATTGGCATGATTCACCAGACAACTTGTCCTCATACAACTCAACAAAATGGGGTTGCTGAGCGCAAAAACCGTCACTTGATGTCGCCCGTACTCTGTTGTTTCAAACGTCTGTGCATAAGAGATATTGGTCTAATGCTCTTCTCACTGCTTGTGTCTTGATTAATCGTCAGCCATCTTCTGTATTACAAGGGGCTACTCCCTTCTTATTTTACGATATGACAAGCAACCCTTTCCTGTTCCTCTTTGTGTGTCTGGATGCACTGCGTTTGTTCACGTGTTTGATCCACGAGTTGACAAGTTGTCTCCTCGCGCAGTTTGCACCCTCTTTTTGGGATATTCTCCCTCACATAAGGGATACATGTGTTATTGTCATCGTCTTTGTCGTCTCTTTGTGTCGGCTGACGTTACCTTTCATGAGTCTACTCCGTTCTTTAGTGACTCTGTTCAGAGTGAGGGGGAGCACAATCCTGAGAGTGACTACATCTTTGAGCGTGAGAGAGAGCTACCTCTTCCTGTGCCATGTGATGAGTGTTATTGATATCACCCCTCCATTACCACTGCTGCCACCACTACCACCTCCACTACCGCCTCCATCCTTTCCCCTAGTTTACACCAGGCGAGCAGGGCGTCGCCAAGTGGATGTAGCGTCATCAGTCTAGCAGCATGCCTCCTCATCGTCTGCTAATCCTGAGGTACCTGTTTCTATCAGAGAGTTCTCTTAATGCTTTAGTTTCAGATTTATACCTTTCAGTTGCAGCTCGCAAAGGTGTCCGGTCCTGCACTATCTGTCATCCTTTGGCAAATGTGTGTTGCTTGTCTCATTTGTTGAGTGCAACTCGCACATTTTCTCTTCAACTGGACTCTACGGCTGATCCTCGTTCTTATAAAGAAGCAACCCACCATGATGGTTAGGTCCACGCTATGGACAGTGAGATGGCAACACTTCATGAGAACTCTACCTAGGACTTGGTGGATCTTCCTCCTGGCAAGTTTGTTGTAGGTTGCCGCTGGGTTTACATTGTCAAACAGAAACCCAATGGGTCTATTGATCGCTTGAAGGCGCGTCTGGTGGTAAAGGGGTACACTCAGACACATGGTGTTGACTTCTTTGAGACTTTTTCTCCAGTGGTTAGGCTAAATTCTGTGTGAATTCTTGTTTCCGTTGCTACTCATTTTTGCTGGCTTCTTCTTAAGTTGGATGTCAAGAATGCCTTTCTTCATGGTGATCTTCTTAAGGAGGTGTACATGGAGCAATCTCTTGGGTATGTTGCTCAGGGGGAGTGTCAGAAGGTATTCAAGCTCAAGAAATCTTTGTATGGTCTGAAGCAATCACCTCGGGCATGGTTTGATAAATTCAAAGTTGCACTTATACAGTTTGGGTTCACCCGGTCTTCTACTGATTACTCATTCTTTGTGTATAAGTCTTCGAGTGGCACCATTATTCTAGCTATTTATGTAGATGATATTGTCATCACCGGTGATAACTAGACTGGCATTCTACAACTCAAGACATTGTTGCAAACACAATTTCAGACGAAAGTTCTGGGTAATCTTCGATATTTCCTTGGCATGAAGTCCTACGCTCCAAGAAAGGAACAAATCTCTCTCAGTGAAAATATGTCGTTGACCTGCTTGCGGAGACCGGTTTATACAGGCATGGCACATTGTAAACCCGTCTCTATGCCTATGGACATACTAGGACTTCTATTTTTGATGACAGTGAGTTTTCTGATCCAACAAAGTATAGAAGGATTGTAGGGAAACTGTTCTACTTGATAGTTACTCAGCCTGATATTTCTTATGCTGTTGGTGTGGTTAGCCAGTTTATGAGTGCACCTAAGATACTACATTGGATGGCAGTCACCCGGATTCTTCGGTACATCAAAGGATCTCCAGGGAAGGGCCTTACTTTACAGAACATATCTTCACACATACATCCTTAAAACTCACGGGGTTCACTGATGCTGATTGGGCTGGTGATGTTGGAGATAGACGATCTACTTCTGGATATTGCATGTTTATTGGGTCACATTTGGTGACTTGGAAGACCAAGAAACAGAATGTGGTAGCACGATCCAGCACAGAAGCCGAATATCGAGCCATGACACATGCTTGTTGTGAGCTACAGTGGGTTGTGTCTGTTTTGTCAAAAATGGGCATCTGTTGAGACCCCTATTTCTCTCATGTGTGATAACCAGACAACCATTCATATTGCTAGCAATCCGGTGTTTCATGAGAGGACCAAGCACATAGAAGTGGACTGCCATTTTGTTCGTGATTTAGTGCTCTCCAAGAAGATTCAGACTCCTCATGTTAGGACTGATCAGCAAGTGGGTAATATCTTCACCAAGCCACTTCCATCTTCAGCTTTCAAGCTGGGCATGTATGATGTGTATGCTCGAGCTTGAGGGGGAGTGTTAGAAAATAGTTTTCCTATTTTATGTATCTCATTACTATTTCCTATTCCTGTTGGGTCTATTATGTAAATAGTCTTTGTCTATATAATAAAGGATAGCACACCCTAATCGGGAATCGCTTTGACCCAAATCCTCTCACAGTACTGATTGATGATTTTAGTGAATGGATCACCAGGTTGATCTTATGGCGTAACATAAGTAATGAGGACCACTTCCTATACAATCTTCTCATGAATGAAGTTGAGGCCTACTTTATTAATATAGAAATACTATGTTATTTTCTGCTTCTATTGTGTTATTTTCCTTTGTATTAGTCCCATATTGCCTGCTTGTATGTATGTCTTACTCTCCGTTGCTATATAAGAGAGTACCCTGTAAACCTTTTTACTCACTGAATAAACAACACCTTTCCAGTCTATATGGTATCAAGAGCAGGTTAATTTTCCCACCCATCAGCCCTCCCATGACGTAAGCCCCCCCCCCCCCCCCGCCGCCGCCACCTACCTCCCTCCACCTCCATCCTCCGTCCACCCATCCCGTAGCCACCTCCTCTCCTCCACAACCTACCACCTCCAAGCCCTCTCTCTTCTTCGGGGTCCTTCGCCTCCAGCCGGCGGCCACTGGTTTTTTACCACCCCTTTCACTCTACGTTCGGGTGCTCGTCAGATCTACATTCGGACACCCACTGGCTGGTTGAGTTGAGAGTCTCTCCGGATCTTCGTTCTTTCTGCCTTCGCCTCATGGTGGAACGTTGAGCTTCCCTAATGACGACGTAGGTTTCTCTATGCATATTCTGCCCGGTACGGGTCTTCTGATCTGACACGTCAGATCTCTGCTGCTGCTATCTGCCCTTTGTGGGTTTCTGCTCTACTCTGCTTCTGCGCCGACCCGCCTCTACCATGGCGTTCCCTGAGCCCCCCGGTCTCTGTGCGTTACCACAGTGAAGCTTGACGGTGGCTCCAACTACCATCTCTGGTCGGCGTCTTTTGTGCTATATGTCAAAGCACAAGGCCGATATCATCACCTTACGGCTGAACCTCCTGCTGCTCCTACGGCGGATTCAGATGACAAAGTAAGACAGACTTACGCACAATGGTCCAAGGATGATTCTGGCGTCATGTCTTGGATCCTCAACAGTACTGAACCTCGTATCAGCCAATCTCTTCTCTGCCTTTATGATGCGAAGGCTATGTGGGATCAATTATCCCATGTTTATTCCCATCAGGAGAATCCAAAGCGCGTTTTTGAAATCTTCAAAACCTTGGCGAAAAAGGAGTTCTCGGCTGACATGTCTATTGATGACTTCTACAACCAATGCTCGGCACTGTGGAATGAGTTTGAACTCTACCACCCTTTGACGACTGACATCAAAGTTGCTAAGAAACAATGCAATGAACTGCAACTGGTGTAATTCCTGGCTGCCCTTCCTGCCTCCTCTGGTGTGGTTGACCAGATCCTCTCCAGCGACCCATTACCGACTCTTCGGGATGTTCTTAAGAGAGTCCAGCGTCTGCCATCCATGACTCCCACTCCTGTTGTTGAGCATCCTGCGCTCATTGCTCGCTTGCTGATTCTGGCCGTGGCCGTGGTCGCGGCCGTGGCCGTGGTGGTCGTCCTCCTCCATCCGGAGGCCGCGACTCTTCTGGACGTAGTGCTCCTTCCGGCCCTCGTTACTGCAACTGGTGTGGCCGGGACAATCATACTGAAGATCGTTGTTGGATTAAACACGACAAGCCGGCTTGGGCTAACCAGGCTGCCGCAGACGCTGCTGCTGACTCTGCTACTGACCCACCTACTGCTCCAGCAAATGCCGACTGGTTACGCTCGGAGCTTGAAAAGATGTTCCAGGAACGTCTTACGCAGATGCCATCCTCATCTACTTCTGGACCTTCTGCAATGCTAGCTTCTCCATCATCTGGTAACAAACAGTGGTGCATTGATTCAGGTGCCTCCACTCATATGGCTGGTGACCTTCACTTATTTTCCAGTCTCAATAAATCTGTTCCTGTAACTTCTGTTACTGTTGCGAATGGTTCCAAAACTGCTGTCCATGGCACTGGCACGGTCCCGTTATCACCACAAATGCACCTGAAGTCTGTTTTATATATTCCAAAATTTCCTGTTAATTTATTGTCCGTCAGTAAGATGATTAAACAACTAAAGTGCTCTATTAAATTTGATCCTTCTGGCTGTGTTTTGAAGGATCTCCGCACGAAGACGAGGATTGGTTCGGGCCGTGAAGGACCAGATGGGCTATATTACTTGGATGGACCCCCTTCTGCTGCAGCTCTGCTTTCTACTTCAGTGACAGGATTACAGTGGCACTTTCGCCTGGGCCATCCATCGGCTGCCAAACTGAAACATTTATTTCCTACTTTATCCGAAAAAACTTTTTCTAGTGAAACTTATGTTTTGGGCAAACAAACTCGATCTGTTTTTCCTGCTAAGCACATTATTGCATCTAAAGAAATCTTTGATTTGGTTCATGTTGATATTTGGGGACCATGCTCTGTTTCAAGTTTGTCTGGTGTGAAATATTTTATGACCTTTATTGATGATTATTCTCGCACCACATGGTTATTTTTGCTTAAAGGTCGGGATACAGTGTTAGATACTATTCGCACCTTCTTTGCTGAAATTCAAACACAATTTAATTGCCCCATTAAAATTTTTCAGACTGACAATGCTCTGGAATTCATGCAACACTCTGTTACATCTTTTTGTGCTGACCGAGGAACCATACATCAAACTTCTTGCCCTTACACTCCTCAACAAAATGGCGTTGCTGAACGGAAAAACCACCATCTTCTAGAAGTTGCTCGCACCCTTCTCCTACACTATAAAGTACCCCAACATTTCTGGCCTGAGGCTGTCTTTACAACATGCTATCTTATCAATCGCATGCCTTCTTCTGTTCTGCAAAATCAGGTCCCATACACTATTTTGTTTCCTGATAAACCCTTATTCTTTCTGCCTCCTCGCATTTTTGGGAGTACTTGTTTTGTCAAAAACCTTCGACCTGGCCTTACTAAGCTTGATGCTCGCTCGGTCAAATGTGTTTTTCTGGGATACTCCCGTACTCAGAAAGGGTACCGCTGCTTTGATCCTATAAAGAAACAGTGGTTGGTTAGTGCGGATGTGACATTTTTTGAGCATATGCCTTATATTTCTACCTCTGGTGAAAAATTGTCGGATGACATTTTGGCTCCCACACCATTACCTTTAGTTGTTGACGAACCTCCTGCTGATGATGTGCCTCAAGAGCGCCCTTTGCAAGTCTATCGACGCAGGTCAAAGAATGCTACTTCTTCTGAAGCCCCGGCCGAACCAACTCCTGCATCTGCGGATGATCCACCTTCAACTGAGGTATTTTCTGACCTGGATATTCCTATCAGTCTACGGAAAGGCATTCGCTCCTGTACTCAGCATCCTATCAGTAATTTCTGTTCATCTGACAATCTGTGTAGTAGCTTTGCGTGTTTTACTGCTGCTTTGTCTGCTGTGACAATTCCTAAACCAGCTACAGAGGCGCTCTCTCATCCTGCATGGAAACATGCTATGGAGCAAGAAATGCAGGCACTTTGTGATCAACGGACTTGGGATCTGGTTGATCGTCCGTCCTCATGCCAAACTGTTGGATGCCGCTGGATTTGTTTACTATTAAATATCAACCGGACGGTACCATTGAACGCCTGAAGGCCAGATTAGTTGCATAAGGATATACTCAAACATATGGGGTTGATTATCTTGAAACTTTTTCTCCAGTGGCCCGCCTTAATTCTGTTCGAATCTTGATATCTGTTGCTGTAAATAAAGATTGGCCTTTGTATCAACTTGATGTCAAAAATGTTTTTCTCTATGGAGATCTGCAGGAGGAGGTCTACATGGAGCAACCTCCGGGTTTTGTTGCTCAGGGGGAGTCTGCTTCTAAAATATGCAAACTCAGAAAGACAATCTATGGTCTGAAACAAAGTCCACGGGCATGGTTTGACAAGCTTAGTCAGATCTTGATTACCTTTGGCTTTCAGCGTTCTCAATCTGATCATTCTGTGTTTATTCGTAAAACTGCAGCAGGACTTGTCATTCTTATTGTATATGTTGATGATATTGTCTTATCTGGCAGTGACAGTGTAGGGATACAAGCAACCAAACAATATTTAGCACAACACTTCATCACCAAGGACCTAGGAAAACTACGATATTTTCTAGGTATTGAGGTTGCTAGATCTTCTGCAGGAGTATGCTTGTCACAAAGAAAATATGTTCTTGATATCTTGCAAGAAACTGGTATGTTGGGTTGCAAGCCAGCCAACACTCCTCTGGATCCCAATATGAATTGTGATGATGATACTTCCCCACCTTATGCTGATCACCATCAGTTTAGAAGACTGGTTGGCAAGCTTATATATCTGACTGTCACTAGGGTTGACTTGGCAGCTGCTGTAGGATTCATAAGACGGTATCTTGATAAACCCCGACAATGCCACTGGGATGCTATCTGTCATATCTTACGCTATCTGAAAAGTTCTCCAGGGAAAGGTCTTCTGTACAAAAAACATGGCCACTGCAATTTATCTGGTTTTTCTGATTCTGACTATGCAGGCAGTCGATCTGACAGAAAATCTACATCTGGATATTGTACGTTTGTGGGAGGAAATCTAGTTACTTGGCGAAACAAAAAGCAGACAGTTGTTGCTCGGTCAAGTGCAGAGGCAGAATATAGAGCTATGGCTCATACTGCATGTGAGCTCTTGTGGGTCCGAAGCCTTCTGAATGAATTTGATATCACTTCTTCTAGCCCTATTCCTATGTTCTGCGACAATAAGGCGTCTATCTTCATTGCGAGCAACCCCACCTTTCATGAAAGAACCAAGCATATCGAGGTTGACTGCCATTTTGTTCGGGAGAAAGTCCTATCTGGTCACATCTGCACTCCTTATCTCAGTACTGAGAAGCAGCTTGCTGACATCTTCACTAAAATTCTGCCTAAAACTCGCTTCCAGACTCTGATTGACAAGCTGGGCTTATTCGACATCTACGCTCCAGCTTGAGGGGGAGTATAGAAATACTGTGTTATTTTATGCTTCTACTGTGTTATTCTACTGTGTTATTTTCCTTTGTATTAGTCCCATATTGCCTGCTTGTATGTATGTCTTACTCTCCGTTGCTATATAAGAGAGTACCCTATAAACCTTTTTACTCACTGAATAAACAACACCTTTCCAGTCTATAATTAATAATAGTTCTCTCATGTAACATTGATTTGTTTGCAATGCATGTAGATGCCCTAATATTACAAAGTAATTACGTAGTATTGAATCGAATATTGGATGCCCATCTGAGCTTTCCGGTGGTATGAGCCATTGTTCTAACTCATATTCCAAAGTGGATCTGGCTACTGCAATTTGTTTTGTTTTCTTACGAGGTACTAGATTTCCTCCAAAATTGTAATGCTTAGTTATAGAGATCTATTACTAAATATCAAGCTTTTCCTGCACCTGAAAATCCTTCTAGGTGAAGGTGACCATGATTTCACTGAGGATACCACACCCTAGTTCTTGCCTTCTAGTTTCTTAGAAAATAGATCATAATATTCCAATGAGGAGGTGAAGGAGCATCCATGACTTATTAGCGGAATCAGAGACATGTTAGACAAGTGGGTGGGTCAAGTACGGGTTGGGTCATTCCGGATGGGGGACTCTTGGGCGCGGGTAAAAAAATTCTAGTTTTAAACAAGTGGAACAAAAGCACACCCAAGCTCAACTCTGCATTTGGGGGCCGACCCACGGGTGCCCATATAATGTGTTCAATCAAATAGATATTGCTAGCTGTTGTTCTAGCATGAAAAAAAAGGAGATTAGTCAGCTATATTTTTGACGTCATACATTGTAAAAAGAGACAAACCAAGTACTATCTTTGATGTCAAACACAATGGATAGTTATTGATTGGTTTTGATGTGAAACTAAGTAAAAAAGACAGCATCTCGCTGCTGCGTTTTGATTTAAAATGGGAAAAAGAATTGATATAGCTGTTGTAATTGGTAAAATAATACCACAAAAACAACATTATATGTTGTCGTTTAACAACACAAAATAAAAAAAATTATATAACCGATCGAATGAAATCATGTTAAAGCAACCCACACATGCTCATTAACATAGACAACAATATAAAACATCACCATGTTGTGTATATTAAGGTAAAATTGACGAGAAAAGCAACCATGTCCATCATCAACACAATATGTCACTTTCATCGATAATTTAACTGCTTAGTAAATGTTTGGCATTTCTTATTAGTCATACATATATTATAATTATGTTAACATATTAATTTTAGTAAATTGGTCATTCATGGGTGCCCATGGTTCACATACAAGACCCGCTAATCCGGTAGATATGGGTTTGGGTGATTTAAAGTGGGTGGTAATTTCCGCTAGTCAAACCCGACTTAAACGGGTCGACCTGTGGGTGCCTAGGGATTTTGACCTAGTTGACTAGGTCTGGTAATAAAGGAGTTGTTTAGTCCAACAACGACAATTTAGATTCCTAACCAATGGTTTTATATTCTAAGGATCAACATGTAAATTTCATTAATGTGCTTCAAATTTCACGTTCATGGGTGTATCAACAAGTTTACTCCCGAGCATAGTTATATTCACTTAATAGATCAAGGGCATATTTACGAGATAGGACAATTAGCAAGGCTGCAAAGTTGTCATCCGACACCAATCGTGGATGCTTAGGTCCTTGGGTTGCCTAGGTGAGCGCCTAGGCCCTTTAATATCTAATTTAGGCCTTTGTGGGAAATTTAGATTATCTATGTTAGATTCTATTTCTATCTAGGTAATTCAGCGTTGCATTAGGTTAGTTTCATGTGGTGTTAGAACTTAGTCTTGGCTCGATCCACATTTTTTCGAATCCGGTATGATTTAGGTCATCTTAGGTGTGATTTTAGTTAATTTTTGGCTTGTTTCAATATCGAGAAAACGATATACATGCAAACATAACAGAATCTATCAAAAGCCACCACCACCACTATGTTGGGGCTAACTACATGAATCGTTCCTTTCTGATCAACTCTTTATGGGTCATCATTTGATCAAAATTTTAAGTTTCAAAATCTCTCCATGTAAGCTCTTCCCAAATTAATTTATGCCCGCCTCCTCTTCTTTGAACTATGCTCTATTCAACAACATTGCTTCAAATGTGTTCGTTTTTCGGTCTGCATTGCATGTCCATACCATCTCGGGCCGATCACATAACTTGTCCTTAATACCACTGCTCCCATTTTGCTCCTTATATAGTCATTTCTCAAGTGATCTTTCGTTCTTTACCCACACCCATCTCAACATATGCATTTCGATCACATTTATCTTGTTGAGACCTTGCCTCTTCACCACTCACATTCGCTTCCATATAGCATGTCTTGGCGTATAGCTGTATTATAAAATTCACTTCTTATCGGAGAGGGATCTTTAGGTCACATGCTAGTCTAGTTGTACTCATCCGTTAAAACCATCATACTATGATAAGGCGAAAAACATCATCTTGAACACCGCCATCCAGTTGAATAAAGAACCCAAATAACGAAACTTATCACATTTCGGCATCCACTCCATCCAACTTGACCCTACCGTTACATAATTTTTGACTAGCTGAAATACATTGCGTATACTCTATTTTGCTTCTACAGATCTTAAATCCTTAAATTTCCAACACATTTCTCCAAGGTTTGATATTATCATTCATTTCTTGTTTAGTTTCATCAATCATCACAATATCATCAGAACATGCACTAAGGAAAGTTCGTCCGGAACATGCTTTGGCAACTCATCCATAACAATAATAATTAGATATGGGCTGTGTTGATCCTTGGATGTGACTATGATAGAAAATCTTAGTGTCTCTTCTCTTGGAGTCCTAATACTTGTAATTGAGCTACCATACACATCTCTAATCAACTCAATGTATTAGATCGACACCTTTTTTTCTCAAAAACTCACCACAACACTTCCCTTGGTACTCGAACATAAGTCTTTTCCAAATCAATAAAAACTATATGAAGATCTCTTTGCTTTCTCTATGCTTCTCCATAATCCTCCTTATCGAAAGAATAGCATCAATTATGGATCTTCCAAACAAATGAAATTGGTTGTTTGATATTTGCGTTATAAATTTTAGCCTTTACTTAGTAATACTCTACCAAACCTCCATAGCGCGACTCGTCAATGGGATACCTCTATAGTTTGTGTAGCTTTGTCTCCTTTGTTCTTGTTAATAGGGACTATAGCGTGTTTCTACTCTCGTGGAACATTTTTTTGGCCTTCATAATCTTATGAAGAAAGTTGTTAACCACATTGCTCCTTCACCCCCCATACTCATCCATATGTGATTAGGAATACTGTCTGGCTTACATGCCCTTCCCATTTTCATCTTTGTCGAAGCATTGTTGACAGTGGATTGTGAAATTTTTCGTGTAAGTGATATCATTTGCATTCATGCCAAATGTGTCTTTTACATTATTCAAAGTATCTCCATGGAACAGCTTCTGAAAATAGTTTTTCCATTGGTTGTTGATATCAACCTAATGCAGTTTATTCAACTGAAGTTCTTCCTTTCTTTTCTCTCTCACAAACAATGTTATATATATCTTTTCCCCCTTCTACAGAGGCTCTTATATCACTCTCCAAAGTTTCTGGATATGGCCTCTTTTATTGCTTTCTTATCTAGCTTGTATCTCTGAGAAGTTTGCATCATCTCAAAATTTGGGCAAGCTCCTATAAATCTCCTCTATGAGCTTAATAGCCTTTCGTACTTCATAGTTCCACCATCAAGTCTCTTTTGATGAAGGCTCATCTTTGGCAGTTCTTGTTATGCAGGAGCTCTTATTTTTCCACTCAGTGTTAACATCAGAATCCGAGTTCCAATTTCCAAGTGTACTCGACAAGTTTATCACAGAACGTTATTTTTTCTTCTTTAAAATTCAAACACTTGATCTTTCTATCTTGGATTTTCTTATGCGTATGAATTTCATCATAATATCCAAAACCATCAACCTATCTCAGGTGGTGAGTTCTTGCTAGAGATCACTTTACAATCCTTGCCTTTTATGATTCATTCGCCTTATAAGGAAGAAATCAATTTGGCCCCAATAGCACCCACTCTTAAAAACAATTATATGAAAATCTCTTTTCTTAGAATGGGTATTTTCTAAATCATGTCACATGCATAGTTACATATTTGGTATTCGACATACGTTCAACCCAGACGAAATATTCAGATTTTGGGATTTATGCAAGAAATTTGGCTAAAAAGAAGTCAACGTTCAGTATAAGTATGGTCATAGTTATCAAGGCGGGCGCCTAGGCGTCCTAGGCGCTCCATAGGTCTTCCAAATCTAGGCGCCCAGGGACCATAGCTAAGTTAGGGGTGGACTAGGCGTTCTAGGCGGCTGGGTGGTCGCCTAGGCGCTCCTGCTGCAACTGCTGCACACATGTAAGTCCCCATTCTGTTGTTTGTTTAAAAAAATTAACTTTCTTCGATGTTTCATATTTTTGCTTCTTTTTCTTTTATTTTTTTGATGTCTTGCATTTCCTATTCCTAAATCCTACGGTTGCTTTGTCTTAATTTGTAGTAACTTATTCATGCTCTCATTTCCCCTCCTGCCCTGTGCATGCATCTTATTTCAGATTTATACTACGTCTCCTGCTCCTACATCTACTAATACTTTTTACATTTTTCTTCTTCTTTTTCTGACTTCTTCCTCATAAATCTCCTCCCACATCTACTGTTTTCTGCTTGTTTCTATTTATTCTTCCGGACCTCTTCTTTCTTCCCCTACAGTTCCTCCTCCAATAGCTCCTTTTGCTACTTCTGTTCATTATTTTTTTGCTAAACTTCCTCTCCTACTCCTATTGTAGTTGTGTTTCTTTTTTTAGACTCCTTCCTGCACAACTTATACCATACAATCTTCTTTCTCCTGAAATTCCTACTTATCTTCCGCCTACTGTTATTTCCTTTTTCTTTCTCCTCTTCCCCCTGATCCCCCTATAGTTATCAAGTCAAATCTCCTCTTTTTTTCTTCTTTTCTTGACTTCTTCCTCATAAATCTCCTCTTACAGCTACTGTTCTCTTGCATGTTTCCATTTTTCTGAACCTCTTCCTCCCCCTACAGTTCCTCCTCCTAGAGCTCCTGCTACTACTTCTGTTGATTATATTTTCGTAACTTCCTCCTCCTTCGTGTCTCCCCCTATTCCTACTACTGTGTGTTACTTTTTCTATCTTCTCCCTGCACAACTTCTAACATACAATCTTTTTCTCCTAAAAATCCTACATTCCTCCTGTTATTTCTTTTTTTTCCTTCTCTTAACTATCTTCTCCCTGATCTTCCGATAGTTATCAGTTGAAATCAGGTTTATAACTACATTAATGAACAAATAGTTACAGAACTGAATGTAGTATCATATATACAAAAATATTAATATGTGACTGAAAAATAAGCAAAAAATAAAAACGCCCAGCCTAGGCGCCCCCTGGTTGAGATCCACCGCCTAGCCGCCTTGACAACTTACGGTAAATGATTTCGGAAAAAGTCAGCAAAAAACAGTTAGACACACACACACACACAATTAAGCCTCCTTTTGTTTTCTCTGTACTTCTCCACAAGGCCCCTTATAAGAGAAATTGCATAAAATGGTTCTTCTAGGATACCTCTATAGTTTGGCATCTATGAACACCTCCTTTGGGTGATCTTATCTGGGTGATATAGTTTTTTCAGCTTTGAACATCTTTGAGTGATTTCCCAGATCCGTTGGCCATGAATAGCTTTCTTTAGCCTGCATACTTTGTTTCTACACTCCCCCTACCCGAGAGGTTGTTCCATATAGATTTCTTCAAGAAGATCACCCTCTAGGAAGATGTTCTTCAGTTTACGTCTAGCTAAAATGGTTAATCAAAATGAGCAGCTTTAGGAAGTAGAAGATGAAAAGAGTTCATTCGTGCAGCTGAGTTATCTCAAACGAAATACATCCTTGACCTTCTTCATTAAACATGGATGAGCAATGCCAAAGCTATGTCAACACCTATGGATTACCACTCTAAATGTACTAAGATGATGAAGAGTATGACTGTATGAGGATCTTGGTTCTTTAGGTGGATATTTGGAAAGTTTATTACCTCACGGTTACTCAACTTGATATCATCATCATTATTTAAGCCTCAATCCCAACCATGTTGGTGTCAGCTACATGAATCCTTCTTTTCCAATCAGTTCTGTTGTGGGTCATACTCTGATCATGATGTAAGGATTCAAAATCTCTCTTTATAAGCTCTTCCCTAGTTAATTTAGGTCTGCCTCCGCTTCTTTTAATTATAATGACTCAACTTGATACATCTTATATAATTGGGATTGTCAGTTAGTTTGAGCTTCCTCAAGAAAAGTAACTGGACTATGTATGTAAATCCTGATATATTTGAAAATTGCTTTAGGAAAGGGAGCAACATATCATTGAACTTATAGAATTGACCATAAACTATAACTTGTAAGCTAAGCAGATGCAAACTGGGTTGGTGACTCAACGGATAGAAAGTCCACATTTGGATACTGCGTACTTCTTGGTGGCCTCCTAGTAACCTTGATAAGCAAGAAGCAATATGTAGTTTCTCATTCATACCGGCCCATGGCAGATGCCTAGATTAATTTAAGGTCTATGTCCATTATCCTGCCACCTTGATGTGTGATAATCAAGTCGCCATCCATATTACGAACATTCTGGTATTTCACAAGTGTACAAAGCATATTGAGGTTGACTACCACTTTGTTAGAGATATGGTAGAGAGCATTTGCATGCCACATTTATGAACAGGGGATCGGTTGCAGATGTCTTCACCAAACCTATGAGTCTAACTCTATTTCAGATTATGTGTATCAAGCTGGGTATGCTTGATGTGTATACTCCATCTTGAGAGGGTGTTAGAAATATTGTAATGGGCCTAGTTATTCTATAGGCTCTATACTCATGGCCCATGGTACGATTGGTATCTTCAAAGAATATTTTTCCTCTAGATGTTTGCTTGAGATGTTTCCTACCCGTTCTATATAGAGGTCTTGTATTTGTAAAATTGTATCAAGTAGATTAAATTCTAATCACCATCGTTAACACATTTCAATATAAAGGCAGGTAAAGGTTATACCACAAAGGGTGTTTTAAGTCATCCGTAAACTATAAATGAATGTGATGTGGTCAATACTTTGATGGATAAAGATTTTGAAGAAAACATAGCCTATACGGCGGTTGGACCTTGTATTTTTATTGAGCAGTGCATGAATTTTACAGTTTCTGTTACACACACTTGATGTTAATAATTTGCAAGATAATGATCACACAGACCAATACTGATTATTATTTTTAGAAAACATTAGTGCCGTCTGTTTAATTGAATAAATGAGCTTTTACGTTGTGCTGCTACGAATTTCAGCTGCCTGGTGCTCTAGTAACTGACTGGTTTCTGTCTTCATAAATGTGAATGATTATAATCTAAACAGCCTTTCTGTTTCATTGCCAAAGTTCCTCCACATCTCTATCCTTTTTTTTGTATGTCGAATTTGAAAGAATCATAAAATATACATTTCTATTTCAGGATATTGGACAAAGCGCACAAAGAAACAGGTGAGTGTGCAATTTGTATCTGACACAGTTTAATGCTGAGTTGATTTTATTTAAGTCACATATGTTTTTCCTTTCGTGTTGTTCCCTTGGTTCTTGCTCTATGTCAAATATGGCATTAGTGAATCAGGACCAGGTAGAAGTGGTTTTTGGGGATTCGGTATTTCATGTGTGAGATTTTGACGTTTCTATTTGGTCTTGGGACTTGGGGGGGGGGGTTCTTTCTCAGCTGTGTTACTGATTGGAGGTAATGGCCAATGGGTGCTTGGTTGTATTCCAAAATTTTTCTTCCTCACTCTGTGCAGCTATGTCTTAATGAACTGACGACAATGGGTTCTTATAAAATATTGCATTGGATACCATGTAATCTACATCTTTTCTTTAGTAACTGGTTTACTGAAAAAATGGACAACTCAACGACTATATCATATAAAGTTTACAAGGAAATACCTTAAATAAAATAGAAATTTGGTTACTAGGAACATAGTGAAGCATCATTTTTGTCAACACTATTGTTTGAGTTCTTGAAAATTGGATCCTTAAGAATGCATTTACATTATACATCAACTGAATTTTAACAAAAATATCAAAGTATATTTGTTCTTTCACACTTTTATATACCTTTATCTTGTAGACTCTCCATGTTATATTATTATTTTTCTAGTTTCTTCCAAGCATGGATCAAAAAACTGTCCGAGGTTGGGTGATTTTTCTCTTTCGACAATAAATCTTGTGGGCTGGCAAAGTCGAACCTCCTATACTTTGACTTGGCATAAACTATAAACTTCTAGGCGAAGTTTGGGCTTGGTCGAAAAAGGTTCCCAAAAACATGATTGTGTCACCAACTTCTCTGAAGTTGTAGGCAAAGTCAAATGTAAGTTTGCAAAAACATGGTGAAGTGTATACCTAAGCCTGATGTCATGAAATATAATCCCATGATCTCATGTTCTCAACATCTCACTTGTGATGTTGGTCATGTTTGCTATTTCAAATAGAGAGTAGAAGAGCTAATGTAGATGTTAAAGAGTATATATTAGCCTATTTAGTTAATCGGTTAATTAGTTAGTGGGCCTTTAGTGTCTCAGTCCGTTTAGATTACTTAGGATACAAGTCTCAGGGTTTCTCCCTTGCTCCTATATACAGGACAAGGCTATACCTCTTTTATTCATCTAATCTAATCGAACCAGTTCAATACAATGTTCTTTCATATAGTATCAGAGCGTGTTCGCTCATGAGGGAACCCTAGCCGCCTCCGCTTCCCTCCTCTCCCAGTTGCCGAAGAACACAGCCCCAGTCCGGCCATCGCCTCTCTCCGAGAGAGAACAACAGGGGGAGAGCCCGCCTATGGGCGGCCGCCGCCGTCGCCATGGCTCAGGCCGGCTGCCCGCTAGGCACTTCCGACCTCCATGGCTCTTTTTCTCCCACTTTCAGATAGATCTGTACGTCAGCGCTAATTCCCGACATGTAATCTATGTTTTTCAAATCCAAAGCTGACCGCCGGTGATCTCCTTTCCGACCATCATGTATCCGACGCCATCGTCACCTCCGCCATCCTTCGGCCAACAACAATCAGTTTGCCGACCAACATCACCCACCTTCTTTCTCGAAGAGTCGCTGCATCCCATGCAAGTGCTGCTCGTATCCAGCAACCAAGGAATAAGGTATCCGATTTCGATACCGTTTCGACAGCATGGAAACCAAAATTAATGGAAATTTCGACAAAAATTTCGATAAATGCAATTGTGCCCGTTTCGACGCCAAAATGAACGAATTAATTTATGAAATTTTACAGGCGTGACCTCTACACCTAAATGCATCGTTTTATGCAATAAAATTTTATGTGGGGGTAGGTTAGGGAGGGGTCCTTCATGTGGGGAGGTAAGGGAACTGTCCTTTTTATTGAGGATTTCGATGAAGGATTTCGATGACAAAATGTAGGAATTAAGTTATGTAATTTTGCAATTATGAGCTATATACATGCATGTAATTATTTGTGCTCTAACATCACATATTCGATATGTAGGGCATCCCCCACACATTTTACTTGGGTTGATAGTTTGCTATTGATATTGACTCGACAATCAACCATTTCATTGGCCCTAAGAACATTAATGCAATGTTTCCAAGTAAAATCATTATTTATTGTGTATTTGGCTTCCTAGGACCCTCATTGTCTATTAACCACCACTAGGATACATGTCGTCCGCATTGAAGAAAATAAAATATAGCATAAAGCATGCATCGTATTAGTATTTGATAATTTGAGTAGCAAATATTAGGGAATGCAATGTAATTATGATATATTATAGGTATATGCTATGCATGAGTAATAAATGGTGAAATAACCCCAATCCCCCCTATAGTCCTATTCAAAAAACAACAATAACACAAAGGATTGCAATTATCGAAACTTCCATCGAAATTTCCATCGAAATTTTTCAATTTGTGTACAAAAAATCTCGAAATTGGCGAAATTCATCGAAACCGTCGAAATTTTTATCGAAATTTTGATAAATGCAATCTTGTTGGAGTTTCGATCGAAATCGATATGGTTGCATGTTTCGGTACCAGATGCTACCGAAATCGGTATTTTGGGGCGAAATTTCGGTGATTTCGCCGAAACCTTATTCCTTGCCAGCAACAACGTCGCTGCTCCCCAACACCATCATTATCCATCCAGCCGGCTCCGTCTTCCGCAAGAGCCGCCACCGTCATAGCAATTTGTGCCGCCCATCAGTAATAACCGCCGGACAACAGCAGATAACACCGCCGCAAATCACAGTGGCCATCGCCTCTACCGCTGCATTGCGCCGACGTCCTCAGCCTCAACCTTCGCTGTCGCTCATGGAGAGACTCCACCCTTGGCTCCGCATGCGGCCTCATGGCCTGCAATATCTCTAGAGCCGCGCCGGAGACCTTTATCATCTCCTCCGTTGTCGCCAAGTGCTACATCAACTGAGCAACACAATCCAACCATCTACTTCTCGTCATCGCGCTGCTACAACCATGGTTGGCACTAGCCATCAGCCAATCCGATCAACCACTACTCTAAGCCAAACTGCTGCCGCCATCCATTATCTATGCCCATTAAGCTGCTGACTACCGTGAGCAATCACCCAAACAACCCCAATATTTTTACTGCCCCCCATACAATATGCCTGAAGCTATTTAGATCCTTAATCGGTCCTATCTTTTGCTAATCATATCCAATTTTAAGCCTAATCGGATTTTTCATCGGGCTCCGCTCCCGCGCCCCGGATTTGTTGCCCTAATGGGCCAAACAAATACCCTTTTCGGGTCGGGATTAGATCTATTTAATATTTTACCTGGATTTTACATTGACCCATTTAGCATATTCTCTCCAGTTATCAGTTTCATTCTCCACATATTATACATCTCCATATCACAAAATCCTCTCAAATCCACCAATTCCTTTCCCACCCACCCATATCATGTGTGTATCACTTTCCACAGTACGTGGGGGGTCATATATCCACTTCTCCACTCTAAACACTCACTCTCGTAGTATTTGGTGTGTCGGGGGGATAGAGAGAGAGGAAGAGATGAGAAGAGAGAGAGTATGTGAGAAAATATGTATGGGAGAGAGAGTATGAGAAGAGATGATGTATGTATTCAGGCTACATGTTCCAGGTTATCTTCATAGAGCTTCGTTCAGCACACATGTTCTCCACTTTCAGACAACATTATCACTCTTGTTGCATTCTTGAGAGATGGATGGGTGCTTCTTCAGACTTCTCAGAAGCTCAGCAATTTCAAGCCTGCCAAGTCTACATCTGTAAGGTTGATTCATCCAGTTTTATCGTCATCAAGCTATTTTTATCACGTCTTCTTCGAGATGCATCTTCTGTATTAGCATCGCCTTCCACTGATCTTCTTGGGACTTTCCTTGATGGATGATATCTCCTTTCCCGTCAAACCCCCAAGGTTCATGCGACAGAGTTATGGTACCTGCATCGTATCACCAGCATATCATCCGTTTGTGTTCGTGCCACGTTATGCACGTCTTCTCAGACACTTTGAAGACACCACTACTGCTACATCATCATTGGAGATCCGCGTTCGTTTCGCGTTAAGTACGTATTCCAGTGAAGATGACGAAGTCATGGTATTAATGATCGTCTGCTCCAAGTGGTGAATTACCGCTGTAGTATTCAGGTTCCATTTCAGATGTTCTTCATTCCAGATGCACTCCAAAAGACCTTCATCAGTGATCGAGGATCTCCAGCTTGCAGAATACAATTTCAAAGAAAAAAGGAGTCGTCATATGAGTCAGGGGGAGTTTTGTTTAAGGGGGAGTATCAATCTTTTGTATGGGGAGTGATATTTATCTTTTATCATTTCTTTTCTTTTATTGAGTCATGCAACTCCAAGCTTGGACATGTGTTTCACCCATGATCCAGCTTGAGGGGAGTGTTAAAGAGTATATATTAGTCTATTTAGTTAATAGGTTAATTAGTTAATGGGCCTTTAGTGTCTCGTCCCGTTTAGATTACTTGGGACACTAAGTCTCAGGGTTTCTCCCTTGCTCCTATATATAGGACAAGGCTGTACCTCTTTTATTCATCTAATCTAATCAAATCAGTTCAATACAATATTCTTTCACAGTAGATTTACATTTGGACACAAAGCCTGATGTTGGTCACACTTGGCACGTCTAATATTGGTCAGACTTGCAATTTCCATCAATAATATATTCTTCATGTTTAAGAAACCCTACTTCCAACTAGATTTGATGTTTATTCCTCTAAATCCAAGTTAGATCTAGCTTATAATAACTGTTGGGATATGGTGGTGATGTAGACCCAAACAAGGCCCATCGAGCTTGTTCTCAAGATGTGGAACCGTGAGATTGAACAATCCAATTTGAATACATATGACGAAGATCAATGACGGAGCAAGTAAGCAACTACAAAGACCAGATTTGTAGCGGTTCGACAAATTCCCAATGTAGGAGCCTACATCCACTGGCGGAGATGATATTATTGATGGAGAAATTACAAAGAAGATGAGTACAAAAGGGAGAAGAAGAACCCAATCTCCTTTTATACCGGACAGCTAATTGTGGAAAAAGACAGTTGCTTGGAGAGGAGCTCTTAGAGGTTTGAAACCCTAAGGGAACCCCTAGGTCTGTCTGTGGCTTTAGGTCTTCAAATAACAGTGTCTTGTGATGTTTGCTTTCTTTGCTTGGGACGAGTTGGGGGGGATCTATTTATAAGAATACGATACTATCCATATTCCCAAAGTTATATGGTTCTTTTCTGACTGCATTTACGGTCCCACTAGACTGTATACGGTCCCCAACTTGGACTGTATTTTTTATTTCAACAACATTTATGCTCTAGTGCTGGATCGTATATGATTCAGCTGGACCGTAAATTGCCTTGCTGCTAACCCTTATTAAATACAGTCCAATCAGACCGTATATGGTTTGATGGACGACCTTCATTGCACCTCTAGGTGCTTAAAACACATCCCGATGATGCCGAGCCTTGGTATAGACGTCCTATTCATCAAAGAAGCTTTTCTAGAGAGTTTAAGACACTCTCAACAAGCTCCACCTTGTCTTCAACTAAAAAAATGGAAGTAGAAAAGCACTTCAATCTTTTCTAATATCACAGACCAAATAAGAATACTATCTCTTCCACGTACCTTGCACGGGCAAAGCTTAGATAGAAAGAAGACCAACTAATTTTGAGCTGAACAAAGAAGACCAACGCCACACAAAACAAGATTTCCGTGGAAAACACTTAAAGAGGAAGGAAAAAACCATGGGAGGAGATAACCCTAAGCCTTTGACGACTAGGTTTTTCTTATTCTTCTGTTTCAATGAAAATAGGGAGAGCTATTACAATATATAGAGAACAGGTGGTAAATGGATCCACCTTCAAGATCCATCTACCACAAACAACAAACATAAAACAATAGGTAAATGGGCCATCTCCCTAGCCCATAAACGCACAAAGCTAACTTAAAAGTCCCCCTCAAGTTGAGCATACGAAGGTGGAGACAAACATCTTTTGTAAAAACATCTGTAACTTGCTCGCTTGTCTTCCCATACAATAGGCATCGAATCCTAGCATCAATCTTTTAACAGATGAAATGTCAATCTAACTCCACATACTTGGTTCGATCATGCAACACATGATTATTAGCAAGATTATTGGTAGACTTATTGTCACAATATAACATCATGGGAGTCTTCAAAGTTATGCCCATATCATATAAAAGTATTTAGACCCAAAGCATTGCTGTGACCCCTAACACGATGACTCTATACTCAACTTCTGCACTAAACCAATCAATAACTGATTGTTTCTTATTTCTCCAAATGAGAAGATTTCCTCCTAAGAAAACACAATATCCAGAGGTAGAGCGCTGTCATGTTGAGACCCAACCCGGTCAACATCAATGAAGCATACAATCTTTAGCTCATCACCTTTAGTATAAAGGAGGCCCTTCCTAGGATTCTTTTTCAAATAAGCAAGAATACGATAAACAACATGAAGATGAGAATTCGTAGGAGCATGCATAAATTGACTTACAATATTGACAAAATATGTTATATCAGGTCTGGTAAGAGTAAGATAAGTTTTCCAACCAGTTTTTGATAACAATTCTTTTGTTCATTATTGAGTGGATTCTTATCTTTAAGTCTCATCTTATGAATTTTCTCAATAGGAGTATCAACCGGCTTACACCACAATTTTCCTATTTCTTTGAGGATATCCAATTCCAAAGTATTTGGCACAAGCTAAAACCGTCATTAGACCTTGCTATCTCAATTCCCCAAAAAAATTAAGGTTTCCACAATTTTTGTGTTAGCGCCGCAATGCAGCATTGAAGGAAGCTACGTGCTTCCCTTCTCCTTCTATTAATAATAATACAAGAACAATTAGAAAGAGGTCCAACATAATAGGGAAATTACATAATAAATTAAAATAAGATATAAAATAACTATCTTAACACCCCCTCAAGCTGGAGCGTACACGTCATGTATGCCCAACTTGTTACTAAGATTTTGAAACACAGTTGGACCCAACGACCTAGTAACGATATCAACAAGTTGATCTCTAGATTTGACATGAGTCATGACCCTTTTGTTCTTTGATCTCTTATGAAATGACAGTCCACTTCTATATGTTTAGTGTGTTCATGATATATTGGATTCTTGGCAATATAAACAGTAACCTGATTATCAGCTCCACAGGAGATGCTACAAGAATCTTTAATTCAGAAAGAATGGACTAGACCCATTGCAATTCATAATAAGCATGAGCCATTGCTCTATACTCGGCTTCTATACTAGAATGAGTCACAATATTTTACTTTTTGCTCTTCTAAGTGATATGATGATTTCCCAAAAAGTGCAGTACCCAGAGTAGATTGCCTATCAATATGATCTCTAGCCCAGTCAACATCTGCATAACCAGTAAGAACAAGTGTATAACTAGGATTCTCTGGTTTGAAGTATGTACTTCCTTTCCCAGGTTCTCCTTTCAGATACCTCAAAATATGGCAAACAACTGTCCAATGTGACTGTTTAGGTGAACTCATATGTTGACTCACAACCCCTACAACAAAAGAAATACAAAGGCAAGTCACTGTTAAATATATCGATTTTCCAACTATCTTCCTATAATATCCTGGATTAGAATAGTGATGCAGGACAGACCCGCCTTTACGCACTTACGAGCGCAGGCGTCGCCGTGTCATTAGTTAGCCTTTTTTTTCTAGCTTGCGTTATTTTAATATGCCTTTTCTTTAATTTAGGCTTTTGTAAATTCACGTGGTTTAGTCCCACATTGGCTACCGCCCTTTTAGTCTTTCTTTTAGAAGCCTATGTAAAGGCTCTATTGTATCTTTATTGAAACATAGTTGATGAATGAGAATTATTCCTTTTAGACTTTAGCCGTATTTCTTCTCTAATTCCGTCGATAGAGACATTAAGTGGTATCAGAGCCTAACCCTAACCCCCTTAGGGTTGTGCTCTTGCCCACTGCCCTCTAACCCTAGCCGCCACCCTCTCCAGTAAAACCCTGGTGCTGCCCTTCCCTGCCAGATCAAGCCGCCATCCATCACAATCTGCTTCAACCCGCCGTTTATAGCAGTAGTAGTCTTCACTGTCGCCGCATATAGAAACTACAACCTTCACTGTCGCCGCCGTTTGTTGCATACCTGCTGTCCGCTGCATACTCGCTGTCCACTTCATACTCACCCACCGTTCGCCAGATCGGCGACGCCAACACACGTCTCTTCCATCGGCCGCCTGATCGACGCCGCCAACACACCCCTCTCTTCTGCCGGCTGCCAGATCGACGTCACCAACACACCTCTCTCTTCCACTGGCTGCCAGATCGACGCCGCCAGTTGGATCTGCGTATAGTCAGGGGACAAATATCTTGATTCCTCCCGAGGTAATTCTCTCCATCCATATCAAAATCAAGGAACCAACGATTGTCATCACTTTGGGTAAGATCTTTTCATTGTTTACCGTGCTTTTGCTTATCTTCTGCAATTTTAGTACATTCGCAAACGAGTCCATAGGGTTTTGGTTCCTCTACTGAAAATTTGCCAAGCCCTAATTGTGGAAAGCTTTTTCGTTGTTCGGTGCACTACTTTACTATCATATATCTGTCCACATTGTTTTCTTGAATTGTTTTGCGTTGTCCATTACAAAACTAAGTTTTTATTTAGCAGAATAATCTTTTGGCTATTTCGTTGCAAATCATTGTCTGGCCGTAGGTCTAATAGCCCAGTTTTAGAACCCACGTCGGAGGCAGCCCCTGCGTCTTCCCAACCCCCGTTTACCCTTGAGACTCTGGGTCAAGCAGTCCATACCATCATGACGGAGCTTCACAATATTTGCCAAACACATACTCTACAGGCCGGTTAGAACTCGACACCTTTTATGGGGTATTGGATGCCACCAAATCCCCTACCCCCTACCCCAACCATCTTGCCACAGTTCTTCAACCCCTTCCTCTAGTAAAGGCAAGGAGGTAGTCACAACTCCAGTTGGACCTTCTTCGTGAGGTCGTGAATGCTTTCATTGTCATAGAACGACTCACCTAGCTGCCCAATGCCCCCGTTGTGCTCTTTTTGTGTCCTCTGATTCTCCTGATACCACCCCTGAGGATGACATTGAATATGAGGATGTTTTTCCTGCCTCTGAACCTTCTGGTGATGATGTTGATTACAACTGTGTTTATGATCCGTCATATCTCCAGGTCATGCTTGTTTTAGCTGCCCCTTCAGAAGGGGATGCCTGGAAACGCACCACCCCCTTTCAAACCTTCTTCAAACATGTTGGCAAAAGCTGCAAACTACTCATTGGTGGTGGCAGTTCTCAGAACATCATTTCATACCATGGATTGAAGCGCATGGACTTGCGCCCAGAGCCCCATCCTCAACCATATAAAGTCCATTCGGTGAACCAAATTAGCTTGCCCATCATCGAACGATGCCTTGTGCCCATCACTGTAGGTGCTTATTCAGACCATATTTGGTGTGATGTGTTGCCTATGGATGCTTGCCACATCATTCTTGGTCGTCCTTGGATTTATGACTTAGATGCCCACAACGAGGGACGTTCCAATGTTTATACCTTCAAGCACAAGGGCAAACACATACGGTTAACACCTACCAATTCATCTCTCCTATGTAAAAGAGTCTCCCACCAGACCCCAGACATCCAAATCCCAACACTCTCTACACCTTGTCACCTGAAGAGAGTTGGAAGAAGCCAATCACAAATCTGGATGCATGTATGTCCTATATATCAAAGAATCCACTCCTATCTCCGATTTTCAGCCCCCCCCCCCCCAACCAGAAGTTGTCTCCCTTCTCGATGAGTTCAAAGACATGACACCCACTGACCTTCCTAATAAGCTTCCCCCTTTGCGTGATAGTCAACATGGGATTGATTTGATTCCAGGGTCTTTGCTCCCTAACCGACCTCATTACCGTGTGAACCCGAATGAGCATGCTGGATTGAAACGCCAGGTTGATGCTCACCTTCTCAAAGGATTCATTCGAGAGAGCAAGAGTCCTTGTGTGGTTCCTACTCTCCTTGCCCCCAAGAAGGATGGTAGCTGGAGAATGTGCTTAGATTGCCGACCCATCAATAAGATCACTGTCAAATATTGTTTCCCTATACCACGCCTTGATGACATGCTTGATCTATTGACGGGATCCCGATATTTCTCCAAGATTGATCTCCGTAGCGGTTACCACCAGATCCATGTTAATGAGTCTCATGAATGGACGACTGCGTTCAAAACACCAGATGGATTATATGAGTGGCTGGTCATGCCATTTGGCTTGTTCAACGCACCCAACACCTTCATGAGAGTCATGAACCTTGTATTGCAGCCATTCATTGGTAGATTTTTGGTGGTCTACGTTGATGATATTTTGAATTTTTAGTAAGACCAAGGGCGGACACATGACTCATCTCCGACTTATCTTTAACATACTTCCCACTGAAAAATTGTATGCCAATCTAAAGAAGTGTTCTTTTTTTCAAGATAAAGTCCTTTTCCTTGGCTACATTGTATCTGCTACCGGCTTTGAGGCTGACCCCGCCAAAGTCAAAGCTATCACGGAGTGGCTCCAACCCACTACAATCTCTAAACTATGTAGCTTTCATGGGTTGGCTACTTTTTATCGTCGCTTTGTTCGAGGATTCGACACCATTATGGCTCCTCTCACTGAGCTAATGAAGTGTGATAAATTAGAGTGGACGCCATCTGCAACACGAGCTTTTGAGGCTGTCAAAACTAAGTTAACTGAAGCTCCTGTCCTTTGCCTTTCAGATTTCTCACTTCCGTTTGAGGTATCTTGTGATGCTTCCGGTGTTGGCATTGGTGGCATTCTGAGCCAAGAAGGGCACCCTGTTGCCTTTTTCAGTGAGAAACTCAATGACGCAAAGTGTAAATACTTCACATATAATAAAGAATTCTATGTTGTGCAATCTCTGCGTCATTGGAGGCACTATCTTCTTCACCAGTGAGCCCTTTTCTTTCTGAATTCCCAAAAGAATTTAAGTGTTCGTCGTACCAAATGTGCGAGTTTCTTCAGGAGTACACTTTTGTTCTCAAACACCGCTCTAGTGTTGAAAACAAGGCTGCAAATGCTCTCAGTCGCTGCTTGACCACCCTATAGTCTATGAGCGATGAAGTTGCAATTTTCGACCGTCTGAAAGATCAATATCCCACCTGTCCTAATTTTGGAATTATACATTCTGACCTCCTCGATAGAACACCTGGCCAAGCTTTTGTTTTGATCCTACGTGATGGATTTCTCTTTCGTGGCATGCAATTATGTATCCCTTCTACTTCATTTCATGTTTTTCTCACTTGGGAATTACATGCTGGTGGCGTCGCTGGTCATTTTGGTAGGGATAAGACCACCGCTCTGGATACTGATAGATTTTGTTGGCCGTCCTTACGCCGGGATGTCGCTCGCATCGTGTCTCAGTCAAGGAATGAAGTTTCGCTAGTATTGGCGGTATTTTGACCGAAATACCGATACCGACGGGTACAGACACGAAAACATGCGTGCGTACCGATAGGATCACAAATACCGATAATACCGACATGTATACCGCCATGTTTCGATGGTTTCAGTGCAAAATACACTACTAACTTCACTGTACCGACCGAAACCGGCAGTATATCGACGGGTATACCGTTTTTTGCGAGAATGACTGTTGTTATTTATTGGGAGGAAAAAAGAAGGTCCATTTGGATGGTTATTGTCGATTGGAGCTAATACCAACCCAAATCAAGGTAATTCTAACTAATCTCTTTTATTTCTACCATTGGCAACCTCTCCATCTCTTTTTCCTACTTTTTTCTTCCACTTTCGCCTAAAAAAGTGTTTTCTACCGCCAAAGCCTAGTATTACTCTAATTTTATATGTTTACGCGAACTATACATACATCTATAAGTATATTATGTAGATATGCAATATTATCACTAGATCTACCTACTCACAACACTATTAATTACTATTATCATACAATTTATCTAAGCATATGACAATTAGTATTGATATAATTAGTTAGCTATTTATGTTTAGTGGAAGATGTTTTACTAAAGAGTAATGCGAATATAATACAAAGGAGTAATATACACTTCTATAGTATTGCACATGAATGAGCAACACAGAACTTCGCCAATAATGTTGTGTATGAGGAGCATGTGACTACATACAACCACCTCTATAGGATGCACATGTATGGCCGCAATATCTTAGTAATATCAACTCATTACTGTGTGGAGAACCAGCATGCCACTCAACATACAGTTGTTGTGAGTTGTAAGTAAATGTGTTATTCATATGTTGTGAATTGTATACTATTGCATAATTCTGTGTATTTAAGTTTGTGGTTTGTGCTAGTAAAATTTCATATCTTAATTCCTACATTTTGTCATCGAAATCCTTCATCGAAATCCCAACGAAACAGTCAATATTCCTTACCTCCCACATGATGGACCCCCCCTCACACGCAATATAGAATTTAATTGCATAAAACACTGCATTTAGGTGTCGAGATTACACCTGTAAAGTTTCATGAATTAATTCGTTCATTTTGGCGTCGAAACGGCCAAGATTGCATTTGTCGGTATTTCCGTCGATATACCAGTAAATACCTATTTCCAAGATGTCGAAACGGCGTCGGTACCGGTCACCTTGTTCCTTGGTCTCAGCGTCTTCTTGCCAATTGGCCAAAACCAAAAGACGAAATACGAGCCTTTACACCCCTCTTTCTATTCCCCATGAGCCTTGGAAGGACCTCAATATGGATTTTATTCTAGGTCTTCCCCGCATTTCATGTGGCCACGACTCTATGTTTGTAGTTGTAGATCCTTTTTCTAAGATGGCCCACTTCATTGCTTGGTAGTAAGACTTCTAACGCTTCTCATATTGCCCGCCTTTTCTTTAATGAGGTAGTCAAGCTACATGGTCTTCCGACCACTATAGTCTCTGACTGTGATGTGAAATTTGTTAGCTACTTTTGTAAGACTTTATGGAAAATCTTTGTGTGAACGGAAGAGACGGATGGAGCGTTGTTGCACGTTGGCAACGTAAGAAACCCAATAGGGTTCTCCTCTCTATTTATAGTAAAGGGAAATTTACATGTAGGTACAGCAGTAATATGAAATATGAAATAAACACAAAGTAAAGATATATTAACACTCCCCCTCAAGCTGGAGTGTACACATTGTGGATGCCCAGCTTGCCGCATAAATTCTGGAACACTGCTGGACCTAATGGCTTTGTCAAGATATCAGCTAGTTGATCTTCAGACTTGACATATGGCATCACCACATTGCCATTCTTTATCTGATCTCTGATGAAATGACAGTCAACCTCTATATGCTTTGTGCGCTCATGAAAGACAGGATTCCTGGCAATATGTATAGCAGATTGATTGTCACACTTGAGAATCATGGGAGTTTGAATCAAAATCTTCAACTCAGATAAGACAGATTTGACCCATTGTAGTTCACAGCATGCATGTGCCATAGCACGGTACTCAGCCTCAGTACTAGATCGTGCTACCACTTGTTGTTTCTTGCTCTTCCAAGTAATCAGATGATCACCAAGAAAGGTGCAGTAGCCAGATGTGGATCTTCTATCAACCTGATTACCAGCCCAATCTGCATCTGCATAACCTGTGAGAGTCAAAGAAGATAGAGGACTCTTGGGTTTATAATAAGTGATCCCCTTTCCAGGAGCACTTTTCAGATATCTCAGAATTCTGCATACAGCTGTCCAATGTGACTGTCGTGGTGTGCACATGTGTTGACTTACTACTCCAACAGCAAAAGAAATATCAGGTCTTGTGACAGTTAGGTAAATCAACTTCCCAACTATTCTCCTATAATGACCTGGATCTGAATATGCAGTATCATCTTCCACCTCCTTGATGTGATAATCCATAGGAGTGGATACGGGCTTAGAATCAGTCATACCCGTTTCCTGTAGTAAGTCAAGCACATACTTTCTCTGGGAGAGATTTATACCTGCATGGGATCTAAGAACCTCAATCCCTAGAAAATATCTCAGCTTCCCCAGGTCCTTTGTGTGAAAGTGTTGCTGTAGTCCTTCCTTCACACGTGATATGCCTGTAGAATCGCTGCCAGTAATCACAATATCATCAACATAGACAGCAATAATTATGGACCCACCAGAAGAATTTGAATAAAATAGAGAGTGATCAGTCATGGAACGAGAGAAGCCCATCTGTAAAACAACAGCACTGAACTTGTCAAACCAAGCTCGAGGAGATTGCTTTAACCCATAGATAGCCTTCTTCAATTTGCAGACTTGCTGACACTCCCCCTGAGCAACAAAACCTGGTGGTTGCTCCATATACACCTCTTCTTGAAGATCCCCGTGAAGAAAGGCGTTCTTGACATCCAGCTGGAAAAGAGGCCAATCAAAAGTAGTAGCTAGAGATATAAGGATCCGCACAGAATTGAGACGAGCAACTGGAGAAAAAGTCTCAAAGAAGTCCACTCCATATGTCTGTGTGTAGCCTTTTGCTACCAATCTGGCCTTCAACCGCTCAATCGATCCATCAGGGTTGTGTTTGACTGTAAAGACCCATCTACAGCCCACAACTTTCTTGCCCGCAGGTAAAGTAACAAGATCCCATGTGCCATTGTCAATCAGAGCAGAGATTTCCACCTGCATTGCCTGCTGCCAGCCACTGTCCTTCAGAGCCTCTAAGTGGTTTCTTGGTATCTGAATGGAGTCCATCCCAACAGCAAATGCACGAGCCTGTGTAGATAAGTGCGACAAACAACATACATTCGATATGGGATGTCGAATAGTACATGAACGTATACCTTTCCGGACAGCAATAGGAAGATCAAGGTCAGAGGCCTCTGCAGGAATCTCTTGAGTAGAAGATGGCGAAGGAGGCTCATGGACTTGTGCCGCTACCTCATCTGGATCCTGTCTACCTCGCCTATGATAAACTTGGGTATAGGGTTGAATGGTAGGTGAATCATGCGGTATGTCCTCAACAATGATAGGTGGCACTCCCTCACTTTGAATTGCGGGTGGCACTCCCTCACTCAATTGCTCGCCCTTGCTCATAGCATGTGCAAAATATGGACTGGTTTCATGAAAGGTGACATCCTTAGAAACAAACATACGACGCAAACTCGGGCAATAACACTTGTAACCTTTACTCGTACCAGAATAACCAAGAAACAAGGTTTTCAAGGACCTAGGAGAGAGTTTGTCTTGTTTGGGATCAAAGTTATGAACGAAGGATGTACAACCAAAAACCCGAAGCGGAACATGAAACGGTTTATCCATAGGGCGTAAGACAGAAAAGGGAGTGCGCCCATGCAAAACAGAAGAGGGCTGCCGAGAAATCAAAAAACAGGCAGTGAGAAGAGCCTCAGACCAGAAACGTTTAGGCACATTGGATTCAAACATGATAGACCGAGTGATATCCAATAGATGGCGATTCTTTCGCTCAGCAACACCATTCTGCATAGGAGTGTGAGGACAAGAGGTGTGATGAATCATACCAACCGAACTGCAAAACTCATTCATCGCTTTCTGAACATACTCAAGGGCATTATCAGATTGAAAAATTTTGATATTGCAGTTAAATTGAACTTGAATTTGTTTATGAAAATGTTTGATAATGGAAAGCACAGATTCACGACCTTTTAAAAGATAAATCCATGTCATACGAGAGTAATCATCCACAAAAGAAATGAAATAGCTAAAACCATTATAACTCTGGTTTTTAATAGGACCCCATACATCACTGTGGACTAACTCAAACGGACTAGAAGCCCGATTATTGACACGAACATGATAGGACAACCGATGATGTTTGCCCAACTGACAGGACTGACACTCTAATGAGGACACATGAGCTAGATCGGGTTCCAATTTCTTCAAGCTGTCTAAGGAGGGATGGCCATATCTGCAATGCCACAACAAGGGGGAACCACTCAGCATGGCGGAGGAAACTGGAGCAGGAGGTGGATGGCGAGGTAGATAATCACCAGGAAAGAGGTAGAGATCACCTTTCCTAGGCCCCCCACCAATCATCTTCAAACTCTTGAGATCCTGTAAAACAAAGCAAGAAGGCCCGAATGTTACTGTGCAGTTTACAGTGTCAATCAACTTGGCAACAGAAAGCAAATTGAAAGGAAAATCAGGTACAAAATGAACAGATTTCAAATCAATATCTGGGGTAAGGGACACAGAACCACTAGCTACCACCTTCCTCACAGAACCATCTGCCAAGGTAACAGATGGGTGAGGAATATATGAGTCAAATGTGCGGAGCAATCGCCTCATACCAGTCATGTGCTGGGAGGCACCAGAGTCAACCACCCAGGGAGTTGCAGATCCAGAAGCCATAAAAGATGTAGCCTGATTACCCGCGGTAGAGGCAAGATTCGCTGTAGAAGCAGAAGAGGCGCCCATACTCCAATGTTGAGTTGCCTGAATAAACCTGTCATACTCCTCCTGAGTAAGTGTGATGCCAGAGGAACTCGGGCTCGCAGTAGTAGAGTCAGAAGTAGCACAGTTGGCAACTCCAACAGGTGGGGCGGCAGGTCGCCCATGTTTCTTCCAGCATTTCTCAACAGTGTGTCCCGGTCTGTCACAGAAAGTGCATCGAGGACGAGTCCCACGTCCTCTTCCCAAGCCAGGTCTGTCAGCTGGAGTAGGTGCAGGTCGTCCTCCGCGAACTGCTGCAGCAATGGAGGCATGAGAATCTCCAGAAGGAACAACAGGAGTAGGATCAACAGACTCAAAGGTGGACTGTTGAATCCTAGAGAAGGCTTCCGCAAGGCTCGGTAATTTGTCAGATGCAAGTATCACACTGCGTGCGGAACCAAGTGAGGAGCTAAGGCCAGATAGAAATTTAGCAGTGACAAGATCATCTCTATCTTTAATCTGCTCAACAACCTTCACTGGATGATAGTAGCTCAATTCCTGGGAAATAGCTTGAATCACACCAAAATACTCTTCAAGGGATCTATCACCCTGTTTCTCTGCAAACAGACGATCATAGATCATAAACTGGCGAAGAGCATTCTTCTCCTGAGCATAGTGCTGCTTAACGACATCCCAAATCTCCTTAGCAGTGGAGTAGAACATGAACCTTGAAGCAATAGAAGGTTCCATGCTACCCCATAGCCAAGTCTTCACTAGGCTGTCAAGACGTTTCCACTCGGCATAGTCTTTGTCAGTACTAGTGAGAGGTGCAGAATCAACAAACTTTGCCCGATCGCGCGATTCCAAGACAGTATGAACCGCATTCATCCATAGCAGAAAATTCTTCCCATTGAGCTTGATAGGAATAGGCGAGACCTCATAATAGGTCTTGTTCTCCATGATGCAACTGAGATACGGGTGACGGAGTGATACACGTCACACAGAAAGTTGAGTAGACGGATAGATACACGTCCCGTGACGGAGAGATACACGTCACAACAGAAACTGAAAAGAGGATGCGTTACTGACGCATCGACAGCCTTCAAACGAGAAGTTCCTAATCACACATGAAGGAGATGTGATTAGGAAGCCACGGTGGAAGAGACGAGACCTCCGGGTAGGGCTTTAGAAGGCCGTTGGATCAACCGGAGATCCCCAAACAGCAAGGTCGGCGCCCGAAAAAGGAACCGAAAAAGGCTGAAAAAGAGCCCGGAGACGTAGACGGAGCCTTTAGATCGGTGCGGCGGGATCTACGGCAGCATGAGAGGGACTACCGAAGATCAGCAGCGCCGCAGGGAGGCCCCGCGCTCCTGCCGCGCGCCGGCGGCAAGGAGCAGCAGCCGCTGCTGCTGGCGGCGGCGGCCGGCGGCGGGAGAAGGGCCAGCGGCGGCCGGCGGCTGGAAGGGGAGAGGAGGGAGGGGAGAGGGGAGGGCGGCGGAAGGGAGGGGCGACGCCGGGCGGGAGGGAGGGCCGGCGGCGGCTGGAGTTCTAACCTGCTCTCGATACCATGTGAACGGAAGAGACGGATGGAGCGTTGTTGCACGTTGGCAACGTAAGAAACCCAATAGGGTTCTCCTCTCTATTTATAGTAAAGGGAAATTAACATGTAGGTACAACAGTAATATGAAATATGAAATAAACACAAAGTAAAGATATATTAACACTTTGGTACCAACCTCAAATTCTATTCTGCATTCCACCCTCAAACTGATGGTCAAACTGAGGTGGTTAACAGGAGCTTGGGTAACCTCCTGGGATGTCTTGTAGGTGAATGTTTAGGCAATTGGGACTTACTGCTACGTACTGCTGAATTTTCTTACAACAATTCTGTAAATCGATCCACAAGAAAGAGCCCTTTTGAAGTTGTTAATGGTCACAAGCCCTGCCAACCTATATATCTCATACCTATGTCCACTACTGACCGACCTTCCTATGCTACTGAGACCTTTGCCCAACACATTTATGATTTGCATATTGAGATTCGCCAAAAACTTACTGTCTTATGAAAACTACAAGCTTTCTGCAAATTCACACCTCATGTTTCAAGAATTCAAAGTTGGATATTATGTGTTAGTACGTGTGCGTCCTGAACGCTACCCCAAAAATTCTTTCAGGAAGCTTCATGCCAGAGTGTCAGGGCCTTTTCAAATACTTAGTCGACATGGACCCAATGCTTATGTACTAGATTTGCCAGCTGATTGGGGTATTAATGCAGTATTCAATATGGAGGATCTTTCTCCTTCTCGTGGTACATTCGAGGCCCCTTCATCACCAACGGCAGGTTCTACAGATCGTCACTGTGCTTCCCCGCCTTCAACAAGTATACCTCCTCTGCCTCGACTACCTCAGCAGCTGCTCGAGCGCATCAACACCATCTTGGATGACCAGACCGTCCTCACTAGCCAGGGCACCGTACACCGTTTCTCGGTTCGCTGGATATGCCATTCTCCAGTAGACGCCACATGTATCACCGAGAAGGAATTTTGTCGCATTGATTTTGAGCTCTACCTTGACACTGACTCGACGGAGTCGAGTCTTTTGCAGCTGAGGGAAGTTGATGTAAGACAGGCTCCGCCTTTACACACTTACGAGCGTAGGTGTCTTTGTGTCATTAGTTAGGCTTTTTTTCTAACTTGCCTTATTTTATTATGCTTTTTCTTTAATTTGGGCTTTTGTAAAGTCACGTGGTTTAGTCCCACATTGGCTACCACCCTTTTCGTCTTTCTTTTAGAAGCCTATATAAATGCTCTATTGTGTCTTTGTTGAAACACAATTGATGAATGAGAATTATTCCTTTTAGACTTTAGCCATATTTCTTCTCTAATTCCGTAGATAGACCTTAGATAGTCAGAATCATCTGCATTTCACTTCACATGATAGTCCATAGGAGTAGATACAAGTTTTGACTCGCTCATTCCTGTCTCATGAAGAAGGTCAAGAACATATCTCCTCTGAGACAAATTAGTACCTCTGCTTGAGCGAAGTACTTCAATTCCCATAAAATATCTCAACTTGCCCAGATCTTTTTGTATGAAAATGCTTTTATAGTCCATCCTTCACATTAGATATGCCTACAGAAGTATTGCCAGTAATAACAATTTCATCAACATACATAACAATAATAATGGATCCATTGGATGTACTGTAGTAAAACAAGGAGTGATCAATCACAGAGCGTGAGAAACCCATATGTAAAACAATATCACGAAATATATCAAACCAGGCCCGAGGGGACTGCTTCATCCCATATATGGCTTTCTTCAATCTGCACACCTTCTGGCACTCCCCCTGAGCAACAAACCCAGGAGGTTGCTCCATGTACACCTCTTCCTGTAGATCACCATGTTGAAAGACATTTTTTTACATCCCGTAGAAATAATTGCTAATAAAAAATGGTTGCAAGAGAAATAACTATCCTCACAGAATTGTGTCTAAATGTATCTTATTGCCACCAATCTAGCCTTCAGTCTTTCTACAAAGCCATTTGGATTATGTTTGACGGTGAAAACCCATCTGCAACCCACCACATTTTAACCTGAGGGCAAATCCGTAAGTTCCCATGTATCACTTTGTAGATGCGCAAACATTTCAGAGTTCATAGCTTGTAGCCATCCACTGTCCTTCATTACATCCATATGGTTCTTGGGAATAGTCACAAAATCAATCCCAACGCAAAAGAACGAGCCTGCTTAGATAAGTTGGATAGACAACAAAACCCGCAATAGGACGACATATAGTACAAGAGCGAATACCTTTTCGGAAAGCAATGGGAACATTAAGATCTGATGGATCTTAAGGAATCTCTTGAGTAGAGGAAGATGGTGAAGGCTCATGGACAGGAGTCGCTACCTCCTCATGGTCTTGTCGTCCTCGTCTATGATACACCTGTGAATATTACAGAATCAAAGGAGTAGAGAATAGGACATTTTCAGATTGTTCTTTCTCAATTGTAGTATCCTCAACTATAGCTTGAATAGGTTGCACTCTCTCACTTATTTGTGGTGGCACTCTCACCCAATCGCTCCCCCTTTTTCTGAACACTTGAGAAATATGGTGTTGACTTGTGAAAGGTGACATCCCTAGACACAAACATACGACGATTACTAGGACAGTAGCGCTTGTAACCCTTACTGGTGTTTGAGTACCCAAGAAAAAACAATCTTAATTGACCGGGGTGATAATTTGTGAGCCTTAAGATCAAAACTGGGAACAAAAGATGTACACCCAAACACTTTAAGAGGTGCAAGGAACGACTCATCATTAGGACGCGACACAGAGAAAGAAGTGCTTCCTTGAAGAATGAAGGAAGGGTGTCTATTAATAAGGAAGCAAGCAGTGAGAATAGCATCAGACCTATACGTCTTAGGAACATTAGATTGGAACATAATGGTCCTAGCAATATCAAGGAGATGATGATTTTTTCTCTCAGCCACCCCATTTTGTTGTGGGGTGTGAGGACAAGACATATAATGCACCATACATACAGAACTGCAAAAATCAGCCATAGTATGTTGAACACATTCCAAGGCATTGTCAGATTGAAAAATCTTAATATTGCATTCAAATTGAACCTTTTATTTCTTGATGAAAATGTTTAACAATGGACAACACAAACTCTCTACTCTTTCAACAGATACACCCATGCCATATGAGAAAAATCTTCCACAAAGGTAATAAAATGTCGATATGCATTGTAACTGCTTTCCTTTACAGGACCCCATACATCAACGTGAACTAAATCAAAGGGACGCAAGGCCCTTTATTGACATGACTCGGGTATGAAATCCTATGATGTGTGCCCAACTGACACGGCTGACACTCTAAAGAAGACACTTGTGTTAACATAGGCTCCAACTTCCACAGACTCTCTAGAGAAGGATGACCATATCTGTAGTGCCACAGTAAGGGAGAACCACTCAAAAGGACAATAAGAGTAGCAAATACTTGACGAGGGAGACTTGCACCATGAAAGAGGCACCTTTCCTAGGCCCCCACCAATCGTCCTCAAACTCTTGAGATCCTATAAAACAAAGCAAGAAGGACCGAATGTCACTGTAGTTTTTACAATATCAATCAATTTGGCAATAAAAAGAAGATAAAATGGAAATTCAGGCACATAATGTACTAATTGAAGATCAAAATTGGGAGTCAAAGAAACAAATCCACTGGCTAACACTCTCTGCACTGATCCATCTGCTAATGTCGCAGGTTGGTGTGGAATGTGTGAGTCAGTGAAGTGAAGCAATGTCCTCATACCGGTCATATGCTGTGAAGCTCCAGAGTCAACCACCCATGAAGGAGAGGAGATGGAAGCCAGTAAACAAGATGCCTGATTACCAGTAGTAGATGACAAGTTGGATGAAGAAAAAGAAGAGATCGTATTCAGGTGCTGGGTAGCCAGAATGAATCTATCATATTCCTCCTTGGTAAGAGTGATACCAAAGCTCAAAGCAGTAGGCTCAGCGGACCCCGTACTGCCAGTAAAGTTAACTGTCCCCACTGGTGGCTTCTTCCAACATTTCTCCATAGCGTGTCCCGAACGGTCACATCTAATGCACTTAGGTCGTGTGCCACCTCCTCGACCTGCAGTCGTACGCCCCCCTCTAGCTGCAACAACAACAAATGCATGAGATTCTCAAGAGAAGGAACAACCTGTAGAATTAACTGACTCAAAGTTGGACTGCATAATTCGTGAATAAGCTTCCTCCAAACCGGGAAGTTTGTTAGTAGCCAAGATAACACTGCGGGCTGAACTAAATGAAGAACTTAGGCTGGATAAGAACTTTGCTGTGGTGAAATTATCCCTATCCTTGGCTTGTTCTTGGATGGTCATTGGATCTTAAAAACTCAATTCTTGAGCAATAGCTTGGATCACTCCATAGTACTCTTCCAATGGTTTGTCTCCTTGTCGTTCTGTAAATAAGCAGTCATATATCATAAACTGACGAAGAGCATTTTTCTCTTGAGAATAATGCTTTTTCATTACATCCCTTATTTCTTTAGCAGTAGAGTACAACCTGAACCTAACTGCAATTCTAGGTTCCATGCTTCCCCACTGCCACGTCTTCACCAGACTGTTATGACGTTTCCATTTTGAGTAGCCTTTCTTAGTGACTGTAGGAGGATTAGAATCTACATGTTTTGCCTTGTCATGAGACTCCAATACTGCATAGACATGACTCATCCAAAGGAAATAATTCTTGCCGTTCAACTTGATGAAGGGGATTGGTGACAACTCATTGTAGACAATTGATGCCTTTGTTTCCTCCATAATCTAGGCTGTGATATTGGCTTGATCTAGGCGGTCGAGATACATGCCTATAAGAGACGAGAGGGGTGTCAGAGAGATACACGTCACAGGTAAGACAGAGTGACAGAGAGATACACGTCACTATTATGAATCAATGACGCATATCTGACGTATCCACAACCTCCAAAATAGAGAATTCCTTAATCACACATTGGGGGAGATGTGATTAGGACGTAGCAAGCGTAACTGTGGACCTCCGACATGGCTGGTTGGGTCCACACTGTTGCTCCTGGCTGACGGTGACGGCGGCTGATTGGTTGACGACAACGGCCTTGTTCTTTTTCGGCAGAGGCGCTGCTAGCCGGTGGCGGTCAGGCTGGTGGCGTCTTGCACGGGGAGGAGAGGGAGAGGTCACAATTCCCTAGGATGGAACGCGCTCTGATACCATAAAATCATTTTCTTCAGTATGCATGACTTTAGAAAGCAACCCATGCAATTCCTTAATCTGATCCATAGTCAGTTATGCACATTGTCTTCATTCACATCAGTAGCAATATCGTAGCCTTTCTTGTTCTTCCCATAAGAGGGGGCACTTTTTCCTCTGTCATGTCTCTTCTCATTTCTCAGGATGCAACTCTCAAAAACAAGTCCACATAGTGACCTATCTTTTGAAAGTGAGTATATTTCAAGACAATCTTCCCCGTAGTTGCAGGAGATAGCTTAAGAGTTTGAGAAGTTGTGACTCACAAGCACTGAATACTCAATATTATCGTAAGTATTCTCCTCAGTCTTTCCCCTCATAACAGAACTTCTAGTTTCTTCTGCCTCCATTTGGAAGTGTGTCTCCTCAAGGCTAGGGATAGATGCACTATTTAGGATCTGGTTCCTGAAATTTTCAAAATCCATATTCAAACCCCCAAGAAAGATAAAAGTCCAAGTTTTCCATTCTCTAGTCCAATATAGCTTTTCATCCGTAATTGAACATGACCATGTTTCATTAGCATAAAAATCCAACTCTTCCCAGTTGGACTTGAGAATACTATAATACTCAGTTACAAACATCTTTCCTCGTCGAGGATCGCAAATGTCTTTGGTTAATTGATAGATAAAAATGTCGGTCTTTTTCTGTCCAAACATGCTCCTCAACGTCTCTCACATATCAAGGACCGTCTTCTTGCGAAGAATTAATGGCCGGAGATCTACAGAGACAATTCACAATCCAAGACTTTACTTGACTATCTTCAAGATACCAAGTATCCCAAGTTTTTTCAGTTTGTACCGGTGACTTTTTGGTTCCATTTATATAACCAATTCGTCCACGTCCAACTATGGCCATCTCTACAGCTGTAACCCAAAAGGTATTTGGATCGATTTAGCTTTGCAGATATTATATGCATGATGATGTTATCTTGACTTTTCAGAATATCTAGATATTTATTTTCCTCAGCCATGTTAAAAACAGATAAGACGAAGCCTAGAAGATGATGATCAGTCCAAAGAAATGGAGGGAGAAGCCAAAATAAAATCCGTACACCAGATAGAAAATTGCTAAGCTGCAAAACAGCAGCTTCTACAGTAAAAACGGCCCAGCAGCCTTCCCAAAAAAGGGATTCAACCCCCACCTTACACCTCCCCTTGCAGAACACCTTTGGGGGAAGAAAGTAGGGTAAGAGGTGACCCACAAGGACAAGTTTCCAAGAAGGGAAAGGCCCGCCACCATCACTTGGGGGCATTTGAAAAAGGGGGGCAGGACAGGCTGTTGCTAAATCCAGAAAAACAAGGCCACGAAGCCCCTTCTGAGGCTAAGGAGAGCCTCCGTTGCATATCTGCTGGCCGATAAGACCAAGAGAAAGGAAAGGAAGAGGCTAGATGGGGCAGATCCTTGCAGAGAAAGCACTAGATGACCTTAATGCTCTGATACCATGAACAAAGAAGACAAGCCCCACACAAAACTAGATTTGCGTGGTAAACCCTTCAAGAGATCAGAAAAACCACGGGAGGAGATAACCCTAAGCCTTTGATGGCTAGGGTTTTTCTTATTCTTGTTTCACGGAAAATAGGGGGAAATGTAACAATATGTAGATAAAATGTGGTAAATGGATCCACCTCCATGACCCATCTACCGCAAATAGGGAACATAAAAAAAATAAGTAAATGGGCGATCTCCCTAGCCCATAAACACTCACATATAACTTAACATGAGCAAAGCTCAAACTAAGCTAATGGAAGAGTTTGTCATCATGTCGGATGGATTCTCATGTTGACTCAAGGTCAATTAGGTCAATGTTGACTCACGTCTAAATTGACTAAACCCGTGTTTTGATGATGACTAACCATTCCACATATTGGTGTCTAACGTCTCTACTTGAGTGATTTCAGATTAGGTATAGACACACTCCAAATGCCCTAACTTGCGCATCTCAAATTGGAGAAAAGACAAGTCAAAGTCATACAAGTGCACGTTTTTGTAATATGATGTAAATCCATTAGAATCGTGTTGTAAATCACTTGTAATGATTGTTTGACTTGTAATTAAGCTTAGAAAAAATCAGGAGCACTTAGATCGAATGTTAGATCACTTTAGATGCAATTTTGAAAATTAATTACATGCACTTTGTCGGTCGAGTTTCCCAGCCTGAAAACTCGACCGATCATCCTTGATCAATTTTCTGGAGATTGCATCGGTCGAGTTGTGTTTACACAGAACTCGACCGATCAAGTAACTGACCATTTCGATTCCTAATGGTCGGTCGAGTTTTGTCAGGACAAACTCGACCGATCATTTGAGTATCAGCCTTGTCGTTTACTTGATCGGTCGAGTTACCCTTATAGAAGCTCGACCGATTTCACTGTACGGAAAAGTGCAGAAAAATGCTTCTAGCCGTTGTGGAGTTGCAACAAGTGAAAATATATCCGTTGCAAGCCACAAAACGGCTAGTTTTCGTTCTCAAGTGTTCCCAAAGGCTAAGAGGCATCCCCAACTATAAATAGGACCCCTTGGGCTTCATTCCAAGGTTGAGCATTCATTGCAAAACTCTATGTGAGGTTCCTATTCTATAGTTGAGTGCTTCCTACAGCCTCCTCTCTCTCTCTAAGCTTAATCACTTGCTACATCCATTAGAGTGAGTAGGAAATCTGTAAGAGAGCTAGTCCTACATGTATATCTTATGAGGCTCTCACTTCCACCACCTCCCTTTCTCTCTTTTCAACCATGAAGATGAAGGTTCTCTCTCTTGTCCAAGAGAGGTGAAGAAGAACAAGGGAAGGAGTCCCTTGGTGAAGATCAAGGCTGAAGACTTGGAGCTAGAGTGGGTAAGCCCTTGGTGAAGGCAGAAGACTCCTTGCTCAAGTAGGTAAGTCCTTGGTGGAAGCTTCTCCGAGTGAAGGTGAAGTTAAAGGCGGAAGATCCAAGAAGAGTGGGTAATTCCTACAAGGCTGAAGACTTGTGCAAGAGTAGGTAAGTCCTTGGAAGAAGGCGGAAGACTCCTTGCAAAGTGGGTAAGTCCTTGGTAAAGTTGAAGACTCTTTGTATTGGATAGGTAAGTCCTTTGTTTGGTCATGTATTGTAAGTCTTATAAATGAATATAAGAATGCAATGGTTAGGAAATCCTAGAGGTTGACCTCTCTAGGTAAGTGGACTGACATACTACTAGTTTGAAGTGTGGAACCACTCTAAATAGCTTGTCTACTTGTGTTTGCTCAATCTCTCTCATCCTTACTATGCATGTTTTAGTTGCACACAAATTTCCTATTTAACAACCTTATCTTGTGATATATCTTGAAGGTTTAATGAGTTTTGTTTAAGTGCTTTCAGCTCTATTCACCCCCCCTCTAGAGCATCTAATCACCCATCTAGGATCTAACATCTCAGACATACAAATCTTCTTTCTTTGAATCCCGCCTTCAGCTGTAATTTCTCTAATGAAGTAGTACTTGACATCAATGTGCTTCGTTCTCTTGTTAAACTTTTGATCTTTGCTAAGATGTATAGCACTTTGACTGTCACAATGAACAATTACTTGTTGTTGATCCATGCCTAATTGATTCATTATACCCTTGACCCATAAAGCCTCCTTCACGGCCGTTGTTTCCGTGTACTCTACTTCGGTAGTAGACAGAGCAATAGTAATTTGTAGAATGACTTTCCAACTAACAACTGCAAACCCCACTATTAACATGCAACCTGTGAGAGATCTCCTCTTGTAGAGGTCGCTTGCATAATACAAGTTCACATACGCTGTCGTGATGACTTGAACTCTGCGAAAGACAATTGTTTTTTATTGAAAGTTCCCTTCAAATACCTCAGAATCCACTTAATTGCTTGTCAATGTGCCTTTCTAGGATGAACGATGTATGATGTAACGACTAACCACACTGACTACATAAGCAATATCTGGTCTAGTGCAAACCATAGCACACATGATGCTCCCAATGACACTGGAGAAATTGCGCCATATCTTTCTTTTCTTCATCAGAATGCGGAGACTGCAAAAAAGATAACATGAAGTGAGCGGCCAATGGAGTTGCAACATGCCTTTGTTGACTCAAGGTCAATTAGGTCAATGTTGACTCACGTCTAAATTGACTAAACCCGTGTTTTGATGATGACTAACCATTCCACATATTGGTGTCTAATGTCTCTACTTGAGTGATTTCAGATTAGGTATAGACACACTCCAAATGCCCTAACTTGCGCATCTCAAATTGGAGAAAAGACAAGTCAAAGTCAATACAAGTGCACGTTTTTGTAATATGATGTAAATCCATTAGAATCATGTTGTAAATCACTTGTAATGATTGTATGACTTGTAATTAAGCTTAGAAAAAATCAGGAGCACTTAGATTGAATGTTTAAGCACTCAAAAGCCATTTTCCAAAATTCACATCAGGCTGTTCATCGGTCGAGTTCTGTGAGGTGCAAACTCGACCGATCCTGATTGGATCTTGAAAATGACTTTTGATCGGTCGAGTTTACACTACACAGAACTCGACCGATGGAGTACCAGACCAATTCGATTTTCATTGGTCGGTCGAGTTTCCCCAGGACAAACTCGACCGATGGTCTGAATATCGGCTTTGTCTTTTACTCTATCGGTCGAGTTACCCTTATAGAAACTCGACTGATTGCACTGTACGAAAAGTGCAGAAAAGTGCTTCTAGCCGCTGTGGAGTTGCAACAAGTGAAAATATATCCGTTGCAAGCCACAAAACGACTAGTTTTCGTTCACAAGTGTTCCCAAAGGCTAAGAGGCATCCCCAGCTATAAATAGGACCCCTTGGGCTTCATTCCAAGGTTGAGCATTCATTGCAAAACTCTATGTGAGGTTTCTATTCTATAGTTGAGTGCTTCCTACATCCTCCTCTCTCTCTCTAAGCTTAATCACTTGCTACATCCATTAGAGTGAGTAGGAAATCTGTAAGAGAGCTAGTCCTACATGTATATCTTGTGAGGCTCTCACTTCCACCACCTCCCCATCTCTCATTTCAACCATGAAGATGAAGGTTCTCTCTCTTAGCTAAGAGAGGTGAAGAAGAACAAGGGAAGGCGTCCCTTGGTGAAGATCAAGGCTGAAAACTTGGAGCAAGAGTGGGTAAGCCCTTGGTGAAGGCAGAAGACTCCTTGCTCAAGTGGGTAAGTCCTTGGTGGAAGCTTCTCCGAGTGAAGGTGAAGTCAAAGGCGGAAGATCCAAGAAGAGTGGGTAATTCCTACAAGGCTGAAGACTTGTGCAAGAGTAGGTAAGTCCTTGAAAGAAGGCGGAAGACTCTTTGCAAAGTGGGTAAGTCCTTGGTAAGGTTGAAGACTCTTTGTATTGGATAGGTAAGTCCTTTGTTTGGTCATGTATTGTAAGTCTTATAAATGAATATAAGAATGCAATGGTTAGGAAATCCTAGAGGTTGACCTCTCTAGGTAAGTGGACTGACATACTTCTAGTTTGAAGCGTGGAACCACTCTATATAGCTTGTCTACTTGTGTTTGCTCAATCTCTCTCATCCTTGCTATGCATGTTTTAGTTGCACTCAAATTACCTATTTAGCAACCTTATCTTATCATATATCTTGAAGGTCTAATGAATTTTGTTTAAGTGCATTCAACTCTATTCACCCCCCCTCTAGAGCATCTAATCACCTATCTAGGATCGAACAACTTCACCTCTAACATATGAAACTAGTAGAGAACCTTCTTGATGTACTCTCCTACATCAATATAAGCCTTCTATCTTTTCGGTCCCTTTGAATCTCCATGCCAAGAATCTTTTTAGTCACCTAGGCCTTTAATATCAAATCTCCATCTAGAAGAGATTTCACCTTGACAATATCAGATGCTCGTCTAGAAGCGATCAACATATTATCACATATAGCGGTAGGTAAACAAAGGAATTGTCATCCAACCCTTTATAGTAGACACAAGCATCATAGCTACTCTTGGAAAATCCATTGTGCGTCATGAAAGAGTCATATCTCATGTACCATTGTCTAGGAGATTGCTTCATCCCATAGGGTGACCATTTGAGCAAGCACACATAGTTTTCTTTGGCTTGAAAACCCTCTGGCTGTTGCATGTAGATCTTTTCTTCTAGTTCGCCGTGCTAAAAAGCTGTCTTTATGTCTAGCTGCTGCAGCTCTAGGTATTCAATGGCTATCAAAGAAAGTAGCACCCACATGGAATTATGCTTGATGACGGGTAGTAAGACTTCATTATAATCGATGCCTTCAATCTAACTATAGCCCTTTACAACAAGGCGTGCCCTGTATCTCTCACCTTTCTTCTTATAGATCCACTTGTAGGCTTGTAGCCCACTACTTTCTTGCCTTTGGGAGGTACCGCCAACTCCCAAATTTGAGTATTGTGAAGAGATTCCATCTCTTCCTTCATTATAGTAATCCACTGCGGAGCATCATCACCTGTGTCTGTATCACATAAATTGATGGACTCATCACCAATATCCATGTCAATGGCGTTGGAAAGGGCATGGACCACCATGGAGTCACCAAAGCCATAATGTTGGTGTGATTTGGCGGTGTTTCCTTTTGCCTTTGGCTACACTATAAGAACTCTTTGGAGTCTCCTATTTGTCTTCAGTAGTCACTAAACCATCTAGCATAGAAGAGGGACCTCATGCATCAATTTATGAGCCATCATATTCTTTGGTCTCCACCTGTTGCGAGACGCCCTTTGACAACCTATAGGAGAGCTATTCATGTTCTGCATAGTAGACACCATGGCAGATGCGTCAAAAGTAACGTTACACTATCAAAAAGCGTGGTGAAGAAGGATCCTTTCACCAAAGACGATATCCTTTCACTCGAGAAGCATAACCAAGGAATATGCATTTGATATTTGTAGTTTCTAATTTTCCAGTATCAGAATGTGCATAAGCAGGGCAACTGAATATTCATAGATTTGAATAAACAATAGTTTTACTAGACCAAGCTTCTTCTGAAGTCTTGAAATCAATAGAAGATGATGGAGAACGGTTCACCAAATAACATGAGGTTGATATACCTTCAACTGAGAAACATGTATCCAAGCTTGCATTGAGAAGCATGCATTGTGCCTTTCCAAAAATGTCCCATTTATCCTTTTTGCTACACTGTTTTGCTGGGGCGTGTAGCACACTGTATGATGTCTTTTGATCCCATGATCGCTGCAAAAATTATTGAACTCCTTTGAACATAACTCCAAGCCGTTATCTATCCGGAAACTCTTTGTTCTCTTGTCGGCTTGATTTTTAGCAAGTGCCTTCCACTGCTTGAAGTTAGAGAACACCTGGTCCTTGCTCTTGAGAAAATAAACCTAGATCTTGTGCAATCATCAATGAGGGTCATCATGTATGTAGCACTACCTTAGGAAGGAATACGAGAAGAGCCTTAAAGATCAGAGTGAATATAATCTAGAGCATTCTTGGAAGAATGAATTCCCATTTCAAAGGCTCAAGCCTACTGCATTTGGCCTTCCCTGTAGCACAATCAATGCTTTGGCTATACAACAACCCTCTCTTGCTTAGAAGCATCATCCCTTTCTTAGACGTGTCCTAAATGCATATCTTTGAGTCTTGTGGTGTCTTTAAATGAAATTGTAACTGTTGCGAAGCTTGAGATAGTGGAACCTTACAAGATGTATAATTTGTGTGAATCTTCTCACCCCCTTCATGAGGACTCGATTAATTTTAAGAATATCAATACCTTCATTTTCAATGGAGAACTTGCAACCCTTGTCTTCATGTGCCCAATGAAATGAGATTCTTCTCTAACTTGGCAACATATCAGGCGTCCGCCAATGTTTTGACTCCACCATCAAACGTCTTGATCTTCACCGCCCCAACACCAATCGTCTTGCAAGGACGGTCGTCACCCATAAGGATATCTCTATCTTGATGTGACTCATAGGTATGGAAATAGTCCTTGCGCTCAATCATGTATACATGCAAGCTGAATCAAGAACCTAATCCTTCTCGTAGTTGTAGAACGATGACGAAGCAAGAATGTAGTCGTCGCCTTCAAAACCTCCATGAGCCACCATTCATGATCTATAATATCTTTAGATTTCTCATGGTTTTGCTTGTATTGGAACTTGTAGCATTCGTCCCACATATGGCCTGTTTTCTTGTAATAGTTGCACCTCTTTGATTGACATGCGTTTGACTTATTCTTCTTTTGGTTTGAACTTTCAGGGTCTTTGTCACGTAGACACTCCCGTCCTCTAGCAGCCAATGCTTCACCCACCACTTTTGATGAAGTAAGTGCCTTCTCTTAGTTCTCTTGGACTCATATTTGTTTTGACTTCATTAACTGAGATAGTCTTTGACTCCCAAAATATCATCATATAGCGGAGATTCTTGTAGGACGGTGGAAGGGTGCAAAGCAACAAAATTGCTTGGTCCTTGTCCTTTATCTTCACATCGATCCGCCCAAGATCGTGGATGATGAACTCATCTAGGAGATCCGTCAAGGAATTACCTTCTTCCATGCGGGGCATGAAATGGTGCTTCTTTAGCGCAAGCTCATTGGGAATGAACTTCTTCATGTACAATCCTTCAAGTTCATCGCAAACTTCTTTGGCGGTCTTCTGATGGTCGACCTCGCAGAGGACTTCATCCTCCAAGTAGAGGAACAAGCTTGTACAAGCCTTTTAGTCAATCTCCTCCCACTGACCATTCACCATGGATTCTAGTTTCTTCTTCTTTATGAGAAGAGCTCTGTGTATTCCTTGCATGAGGCAAGATTCACACTTGAATTTCTAGAGTGATAAGCTCTTCAAGTGATTAAACTTCCCAATGTTGTACTTCGACGTCATGGAGGAGATCTGATGGTAGAGCTTGCTTTGATTCCACATGTTGGGATATAGTGGTGATGGAAAATCCAAACAATAAGGCCCAATGAGCTTGTTGTGGATATGCAGAAGCGTGAGATCGTGCAATCCAATCCAAATATGTATGACAAAGATCAACAACGAAGCAATCAAGCAACACAAAGACAAGATTTATAATGGTTCGAAAGATTCCCACTATGGGAGCCTACATATAATGGAGGAGATGATATTATTAATAGAGAAATTACAAGAGGATGCTTACAGATGAGAGAAAAACGCAATCCCCGCTTACACATGAAAGCCAACCGTGGAAGTTCTTGAAGAGGAGCTCTTAGAGGTTTGAAACCCTAAGGGAAGCCCTAGGTCCGTCCGTGGCTTTCGGTCTTCAAAAAACGACGTCTGTCCGTTGTCTCCTTGGGGGGTAATTTATATGAATAGGACACATCCAAAGTGGTAGGTTGACGACCAGCCATAAAAACTGTCACTCTTTCTATGACATGGATCCTAATAAAAATTTACGTAGCTGACCCAACCATAGTTGGGACTGAGGCTTAGATGATGATGATGACGACATATATCCAAAGTGCCAAAGTCATACGGTTGTTTTCCGACTGCGTTTACGGTCCAATGGACTGCATACAATCCCTAAATTGGACTATATTTTCAGTTCAACAACAATTACAGTCCAGTGCTGGACCGTATATGGTCCAACTAGATAGTAAATATTTTGCTGCTGCCCCATACTAAATACAGAACAAGCACATCGTATAAGGTATGATGTATGGCCGTAATGCACGTGTAGGTGTCCAAAATGCATACCCGAGATGTCGAAGCTCGGTGTAGACGCTTGATTCTTCAAAGAAGCTTTTTTAGAGACATTAAGACACTCTCTCAACACTTACAATTTACGAACGGTTCATAACTTCAAATATTTGTTTATGGAACAGTTTTATTTTGTAACTACACTTTTAAATGGTGTTGCATTTTCAATCTTGTAAAAGTTGAAGTATGAGTTTCTCATTTTGCAATATAATTGCAGTGTGCTATTGCTTTGTGTCTTATATGTTGTAGTTTACAACTCGTGAATCATGTGAATTAGGTTTTATGAGTGTTCCTACCTATGAAGTGAAGAGCTGTGGATCTTTGATATGTACTATTTACTACATGGAAGATAGAGATTTTTGAATTCCACCATTTTCTTACAGAAGTAGCATATGCATTTCATCGAAGTTTGCATCTAAACTTCTTCGAAAATTCTTTAAAATTTCCACGTAACTTCCACATCGATCCTTGAAAAAGATGAAATGAAGTCCAACTCATGAACTATGCTTCTAGATATATTTTATATCACATATCCTTTAAATTCACAATCTCTGCTTAATCTTGTTCTCACAAATCAGCCAAGCTAATAGCCTAATAGACATTCTGATTTATTATAGACACCATATCTGCATACTTATGAACACAAACACCATCGATCTGATACACATCAGACTTTGTTGGCTTCTGCTTGCTCTTGCTCTTTTAAGACTATGTTTTAGTTCCCTTTTATTTGGCCATTTGTAAAGCCATGTGGTTTGGTCCCACACTGAGGCCATCTTACCAATCTAGTTTTCTGTGCCTATATATAGGTTGTATTACGTCAAAGGTTTTATTGAGATATATTACTGTTTCTCTTTATCTTTTACTTACGTTTTTCTGTAACATGGGCCTATATATAAATAGGCCCATTATGGTTTCTTTCAGTTAGTTCGCTTCCCTGTACCGCCTCTTATATATAGCAGGGAGTCTCTTGTTTATTGAATATATACAAAATTTCACATGGTATCAGAGCAGGACGTCTGCTGAGGGGTCCATGTCTGACTAGCCGCCGCCACCACCATCTCCCTCTTTGTCTGCCGCTTGTCCCCTTTCCTTCCTTCTCCACCATCGCGTTTGCTGCACACAGGGGAATCTATTCCCATCTCTAGTCCTATCCTCTTCTCCAGCAAGAGGATTTAAAAAGGATGGACAACAACTGTTCCAATGGTCCGATGCCCTGAGGACCTCTTATTCGGAAGACGTACGACAAGATTCTATGGTGTTTCATGATCACGCTTTATAGGGCTATTTTCACCCTGCTTTGATATGGTTGGATCTCTCCGACATATCCCCTCTATTCTTGGTGAAATGTAGCAATTCTCCATTCCTTCTGGGTCTTTTAAGACCTATCTTCTGCTTTGTCGCCGCTGCACACGGCGTGTCTGGTTCCTAACACGGCGTGTCAGCCGTCTTCCGCTGCCACTCGTCGGAGATTCTTCTGCCAGGTACTCACACGACGTGTCTGGTTCCTAACACGGCGTGTTAGCCGTCTTCCGCTGCCACTCCTCGGAGATTCTTCTGGCAGGCATAGTCACTAGACCTGTCAAACGGGTGGGTGGGTTGGGTTTGGGTTGGGTCGTTGCGGGTTTGGGTCTCGCGGGTGCGGGTCAAAAAGACTAAGTTCTAAACGGGTGGAAGAAAGATAAATCCAAACCCGACTCAGCGGGTTGCGGGTTGCCCGTGGGTGCCCATATAAAATTAAAAAAATTACCATGCTAATGTTTGTTTACATAAGATATGGCACAAAACAATCACATTGATATGTAAACCTTTTTCATTTGTCCAAAAATTTTCTATAAGAAGAGTATCAAACAACAATACACCCATGGGCAGAGATGCTACATGCTAGTAAAGAAAAACCTCCGACTGGCTGAATTAATTACCAGTATTGTATAGATGCTAGAACAGCAAATATAATACAGATTTTAGAAGCTTAACTCAAAAGCATACATCTTTTAGATAGCGAGGACCACCTATACCAAACAACTAAACATTAATTGAACAACGTATATTATGAAGGAGGCATCCAAATGAGATAGGGTATAAATCGGAGAACAGAAAAAAGACTAAAACTTTGGCATGTTCCAAACAACAACTCCACATTCTTTTATCATGCAGTATGAAGATGACAACCAATAACTCGACGCCCTTTTTAATTTTCAATATGAAGATGATACAACCAACAACTCCACACCCTTTTAATTTGTAGTATGACGATGACACAACCTTATGTATGCCTCCCATTCTCACAAAATAATACAAAAGAATAAATTTTACAAACTATTTAATGAGTAAAAAATATTATAAACCAATCTATGTGTTTTGTTAACTTGGTTGTGGTTTAAAATTTGAGATAAGAGTACAAGACATTTAATATTACCTATTACTAGACTTCAAAAAAAAAATATATTACCTATTACTACCAAGTGGTAGTGGCTTGGACGCAAACGCATGCAAGCGGCAAGTTTCATATATGCAACATGTGTATATTTTTTTACTGATAACTAAATCTTATATAATTATTTTTATTAATAAAATTTGTGTAATAAAGCGGGTCACCCGCGGGTGCCCGCGGATTGCCCATGAAACCCGCTAGTTAAACGGGTGGGTATGGGTCTGGGTGTTTTCCAGCGGGTGGTAAATTTTAGGACCCAAACCCAACTTAAACGGGTCGACCCATGGGCACCCGCGGATTTTGACCCAGTTTGACAGGTCTAATAGTCACAAATTCGGGATACGTACGGCCAAGTTGAAAAATTCGGAAATCGGGAATTATGCGGAAAATTCGGATAAAAATCGGTCAACGTACGGTAAAAGTTCGGTCAACTATTTGGAAAAAAGTCGACAAAAAAGCGGAATATATATATATATATGTATATTATATATATATATATATATATATATATATATATATATATATATATATATATATATATATATATATATATATATATATATATATATATATATATATATATATATATACACACCCACACATATAATGATTGAAAATGACTAAACATCGAACTGATTACTCAATATTAGAAGAAGGGGAAGAAGTGGGAGCAGCAAGCAGCAGGCACAAATCAGGGAAGAAAGGGGGAGAATGGAGGAGAAAGATGGAGCGTACATGTAGAATGTCGAGGGTTACTACTCCTGGTGTGTCGGGGGATAGATGAGGAAGGTTGGACGGTTTAGTGGAACCCTACTACAAGTTAAAAAGGACGTGGAAAAAATAAATGTGTAAGCAAAAGTATAGAACTGTTTAAAACGACAAAAAAACGTATTGAACACATTTAAAACGTAATACGCGAATAAAACGTGAATTAAACGCGTTTAAAACGTATTATTCGGTTTGGAGTTTAAAACGGCCGTCATATACGGCACATGAATAATATGCGTTTTAAACGTGTTTTTTTTCAAAAAAACGGAGTATATTGTGACTATGCTGGCAGGTACTCACACGACGTGTCAACCTAGACACGGCGCAAGGAAACCTTTTTGTTACTGCCTGCTGCAGAAACCACACGACGTGTCATTTTAGATACGGTGTAGTGGTCCTTATATGTAATTTTGCTGCTCTAAGCCCATATGCCGTGTATAGAGTGAACACAACATCATCTGCATCTGCTGCTTTCTCCTCAATCAAGATCATGGCTTCTTCCTCTTCAACTGTTGAGATCAACAGGTCACTTGCTAAATGTGTTACATTTATCAAGTTCAATGGCTCCAATTATATTCTGTGGGCACGCTCTTTCAAAATCTATGTTCACTCAGGAAAGATTGAGCATCTCACTGATCCACCATCTCCGAAGGAAGAAACTTCTGACAAAAAGAAGGCCGAACACAAGAAGTGACAGAGCGTGATTCACTGGTTCTCTCCTGGATCCTTAACAATTGTGAATCAAATGTTGCTACCAACCTCCTCTTCATTGATACAGCCAAGGAGGCATGGGATCATATTGCTCGGGTCATACTTGTTAAGGCGTCAAGGCGCCACGGCGTTCCAGTTGAACGCCTTGTGACTAGGTGCGACTAAGCGTCGCCTAGGTGACCTTTAAAAACATTAATTTATGTATATGTTTTATGTATATTTACAAATGTGTCACAGTTTTTATGAACATTCCCCACTCATATACACATATTGTATAGTTATATACGTAGTTATATACATATTTACGGTCGATCTCCCTATATATATTTTATGTATGACAAAATAACCAATTACATTTCTAATATATTACCATTAACAGTAATGTCAAGAACAATAATTATTTATTGTAAAGAATGTAAGAGAGTGATCAACAAGTAAATATATATTTATTGTCATACATAGCTACAATTATTAAGCAATGTAAACACTTTCCTTCATAGAATAGATACTGAAATACAATCTGAATTAAAGGTGCAAAATAAGAAAAATCAAAAGATGCGTATTAATAGTATTAGATCCAGGTCAAAACAAAATAGAGTATTAGATCCAATTGAAAGTGATATTTGGCACATAACATAGGCAACAATATTGATTTTGAACATGAGAATAGCCACATTAAACATTAATATACATAAATATAGAACCAAATCCACAAAACTAGGTCACTGTGGTATTATAGTCAAGGTGGCATTGCCTAAGTGAATATGACTCATAATAGAGCTAAGTGGAAAACAAGGATCCATGTAGCCAACCTCAACATGTCTTGAATTGAGACTTAGATGATTGATGTTATTAAAGATACACCGTCACACTCGTTCTATCAAAGCTGCTGGCAAACTCCCATGCAGTGTCAGCAGTACAGCCAATCCGTTATTGGCTTTTTTATCCTCGTACTATTGTAAAACGACCTCTAGGAAATGATTTCTTTTGTGGTTTTGCAAACTCACATACACATCAAAAAACACACGTGTTATTTCGTTCTCAAGCATAAGTCAAATGTGATATTACTTTTAATTCTGGAAAGTGAGATCTCAGTATCTCACTTTTGGCTCAAAGTATGAGGCCAAGAAAATTTATCCAAGATATCTCTCAAGATGTTGTGCATGGATAGGAAGCGCTTGGCTTCCTTGATGTCAATCAACCCATTAAAAACACTTAACTTCGTTGAGATCTTATAACGGAATGTCCCACCATGACTTTCATAGCTCTTGGCCCAGATCAGAGGGAAGATTACACCTTTCTGACACACCCTCCCATGTTATTATATAGATCTTATTCTGTGACTACTGAAATATGACTTTGTTGTCTAAAATGATTTGATAAGCAATTCTTTCATCTCCCTTGCTAAACAGTTTTACCTTTTCTTGATTTCATTTTTAAGAATATATTAAGGGTTCTTACCTTCCCTCTGGTTTCCCTGCAGATTTACATACAGCGATCTGTGCGCTAGAATACCAGAATCTAAGTTTCGTCAGTGCTTGTTGAATACACTCAGTGCCTTGTTCAAGTTAATGTGTTCCTACTATGCCATCATGAGCTTTGAGCCCGAAGAACATGTAAGCTAGTGGTCAATAATGCACTTTCTGAGATTTTATGTCTTAACTGAATCCCTTAGTTTCCTGTTATTTATTCAAGCTATGAACATTCTGAGTTACTTCGTCTAGACTATAAATATTTTTTAATAATTAGACTCTACTCTCTTTTTATAATTACCTTTTTCTTGATTGAAACTACTGTAGTTCTAAACCAAAATAAAATTCAACATAAACACATTGAAAGAATTCCCACAAGGGCGCCTAAACATCTGGGAACCTTTTTACAGAATAAAGCAATGTTATACTCATCCCACAGACTGGTCAGATTGGCTTAAACGAACTGGAAGCTAAACTACTATGGTTTTAGTTTTCAACATCCTATATTTGCTTAAACTAAGAACGTTGATTTAGTATTAAGATTGGGTGTTTTATTCTTTTATAATAGTTTCAGCTTGTTTATCATGCTTGTCCCAGAAGCAGCGGGGTACACCTCAAATTGTTTTGTGGATGATATATTCCTGATGTAGTACTTTTGTCATCCTTGAAAGAATCATACCTCTTACTGATAACGTCCAAAATTAAGAATTCCAATTTTTCATCTGTATTCATCCGTTTTGTCTGGGTGTTAAATTCTGCTTAGAAAGTATTTAATTACTCTGCCAAATCTGTCTATGCAATTTGATCTTTGATTTATCTATATAGGATGGGGCCAACTCAGGAACTGAGAAGCTCAAACTTGCAAATCTGTCTGAAGACGCTCCTCCAAATGGCTTGGCTGCTGGAAGCAATTCTAAGGATATGGGTGAAGTGGATACAGTATTAGAAAAATCCGTGTATGAGGATAGTGATTGTGTAGTTGCCTTACCAAGCAGTTCTTCTCCATTCTACCAACTGCGGAAGGAAGCAACAAAATCTGTAGCACGGACCCTAGAGAGAGGAAGAAGGAATCTTTGGCAACTAACTACTAGTCGTGTAACAGTATTGCTTTCGTGTTCTTCTGTTTGCTCTACCAGCACACACCAATTTTTGAGAAACTACGAAGATCTGAAAGTTTTCATTTTGGCTGGAGAAGCGTTCTGTGGTGTAGAAGCAGTAGAATTCCGTCAGAGACTAAAGCAAGTCTGCGAAACATACCTTTCTGCATTCCACCGGCAAAATATATACGTACGCCCCAAAAATCCATTTTTGCATAAATGAGAAACTTATATGCATTTTCTCTCTAAAGACAATAACGTTGGAGTCCGATAAAAAATATCTTATAAAATGATTTTTGTCTAAATATTTGCTATAAATTTGGGCAAATATGAAAAGTATGAAGTTTTTTCTTTTGCACAGAACAAAGCTAGACGAGCTCCTGTTGTTATCTTTTGTACAAATTAGTTTACTGTCTACAACTATCCTGGCGCCCCACACACGTAATTGTGTCTATATATATTGCTGCTGATATTGGATGCATATGCCGACTTACAAATTTGCAGTAGTTAGTCTCCTTGTTATGATCCTTTTTGTATGCTTTGTCTAGGCATTAAACTAATGTTAAACTCTACCTCTTTACTACCATACTACTCTTATTGCATTTTTAAAAGTGAATCAGACCATGGACTCCATTTATATACACATTATTCTAGAGGCACACCTTTCATTTTGGAAGATAGCGGCTCTCTCAGTATAGCCTTTACATACTGTTTATGCATCATTGCCGAATTCCTATCATCTAGTCTAAGATGTGTTCGTTATCAACTTTTGAGGTGATAAACTTCGTTGATCCCATGGCGAGCTGCTTGGATGAATAGGACAATATGCATGACACTTTTCATTTAAATAGTAGGATTTTCTTATAATATGGTTTGCAGAACTATTAGTTAAGATTTGCTTTTGTGTGTGTACACACAAAAAAAAAAGTTGAGCTACAATACACTCTGAGTGTAATAGGCTCTTGCTACACCTAACTTTATAGCCATTGGATCTGAAGTATTTCATCTAGTAGCTTGGTTAAAAGCATATAAATTTAATCTGTGATCTCCGTTTGACAGTTTTCTCAATCCTCTCAAATATCTTTCCTTCCAGTTCATTACTTCTCTCCTTCATGCTGTATAAGAGAGAAAAGAGCGCCACGTCGTAGAGCTGGCCATCTTTCTCCTTGGTAGCTTGAAGTGGAAGCCGATCTAGCCAGTTTATCTCTCGACAAAGGAGGCCAGTCTCCTTCGTGGCATCTCTTTCCGTGTAACTAACCAACTGCGTCAGTTCTTCCCTTTTCTCGTAACTCCGACTCCTGCAACCCTTCTTACCCTAGGTGCCCCAACACACGTACTTCGACAGTTTAATAGATATCAACCATGGCATGCAACTTTAACCACAGTTTTACATGGAGATACCCATCCCACAACATGTTATACTCCTACTACTCCTGATTACTTTTCACATGACGCAGTACCTGCTTGTGGCTTCTCCAGACCTCTTTGCCGACTCTTTCGGCGACCACCTAATCAATTGTGAAGCTCTCATGGCCTTCCAAGTCCGCCGTGAGGTACGACCTACGGGAAACTCTCCCCTCCGGGGGTGCCCCTGACATTCTAGCATGCAGGTGAACCGGCGTGTATTGCAACCACATGACTCTGGCCCGCATCATCATGCTCAACCTCAGTGGGGGCAGGATCAAAGATACCGTCCATCCATCCCTCTTCAACCTCTTCTACCTCTCTGTCCTCAACCACTCCCACTTTGCCTTCATCGGCGGATTCCCTGGTGAGTTCGACCGTCTAGGCTTCATGCTCTTGTTCAACCTCATGGGTCCCATCCCACCAGAGCCGGCATTGCTTGATATGCTTGTGTACCTTGACATAGGCAGCAGCGGGTTCTCCAGACCGTTATCCGAGGGTCTCTTCTGCAACTGGAGGATGCTGCAGTATGTCGATATGTCAAACAACTCATTGCAATTGAGCGCAATGTGCACATGTTTATGGTGTGTAAGGACATGCCGTATCATCCCAATACACATGTATAGGTGGTAGGGGTGAAGAAGCACACCCAGGTTGAAAAAAGATTGTGGAGACACAATCATGTTGGAAGAACGACCAGGAGCACGTTGTAGGACATGACCATTATCACTGCATAGAAACCAGGTTGAAAAACGATTGTAGAGAATGGCCCTTGTACTTGCTGTCGTCTTAAAGGAATCAGAGATATACTCTAATCAAGTGAGAAGCCACACAATTGCTTGTAATTGTAAATGTATGCCTCGAATATGGTGTGCATAATGCTAGTGACATATGTCACCCACAAAGTTGATATGGTCTTCCTATAACTGCTCTTGTTGGCTTTTTGTGTCTACACAACTTTCTTTTCCAATGACCTTGTGAGAGATCACACAATGTAAGTGATTTGATGTAAATCAATTTATTGCAAGCACATCAGGTAAAAGAAACTGTCATAGTATCATCACAGATAAGACAGTGTTAAAGAATGGCTTTGAACCAGGGCAATTAGTAAGCATCCTTATTTTAAAAAACGGAAGTGCCTGTAGTGAACTTTCATTTTTCACCGGGCTACTTCAACTTGGTGAGTAGTCACACTCATAGAGTTGGTAACATCTGTAGAAGTGTAGGATTCCTCAAACTTAATGCCAAGTTATATAAAGGTCTTTTAATGCTAATGAAATTGGTACTGAGATACTCTACTAATAGGTATAGGCTTTATATTGGTGTGTGGTTAAGTTAACATTTTCTAAAATGAGCTATATATCTGTAGGGAGAAATGTAATTAGACTAAATATTCATTGTTGGCAGTTGAAGCATAAATTATTTGCATCTTCTTGAGTACTGTCATTTGGCACCTTTTCTGTTTAGTTAAAATATTTTTATGATGGCTAATTAGAATAGTATTCAAGAGCAGATATCTTTCCACGCTGGATATTATCCATGAAGCTGTTTGCCACAGTTCTATAATTGTGCATATTTCAGGCTCTCAAGATGGTTTTAGAGAAAGAAACCTGGGTGAAAATTTCATCAGATGCAATGCAAACAATAAGTTTGGCTGGCCTTGTTGGTGATGGTGCTGCGTTAATTACTCCAGTTAGTATGGCCAGCCTCTCATTGCCTCACTCCAAAAAGAATTCACTTGAACATGGTCAGCAGAAGAATGGGTTTGCTCATTGGTTAAAAACTGAAAATCCATTCCTGACAAGAATAACAAGCCCTAGAGATTCTTCGGTCACCTCCAGTGTTCCAAATGGAGCAAGTCCTGTCTTGTCAGATAGAAAGACTATTGACGTCTTACAGTCTCCTAATGTTAAACCAAATGGGAGCCAGTACAGTCCTGGAGTTCGTAGCAGCTCCAATTTGGAGGATGAGAATGAAGATCTTCTGGCTGACTTTATTGATGAGGACAGTCAATTACCAAGCAGAAACCCAAAAACAGATAGCTCACCAAGCACATCTCACTGGAATGATGAGGATATTTCCACACAAACAGGATCTTCCATTTGTCTTCTAAGGTGTTTTAATCAGTATCTGGCAACCATATATAGTTTTATATTTGTACTTTCTGATGCTTACCATTTGAAATTGTAATCTGTGACATGGCAGATTAATGGACAAGTATGCAAGACTGATGCAGAAATTAGATGTCGTCAATGTTGAGTTTTTCAAGGTTAGAATTACCCACAGAAGTTTCTTTTTCAGCTTCATCTGAATATTCTACTATCTCGCATGGAATATTCTATTTACGCATATCTCTATATCTGGTCGCAGGGAATTTGCCAATTGTTTGGAATCTTTTTTCATTTTATTTTTGAATCATTTGGTCAACGAGATGCTAACTTAAATGGAAAGGTTATATCAGATTCTCCAACTTGTAAGTGGTAAATCGCTTATCATTCATTTGATTGTTCTTTTCCATGCCTTTTATCTTCTTAACTTCGTTACTTGCATAACCTTTTGCACTTTTTATTTGATTAATTTATTTTTCCCATACCTTTAATCATTTTATGCTTTTTATGATGTTCAGATAGGTTAAAGTTAGCTTTATCAAGGATTACACAAGATTGTGATCAGTGGATAAAACAACAAAGTTTACCCTGTTCCCCCACATCATCAGCATTTAGTTCATCTTTTAGCCAAATCGACGTGACACCAACCATTCCAACTAACACAATATTTGGGCATGCTCCTAATATTACTCTCGGATTAAAGGTACTTCTCTATTACAGATAATAGTTTGAATTCTTTCTCGAAGCTGCTATTATCTATTATAGTGAATTGATATCTTTGTCTCAATATATGATTCGATTCGACTGTTTAGTGATTGATTGATAATGAATGTTTAATTTTCTGAAAGTTCTTAATAGCATATCATCATTTCTCATGTGAAGTAGAGCTTAGTGAAAAGGTTAATATTTAATCTGACAGGAGGGGAATCTAACACTGTAAATGTTAATTGACAGCATGGATGGGGCACTGTGACTGCTGTCTGCTGATCTATAATCAAAGTTTATTTATCCAAGAGACCAGATTTGCAACTCTGACAAATATTAGTTTTTTCTTGATATCATATTAGTTCATGTCTTTTCAGCACCGCTTCAGCAATCTTGGGTTGCTTTTAACCTCTTTCCTGGTGCTCCAGTAGGGTATTAAACCTGCAATCTGCAGGTAGCTATCAGTCAACTGATAAGGGCACTCTTAAAATGGGTTTGAAACAAATTAATTTGCTTTCTTTACCCTAAAACATTCTCTAGGTTGTAGGAATGCATTGACGCGATATTCAAATCGAAGGAAGCTATAACATCATATGGCTATGCTTTCTTGGGCAAAAGTATTCCAGTTTTGATGAAATTTGGCAAGTTTGTATTAGTCTCGCTTGTTAGTCGAATAGCAGGCCAAAAGCCACCAAAATCTCTATCTCTCTTGACTAACCAGGCACTTTGTAAGTCACTCACTGTGGAAATGGAAAAATTCACAGGAACTTTCACAACCTCATTGAAAATTTTAATCCTTGTACAGTAGAGAATCTATATGCTGTCATATAAACAAATATTTCACAAGAGCATTCATAAACTGACAGTCAGAACCTCATACTCAGAATAGGAGGTTGGTTTTCCTAGCTATTCTTGGACTCCAAAGACCTGAGAGCTTTATCGGGTTGATCTTCAAATTGGTTAAGAAAACTTTCTTCTTTGCGGTTTGAATGATGTTTATTCCAATTTCCATCCATAAATATGTAGGGCTGTGAAGTGAATGACATGTTTCAGCTCATTACCTGAATGCTCGGTTGATACTAACGATAGAGTAGCTGATCTCACTTAATGACTTTTGATATATGACCGTGTCATATATCAAATAGGTTAAAAATACTTTGTTTGTGAATTGAATGGTGCTTATTCCAGTTTCCATCCCTACAATACGTAAGGCTGTGAAGTGAATGGCATGTTTTCAACTCATTACCTGTACTATTCACTCCAAAGACCTGAGAGCTTTTTCGGATTGATCTTCAAATAGGCTACTCTCTTTGCGGTTGGAAAGGTGTTTATTCCAATTTCCATCTATACAATATGTAAGGCAGTTAAGTGAATCACATGTTTTCAACTCATTAACTGTATGCTCGGTTGATACTAACTGCAAAGTAGCTGATGTCACTTAATGGCTGATGATGTATGACCGTGTTAGATCCCTTCTTCCACTTTTTTGTATAAGCCATATATATGCTTGCTGCTTGGTGTTTACCCATATAGATATTTTTTTTTGCCTCATGTTTTTAATCTAGAGCTACACATCAATCTCGGTTGATCTCTGTTCCTTCATAGTAAATTCCAGACATGTCTAATCGTGATTATGCCATCCTTTACTTACAGGAAAGATGTGCTTCCGCAGAGACCATTCAGCTTGTGGCCCGGATGCTGCATCGATCCCGAGTCCATATTCAGTCTATGCTGTCTAAGAGCAATGCAGCACTGATAGAGGATTTCTTTGAAACTTTGGTATTGTCTTGTACTACATATGCTTTTTCTTTCCAATTAGGAACTATTGTGCGATCTTATTGAATCACTAACTGATTGCGGACTCATGTGCTTCTCTTTGTCCATGAGTATGATCATTTTTATGAATGTTTTGAAGCAAATCTTAGATAATTCTACATGTTTTCCAGGTGGATGCTGTTCCAGATCTCATTGAATATATACACAGGACAACTGCACGAATGTTACTTAATATTAATGGGTAGGCATTATAAAGGTTTACATTATTATCACTATTCTGTTCTTTCAATTACAAGGTCAACATTTTTGTTCGCCCAGATTTTGTGCAAAGTTTTCATATTTGAATGTGTTACTTTTTATTTACTTTCCATTAATCTTTTGTAAACATGTAACTGTGGCATTTGAACACAATAATAGGCCACTGCTAAGTTTTAGCTCTAATTTTTATGAGTAGAGCCAATTTACTGAAACAACTTCTTGTGGGACTCAATGCATAATTTTTGTTGAGTTCTGTTTTTCCTGAGTTCTTAAGAGTTTAGATGCTGCATGCCTGTGTTCTGTTTTATCCCGAAATGCCTATGAAGTTTCTGTTGCAATAGCACTGTCTTATTTTACTGGGGCTATTTGGAAGGAATGCTCCTCAATAAAAGGCAAAAGACAGAACTTCAGGTTCATCAACTCTACTCAATGACATCTCTTTATCTATCCTCCCTGATTCTGCACATATATTTGGTTAGAAAAGTATCTGTACATAACATACACTATTTTGTCAAAAAGTAACTATTCTGCTGAATAGGTAAAAACGGGCAGTTTTTACAGTAAAAATTCTTAAAAAAAGATGTAACTGTACATCTGTAACAACTGTAACTACTGTGCATGTAAGGTAACTATTTGGAAGGTATTGTATCAATGTACACATGTATTGTAATTTTTTTCAGAAAAAGTAACCATTTCTGGAGCGGTAGCTATACACACACACACACACTAGTGAACGCAAACGTGCACATGCACGTGAGATATTGTACATGATAAGTCTGTATTAGATAAATATTAAAAAAGATATATTTAATAATAGAAGTATACACTCCATCTGTTTTGAAATAGATGTTATTTTCAACTAAAAATAATTTTGATGGTAAATAACTGAGAAAAGTAAGTTTTTACAATGTGTTTATCATTTACATTTGATTAATAAAGATATTTTGGGACTGCATTGACATGCACTCAATTATGTAAATTTTTGGGTCTAATGAATTTTTTGTATAAAGTAATAATTGATATGATTTTTTTTTTAAAGAATTGTAGGCAATTGGGGTGCAGACATGACCAAGCAATATGCTTAGCAACACCTCAATGATTATCTGCAAGTTTTTGTTATTATCTTTTGATAGAAAATTTTAGGCATCAACTTACCGATTAACAAATGATGCCAGAGTTGCTATGCAGCTAATGACGATGGTTGACCAAGAACAATGCCTCAATTTCTATATTTGGGGATAGTGATTCTGAGCAACGATCAAGTTGACGTGACAGTGTTCTGTCTTCCTCCCAGCCTCCCTAAACCTTTGTAGCCCGTCTGTATTCATATTCTTGTGAGTAGGAAGAGAGTTGTTATTTAAAGAAGCAATGGGAGTGAGTTGTGTAAAAGACAATGTAGGTGATGGATTTTAGTTACATGATGATAATTACATAGAGAGAGAGAGAATGCTAAGTGTTGTATGATGTTTGTATAGATAAATACGGAATGAAAATCGTGGGATGGAAGTGTTCAACCTGTGATCTACAAATGTTTGAACAAGTTTCAAGGAAGAGAGAGTTTATATAGGTTATTGGGAATGAGATGTTGGGGAGGATATTTATGGTGAGAGTGGGGGAGAGATTAATGGAGCTATTATTGATTAGGATTTAGGAGTGAGGAAAAGTCATATTCACAGATAACCACACCAAATTTTACGCCGTATAACCACACCAAATGGTTACAATGAAGATATATTTTAAAATTTTAAAATTGCTACATTAAAAAAATTAGAAGGAAAATTTTTACTCACATCTTGCCATTAACAAAGGAGAATAATTATTTAGAATATCTCAATAACTATGATGCATTTGTAAAAAGGAGAAATGAATGAATATGTGTAGAGCATGAGAGTTCAAAACTATACATGTTATAAGAATAGAAAGGGCTCGCTATAGAAGTAAACATGCAATAATGGATTCAATGAGCTCCTATTCTGTGATAATAATAATTTGAGTTGTTCTAACATGAGGGTGAGTGTAGCCTACATCCTATACAGACAAAAAAGACAATGTCAACCGGAAAGATAAAGAAAAGGAAAGGAGTAAGATGAACATGTCGATTTCTTAGTTTCAAAACAATCCAAACAAATGTAAAAATAGGAGACGTATGCTCTTCTTTTCCCCAAGCACCGGTTCACTATCCTGTATTGTCATTCTGCCATGCATACACATGATTAATGGATGGCTTGGCAGAGAAATTGTGGTGGCACTTACATATGGGCGAAGCCGCATTGACAAGGATGGCCATATACAAAGGTTGTCCAGATTTGGACCTCCAAAGTTTCTAACAGTCGAGGCTATTGACAACGGTAATTGGGTAACTAATGATATTACTACAGTTAGCCAGGTACGAGTCAGGATCTTGCTGGGTAAAAGTTCAAACTAAATTGACGTTCAGATTTTGAGGTAAAAAGATACCTAGACAAAATTATGTGATGAGACTGAGACGAAGACAATCCTTGGATATATTCGTAATATGTCGTGCATGAAAAAAGAGTAAGTTACTAACATGTTGAAAGAGAATATTCTCACAAGTTGGTAAGAAAATATAAAATTCAGATATCATCAAATAGTGAGAATTTTAAACCACAAAATTTAAAATCACATATCCTTTTAACTCCATGGTGTTTCCGTAAAGTTGCACCAAACCTTCTTGAAGTAAATTGGCATGAAGCCGAGCCTCGCATGTCCATTGTTTGGATTCTAATTCAGAACGATGAAAATAGAGAAAGAAAGGAGAGTGGAGGTTGATCCGTTCCATCTAGGAGGACGAACACGGAGTTAGTGGGTGTAATTAATGGGGTTATAGTCGCTAAACAGTACACTGGAAAGTGGGGAAGAAGACTGGATTTTGATTGGAAACTGCAAGAGAGAGGGTGGTTTAATTGATTAAAAGGAGATTCAAAACTTTCATAAAAAGACTGCTTTTAGTGATGTTTTGACTGATCAAATTATAAAAGATAATTATGGCACGCTAATTAGGTGAGGATAATGTGGAGATAATTGTGCTTTACAGTTACTGATACTACAACATGAATGGATATAATCAATGACGGTGGAGTTGGAGTGAGGGTCAGTATTGAGGAGCAGTTATATTCGGTCGATGCATTAACAAATTACCATATATGGAGAAGTGATGGAATGTGAGTGGTGGGGGAGAAAATGGGGTGGTTGCAGATGGGACAAATAGATACGGAAACCGTTATTTTACTTTAATCAAAATAGAAAAGACATAGAGGAAAATGTGAGAATAGAGAAAGTTAAGAAGGGAGCATCATTGTAAAATGTCGCAATCTAATTGGTAGAGCATTGTTTAACAGAATAAAAATGATGTTTTTGTAATTTAGTCACCAAATCGTTCTTTTTATAGTGGTATTGATGCATGTTGCCTGGAATGTAAACCCAGTTTTCTTATTGAAAATATACATAGTTGACATAGTAAAATAAAGCATTTTACATCATGGATATCTTACACATGGGTCAACTATTTTGTAGCCTATTTCTGGTGCATATGTGATATACAAAATATTATTTGTAGCCTTCATCTGTTTTATTGAATATCTCATCATTACGTATTATACACATAATTCCAATCATATATACAATTAGGAGGGGGATTGCACATTCTTTTTAAGTATGATGGGGACATTTAACCAATGAATGAATTTTCTTGCTACACGTACTCAAATGACATTGTAACTGGAGCGTTGGAAAATCATATATAGCGAGAATTAAGAGAAACCTTAACAACCAAAAACAACAAAATAAAACGCAAAACAAAAGATGTGCCTAACTATTATTATGATGGCTGGACAAAATGATAATATTTTTTAATTAAGCAACCTCGTAAATAATTCATGTGTACACCTTCTACCATGGTTCATATATCATATATGGGCTACTGGACACGGAGTGTACGTCAATATACTCCTATGGAAATGTTGTTTTTTCCTTCATCTATGGAGTAGTCATCAATTTGTATGTATTAGCGACAACAACATGGAGTTGGCTGCATGTGTTTCTGAGACAGATCAGTGGGTGGTCTTTCTCGTTGTTTGCTGGCAGTGGTGGAAGTTGAACGAGTAAAAGTAAATTACTGAAACTAAAAATCATGGTTACTCAACTGTGAGAAGTAGGGAGAGAAAGAAATAGCACGGGTTAATATGTGGACGATTGCTATGATGTGAAACGCCACATTAGTGCATCACTCGAGATACATACCATTCTTGCTAGAATCTTTTATCTTAAATTCATGATTCCATCACACAAATATTAAAACGGATACACACATACCTCATAATTTTCTCAACAGCCACACTACCTACTGCTTCAATTCCCAGACATTTCCCCTTTCTGAAACAGTTGATAAAATGTCTACAAACACGAGGTGCAAGAGGGTTCTTTTCTCAGCTGTTACTGTTGATATTAAAACGGATACATACACACCTCATAATTTTCTCAACAGCTGCCCTACCTGCTGTTTCAATAACCGGAAGTCTCCCCTTTTTGAAACAGTTGATAAAATGTCTATAAACACGAGGTGCAAGGTAGTGCTTTTCTCAGCTGTAACTGTTGGTGTTTCTAATAACGTGATTTAGACCATCACACATGTTTGTGGTGTATTAGTATCTGAAGTTAAAGATACTTATAACAAAAGGAAATCGAAGAGCAAATATTAAAATGGATACATACATACCTCATAATTTTCTCAACAGCCACACTACCTGCTACTTCAATGACGGGAAAGTTCCCCTTCCTGAAATAGTGGATAAAATGTCTACCAACTCGAGGCGCAAGATGATGGTTTTTTTGGCTGTTACTGGTGGTGTCTGATGTAACGTAATTTAGACCACAAGGTCTATTTGTAGAGATTAGATCTAGGGCAGTAACAGGATCGGATTTCATAGTTATCTTCCTTGACATCTTCTCGTAGTTTCAGTCTGCAACATTTTAGGTAAGAAAGTTTCTTTTACCGAACCGAGGCTGGCAAAAGTTTACTGGGTGTTAGGTGGCTGCTGCTCTCAAAATTTGAGTTTTATGAGTTAGTTGCAGGCGAGGGGAGGGGGAAATCTAGGAATCGTGGTTTCCGTTGATGGTGTGGTACTGATTGTGAGCACGTACTGTGTGTGCTGGTAGTAGTGGGGTAGCCATGTAAATAGACTTGTCCGGTCCTCCCGTTTCCGGTAACTACTTCAGAACATGGTAATGTGAGAAATGTAAAATTAACGGGAAAAAGTGGTAGAACCATTGTGAGAAGAGAGAAATAAGGAGGTTGCATCATTTCAAATTTGTAGCAATCTGATTGGTTGGAGCTTTTTTTAACTGAGTAAGATGGCAGGGATGTACTTAGAGAAACAGATTCGGTCTTTTTATAGTAGAGTGTGTGTGTGTGTGTGTGTGTGTGTGTGTGTGTGTGTATCAGTGTGTATATATATGTATATATATACACAGAGAGAGAGAGAGAGTTTCTTATTATTTATATATGTTCATATTACTTGTTCAACTTCTTCTACTTAACCTAAATGAAATAAATAATTATAATAGTACTTATTGTCTTATTAGTAGTAACCAGATAAATGACATCATGATAGTAGTTGTTAGTGTAGTAATTAGGTACATCTAGTGATATTATAGTAGATATATATAGTTGTAGACCCGTGTATTAAGCATTAAACCGGTGTTATCAAAATCAGGTTGTTCCTTCCAGTCTAACCTGTCGGACCGTGAACGACACCCCCACCGGTCTGGTTATTGTATAAATCCAGCAATACCGGATGCACCGTCTTGATTAACCAAAACTTCTGTCTCAACCAATGAGTGGGTGACTATAATTTCCACCCCACCTCAAATACATGTTTTCCCATTTTTGGGCATAGACAAACAAAAAACCCACACCCCTGATTTTCCTAGCCCCAACTCTCATACAACTTCCACTCCAGTTGATGTAAAGGGGTCTAATGATGTTCAGGATCGTAATTGTAAACGAATGTTGGATTTTGAAGTATCATTGTGTGAAACATCAATGCTTTGTGATGTATGAGGTCAGGACTTTATTGTGGCCACTAAATTCTGCTTATACCTTAATCATAGTTGAACTAGTTCATATTTTTCCTATATTGTCTATAGTTTTAGCATGCTAATATTATTTTTTATACATTGTTGCTGTCACCGTTCCACCATAGGTCGAACCAGATAACTGGAAACCTGTAGCCTCACCGGTTCGATGACCAGTCCGGTCTTGATAACGTTTCATTAAACATATCAATTTTGGAGCAGATCTAGGTTTCAGGAGTATTTCGTGCATTTTAAATTATTTAAAAGGTTAAAGTAGAAGAAATTAGAGATGGGGAGGTTAGAAATGGCGAGAAATGATAGAAGTTATATAAAATACCTTAATTTGGGCTGATTTGAGCTCCAATCTTGAAAATCGTCCAAGAACTGCTTGTCTCTCCACTCCAAATAGCAACAACTCACGTCATTTGAATGACGGTAACCGAGTGATATTCTGCTGGTACCACCCTATTTTGCTGGATAAGTGGTGCATTTTGCACCGAGATTCTCAAATATGGCAGTATTGGCCAAACCCACCCTGGTATATTGAAATTTGTGAGACTATCACTACGTACACCTGTTTCTATATTTGATGACACCAAAATCAGCATTTTGGGCAGTATGCTGCTGGTGTTAGAATTTCGTTCCTTGCCTTTCACCTCGACAGTGGATTTGCATGATAAAGCATCAAAGGAACGAGCTGACTCCAAATTAGGGATAATAGTGCACAAGATGATTATGTAAAGAGCTCCACCACCTTTTGTTTTGAAACGTACTTGTAGATGATCTCCCCTTAGAACATAATTTCCTCATCCTCCATAGTCATTTGATTATTTATCTGGCATTAAATTCTTCATGTTGACAAGTTGTGTGCCCTAAACTTCCTTGTGAAAGTGCTTCCAAGTCACTTAGTTTAACTACCTTTGCTGTAATTCCCCTACTTAAATGACCCTTCAGTTCTTTTTATCTTATTATAAATCCTATGTGAACATTTCAGGATTGGTATCACTAGTAGGAAGCTCCTCAAGAGAAACCTTGAAAAGTGCAAGTATTTATAGTATTTTACAATCTTTTAGTGAATACTGTAATTTCTCTACTAGAAATTTCTTTTTTTTTTGGTCGGTCAAAAAGCGTGTTACTATAATACCAAAAAACTTTGGGCACTAAGTACCCCATTACAGCAGAAGAGTTAATAAAACTCAGCCTAGGATCAGATACCTCTCGCAGGAGGTATTCAGAGATATCTAGAAAAAAGCAAAGCAAAGAAGGCCTAACGAGCTATAAAACTAAAACTAGACATTCAATCAGGGGAATGGGTATTTCAGCCTGCAGTTACATACATTCAGCCCACCCACAAACAACAAATACAGAACAAAACAGAGCATACGCCAGGACCTCCTGTCTTGAGCTAGCTTTAAGAACTTTTGACCTTCTATGATTTTCAGGAGCTTAGGTATCTGTATGGATTGCACATCCACATAGAACCTTCATGAAACTACCCACAAAACTGGACCGAACCATTTGAGGACTGCAAAAACCAACACTTTTTAATAACAATGAGAAGCCAAGGAGCAAACGAATTCCACCTTTCATGCTTTGCACATCACCAACTATCACTAGAACCACCCACAAAGTGTGGTAGTATGCAAAGAACTAGAGATTTCCTTCAGTCGAGATCCTAGGCAAGCAACCCTGTTAATAACCTGTGAAGGGTCCTACAATCATCTCAACCAAAACGGAAAACTCAGAGGTTCAAGGCTTAACCCCGACATCTCAGAGGACCGAGGTTCTGTGAAGACCCGCAGAAAGGGTCTAGCACCATTATAGCTTCTGTTTGCACAACAGCAAAGAGCCGAACACTTGGAAGGCATTCCTAAACGCAACAGAAGGAGCAAAGGAGGATGAGGGGGAGGCTCCTCCCCCCTTAACCCAACAACCACGTGCTCTTCAAGCATCCAGAGGCCGATGCCGGAGAGAACCTCCAAGCACCTGGATGGTGTCCGTGATGGAGTGGCCACTCCGCCGAGCAGGTCAGAGGACTCGTCACCAGCGAGGAAGGAAGCCTCACCGTATTCGCCAAGGTAGAGACCAGCAGACTCATGGCTTATCGTCACCCGGACGACCTGGAGCACAGGCCCGCGAGGGCTTTCCATGGCTCGGCGGAGGCAATAGAAGGGAGGCTGAAGCACCCCTCAGCTCCATGAAACCAAAAAAGAAGATGGGGCATCACCGAAAATTTACCATCGCACAGCAGACCAGGCCACTCGGCGAGGATAGCCTCCTGCCACCAAGACGTGAATCGAATATCAGTCATATCCAAGGAGGGGCAACAACCTGGATTCGGATTCCTCAACCACTGGAACGAGCAGATGCTAGAGAAGTAGGTGGCGCGAAGACCACCTGGGTTCGTCAGCGCGGAGCAACAACACAAGATCCAATTTACGACCGGGACCGGTTCCTATCTCTCCATCTCGCTTGAATGGAGAGATTCGATAGGGTCGAAGTGCCAATCCATTAGTCTGGGTTTGGAAACTTGCGGCGCATCCATCTGCTTCGAGACAGGGCGCGAGGGGGACCTCAAAGGATCCACTGATCCGCCGGCTCCATAGGAACTCCAGAGAAGACACCACAGACTTCGGGATCTACCAACTGTGGTTGAGGGCCAGGGGGAGGGAGGCTCCGGGGAGGCACACCCCTCCCACCAGCGGCGGCCGCCGGGGTAGAACCTAGAGAGAAGGCGGAGTGAAAGCCCTAGAGAGAGAGCGGCCAAATCATCTCTACTAGAAATTTCTAATCTCCTATCCCATTTTCTCAGCAAGAGAGTCACCCCTAGGTTCATAGGCAAAAATCATATTTTTTATGCTTGATTTTTGCAATCATTCGATACCACTTGCTGCTTTTTCAGCCTCATTCAGTGCGCTTATACTTGTCCATTTTTTACTCCCGGTACCTGCCAATAGAAATGTGAACAAGAAAATTAGGGTGCTGCAATGTAGCGTGTGTGAGAGGAGCAATATACTACCTCTCCTTTAATAATAACTTAATTGAGAAATTTACATAAGAGTTCAGCAGGAAAGATAAATGACAATGAAATACTGAGAATGTAAAACAACTATATTAACACTCCCCCTCGAGCTGGAGTGTACACATCATGTAAGCCCAGCTTGCAACTAAGGTTCTGAAACATTGTTGGACCCAGAGGCTTTGTAAGAACATGAACAAGTTGATCTTCAAATCTGACATGAGGAGTCACCACTTTCCCATTCTTGATTTGATCTCTGATAAAATGACAATCAACTTCTATATGTTTAGTGCGCTCATGGAAAACTAGATTTTTGGCAATATAGATAGCTGCTTGATTATCACATCTGAGCTCTATAGGAGGTATCACAGGAATTTGCAATTCAGAAAGAACATATTGAACCCACTGTAACTCACAACAAGCATGAGCCGTTGCTCTGTATTCAGCTTTCGTGATAGAACGAGCCACAACATTTTGCTTCTTGCTCTTCCAGGTGATAAGATGATTTCCTAGAAAAGTACAATACCCAGATGTAGATCTCCTGTCATTCAAATTACCAGCCCGGTCTGCATCTGCATAGCCAGTAAGAACCAGAGTAGATGGAGGAGTTTTAAGTCTGTAGTATGTGATCCCTTTTCCATGAGCTCTCTTCAGATACCTCAGAATGCGGCAGACTGTTGTCCAATGTGAGTGCTTTGGTGAGCTCATATGCTGACTCACCACTCCTGCAAATGAAATGTCAGGACGAGTCACAGTCAAATATATCAGCTTAAAAACAATCTTCCTGTAATATCCTGGATCAGAATAATCACTATCATTAGAATTTCCTTTACATGATAGTCCATGATAGTCATGGTTTAAAATTTCGATCGAAATTGTGAAATTTCGGTTTCGACCACTACTAGACATCGAAATGGACCGGTCCAAATAGCCGAAATTTTGATTTTTTTATTGCATTATAATTTTTTAAATATATCTTAAAAATCCTAAATAAATGTGGGAGACCCCCCTGAGTTAATTCAATCCAAAATGTAAGATCTAACATGTTATTACATAAGAATATATGTATGTATACATTGCATCATCGAAATCCTGATCGAAACCGTTTTGTGTATTTTCACTCAAAAATGTAGGAGCCCCCTACCCTATACCAACATATGATATTATTGTATAATTAGGTGTATTTATGTATATAGATCATCATGGTAAAAAATTATGACTAAATTCCTTTATTTGGTCATCGAAAACGTCAAAATTTGCATCGAAATCTTGTGTCGAAAAAGCTTAAAATATCGAAATTTCGGTAAATTTCTGTTTCTGGATCAACCGAAACGACATCAAAATTGACATTTTAAACATGGATGATAGTAGACACATGCTTGGATGCACTCATCCCTGTCTCATGAAGTAGATCCAGTACATATATCCTTTGAGACAAATTAGTACCTGTATGAGAGCGAAGTACTTCAATGCCTAGAAATTATCTCAATTTCCCTAGATATTTTGTATGAAAGTGCTTCTGCAATCCATCCTTCACATTAGATATGCCTACAAAATCACTACCGGTGATAACAATATCATCAACGTATACCACTATAATAACAGATCCAACAGAAGAGCTAGAATAGAATAAAGAATGATCAGCCACAGAATGTGAGAAGCCCATTTGTAAAACAATAGCACTAAACTTGTCAAACTAAGCTTGAGGGGACTGTTTCAACCCATAAATGGCTTTCTTCAACCTACACACCTTCTGAATATCCCCTTGAGCAACAAAACTAGGAGGTTGCTCCATGTGCACTTCTTCCTGTAGATCACCATGTAGGAAGGCATTTTTGACATCGAGCTGAAAAAGAGGCCAATCAAAGGTGGTAGCCAAAGAGATAAGAATCCTCACAGAATTAAGACGAGCCACATGTGAGAATGTTTCAAAGAAATCAACACCATATGTCTGAGTAGAGCCTTTCACCACCAATCTAGTTTTCAGTCGCTATACAAAACCATTTGGATTATGTTTAACAGTGAATACCCATCTGCAGCCCACAACATTCTTATCTGTAGGTAAATCAACAAGCTCCCATGTTGCATTCTGAATAAGCACAAACATTTTCATAGCATGTAACCAACCAACATCTTTCATAGCATCAACATGGCTCTTTCGAAGTCTCACAAAATCAATTCCAAGAGAAAAAGGACGAGCCTCCTTAGATAAATTGGACAAACAACAAACACCCCCAATAGGATGCCGAATAGTACAAGTGTGAATACCTTTGCGGACAACAACGGGAGCCTTGATGTCAGATGAATCTTCATGATTCTCTTGAGCATAGGAAGATGGGGGAGGCTCATTGACTGGAGTCGCTACCTCATCATGATCTTGTCTGCTTCGTCAGTGATACACCTGAGAATATTGTTGAATTAAAGGAACATCTCCAGATGGCTCTTCCTCGTAAATTGTAGGTGATACTCTGTCACTATATTGTGGTGGAAACACTCCCTCACTGAATGGTAATGGTGGCACTTTCTCACGTTCACACAATTGCTCCCCCTTACTGGGAACACTAGAGAAATATGGTGTGGACTCATGGAAGGTGACATCCCTAGACACAAACATCCAACGAGGGTTGGGACAGTAACACTTGTAACTCTTACTGGTGTTGGAATATCCAAGAAAGAGTCTTAATAGACGTGGGAGACGATTTGTCAGCTTTAGGATCAAAATTGTGAACAAAAGAGGTACAACCAAACACCCTAAGAGGAACAAGAAATGGCTGATCAGTAGGACGTAAAATCGAAAAAGGAGTATTTCCTTGAAGAACAGAAGAAGCTTGCCTATTAATAAGAAAACAGAGTCAGTAAAGCATCCGACCAAAATCTCTTGGGAACATTGGATTGGAACATGATCATCCTGGTGATGTCAAGAAGGTGATGATTTTCCCTCCCAGCTACCCAATTTTTGAGAGGTCTGAGGATAGGACGTACGATGTACCATTCTAACAGAACTACACAAATCAGCCATAGCATATTGAACATATTCCAAGGCATTATCAGACTGGAGAATTTTAATATTGCAATCAAACCGAAATTTTATTTCTTGATGAAAATGTTTGATAATGGACAACACATACTCTCGACTCTTCAACAAATAGATCCATGTCATACGGGAAAAAGCATCGACAAAGGAAATAAAATATCAAAAATCATTTACTTTCCTTTGCAGGACCCAGACATCACTGCGAATTAAATCAAAGGGACGAGAGTCCGCTTATTGACACGATTAGGATAAGACATCCTATGTTGTTTCCCAAATTGACATGATTGACACTCTAAAGAGGACACTTGTGAAAAATTTGGTTCTAACTTTCGCATACACTCTGGGGAAGGATGACCAAGAGCCTATATAATCCCATACAATGAAGCCTTCTCTCTCTCTTATCATGCAAGAGAGTACTTGAGCTGCCACCAAATATTGGGTGGGGGGAGAGTAAAGGATTCCTTTTCCTGTCATTCTAAACATGTAGAATTTTGCCATGAGGATCCCACCAATTAGAATGGAGAATCAAACAATAGAGGTAGAAGCTCTAACCAATCAAGCCACCTAATGGGGAAACCGTCTTCTTAAGATCCGTAGGAATCTTGCACTCAGCCACTCACTATATCAAAATATTTATGGAGGTTAATCATGAAGATCCATGCCTTTTTCCTAGTCTACTAACGAATAGAAAATATCTCATAAATTGGGAACATATATAATTTTGCTGAATGGGCCTCCCAAGGATGAAAGCACCATGTTTTTTGTCGATTAGCCATTGCACGCCTCATTCTCAATACCAAGATGTTGGTGATGTGATGACCTTTAAGACCAATTAGTTAGACTAATAAACTTATATATGCTCTTCAAGCTTGCCCGCCTGTTATATTTTCTTACTTATGAGTGTTGTCATGGTTTTTGGATCTACAACTGATGTGTCCAAGTTACGATCATCAAACTTGAACGGAAGAACTATTCCATCTAGAGCCTTTCCTTCTTCATCTATATCACATTACATGGAAGTATTCATTTGTTAGAAGTAAAAGTAGTAATAACCCATATGTTATGGGCGGGTCTATATGTTCAATCAAGTTAGAGTTCAATAAGTTAGTAGGTTTAATGGTGTTTGTTCAGGTCTGGGGTTATCCACCTCTCCTATATATAGGACAAGGTTTCTCTTGTGTCAAACACATTGTCAATATATTGCCGGTTTTGTTTTATCGATTTTTCCAGCATCATTGTTTGACTGATATATTCCATGAAAGCCTGATGAGCAAGAAGATGCCTCGGCCTATAACGAGTGCAATGCTTTCATGGGCGGCACAATATAAGGCATCAATCATCAATTCAAGGTAACTGTGACTAGGTATCCAAGTTGGAGCTTGCATATTGAAGGGATTGAGGATGATGTGGTAGAGAGAATAGAAATGCCCCATTCAAGCTGGACAATGATAACTGCAACCAGAATGAATCTACTAGTTCAGTGGATATCAGATAATAAAGGTCTGTTTCTTCTAATAGAAGTTCGCTACATCATCGGGTAGGGTTACAATGCCGTTGTGGAGAAAGATCTGAAGGGCACAAGCTCCCCTAAAAGGTTAAGGTCAAGATGTTATTATGGAGTGCTCAAATAAGTAAACTTGCATACTCAGTAGCATCACAAGATCTGAACCCAACAATTCTACCTCTGAACTGTCTGCTACTTTCAATGAGGGTGTTGACTGCCTCTATACAAGGTGATGGGAGATTATCTAAATAATTTGAAGCCAGCCTGGGAGGACGCTTGTTGCCCCTCCCCATGTGGGACACACTACAAAGAGCAAAGAAACTCTGTTCTAGAACCACTGCAGCAAATATCAAAGGATTGCATTCAACTTCTTTTCAGCTACCTAAGGATAATATGGAATGGATCTTTACAAACTCCATCTCACAAATCTAAACTTGAACGATAACAGGAGGTGACCCCCCTCCAGTTGAAAGATCTAGAGGGGGGGGTGAATAGAGCTTTTGGTACTTTTAAAATTTAATTAAAAACTTAAGGCAATAAAGGAAGAGGAAACAAGGAATACACTTCGATTTAGAGTTGTTCCAACCTTTGAATCAAAGGTTTTCAGTTCATTACTCAATTGTTTCCAATTGGGATTTTGAAAGTGATTTATTTTATTTACCTCACAAGGATGTTACAACAAAATACAATCACTTTCCACTCGAAATAGCCTTCACCTTGAAGTAGCCTCAACCTCTTTGAAGCAGCCTTCTTGAAGTAATCTCAAGCAACCTTGGAGTAGCCTTCACCGCCTTGAAGTAGCTCCATCACCTTGAGATAGCCTTCACCTAGAAATAGCTCCAACCCCCTTTGGAGCAACCTTTTTAAAGTAACCTCAAGCAACCTTGGAGCAACCTTCACTTCCTTGAAGAAGCTCCACCTCCTTGAGATAGCTTTCACTTAGAAGTAGCTCCAACCTCCTTTGAAGCAACCTTTTTGAAGTAACCTCAAGCACACCTTGGAGAAGCCTTCACTTTGTTGAAGTAGCATCAAACAACCTCCTTTCAACAACCTCCCAACCCTAGGAGTAGTCAAGGAGAACAAAGTACAATATAAAAGAAATAGATTGGAAGAAAGAAATACTTAACCAATGAAGTAATGCGTCTTGATTCCTATACCAAGGTTTAGATCTCATATCCACTTAAGATGGATGCTGCTATGTGGGCTAGGAGATAGTAGCTATAGGACACAACTTTGGAACACAAGGAAGAAGATAGCAGGTGAATCTCAGCTTTGTTGCTCTCTAGAATGGATGCTTATGTGTAGCTTGTGTGTTTTAGGTGTCCTAAGGCCTCTCCTATTTATGGGAATGGTTTGCAAGTGTTTAGGGACGTTCTAGGGAGTCTCTAGAGTGTTCTTAGTGATTAACTAGCCGTTAGGTAGAAAGTAGTTAGCTAGCAATGGCTGATTTGTTCGAGCTTGGAAGAACAATCTAGAACCCTGCTCGGTCGACAAGTTTGTCGACCGACCGTGTCTCGGTCGAACTTTTATTCAACCGAGCCTGGGTTTAAGGCAAATGTGTACCAACGTCTATTTCTAACTCCCAACTCCCAACTACTTGGTCTAACGATCAAAAGCGTTGAACCGAGGTTGGGTCGGTCGACTATATTTTTGACCGAAACACATTTTAGAGCACAAATGTGTAACTTTTTGACATGCTCAATATACTTGACCGAGGTGGTTCTCGGTCGACTAGTTTTTCGACCGAGGGTGTTCCTGTTTCAGATTTTTGAACCACCTATTAAATGTGTATTCTAATGGATGATAATGACTAACTGTAGGGGGATCCTAACTAAGGGTTGTAAGTGGATGTGGAAGATCTAACGCTTGATTTACATGATATTAAGTACTTGTACATTATATTTTTGTACAAGTATTTACATTTGAGTACAATCATGAAAATATTAAACGTTTAAGCGCATCATTCTTCAACTATCCACATGGTATGATCTCCTTATCTTCTTGAACCCTGAAATACTTAAGTAGCTCGTTAGATCCACAAGAATGAAATGTTTATCATCATCAAAAAAAGGGTATGCTAATGTCCAATTTAGCCAACACCAACATCATTGTTTGACTGTTATATTCCATGAAAGCCTGATGAGCAAGAAGATGCCTCGGCCAAAACGAGTGCAATGCTTTCATGGGTGGCCCAATATAAGGCATCATTCATCAATTCAAGATAACCGTGATTAGGTATCCAAGTTGGAGCTTGCATATTGAAGGGATTGAGGATGGTGTGGTGGAGAGCATAGAAATGTCCCGTTCAAGCTGGAAAATTATAACTGCAACCAGAATGAATCTACTAGTTCAGTGGATATCAGATAACAATGGGTCTGTTTCTTCTACTAGAACTTGGCCACATCATGGTAGGGTTACAGTGCCGTTGCGGAGAAAGATCTGAAGGGCACAAGATCCCCTAAATGGCTAAGGTCAAGATGTTATTATGGAGTGATCGAATAAGTAAACTTGCACACTCAGTAGCATCACAAGATCTGAACCCAACAATTCTATCTCTGAACTGTCTGCTACTTTCAACGAGAATGCTGACTGCCTCTATACAAGGCGGTGGGGGATATGCACATAATTTGAAGCCACCCTGGGAGGACACTTGTTGCCCCTCCCCATGTGGGACAACTACAAAGAGCAAAGAATTTCTGTTATAGATCCACTGCAGCAAATATCAAAGGAGTGCATTCAACTTCTTTTCAGCTACCTTAGGATAATACGGAATGAATCTTTACAAACTCTCTCCCACAAATGGAAACTTGATCGATAACACAAGGAGCTACCTTAGGATAATACGGCAATTGTTTTCCATTTCTAAAATGGAATTATCTACTACAATTGATGATGCTATTACACAGATTGTCCGTAGTTGCTTTATGCTATGAAAGAATAATGAACTCTTGGACATTCTTAACTTGATCTATTAATTTAAATTTCTGCTTGAATAACTTGCAGGTACACAGATAGAATTGCTAATGCTAAATGGGAAGTCAAAGAGCTGGGAATAGAGCACAACGGGTAAGCAAACTTTCTAACACTTCCCGTTCTTGTTTAATTTTGTGCAAATATGCATATCAACTATCAAGCCTTTTTAAGTCTAAATAACAAAAAAGTACATGTAGCATTTATTTTACTAAGTGTGTAATACCATGTATTGTTTAGTTTCTGTCTCCCCTCAAGGCCTGAACCCCACTGTGTTTTCCCCCCACCCCTCTCTCCCAATCCTAATGTCCTTCTGCGGCCCTACACTTGCTACCTTGGCTCCGCTCCACTTACCCCTCTTTTGCTTCCTATGCCCTCCCACCACACCTGCCTCCACCTTACACATGCAGCCACCCTAACCGCCCCTCCTATCCCTGCCTGTACAACAACTTGATGATTTTATATTTTTCTACTTCCTTATTTCTCTACCACTGCTACACCCCCTCTCGTCGTTGATCTAGACAACAATTCCTTTCATCTTTGCCCTCCCACATGGACCAGGGTCTAGTGGCGGAATGCGGTTTGTTTGATTTTCTGCACGTGAACCTTTGTGCATAGGTTTTTCTACTGTTGTTGCGGTTCTGCGTTGTCTTCGCACATTCTCGTCTTCCTATCGACCTATGCGTGTAAGTGCATCTTGTGTTTCCGACGTGTGTCGTACTTACACACCCTATGTCTTTGTGCACTTAGTTGATGTCAACTCTCTACTGCAACCGTTTCTTTACGACTCCCATCATCTTGATGGCACCGCCATTGAATCATCCTCGCAACCCAGTAACTATGGTTGCTTGGATAGAAAGAACTATCTAACTTGACACCATCTCTTAGATATGTAGATCACTGCACAGGGCAACCTAAGCATCTTGTGGGTCATGTTTTGCCTCTGCCTGCCATTGAATTTGATGCCAAAACCAAATTGACTATGCAGCACGGGTCAAAGATGATGCCCATATTATGAGCTAGATCATTCATGTGCCCCTAGAGGGCATACATTCTATATCATTGTTTTAAGATTTTGGTCTAAAATTTGAAAATTTGGTCCAAAACTTTAGTTTCGATTGGGATCGGAAATAGAAATGCATTTTTTTTTTTTGAATTTCGTTGGGGGGTGTTTGGTGAAAACAACCCAGTTGGGGCCTTCACTTTGTGAAAACAACCGAAATGGGCTCATTGTTTCGCAAAACAACTGCCCAACACCCGCTTCTATTAGAGGGTTTCTTTCTTTTTTGCATTCTGTAGCTCTTGTAGGCTTTCTTCTTTGAATTTGGGGTAAGATTACTCCCTCTCCTTCCGATCTACGTCTATTTCTTCCACCCTTTACCTCTTTATCCTGATCTAAAAGATCCACTCCAAAATTGCAAATAGCAAGTGATAGATCTTTGCAAATATTATGATCTACGACATGAACTTGTAGATATATGAAATTATGCTATAATCTACATAGATCTAGAACTATTTTACAAGTCTAACTTAATATATATCCTATTTTTATTTTAAATAATGAATAACGTGTTCCAAAATGAGTTATTTATTTATTTTTTAAAGTATATTATGTAACACTTCACAAATGTTAAGTGATACTTAAATATCTTATACAGTGAAATGAAAAACGGCATGAGCGGTCGCTTAATCGGCCCAATCCACTAGCTGTCTAATGTACCCCTTGCCAATTAAGCAGCCCCAAAAAATCAGCCGCTTTTTACCCGCTTCACCCGCTTAATCAGCCGCCTAGTCAGCCGCTTAGTCATTTAAAAAAAAATACTGCTGTAAGCCTGTAACACTGAGTAAATTTTAGACCAAGTATTATTGACTATGATATACTAAACTTATATACATTAAATTTCCTATGATTAGCCGTAGTTGTAATCTAGAATGCATACTTTGTATGTAAGCCGTAGTAACATGGTAGTTCTGCATATCAAACTAAGTTATATGTAACTATTATCTAATTCATACTTTGATTAATTGTACTGCTGTAATGTATTATTAATTGATGATATGTAAATGTAGCAGTAAGTTAGTCTTCCATAATGTGATGGAAAATTGTTATGTTATCATATATATACTTATTGCTTTATAGTTGTATATGGTGTTTTATTTGTAACAAGTCTATTGTTCACTATATTAGCTATAATCATTGTTTACAGTTGTGTTATCAAATATTTGGGTGCTTAATATTGTTGTATAGGGTGTTTAGATATGTACTAAAGTTAAAATATATTATGTATATACATATGTGTAATTTTTAATAAACATATATAGAAAATTAAAACCCGTTTTTTTCATTCAAAAGTTGCCCGCTTACCGGTTAACCAGTTACAAGATGCTGTCTGCACGCTTATCGCTTTTTAAAACATTGTTCTTATATAAGATGATCTCAGTAATAATAGTCTACAGAAATTTAATATTTTGAATTTTGAACTAATTCGTATATAATTTCATACCTCAAAAATGAAAAAAAAATTAGAATTTTATTGTATGATTTGAATAATATATATACATCAAATTCGACTATTGGCAATGACATTATTTAGGTAAATATATTCATTTCATATATTCAATATATAAGACTATTTGTATAACGAATTTCAGTAATTTTAACCTATTGAATGGATAATTTCAGACCAAAATTGGGAACAATTATAGTATTCTCCGTCTTTCATGATTGATAACATATGATATCAAGTATCTATTGAAATTGATTATTGACCAGGTGTTGCTTGTTTTTAAAAATCTGCAGCAGATGGCATCTTCAGGTGATAATGGTGGTAGAGTTTCTCAAGTTGGTAGGGGGGAGGGTGCTTTATAATCTAAGTTGTAAGAAACTGTGCTTACGAAGTTCTATGAACTGATTCCTTCACTACATTATCTAAAAGTCATTAAAATTCCCATAATATAGTTCTGTTTCTTTTACTCACATGTATGAGCCCCCCACATATCATTATATGGTTTCATTGCGTACATGTGTGTATTTATGTATGTAGGTTATCCTAGTGAACTGCGTGATTTAATTCCTTTTTTTGGGTCATTGAGATTGTGTGTCGAATTCTTGTGTCCTCCTATACAATAATTTCAAAATTTGTTTCTAGGCCTTCATTAACGGCATCAAATTAGACAAATGAAATTATGTGTAGCATATACATTTGAAAAGATGTTAGGCAACATGTGCTACAAGAATGTATATGGGTTGCTTCCTGAGTTTTGACAGAAACCATAGGAAATGCCTAAACCTCAACTGTATGGTAGATTACATAGTTCTTCTGCTGATGAATTCATAAGGATGGGTGGCACACACACCATGATTTCTCATTTGAGGTACCTCAAGTGTATGGTAGATTACACAATTATTCTAGTGACGAATTCATAAATCATAAGTATGGGTGGAACCATGGAACAAAATTTTGATCGAAATTGTAGAATTTTGTTTTTTTGCAATCGGACATCCAAACGTCAGTATACAGGATCTGGTCCGCAATTTTGCAAAAGTTTCGTAGCTACAATCAAAATTTCACAAAATAGGGGGTATTTTAGTGCAAAAAAGTCCAGGTTGGGCCTTGATATCGCGAAATCAGAGCAAAATGCAGCACCTATTTCGCGAAACAATGTTTCATCGATTGGATTTGTTGGGACTTTGATCTTTTAGCGATTTTTTTGTGATATCTTTCTCTCAAAGGCTTCTCTACTTGATTCTAAGGTATGTAACCCCTCTCCCTAGACCATCTTTTTTTGAGGAAGGACGGAGGGTCCTATGATTGGGACCCCCCGTCATCTATTGATTAAGCTACATCAGTCGTAGCAAGGTTTACAATGCATGAAGGAAAAGACTGGGAAAAGGAAAACCTATCTACTTGTCCCCTTCGTGCCATGGTGGCAACTTCGTGGGCAAGTTTGTTACATTTACGACTGACATAGGAGATACTACAAAAAGAAAACTGACTTTTCAAATCAATAATGTCCTTTGCAAGAACACCCACATAGTCTCTTCTCGTTGGGAGAACACTACAAGCTTGAACGACTTCAAGAGAGTCTGATTCCATTTCCACCTGCCCCACACCATAGTTACTCGCCCATTGGAGTGTTGTCCTCAAGGCAATGGCTTCTACCATTGCTATCCCCATTCCACTGCTGATCTTCTCGCCCGCCACACCTATCAAGGCACCCTCACTGTCTCGCATCACCTTCCCGATGTCCGTCGCCCCATCTTCCCCACATGTGGCATCCACATTAACCTTAACCCTTCCAAGTGCTGCCCTGGCCCATCTTGGTGTTGCGTCTCCTCCCAGTTGGGCGCTGCTGCTCCTCTTGATGTGCTGCTCACCCCCTGCATATTTTATCGTTGACAATGCTGCCCGAAATAAGAAGATGCTATGTACCTCGCCATCTTGGAAGACCCTCATATTGCGCCCTCTCCAGATAGCCCACATGGCTGCAACAATCACATCTTTATCCTCTCTTTCTAGCGCCGCCCCCAAAGTGATGTTTATATTTTCGTCTTTGTAATCATCCACCCACTTTTGGATCCCTTGTTCCAAAAGTTCCCATACCTCTGTTGCGTTTGGACAACGGAAGAGCATGTGTGGAATGGACTCCTTTTCCGACATACACAGTTGACACGTACCTTCGTCGATGCAATGCCGGTCAGTCCTCTAGTGCACTCTCCAAAGGAAATGTGCAACCTTGGGAACCCATCCCCCTCGCCATATGCGTTGCCATAGTTTTTCTCCTTGCTGAGCTGAGTGTCTTCGGGCTTCCTCCTTTCCAAGCATACCGAGCCAGTACACTGAATGGACTGTGAAGATCCCTTTCTTGGTCGGCCACCAAGACCATGCATGCTCTGGTCCCTTATGCTAAGAGGAATAGCACATATCTTCTCTACGTAGCTCGTCGGGAAGCATTCCTCTAGCCTTGCAGTGTCCCATTTTCGTTCGCCTGGTGACATAAGATCATATACTTTCACATAGGGTGTGTCATCCAAGATCTTGAAGCGTGCAAGTGTGTCCTCCTCCCCTGGCAGCCATGTATCCTCCCAAATGTCCACATCTTTTCCATTTCCTATCCTCCATTCAGTCCCTTCCTTTAGTATTGACTTTGCCCCCCATAAACTTCTCCATGTGTAGCTGGGATTGTAGCCTCTACTAGCTTCCCAAATAGAAGTTCTCGGAAAATATCTAGCCTTCAACACTTTATGAACAAGGGAGTGCGGATTCACCCCTAGCCTCCATAGTTGTTTGGCTAGGAGGGCTTGGTTGAAGATATGGAAATTTCTAAAACCAAGACCTCCCGACCTTTTTGGGTTGCACATGTTCTCCCAATTCACCCAAGCTATCTTCCGCTCATTTCCTTTCGCTCCCCACCACAACCTTGCTATTATGCTTTGAATCTCATCAAGGGTGCCCGCTGGGATATGGAAAATACTCATCACATATGTCGGAATAGCCTGTGCCACTGCCTTTATGCGGACCTCCTTCCCGGGCTTGGACAGTAGTTTCTCGGTCCAACCTTGTAGCTTTTTCCAGATCCTTTCCTTTATGAAGCTGAAAACCTGTTTCTTTGATCTACCAATGGCCGTTGGAAGGCCTAGGTATTTCGCATGTCAGTCCACCTCCTTAACTTTCAGTACCCTCTTGATTTCTTCCCTCTTTATGGTCGTCATCCCTTTACTAAAAACTACATCCGTCTTGGATAAGTTGATCTGTTGCTCGGATGCCTGTTCGTATTGGCTGATAATTTCAGCTATCTTCAAGCATTCTGACGAGGTTGCTCTAGCAAAGAGGATGCTGTCATTTGCAAAGAAAAGGTGAGATATGCGTGGCGCCCCTCTACACAGGGTGATTTCGTGTATCAGGTTGTTACGTGCAGCGGTACTTAATATGGTAGAGAAAGCTTCTGCACATATAATAAAAAGATAGGGGGAAAGAGGGTCACCCTGGCGAAGTCCCCGTGCAGGCTTTATTTTCTTGGTCCGGTCCCCGTTGATGGCAAACATGTGTTGGACAGATGTGACGCAGTCTTGAATCTTTTCCCTCCACTTCAAACCGAATCCCATCCTTTCCATAATGTGATTTAGAAAACTCCATTCTACTCTGTCATAAGCTTTGGACATATCCAACTTCAGAGCAAGGCTGCCTTTCTTCTTTCCTTTATCTCTTTTCATAGCGTGGAAAAGTTCTTATGCGATAAGAGCGTTATCAATAATCATTCTCCTCGGTATAAATGCACTCTGGTTCTCCGTTATGATACTATCCATGAGTGGTTTTAATCTATTTGTCATCACTTTTGATGCCAACTTGTATAGAACGTTGCAAAGACTGATAGAGCGGAATTCCCCTACAATTGTGGGCTTTTCAGTTTTTGGAATCAACACCACAAGTGTATCATTTATCTCCTCCATGCTTCGTTCCCCTTTCCACCACCCTTTTATGTAGTTTGAGACGTCTTGACCCACAATGCTCCAGTAATTTTGGTAGAACATCGCCTTCATACCATCAGGCCCCGGTACTTTATTCGGGTGCATCTGTTTAAGTGTTGTCCGAATTTCGTCATCTGTGATGTCTCTTTCGAGATTTGCTTTCTGCTCGTCATTTATCATCCTCTCGATGCCCCTTGATGCTTGTTCAAAACCCGTGGGGTTGCTGGTTTGAAAAAGTTTTCAACAAAAGTTTCTTTCAAATTCACATCATTTTCTTCACAAAACAAGATCGAAGTTTGCGTCTAAACTTCCTCGAAGTTTCCACATACATCCACTTCCACACATGGTGAAGTTGACACAAAGTTTGCACCATGGGCGGAACATACCATGATTCCTCATTTAAGATAATCATGCCAAAATATAATTCTTGGAAGAATTTAGGATTCGAGGAAATCAAGGTTCTGTGGAACTAGTAAAACTAGACAAAGAGTGACAAAAAAAATATAGTAGGATGTAGAGAATAGTACCAAGATGAGAAAACCAATGGAAGAAAAAATTCATTTACCCTCGATCTCAGATATAGATACCTAGAAGCTTCCTTGGCTTTCATTGCTTGATGCTTCACCAAGATAAGAAAACCAATGTAAGAAAAAATTCTTCTGCCTTGATGACATGTTGATATGAGGAAGGAGTGAGATGGTCGTCATGCCTGAAGGACAACTGAAGATCCATTCGCAATGGTGACTTTAGAGGTACTCCGCTTGTGGTGGATATATTGGAAATATGAGTAGGGGTACCTGTAGCTGTAATTAATTTGTTGCACCAGAATCTAGTACCCAGGATGACGGAGCTGTGTTTTGGGATCGAGATATGCAGGATGTAGAAGGATTGGATGTGCATGACATTTGAACATATGAAGCAACATATGAGGATGCTTGTTGGGATGCCCAGATCTGAAGGAGTTGTTGGATTCTTCATCACTCATCTTGATTTGATGAAGAGTTTGCTTGGTAGATTCTTAAGTGGTGGTAATATTGACAGAAGGAGTAGGAGTCCGAGATGGGAAGTCATAAATGGAGTAGCACATCTCCTTCTGGTGACCCTTTTTGTCAAAGTGAGCGCACTCAGGTCGTCCTCTACCCCCAGAAGAGCTTCCTCCCCCTCCCCCTCTCCCACCACAACTACATCCTGTAGAAGATAGATTGGTGATGCTGTGAGAGACGAGGAAGATGAATTTGTGATAGGACCGACAGAAGACTTTTGCTTAAGGAAGGCTCTGGAGACGAACTGATATGCTTCTGCCAAGGGAAGGAAGCCCAAATCCTGACAAAATCGGGCTTCTAACTCCATTGTATTCCTTGTGAAGGTCAATAGGTAACTTGATGATAGTCTAGTTGCGTTGCTTCTAGAGTTTGACAGGATCGATGGAGATAGGAAGGAGACTGTTTATATCTTTCGTGATGTGAATGACCTCTCCAGACTATTGTTGTAAACTTTTCTCCTCCTGATGGAGATTGTACATCTCAACTATCGTGCTATACATCTGAGAGATGTTGTTGGAGTCATCAGTTGACAATTGGAGATGATCTCAAATCGACTTGCAACCAGTTAGGTGATCTGTGATGCAAAGATATGATGCTCCATTGAGTTCCATAGAGCGGAGAGGAGACTGGCATCATGTTGTTCCCACTGTGGAAGAGAATCATCAATGGGGGTCCTTTTGTGAGATGCCTCCCTTTCCCTTGACCTTTGCACCAGACGTGATATTGCGACTCCACTGATTGAAGTTGTCCATTTAGTTTGCTTGAGATGATGATAAAGTTCTGAACAAGAAGAGGTATGGATGTAGGCTGCGGAGACTTCTCATCTCCAATGATGTAGTGCAGGCATGCTGCAACACGACGTGTAATCCGGCGACAGGGATAAAACTTATTGGCGACAATGTGTCAGATCTTGACACCATGTGTAAGTTGGTGGCGTGAGGGAAAATCTAGCGGCGACATGCCATGTTGGATTCTGACACGATGTTTTCTCATGATTCTGCAGCCGTCAGAGATGACTCCAGATTTGAAGATCTCGTAGATATATTCGTGCTTAAATAGTGCACAAGAGCAAAGGAATAAGAAGGGACTAGAGTGGGGATGATTTCCACAAATAAGGATCCAGGTGGAGATAATGTCCACCGTAGATATGTTTCCACAGAGATGACTTTTGTGGAAACTTGACTTTCACTGTGGAGAAGTAGCTGGTGAGGGAGATAGAGAAGATAATGTCACTTGGGCGCCTTGTCTCCTAGGTGCGTGCCTTGGCAACTATGATTATTTTGTTATGTAAAAAACCTTATAATACAAAACAACTTTCCTACTCTACATGAACTATAGGAAACGCCATCAAAATCAAATATTTTATACCATGTAGCGTTGAGACCTTCTTCATCGCCCAACATTCACACCCGTATAGCATGCCTGGTCATATAACTATTTTATAAAACTAACTAATTCATTTGAGTGGAATCTTCCCGTCACATGCTACTCTAGTTGCACTCCTCTATTTCAACTATCCTTCAGTGATCCTGTGACAAATATCATGTTGAACATCACCATCCATACGAATAACGGAATTCAAGTAGCAAAACTTTGTCACATTTTTATATATCCACTCCAGTTCACATAGCACCTCCATTCACAATTCTAGACTAGCTGAAATTGCATTGCATATACTTTGTATTGCTTTCACTAATCTTAAATTTCTTGGATTCCAGCTCATTTTACCAAAGTTCAACTTTAGCATTCAACAATGTTATTAGTGAATAACATTCACCAAGGGATATCATCCTGAATATTCTCTGTCAACTCAGCCATAACAAGAATGAGAGATATGGGCTTAGTTCTGATCCTTGATGTACTCCAATTGTAATAATCCAAGAGTCTAACACTTGTTGAGGTATCATACGTATTTTTAGGTAATTCAATGTATTGGATTGGCACATATTTCTTCTCTGAAACCCACCACAACACTTCTCTATGTACTCAATCAAAAGCCTTTACTGCATCAATAAAAACCATATAAAGATCTCTTTTGTTTTCTCTACGGCTCTCCATAAGCCTCCTTATTGGGAAAATATCATCTGTAGTGGATCTATCAGTCTTGGTACCAAAACTGTAATATGATACCAGCGTTATAGATCTTAGTCTTTTCTTAATAATCCTCTTCTAAAGAACTTTAAAATGTAGTATGATATCACAGTTTGACTCATCAACTTGATAACTTTGAAGTTTGTGCAGCTTTGAATATTTCCGTTTGAACTTATTAAATGTTTGTTGCACTTGTAATGCAACTATGTTCATTTTCGTTAAGGGTACAATGCACTGTGAAACCAAAAGAGTAGTAGGTTAGTAGAGATCAAGATGCTGTTTGGATACTGTTGTTTTAATCCTATTTTTATGTGCACTTCGTGCTTCTTATCATTAATGAAGAGATTATATGTTTTTCCTGTGACTCATGTGAATTGTGCTGTATTTTGACTAAGTTGTGGTTTTTTAATGTTTATTACTGTCCCTGGTTACTTTGGGTTCTTACTTTTGGGGATAAGCTTCAACTGTCAACTGAAGTCTAGTTATCCTAGGTTGGATTTTACATTTTCCAGCATTTGGTCGAGTTGATTACCTAGCAGAATACCATCTTTTATATTATAAAGAACGTGGGTTATTATGATGTATGACTGACTGTAGTTAAATTCCCAATTTCACTCAAACAATTTTCAGATGTAAGCTGCTGTTCCATTGGTACTTGAGCGTTGAGCAGCTTTTCCTTATTGTGTTTTATGGCACAGAAATCAACTTCCATTTGCAACATTTCTATACCATGTTAACTAGTTTTATTAAATTTGGCATGTGCACTTCTGCTTTGCTGACAGTTTTCTTTTTCCAGTTATGTGGATCTGTTGCTAGGAGAGTTCAAACACTATAAGACAAGGCTGGTACATGGAGGGATCCACAAGGAGGTAAGTTGATCATAAGTAGCATTTCTTCTTCCAGTTTCTAATTCATATTGGTAGCTAGATTTCTTAACATGCTTGTCTAGTGCATCTATTTCGATGGTTTGGGCCAATTTGTAAAAAGCCACAACTTTTGCCCTGGTAGTTGAACTTAGCACAATGTTTGAAAAGCTATTAATATAATATTAAGCATACCATGGAGATTAGTAATTTTTCTATCTTACTTGACACAAAATGTGAGGAGCCAACCTGACTAGGATTATGACTAATGAAACCCTTATTTATATAAGGATGCAAATCAGTAAATCACTCATTTACACAGTATGGGACTTAACATATGTACAAAATCATGCAAAACCACTTGAGCGTACTTACGTACCGCTCATATTCTAACAACAACCCCTCAAGTTGGTGCACACATTTCATAAGTACCTCGCTTGTTACCTAGAAACTGGACTCGACATCCATTAAGAGACTTGGTGGGGAGATCTGCAAGCTGGTTTTTAGGTCTCACTCGAGTAAGTTTAATCAGCTACTCGTCAAGTTTCTTGCAAATCTAATGACAATCTACCTTAATATGTTTCATCCTTTCAAGGAAATAAGTTCTGGGGCAATGTGCACAGTAACTTAATTGTCACATCCTTAGTCCCTTGCCTCTGTCTAATTGTATCCTATATCTTCCTGAAAGTTTTTGACGTGGAGGAGTTCATGAGTACTGTGGGCCATGGCTATGTACTCCAACTTTACACTAGATCTGGAAACAACTGAGTGCCTTTTGCTTTTCAAACACAATATTCAAAATAGACCGTCGATCAATAACTGAGCCAGCCAAATGAACATCATAAAAACCATGCACTTTGAAGTCCCTGTGATATTCATAGAAAATACTTTTTCCTAGGTTTCTTTTTTATATTTAAGAATCCACATGATTGCTTCTAGATTACTTGTACATGGTTTCTCCAATGGAAGAAGGATATATGCTGCAACCACTTGGCTTTGTTTCTGAGGAGGGAAATTCCATGAAAATCTTCCCATCTTCGACAACCTCTTTACAGCTTTAAACAATTTCCTTGAGCTGGTTAACAAACTAACCGGGGTTCTTGAGGATCTCGACTTCAAGTAATCAACTAATGACCATTCTTTGTACCACTCCAAATCCACAAGAGGTCATGCAAATCTCATCGAATGTGTGGATGATTTTGTCGTCACCCGAAGTGACAATCTGGGCATCATCCATCTAAAGAAGGCACTCCAATCTCACTTCCACACCAATGATTTGGGGGCACTTCGATATTTCCTTGGGGTTAAAGTTCTTCGATCAAAATCAGTGATAGGATAGCAATGGTGTTAAAAACATATCTGCATATAACCACACCATTTTTTGAACTGCTTAACCACACCATGTGGTTATGGTGTGGATGTGATTTCTACTTTTAAAACTTGCCATGGTGTGGTGCATACTTGTCAAGGCGGCCAATCGGTCATCCTGATTCCTTGGGCGACCAGGCCGACTAGTCGGCTGCCCAGGCGTAGGTTTTTTTCTTTATATAATTAGTTATATATAGTAATGTATATATAGTTACATACTTATATACAACACATTATAGAAAAAACTAATGTAAACACATATCTAAGGAAGTAATAATCCAAATTTGTTAAATATTGTCATAAACACAGCAAACAATAATCAATAAGAACTGAATGCCTAATCCCATGTTTTGGTAAATAATAACCTAGATTTGGTAAATAATGTCATAAAACACCTAAATTTTTTTGAATGAAGACTATTCAATGTATTCAAATTAAACAAATATAACTGGATAGTGAAAACTTTATTAAATTTAGACTTTTAGTGCTTGTTGAATTGTTGTTACTAAATTAAAGTTATTAATTGAACTAGTGTAGTGAGAAGAAAATTGATGTTCACATCAAATCATTGCAATAAACAAACACAAACATTTGAGATAGGGGGTGGGGGGAATTAGAATAGCAAAAAGAAGAAAGAAAAAAACCTTATCATTCTTGGCTCTAGCCTAACTAAGCGGCCGCTTAGGCTTAGTTTGGGTCGACCAGTCGGGCTAGTCGGCCGACTAACCGACCAATCGACCTGGGCGGACGCCAAACTGTGGTCCAAATTTGGGCGGTAGGCAAGTCAGACCCCCCTCCAGCTGACTAGTCGGCCGACTCAACAAGTATGGTGTGGTGTGATCATAGTTTTTGTAAAAAAATCATGTTTAAAAACATGGTGCAAGACTTAAATTTTGTGTTGACTTCAGCAGGTGTGAAGTGGAAGTTTGTGGAAACTTTTAGGAAGTTTTGAGGATGCTTGGATGCAAACTTCGATAAAACTTGGATGCTATGTTTGAAAAAAAATGATGTGTATTCGGTAGGAACTTTGATTGCAAACTTCTAATCATACTATAACTCTAACTGACATTATTTTAATATAGCACAAAATCATAACTCTTATGCCTTTTGGAGAGGATAGACTATACATTAGCATTTGCTTTTCTAATTTGAAAATTAACTAAAATGAAGCCGGAATAGTTCAAAATGGGTGAATCAATTATATCTAAGGTAGATCTAGTTGATATAGCTAAAATCTATAGAATCCAGTTAATATATATCAAATTAGATCTCGAAAACAGCTAAGTTAGAGAGAAGTAGAGAGAGAGAGAGTCTAGAGTTTAGAGAGAAATAATAGAATTGAGGAAGGCCAGTACACTAGGAAGCATGGATAGAGACACAAATGTGGATGCGGACACGGACACGACACATCGATTTTGGAGAGTATAGGACACAATCACGATGTCGAACAGGTCAAAATAAGCTATTTGTATGTATATGTAAGTGTGTATATATATACAATTAATGTAGGATATACAAACAATCCACAAGACTTTAGAGAAAGTCAATCACATTTCCTAATTAAAAAATATATACTTGTTTATGTGGAGTCATCTGTCACTTAGAACTCCAAAGATGCTTGATTCATTTCCCAAGTCAGGCAACAAACACAAATAGAGTATACAGTTATTACCACAATATCTTCACATATAAATCAAGTCATAGTGCAACACTATGGAATCAATTAAAAATATATTCATAAAGTTAAAAGATGAATAAAACCCACTAGTGCCAACTTAGTCCGACTTCGCCAACATCAGCAAAAAATCGACAACATTGCTGACATTTGAACAAAACACTAGTGCTAGGCCGAGTTCATCAAAGTCCAACGAATGTCTGTCCGACATTGAGACCAACCCGAGGTATATGAGCATCAACCTCGCCATGCCTCAACATCGACAAAATCGAAAAAACTTCACGCAACTTTGCCATGCCTCAACATCGACAAAATCGACAAAACTTCACGCAACTTTGCCAATGTTTAGATCCATGGTTAAAAACCACATTGAAATATTATCAGTTAATCAAGTGTATATATGTTTCAAATATTTTATTTGATGTACAATTTGGGGTTTCGTCAATATTGGTGTTGGTTCATTATTTCATACCATATGCAATATTTTTTTTATTCTTTGCTCAACAATGTGGTGGTGTGATTTTCCACACTGTGGTGCTTAAGCCACAACCTTTTTATGATGTGGTGCGCTGCGGTTAACCACAATTCTTTCATGGTGTGTGTATGATTTTTAATTTTGTAAACAACAATGGATTTGGTGCATTTATGGTGTACAGTTTTTAACAATTGTGCAATTATGGTTTTGCCAGCCATATCTGTACTACTTCCATTCCTAATCATGGATAAATCAATATCAGGTGAAGGATGCTGTAGACCTCCCAAAAAAATAGGTGTGACAAATGCAAAACTTGTCTCAACTCCCATGGATTGTCATATGAACCAAAATAGGGCGGTATTTCCCAATCCTGACAAGTATCGTACAATTGTGAAAAAAATTAATCTATCTAGCAATCACTCACCATGATATTTTCTGTGTAGTACGGGTCATTAGTCACACATAATGTACCTCTACAAACACACTGGATTGGTGTACTAAGGATCCTTAGATACCTAAAGCATACTCCACTTAAAGGACTGCTCAATAAGAAGCCCATGTCAATGGAGATCGCTATTACTAAGTACAATGATATAGACCGGCAACAGATGTCGACTGATGCTCGGTCTCATGTTTTTGCATTCTTTAGGGAAATCTCTAGCTGCCTGGAGTAGGAAACAAGCCCTTATTGCTCGATGTAGCACTGAAGAAGAATACAAAGCTATGCACACATTGTTGTGGTATACAATGCATTCATTATGTTCTTGTGGAAATTGGCATTCTGGTCTAGTCTACAACCACCTTTCATTGTGACCATGGTTGTATAGGCGGCCAGGCGTTCCAGAGGGACACCCAGACAGCCTAGGTGCCCAGGCAGAGGCCCAGGCGTTTCCAGGTGTTTTTATATACATATTATTTTAACAGATATATGCAAACTTTTTGAAAAATACCATCCCTACATATATAAACATACATGATAAATATGCAATCAATGTACTAGCATTGTATGAAGAAAGCAACAAAATCATTAGATATGGACTGAATTGTGGAAGTTTTATCTAAATAGATAATGCAAACCAATAGATAAATACATACAAATCAGTAAACTAATAAATATAAATCAGTTCATAAATAAATATAATTTGGTAGATGATTAAACATTTGCTAAATCAGTAAATAAGGAGATACAAAACCCTAAATTCATATAAGTCGATCACTATGCAAACCAATAGATAAATACATACAAATCAGTAAAATAATAAATATAAATCAGTTCATAAATAAATATAATTTCGTAGATGATTAAATATTTGCTAAATCAGTAAATAAGGAGATATAAATCCCTAAATTCATATAAGTCGATCACTAATGCAAACCAATAGATAAATACATACAAATCAGTAAAGTAATACATATACATCAGTTGATCAATAAATATAAATCGATAGATGATTAAATATTTTCTAAATCAGCAAATATTAAATAAGGAGATACAAATTCCTAAATTCATGTGAGGCGATCACTAATGCAAACCAATGCATAAATACATACAAATCAGTAAAGTAATACATATAAATCAGTTGATCAATAAATATACATTGGTAGATAATTAAATATTTTCTAAATCAGTAAATAAGGAGATATAAATCCCTAAATTCATATAAGTCAATGACTAATGCAAAGCAATACATGAATAATTTTTAATCGGTAAACTAATACATATAAATCAGTTGATTAATATATATAAAGCGGTAGATGATAAAATATTTTCTAAATCAGTACTTCATTAAATTAAGAATCCCTAAATTCATATAAGTCAGTGACTAATGCAAAGCAATACATGAACAATTTCTAATCAGTAAACTAATACATATAAATCAGTTGATTAATAATAATAAATCGATAGATGATAAAATATTTTTCTCAATCCGTACATGAATAAATTAAGAATCCCTACATTTAGATCATTTAAATAAAAGTGAAATCATGTGATGAATCAATACATTAATGTTTTAAGTTGAAACAGTTGATAATTATTTCAAAAGCACCACATGAATACAATCAAATCGGTAGATAAATACTTTTTAAATGGGCCTGGTCCAGTGGGCCGATGCCTGGGCGTGTCACCCAGCCCGCCTGGACCGCCTGGCTTGCCTGGTTCACCAATTCAGACTGGGCACCCATCCTAGGTGAACCAAGCGGACGCCCGGCCTGCCTGTACAACGCATATTGTGACAATCATGTTGTTATCCACACTACCTGTAACCCTATCTTCAAAATCTGAGCAAAGAACGTTGAGGTCGACTGCCACTTAGTTCTTGTGAAGGCCAAGAAGATAATCACTCGAATTTTGAAGACAAGAGAACAAATCACATAAATCTTTTGCAAGCCTCTGCCTCCTATCTTATTTTCATATGTGCCAAGATGGGATTATGAGATGTGTACTCTTCGGCTTAAGGGAAGAGTTAAAATATGCTAAATGGGCCTCTCTCTCTATCTTATCTTGTACCTCTATAAGGAGAACCCATGTATTAGTTTTATGTTTAACTAATAAGCCAGATAATGAACATTGTAATTTTACGTGTTCGTATGCAATTGGACTTTCCAAAGGTAGTCCCTAATATTAGTATAAGGACAATCCATGTTCAATCTAAAGTTTCTAAGCCCTATGATGCCTTACATACATGATTGGATATGGACATATGAAACATAACTAAATTATGTCAACAATGTAGTTAAATAGCCTTGCATTACGCGAGGTTAGAAGAGAAGATTTTTCTCCCCCTTCCCCAAACCTGTGGTGGAGGTTGGACGCCCAAGAGGGTGGTAAATCAAGGCGGCCCTTGGGAATCAAACCCATCTTCATTTGTTAGGGGACACTGTGCTTGATCATTTAAACCACTTCTTTCCGACCTCCTTGTATTACATGTTAGAGGAACAAGAATGAGTTTTTTTGAAAATATAAGGTCAAGCCACATCGATTGTCATCATCTACTCATGGAATCCTCAACTTCATTCGTTTGGGTCAGCTGCATGGTATCTTCTTTTTTGTTGAACTCCTTTGTTTTGGGTTATGTGTATGTGTGCGTTTGTGATAATGTGGGATCTATATTTTAGTGTAGCATGGGAAATAGGAATAACTAAAAGGTAAAATTTGTTTCTTTATAATTTAACCATACTAATAGAAACATTACCTAGTCATTTAGTTATTTAGTAATAGTGGTTATTGAGCCTATGTCCCTTACGTTTATCATCTATTAAGTATTCTAATATTTCAGACAATTTTAAGTGAGGAATGAGGATTCATTTACCACATAAGTGTATCTATATAACTCGATGTACTATATATAGAAGAGGCTATATCTCTTGTTTTCCTCTAAGGAAAATTATCATCTAGTAACTCTACATGGTTATTAGAGCAAATTGCTCTGGGACGTTTTTCCAACCCTAGCCACCAACCCCCCTCTCTATCCTTCTACATCACCGACACCAAGAGCACCCACAATTTCCACAAGGATAGGAGGCCCCTATGTAGTAGCCGGATGCCGCAAGTCGCCGTTGACCCAGTAGACTGTTGCCGCCCGTGCCGCAACCATCGCCACCACCAAACGGTGTTGTCGGTATTGTAGCCGCCACAATGTTCGAATCCTATGATTGACTTCTACCATGCCTTCTATTTAGGTGGTGACTCTAATATCTGTTTTTGTTTTTTTGACCATGCTTCTATGATTGATTGTTCTCTTCTTCTGCTCTGTACCACACCTACATTCGGGTAAATATAGCTATTTTAATGAGGAAAATTGAAACCACTGTCTACGATATTCTGTAATATGAGTGCTAAATCTTTTATCAAAATGAACGACATTAATTTTCTTCTTTGGAATCATATAGTCAAAATGATTTTAGAATCCCACAGAAGTACATCAGAGATGTCACACCAGCTAAAACCATGTGGCACGTGGGTGATAGAGAGTGATCAAGTTCTCCATTGTTTCCGAGGGGGCATGGAGCCGCATCAGGGTAAAGTACATGTGGCATAGTAACACTAAGACAATGTGGAATAAGGTGAAACCATTCTACACTCGATAAGAACTATCTTTGTCTCTAAAACATTATGGGTAGACTGTTCTCTGAGCAGTAGGGCGGTCGAACAATGAAAACCTACTATGACTTGATAAAGGTGTTAACAAATCATGTCAACTTCTTCTCACTCACTACGTCTGTCAAAGTCACCACGAAACAAGAGACTCTCATCCAAGGAAGAAAATGTCCGATTTTGACGCCGTTTCGCTAGCCATAGAAACAGAAATTTTGACAAATTTTAACGGAAATTTTGACAGATGCATTCCTGGCGTTTCGACGATCAAATGATCGAATTATTTAGCAAAATTTACCATAACAATCTACTAGTGTAGATCTACTCAAATATGCAATAATATTTCATATTGGATATGTGAGGGGGTGGGGCTCCTCATGTGTGAGTGAAGGAAGTTGAACAATTTCGATGGCCATTTTGATGGAGATTTTGAGGTCAATTGAATGGAGAAATGAATGAATTAAGTCATCATAGTTTTCAAGCACAATATATAGACTTAAAGACACAAATTTATGGAAACATAGCATGATCTAGGATGGCAGGACCTCGCAGTAGGATGACAGGACGTAGTACATAAACAATGTTGTAGTGGTATGCGAGTGAGTACTGAGGAAGCATGAGACAACTATGGTTTATACATCTAGTTGAACCATGTTGGTTGTCATCCACCTTGTTGATTATACCTATTAACATATTGGCTCATGTTTATTTTGTTTTATACAAGCATAGATATGTCTCACTGTTAATCTCCATATGCTTACAAGCTAGGAAGCACGGACACTTCCCGGGAGGTTCCGTGGCCGTGTCTGCCGCGTGTCGGACGCGGACACGGCTGGACACACGGTGGACACGGCCCCAGAGTGTCCAACTTTTTTTTGAAGAGTTTTTGACTTGGACACGGCTGGGACACGGCTTGGACACGGCTGACCCAGCCCAGCCACATCCAGGTCCAATTATGTTAGGAAAAAAGACTAAACCCGTCCATGTTCCCTAACCCACCGATATTTGCTCCCCTTCTCCTCAATTTCACTCCAAATTTTCGTTGTTTTCTTACTGTAATCCTGCCCCTCTATCAATCTATGCCCAATTTTTCTAATAAGTCTTTTTCTTCAGTTTTGTTATAATGTTAACAATAATTGCTGATGTTGGTTCAGTTATGTTATACAAATCTGTAGTATTTACTGTATTTAATCATACATCATTTTGAGTTGGATTTCTTTATTGTTGAATTGGTCTAATTATTGTTTATTTACTGTTCAAAAGTCATTGCGTTATGATTTAAATTGACAATTTGATTTAATTGATTGGAAGCATGGACATGAATGTGTTTACATAAATTTATAAATATCACTAGGCCATGCTTGTTGTATTTGATGGGTTTTTCCTATTTGGATGAATGTGTTTGATGGATGATTGTATGTCTTTTAAGTAAATGAAATGCAAACTCCACAATAAAATTTCTATAATAGAATGTGTTTATACATCAATAATGCATACATATATATGGGGAAAAAACAATTTGCCGTGTCCGTGTCCTACATTTTTAAAAATTGTCGTGTCCCGTGTCCGTGTCCGTATCCGTGCTTCCTAGCTTACAAGTGATAAAATGCATACTAATGGATTAACTCAAGCTTTGTTCATCGTCGTGTGCTTTTGTAGCGAGAGCCTATAGGAGGCAACCATGTAGTTAGAGGTGTGATTGATAATGGCATACATACAATATATCTTGATAGTCATTCTAATTTTGCGCACTATAACATAAATCATGTGACCTCAAAAATGAAAGTTAGTGGGTCATCATAGTCATAGATATCACTCCCACAACACATTTTTAAATATTTCCTTTGTAGATCTTTATAGAAGTGAGAGAAATAGGAGAGAGGTAGAATTAGGCTAGAAAGAGAAGAAACATAACTTAAATTGCCCCTAACAAGCCCAAGGAATCACATAGTAAAATCTGCAGACATCGTACCCCATTTCTCGAAATAATAGATTTGTTTCTCGAAATTTCGTTGAAATGCGGACGAAATGGGCCTTTTTTCATCGAAATTTACCTAATTTCGTCGAAATTTGAAATAATTGTCGAAATTTAAATTTTTTTTCTGGCAAAATTCCCTACGTACAGACATGTAAGGCCATTTCTATGTTCGATCGTTGGCGGCATCGAAATAATTAGCGAAATTTCGCCAATTTCGACGAAATTTTAAACATTGCTCTCATCTTAGGCCATTCTCTGAATGGTCTCCATCCCCTTTATGCATCCATTCAATAGATGGTGCTCGTAAGCATGTCTCTTCCTTTTTTGAATTAAGTGTATGCTTGTCTATCTTAGTTAGATATGGCACCATCACGCTTGATTGATAACGACTCCTCTAAGGCACATTTTGTAGTGTGCATGACAACACACAATCATGGAAGTAGACATGGATCACATCCCAAATGCACCTACTACAACAAGTTTGGTCGCACTGAGGATGTATACCACTCCAAGCATGGCTATCCCCCTCACTATGGGCGTGGACGTGGTAGAGGCACTACACATATGGCCTAAATAGGAAGAGAATATTTACATAATAAACCCAATAAATAAAGAAAATAAGAAAAGACTATATGAATAGCTTCTATTCTCTAACACTCCCTCTGTAGCTAGAGAGCACACATTATACATGCCCAACTTGGGACACATATAGCTAAACACTGAAGGTATAATGGGCTTGGTGAAGATATCTACAACTTGTTGTCCAGTGCGAACATGAGGAGTCTGAATCTTCTTAGAGAGTACCGGATCACGAACGAAGTGATAGTCCACCTCGATGTGCTTGGTTTGTTCATGGAACACGTGATCGCTAGCAATGTGAATGGCTGCTTAATCATCACACATGAGACAGATTGGGGTTTCAACAAACACTTCTATTTTAGACAATATGGACATAACCCACTGTAGTTCACAACAAGCATGTGCCATTGCTTGATATTCAACCTCTGTGTTGGATCGTGCTACCACACTTTGTTTCTTGCTTCTCCATGTCACTAAATGTTACCCAAGGAACACACAATATCTTGAGTTAGATCGTCTATCTCAAACCGGCCCAATCAACATCAGTATATCCAATAAGCTTCAAGGAATTGGAGGAATCCTTGTGAAATAAGTGAGACCTTTCCCTGGTGACCCTTTAATATAATGTAGGATCTGGGTGACCGCCATCAGTGCGACATCTCGGGTGCACTCATGAACTGGCTAACAACTACTACGTAGGAGTACTAGGACGAGTAACTGTTGAATAGATCAACGTAACCATAATGTATCTGTACTTTGTTGGATCCGAAAAATCATTGTCATTAGAAATAACTGCCTTGGTATGATAATCCATAGGCATGGAAACTGGTTTGCAACGTGTCATGCCTATCTCTGCGAGAAGGTCTAGAACATATTTTCCCTGAGAATGATCCGTGCTTTTCTTGGAACGTAGAACCCTCTATTCCAAGTAAATAACAAAGATTGCCCAAATCTTTTGTCTGAAATTGCGTTTGTAGCCACTCCTTGAGTTGTGAAATGCCAGTATGATCATCATCTGTGATGACAATATCGTCCACATATACAACCAGAATAATAGTACCACGAGAGGATTTGCACACAAAAGAATGATCAGTAGAAGACCGATTGAACCCGACTGTATAAGTGCAATAGTAAACTTATCAAACCATGCCCTTGGTGATTGCTTCAACCTATGCAATGATTTCTTCGATTTGCACACTTTTTGACACTCGCCCTGTGCGACATATCTAGAGATTGCTCCATGTAGACCTCTTCAAGAAGATCACCCTGAAGAAATGTGCTTTTGACATTCAGCTGGAAAAGACACTAATCATAATGAGTAGCAACAGAAATAAGGATCTGTACAGAATTTAGTCGGGCAAGAAGAGAAGAAGTCTCAAATAAGTCCACTCCATGTGTCTGGGTGTACCCTTTGGCCTCCAATCGAGCTTTCAATTAGTCATCATATCCATTCAATTTTTGTTTAATAGTATACACACATCGACAACCTACAACAAGCTTCCCAAGAGATAGATCCATCAAGTCCCATGTGGAGTTCTCGTAAAAAGCTTCCATCTCACTATTCATCGCTTGGACCCATCAATCATGTTGAGATGCTTTTGCATATGAGCGAGGAACAACTGTAGAATCTAGTTGAAGAGCAGATGTGCATGATGTTGGTGACAGATGGGATAAACAACGAACACTAGAGATACGATGTCTTATTGTGTAAGACGGAACACCTTTATGAGCTGCAACTGGAGGGTGTAAGTGTGAAATAGAAGTGTCAAGAGAACTCTCAACATGTACATGTACCTTAGGAGTATCCAACGATGATGAGTCAATCTGATGGACTGATGTTGCTACATCTTCTGGGTGATGCCTTGCTCGCCTGGTCGCTGGTATAAACCAGTGGAAAAGGTTGAATAGGTAGATGTGTAGGTGGTTGTGGTGGTATAGTAGGAGTGGTATGTGGCAAGCTCTTATCACATGGCATAGGGAGTGGTGGCTCTCTCATGTTCACTCTCATGGTTATGCTCCCCCTCACGCTCGACAAAGTCACTAAAGAACAGAGTGGACTCATGAAAATTAACGTCACTCGACACAAACGTACGGCGAAGATGAGGACAATAACATCTGTATCCCTTCTGTGAGGGAGAATATCCCAAAAAGACGGTGCGTACTGCATGTAGAAACAACTTATTGACACGTGGATCAAACACATGAATAAACGCAATGCGACCAAAGATGCGAAGGGGCACATGAAAAGCTTGCTCCTCTGGTCGTAAAATGGAGGCCCTATGTAAGACGGAAGATGGCTGATGGTTAATCAAGAAGCAAGCAGTGGGAAGACCATTAGACCAATACTTCTTTGGCATAGACATTTGAAACAGTAGAGTGCATGCTACATCAAGTAAATGTTCGTTCTTGCGTTCAACAACTCCATTCTATTGAGGTGTATGAGGACAAGTGGTTTGATGAATCATACCAATCAAATTAGAGAAACTAGAGACCTCTTTATGAACATATTCTAACGCATTATCAGTATGAATAATCTTGACATGAGCATCAAATTGAACTTTTATTAGTTGATAAAAAGTTTGAATGACCGGTAAAACCTCATCCCGAGACTTAAGTAAGTATACCCAAGTCATTCGAGAAAACTCATCAATGAAAGTAAGAGAATATCGGAAGCCATTATGACTTGGCTCCTTAATAGGTTCCCAAACATCCCGATTTATAAGATCAAAAGGACTCTTTGAGCATTTTACATTGCAACCAGTAAATGAGACACAATGATGCTTTACTAGTTGACATGACTGACACTCTAGAGACTTTAGAGATGCTAAGATGGGAAAAAGTTTTTGAAGACTCTGCAAAGACGGATGGCCATTACGACAATGCCACTGTAAGGAAGAGCATCTGAGAACGGTAGATGTGGTAGATGGAATTTGGCGAGCTGTGAGACTACCTTCAAAGAAGTAGAGACCACCTTTCTTAAATACCTCACCAATTTTCTTCCAACTCCTGGGATCTTCTAACACAAATGAGTCTCCTAATATTACCAAGCATTTCAGAAAATCAACCAACTTACCAATAAACAATAAGTTAAATGTAAAGTCTTATACATAATTCATAAACTATAAAGTCAGAGGATTATGCCTGTACAATTCCACAAGCCTACACTATTGGGTTTTGTGGAGGCGACAGGCGCAACAATAAATTTTTTCTCCACATACCCTACTCGAGGATCTCGTCGACAACAGCATATTCGGAAAGAGGGGACAAGGATATACCTCGTCGCGGAGCAGGTGCTACGACGTCCCTTGGCTCGGTGACTTGGGTCGCTCTTAGCTTACACAGACAGTCCTTAGCCGTCCTCCGAACGTAGGCAACTCAACGTCTACGTCTCTACTTCGTCCACGCGGATGGACTGGAACTCCACGTCGAAGCCGACGGGAAGGAGCAACCTTCTGCTTGACGACATGCTAGCGTTGGTTGCTCTCCTTCTCTCTCGATTGGGGATGATGATGGCTAGGGTTCATGTATGAGAGCGTAACCTCAACGTATGTGCGTTAGCGTTAACCAAAAGCCAGTCGTCACACCCCTATTAATAGCAGAGAAAGGAAGCAATGTTTCCCAAAACCCTTGGGAAAACAAAAAGGTTGCGCCTATAATTAATACAAGCCGCTCGTGGACTATTAAAAGGAATATTCTAGAATTAATTGTTTACCTAATATTTGTCATCTGGCTCTAGCAAATTGCTCGGGATTACTCAGCCAAAGTCTAATTAATTGGTTTAAACATTTTAACCAATTACATTAGATTATATTCTAATATTAACATTTACCTAAATGCGCATTTATATTGCTTTTGACTTGAACTAAACCAAACTAGGGCTTGAGCGATTTGATAATTTTCATGTACCTAAAGCCTGAAATCAATATTTAACAAACATATTAGATACATATGAATGGAATGATTAAGTCATTATCAAAATATTGACGATGTATAACACTTAGGTCAACACTATCCATCATTATTCAAAACACATAAAAATCCAATCTCTTTCTTGCCTTGTTAACATAGATTTACTTTATTTTTTTTATCTAGTTCTTTGTTTGAATACTATCTGTCCTGTGAGCGACACTCATATCCCCTTTTGGTTAGGCGTAACTAACTTAAGGCCTTAAGTCCTAAACACCTGTCACCCTTGTCCCTGAGTTCGACTCGGTTTACTGCACTTTTGGATCCACATCCATTTTGGACACGCAATTTAAGGCGATCACACCCCATCCCTCCCCTAACCCTGCCACTATTGCTGATGGCAAAGACAAGCAAATCTATCACGTCAATAAACCGGGTTTGTTTTTATCATAATTGGGGTACATTTTCTATCACAATTGGGGTACATCAAGGATTAACACTCAACCCAGATTTGTCCGTTCTTGTTATGGATCAGTTGACAAAACATATTCATGATGATATTCCTTGGTGCATGTTATTTACTATGTATGTATATATTGTGTTGATTTACGAAATTAAAGATGGGTTGAATGATAAAGTTGAACTTTGAAGAAATGTGTTGGAATCAAATGGATTGATGATTAGGAGTAGAACTGAGTATATGTATTCAAATTTCAACCAATCTAGCATCATGAATGGTGGGGCCAAGTTGGGCAGAGTGGATGTGCCAAAATGAGATAATTATTGTTACTTGTTCTATTATTCAAATAGATGGGGATGTTTGAGTTGATGTTTGTCACAGGATTATTACATGATGGCTGAAATGGAGGATTGCAATCGGAGTATTATGTGACCAGAAGATCCCTCTTAGATTGAAAAGTAAGTTTTGTAGAACAACTATACGACCAACCATACTTTATGGGAGTGAATTTCGGGCGGTGAAGCAAGGACTCAACAAGATGAATGTAGCCGAAATGCGTATGCTGAGATGGATGTGCGGGAAGACAAGAAAATAGCGCTTGTGAAATGACTATATTCTCAACATAGTGGGGGTGGCAATCATTGAGGACAAGTTGCGTAAGGACTGATTGAGATGGTATGGATATGTACATCTCTAACATGCCTAGACGAAGCAATAGTATTGAGTAAAGCACAATTAAGAGAAGAAGAGGCAAGCCTACATTTACATGACATATTCCTTGTACATGGCCTAGAAAATGTTCTAGCACCCAACTAGTTCAATATCCTTTAAATGGCTAGTCGCCTAGAGCCCACATGTTGCATGAAAACCCATATTGTTACTTGGATTGTTTTTTCATGAATGAACTAGAATTTGTAGTTGCAATGGTGGTTCTTTTTAGACAATAATTAAATATGTGAAACTACTACAGGTACATGACAGGCTCCTTGTACTTGGCCTAATAAATGTTTAGGACCCGAGTAGTTCAATATACTTTAATGGAAGGCACGTCTAGCTACCTAGAGCAATGTTCAAAATTTCGAGGAAATGGTCAAAATTTCGACTGAAATTTCTGTGTCCATGGCAATCGGACATCGAAATTGACTGACGAAACTCTCGAAACAGGCAGATCATCGACTTTTTTTCTTTCTACTTTTTTATATACAATGTACTACCTAGAGCATATTTTTTTGCACAGTTTTGTGTCTTTAAGTCTGTATATTGTGCTTGCAAACTATAATGACTTAATTCATTGATTTCACCATTGAAAATTGACATCAAAAATCCCCATCAAAATAGTTTAGGGTCATTCACTAAAAAATGACGAGACCCCACCCCCCCACATATCCAATATGAAATATTATTACATATTTGAGTAGATCTACAATAGTAGATCATTCTGGTAAAATTTCATAAATTAATTCATTTATTTTGCCGTCAAAACGCCAGGAACGCATTTATTGAAATTTCTGTCGAAATTTGTCGAAATCTCTGTTTCTGTGGCCACCGAAACGGCATCGAAATCAAACATTTTCTTCCTTGACCTAGAGTCCACATATTGCCTGAAAACTACCGACACTATTACTCGGACTATTTTTTCACATATGAAGTACAATATGTAGTTGCAATGGTGGTTCTTTTTAGATAGCTACTAATTTATATCGGTGATGCTACTACAGGTACAGGACATACTCCTTGTACATGGTCTAGAAAATGTTGCGGATATACTTGTTGAGGGTTTATCTCGAGTAAAGAAGTGCACAGATGAAGGAAGAGCTCTAATGTCATTAGATCTTCAGGTATTTAAATTTATAGATAAAAAATCTAAATACTTTCCATCAATATTAAACAGAATTTTCACAGGTTCTTATCAATGGGCTGCAACATTTTGTTCCGGTCAATGTAAAACCGAAACTGCAAGTCGTGGAGACATTTATCAAGGTGACTGTTCTCAGCACAATTATAGAAAGCTGTTACTTCTTATACTCCTACAATACTAATGATTGTGCTGAAGGAACTAGATCTTTCTTACATAATAACCATTACTGTCAAGAACTCAAATTTTACTGCTATTAAGAACAGATACTTTATAATAGGATTTGTTGAAATTTTATCATCCCACCTGAAGTCTTATAAATAGTTTATAAGCTGTATACTTTTTCCTTGCGTCCAATATATGCTTATAGTAATTTTCAACCCGCCACACCCCCCCCACCCCCCCAACACACACACACACACACGCAGCCCACACTCAGCGACAGTTATATATATACTGCATTCCTTCCTCATAATTGATACATGTAGGCCTCTGCTATATATTCGTGATATCCTATTCGACTAAGCATTTATAGGCGCATTTAAGAGTACACAAACCATAATGATCGAAATCTTATAGGAATTTCTGCATTCACACCTACACCAAAACAATTGCATGGAACTCAATGCAACTCAGGAATTACAAACTAAACGAGAGTCATAACTTATGACTTATAACAAACCAAGTGAGCATATTAGAAATAAGACGTTCTTGCAAAATGAAGCAAATAAAACCCAGGCAGAATTTCTACTGTCTACATGCAGGACACAGTCACTTATGAAGTAAACAACGAGCATTGTAGCACATGCACCATTCTAATGGAACAACTAGCTGGGTGAAATACCAAATTAAGTAACTCTGCAATATATATGATAATATGAAACACAACATTTGAAGTTAAAGTACTGTACAAATGCTGTCAAATCAGCTCATGCTAGATACAGTCCTTTCCCTCAAATCCTGATAAAACTTTTAAAATCAGAGTTTGTTAGTGAATACCACTACTATGTCAGTAACTAAGAACAACTAATAATTTTGGGTCAAACTCAACCTGCAGAATATTATTCCATTGTGGTAACATCACTATGTAGTGCAATAAAATTATTAATTTAACACAAGCAACTGATAAACAGTTGCATAAATCCATTATGTAACACAACAATTCACGAAAAACTTTGCATCACGGCGAAGTATGCAAGATGACAATATCGGGGAAATAAGCAGGATAGTGAAAGGTGGTCATTATCTTCATGCACATAATAAGTTGGGTCGTGGTGAGGTGAGGGATCAGAAGAGTGGAGTGAGCTGTTAGCGACCGTGGGTTCTAGTCGGAGGGAATCTGAGAGGAGAGGAGGGAGGAAGGAAGGATGTGGTCAACAAACCAGGTTTGTTTTGTTATGCAGGGGGGATGAGTTGCGGAGTGAGGTGAGGCAGAAAATAAAGCGGTCAATGCCTTGGGGTTTTGAGCAAGAATGGTGATTGCAGCATCCTTGGGAGCATATATGTACACATTTGAGGATGTCTGCAAAATGTATAATGGATTAAATATTAATGCACAGAAAAGGACTCGATATCTCCATTTATTATCATGTTCCTTTCTTTCCTTTAAGTAAAACATGCTCATAGACATTTTTTTGTATTTCGGGAATCATATGGTAGTTATTTCTTGTTTATTCATGATCTTATTTTGATCTTATTTTTTTTATATTTGATTTCTCTCCATGTGGCCGCCAAGGAGATCACATATGCAAATCGTACAGTGGTTATATTCTGACATCTACAACTTCCCCCTTATGCAGGGAGGTTGGGCTGGGAGATGGATGAAAATTAAGGTCAATAACTGGAATAGTCGGTTTATAACGTGTATGGAGATTGGAGAGGCAATTATTGACCATACCCCAATACAGATTCTTACCTTTGGTTGCAATGCTTTTTATACGTGTAATAGGTTTTGGAATTATCATATTCATGGCAGTGTCAAGGTTGTGGAGGACTAGAGCAACTTGAAGCAGATTTTATGAATCTTTGGCATGACATCAATATTCCCTGCCCCTCCGTCTTTATCTTCACTAATTACCCAATCGCTTAGGAGATCTGTCTTTGATGCAATGTTGGAGGTGGAAATCTACAAAATACTGCACCTCTTCTGCGTTGAAGGGTCAAAGTGATTGTAAAGATTAAGCAACACTCACATCTGTATGAATCATAGAAGGAAAAACGATAGAGATCATGATCCTCCTAGGTGTGACTATCTAGGTACCTCGTATCACAGGACGTAAAGACAGATTAGGGAAGGTTGATGAAGGAGGCTGGTAAGTATCTTTGGTGTGACAGAAACTTTTGGCGCATAAGTTTAATCCAAAGTATCTTCTTTTAATTCAAGATATTAGATGTTGTTCTAGGACCCAAAATCTTAAGTGAGTTTTGTGTTTATCTCTATCGTTCTTCTACATATGTAAATGGAGAGAGGGCTAGTAAGTTGGCTGTTGCTCTTGCATGATCTTCTTGACATGTAGGAGAAACTTTTTGATGGTATTAGGGTTTGCAAGAGATGGTATCATGCCTTAGACGGAGACATATACCACTTTATTTGAGCACAAGCCAAAAAGGACCATATCCTAAGGGGTTCGGAAGCGAGTATGGGGTTGTGAACTTATATTGTCATTGAGCCATTCTAGTTGGAGACTTGGGATGCTTCTTTGTTCATTTATAAGTTGACAGTGGCAGGGTCACTCCTCATGGAACCACTTCTTATATACAATGGTGCCTTTGTTGGGCATAGTTGGCTTATGATGTCCTAATGACATTGACGAGATGGGATTTAAGAAAGGATGTTTACAAGGACTCACTAGACTCCTATAGGCCACTCCATAACGATGTTGCTTTATAACGAATCCACTCAGCTGGTGGTCACTTCATGTGTGGAGTCGCTGCATATGTCCATTGTTACCATAACCAACACAACCTCGCTAGGAGTGGGAGAAACACGGGCTACGGATTGAGTCCGGTTCTTAGCAACAAATGTAACATTCCATCACTATGAAGAAATTAGTACGTCCAAGAGATGCGATCATACATGGTAGATGACCTTTGTAGTTTTCTCCTAAGCATTAGCGGGATGTGTGTGTCCAGGGTCTACTAGGTTGATCTCCTACTAATTTCGTTTGGGGAGTCAAAAGGCACTACTTTTGTGGCTTTTAGTGTCTATGGGTCTTTTGGGTCAATGAATCTTGGGTCAACACCATTGGATTATCGTATAGTATATATGCTTTATATTTTATTTGTGTGGTTTCTCACTTACTCTCTTATCCTATAAAAGAGTGTGCCTTGTATTTGTTTTAGAAATATCAAATAAAGATCTTATTTTATATGGTATCAAAGAAAGGTCTTCTTATTTAATATGGTCTTCAGTGATTGGACTACATTGCCACTACCGCTGGGGACATCATATGTTGCTAAAGTGTGATACCTATTTCCTGAGATTCCTGATTAATTTCCTTTGTGTGAATCATGTAAATTTGGCAAACAGATTTGAGTTGTATTTCATAAAAAAAGAGACTAGTTCTAAAAATTTGTTTGATATTGTTCATGTTGATATCTAGGGACCTTGCTCTGTTACTAGCTTGCTGGATTTTGATATTTTATGACTTTTATTGATGACTATTACGGGACGACTTTGTTGTTTCTTTAAAGGATCACAATAATGTTTTGGACACTATTACCACTTTTTTCACTGAAATCCAAACTCAATGCAATACAACTGTCAATATCTTTAGAATTGATAATGCCTTATAATTCATGCCAAATCTATTGATATGTTTTGTACTGCTCGGGGTACCATACATCAGACTTCCTACTCTTACACACCACAACAAAAAATGGTGTGACAGAGAGGAAAAATTGTGTTCTTCAAGTAGCACGCAGTATTCTTCTTCGCTATCATGTTCCTACAAGTTTTTTTGCTTGAAGTTGTATGCACTGTGTGCTTAATTAACTAAATGCCCTCTTTCGTCCTGAAAAATCAAGTCCCTTTCTATATTCTGTATCCCAATGTGCCTTTTTTTGTACCTCTGCGCATCTTTGGCAACACTTGTTTTGTTAAGAATCTTTGCGCTGAGATATCTAAACTTAACCCCAACTGCACTAAGTGTGTTTTTCTGGATATTTGAGAACTCAAAAAGGATATCAGTGTCACCATGGTAATAAACATCCTCGATATCTGGCGATTAATCCTTGATGTTACATATGTCTACGCCAGTCGATGCTTGTTGTTTTGATGTCAAAACTTGGAAAAATTCCATGCCTTTCGAAGTTGACACAAAGACAACGTCTTGTACTTTGCATGTGACTTTGTTTTTCTACATATGTAAACTGAATGGATGGCTATATATAAACATATATTTTTTTTTAAGCTAGATTTAATGAAATATACCAATTTTCATCATGAAATCACTATTTTTAGCTAAATTTTGTCAAAGATGCGTCGAAGTTTAATTGTAAAAATTCTCAAAGTTTCCTCAATGTTTCCACAAACTTCCACTTCCACACCTGTGAAGTTGATACGAAGTTGATGTCTTGTTTCATGGATGTTATGATCCTACCAAAAGACAGTGGTTTGTTAGTGTGGATGTAGTCTTTTTCGAACACATGTCATACTACTCTAAAAAGGGTTTTGCTTTATCTAGTGATCTTTTAGATTCCACTCCACTACCTCAAGTGGTGGAAAATAACCCCACTGAAGTAACGAAAGTTCTTGTTCCTATAGAAGTTTATCATAGAAGACTCAAGGTTACAATCCCCTCCATGGCCCCTCAACAATGAACTCTTCCTTCATCGGCAGATCGCTACACCTTCCAGGTAACGTCTGACCTACATCTTCCCATTAGTCAAAGGAGATGTATTTTTCATGCCCTCAACATCCAATTAGTTATTTCTACTCTACAACTAATCTTTGGTTGTTTTACTATTGCTATCTCTGCTATCTCTATACTAAAATGCTACCCAAGCTTTAAGCATCCTGCCTGGCATCAAGCTATGGAAGTTGAAATGACTACCTTCGCGATCGCAAGACTTAGGATCTAGTTGATCGCTCTTAAGATTGCCCTATAGTTGGGTGTCGTTGGATATTCACTGTTAAATACCAACTAGATGGTTCGATTGAACGACGGAAGACACGTCTCGTAGAAAAAGGCTATACTCAAACCTATGGGGTAGACTATTTTGAAACTTTTTCCCTGGTTTCCAGACTTAAACTTTATACAAGTACTAATATTATTTGTTGTGAACAATGATTGTTCGCTTTTTCAACTTGATGTTAAATATGCTTTTATATATGACGACTTACACAAGGAAGTCCAGAAGGAGCAACAACCTGGATTTGTTACTCAGAAGGAGTGTTATAAAGTCTACAGACTTAGGAAAGCGATTTATGGCCTCAAACAAAGCCCACAAGGGTTGTTTGATAAATTGAGCCAGATTCTTCTTAACTTTGACTTTTGGTGCTCACCTTCTGATTCTATTTTTATAAGAAAAAACCAATTTTGGGCTTGTTATTCTCATTGTATAAGTGGATGATATAATCTTGTCTGGTTGCGATACAAATACTATTTAAGCTACTAAAAGATATCATCATCATCATCTAAGTCTCAGTCTCAACTATGTTGGGGTCGGTTACATGGATCCTTCGTTTCCATTCAGTTCTATCATGGGCCATATTCTGGTTGAGATGTAGGGATTCAAAATCTCTCTTTATAAGTTCATTCCATGTTAATTTAGGTCTTCCTCTTCTTCTATTTATTGTGTTTGACTCTATAACATTGTTTCATATAGGCACATTAGTCGGTCTGCGTTGCACATGTTCGTACCATCTGAGTCGACTCTCATGCAACTTGTCCTCAATGCTCGCCACCCCCACTTTATTCCTAATATAGTCATTTCTCAAGTGATATTTTCTTCTCTTCCCACCCATCCATCTCAACATACACATTTCAACCATATTCATCTTGTTGAGACCTTGTTTCTTCACCGCCCAACATTCACTCCCATAGAGCATGACTGGCCATACAACTGTTTTATAAAACTTACTTTTTAACCTGAGAGGGATTTTCTGATCACATAATACTCCAGTTGCACTCCTCCATTTCAAACATCCTGCAGTGATTTTGTAACAAACATCATTTTGGACATCCCCGTCTATTTGAATAATAGAATCCAAGTAATAAAATTTATCACATTTTGGTATATCTACTCTGTCCAACTTGGCTCCATCGTTCACACTGCGAGATTGGCTGAAATTGCAATGCATATACTCAGTTTTGCTCTTGTTAATCATCAATCCATTTGATTCCAATGCCTTACTCTAACGTTCAACTTTTTCATTCAATACATCTTTAGTTTCGTCAATCAAAACAATATCATAAGCAAACAACATACACCAAGGGATATCATCTTGAACATTCATTGTCAGCTCATTCATAACAAGAACGAACAAATATAGGTGAGTGTGGATCCTTGGTGTACCCCAACTGTGATAGGAAAAGTTGGTGTCTCTCCTGCAGGAGTCTTCACACTTGCAATAGAGCTATCATACATGTCTTTGGTCAAGTCAATGTATTGGATTGGAATACCCTTTTTCTTTAAAACCATTCACAATACTTCTCTAGGTACTCGATCATAAGCCTTCAAATCAATAAATACCATATGAAGATCTCTTTTGCTTTCTTTATACTTCTCCATAAGCCTCCTTATAAAAAAAAATAACATATGTTGTTGATTTTCCAAGCATGAAACCAAATTGGTTGTTTGATATCTGCGTTATAGATCTTAGCCAAGCCTCTGCTCTATAATCCTCTCTCAAAGCTTCATTGTGTGACTCATCAACTTGATACCTCTATAGTTTGTGCAGCTCTGAACATCACCTTTTTTCTTGTAGATGGGGAGTATAGCACTATTTCTCCACTCATCCGACATCTTCTTGGTCTTCATGATCTTGTTAAAGAGCTTTCTTAACCACAAAATCCTTCATCCCCCATACTCTTCAATACATCGATGGGAATATCGTATGGTCCGCATGCCTTTCTCATTTTTCATCTTCTTCAAAGCATTCTTCACCTCAAATGGTGAAACTCGTCGTGTGTAAATGGTATTCATGTCACACAAGTCTCTAACATTATTTGCAGTATCTCCATTGAAAACCTTATGGAAGTAATTTCTCCACCGGTTCTTGATATCATCGTCCGTCACCAACACCCTGCCATCTTCATTCTAGATGCATTTTACTTGACTCAAGTCTCTTCCTTTCCTTTCTCTTATACAAGCCATTATATATATATATTTATATATATATATATATTTTCCCCTTCTCTTGTGCCCAACTTCTTATAAATATCATCAAAGTATCTAGACCCTGCCTCCTGAACAACCTTTTTAGCTTCTTTCTTTGCTTACTTGTATCTTTGGAACGTTGCATCATCCCGCGATTTGAGCAAGTTCCTATAGATCTCCCTTTTCAGCTTAATAGCGTTCTGTACTTCATCATTCCACCACCAAGTCTCTTTTGAGGCCCACATCCTTTGGACTCTCCCAAAGCCTCTTTGGAAATTTTTGTTATGCAGGAGCTAATGTTATGTCACATAGTGTTAACATCATACTCCAAAGTTCCAAGTTCCCTCCTTGTTGAGTTTATCATGGAAAGTCAATTTCTTTTCTCCTTTAAGATTCCACCACTTGCTCCTGCTATCTTGGTTTCTGTTATGCTTGCCTTTATTGATCTTCATGTTAATATCTAAAACTACTAACCTATGCTGGGTCGTGAGTTCTTCGCTAGGAACAACTTTACAATCCTTGCATATATTACGATCCACCCGCCTCGTAAGGAGATAATCAATTTGGCTACAATTGTGCCCACTCTTGAAAGTGATCTTATGAGATTCTCTTTTCTTGAAATGGGTGTTTGCCAAAATCATATCATATGCAATTGCAAAATCTAATAGCCTCTCTCCTTCTCCATTTCTGCTGCCATATCCAAAACCACCATGAACTCTCTGGTATCCAGCATTGCTATTCCTCACATGGCCACATTGCTACTAAAAGATATCTAGAACAATATTTCGTTACAAAAGTTCTTGGTAAACTGAGATATTTCTTTGGGATTGAAATTTTCAGATCTTCTGGTGTTTGTCTTTCACATCGCAAATATGTTCTAGATCTTCTAAAAGAAACAGGCATGCTTGATACTAAACTTGCTAGCACCCCTCTGGATCCCAATACCAATTGGGCTGATGAATCTTCTCCACTCTATCTTGATAACCACCAATACAAAAGATTGGTTGGCAAGCTTATCTACTTCACTGTTACTAGAGCTGACATTACTTCTGTTGTTGGACTTGTCATTAGGTATTTGGATAAACTTCAACAATGTCATTGGGATGCAGTTTGTCATATCCTTAAAAATCTGAAAAGTTCTCTAGGGAAAGGATTGTTGTATCGTAGGCATGGGCATTGGAAACTCACTGGATATTCTGATTTTGATTATGTAGTAGATGTGATAGGAAAACTACTTCTGGCTACTGTACTTTTGGAGGCAATATAGTTACATGGCGCAATAAGTAGATTGTGCTTGCTCGGTCTAGTGCTGAAGGGGAATGCAGAGCTATGGCTCATACGACTTGTGAATTGTTGTGGGTCCAAGGACTCAAAGAATTCGGTATCTCTGATCCAGATCCTTTTCCCATGTTTTGCGACAATAAAACCTCCATTTTTATTGCTAGCAATCCTACTTTTCGTGAGCACACCAAGCATATCGAAATAGATTCCCACTTGGTTTGGGAACCTGTTCTCTATGGTCGCATTTGCAGTCCTTTCTCTGGACTGAAGATCAAGTTGCATATATCTTCACGAAGCTACTTCCCAAGACTCACTTTACTACACTAGCGGACAGGCTGGGCATGTTTGACATCTACGCTCCAACTTGAGGGGGAGTATTAGTATATATGCTTTATGTTTTATTTGTGTGCTTTAGTCTTGTTTTGTCTTTAGCTTTTCTTTTATCTCATACTGCCTAATTCTGTTTCACTTAATACTATAAAAGAGAGTGCATTGTATTTGTTTGAGAAACATCAAATAAAGGTTTTCTTATTTTATAGATTCCTTCCTGCAACTGCAACCCCCTGGGGGTTAAACCAGACATTCAGAGAGATGCAAGTGACCAGCAGGAAAAATGCTTGCATCGCTTTTCTGCACAATTTGGCTTCCTTTGAAAGGAATCAATAGGTGAAGCTACAAATGGACCATGGGTTACTCATGGAGGAAGCTTTTAAAGAGGAGGATAACCTCGGAGTAGCATGTTTTATTTTCCTCGCTTATAAGGAGAGTAACAAGGTGGTTTTTTCCAAGGAGAGTAGTGGAAAGAGAGGTTCCTAACTCAAGAGAACAATAATATTTCTCTTAGATTGATGTTAGTATGGCTACTCTGGTGTCAATGAAGGACAAATAACATTCTATTTATCTAGGATCATCAACCTGGGAAAGATGTAAGGAATTCTTTTTAGATGACAAGAAAGAAAGAAATTATGTCAGTACTCACTGTCTTATAGAATACACTTTTGCATGAAGGGTGGACTGAAGAACAAAGGAAAATGAGTATTTGGGTCTAAGGTTATGATTTTGGTCTGTAGAGCTTTAGGAATCAATTATTGTCTGGGTGAGTTTGCATATTTATGGTGTAAGGATGGCGATTCACATCATTCATGTGGAGGGTGGCTATTTTGGGGTTTTTTTGGTCTTTTGTTTTGCCTTTACATCCACACTTTTTATATAAGATGAGCCTTTTTGGTTCCTTATAGAACTCTCCAGACAATTGATAGTCTCACTTTCATTTTATGAATGCAGGCCTACTATCTCCCAGAAACAGAATATGTTCATTGGGCACGCTCTCATCAGGTTGGCCACACAAACTATATATACATCTATATTTTTTGATAAATATGTGCTAATTGGTGCACGAAGAAATATTTAACTTTTGTCTCTTGCAGGAATTTAGCAAAAGCCAAATCACAGGATTGGTAAATCTTGTTGCTACCATGAAAAGTTGGAAGCGAAAGACCAGATTGGAAGTTATTGAGAGAATTGAAGCAGGAAACTAACATTACACATAACTAGATTTGTATGTATACTGTACATTTCTCCTTTTACCTTGCCATTTGCATCTACTAATGCAATATCCTCTTTCTTGATATGCGGTGTATGTACATTCAAAAGGAATATTAGCACAACCACTACACAACGTTTTAGACCTTGTGCTCCTTAATGGACTCAAGAAACATTATGCTTCTTACCTTTATATTAAAGTGGAAATATCTCTGTACTTGCACTTCTAATTACTTGCAAGTATTCATAAATTATTATAGATTTTTAGCAAATTAACAAACACTATATGAAACTGAGTGATGCCTGATGCCTCCACTTACAGAAATTTGTGTGGAACTATTATAATATCTAAATAAGTGTTTAGTGTCTGCCAAAGAAAAGGAAACTAAATTGATTCTTCAACATTTTGGCTGAAGATGCCAAGTCTTTTCTGAAACTGACACCCTACTGATTCTTTGCTTTTCGGTTCTCCTATTTTTCGCCTTTTGCTTTCTAAATTCCTTATTTTTCCCAACTGCCAAATGATGAATTGCAGGATGTGCCTCTTTTCTTCCTATGAGATATTCTGTCAGTTTGGCCATTAATTATGAGTTAATATCTATGTTTGTCGACGGATGTAATACTATGTACCCATGAAGTATCTTTCTGCAATTTAGATTGCAATCTCATGGCTTGATATCTTAATTAGTTACAGTTCGGAAGAATGTCTTGAAAAGCTCCTTTATCACTATATTTACTTGTGTCCTATTTGTAGTTGCAGACATAATAAAGCACAGAGAGGGACTGTGGCTGGTTGCACCATCTTTTTCTCTCACACTTCTGTTGATGATGCATTTGACTGAGAGGAGGCATTAGTCTCTTAAATCATTGAATCCTCACACAGTGACTTCAATGTAAACTCCTCGGATCAGTCACACATTCTCTCCCTGTAAGATGAACATCAGAAAAGCTCAGGGCATGAGGCACTGGGGATCCGTTTTTGGTAAGGTTATATGCCATTCTTTAGTCTGTCCACTTCCTGTGGTTCTATGTAGTTTGTGAATAATCATCCATGTATCTTTTTCCAGCTGTATATTTCAAACCTCTATGTATCATATTCATCTTTGTTTTTTTCTTCTTTTCAAATGTATATTTCTCAAATGAAATCACAAAATATCATGTAAGCTTTTAAAAAAAATCAGGAGATCCATGACCTTGCTATTTTTGCTGTACTGTTGTATGCATTCTTTCAATATGTATTGGCTACATTGAAATCATCTTTGATGAGGTACTGTAATGCAAGATGACAGTGGAGACGTTGGCCTCTATGTTTATTGATCTCAATTTTGAATTCAGTTTCTTTTAACTTACTGAGAAAGAGTCAGTAGTTTTGGAAAGCTTAGGGTTGCACAATGTGTGCACCCTTCTATTTATAAAAAGTGACAATTACAGAGAGGTCCACATATAATATAAAAAACACAATAAATAACAGAACACATATAACAGAGCATATATATTAACACTCCCCCTCAAGTTGGAGCATAGATGTCAATCATGCCCAACTTGTCCACCAGAGAACAGAAATGCTTCTTAGCCAGCAGTTTGGTGAAGATATTAGCAACCTGGTCTTCAGAGCGAGTAAAAGGAGTGCAGATCTTGCCAGTAAGAATAGACTCCCGAATAAAATGGCAGTCAACCTCAATATGCTTGGTGCGCTCATGATAAACATGATTGTTGGCAATGAAGATAGCAGCTTTGTTGTCACAGTGCATGGGTATATCAAAAGAAGACTCAACCCCAAAGTCTTTCAAGAGAGAGCGCACCCACAGAAGTTCACAGGCAGTATGGGCCATGGCCCTGTATTCGGCTTCAACACTAGATCTGGAAGCCGTATTTTGTTTCTTGCTTCTCCATGTGACCAAATTGCCGCCAACATAAGTACAGTAACCAGAAGTGGATTTCCTGTCAGCTTTGCTCCCTGCGTAGTCAGAATCAGAATAACCCTCAAGAGAACAGTGTCCATTTTTCTTGTAATGCAATCCCTTGCCAGGAGACTTTTTCAGATATCTCATAATATGACATAGAGCATCCCAGTGACACTGTCTGGGTTTATCTAGGTACCTGCTAAGAAGGCCCACTACAGTAGAAATGTCAGCTCTAGTCACAGTTAAATAAATCATCTTACCAACCAGCCTCCTGTACTTATTATCAGCAAAAACTAGAGAAGATTCATCATCCCAATTGACATTGGGGTCTAGAGGAGTGTCAGCAGGTCTAGCTCCAAGCATACCTGTCTCCTGCAAGAGATCTAAGACATAATTCCTCTGGGATAGCACAAGGGCATTAGAGTTTCTAGATACCTCTATGCCCAGAAAATACCAAAGCTTGCCCAAATCTTTGGTTGCAAAGTGTTTGCACAGATGGGCTTTAGTAGCCTGAATACCAAGAGAGTCACTACCCGACAAAATAATATCATCTACATAAACAATCAGAATAACAATGCCAACAGAAGTGTTCTTAGTGAAGACAGAATGATCCACCTGAGATCTCATAAACCCAAAGTCAATCAGAATTTTTCTTAATTTATCAAACCAGGCACGAGGACTCTGTTTGAGCCCATAAATAGACTTCTTCAGCCTGCAGACTTTGTGTGATTCCCCCTGAGCAACAAACCCAGGGGGTTGTTCCATATAGACTTCCTCTTGTAAATCACCATACAAGAAGGCATTCTTCACATCTAACTATAGTAGGGGCCAATCAAGATTAACTGCAACAGAAAGTAGAACTCTGACTGAATTAAGACGGGCAACCGGAGAAAAGGTTTCGAAGTAATCAATACCATAGGTTTGTGTATACCTTTTTGCAACCAAGCATGCCTTCAGACGTTCTACAGTGCCATCAGGATGGTATTTCACAACATACACCCATCTGCAGCCTACAGGCTTACACTGAGGAGGTGGATCCACCAACTCCCAAGTATGTCTGTCATCAAGAGCTAGCATCTCCTCTTTCATAGCAGACGTCCAAGCAGTACTTTGTAAAGCATCATGAATATTCTTTGGAACAGTAACAACAGACATGGCAGAAACAAAATTGCTAGCATGGACATTCAGATGATCAGTAGATACAAAGTGAGCAATATTGTGAGATGTGCAGGAACGAGTACCCTTTCTTAGAGCAATGGGTATATCAAGATCAGAAGTTACCTCAGGTGTAGCAGAACCTTCTGGAGGTGAAGATTGGTGTGGTTGGGGGGGTTCTTGTTCAGGAGGTGCCCTGTTCCTACGCTGATAAACAATGATAGGAGGAGTCGTATGCTCAGGAACCACAGTATCAGAATTATCAGAAACACACTCAGTAGTAACGGGTAGTGGAGAAGCAATAATATCAGACTTTAGACTATCTCCTCCAGTAGAATAATAGGGTGTATCCTCAAAAAAGACAACATCGTTGCTGGTAAACCATTTTTTCGATGTAGGACTATAGCATTTATATCCTTTCTGAGTACGAGAATACCCCAAAAAAATACATTTCTCAGCACGAGGAGACAGTTTATCATAAGACGGTCCGAGCAATCTCACAAAACATGTACAACTAAAAATTCGAGGAGGTACAGTAAATAAAGGTGTGTCAGGGTGCAGAACTTGTGCAGGTATTTTGTTCTCAATCACAGATGAAGGCATTCTATTTATTAGAAAACAGGCAGTCAGGATAGCCTCAGGCCAAAACAACTGAGGTACATGGGTATGCATCATAATAGTTCTGGCAACCTCTAACAGATGTCTATTTTTCCGCTCAGCGACTCCATTTTGATGTGGTGTATACGCACAGGAGGTATGATGTAAAGTGCCAACGGATTTGCAAAATAAAGCCACTTCTTTTTGAACAAACTCAAGAGCATTATCAGTACGAAGGACTTTAACAGGCATATTATATTGAGTTTTCACCTCAGCAAAAAAGAATTTAATAGTAGACAAAACTTCAGACCTACTTTTCATCATAAACAACCAAGTGGCCCGAGAAAAGTCATCAATAAAAAGAATAAAATATTTGTGTCCAGACAAACTTGACACATGACACGGACCCCATATATCAGAATGAACTAAATCAAAAATCTTTTTGCTACTGATCTGAGAACGTTTAGGATGAACAACCCTAGTATGCTTTCCTAACTGACAAGACTCGCACTGAAACATATGTGTGCCAACATCGGAAACAATATGGCGCAACTTCTCAGACGACGGGTGCCCAAGACGATAGTGCCACTGTAAAGTTGAAACAAAAGAGGATAGTGCAGAAGCCACAACTACTTTGTCTACTTTCGACAAATAATCCAGATAATAGAGTCCATCAGATCCTTCATGCCCCCCACCAATCTTCATCCTCGTGCGAAGGTCCTGAAAAACACATGAACCAGGTATAAAGGCCAGGCTACAGTTCAGACTTCGCAGTATTTTGCTGACCGATAATAAATTAAGAGGAAACCGAGGCACATAAAGCAGATTTCAGCAGAATGTCAGAAATAATATCTCCGACTCCAGAAACAGCAGACTTGGAGCCATCAGCAAGCATGACAAAAGAATTACTAGCAGGTTTAGATAAATGTCTGAATAAAGCTCTATTTCCAGAAATATGAGACGAAGCACCCGAGTCTATGACCCATTTTGTATTACCCGCACTAGAAGGAGTACTGAGGAAGGCAGTGTCATAACCAGAGTAAGTGGCAACATGGACACCACTAGTCGACGCAGCAGAAGATGAGTCGGAGCGCTCAAGCAACAAGCGCTCCACCTCAGCACGGATGAAGTCAGCAGTAGCACCCGAAGAATCAGACGCAGCAAGCTGGGTGGTAATCTCAGGTGCAGCAGCAGAAGTGTTAGTGGCCGCATTGGCCCACACCGGTTTACCATATTTCTCCCAACATTTTTCTTCTATATGGTTTGACCGGCCACAGAAGGAACAAAAGCGATGTCCCGACTGAGGACGCGCAACAGTAGCAGAAGATGCAGCAGTAGGAGCTCCACGACCAGAGGTAGCACGCCCTCGTCCTGCACCAAGGGGAGGGCGGCTGTCAGAAGACCGGCTATGGCCACGACCCGACATGGCTGCAAGGGCAGTGGATTCCCCAGCATCAGTAGACAGTGTGGGTGACGAAGAGGGCAGGCGTTGAAGGCACTTGTAGGCACTCTACAGTGACGGAAGAGGGTCACTCACCAAGATCTGATCCACTACACCAGCATAGGACTCTGGCAGTCCACAAAGGAATTGGACCAACTGCAGCTCCTGACGCTGACGCTGCATGGTGGCCAGGTCCGTGGATAGGGGGTGATAGGACTCCAGCTCCCCCTACAATCCAGTAAAGGCAGAAAAGTAATCCACAATGTCCGACCCCGTGAATTGTAGACGTCCCAACTGCTTGGTGATGTCAAACACCTTCTTGGGGTTCTGGCTGTGCGAGTATGTGCTGGCGAGCTGATCCCACATCTCCTTCGTCGTAGGCAGGTGAAGGAGAGTGACACTGATCTTCTCAACACTGTTGTTGAGAATCCATGTCATCACTGTCGAGTCGTCCCGGACCCAGTCATCATACGCCTTCACATCTTTAGAGTCGGCGTTCTCTGCAGGTTGTGCCGGATTGACACGGATCAGGTGCGAGTATTTTCCCTGGGATTTTACATAAATCACCATGGAGCATACCCAGTGCTGGTAGTTGCGCCCGTCAAGCTTAACAGTCGTAACTTGACGACGCACGTCATCTCCAGAAGATGCCATGAGGGCAAAGGTACAATATGCAGCAGGGTCCCGGATCACAGGCACAGGCAGGCACAGGTAGGCAGAAGTTGGCCTACGTCGTCAGGTAGGCAAGCACAGGCACAGATCTACGAAGAGTGGAACTTCTCACATACAAGCTACGCCGGAGCGCAGTAGAAAACCTGGTGGCTCAACGGCCTACACGGGTAGGCAGACATCAAAAAATAGAAACGTAGGGCTGTCCCTCAGTCGAAAATCACACCCGAAAAAATTCCAAGCGGCTACAAGGACCGACGGATGCGGTCTCGGAGGCCCACTGGCCCCGACGACACGTGGCCAACCGGCGGCATGCCTGTCGCGGCGAGCAGCAGCCGGCGCAGCAGCGCACGGCGCCGCTCTGGGCGCTGGCGGCGCGCGCGGACCCGGGCGGCGGGAGGAGGGCCGGTGGCGGCCTGCTGGACGGAGGCGCCGACGGTGGCCTGCGGTGGCACAGGGCGCGGCGACGGGAGGATGGGGTTGGCGCGGGAAGAGAAAGAAGGGAGGGAGGGAGGGACGGCGGCGGTTGGATCTACTGCTCTGGTACCATGAGAAAGAGTCACTAGTTTCGGAAAGCTTAGGGTTGCACAATGTGTGCACCCTTCTATTTATAAAAAGTGACAATTACAGAGAGGTCCACATATAATATAAAAAACACAGTAAATAACAAAACACATATAACAGAGCATATATATTAACACTTACAATAATCAAACTGTACTGTGATTACTGATTAGTTAACCGGGCTGAGACTTGTCAGAACTGTGCATGTGGCACACTATATTTTAATATTTTTATAGCAGACTTTTACTAATTTACAGAGATATAAGGTAAATTCTAACACTAAAATGACATTTTTTCTTAATGATATTGCATCTAAACGTTTCGTGGGAAACTGCCACTTGCCAACCGTCGTTGATATATGATTATCAGCACAAACTGATCAACATGTGTTCTTTTGACCAAGAAACTCATCTTGCATGTGTTCCCTTGGCGATTGCCATCAAAGGTTCATCATCATCATCATCATCATCATTATCATCATCATTGTCGTCGTCATCATGATGGATCCTTCGTTTCCATTCAGTTCTATCATGGGCTATATTCTGGTTGAGATGTAGAGATTCAAAATCTCTCTTTATAAGCTCATCCCATGTTAATTTAGGTCTACCTCTTCTTCTATTTATTGTTCTTGGCTCAATAGCATTGCTTCATATAGACGCATTAGTCGGTCTGCGTTGCACATGTCCGTACCATCTGAGTCGGTCGTTGCGTAACTTGTCCTCAATGCTCGCTACCCCCACTTTATTCCTGATATAGTCATTTCTCAAGCGATCTTTTCAAAAGGTATGGTTCATGATGTATTGTATTGATCATCTCTTAGGTCTATGGATGTAGTATTTCAAAGGATTAGTTTTGTCATCCAGAAGGGGCTGGCGGCACCGCTTGTTGCCCGTCTGCCTTCTATTTTATTGTAAAAAAAATGTATTGATAAAACCCAAAGATCAATTATGGGATTTCATCTCTCGCTTTCAAAAAAAAAATGATCATCCTCCAATTTATGAAACAAGTGTATTCATTAATGAATTTCAGCCATAGCAAGGACCAAGAAGGTGATTAAGCCAGTGATTTTGTAGCAAAAATGGGTAAAAGCAGATGCCTAATTCAAACCTCCGAAAGTGCCAAGGATATCCTAATTTTGTAGAGGCTTAGAGGTTTTGTTTTATCACAAATATGGTTTAGAGGGAAATCTTACAACATCATTCCCTCCTGAAATTTTTCGGGTCTGATCTTGTAGAAGCTTGTACGACCCTTCTTATCCTTTGTTCTAGTATTTTATCCAACAAAATTGATTGGAATTGTCTGACCATCTTTTTTCTCTTTAACACACGACCTTATAAATATTACAAGCTCTTATGGAGCTCAACATGATTATACTTGATTCATAGATTTTTTTTTTTTAGTCAAAACTACTTTGTTGAACAATTTTAATGATCCAGGATGGCAAAGATGCTGCTTCCTGTGGCAAATAGAATCACTTTGTTATCAATCATGCTGCACTTGAATATTAGGAGTTTTAGGGTTGTGATACTGGTTACTCTAGTGGAAACTATCCCTTGCCAGACTTATGGAAGTTTGAGGCAAGCCACACTGATTCACCTTATCTCGTGCTTGTCTATATTGTAGATGATGACTCTGAATCAAGCAGCCATGTATGCAATTTAACTACCTCCTGTTTTAGTGTTCAGTCTCTCACCTACCTGGAGGATGCCCAATTAATCGTGTGTGTTATCTTCATGAGTAAATCTATGTCTAGCATATTATGGCCATACTTAAAGAACATAGTACTGTTTACCTTTATTATGATTCCATCATTCATTCATTTGCTTATTCCCATCTCTTAGATTTTTTATGTTTTTCGGATTGCAGCCACCAGTTACTGCATCTGCCAATAGAAAACAATGTATGTTAATATCATTGGTGTAAGTTGTTGGATATCAGTAGTTTACATATCATACCAAATTCTTGTTAGCTCCAGCCAAAATCTAAGTTATTATCATCCTTCCCACTGTTACAGTAGTAGAAATTCTATATAACAATGGTTGGTCTTGAGGTTATAAGACTATGATTTTGTGAGGTTTTATATGAAGCGTTGGCCTGACGTTGGTTGTATATAAGTAATTTCGAATTACAGCTTCATCCTCCGGAAAGGAGGAACCTCTTAACATTCAGGCCTCGTCAGGATGAAGACTTCTAAATTCCACAAGTTCATACAGCAATATGGTATTTCAAGTTACAGTTTACGTAGCAGTGGATAACTGATGTGGTAAAAATTTGTATGATCTGCTTGAGCGCCGATAAAATTGTGGTATTCTATAATTCTATCTGAACTGGCATTATATTATATCGTGTTCACACCTGTCCATTCTACTGGCCACAATACTTTTTTTCCAGCTAAGGTTGTACCGTTGTAGCTGACTTCTGAACTGCAGTGTTCCAAGTCAAATCTTTGGTATTTTAGAAGACTTCATCCAGACGAGGCCTCACGCTAAAGAAACCCATTTATCTGGAAAATGCTAGGGTTATATGCTTCATTAAATGTTATTTTTTCATATATGAGCTGTACAGTTGATCTTGTCATTTGATGTGCTATCTAGTTTCCAATTCATGTTGCAAGTTATACAGTAACAGAATAGCAATTCTTTTTAACTGTGTAATCTGAATCATACTCCCTCAGCCAATAGTATCCGGATGTGTATACAACCTCATTTTTTGAAGGATTGTATACAACCTTGCTGTTTATCTATTGTTTTAGATTCTTCAATGCCTTCTATTACCAAACATCAAATGAGGTCTCTAACATGAGTTGCCATCCTCGAATGGCAGCATGTTGCTCTAGTAATGACTTTAATGTTTACTAAATCTCATACTCAGGCATGAAAAACAGTTTTTATAAGCCATGAATAATTTTCTCTTAGATGTTTGTATTAAAAAAATTCCAATGTTTAGATTGGTTGTTTACTATTGTTCAAATAGCAAACTCTTTGGATTATTCTGTGACCTTAATTGTTCATGTGTGTTTTAAATTGGGCTAAGAGACAATTGTGGAACACAACTAGATCAAAGGTATGTGTACCCTAATGCATCCATGTATACATTTTCATGCCAAGACTGTTGTATTTCATTTTTTTGCTATATATGTTGTCTTGTGTGCCACCCTTAACCATGTTCTCAAATTGTGAACTCATTTTTGACTTGGTATTCACTATATAACAATTAATGTGGTTTTGACCGTGTTGAAACCATTCACATACTCTCTAATTGACTGTAATTCTTGTTTATGCAAATACATATAACTCTAACTTTCTTGCTTGTAATGCCCATTCTTTTTTCTTATCTAAAGTTGTTGTTAGACAATGTTTATTTGTACATGCTAATTGAAGTGAGCACCTTAGTTGTATGAATTTGTTGGTTGAGGCTTTTGTTTTTGGCAAACAATCTCAAATTTGGTATTTGGGCTATGTTCAGTGTCAACCTAGAAAAGTTGATATCTAGAAATCATGTAGGAAACTTCGGTAAAAAAGGGGTTAAAGTATGGTCAACAATCTGGAAAAGGTAGGAAAGATCTATGTGCATAGACGCCTCATCTAAGCTAACAACTTAAACAATACAAATATGGGGGAAGACAACATATAAAATGGAAGAGTATGTACATTGGGATGGGAAGTTTTGACATTGAAAATGCATCTTTTCTAGAAGGTCGTCAATATTTTGCCACTATTTACACATATTAAAATTGAATTTAGTTGATATACATTAAAAACAAATCCCACCTAACTTCATTGGTGATTTATTAGTAAAATCCTCTATAAAATTCATAGCTACATACTCAACTTCGCACTCAGTTGGCTTTTTTGCTTTGAAATGACTTGTGTCATAACAACTTGAGATTTTCTTTTTCATGTTTTTGTAATTTAATATTTTCAAAATATAATATTAGGAAACAAGAAACATTACATCGAGATGCAAGATAAATGAGCAACAAGATGCATCATTGACCTATACTTTGCTATGGGTAAAGCAATGGTGGTGGCGGGTGAAATGATAAGTTACATACCTAGTGATTTGTTGCAAAATTAATAATCAATGTTTGTCTATTATTGCTTGGACTTGGTTGGGGGAAATGAGGAGATATGTAATGGACATGGATGAGTGGCTAAGAATAGTGGGAAATAGTGAGGGTGCTGGAGCTAGATCATTTGTAGGAGAGTTGTATTTACATGTGTTCTTCTCGAGGTGTGTCCATTACATTGAACAATATTATGAGATTGAATTGTGAAATTTCTCAAAAAGCACAGGCCATCTGGATGTTGAACTGTAGTTTATATGGTAACAATGCATACATGGCTACAACCCATAAACAATGTTGAAATTTAGATCAACTATCTTAAATAGTTGACAATTAAAAGAAGAAATGTATATGTGTTTGCAGTTACATTTGAAGGGTTGTCATGATTTACTTTTGCTTCAACTTTGTAGTAGACATTTTAGTCAAATGATGTGGGTGATGTACTTACGAGCTACGACCTGTTTGGTTGATGGGATATGTGGTAGGGATGGGATGTAGAACTGAGCTCCATGCCTTATGTATGTGTGCTCTAGCACGAATCATATGGGAATTTTCTCTCCACTGGGTGTTAATTGATCTTATACATGGATAAGAAAGAAACCTTATGATAAGGTTTTACCAATTTGTTTGCAAGCTGCAATGTTCTCGTTGACATGACATTATTCACTCTAGTCAAGTCTCCAATGTCTCCACAACAACAACATTGTTGAATCTTCCTCGCAACACAGATACATACCCATAATTGCATCATCTCCAATATGATGTTACCCTATCCTTGTTGATTTATATAGATGAGTCACATGCCAAGTGATAGAGCCATTCATATGAGTAGGCAATGATTTGATACAACCATGCCTTGGTGTGTGTGATTGACAACTTAGGTCCAATAAGAAATTCATTGTTGGTTCTAAAGATCTCCTCGATAGCTACATTGAGGGGACAATGACCTAGACCCTTTCCACAAAATTCGAAGTTTGCAAACCATGAAACTTGTTTCTATCCAAGATTTGAACATATACTAGAAAATTGTTTCATATTTGTTCTTTACTTGTTTTGTATTAATCCACTCCTTTGTTAGTATTCATTCTTTTGACATCCTACAAACCAAACATGCCCTTAGAGGAAAATCACAAGGACAAGGCTACATGATCTTTTATGATTAAGAGTTGAGATTTGAAGTCTAACATAGAATATAGCTATCAATATCATAAAATGGCTTGCACAAATGAAAGACTTGTATTATGGGAATGGGTTTGTTCAAGGGGGCCTACAGTGTTAAAGGTGTTTCAACCATGTGTATTTCTTTATATGCTTGCTTGTACATGTGGCCACACCATATAATTTTCCATATAGGCTGATTTATCAACATCAGTCGCTTGAATAATCCAACCATGCTAGTTTTTGCGGTTGATGCAACGAGTATTGTTCCCTTAAGTTCATTTATTTGGCACTTGTTTATTTGAGTAGGTTTTCTTGATGGTAGTTGTCCCCTTTTAGTGTGATACATGATAAGAAGCAAGTATACTATCAAATTCATTTGCATTACGCATCCATGTGGAACAACATTTTTGGTTGGTGATAAAATTGTTGTGCTCTCGTCTTGTTGCTATGCTCTATAACCAACCTTGTTAATTATATTTGAAAATATACATCTGGATCATATAACAAATTATTGCATTTTAAATGTAACAAACATGTATACCTATATAAGCTAAAAATTACAATAATAATAATTAAAATGAAGATATTACGAAAACTAAAATCCATATATAAAGGATTGGCAATCTTTATATTCCCTTGACAGCTGCTCCTATATCTTAGCAAGTTATTAGGTAATGTCACCCAATATCTTCAATGCAATGCACGGTCGATCCACATGAACCTAGTAAAAAACAAAGAAGATGACATCATACTATATATAGAACATCATATGATGACTTCTTTGTAGCTATTACGAAAGGATAGTTGTTAGATCTACAATGTGTTTTTGACTACAACCCGCCCACCTATCCAACACTTAACAAAATAATATTGATTTAAATGGATCGAATACTTTCCTTTGTAATCTTCTTATGTTGTGCAACTAGATATCTGAAGATGTACTACCATTCTAACACTGTTGTCAAAGACTTGCTCTTGTTTCTTCCCCTTTACAACCTCACTTCCACCACATGTCCACCTCAAGTTCCCCAGATGGTTGTAGGTGTGCACAAGTTATCACAACTTAATAAGCACATTGTTACTTTTTATCTTGCTATGTAGAGGCCTGAACTGTAGGCTGCTCCCATAGTCTTTGAAAAGAAGGAACCACTAACAAGAGTGCATGGTACACGGGCATGAGCACATATGTGCCCCCCTTAGTTTGCTCAATATATTCTGCCAAGGGGATGGTGAGTCTTGGATTGGACTAAGAAGGTGTCATGTGGTTGATTTAACAAGATGAAACTCACAAACACCAGACTTGTGTAAAAAGTGATTGAACACATGTTCTATGTTAAACCATGGTGAAGTATTGTTGAAATTGAGAATCTCTCTCTATGTATGTGTGTGTTTGTGGGCAAGATGCTCTGCCAAGAGATATTACTATGGACATGAAAAACATTTATGAAATGGTTAGCTCCAAGTATCCAAAATAAGTGGAGCTTTTGGTAGGACTTGCAAAACCTCTTTGTGTCATTATAATTACGAATAAGAGTTGTGTGAGTCATGTTGTTGAAGCTTTGAGGTCATTGTACCTGGATTTTAGATAATGCATGGCAACATTGACCCTCTGATTTATTTGATTGTTTGTGTTAAATTTGTTTTCAACGTGCAAGAGGGACGACATTGTTACATGTATATCATACTTTGTAGGAAAAAAATTATGTCTTTTGAGCCAAGTGTAGGTACCCTTGGTTTCCCAAGTCACATACAACTCATAAAACCTTGTAGGCGTTATTAAGTGGGTTCAATTATTGTTGCTAGTATTTGTAATTGATGAATTAATGTATTAGATATGCATTCTTGCTTTTAAACCATAGTCAAACGAATAGTCTCAAACCATAGTCAAAAGACTAAAACATTCACACAATGAGAAAAAGGCCACCTCCTTGTTTTCATACTCTTAGGATGTAGATAAGTAATTAGAAGAAACTATGTTGATCTCATCAAATGATCTCCTACAATTTTTCAGAAAGCATAATAAGTCCTCTTATAATAGTCTCCTTTAAATTTGCTAAGTCCTTGAGTGATTCACAAATTGGCGGGTACTCCTCCAACAGATTATTGTTCTTGCATGGAACCTCAATTGGGTCTCATAATTCAACCTTTGTTCCCTATGTTGTTTCTCCCATAATAAGCGATATCACCCTAGTTGGACTTGGTTCTAGCACCGTTACAAAATACATCATTGGGTTCTTGTATGGGGTATGCATTGTTTGGTTCTAGGAATCGACAATTTCGATTCAAGGGGGGAGCTTATGAGCTCTCATATGAGGGTAGATTTGTTAAGTCCATGGTGGGTCAATTTTGTCCCACATTAATGGCTTATGAAGTGCACCAATATACACATCGTTGGATTACTCCCCCCATGGCTAATTGGTTGTGAGATAGAACTCCAGTAGGGTAATGTAATTTGGCCTTTGACCCCTCCTCTTCTTCTCCTCTAACAAGTGGCATCCAGTCTTGGTTTGTCTTGGGCTTATCACATCATTGGGCTATGACCTTTGTGATGTGGTACTGGTAATCATTTTTATCAGTTCATGGGGGATATTAGGGCACATACATCAGAAGGATAATTTATTAAGACCCCATGTGTGAGCTAGTTTAGTCCCACATTGATGGTTGTGGAGACATGAACAATATATATACATTTGGGCTACTCTTGTTGGATACAAAATGGCTCAAGAGGGGGTGAATTGAGCTAAAACCACTTGAAAGAATCACTAGACCTTAGAAATATTTTGAAGGTAATTATGCAAGTATTAAAAGAAAGGGAGAGAGATTGTACAATCCACAAGTGAAGGATCTATTTATAGTGGTTCCATCTTAAAGGATGTATCTCAACTATATGGAGGAGTTAACCTCTAAGGTTTTCAACCTTCTTTCATGTCTTTGTATCACATTATAAGAGTTACAACAAATGACCACCCTTTATAGATCAATAGATAATTAGCTTCCCTTTTGGGCTAAGGGAACCAACAACCTTATAAACCACTTACCTATCTATAACAAAAAAAAATTGGCCTTACCAAGGACTTATCCACTCATGCAACGTGTCTTTGACCTTCACCAAGGACTTACCCACTTTGTAATGAGTCTTTCGAATTTAAAAATTTACACACTCTTGAATTTGATCTTCTATCTTTTACTTCTCCTTCACCAAAAACCTTTTCACTAAGGGCCTCTTGTGTTGTTCTTCTTTTCCTCTCTTAGCCAGGAGAGAATTTTTATCTTCATGAATGAAAGAGAGATCGGGAGGTAGAAGAATTTAGAGTCTCACAAGACATACATGTAGAACTGGCTCTATTATATATTTTCCACCCACTCTAATGGATGTAGCAAGTGACTAAGCTCGTGAGAGTGGATGTGGGCTCTTCGGGACACTTTCTCTCTCAACTATAGTATAGGGACATTTGTAACGCTTCATTAACCATGAGATTAAATCCAAGGTTGTTATTTATAGTTGAGGATGCCTCCTAGCCACTAGAACCATTTAGGTCTAGCTTTGTTGGGATCTTCAACATATTGTTTTTCACTTTTTTCACCCCTTCAACGACTCAATTGCGTTGTAGAAAATGTCTCCTACACTGTAGTTAACCGAGTTGGTGAGTTGACTGACTAACCTTGTCTTTTTCAGGTTGGTAGAGTTGCATACTAGAGGAAAACTCGACCGACAAGAGGTTCTCAAGAGTCCATGACCATGTAATTGACCAATTTATACCCAGGGGAAACTTGGCCCATTGCACTTGCTATTTTGGGTATGCCAAGACCATCCCAGTTGCAATATTAATCCATCCTAATTGATTCTTTTATGCATATGAGCTTAATTACAAGTCATACAATCATTACAATTGACTTACATCAAAGGTGTAAAGGATACACTTATTTGTTCATCAATCTTGATCTTTGTGCATGCATGACTTGATTTCTCCAAATTAGGGTTTGTAACTTTAGACATCTAGAGTGTGTCTATTTAATCTGAAACACTCAAGTATAAACATTAGACATAAATAAGTGGAATGTTATAGTCAAAATCAAAATAATGAATTAGTCATTTTGACCTTGAATCAGCGTTTTCCTCCTTTTGAAGTGATAAATCATTCCATAAATATATTGAAAGCATGTAAGTAAAATTAAACTTTTGGAGAAACCCAGGGGTTTCAATAGAAATGAGTTTATATGAAACCCCTCAATCCATGCTAATTGAGTTCACATATTCCCCCTCAATTTATGCCATTTCTCTTACAACGATAGGTTTCATGTCATATATAGAAATTGCCTTCTCCTCATATATGTCTTCTCCCCTTTAAATAAGACATGTTGTCTCTCCCTTTGTTATATCAAAAAAGGGAATGTTGAAGAGCTAAAACACAACTTGTTTAAAAGGGAGGGTAGAATAGAAAAAACAAAGGGCTTGTCAAAGCAAGGTCTGTAAAGAAAATCAAGACATGCAATTGAACTGCCCTAGATGCAGCTATCAATAATCAAGACAGGGCTATGCAAGTAAGGGACTTTAACAAATATATATACAAATCAAGGGGAATGTTTGAGTATGTGTGAAACAAGATACACGCACAACATATAGTTCGATATGACTAGAACTCCATGTTGAAAGACTGCCAGTAGAAAATATCCTAGTTAAGACTATCAATAGGATCTAGGTCGTAACAAAAGATGGATGAGTTAAACAAGCTATAGGTTGATGCAAAGAAATATCCAAACTGAGGAACATACAATTCAAGAAACATGAATGTATATTACTCACTAGAAAATATGCATAAACTCTAATGAGAATTACCACTAAGAAACATAAGGTTGCACCAAAATAAGACATACAATTAGATAGAAGAAGCAAGTTAGAGAAAAATGAAAGCAATTAAAATCTCAACTAAGAGTTCCAAATAGATAATCATTAAAAATGCATACGAACTCAACAAAAGAATGTGCAAGATATAAAGATACATCACTTGTTAAATTTATGAAGATAGAGTTAAATGTAAACAAGAAATTTAAAGAATGACAATATGCAAATTAAATATAGACACCAAGGGGGGTGATAAAAAATGAGGCTATTGGTTGAGAAAATCTAGTCAAGAGAGCTATTATCATCCAATAAACTATCTGACTATTCAATGTGTAGTGTTGTCGACTGAGTTTCTAGGTTGAAATTCTCAACTGACAACATCTACTGCCAAGTCCCCAAGGTTGGCTGTCAGTTGAGTTTTCTTATGGCATAATTGACTGGCAACATCTATTATCTAAGTTGAAAGGTATACATAAAATGTTTCTATAGGCTACATAAAGATATAGACCATATCAAACATGTATACACAAGTTAATAATGTGCTTTAGATACATTAGTGGCTATTTTTGAGCAAGAATATGATGAAAATCACTATATTTAAAAATTGACCCAAAAACCATATGTAAAATGCAAACACACTTGAACATTTAAGCAATGATTGGATATGTGCAATATTTCCTTGTCTATATTCATACCATTTCTTTCCACTTGTTTCCAGACCATACACATCTCATCTTTCTTCTTTTATGGGAGAAACAACATAGGGAACAAAGGTTGAATTAGGTGGAAGACGATTCACTGCGAAAAGACGACCTTGCCCCGAGCCCAACTCGTAAAGGTAATACCCTTTTACGACTTTTCACATATTTTCTTCGCAAGCGCATGCGCTGTGGGGTGGGACCCACGTGTCCGCGTGGCGGTAGCCGAGTGGCTCCGGCCTGACCCGCTAGTGCAGATTATCCAAGTGGATAATCCACGTGGCAGTTCCTGATTGGTGGGAAATGCCTTTTCTTGTAAAAATAAAGAAAATCATAGGATGATCGTATGAGAAAACTTTATATATGAAAGTTGATTAGAAAATCACGAGGAACCTGTTAAAAATATTATTAAAGTCGGATTACATTTCTAATTGCAAAAGTGCCTTAAGTGGATCATGTTATGCATGCAACCTTAATTAAAACCCTAATTATGTTTGGAAATCAAATTTAAGGTCTTAAATAGGTTATTTCAAGTTATAGTAACTTGTTGAGAGGAAAAGTAAGAGTTGAATCTGATTTAGGTAATGATTTTCTTGCTTTTGGGTTTTCACACATGAATCTTTGATAATGCATATAGAAACCCTAATTTAGGGTAAACGGTGCACATTGATATGATTAATTTGATATTTCTTAGAATAATATAATTGTGAGTTGGTCCTAAGCCTGTTATGAAGGATTTAAAAAGCTAGTTAGGGTTTGTGATTAGTTTTGTTGTTTTAGGGTTTATAGTGACATTGATAAAGATGAATCCTAATGAAACCCTAAAAGGAAATAGGAAACCCTAGGAAGCGAGTTCAAATGAATAGATAGAATCTGATAAAGTGGATAGTAAATGGAGTGCATGTACTTTTTCAGGATTCTTGCTTGTGTGGATTGAACTGCTTGCTTGGACAATTTCTTACTTGGATTTACTATTAGCTTGTTGAATCGACTGAATATGTATGTGGTTTCTTTATGAATAATTACCTTATGATTCAAGATGTTTCATGAGGTTTCTTGATTGATGTGCAACCTAAACTGTTTGATTGTTCAATTCTGCAATATCATAAAGTGACTATGTGTATAACATTTAATTATGAATGTACTTCTCGAACCTACATACCACCCTGATGTATGATGCAAGACCAAGCCCCGGAGGGAAGGTCTGAGTTGGTCAAGCCCCGGAGGGTAGACCATTGGGCACCCAGAGTGGTGACCCCAAGCACCACTCTCAGGATGGAGAAGGTGGCCTTATGTCCCTTGCAAGGACAAAACCCTAAGAGAGGGTAATCCAGGGTTTAGGGTAAAAGCGGTTGAGAAGTTACATTGAAAATGTAATTTGGATTGTTAATCAACTATTTGCTATATTTAGGTTGTTAGAGCCTATTTGTGATATTGTGTTTGTCCCCACATACCAATATAGTAATATACTGACCGACATTTTGTTTGTCGGTATTTTAGGTACAAATATGAAATTGGACAAACAGTAAAATGAAATTTGTGAAGATACAACTAAATATTCCAAGGAGGATTAGTTAGTTAGAGTTCTTCTCTGGATAGAAGTCGTAGATCCAAATTTTACAAGGTATGCAAAAGTTTTATTTTATTCCAGCTTTTCAGTTTAGTATTAGTAGAATTTGATAACTATTTTTAATTAATGTCAAACCATTGATCTTGAGATATTGGGATAACGCCTCTGACCTCTTGGTCTCCCTTGATTGGGGGTTACTGGGAAATGAGGTCGTTACATTTGGTATCAGAGCCAATGGTTTCTCATTTAATCCTTAATAATTATTAAAATTTACAAACTCTATAGAACCGAGGGAGTTATTAAAGGATTTTCTGATGACAGAGGTGTCTAGAAAAAGATTATGGTCTAGGGGCTGTCAATATTTTCCTCCGCCCCGCTAGTCAGTCTACGAGACTCCCAGATACTGTGTGATAACCTGGCCGAAATATGAGGGATTGACTTGAAATAAGATACCTCTAGGTCTTCTCATCTATTTTCGTCCCTTCTTTACCTCTTATTTCTAGAGAAACATTAAGTACTTAGGATTTTCTCTCTCCACCACCTCCTATGTTTGGGAATTCAAAGTGTTAAGGATTAAGGAATCCTCCACCAAACGATAAAATGCATGTAAATAAGAGGACATGGATGTAAGTTTAAGATTATATATCTTTCAAGTTATAAATATGTTTTTACATGATTTTTAACTTGTGTGAAACAATATGGCTCGTGTGAAGACCGTTGCTACCCCCGTCGAGGCCAGCGAGAACCCTGCTAGGGGTTGGCCTCCCCGCAAGAGGAAGGGATCTTCTGAGAAGAGGAAGAGGGTTAGTGGTGACGAATCCTCAAAGAAGAGAAAGAGACCCGAGGGAGCCTCAGAAGAAGGCCTAGACCCTAAGCTGGTACCCTTCGACAACCCAGAGATGGACTAGGAAGAGGAACATATGTCTGAAGATGAGGCCAAGTTTGAGGAGAACATGACTGGTGGTCCAGGACCTGCAATGGTAGTTCACACCCCCGATGTCCTCTGGATTGAGCAGTAGAGGAAGCTGACCGAGGCAATCAGTGCCTTGGCCCTCAGAGAGACAGCTAGAGGCGAGGATGGAGAACCCTTGTCAGTACGTCCCCAACTAGGAACCACCATCTTGGACTTCGTCAAGCTGAACATTGAGAAGTTCTGGGGAGAGGACAAGATAGAGGTCGTTGATCGAGCTGATGCATGGATGCTCGTTGTGGAGAACAGCTTTCGTATGTTGGACGTCCCTACAAACAAGAAGGTGCTCTTTGCAGCTCACCTGCTGGAAGGAGCCGCCAAGATCTAGTGGGAGAACCATATCACGGGTCGAGATCTGAGTGAAGACCCGATGGCCTGGGCGGACTTCAAGTCCATCTTCACCGCCCGGTTCGTGCCCCTATCTGCCAAGAAAGAGATGGAGAAGGAGTTCACCTTCCTTGAACAAGGCAACCTTTCCGTTGCCGACGACGCTCGCAAGTTCCATAAGCTGGAGCGTTTTGGTTATATGCTGACAGAGGAGAGGAGAGTGGACTACTTCGTGGAATGCCTGCACCTTGCTATCAAGCCCCACGTGATGACGAGCAAGCCGAAGACCTTATCCGATGCTTACGACACCTCCCTGAGTATGGAGAATATGGTGATCTCGGCACCCAACCCGCCTAAGGGGTACCTAGGTTTCACTGAAGGAGATATAGGACCGAAGAATCACCACAAGAAGGGACATGGGCGAATGAACGCCAAGGGCAAGCAAGGTGACAAAGGAAAGCAGCACGACAAAGGTCGTTTTCAGAAGTGTCGCACCTGTGGACGAGCACATTCAGGGAAGTGTTGCTTCGAGAGGAGGGTGTGCTTCCGATGCCAGCAGGAGGGACACTACATCGCAAACTGTCCTCAACCTGATTCGAGAGGTCCTGTGGCAGTCAATCGGTGGCAGTAGCACCCCCATCCAGAGGAGGAGCCCCAATTGGAGGACCACCTGTTGGAGAGCGAAGACAAGCTAGGGTTTTTGCCATCGACAATGAAGAAACTTAGGCGAATGCAAACCGTTTGATAGAGGGTAATAACCCGTAGAGTTTCCTTTCCAACTTTGTAGGAACATGTAATAGCTATAGTAGTTTGATATCTTATGAACTTATGTAGGCATGCTTGAAGTTATGGGACAAGATGTAAAAGTTTTATTTGATTCAGGATCTAATAATACTTTCATTTCAAGAAATCTGGCTTCAATGCTTTGTTTGGACATCAAGGATTTAGGCTATGTGTTAGATGTCGCAACCTCCAATGGTTGGATGTATACTTCTCTTTTGAAAACCCCAATTTTGTTGGTTAGATACCTGAATCATGAGCTACCCACAAATTTTATCATTCTCGACATGGAGGACTTCGATGTAATCCTTGGTATGGATTGGCTATACACCTACAGAGCAAAGATCTACTGTAGGGAGAAGATGATCCTTATTAGAAAACCTGGCTATCCACCCTTTACCATTCAAGGAAGGAAAACTACAACCACCAGCCTTTATGTGTCGGCTTTGAAGGTCGAGCAGATGATAACCAAAGGCTGCCAAGTATACCTAGCCATAGTCACCAAACCTGAGGCAAATGTACGACCCTTAGAGGAGATAGAGGTTGTTCGGGAGTATGCGGACGTGTTTCTAGATGATCTACCAGGGATTCGCACTGAGAGGGAGGTAGGTTTCTCCATCAAGTTAGCTCTCGGGACTAGCCCTATATAGAATGGCCCCTGCTGAGTTGCTTGAGTTGAAAACCCAGTTACAGGAGTTGTTAGATAAAGGTTTTATCCGACCTAGTACCTCGCCTTGGGGAGCACATGTGCTCTTTGTGAAGAAGAAGGATGGGTCACTCCGGATGTGTATCGATTATCGGATGATCAATCAGGCGACCATTAAGAACAAGTACCCTCTACCCAGGATAGATGACCTGTTTGACCAACTCAAATCAGCCCGAGTCTTTTCCAAGATCGATTTGAGGCCGGGTTACCATCAAGTGAGAGTAAGAAGTGAGGACATACCTAAGACGGCTTTCCGAACTCGATATGGCCATTAAGAGTTTGTGGTCATGCCGTTTGGGTTGTCCAACACACCCAGTGTCTTTATGAACCTTATGAACAGTGTGTTCCAACCCTTCCTTGACTCCTTTGTGATCGTGTTCATAGACAAAATCTTGGTGTATTCCGATGACCTAGAGAAACACCGTGACCATTTGGGTAGAGTCCTTGATATCCTGAGAAAGCAAAAGGTCTATGGAAAGTTCTCGAAATGTGATTTTTGGATAGACCATGTCATGTTTCATGGACACATCATCTCAGGAGGAACGATCGACATGGATCCAGCTAAAGTGTCGACGGTTGGAGACTGGCTTGAACCGAAGAACCCCTCCGAGATTCACAACTTCTTGGGGTTGGTCGAATACTATCAGATCTTCATTAAGGATTTCTCAAAGACCGCCTTGCCGCTTACCAAGTTGACTCGGAAGGATGTGAAGTTCGTGTTCTCCGATCTATGTGAGGCTTGTTTTCAAGAGCTAAAGGAGAAGCTGACCACCGCTCCAATGTTGACCCTACCTTCCGGCAATGAGGGTTTTGTGATCTTTACCAACACTTCAAAGATGGGACTTGGCTGTGTGTTGGAGCCGAATCTGCATGTGGTTGCATATGTCTCCTGACAACTCAAGCCCAACGAAGTGAACTACCCGACACATGACTTAGAGTTGGCTGCTATCATTCATGCGTTGAAGATATGGCGGCATTACCTGTACGGTGCTACCTTTGAGATCCTCACCGACCATAAGAGCCTGAAGTATCTCCTGACCCAGAGAGATATGAACCCGCGACAACGACGTTGGATGGAGTACATGAAGGATTACAACTTCACCATCGCCTATCATCCTGGGAAGGCGAACGTCGTAGCTGATGTGTTGAGTTGGAAGCAGCTCAGGTGTGCAGTTGTTTTGTCCAGCCAGTGGAAGAGCCTAGAAGAGCTCGTGGAGTGGACTCTGCAACCGTTAGAGGACCGAGTTTGGTTGGCCAACATCCAAATTCAATCAGAGTTGTTGAGCAAGATAGTGGTGGCACAGTTGACCAGTTCATAACTCAATAAGATCAAGGGCTTGTTAGAGAAGACACAGACCCGTCTCTCAGTGGGAGTAGACGGAGGGATCAGATTCAAGAACCGTATCTGGGATCCTGAAGATTCTCCGTTGAAGGAGCATATCTTGCAGGAGGCACATGGGTCCAAGTATACGGTACACCCAAGAACGATAAAGATGTTCAAGAATTTATAGAGATACTTTTGGTGGTCAGGGATGAAGAAAGACATAGTGGCATTTGTGGCCAGTTGTCTTACGTGCCAGATGGTGAAGGTTGAACACCAACGACCCGACAAACTTTTGTAGTCTATAGAGATTCCAGAGTGGAAATGGGAGTAGATCACCATGGATTTTGTGGTGGGTCTACCTCAGACCAAGAGAGGTCACGATACGATATGGGTTGTGGTAGATCGCTTTACCAAATCCGCACACTTCCTTGTCCTGAAGACCACTGCCAAAGTGTTAGGCCTAGCCAAGTTGTATATCAGAGAGATAGTGCATTTACATGGCGTACCAAGTTCCATCATCTCTGATAGAGACCCGAAGTTCACTTCCAAGTTGTGGAAGCAAGTGCATGAAGAACTCAGGATGAGGTTGAAGTTCAGTACGACTCATCACCCCCAGACTGATGGACAGTTAGAGAGGACGATCCAGACATTAGAGGATCTGTTGAGAGCTTGTGTGCTCAATTGGGGTGGATCTTGGGAGCAGTACCTACATTTAGCCGAGTTTGCCTACAACAACATCTACCATCCAGTATCGAGATGCCTCCATATGAAGCTCTTTATGGGAGACTGTGTCGGTCACCGCTTCACTGGGATGATGTTTGTGAGAGGACTTTGTTGAGGTCAGATGAGCTCCAAGTGTATGCAGATAAAGTCGCTTTGATCAAGTAGAGGCTGAAGAGAGCCTAGGATCGACAGAAGTCGTATGCTTATGCGAAGCGGACTGACATGCAGTTCACTATGGGAGAGCATGTATTCTTGAAAAATTTGACCGCTCCGAACTATAGCCAAGAACAGAGGGAAGTTGAGTCCCTGATACGCGGGTCCGTTTGAGGTGTTAGAACGGATTGGTGAAGCTGCATACCATTTGGCATTGCCCCCTCAATATAGTATGATGCACGATGTGTTACACGTGCCCAATCTAAAGCGATATGTGCACGATCCGAGCCATGTGTTGAGTATTGAACCCATTGAGCTTCAAGGGAAGCTGACATATCCCGAGTCACCTTTGCGGATTCTAGATACCAAGGCGAAAGAACTTAGATGTAAGAATATAGAGATGGTAAAGGTTCTTTGGAAGCACCATGGTCCTAATATAATTTTTGGCCTCTTGCATCTCTATAGTGTCCACATGCAAGGTGTGAACTCCAAAATGTGTTGGTTGAACCGTTGGGAAGGAGCATGTCCTCTTTTATAGGAAACCTAGAAGATATAATTTGAATTAAATTCCAAGAAATAGGCATATCACAAACTCTATTTCCCACCTATTCACACAAACCTACTATCCAATCTACTAGCTGGTAAAGTGGGAAATGGTATCATTACATGCAATCTTTTGATCACATCAACCGATCAGAAATTGACAAGTGGACTAGCGTTTTTTTAAGGAAATCACCTAGGGATTACCATTAACATGGAGATTAACTATTCAGCTAAGTAATCATACAAGCACCGTATTGCATCTAGTCAATTGTCTAGACCTCTAGCTATTTCTCTAGGGTTTTAGTCACCTTAGTATGTTTCTATTGATTGTTTAAACATCTTATTAACTACTCTAATTTAGAACTTAATCAATTGAAACGTTTCCATTCATGTCCACATTGTACTCCTCTTCCCTAGTCACCATGTGTGTGTGATCCTATAGGTTCCACATGACATTGGTAGCTATAATCATAATCATTTTGTGATTTCACAAGCAATGAAAGGTATCTAGCAAGAAATAATTTCCACCGAAGTAATTGGATAAATTGGAGAATAACTTCAACCTTTGCATGGACCGTGTTACCTTGATTTTGTAACCCTTTGTACCCAATATCTAGTTTTAAATTCAATGCAAAGAACCATCACCCTCTAAATAGTCAATCAATCTATGTTTATCGAAAGTAGACTTGTTGATACACATTAGCTCGATCGAATGACAAGTGCATGACCATGCATTTCATAGTCTAACTAATTGAGTGGCTATGTTCTCACTCCAATAGGAGAGATAAATTCCATCTACACCACTCACAATAATAAACATGTGTCACACCACATCCAATAAATACTTTCATGTTAACCCTTATTTAAGACCATGTTTAATATTGTTGAAGTACACTAAATGCATGTATTTAGAAGAGTGTCTTTATATCTAGGAATCATAGTCACCACTATCACATAAATTAAATGGTTTTAATTCCCATTCCTCGATTGTCATATATAACTCTGAAAGTGGGGTTTCCACTACACTTGTTCTATATCAAGTACACATGTGTCTAATGTATACTCTGTACCATGACTAATGAGACATAATCATCAATCATCACACATATTGGTATTAATTATTGTCTTAAATTTGAAAACAATATATGACTACATTTAACAAGAACTAATACTCTTAACATACACATGATCTCATGTTCGGTTCCTCAACCCGAAATTATGTCACTACTTCATACCTTCTTATGACATTATTGTGTTTTATTGCTATACCACATTATAACAAACATAGCAAATAAAGATGTCTTTATTGACAATAAAATAAAACACAAAGTATACCATTGCAATCATCACATGACTAGATCTTAGGGCATACAAACTAACAAGGCTAGAGAACATGTGATTGCTGTCAAAATCTCCACTCCCGTCACACTCGATTGTATGTATCATTACCTCTAAGTGTTGTGATACACATTTATCAAATAAACAATATTGATTGAAGAAATCATACTTGCATTCAAGTATGATAAGCCAAATTTGCTGAGTTGAATTATCAGTGGTGCTTGCATAATAGCAAGAACCATGAATGGAATTAATTAGTGTGGGTATTGTTGCACCCTATACAAAAAATAAATGGATGTGATTCCTATCCTCTTAGTAGTGAAACTTTGTTCGACGATGACATAAAAAGTAAAATATAGGTGTTCAGAGTCGACATCATATTTTATATTGAAAATGAGAAGAAAAAAAATCATTGAATCCATCACGGAAAATTGAGTTGTCATCCAAGTCGGATAGATAAAAAATAACAAAATAACAAAACAAACCAAAAGAAATAAGGTTTGAGGATCTTGTTACGAGTAGAAAATCCCATCTCACTTGGTAGACTGGCATCAAGCCATTTTTTGTTAAAGGACGCTAAGAATAGAGAAATTTAGGGAAATTAGAAGAAAAGAAAGTGGTAGAAGATGTATATTTATTGGTGGGACGACTTTTAGGGCTGGAGATGTTTGCTTCTTTCCCATAATTTCCCTAAAAGTCCTATTTTTAGGTAAATTGGGGTTCTAATTATGTGACGTCTCCCGATTTTATAAAACTTAATCTAATGTGTGACATCCAAATTGAAACTTCACCTAAGCGAGAATCCCAACTTAAACACCACAAACTAGGATATGAAGAAGAAAATCAGAGGAAGTCAAAAGGAAACAATAGTAGCACATGCACATGTACAAGAACAAAACCATACAACACATGTTCACCATTCAACATATAAATACAAAATGAATTGTTACAACTTTTAAGATTACGTATTGTACAGTAAAGTTTTACATATACTTGTACTACATCTAAAACATGATATTAAGACAATAGGTCCACATGTACATCCACTCGCCACACAACTCCCAACTATCAAGGTCTTCAAGATCATATGCCCACAACCTAACAAAATATTACAAGTGATACACATCAAAAATAATATTCTAAAATATTGTACTCAGTATGCCTACACGTCGTTTTATATACCTCTCATTACAAAGACTTGGTAATAAGATAAAACTAATATTTGGCAGTAAGAAATTGTAACAAAATCATACTTAAACACATGTTTATTAATAAAAGAGTACTGGGAAATACGGCACAAAGTATATCAATGGAAATAATTTTTTTATCTATCTGTATTCCCATAACAACAAAATCACATCAACTACTATGAAATAGGAAGTATGGTTTATCAAATTATACCCGGTCTTGGAGCAAGTCCAGTGACAAAACTCGCTTCAATACCACTGTAAACTAGTTGCCCTTGGACGATGGGACTGGTCGTTACCACAAACAACAAACATGATAACTTTTGCAAGGACTCCTATGGTCCCGCCACAGACTATAGGATACAGTTGTCCTTCTAACAGCAACCAAAGGACTTCTGACTCTAGATTAGTCCACACAGACTAACTAGAACTCTTGTCGTTCAACTAGAACCGACAGGATGGAGTTATCCCTCTCGTTGCTATACTGGTTTCCAATTTTCTCTCCCACAACAACGATCCTTAGTTGTTCTCTCCCGTCGCTATCCCTCCCTTGTCGGGTAGGACTTTCTTGGGCTCTCTTGGTTACCACAATCAGAGAGGACAAAAATTATCAGAGTAGCTGATTCTCAGTTGATGTTGTTGTTGTGCTCTGGGAAGCCCCCAATACTCCTCTATTTATAGGCGGGGTTTGAGCCAGAGTTTCCAGTCTATTTGGGATCTGTGCGGGAGTGGAAAGGACTGAAAGATCTTGAAATTTCTCTAATTAAGAGACACTAAATGGTCGTCTGGAAGTCTAGACGGTCGTCTGGCACTACGAGATGGTCATCTCATACTTCCAGACAGTCGCCTGGTAGTTTCCCAATCGGATATCAAATTGGCAAAATTATTTCCCATCAATATCAAATATTAATTCTTGCACCACAAGTAATGTACAATTGAAACGAGTTCAGGAAAGTTTCAGAATGTTCGTTCGGCCCCAATAGAGCCATCTCACATAAGTGAGACACCCTTCTCAGTCACCCAGACGACTGTCTGGTGAGCCAAGCTGAGACGAGCCGATCGGTTCATCAGAATGAATCGGTCGGTTCACACTCTAGTTTGGGCAAAACATAGCCAATTCAAACTCTGATCTGCCTGGTAACCCAAAAAATCGTCTCAACAATTGAGACACTCGTCTAAAAAATTGAGACGATCGTATGGTGCACCCAAACAACTGTCTCACCCTATGAAATGATCATTTGGCAGAGCAACCAACCAATGTTGGGTGAATTGAGTAACTAAACACTTTAGTAATCAATCCAATCATCATTCAAGATTCAAATCCTCTTCTAGATGAGTTGTTATGTATGTGACCCTATAGTCCCATATCACGTTGGCAATGAATGTCCATAACTAGCTCATGAGATCACAAGCAAGGTCTGGTGCCTAGTCGCACATTTATAGTACCCAAGTGAATGGAAAGTTGAAGAACAACTTCAACCTACAACCTTGTAAGGTGTTACAGTGATCATATAATTCCTTTGTTTTTGATATCTAAGATGAACTCGAGGCATTGATGGTCATCCTCTCAACGTTGAATCAATGTTCCTTGAACCAAGAGCAGACTATCTGAGATAATGTGTCCTCAATATCATATATCATTTTTGTCACGAGTGGGATCTCAGAGGAGAATCACTCCCTACTGAAATTTGAAGAACAAAACCTCCAATCCAAACACACCCAAAAAGGTATGATGGAGTGGGTGTAAATTTTTTTAAATCTTATTAATGGTATGCAAAACAACCAAAGTTTAGCAGCGAAATATAAAACATGACTATTATCAACTTTCCAAAAGATTACAAAAGTTCATTCATAATCTTCCATGCAGGGTTTACATAAAAAGGTACAACATATGGATCTATGCAGAGGGAAATCTAAACAATATCAAGATTGTCTCAAAGTTTTAACTCCTTAAGCTAAGTCCAAGTCTTCATGCCATTTCATCCAAGTCCTTCACTTAGGGTTGGAAGCATACCCCAGCAAGAAGAGAAAATAGATGACATCAATAAAGGTTGATATGCGCATACTATATAAGGAATTGAGAAATTTATAAAGATAAAGGACATCAAAATAAAAGACTTCCCATAGAAAAGTAAAGGACTACCCAATCAAACATAAAAGAAAAGAATCACAATAAAAGAGATAGATAAAAGCAAATATAAAAATAAAGCATCCATGTGTTTCACCTGTGGTAATACTAGATAATATAAACATATAGGTAGGAAATAACACGTCTACCAAAAATAATGTGGGGTGGGCTGGGTCTTGTATACATCTGCTCTAAAATATGTGGTGGCAGGGTCAGTCAACATCTCCCTAGGCACGCTTGCCCTAAATATTTTCATATGTAAGAATTTTCACATCTGCATGCATATGTAGGAATTTTCACATCCACATAAAAGAACATGTAACATTATACTACCAGTCACCACATGATGCATAAAAAAAGAATAAACATTTATAAATAAGAAAGATGAGAACATCTAACAAAATAAAGTAGGATCAGAGGATCCATGTCATCACATAATGTGCCATATAAATATCCACTACAAAGGTGGGCAAAGAAGCACATATCACAAAAGAATATTTTACCATGGGAAAAATATAAGAAAATACCAAGAGAATGTCCAAATATGATCACACGATCAATAACAAATAAACATGAAGCATATTTTCTAAAAGAACAAGATAATGTGTAGGTTAATGTCCATAGGACCAAGATAAAGAAGAAAATAGGTCATTGCTCAATGTAGAATAATATGAGATGCAAACATACCTTATTTTAGAGTCATAGAAACACTCATCAGTAATCTAGTTGTTTCTAATATCAACTTTATCTAATTACAATTATTCACATGTATTAGGGTTTGTCATATGCATTAATGTAAAGAATATCCTAGTTTTGGACTTTTCCCAGATAACTATGATTTAGATTCTAAAATCATCACCATTGATCTAGTTAGGTTCTTCTGATTAAGAAAACATATATAATTTTCATATTTTGGAGTTATGATGATTAAAGTATATTTTTGATGATTTTTATGTATTAAAATCATTTTTAGAAAACACTTTTCAACAAAACTCAAAACCAAACCTTGAAAGTATTTTTATTAGAAATGTCATATTTTTTTGATCCATGAACATATTTATTTGTTAATTTTAGATAAGTGGATTAAAAGTCCATTTCATTGAAAGACACTTCAGCTGAATGGGCCACGATGGCCCAACTGCAAGTGGCCACACAACCTGGGTTCACAATCAGCTGGTGCTCACGAAACTTACTCAAAACAGTGGAAATCATGTAACTGACCTTGGATAAAAGAAAGAGAAAAGAGGCTAGGCAAGGGCAAAGATGTAAAACTACCAAGGGTCATCTTCTCCCCTCAACGTTAGCCTTGGCTGCGTAGAGTAGCATGCCGAGAATTGGGTGAATCCATAACTAATGGCGATTTGATGAAGTAAGGTCATAGAAAGGAAGGCGAAGGTCGTGCGAACTCACCTCTTGAAGGAATTGAACCGAGACGACACACATCGAGAGTTCTAGCCACCGTCGTTGGGGTCTGGTCCATGATCTTGCAGTGGCAACACACAGAGACAAAGAAAAAATTGGAATGAGATGAGAGTAGCGCGAGATTGAACGAAGGTTAAGGTATATATATTTATAGGTGGGGAAGTGATATGCGAAGAATTATAAGGTATCCGCAAAGCTCTACGTGGGGGAAATTTCTCAAAACCATGACGAATCACATGAGTAATGGCTCAAAAGAAGCGGAATCAAATGTGCAAGTCATAGGCAAAAGAATTATTGAAAAAGATGGAGAAACGAGCGAGGTATTGCATTTTAAAAATTGTACATCGACAAAATTACTGTTCACGTGGATCATAGGTAGGAGATTATCACATTTAATAAAAACATCCAATTTTGGTCTTTTGATCCATTAAATGTACACAACTTTCTATAATTATTTGAGGGTGCAAACAAAGTCCAAATAAACCCAAATTTGGTAGGTTGACCAATTTTGGGGTGATGAATCCGATTTTGGATTAGTTTTATTTAAAAAAAACTTCTAATATTTTATTTAAAATATTGAAATCATATCACTTATTTATCCTTTTAATGAATTAGAGGCATCTAGAAACTTTCTAAAAATATGAAACTTGGCCTATTAGTAATATTAAATGTGTGGAACATGATGTTTTCATTATTTATTTTCAACATATTATTAAATATTTGTGTTCCTTAGATTATATTCTCTCTCCTAAATTAACTAAAATATTTAAGATTATCCAAATTAGATGAAAATTCACACAGAGACTAATTTTGATATTTAGATTACAAATTTGAGGTTTTTTATACTTTTGAAGTCATGTAATAATTTATTTAATAATTTGGAAGAAAACTAATATTTTCCAATTCCTTCTAATGAAAAAATAATGATTAATTTTCTAAAATTGTGAAAGTTGTCATTCAAAAAAACTCAAACCCAAGGAAAATGAATTTGAGTTTAGAATTATCTTTTTAGTTTCCCTTTTATGAATTTTAGGCAATTTACTTCACATTTCTCATCACTTATCAAATAAAATCATTTAATGCCACATTTTTATGTTTATAGCTTTTCTATTTATTTCTTTTTCTCTTTCTTGTTCGAATAGGTCATGGAAAGTTCTAAGTAATTTATTTTATCATATCCCACTTAAGTGGTTAAATTGCATTTTAGACCCTTATAGAAACATCCATGAAGATATTTATGTGTATAACCTTACATTAATATATTTAGTGTTTTAATTATATTCCAAACCACTAATATTTCTATAAATTAAACATTAAGGCCAAAACGGATATAAGGGTTATGAAAAACTTAGACTAAGGTTGAATTAATAATATACCCAAGGTTTAGTATGTTACAACACTCCACCCCTTAAAGAGAATTTTTTCCTCAAAATCTGATCATACATACATCATCAACCAACTACTCTCCAACCCCTAAAAGGTTTTATCCTAACAAGTGAAGCTACACAACATCAATGTACTATGATCACTTTGCTTATTTTAATTATGAATATTTTAGGGGTTTATGTTGTCCATGCGTCCATCTAAAAAAAATCATATTCAACTAGGGTTGAACTTTAGGTCTTTGTGTCTCTAACCTAACAACCCTAAGATACACTTCAATAACCAAAGGTCGTAGAGCACAAAAGGGTAGGTCAACTAGACATTTATTACAAGACATATATTCCTAGTCATCACTCCATCATAAGAACTACGATTTTAGGATCACCAATTCTAGGGTTTCTCTCTTCATTGTGACTTAGTTTAAGAAAATCTCGATAAAATATAGGAAACATTCTTTTGTACATATAATAGTATAATGGAAAATATATTTTTTTGCGAAGAAATCTATTCGACATAAAACAAATGATGGATCCAAAATCAATTGTAGGAATCAATTCACAAATTTTCCATAATAAGATCTTTGTATCCTACCAGTACCTTGTCCACAAACATGACTCCATCCTCAAGCTAAAACATGATGACATCCAAAGATATATGTCACCATTAACCTATGTGGTAGGGTAAGATCACCTAGACTCTTAACAAATTAAGGTTTACTAAACATAATTCTAATGTGAAACTCATATCAACCTTTCCCCATCTCATGAAACATATAGATCAATTCTAGAGTGAACATCTACCTAGAGGGTAACTATCTATGGCAAGGGCTCTAATATGGGAGACAAAATTGAAATAGTCAGATTCTGACTACCATGGGCTAGTATGTGCATTCTCCAACAAGAACAGAAAATAGATGACATCAATAAAGGTTGGTATGTGCATACTAAATAAGGAATTGAGCAATTTATAAAGAATAAAGGACATCAAAATAAAAGGCTTCCCATAGAAAAGTAAAAGACTACCCAATCGGACACAAAAGAAATGAATCATAATAAAAGAGATATATATGAGAAAAGTATAAAAATAAAGCATCCATGTATTTCACCTCTGGTAAAACTAGACAATATAAACATGTAGGTAGGAAATAACACATATACCAAAAATAATGTGGGGGTGAGAAGGGTCTTGTATACATCTGCTCTAAAATATGGGGTGGCACGGCTTGTCATCATCTTCCTAGGCATGTCTATCCTAAATATTTTCATATGTAGGGATTTTCACATATGCATGCGTATGTGAGAATTTTCACATCCACATAAAAGAGCATGTAACATTATACTAGCATTCACCACATGATGTATAAAAAAGAATAAGCAATTATAAATAAGAAATATGAGAACATCCAATAAAATAAAGTAGGATTAGAGGATCCATGTCATCACATAATGTGCCATATAAATATCCACTACAAAGGTGGGCAAAGAAGCGCATATCACAAAAGAACGTTCCACCATGGGAAAAATATAAGAAAAGATCAAGAGAATGTCCAAATATGATCACAAGATCAATAACAAATAAAAGGTACTTCGCATGAAGTATATTTTCCAAAAGAACAAGATAATGTGTAGGCTAATGTCCATAGAACCAAGATAAAGAAGAAAATAGGTCATTGCTCAATGTATAATAATAGGAGATGCAAACATACCTTATTTTAGAGTCATAGAAACACTCCTCACCAATCTAGTTGTTTCCAATATCAACTTTACATAATTACAATTATTTGCGTGTATTAGGGTTTGTCATATGCATTAATGCAAAGAAAACCCTAGTTTTGGACTTTTCTCACAAAACTCTGATTTAGACTCTGAAATCATCACCACTGATCTAGTTAGGTTCTTCTGATTAAGAAAACATATAATTTTGCATATTTTGGAGTTATGATGATTAAAGTATATTTTTGGTGATTTTTATGTATTAAAATAATTTTTAGAAAACACTTTTCAACAAAATGCAAAACCAAACCTCGAAAGATTTTTTATGGAAATATCACATTTTTTTGATTCCATAACATATTTATTTGTTAATTTTGGATAAGTGGATTAGAAGTTATGATTTTTTGCAAAACTGACCAATACGAACAAGCCAAAAATCCATGTCATTGAAAGACACTTCGGATGAATGGGTCATGATGGTTGAGATGGCCCAATCGCAAGTGGCCACGTGACCTGGGTCACGGCCAGCTGGGCGCTCATGAAACTTACTCCAAACAACAGAAATCACGTAACTGACCTTGGAGAAAAAGAAAGAGAAAAGAGGTGAGGTGAGGGCAAAGATGTAAAACTACTGAGGGTCATCTTCTCCCCTCAGCGCTAGCCTTGGATGCGTAGAGCAGTAGGACGAGAATTTGGTGAATCCATAACTGATGGAAATTCAATAAAGTAAGGTCACAAAAAGGAAGGCGAAGTTCATGCGAACTCACCTCTTGAAGGAATTGAACCAAGACAACACGAACGAGAGTTCTAGCCGCCGTCGTTGGGTTCTAGTTCATGATCTTGCGGCGAAAACACACAGAGACAAAGAAAAAAAATGGAATGAGAGGAGAGTAGCACGAGACTGAACGAAGGTTGGGGTATAGATATTTATAGGTGGGGAAGTGAGATGCAAAGAATTGGAAGGTAGCCGCAAAGCTCTACGTAGGGGAATTTGGGTGTTTCTCGAAACCATGATGAAATCACGTGAGTAATGGCTCCAAAGAAGCATAATCAAATTTGTAAGTCGTAGGCAAAAGAATCTTGGAAAAAGATGGAGAAATGAGTGATTTATTGTGTTTTAAAAATTATACATCCACGGAATTACTATTCAAGCATATTATAGGTAGGAGATGATCACATTTAATACAAACATCCAATTTTGGTCTTTTGATCCATTAAATGTACATAACTTTTTATAATTATTTGAGGGTCAAACGAAGTCCAAATAAACCCAAATTTAATAAGTTAACCAATTTTGGGGTGAGGAATCCGATTTTAGTATTAGTTTATTTTTTAATAAACTTCTAATATTTTATTTAATATATTTAAATCATATCACTTATTTTATCCTTTTAATGAATTAGAGGAAATATGAAACTTGGCCTATAAGCAATACTAAACGTGAGGAACATGATGTTGCTATTATTGAATATTTTTTCAACATATTATTGAATATTTTTGTTCCTTAGATTATATTCTCGCTCTTAAATGAACTAAAATATTTAGGATTATCCAAATTAGATGAAAATTTACACATAGACTAATTTTGATAATTAGATTATGAACTTTTGGTTTTTTATACTTTTAAAGTCATGTAATAATTTGGAGGAAAACTCATATTTTCCAATTCCATTTAATGCAAAAATAATTATTAATTTTTCAAAATTGTGAAACATGTCATTCAAGAAAACTCAAACCCAAGGAAAATGTATTTTAGCTTAGAATTATCTTTTAAGTTTTCCTTTTATGAATTTTAGGCAATTTACTTCACATTATCATAGCTTATCAAATTAAATCATTTAATGCCACATATTCATGTTTATAGATTTTCTATTTATTTCTTTTTCTCTTTCTTGTTTGAATAGGCCATGGAAAGTTCTAGGTATTTTATTTTATCATATCCACTGAAGTGGTTAAATTGCATTTTAGAGCCTTATAGAAACATCCACTAAGATATTTATGTATGCAAACTTACGTTAATATAATTAGTGTTTTAATTATATTTTAAACCACTAATATTTCCATAAATTAAACATTAAGGCCAAAAAGGATATAAGGGTTATGAAAAACTTAGACTAAGGCTGAACTAAGAATATACTAAAGATTTAGTATGTTACAGTTTCACATGTGCATGCTCATGCGTTTCTCAATCTCGTTTATCAAGTGGCCATGATATCATTCTCCAGTAGGAGGGACAAATCTCATATCTATCACTCATAGTATATCCCCATGTATCAAAGTCACCCAATCATCACCTTTATGACAACCCATGTTTCAGAACTGTGTTTGATGATGTCAAAGCATACCTAATGACATGTGATGAGTGTAGTGATTTTAGGTCTAAGAATCACAATTACCACATTCACTATGATGGATTACTATTACCTCCTGGTGCGATTCCGCTAGAGGTGCAACACACTAGCTGATTTGACCTGACTTGATGCGCCCCACGAGGTCGGAACACACGTGATGGGAATTTGATTTCGAAATTTATAAACTTAACTTAACACCTACTCACACTAAAACACTACACCCACAAGCGCACAAGGTCGTGTTGTAGTATAGGAAGGTGGCAAGTACAGGGTCGATCCACAGGGAAAAGAAGGGGCACTAGAGTTAGGTAATTTGGCTAGGTTCCTACTGCGGAGACTAGGGTTAAGGGTTTGAAGGTTATTTTGATTGTTAAACTACTATGAACAAGCGATGAATTAAAGGCAAGAATGAAATATAAGTTAACCCTAGGCTACATTAAGGCTAAACATGAAAGAAATGATTAAGTTAGGTATGAAAGTGCAAATTACACTAAGGCAAGCAAGAGAGAAGCAAAAGAGAAATTAAATAGCTAAGCTAGCATGAACAAGGCAATAACAAAGCAAGAATCTAACTAAGCAAGGAAAGAACTAATTAAGCTAAGCAAGCACAAAACTAGGGTTTCAAGCAGTAAAGAGATGTGTGGGATGTTTAGGGGTATGAACTTATCACTTAAGTTGGGGAGTGACATATGAACATCATGATTCCATTTAGATTATCCAAACCAAACAACAAGTTAGAGTCTAATGAATTAACCTAAGATACTAACTGGACATGGATATGCTAGGTTTTGCATAGGGGAACTAGTCCCTAACACCCCCTACTACCCTTACAAGGCTCAATTGGGTTAGGGATTAGGTACAATTCAATTAGAGTCTAATCAAGTCTATGTTTCTAGATTAGACATTCCTAGGGCAATTAGGGGCCGAGGGTAGTAATGGGGGTGAGATTAGGGTTTTAGACCCCAATTCCCTCACATTCTAGCCTTGAGAAGGCTTCATGCTAATTGTACTAGAATTACCTAATCTAGACTTTATTAGACTCTAATTGAATTGTACCTAATCCCTAACCCAATTGAGCCTCGTAAGGGTAGTAGGGGGTGTTAGGGACTAGTTTCCCTATGCACAACCTAGAATATCCATGGCCAGTTAGTAGCTTAGGTTAATTCATTAGACTCTAACTTGTTGTTTGGTTTGGATAATTTAAATGGAATCATAATGTTCATATGTCACCCCCCAACTTAAGTGATAAGTTCATACCCCTAAACAACCCACACATCTCTTTACTGCTTGAAACCCTAGTTTTGTGCTTGCTTAGCTTAATTAGTTCTTTCCTTGCTTAGTTAGCTTCTTTCTTTGTTATTGCTTAGTTGAGTTGAGTATATAATAAATTTACTAGTCCATTTACCTTATATTATAGATAACCACCACATTGTATTATTATTAACCTCATTCTATTCTTTCTCAACGTTTGTCATGTTATTAAGTGGGCATAAAGTCATAAGTATATTTACGTCCTTTCTAAGGTAGGGTTGTGATCACATATACATATCACTATTTGGTTAGAGACTATCATATTAGGTGTATATGTCATCCTCACAATTACCTATTCAATTACCAAAATTCATATTTTAGACTTTGATCTAATGTCCTACATTCTCTTTCTATTTCTTAAGTCCTCCATAGTGTTATAGCTATTGGCATTAATACATCAGTTTACCTTCATAATATACATACTAGTCAGATTATTACTTGGAAACAGTCCATTGAACTATATTAATATTATAATTTGTTATATACATAACAGGTTGCGTTATCTAATTAATTACTATGAATATTGTATACTCACTGAGATTACAAACATCTATCGTGCTAATAAGATATATGGGTACATGTATATAATGCAGTAAAACGATTAAGAATTGAACCTGTTTACTAGGAATAGCCCTATTACCCAACAGCTATTATCTAAATCTTTCTTATTCATCAATCACGTAGAAGCTAGTTGGAAAGTAGAGTGGATGTATGTGCACGGATTGCTGAATGCCAACATCAAGTTGTACTATATTTATGTCATCTAATATATTAATGTGATTCAGTCTCATATCCATGAATGTTGTGACTACGATTTAACTATTAGTTATTCATCTTAATCTGAATGCAAAATTAGAACACAAACTACTAACAAGTCGGCTATTTATTGTTGATCATCTTGTAGATTCACTTTTTAGTAGTATTTAGTAGTGTACCTATATATATACACACACTGGTTTCATACGTAGTTGTATTTGCTTAGATCATATTCCAGATTTGCACAAGATCATGACAACTACGGTTTATAGCTAGCCTGCAGACTGAAATTAGTATTTCTAACTATATTTATACAAGTTTCGGTGCATGTATAATCACTTTATTTATAGATTAGTGATAAACATATATGTATGTTCAACCTAGTGGTATTAGCTAATACATCATGTTTAGTAGAATTAACTTGTTTTGAAATTAACTGACAGGAAGCAAACATACTCACCTACATATTCCGCTCTGAGGACTGATGTCACAATCTATCCGACAATTTGATCCTAGTCATGGTTTTTCTTATTCCTATTCCTCTTCACCAAGCCGACAAGGGGCTCATGACCTATGCCTGGTCATGAAGCATCTAACACTCTGGGTCATACTATGTTGATGTGGTCGAGAGGATATACATTTATCATATATGGGTTGCATATGGCTCTACGAGGAGGCCTAGCAGCAGCAGTACAATGTCGGAGTTCGCTAACAGCTTGGAGCAATTCTGGAGATGGGGTCGGCAAGAGGTCATCGGAGGTGTGATCTACTGGTGATATATGAATCTGGGCTCCTGCATCTTGATAAGGACTAAGGGTAGAGGTTGGCAGGACCTGGACCATCATCTGTGTCGTGCAGATTCCCTGGGTTCCGCCGTAGGTGGTGGCAGAGCACGGCGGCAGGTGTTGTTGGCGTAGGGCGACGTTGGTTCCTCAGGACTTTCCAGAATGGTGGTGGTGGCTAGGCTCGCTGCTGGCCGGGCGGCGCAGGGGAGTGGAGGCAGTTCTGCAACGCTATCCATTGGCAGGGTGGAGTGGCAGGGTCATGGCCGGTGAAGCGCCGTGGTGGCTGCAGGCTGCCTGGGGTCGGGGCAAAGGCGCCCAGGTCTGAGTTGCAGACCGTCAGTTGGTATCAAGACGAAGGAGGAGGCGATGGCTACAGCGTGCGGCTGTGAGAGCGAGTGGGTGTCGTGGTGGCTAGAGGTAGTTGGGTTGAAGATTTTTCTCGGTTGTAGGGCGTCGTGTCTCCAGATATGGGTGTGTGGGGACTTATATATCAAGTAACAGGGTGTTAGGGTTTATATCTAGGGGATGAAGGAGATGGCGCCATGTGCTTGGGTAACTGATCAGCAGTCATTTTATTCTGCAATTCAGCAGCGGTGTCCGTTTCTTCCAGTTCACCGGCCATCAAGGTTCCATGCATTTCTTCCTTCCTCATTGCTCATTGAGAGGTCGAGGTTGAGAGAGAGGGAGTCCAAAGGCAGGGAGAGTAGAGGGTAAATGATCTGACTTCGAGTCTCTTGGTGGGGTGGTGAGGCGCTGAGCACACATTGCGCTTCTGTAACGCAATCGACACTGGTAACGTTACAAGGAGAAGGCATCAGGTCTTCTAATACCCTAGGTAACTAATGCTATTAAACATAGTCATCACCCCTATTTAATAATTATGTTTTAATAGATTTTGTATCCTATACATAACACATAAAAAGGCAGTCAAAGTTGCTCTTCTCGTATACATATCAGAAGACCTGTGATTTTTGGGTTCAATCCTTTCTAGGGGAACCTAAGTCTAGTCCATTAATCACATATTACCTAGTTATTTTGATCTTTTATAACTCTTAAAAGTATGGATATAACTAAACTGAATTGTAGAAACAATAACGCTTCTATTAATTCAATTTCTACCATAACATCCAAACTTATTAGTACTATTTAGCCAATGAATATTGTATGTTATGATTCTAAGCCCATTAAGTGAAATTTCAAGGAGGAGTGGAAATGCAAATCGAGATATCAAGGGGCAATTATTTCCATTTGCACAAATTGGTGTCGATATGGTTCATGAAGCAAATTCTGAAGGACTAATTTGAAATTACTCTCTCAAATGCAGAGCTAGGAGTTATATAGTACAAGAAACTAAAAAGGAGGCAATTATTCATGATAATCAATCAAAATAGCTCACACTCAAGTTGGAAAGGATCGAATTGGAACTGAGATATAGTTTAGGGAAAATATGTGATAATATCTTGAAGTAGATTTAGTATCCTCAAAATTCGAGTATGTTACAAATCTTCCACCCTTCAAAGAGATTTCGTCCATGAAATCAAATATTTCTTAGTGGTGATATTCCTACTATAGTTTGATCCACAAAATATTCCAGCACAATAATTTTGCTTGCTGAAGTGTCAACAAAATGCGATCCCAATTTTCCTTCCACTATCATAGGTCTGATTTATGATGATCCAACAATCCTCTTACTATTTTATAGGGTCACTAAATCGGTTTAGGTTCAATTTCTACTTTGAAAATATACCCCTTAGTCTTCCAACATCTTATTCCAATATGAGAGTTAAAATATTCAATTTGTTAATCTTGGCCATCATTATCACAAGTTTGAGTTAAAACCTAAGCTTATTGGTCAATATATGGTTATCAATACTACATCAATTTTAATCTCACATATTTGTCACTAATGTTACAATGATGTTTATATTGTGTAATTTTTTTTTAAAACTTATGTTTCTTATGTGTATGTTTATAATATTGTATTTGTGACCTTTTATCTCTAATTAACAAAATTTCCAAGGTCATGACCATAGAAAATATTTTTTTACCTATTTTTGTCACATATATTTGTGTGATGATCTATGGGTCAAGAGTTTTAACATACTTCTATTTTAAATTTTAAGGTAGGGTTTTATTTCTCTAAGATGTCTATATTGTATTAATTATCTATTATTATGTACATATATATTAGAAGTTCAAAAAAATAAATGAGTTCATCATTTTATCTTAATTCCACATAATATTCACTATGTCTTATCCAATTGTTTCTTTTTCTCAATTTTCTACTTATATGAGTATATTGTTATTTTAATTTCCATTTCTATAGCTTTCCTAGTCATTTCTTTTCTCAATAGATGTGATCACACATTTGAAGGGAAATATATGTTTCATATTTTGTATTATCAACATTTTTCATTCAATTGAGTATTTAAAATTTATTAGGTAGATTTTCTTTTCTTTTTATCAAATTTTAATCATGTTCATGATTTAGGTTGAAATTTTCAAATGTTCATATGATTTTAGGGTTATATCATATATCCATTATATATATATATATATATATCATATTTGTGAGTGTTAGAATCTAAAGAGAAACCATTCATATACCTATATTATTTCTTTTTACGTCTTAATAATCTAAATGTAAAATTACACACATGTATCTCAAACACTTCTTTCTCAACAATATCTTCATGTAAATCTATGCCTATAGCAGTTCAAAATCTAGTAGTTTAACTAGGTATGTCTCATAAATTTCTAGTTTAGGGTACATGTCTCACATCCCAGGCTAGTATTTTTTCTACTTGTATCCCATGTACTTCCTATTAACAAGGTCAATGATACCAGGATTCATGGTCTAATTATTTTTTTCTATGTTCTACTACTCCATTTGTGTTCCTACTTAACCCTAATTTCCACGAGGCATGCATGAGTGCCGACCGTTTATGGATCTCTGATACCATGTTGTAAAGACCCAATCTTTACGGTCGAATATTTACAAAATGATATCAAAAATATAAACAATCTTTATTACAATCATGCTTGTACATCAGAGTCGTGGAAGCTTACAAATATGATTACAAGTTTAAGAAACAGAACTCATTCTATCTAGTCTTCAACGGATGACTACCCAGTGCATGTCTCTTCAAGCTCTTCCATCTATTACCTGCCCATGAGTTCCCAGAGGGAACGAAACCACACATGGACCCCATTGAAGGGAAAATAAAGGGTCAGCAAAGCTGGTACTAAATCCAAATAATTGAACTATGTACGAAATAGGTTTAGATGTATAATAAAAGTTAGGAAAGGACTATTTGGTGGACTAAAGGCTAACAAAAAGAAATTCCATTATCAACTTCAAGATAGAAAATCTTTCACAAGAATATCATTAAGCAAGATTCAATAATTCAAGTATGCAAAATTTATCCAAGCTATCCACAAGGTATATCAATTTCAAGATATTATATTTGGCAACGTTTTGGCACCTTCCTATCATATATTTTCTAGGGCTAAGTGCCTTGTATTCTCACACTCTAGGAGAGAACGACACTAGTGCCTTATTAGCTATTCCAGTTAATTGGGGAACAACTAATCACTATCCACTGCGCAGGGTTGTGGGGTACTTGGCCCACTCAAGTGAGCCAAAGCTCTATAGGGCCAAAGCCCAAGGGACCAAAGTCCACAGGGAGTCAAAACTCCAAATAGATCAAGTCCAGTGCCAAAATATTTTATCAACAACATTTCATCAATTACAAAATAAGAGTGGTGAACTTTCAAGAACAAGTAGAGGTTTCAAAACTATATGGAATTCACCACAAATCAAGATATATGTGTGTGTCTATCAATAGGGAAAATAGTTCAACAATGAAATAGAAGATCTACTACCTCAATTATTCAGGGCTCCAAGGATTGTATAATCATAATGTGTCTCCAAGAATTTATGAAGAGGTGGCTACAAAGAACAATAATCTTGTCACTATATGACTTAGAATCAATGTTGTTCAATCTTTTTTTTCTATTTTTGGTTTTTATTTCCCACTTAGGATTGTTACTATTTCATAGTCCTTCTGTTCTTTCTCTTGTTAGGGTTTCTAGTTGAGTTGAGTATATAATAAATTTACTAGTCCATTTACCTTATATTATAGATAACCACCACATTGTATTATTATTAACCTCATTCTATTCTTTCTCAAGGTTTGTCATGTTATTAAGTGGGCATAAAGTCATAAGTATATTTATGTCCTTTCTAAGGTAGGGTCGTGATCACATATACATATCACTATTTGGTTAGATACTATCATATTAGGTTTATATGTCATCCTCACAATTACCTATTCAATTACCAAAATTCGTATTTTAGACTTTGATCTAATGCCCTACATTCTCTTTCTATTTCTAAAGTCCTCCATAGTGTTATAGCTATTGGAATTGATACATCAGTTTACCTTCATAATATACATACTAGTCGGATTATTACTTGGAAACAGTCCATTGAACTATATTAATATTATAATTTGTTATATACATAACAGGTTGTATTATCTAATTAATTACTATGAATATTTTATACTTACTGAGATTACAAATATCTATCTTGCTAATAAGATATATGGGTACATGTATATAGTGCAATAAAACGATTAAGAATTGAACTTGTTTACTATGAATAGCCCTATTACCCAACAGCTATTATCTAAATCTTTCTTATTCATCAATCACATAGCAGCTAGTTGGAAAGCAGAGTGGATGTACGTGCATAGATTGCTGAATGCCAACATCAAGCTGTACTAGATTTATGTCATCTAATATATTAACGTGATTCAGTCTCATATCCATGAATGTTGTGACTACGATTTAACTATTAGTTATTCATCTTAATCTGAATGCAAAAGTAGAACACAGACTGCTTACAGGTCGGCACTTTATTGTTGATCATCTTGTAGATTCACTTTTTAGTAGTATTTAGTAGTGTACCTATATATACACACAATGGTTTCATACGTAGTTGTATTTGCTTAGCTCATATTCCAGATTTGCACAAGATCATGACAACTACGGTTTATAGCTAGCCTGCAGACTGAAATTAGTATTTCTAACTATATTTATACAAGTATCGGTGCATGTATAATCACTTTATTTATAGATTAGTGATAAACATATATGTACGTTCAACCCAGTGCTATTAGTTAATACATCATGTTTAGTAGAATTAACTTATTTTGAAATTAACTGACAGGAAGCGAACATACTCACCTGCATATTCCGCTCTGAGGACTGATGTCACAATTTGTCCGGCAATCTGATCCTGGTCATGGTTTTTCTTATTCCTATTCCTCTTCACCAAGCCGACAAGGGGCTCATGACCTATGCCTGGTCGTGAAGCATCTAACACTCCGGGTCATACTATGTTGATGTGGTCGAGAGGATATACATTTATCATATATGGGTTGCATATGGCTCTACGAGGAGGCCTAGAAGTAGCAGTACAATGTCGGAGTTCGCTAACAGCTTGGAGCAATTCTGGAGATGGGGCCGGCAAGAGGTCATCGGCGGTGTGATCTACTGGTGATATATGAATCTGGGCTCGTTCATCTTGATGAGGACTAAGGGTAGAGTTTGGCAGGACCTGGATCGTCGTCTGTGTCGTGCAGATTCCCTGGGTTCCGCCGTAGGTAGTGGAAGAGCACGGTGGCAGGTGTTGTTGGCGTAGGGCGTCGTTGGTTCCTCAGGACTTTCCAGAATGGTGGTGGTGGCTAGGCTCGCTGCTGGCCGGGCGACAGAGGGGAGTGGAGGCAGTTCTGCAGCACTATCCATTGGTAGGGTGGAGTGGTAGGGTCATGGCTGGTGAAGCGTCGTGGTGGCTGCAGGCTGCCTGGGGTCGGGGCAAAGGCGCCCAGGTCTGAGTTGCAGACCATCAGTTGGTATCAAGACGAAGGAGGAGGCGATGGCTACAGCGTGCGGCTACGAGCGTGAGTGGGTGTCGTGGTGGCTAGAGGTAGTTGGGATGAAGATTCGTCTCGGTTGTAGGGCGTCGTGTCTCCAGATATGGGTGTGCGGGGACTTATATAGCAAGTAACGGGGTTTTAGGGTTTATATCTAGGGGATGAAGGATACAGCGACATGTGCTTGGGTAACTGATCAGCAGTCGTTTTATTCTGCTGTTCAGTAGCGGTGGTCGTTTCTTCCTGTTCACCGACCATTAAGGTTCCATGCATTCCTTCCTTCCTCATTGCTCGTTGAGAGGCCGGGGTTGAGAGAGAGGGAGTCCAAAGGTAGGGAGAGTAGAGGGTAAACGATCTGGCTTCGAGTCTCTTGGTGGGGTGGTGAGGCACTGAGCACACATTGTGCTTCTATAACGCAATCGACGTTGGTAGTGTTACAAGGAGAAGGCGTCAGGTCTTCTAATACCCTAGGTAACTAATGATATCAAACATAGTCATCACCCTTATTTAATAATTACATTTTAATAGATTGTGTATCCTATACATAACACATAAAAAGGCAGTCAAAGTTGCTCTTCTCGTATACATATCAGAAGACCTGCGATTTTTGGGTTCAATCCTTTCTAGGGAAACCTAAGTCTAGTCCATTAATCACATATTACCTAGTTATTTTGATCTTTTATAACTCTTAAAAGTATGAATATAACTAAACTGAATTGTAGAAACAATAACGCTTCTATTAATTCAATTTCTACCATAACATCCAAACTTATTAGTACTATTTAGCCAATGAATATTGTATGTTATGATTCTAAGCCCGTTAAGTGAAATTTCAAGGAGGAGTGGAAATGCAAATCAAGATATCAAGGGGAAATTATTTCCATTTGCACAAATTGGTGTCGATATGGTTCACGACGCAAATTCTGAAGGACTAATTTGAAATTACTCTCTCAAATGCAGAGCTAGGAGTTATATAGTACAAGAAACTAAAAAGGAGGCAATTATTCATGATAATCAATCAAAATAGCTCACACTCAAGTTGGAAAGGACCGAATTGGAACTGAGATATAGTTTAGGGAAAATATGTGATAATATCAATAAGTATATTTAGTATCCTTAAAGTTCGAGTATGTTACACCTTCAAATCCTTAACCCTAGTCTCCGCAGTAGGAACCTAGCCAAACTACCTAACTCTAGTGCCCTTTTTTTTCCCTGTGGATCGACCCTGTACTTGCCACCTTCCTATACTACGACACGACCTTGTGCGTTTGCGGGTGTAGTATTTTAGTGTGAGTAGGTGTTAAGTTAGGTTTATAATTTTTAAAAGCAAATTCCCATCATGTGTGTTCCGACCTCGTGGGGCGTATCTAGTCGGGTCAAATCGGCTAGTGTGTTGCACCTCTAGCGGAATCGCACCAAGCTTTCTAGTGTCCCTCCCATTCATTTGAGCTTTGAACTTGATCATCCATGGAGAGTATTGCTTCAAAAATTTCTTTGACCACTTGGGGTAGGTTGGAAGTTGTTTTGGCCTCATTTTGGGATCCTCCAAGCCTAAGGAAACCCTAGATTGGACCATCTTCTTTCCATACCATCAAGTAGTGGACAAAGTACATATAAAACATGCAAAAAGCCTCCATAAGTGCATTTGATAGAAATAAGCATATTAGGGAAAATAAAATGTAATCTAACAAGTATAGATGTGGTTGAAATATAATATGACACAAGATGAAGCCCTAAAATAGGGTTGAATCACCACCCCAAACTTGAAACATACTTATCCTCAAGTATGCTCCAACTCAATCTCTCTACAAACTTTTCACATTCAAGACATGACAAATGCAATGTAAAAGGTGATCATTGTTGAATGGGATCAAAGATGACTAAGTGCATGCATTCCACCTCTCTCCTCTCCTACTTTCACAAACCAATCATGAAAAGAGCACAAAGCGTATGTACTTCAAATATAGTGCATAGAACACACAAGTCATCCATATTTCTTTCATAAAGTTCCGGGTAAACCGTTTCACAATGGTGCTAATCAAGGATGACTAGGAGTATTATTTCACCTTCATGCATTCAGTCTTATGTTTCAAATCACACCAAATGACTCACGTGGCTGCGAAAAGGGTGAAGTGAGCTAGGTTTGATGTTTCCTAGCTCAATGGGTATAACAGTGGAAGAAAGGGTTGCACTAAGATTTTAGAGTGTTTTTACACACTCATCTTTTCTTTATTTGAATACTCTTAAACATGAGCATCCTTTTATTTTGTTTTTGCTTTTCTTTTTCTTTTTTCTTTTTTTTCTTGCCCTTGGTGTAGATAGGGCATATGATGGATAGAGTGATGCGGAGAGATGGAGATGTGGCCACCCCAAACTTTTAGAGGTGGCCACGGTTGATATGTGCACTTTGGCATCCTTTCATGAGGCGGAGGGGTAAGAAGATGGTGAGTGAAAAGTCGGGTCATAGGTATGATTCTCCACATAAGACATCCTGCATGAAAATTAATCCAATACTTCATCCTAGATATCACACCACATGAATGAACAAGATGAAATTGATATATCAATCAAGTGATTCTACAAACACTAAGTGTTCAAAGCTTGCTCAACTTCACAATTCAGCCAAATCAATCACAACCATAAGAGAGGTGATGCACATGTAAAAAGTCAAACATTGATACCACCTGGCAATAATTCATGACATTTCACTTGCATTTGTCAAAGGTCGTCATTTTTACTCAAAACAGTAGAGATTGGGTCAAAACACACTTTTTAGACAAGAAATCTCAAATTTGGGAAAATTTGGACAAAATGGTGCCAAGTTGCCTCCAATCACATCTAAACCTATATTATTGAACTTAAAATAGAAAACAAGAAAATCCTAACTAAAACATGTAAAAATTACCAAAAATCTACATGGTGTGCAATGCATGGCAAAGAGAGCAAAATTTTGAAAATTACGCAAAAATGGCAGGAATGTAAACTACATGGCATGCCAGGATGCAAAGCATTAAAGATGACTAAGATAGATAGCAAAAATAAGAAAACAAAAGTGGATGTGGCAGGTGAAATGTAAAGTGAAACTAGGGCATACCTGCCCTACCACCCCAAACTTTTGAATCAAGATGTCCTCAACATGATCCTAGAGTTTAGGATGATAGGGTAGACGATCATGGCTCTCTCGAGGCTCTGGCGGTGTTCCTCCCTGTGGTGGAGGATATGTGTAGTAGCTGCCGCACTAATCTATCTTCAGTGGCTGAAATTGGTCTGCAGCACGGCCGCACTTCTCCACACGGTCGTGGTGGCTTCAAGTTGTACGGTCGTGCTGCCTGGCACGGCTGTGGTGCAGTCCTTTGGCAACTTTTCTCAATTTTGCTTCTGAATCCAGGGACTTGGTGTGTTTTTCATGCAAATGACCACGGTCGTATTGATGTGCCATGGCCGTGGTGGTCCCTGTAGCTGCTACTCTCAAAATGAGGAACATCAAACACTCAAAAACTTGACCCAAAGTGATTTTTCTTTGAATCCTTCTCTCAATTGTACTCAAATTTCCTTCATTTCACCCTGTTACCACCTACACATCTTAAAACTAAATAAAAACTATTAAACACAAGTTTGTGTGTGTTTTCTTGGAAAGTGTAAAAACAAAGCAATTGTATCAAAAAGTGAAGGTTGGGTCAAAAATTTCCAAACCTATGTGGGTTGCCTCCCACAAGCGCTAAGTTTCATGCCTTCAGCCATGCTTCTTGTTCTTTCACCATCAACCATTGTCCAAAAACAAAATGTTTGCGCCCCCATCATAGGCAATCCTCTCAAATGCTTTTCTTATGTGATAATGTTCATCGGTTAGGAGGTTAATTTCTTTTATTGATGATTATTGTCGCCTTTAGGGTAATTACCGTTCTGTGGTTAGAGAAGGCCGGTTTGTGAATGATTAATGGGAGTCATATGGGATGTTGGGTTGGTCTGTTGTTTTCAATTGACATTTGCAATTCTATTCTAAGGATGAGTTGCTCGAGGGCGAGCAATATTTAAGCTTAGGGGAGTTTGATGCGATGATTTTGAGTCGCATTTATAGACCTGTTTTATATGTGTTTTATGCTTTAATTAGTCATTTCTATGGTTAATATCGCATAATTCATCCATTTTGGTCTTTGCCATCATTTTATGTCAAATCCCCTTAGTTTTATCATTTTGAGCATTAATTATCACATTATTATTATTTGTGTGGATTTATTTGATCCTGTCTTTGAATTGCAGAAAAAATGAGTATTTGCTTCCGTCGATACCATCGATGGAAGTCGATACCATCGACATGGTCACAGGTTGCCAGCCAAAAGGAACAGCAAAGAGTCGATACCATCAACGCTGATGTCGATGGTATCGAGACGTCTTTAGATTGCTGGCGAAGAAGCAGTCGATAGTATCGACACCAAGTCGATACCATCGACGCACGGAGGCTACAGTGTCGCAAAATGACAGAACCGATGCCAAAAAGGGAGTCGATACCATCGACCCGAGTCGATGGTATCGAGATGATGTCGGGCGCGACAAAGGAACGGTTTGCACCCAGCCGCTACTGTAGCGGGTCGATACCATCGACTCGCGTCGATGGTATCGACGCCGTAGGATATGAGTTTGCTTTATAATGATCTCAATCGGACGGCTGGAGTTAATTAGCGACCTAATTAGGGACTTATACGTAAGGATGGCCGCCTGAGACAGGGGGAGAAGCGGATGAGCCATTGGACAAGTGCCGAGGAGCGGGAGAAAAGGAGAACGGAGGCCAGAAGTTCATACAAGTCGATCCAGATGCTGCCGAAGATGGATTTCACCACCGAGAGGCGGGAAAGCACGTGTTCTACGCAAATGATCAATCGGTTCTTCTCCGTTCAGGGGTTTTCCCATTCAATTCACATTTTTCATATGATTTCCCCTATTTCTACCATGTACTTGTGTGAGATGAACATGCATGGCTAATCCCCTTCATCTTTAGGACCGGGAGTAGCCCGGGAATTCATTGTATGACAGTTTTATAATAGTAATTCATATTTTCTGAGATGTGAATATTTGCAAAGTTCCAACTGAGAGCAATGTTGTTGATCCCTTGACAAAGTCACTTTCACAGCAGAAGCGTGATGGTCATGTTAGGTCACTCGGAATATGATTTGTGGGTGATTGGCTCTAAGTGCAAGTGGGATTCTATTGGATATGTATGGCCAGAGAGCCAATCATGTGATGAGTATAATGACATATCATGTAAAAATAATTTGATTATTAATAAAAGGCAAGCTTCAAAATTATTTTGTTTAATTCAGTTATGAGATAATGATGTAACATTATAAATGTCTGGAGAATTATATTACTGAATGATTTATGTGTTAAAGTTACTATCCTTGTTGATGAGATCATACAGATGTTAAGAGTACATATATATATTCCCATTATGTCCCTGATCACTTGTCATCGTGGAAGGTTGATAGACAACAATGGCACACAAGATCAGAGTGTGAGTTGGTTGTTGACTAAATCTCATTAGTCATGATATGGCAATATTAAACCAAGCACATAGATACATGTTAGAGAATAATGTATCAGGCAGACCCACCATGAGACTGACACGTGGAAGCCATCTTCATGAAAGTCATGGTCAGGTCTCACAGTGATGGTGGTGGTTGTGGTTCTTAGACTTGAAATCATTGCACTCATCACATGTCATTGGGTACACTTTGATATCATCAAACACAATCTTGAAACATGGGTTGTTGTAAAGGTGATGAATAGGTGGCTTTGACACATGGGATAGACTGTGAATGATAGATATGGGATTTATCCCTCCTATTGTAGTGTGATGTTCTAGGCCTCTTGATTAGCGACACTGAGAAAAGCATGGCCATGCGCATGTGAGTCAATATGTGATATTGAGCTTACATATATCTCAAATAGTCTGCTCTTGGTTCAAGAAACAAGATTGAATAATAATGAGGATGACTGTTCCATGCCTCTAATTTAATCTGGATATCAATGACAAGGGAACTATACAAACACTGCAACAACATACACATATTGTAGGTTGAAGTTGTTCTCCAACTTTCCATTTACTTGGGTAGTGTTGATGTGCGACTAGGCATCGCTCATTGCTTGTGATGTTATAAGTGTTATGGACATTCACTGCCAATGTAAAATGGGACCTATAGGGTCGCACACATAGGTCTTGACCTAGAAGAGGAGTTCAGATCTCAAATGGCAATTGAATTAAGTACTAAAGTGTTTAGGTATTTGATTCACGTAACAAATAGGCTAACAACACTGCCAAACACCCATCTCAAGTGTTGAGACTTCCGTCTGAAGTGACAAATGGCCATCTCAAGTGTTGAGACGGGCATCTAGGTGTCATGCCTGTGGTGAGTTGAATTTGGATGAGGAACGAACTGACCCAACCAAATTGGCCCGAATCGGGTCACTAGATGACCATCTGGGTGACCGAGATGCCCATCTCGCATGGGCGAGGTGGTCCAATTTGGTCAGGGAGGTTTTAGATGTTTCCCTATCCATTTCGCTTGAGCAATACTTGTTGTATAAGGAAATCAATGTCTAACATTGATGAGAATTGATCTGCCAAATTTGTGTAAAATTGAGAAACTACAAAATGACCGTCTCGCGGTGTGAGACACCCATTTGGGCTGTGCCAAACAGCTATTTCGACTATCGAAGGTTGCAAAAATTTTAGAATTGTTGGGAAATTTTGAGATCTTTCGGCCCTTTCCACTCCCGCACATTAATCATGTACCAGATAGCAATTGGAATCCTTAAACCTAGCCTCTACTATTTATAGAGGGGTATTGGGGGCTCCCCAGAGAACAACACAGACAATTTGAGAATCAATTTCTCTGACAAACATTGTCCTCTCTGGTTGTGGTAACATGAGAGCCCAGACAAGTCCTACTCGACTAGGGAGGGATAACCAAAGGGAGAGAAACAATTGAGTTCATTGTCGTGGGAGAGTAGGCTGGTGACTAGTACGCTAACGGGAGGGACAACTCCTTCTTGTCCAGTCCAACACGACGACATGAGTTCTAGGTAGTCTGTGTGAACTCTCTAGAGGTTGGAGGCCATTGTCTGTCGCTAAGGAGAACATCGTCAACCAACAGTCCATGACGAGAGGAGCTGTTGCTGAAGATGATGTGTGAGTCTGGTGTCCTAGGAGGAGCAATCTGATGAGTCCCAGTACAACCAAGATTCATATTTGTGCATCTAAAATGATGAGGATTTTCACTGGACTTGCTCCAGGATCAGTTATTCCTTCCTATCTTGTTGTAATTGATGTGATCCGTTGGATAAGGGGAATATGGTAGATAGTTTTGTTTTGTTTTCATTGCCTATCTCATAGCCATATTTCCCTACAGTGACTTTAGGTCTAAGAACCACAATCAACACCATCACTATGAGAGCTTACTATGACTACCATGGTGATGGCTTCCATGTGTTAGTCTCATGGTGGGTTTGTTTGATACATTGTTCTCTAACATGTATATGTGTGCTTAGTTTCATATTGCCATATCATGACTAATGAGATTCTGTCATCAACCAACTCATACTATGATCTTGTGTGTATACTCTTAACATCAGTACGATCTCATTTCTTCAAGTCACGTACTTGAAGACATACATCATTGAGTAATATCATTCTCTAGACATTTATAATGTTACATCATTATCTCATAACCGAATTAAACAAAACAAATTGGAAGCTTGCCTTTATTTATTAATCAAATCATTTACATATTATGCCATTGCAATCATCATATGATTTTCTCTATGAGCATACATACCAACAGACATAGCTTTCTCTCTTAAGGAGAAGTTAAAACCTTTGCAATATATTACTTCTTGTGGAACTCCCCTCATCTTGACGGTATGGGCATAAAGGTGATGTAAAGGGTTCTTGTCTCTAGAATTCCCTCCAAAAGACTTGTTTTGAATCATGTAAATGACATTTGGTTTCAGTTTGAAGTTTGGAGCATCAAATCTCGGAATGATAATAGGTCATCTTGACTCATTTGCCCTTGTAGTGGCTAGATCTCAGAGGGAAAGGCCTCCTTCATCACCGTCTTCTTCATTGTTGTGGTTATTGCCCTCATACTCATGATGGTTCCTCCGGTTCCTTCTTGCTCGATGGTGACGGTGGTCATCATGGCATCGTTCCTCATGCTCCTCATATTCTCATCGTTCCTCACGTTCATCTTTATAACATTCTTCACATTCATCTTTGTGGCATTCTTCACGTTCATCTTTTCCATGACGTATGTCGTGAGGTATCGGAATGTGCCCTTGTCCAGTACCATGAGATTTTCCATCATCATGTTCAGATTTGGTTCCGGGTGGAGACCGGATATCCTCCCCACTTGCATTCTGGTCACTCCCAGTATGCCCTTTATTGTGAGGCGGCATGCTGATGTGAGAGGAAGGTAAGGTGATGTTCTCAACCTGCTTCTCTCTGAGCTAACTAAACAATTCGCATAGTCGAGTTAGAAAAATGGACGTATAAAACAAAGTATTCAAGATAGTTAGATATAACAGATTGGAACTAGTGCAGTCAAGTCTATTGCAAGACTTGAAGCACTAATGTATAGTGAGTAAGTTTAGGTGCTTAACAATTTTTATTGCCTTGTCCCCAACAACAACGCTAAAAGTTGATTGACCTAAATCACACATCCAAAATGGAGCAAATCTAGAGTAGTCAGACTTAAATTTATAACCCGACTCTCAGACCCCCACAACTAGTATACATGTTCTAAAGTAGTAGATTGGGTTTGAACCACTGTGACAAGTAATAATAAGTGTTAAGAACGTAAAACCCTTGACACAGATACACCAAACGAAAGGGTAGCTTAAGATTGGTGTTTCTTATGGAATGAAGTTACTTCAACTAAGCGAACAAGCAAAGAAAAAGTAAGAAAATGAATCAAGAGAACAAAAACAAGTGTGTGTTAACAAAATATGGAAGGGAACTTGGATTGAGTTTCACCTACTAAGATCTCTCACCAACATGCAATACTCACACCCTTTATATGCCCATAGAAAGGTTACAAACAATCATCAAATATGTTTATTCCCTCTTCTCTTGACCTTAAGATAGATCTAGACCATAGGGTTGTTTCTCTCTCAATATGGCAAACAAACAATCACTAAAATAACGATATGATCATCAACTTTAGCAATTCAACATTCTCATGCATTCATGTGACTCTATATCACTTAGTTAGCACTACTCTTTCTATGTACTAACAATCATACATCACAAGATGGTAGCTAATCATGTAAGTGAATAAATAAGAACAAGTGTATGGAGATTGCCATTGCCAAGAGCATATATATTCAAATGGATGTAAGTATATATATGTTGGGAAAACCTTAGTGGCTACTCCCAACCCAAACAATATGTTTATCCACTCATGTTAGTGAGTAGTGTTATGAATTTACAAAAGTGAAGATACATCGAGATACATGAAATGATGGATGAACAACATGGAGACAGATGATAGATATAAATAAGGAGGAAGGCGATACTCTAATGGTACTCCTTCATATCTGGATCTAACGTTGGTGTAGAGGATGACAACTCCTTCTCTTGAAGAAGAGGGTAATGATCTTCTCTCTCCTCAAGACCTTCATCTTTAGAGGTAGAATATTCATGGATATGGATGAAGGTGACTCTGGAATGTGGAAATAGTTTGTCATCTCCCAATATATCATAACCCCCTCAAATGGAAAAGGTGGGGGTCTACTTATAGGTGTGTGCAACCAACTTAAAGATTTTTGTGGTCGGTACATTGAGCATGTTTTGGTCACAACTGACAATTAATTCCTTTAATTGCAATACACAGACTGTAGTGACCGTAGGGGCTCTGGAAGCCCTTGGTCGCAAGGGCAGATGCATTTGTAGTGACTATAAAGGAGTTAGCTTCCACTGATTCATCGGTCACAAGGGGGTAGTTGCTTCAGTCTCTACTTTGTTGTTGCTTTAGTCACTATAATGGTTGTAGCGTTGGTCGCTACACTAGTTGTAGCTTCAGTTACTACACTGGATGTAGCAACTATAGAAGCCTTAGGTTACATTGGTCATAAAGATTAGTGGCTTTGGTTGTTACACTAATTTTAGTGACCATCGAGGCTTCAGAACTCATTAGTCACAAGGTCTAGTGGGTTGTAGCAACCACATGGGTTTTGGCTTCACTGGTCCTTTGGTTGCAAGGGTGCTTGATTCCTAACGACTGCCACATTGACACAATATCATTTGTTGAGTTGTCTTCAAGTGTAGCGATCAATGTGAATTCTATATGAAGTAAGAGGAGTTGTGAGTTTAAGTAGTCACAACAGGTCTTGTCAAAGAAATAATTGAAATTTACTGGTAAATCATAAAAGAGATGAAATCGTGGAGATAAATAGATATATAAATGTCCACAAAATAGGATGTTATCACCTCCTTCTTTCTATTTTTATGCATAGGGGAATCTACATAACCCCATCAAAATCTTGAACCCTGGTCTTGTGAAACTTTTCATAAGAATAATTCAGGAGTACTAATAATTAAAGGGATATACCATCTAATTTCTTGCAAAGTTTTGAAACATAAGCAAGTTGTGAAGACAAATTTGAGAATTGCAATGTTATAAAATTGTGTTTTTGTGGTTCCAAGAAATCAGGGTGCTTGGCCTTAAAAAGATGGTGAGAATAATGTAGTGCTATGTGAGTGACGTGAACTGGATCTTAGTATAAATTGGTGGGTATCTATGATTTTGTGTTGCTTGAGACGGGCGATACATAAGTTTGGGTTATTTTGATGATTGCATATTCACTGCCTTTTATCACATTGTTTAGGACATTCATTTAGGCTTTTATATATATTTTCCTTCAATTTTAGGACTTAATTGCAATTTCCTTAGTTTTCCCCCTTTGATAGAATTATCATTATTTTTGTCTTATTTTGTAGCTTTTCATGCACTTTTTCACCCCTTCAACTAAATTTCAAGATTACTTATGCTCTATAGGAAAAGTGAAGAATAAATGGGTGATTCCAGCCCGTCTTAGGCCCAAAAAGGCCCAAGATTAAAATCTTCTAGTCTATCTTCGGCCTATCAATTGAGAGAATGGCTCATGTCAGTCGATCAACCCAAATACTTCCAAATCTCACTTCCCAAAAACTCTGGTTGAGTGACTCATATCTTCTAGTTGATTGATAAGTGCATATTTATCCATCATAATTGCATAGTTTAGATGTATTTTTAAGATAATTTCATTATTATTATTATCTAGTTTTAAAGTTATTTTGTCTAGTTTAGTTGTTCTCCTTTTTTTTGGAGTATTTACTCATTTTGGTCTTCTTTTTCCAAATAGCAGATGAAAATCCAAAGCCTAGTCTCATGAGTCGATCGACTCAGAATAGGAGCCACTCAACTAATATCACAAGTCGACCAACTCAGATGACAAGTCACTCAATTTGCACCCAGAATCAGCAAATTGATGCCATCAACAACCATTATAGGGTCTCATCAAACTGACACCATCATTATAACCAATCGACCAACTCAATTTACAAGTCTCCTGACTCATGCCATTAAAATAGTCAAATGGTCAAAGAAGGCAATTCAATAACCCCAACTAGTCTATTTATGGTAACCGGAGCCGCCACCACAAACATCAAGAGTTAGATTCTCATCCCCAACCTCATGAGTTACCCGACTCTAATCATGAGTCATCCTACTCATATTGCAATTCGACTGACTCAGATCACGATTTGACCAACTCACACCCAGACTTAGTCAAAATTCAATTTTTGACGACCATTATTGCATTCAAACTTCGATCAAAGTAGATCCAACATCCACCACCATCATAAAGCCTCATTTCTTGGGTTTTGGATCCTCCTTTATCCATATAAAAGGAGAGGGGACTCCAAATAAAAGGGAATCACTTCTATCACTTCTTCTAGGATTTCTCCTTGTATTCTGTGCTAGAATCTTGTTCTCTGGTTATTATGTTTGAGTAGTTTTCTACCGGGGCATGTGGACTAGACATGTAGCTGATTCTTATTCAATGTAATTGACTCCTTTGTTTCAAATAAAGAATGTTTTCCTTCCATTTTGATTTGATTGTTGGTTAAATTGATATATTCATGTAGGGTGATGTGATGTCAGAGAGAGATATGTTGGGCGGTTGGACAAGGATCTGTAAATGCCAAGATCAACAAGTTTGTAGGAAGTCCGACCGTTGTGATATTTGTACGTAAGGATGCCAATCCACATGGTCCTTATTTGAATATTGAAACATAGGAGTTGATTCATTGAGCAAAAGCTTAGCTATTGGTGGTGATCCCTTGGACCCCCAGTTCTTTCTAGCATTTGTTTAGTTAAAGTTTATTTCTCCAATTTTTCTTTTTGTTCTCAGCATAAACAAACACCCTTAGATCGAATTTTTTCCTTCTTATCTTGCGATTGATTTTAGATTTAAATCATATTCATGTTGTCCATTAGATCGATATCTTACACTAGAAAGTTGACTCATTGCTTGCAAAGAGTTGACTCCCTTTTTAGAAGGTTAAAATCTAGGACTTTTCCTAGTGTTTCGATGTGCAAGTGACATACATCAAATTTGGAGTCATTGATGGGAGGAAACATGTTGTTTTTGAATTTGATTCATTGTATATATATGATCTCTCTTCTTTTGATAATTTTAGTTTGTTCCATAATTTCCTTCTTGTTCATAATTCCTTAAATATTGTTTATAATTTTTAGACTTGTGGTATAATTTTGTTCCTTATTTCTTTCTCCTAGCAAGATCCATTCTGACAGTGATTCTCCTCTTTAATTCTATCGAGTTTCTATTCCAGTAGTACTTATTTCTAGTATATTTTGTAATTTTCGTTGTTCTATAATTTTTACTTCTAGAATAATATCCTGGTCATTTTGTAATTTTCCTTCAATTTAATTCATAATTTTATTATTGTTCCATATTTTCTCTTCTTAGTTTTTTTGTAATTTATTTTCCTACCAAGACCCATTCTAGTAGTGTGTCCCCTCCTTCTACCCAATTTCCATTTCGATAGTATTGCTTTCTAGTTTATTTTGTAATTTTTAGTCTTGTTTATAAATTATTGGCTTATCTTTGTAATTTTTTGTTCTTTAGTAATTTCTAGTTAAGTCCTTAACTTGTTCTGAAAATTTAGTTTGTTTTAATAATTTTAGTTTTTAATCTCTTCTAGTTTATATCTTTTTCCTTTCTTTCTATCTTAGATTCCTTTTTCTAATTTATTTCATCATTTTTTCCCAAATGGAATGGTCAACACATTACGATTCATAATGTAAATTGTGTGGTTATTACAACCATACATTACTATATTGTCTAAATGTCTCCCCTCATGATATGGTGACACCTTATAATATTGAGTCTTCCTACCAAGGTGGATATATCGGAAATTATAATCAACAACCTTTTGAAGACTATTATGAGAAACAATGCCACACATATCAACACGAGGGATGCTATGACCAAGAATGGTATGGGGGTATGGTAAGGATAACCAATCATACTTTTGGGGGGTATGATCCTTATTATGAAAACCAATATACACCTCAATAAGAGGAATGACTTAGGGCCCTAGAAAAGATAGTAGCAGAGCAACACAAAATTTTAGAAAATAAAAAAGCCTTGATAGCTACTTTAATAGAAACTCAACCAAAGAAACTCCTAGGAAGTTAGAGCAACCTATGATGAACTTCCTTGACAATGACGATGATGATTTTATGCTATGTCATTTTATGTCGGATTCAAGTGAAATACCACAAACTAAGGAGTTCCTGTCATTATGTGAGTACACTGGTATTTTGACTTTTTTGCTAGAGGCTTTATTACTAGAGTATGAAAAGTCACAACTAATGAGTCATCCTTATTTGTCTATAGATCTTGAAGTTCTAACAACCCTTCCTATTGTTGATCTTGATCTAGGCACTGTTAAAGACCGACCAACTTTGGTTGGGTGCATTCTGGATAATAAGCCACCACCTTCCAATAATGAAATCATTCCTCATATTTTATCATAACCAATTCTTGTTTCATATATGGCTGGTCTAGATGGGGAGACATCACCTTTAGAAAAAGTTTGCATGCCTGCATTCATTATTTGCAAAGATAATATCCCCATTTTAATTCCTCCCGAACCCTTGGGAACTTCTTCCATAGAGGAACTTAAGCGACATGCTATATCGATAATGAATCCCACTAGTCCCAATGTTGATTGCATGAATTTTGAGGAGAGAAACAAATACTTATGTTGTTGGTTTAAATCCAACTATTTCTTTCATATCATTGCCACTTCTTCTATGTGAAAATCTATGTGATGAGAAGACATTCGAGCCATATCCTTCGCATGATCTTGTAGATCTGGCACTACATGTGTTACCCGTCGGACACCCGCCAATCTTCCTCAATCCACATCATCACCAGCACTTCCTTCACCATTGAAGGAAGATATATGGATCCTATTGGAGGGGTTGCAAGGAGAAAGTTAATATGAAATTCCCTTTGAGCTTCCATGACCACCCAACCATGGGGCGTACTATGAAGCTCAACTAATCAAGGTCCCATCCCTCATACACATTCCATTCAGCTGCACATTCTTTGATCTACCATGGCCCCTTGGTGATCTCTGCACTCTTCTCCCCTCCATTCTAGATTTAAGTTTTGCCTGAGATGAGCACAATTTTAAGTTCAGGGTGGAGAGTGTACATACTCATTCCTGCCACTCTATCTTAAATTTCTTGAAGTTTCTATTATGTTATGTAGTTTAGCTTTGATTTTTTCAAAAAATTTCTTTCTTTAGATTTAGCCTTTATCTAGTTGGACATGCCTTTATCTAGTTGGCCATGATGATATGCATTTTAATAAATATTCCTTCTTGAATGATGCAACTTCTTTTGTAACTTAATTTACAAAACATGCTATTTATAGAGATTATAATGTCACATAAGATTTTAATTAACACTATTCCTTAGAAAAGATGGTAAGCCTTATAGGACTGGTAGGGTTATAAAATAATGCTTCCTTATCTAGAGTTATAGATTCATTTATATATTTTTCTATTTTACATAACTCAAAATTAATTGACTCAATGTATGATACCCCCAATGCGCTTAAATTAAAAAATGTGTTGCACAAAGAACAATCTTTTCTACACTTCTTACATCGCCTTCTTATCTATCCATCTATAAAAGAAAAATTAAATAAAAATCAAAGTGCCAAAACCCTAAGTTCAGGGTGGCAACTTTCCCCCTCTTACGCTTCTTTCATACCCCTAGCAATTAGTTGGGGCATACCATAAAAAATATGCCAATGAGAACAAAAAGGAAAAATGTTGTCAATGTAACCACAGTACATGAATAAAAATCTCTCAAGTCGAATAGAGGAGAAATCATTCTTCTTCCGTACCTCCCTTAAATTTGTTTTATACCTAGGGTGAAGATAAAAAAAACCCAACCAAAAAAAATAAGACATGTTCTTGTGAAATGACTTGAATATGTGGGAGTGCTAAATACAAAAGGGAATATGATAATTTGATATTACAGATCTTGAAATGGAACCAAGTTGTGAAATAATCTTGAAGTAGGGAATATGAAAATTATTTTCCGTGAATCCATGAATTCAAGGTTGTTTGGTCATAGAAGATAGAAAGACTTAAGTGGTGTTATGCGAGTGAGGATGATGTGCCAAAAGTATTATTTGGTAGTGTTTTAAATTCAATGTTGCTCGAGGAAGAGCAAGGTTTAAGTTTGTAGTATTTTGATAAGTGCATATTTATCCATCATAATTGCATATTTTAGATCTCTTTTTAAGAGCATTTCATTATTACTATCTAGTTTTAAAGTCAATTTATCTAATTTAGTTTTTCTACCTTTTATTTGGAGTTTTTACTAGTTTTAGGATAACTTTTGCAGGGGAATGATAAAAAAATCCAAAGCCTAGTCTCACAAGTTGACTGACTAAGATTATGAGTCACATGACTTAGATCATGAGTCGATCTACTCAGATGACGAGTCACTTGATTCATATCGAGACTCATCTTAATCGATGTTGCCAACAACCAATCTAGGGTTTCCTCAAAACAACACCGACATTAAATCCAATCGACCGACTCAGGTTACGAGTCACCCAACTCATGGCGTTTAAATAATCAAATGGTCAAAGAAGGCAAAACAATAAATCTCTCTATTTGGGGAAAGCAACCACCACCACCAAGTCTGATAGTCAGATTCTCATCCCAACCTCATGAGTTACCCGACTCAGATCATGAGTCACCCAAATCAGATCATGAGTTGACCGATTCATGCCTAGATCATTCAAAATTCGAATTTTGAAGGCCATTATTGCAGTCAAACTTCAATCAAAGTAGATCCAGCATCCGTCACCACCACATGACTCATTTCTAGTGTTTTGGCCCATCCTTTCTCCCTATAAAAGGAGGAGGACTTTAAAGCAAAGGGCAACCCCATTTTCCATCAGATATTCTTTCACTTCTTCTAGGATTTCTCTTTGTATTCTAGACTAGAATCTAGCTCTCCTATTATTATGTTTGGGTAGTTCTCTACTGGGCCATGGAGAATATCCTTGTAGCATGTTCTTATTTGATGTTATCAACTCCTTTGTTTCAATGAAAGAATGTTTTCCTTCCATTTTTGGTTTGAATGTTGGTTAAATTTATATATTCATGTATGGTGATGTGATCTCAAATCCCCACAAGAACGAACACATAATCCCTTAATTGTGATTGTTATCTTTTTATCCATTTGATCTTGCAATTTTTTATGGTAGAACGGTTATATTCTTGTGGGGTGTCGAGATCTCAGATCCTCACAAGAATGTACCCATAATCTCTTGATGAGATCTACTGATGGATTTTATCATCTTTCTACTTGTTTGGCTCATTTGTTATAGCTTGTGGCAACGTGATCTGAACCATGAGTTCAAACATTTGAATGGAATTCACATGTTCCTCAATGAGATATTAGACAATGATATATTGAACGAGTATTTGCAATAGTCGGGATCAATGGGTTTGTGGTAATTCTGTCCCTTGTGAGATTTGTTTGAAAGGACACCAATCCATACGGTTTTGATTTGATTATTTTTTTTTTAGCAAAACCGAATATCTCGGTTACATACAGTGCTGAGAGTTCAGAAGATTACAGAAAAGAACTTTGTCTTCTAGATAGATTGATTCGGCAAAGGCAGGGCATAGCTGCCAAACGCTATCAGGCATCGGCTGCTTTAAACAAGATTTAGCTAGGATGTCCGTGAGCTTGTTCTGAGACCTCTTGATGTAAACCAGATTGGGCAAGTTCATAGACGCAGTGGTCTCGCGGATGTTGCAGACCAGAGTAAGGTATTTTCCAGGTACAGTAGCTAGACCGTTCACCCATTGAACAGAATTCCAGGAGTCTGAGAAGATAGTGCCATTATCAATATTTAGCTGTCTTGCAAGATCTGCTCCGTGAAGAATGGCCTTGAGCTCCCCTTCCATGGCGTCAACTCCTGGATGCATGCGGGAGGATCCCCGAATCCACTCTCCTGTGGAGCTTCGGATAATAGCACAGGTGCATGATCTGTATGATCTGGAAGAGGTGGCTACATCGACGTGAATAATGAAATTTGGGCTGTGTAGGCGGAGTGGCTGAACCCCTCTGGATATCTCCGTTTGGTCAGCTGGGTTGCTCAAGAGTGCCAGTTCAGAAGAGCGAAGTTCAGCGTAGCATTGGGCAGCCAAAATGCGTGGAGGGATATTAGAGCCCTCAAAGATCTGTGAGTTCCTGCATTTCCATATCTTCCAGCACGCGATAGCAAAAAGCGTCTTCCAATTAGTTGGTTCCTTGATAGTGCTAATGTTGTAGTCCATCCAATCCCAGATGGATTGGCTGTCATAGAAGCGGTTAACCCCCCTGGGGAGGAGAAGTGACCAGACCTGTCGAGCCAACCAACAGTCTCGAAGAGCATGCAGGCAATCTTCATCAGAACGGTGACATCTCGGGCAAGAAGGATTATCGGTCATCTTCCGTTTGGCTCGCAGGACGTTAGTGAGCAAACAGTCATGCAGCAGAAGCCATAAGTGAACTCGAACGCGATGCGAAGCGGGGATGGACCAGACCGCTTTGAAGAGAGATCTTGGTGCTTCTGATGTCGACTGGCATAGAAGTTTGTAGGCAGATTGGACTGTGAAGACCCCATATTTATCCAACTTCCATATAAGAAGATCGTCTCCGTACAGGGTTCGAGGGGTGGGCATATGACTGATGGCTGTGACTGTATCAGCAACACACCAGTAGCTGAGAAAGTCCATGTCCCAGGAACCGTCATCACGAACGAGACTTGAGACCTTGAGGTCGACAATGTCCTCCGGTATTATTAGGCCTTCCTTTATCAGGGGCTTCACTCCATTTCCGATCCATTCGTCCGTCCAAACGAGGGTGTCCAGACCGGATACAGCATGTCATCTCGAGTTGTCTTTGAGAAGCGGAAGGATTGCTCGCAAACTTCTCCAGAGGTGAGAGCCCGCAGATTTGGGCAAGCCATTGGTGAAGTATTTAGACCTCATGATATGCACCCACGGGATATTTTTGTTCTGGAGGAGGTCCCAACCCATCTTCATCAGCAAGCAGGAGTTGAACTCCCTCGACTTGCGCAGACCCAGGCCGCCACTGGATTTGGGAGCAGCAACTGATTTCCAAGCCACCAGGTTGAGACGCCTTTGAGAACCGCCGTTCCATAAGAAGTTCCTAGTGATCTGGTCTATCCGGTCGCAGACAGAGAGTGGGAGTTGAATAGCTTGCATAATGTAACAAGCTTGCGATTGTAGAACCGATCTAGCGAGCGTAATTCTCCCTGCAAGCGAGAGGAGGTTGTTCTGCCATTGCGTAATGTGCTTATGAAACTTCTCCAACAGGGAGGAGAACAGCTCCTTTCCTTTTCTTCGATGGAGTACAGGTACGCCCAGATGGCGCCCAAGGTTGCTCGTTTGCTTGATCCCCAGCTTATTGCAGATTCTATTCTTGAGTGGTCGGGGGGTATTATGGGAGAAGAAGACAGTGGACTTTTCATGAGATAGAGCAAGTCCAGATGCGTGGTTGAAAGATCTGAGGCATCGGAGTATCACTCTCGCTTGATGTGTGGAAGCTTCACCAAACAAGATGATATCATCCGCAAAGCTCGCATGGGAGATGGGAATTCTGTCCCTGGTGATGAAAATGGGCCTCCAGTTTCCTTGGTCGATCTCCTCCGCTATCAACTGACTAAGGCGCTCCAAGCATAAGACGAAGATGTAGGGGGAGAGGGGATCCCCTTGCTTGACCCCGCAGGAAGGACGGAAGGATCCTGCTACCTCCCCTTCCCAGAGAATAGAGGAATCACCCGAGCAAATGATCTGCATGATGATTTCGATAACAATCTTGGGCAGCGTAGTTCGATTGAGGGTATCATGGATGAAATGCCAAATAAGCTTGTCGAAAGCTTTGATCAGATCTAGTTTCAAGGCCATGGTTTTTTTCCTGGAGGATTTGGACTCCATCGAGTGTACCACCTCCTGTACCAAGGCGATATTTTCTCCTATCTTCCGTCCCGGGACGAAGCTCGACTGGTGTGGAGAGATCCAGCTGTCAAGATAGGGCTTGAGCCTGCCTGCAATTACCTTCGAGAGAAGTTTCGTACAAACATTGTTAAGCGAGATTGGCCGCAATTGGGATCATTTCTCCGGCGGATTGCTCTTGGGTATCAGGACGATGAGCGAATCGGTCGCCGATGGGGGGATCTGGACACCCATGAAAGGAGCCTGGACAAAGTGACAGAGCTGGTTGCTGAGAGATTTCCAGTTCTTCTGATAGAAGCCCGCATCAACCCCATCTGGCCCAGGGGCTTTGATCGGCGACATGGAATTGAGTGCGACCCAAATCTCATAGGGTGGCGGAACGTCAGCCATCTTCTGCTGTTGCTCGTGCGAGAGAGGTTTAAAAATTCTCAGAAAAGAGGCGCTAGAAGCACATCTGCGATCATCGTCAACTTCCTGGTATACATTGGAGAAGAAGGATAAAATAAGAGATTTGAGTTCATGAGTGGTTTCATACCAGACACCGTTATCATCTTTGAGGCGAGTAATTTTATTTCTCCATCTTCTAGCTTTCGTAATGGACTGGAAGAAATTGGTGTTGTTGTCGCCCAATTTAATCCAATTGCATCTCGAACGCTGTTGACTCTCAGCCTCCTCCCGCCGTAGGATGCTGTCGAGTTGGGCTTGGAGATTGATGACCTCCCTTGCTAGTGAATGATCAAACCGAAGAGAGAGGTTCATCTGATACCATTTGATCTTGTTGGTGATCTGATCTTTAGCTCGACGATCTTTTTTGCATGCAGCATTGTCCCAGACTTTCGCCTTTGCCAACATCATTCTGTTCGCGGTGAGCAGGTCAGAATCTGACGACCACGCTTCCTCAAAGAAGGCCGCGTAGCCCGGTGTCGAGTACCATCTCGCATTGGTACGTACGTGCGGCGTAGCCTGGAGTGGGTGTGTTGCTTCCTCGCTTATCATCAGCGGCGCATGATCTGAATGGTTTTTTTCGAGAACGAGGATCTCCTTCTTGCCCGATCTCTCAATCCATTGCCTATTGCCCAATGCCCTGTCCAGGCGTTCGTGCAGTAGCCCTCTTCTGAAGGTGGTGCGGGAGCCTATAGCTCCAAGATCAATCAGCGAGCAGCTCTCAGCTGCCGCTATGAAGTCCGCGCTGTTTGCTCTGTCAAAGATGTGGCTGCCGATCTTCTCGGAAGGGTGCATGACTACATTGAAATCGCCCATCACAATCCAGGGATCCGTGATTGAGAGAGCAAGCGCATGCAATTGATCCCAAAGAAGCTTTCGCCCACCTCTCGTCGTGCTGGCATAAACAAAGGTGAAGAGGGTGTTTTGTATCTTGCAGTGAACAAACTGCTTATGAGATACCAGGATTTCAACCTGGACGTTGTGCTTCCAAAGCACCCAAATTCCTCCAGAAAAACCAACCGCTTCAACCCTATGCGAGTTTGGGAATCCCAGATTTTTGATGATCCCCAAGGCTCTATTTCCACTGCACCTGGTCTCCATGAGACACACGACCACCATCTTGTACTTCAAAGTCAGATCCTTCACCGTATTTTGGGTGTCTCTATCACAAACACCCTGAACATTCCAAGTTGTGACCTTCATTTAACAACTTCGGAGGGGGTGGGGGTGGAGTTGCCCATCGTCCTCGCTTCGTCTTCAAGATCCTGCAGCAGTGTTGTTTTCCCTCTTTTTCTCGAGGAGGGTTTCGAGGTGTCTCTAGAGTGCAGAATTTTCCGATTCCTCAAATGGATTCCCACTGAGTGCCTACCCGGACTCCTGTATGGATGAGTATGGCGCTCGGTTCTTGTCGAGTCGCCAAAGGTGAAGGGATCTAGGGTGAGTTGATGCGGCGGATTCTCCCTCCCTTGCACAAGGGAGTCTCCCGTGGGATTGACAGCAGTGTGCGCGGTGTCTTGTTGAGGCAGAGGGTTCTTTGTTGCATGAGAGGGGGCCGACAGTTCCGTAGAGTTGGTCTGCATGGGGATTGTGTTGGGTTCAGGCCTGCTCGAACTATTATGCTTTGAAGCTTGCTTCCGTGCTCTCCAGTCGATTCCTGATGCTACACGCTCTGCAACGGAGTCCACATCGATAACCTCCGTAGAGACGGCAGCGTCCTCTTCCAGGTTCTGAAGGTTTTGGAATTTGTTCTTATTCCTTGGATTGCTGGTTTTGGTTGCCGCGATTGTGCGCGATTTCCTCGGGAGAGGACGAGCATGTATATAGTCCGTGAGCCCTTGAACAAGGGGTCCAGACGGAGGACTCGTTGGAACCTGTTGTCCTTCCTTGCGGGTAGAGTTCTCATCAGTAATTCTCTTGTTACAGTCGTTTTCAAGATGGCCTGCGCGTCCACAATACATGCATATACTTGGGATGTTTTCATATTCTATTCTATATCTTGTGCCTTCGATCATCACGATGGGTGTCAGGGGTTTTTGCAGGTCTAGTTCGACCGCTATTCTAGCAAAGCGTCCCCGTCGTTTTGATATAGTGTTAAGATCCACTTTGATCGTCTTACCAATTGAATTCCCTATCTCAGACAGGAGGACTTCGCGATAGAGATGAATAGGGAGGTTTGGGATGCGAATCCAGGCAACAAGCCTCGGTTGGGGATTGGATTCAGGCGAGAATTCAGGACTCCATCTTTGGACTGAAAGGTACGATCCGAACAAAGGCCAGGGGCCGCCCGTTAAGGCATGCAGGTAATCATCTTCACGTTGAAACTGAACGACGAAGAAATCATTGGCGAGATCTATCAGATTGAATTTCCCCTTAGGTTTCCACATGGAAAGGATCCTATCACGTAGGGTTAGGAAACCTATTTCCTTGGATAAGAGCTTGACTATCACCGTGAACTGCCAAGGTTTAAGCAGGCTATCCCTGGCGTCCATCGTCAACTCGAAGGATGGAACTCCATTATCGGAGGAGACCAGAATATCCTCCGGCGTCAAGAAAATATCAAGATCCTCTGCATTGATGTTTAGCCCCCCTTGTGTTGCTTCCGATCCTTTCCCTACTATGTTGTTGTAGGACGGTCCCGTCGATTGGTGCAGGGAAGAAGCATGGCTTTGTCGCGTGGGAAACGCAGGGAACTGGGACGATGCAAACACACCTGTGTCGACATCCATGTCTAGATCATGATTGGTGTTACCGGAAGATCGCCCCGCTCCATGGGAAGCAAACCTCAACGAGATTCCAGAACTGCCAAGGGGGATTTCATTGCTCTGCCCTCCCCTATCCACGTCGCCGTCGAAGACATCTTCATCGTGCGCCTCAGCGCCGCCGCTCCCGGAAGCTCTAGGGTTGACCATCGATACCTTTTTGATTTGATTATTGAAACATAGGAGTTTATTCATTGAGTAAAAGCTTGACTATTGGTGGTGATCTCTCAGACCCCCAGTTCTTTCCATCATTTTTTTAGTTGAAATGTATTTCTACAATTTTACTTTATGTTCTTAGCATAATCAAACTCTCACAAATCAACTTTTTTTTTCCTATTTTTTCTCATGATTGATTTTGGATTTCAACCATCTTTCTTATGCCCCTTGTATCGATACCTTATTGCTAGAAAGTTGACTCATTGGTTTCAAAAAGTTGACTACCTTTTTAGAAGGTTAAACTCTAGGACTTTTCCTGGTGATTTGGTATGCAAACGTCACACATCATCGACCGACCTGCAAGTATTGACTAGAGTCAAAATTCAATTTGGGAAATACTGCAGAAAAAGTGTCTGGATCAAGACACATAATTAATACTAGTCGAATGATTCTTTTTCACTTATTGATCAACCCATGGTCAAAAGCCATTCAATTTCTGAATCAAGAAACTCATCAATGCAATTTATCTCAACCAACATACTTTGTGTTACGACCCATATCAGGGTTAGTCAATAAATACCTCGAATTACGTGAAACACCTCAATTAGTGCTAACCAATCTATTAAACATCATGGATAATCATGATAAGCTAAGATGTGATTCAATAGTTGAGATTGAATCACCTGAGGCAATTAATGATAATTGCAGTGTTAATAATTAATTTAATCAAGTTGAATACAGTACTCCAGATGCATTTAATTTGTTGACCAGTAGTGACTAGCTTATAACCATAATTTCTCACTTCGAGTTTGTAGTGGATTCCGTGCCTGGCATTTTGCAAGAAAAATCGTTTAAATCGGACCCTCGAGGCAAAAGTTACGGCCTTTTTGGTTTTCTTGGACTTGGATGCAATTTTACCATTAATTGATTTTTTAAGTGAGTCGGCTATTTTGTTTCTCCTTATCTTCTTCTTTCTCAATCGGCTACCCGATAGAACAGAGCCGCAGAAGCGGCGCTTGAGCGAGAGCAGCTGAAGGGGGGTGTGTGTGGACGATTTTTGGCGTGATAGCTAGCGATCGAGCTTCCCTCACCTCCGTCCTCCCTTCCCCTTCTTCACCCTTCTCCACCCAAACCCTATCACAGCCACCCAGCTAGGGCGTCGGCCCATAGCTGCAGCACCAGCTTCACCAGCCAAGAAGAAGAAGAAGAGCGGCCGATTAATGGCTGGTTCTCTTCGGTTCAGCAGCACCATCTTCTTCTCTTCTCCTTCCCTTTCCCTTCTCTACCTGCTTACTTCGCTCTAGCGGCGCCCAAGCAGGAGAGATTCCGCCCCCAACCAGAGCAGCAGCTGCAAGCTGCGCCAAGAAGGAGCAGGGAGCAGCTTTGGGCACAGCCAGCATCCGAAATGATGCTTTGGGGTTCGTCCTTAAGGACCAGACATCGAACCAACAGCCCTAGTTCTTGATTCGGCTTTAATCGAGTTCATCTTCAATAAGTGTAAGATAATGTTCCATTGCAACAGGTTTGCTTTAGTTTTCAGTCTGTGCACCGTTCGGCCGAGTTGCATATGATTCGGCCAAGTTTCTTTATTAGGATTAACGAACAGCGTTTTGATCGGCTGAATTGGGTGTGATTCGGCCGAGTTTCCTTTATAGGTTATCGAGCAGGGTTTTGATCGGCCGAGTTGCAGGCTGATCGGCCGAGTTTCCAGCTGATCGGCCGAGTTGCCCAGTTGGTCGGCCGAGTTTCAGAACTGTGAGTAGTAGTTCATTCAGAAATCATTATTTAACTCAATTTAAATTCTTAATTGCTTTAGTATCAGTTGGTATAACTTCTAAACAGTTTAGCACATGCAATAGTTATTATAGATTCAATGGAACTTGAGATACGTAATATGATTGATGAAAGAGATGGAATTTCCTGTTTTACAGTTGCAATGCATATGCTGAATAAAGATGGTTGTTTAGCAATAAATTTGAATAAGTGGCATGGGGTCATGTTAAAAGATGACAGATGATATATATATGAGTTTTTAAGAGATGTTCAGATTGTGAAATAAGTATGAAATGTGTTTTTCCTATTTAATTGTTTATATGTTAATCAGTTAATAGACTTAGGTGCCCTAACACCGTAGAACCCCTTTGAGAGGTCTGCACCAGGGGGGTGAAACTCGTGTTCAACATCAACGCGTGCGATGTCACGGTGGCACGATGATGGAAAGGCAGTGTTCAACAACAACGCGTGCGATGTCACGGTGGCACTGGAGTAAATAGGGGTTATTCAACAACAACGCGTGCGATGTCACGGTGGTAACCCGGTAAGACTCTCCGCCTGTGTGCTCAGGTTTGAGGAGGAGTCTAGAGTTCACTCTTTTGAGAGTGTAGTGAGGCCGATGAGCCTGTGGGCCCTGCAGCAGACCAGGGCGGAAGTCAGACTTAGCATTCCCCGGGTGTGTCGCTAAGTCTTGTACGGTGGGATCGTAGTTCGCTACGGATCTTTATATGCAGAGTACACTGCATATGATTAGGGCATAATAATATAAATATGTAATCATATAGGATCACAGTAAATTAATATTATCCGAACTTTTGTACCAATTCATTATATCTGTTTATTGGTTTAAATTATCTGTTGTTGCATAGAAATGCGATTATATTCTGTAATCTGCTATGTCATTAGAACTGCCCTGCTTGTATTGTATTTATGTTTATTTCAATTTTATAAACCTGATGAGTTGTTTAGTGATATCTAAATGAAATGCTATTCACTGAGCGAGTAGGCTCATACCTCTACTTAAAACATTTTCAGGTTATCAACATCACAGGAATCTGAAGGATTCGTTCAACCTAACGCTCGGTCTGTAGAAGGTTTATATAGTTAGTAGTTAGAGGTCTCTTAGTCTTTCCCCTCGATCCTTGGGACATGGTGTGGGTGAGAGAGAATGTGTATAAAGATGTAAATTAATTGTTATGCTTTATTTTATGTCGAACAATGTAATATGTTGTAGACTTTGTTTATATTACTAGTCAGTTTAATAAAAATGCTTCCGCAGATTGTTTAGCTTCATTTTACAGCATAAATCAGTTTATCTTTTTAATGTCTTTAAATTGGTTTAAAAATCTATGAGAGGTTTGGCTTGTGAGTAATCCCTCTGTCGCACCCTAATCTCGTGGATTGAGGTTAGTGTGAGATCGGGGTGTGACATCTTGGTATCAGAGCATAGGTTGAGTATATGAATACTCTAAGTCAAGATCAGGGGACGATAAGAGACCAATAGGATTAAGGTTTATGAGTCTTTCTTCTATCTGTAATTTTCTAACAGGAAGTGTTCTGTTATATTATTGCAGATAGCAGGAAGAGGATGTGGTCACGAGAATCAAGTAATGAGCTTAAGTTGAGTCGTTAAGAATCATTAAGGTCAAAAGATAAAGTTATAAGTAAGGCGAATAATAAATGATGAGTTTTAGCTCTGGAAGGTCTGAATGTTTAGATACCCTGGCCAGGTGTCTGAATACTTAGATTGACCAGTATCAAGCTACTCTGTCTGTTCTTCTCTGGATGCCCTGGCCAGGTATGCAGAGGAAGGATGGGCTAGAGAGAAACCCTAGAAATCTTAGGGTTATGAGATAAGAAATTAATGTAGGAATAAGAGACTACATATAAGATGCGATTCAACTCTTGTCTATTATTGTTTATTTGATTTAAAGATCACTAGAAATGCTTTTATATGCATGAAATAAAATTTTCAGTTTGTAAAGTAAACATGATTCTTTTATATTGTTGTGTCATGAAGTGAATTGTTAAGTGTTTGTTTTCTTAGTACTAAAGTAGACCCAAATTTATGTTTAAATGAGTTTGCTCTGAGTGGATATTCATTCCACATGTTTAAGATTAATAGGGGTAGATTAATCCCGATTAGCTCTTGGCTTCAGGACTACAGGTTCGGCCTGGTCCGGCTGGCAGGATGCGTTACTGGGATCTAATGACTCCTATTAACGATAAAATAAGAATAGACTCTGGATAATTTAGACCCGTAACATAGTGAGAATGTATATACACTAGGATGTTTTAACTATGATAAGAAGTCTAAACGTTCTTTTGTCTTGAGATTTAGGGTTTGAGAAGCATAGACCCTAATTGGTCCAAAATAGGGTTTTAATGACATATGAATACAGAATTTGATAAATAGAATATCTCACTAAATGATTTTTTAGTATGTTATGTGTAACTCTGATTTAGCTCAAATTTGGATATGATTTGGATATATAAAATGTAAACAACATTGGAAAATATCAGAATTTTTTTAAGAATGTTCTGACCTGTTTATCGGCCGAGTTTCAAACTCGACCGATCACATTTTCAGAATGATATAGCAGTGTGGTAATTGAATTTTATCTTTTTATTTGTATATCCAATTGATCTCAAATTTTAACTGTGCTTGAAAAACACAATTTTAGACACTTTGTTAAATTGGCGTAATTTTTGGATGACTTTTGATCTCTACAGTGAGGGTGTTGGCCGAGTTTACAACTCGACCGAATCTGCTGCAGACTGCAATATAGCAGTGCACTGTTTGATTTTTAATTGTTTATTGGTAATTGGAAATGATCTCAAATGTTTACTGGAGGTCTGAAACTTCATTAGGTATAACATATAAAATTTCCAGAATTTTTGGAGCTTCTGTTAGCTATTTAATAAACGAATTACAGAAACTATTGTGAAAACTGAATTTTCAGCCAGTATAATTAAAATTGAGTGTTGGGTTAATATGCTATTGACCCAAGCAGCTCAAATTGATCTATATGATCGACCACACACACACAATAATGCTATGATACTGATATGGACCAAAACCCTAGAATGATTAGAGTTGTAGTAGTTCAAGGGATATCACTAGTGATTTAACCTTGAATACTAGTATCTATGTAAAATAAGACCTTGAGATTTGTTCTATGTAAGTAATCTGGCAGTGATAGTGATCTAGGGTTTTAAGGTAGTTAATCTGAACGGTACATGAACAACGTGAAATGACTTAGAGAAAAGAGTAAAACATAAACTTGAAATGTAACAATAAGAAAGTAGCATAGAATGCGGAGTATTATCCGATATATGGTCTGAAGATAGTTGATGTAGTTCATGTTTTTAAGACATGGTGTCATTATCTTTATGATGTGACAATAGATTATCACCCTGGTAAGGAGAATATGGTGGCTGATGCTTTCAGCAAAAAGTCAAGTTCAACAGCTAATGCATTCTCTATGGCAGGTTTCAATAGAGACCTGTTAGTAGAAATGTGGAAGTTGAACTTAGACTTAGGGGTGACAACACAGAGTGATTTGATTGTACAGATGTAAGTTAAGCCTACTTCTTATGATCATATCAAGGAACTACAATAGGGTGATAGTGAGTTAAACCAGACCATGCATGAATTGATAGGAGGAAAAGAGACTAGAGTTTAAGTTTTTAGATGATAAGGTGTTGTATTAGCATGACATGTTGTGGGTACCTTGAGATAGTGAATTGAAAGAAAAGATTCTTATGGAAGTGCATGTTTTGATGTATGCTATGCTTTCAGGAAACACTAAGATGTATATGAATCTCAAGTAGTTGAAACGGATGGTCAGAGTTGTAGAAGGATGTAGATGAGTATGTGGTTAAAAGTAGTGTGTACCAGTAGGTTAAGGCTGAACCCTAGAAATCTACAGTTGCCTTATAATCTTTTTCTATGCCTGTATGGGAATAGGAACGTATCACAATGGATTTTGTGATAGGGTTGCCCAAGACACCAAGAGGTTATGACTCGATATGAATGATTTTGGATAGACTAATTTAGTCTGCTTGCTTTCTTCATATTAAGTCAACCTTTGATGTCTCGAAACTTGACTAAGATATACATGGATGAAATAATTAGGTTGCCTGGTAATTCAGTTTCAATCATATCTTATTGAGATCCTAAGTTCACATCTAGGTTGTGGAAACAGTTGCATCATGCTTCGGGCACAAAGTTAAGATTTAGTATAACCTTTTCATCCGCAGACGGATGATTAGTCTGAGAGGACCATTCAGACTCTTAAGGACATGCTGAGAGCATGTGTTATGCATCTCAGTGGAAGTTGGGAAGAACATTTAAGTCTTATAGAGTTTGCTTAGTGTGAATGTTGAGTTTAGAAATACACAACTGATAATGGTACAGTTTGGGTATAAACCCAGACAATACAGATTTAGTAAACCATTAGATGCATGATTTCAAGAAAGTACGATAGCATTAAATATATGCAAATAAACCTAGTTGCATGCTTCCTGTTATGTTAATGGGTGTGACTTAACATTTACATGAATTGGCACATTTCTCTGAGATATCATTAGAAATTCTCAAGTACTATTAATTATTTATTTTATGATATGTAAGCAACTCTTAATTGAGTTATGTGATGCACAAACCAGGAATTTGGTTAATATGCACGTTCTTCGAGAAATTTCAGATAATTAAAAAAATATTACAGATGGTTTCTTATAGGTGAAGTAAATTACTCTTATTGGTGTAATAATATGTTCAATTGCATGAATTCAGTATGTATGTGCCGAAATTGATTTGAGTTTGGGATATTTATGAATTTTTAATCTGCCTGCATGCATGATATAAAGATTACTCAGTAATTACAATGATTTTGAATATACTGCTCTGCCAGTTCTAGAATGATACCGTATTGTGATTTGAACTGCAATCAAACAGATGAGATAACGGAAACCCTAAGAGTAGGGTGTTGCCATGTGACTAGTGAATGAGATAACCCTAAGAGTAGGGTGTTGGCATGTGATGAATGAATAAGGCAAATGAAACCCTAAGGATAGGGTGTACGATGAATCAAGTATTTTGATATCAATTTTCATTATGAGATGTGATGATGTTTAACAGTTAAATTGCATGATTTTATTTTAGTACCAAATTGACATGCATTCTGTTTAATTAAGAATTTTAGTTTGTCTGCATGTATAGTATGATAATTTCTCAGTAATTACCATAAATTGAGATACTGTTATAACAGTTTTACAAAGACAATGTTTTGTGGTTTGATCTGGAATTAGATCAGATGTGTCCTATGTTGAGGGACCAATACAAATAGCTGATCTGAGGATCAAGAAACTTAAGAATCGCGAGATACCTTAGAGAAGGTTTTGTGGAAAAACTACAACCTAGAAGGAGCCACATGGGAAGTTTTGGGGTTAGATGTGCGTAACAAGTTTCCTTTTCTCTTTTAGGAATTTCAGGATGAAATTCTTATAAGGGAGGGAGATTGTTACGACCCATATCAGGGTTAGTCAATAAATACCTCGAATTACGTGAAACACCTCAATTAGTGCTAACCACTCTATTAAACATCATGGATAATCATGATAAGCTAAGATGTGATTCAATAGTTGAGATTGAATCACCTGAGGCAATTAATGATAATTGTAGTGTAATAATTAATTTAATCAAGTTGAATACAGTACTCCAGATGCATTTAATTTGTTGACCAGTAGTGACTAGCTTATAACCATAATTTCTCGCTTCGAGTTTGTAGTGGATTCCGTGCCTGGCATTTTGCAAGAAAAATCGTTTAAATCAGACCCTCAAGGCAAAAGTTACGGCCTTTTTGGTTTTCTTGGACTTGGATGCAATTTTACCATTAATTGATTTTTTTAAGTGAGTCGGCTATTTTGTTTCTCCTTATCTTCTTCTTTCTCAATCGGCTACCTGATAGAACAGAGCCGCAGAAGCGGCGCTTGAGCGAGAGCAGCTGAAGGGGGGTGTGTGTGGGCGATTTTTGGCGTGATAGCTAGCGATCGAGCTTCCCTCACCTCCGTCCTCCCTTCCCCTTCTTCACCCTTCTCCACCCAAACCCTATCACAGCCACCCAGCTAGGGCGTCGGCCCATAGCTGCAGCATCAGCTTCACCAGCCAAGAAGAAGAAGAAGAGCGGCCGATTAATGGCTGGTTCTCTTCGGTTCAACAGCACCATCTTCTTCTCTTCTCCTTCCCTTTCCCTTCTCTACCTGCTTACTTCGCTCTAGCGGCGCCCAAGCAGGAGAGATTCCGCCCCCAACCAGAGCAGCAGCTGCAAGCTGCGCCAAGAAGGAACAGGGAGCAGCTTTGGGCACAGCCAGCATCCGAAATGATGCTTTGGGGTTCGTCCTTAAGGACCAGACATCGAACCAACAGCCCTAGTTCTTGATTCGGCTTTAATCGAGTTCATCTTCAATAAGTGTAAGATAATGTTCCATTGCAACAGGTTTGCTTTAGTTTTCAGTCTGTGCATCGTTCGGCCGAGTTGCATATGATTCGGCTGAGTTTCTTTATTAGGATTAACGAACAGCGTTTTGATCGGCCGAATTGGGTGTGATTCGGCCGAGTTTCCTTTATAGGTTATCGAGCAGGGTTTTGATCGGCCGAGTTGCAGGCTGATCGGCCGAGTTTCCAGCTGATCGGCCGAGTTGCCCAGTTGGTCGGCCGAGTTTCAGAACTGTGAGTAGTAGTTCATTTAGAAATCATTATTTAACTCAATTTAAATGCTTAATTGCTTTAGTATCAGTTGGTATAACTTCTAAATAGTTTAGCACATACAATAGTTATTATAGATTCAATGGAACTTGAGATACGTAATATGATTGATGAAAGAGATGGAGTTTCCTGTTTTATAGTTGCAATGCATATGCTGAATAAAGATGGTTGTTTAGCAATGAATTTGAATAAGTGGCATTGGGTCATGTTAAAAGATGACAGATGATATATATATGAGTTTTTAAGAGATGTTCAGATTGTGAAATAAGTATGAAATGTGTTTTTCCTGTTTAATTGTTTATATGTTAATCAGTTAATAGACTTAGGTGCCCTAACACCGTAGAACCCCTTTGAGAGGTCTGCACCAGGGGGGTGAAACTCGTGTTCAACATCAACGCGTGCGATGTCACGGTGGCACGAGGATGGAAAGGCAGTGTTCAACAACAACGCGTGCGATGTCACGGTGGCACTGGAGTAAATAGGGGTTATTCAACAACAACGCGTGCGATGTCACGGTGGTAACCCGGTAAAACTCTCCGCCTGTGTGGTCAGGTTTGAGGAGGAGTCTAGAGTTCACTCTTTTGAGAGTGTAGTGAGGCCGATGAGCCTGAAGGCCGATGAGCCTGTGGGCCCTGCAGCAGACCAGGGCGGAAGTCAGACTTAGCATTCCCCGGGTGTGTCGCTAAGTCTTGTACGGCGGGATCGTAGTTCGCTACGGATCTTTATATGCAGAGTACACTGCATATGATTAGGGCATAATAATATAAATATATAATCATATAGGATCACAGTAAATTAATATTATCCGAACTTTTGTGCCAATTCATTATATCTGTTTATTGGTTTAAATTATCTGTTGTTGCATAGAAATGCGATTATATTATGTAATATGCTATGTCCTTAGAACTGCCCTGCTTGTATTGTATTTATGTTTATTTCAATTTTATAAACCTGATGAGTTGTTTAGTGATAGCTAAATGAAATGCTATTCACTGAGCGAGTAGGCTCATACCTCTACTCAAAACATTTTCAGGTTATCAACATCACAGGAATCTGAAGGATTCGTTCAACCTAACGCTCGGTCTGTAGAAGGTTTATGTAGTTAGTAGTTAGAGGTCTCTTAGTCTTTCCCCTCGATCCTTGGGACATGATGTGGGTGAGAGAGAATGTGTATAAAGATGTAAATTAATTGTTATGCTTTATTTTATGTCGAACAATGTAATATGTTGTAGACTTTGTTTATATTACTAGTCAGTTTAATAAAAATGCTTCCGCAGATTGTTTAGCTTCATTTTACAGCATAAATCAGTTTATCTTTTTAATGTCTTTAAAATGGTTTAAAAAGTTATGAGAGGTTTGGCTTGTGAGTAATCCCTCCGTCGCACCCTAATCTCGTGGATTGAGGTTAGTGTGAGATCGGGGTGTGACACTTTGGGTTGAAGCAACAAAGTAGCATCGATTGAGCTACTTAAGTCCCTATGTCGATCGACTCAGATCTTGAGATAGGCAGCCCGTAAGCCATCACCAAGCCTTATTTCAGATCCCCCCCTTCTTTCTCCCTATAATAGAAGGGGGGACTCCAAAGACAAGATGATCCAATTTTTCATACTCTAGCCTTATTCCACTTTCATTATGTATGAGTAATTCTTGTAGGGAAATATGGTGATAGAATAGGCAACAAAAACACATTTTTACTGCCATATTCCCCATTAAAATAGTGGATCACGTCAACAACTATATAATGGAAAGGATGGTTTTGAGGATATACCTAGTCTTGGAGCAAGTATAGTGACATCTCCTCATTGTTGTAGTTGTGCAACAATCCTAGCTACTCTGAAACTCGTCTGCAACAACTCCTGGTCTCCACCACGGATAGCAGACATGGAAGTTGTCTACAATGACTCCTCCATAGACTACAGGCTGACGTTACACTCCTAGTGATGAGCAAAGACCACTTTGCCTCTATGGAAGTCCACATGGACCACATGGAGCTATTTCCATCCTACTAGAATGGACATGAAGGAGTTGTCCCTCCTATTGGTGTACTAGTCACTAACTTTCTCTCTCACAATTGTTATCCCTTGTTATCCCTCCCTTTATCAGGTAGGACTTGCTCGGGTTCTCTCGATTACCACAACCAAAGAAGACAAACAATTATTAGAGACAATTGATGTGTCTGAAAAGCCCTCAATACCCCTTTATTTATAGGAGGGGTTAGGGTCTAGATTCTCAGTCTATGTGGGAATGGAAGGGACCAGAAGATCATGATTTTTCACAACCTACAAGTGCCAAACTGATCGATTGGCAACCAAATAGTCGGTTCACATGTGAGACGATTCGGTCTCTAAATGAACTGATCATTTTTCCATGTTTCCCAATCACATATGAATTAGCAAATTGGAATCCAATCAATATAACATGATGTCAATACTAATCCTTGATGTAGTCAAATTTCTTCAAAAACTAGGTGTCTGGTCCTACGAGGCATTGTCTCACGAACCCAACCGATCGGTTCACTAAGTGAAGCGGTTGGTTCATCTCCCAGTTCATGCATAACTCAACCAGTTCAATATCCAATAAACATGACACTCCAACTGGTTGTTTCATCATATGAGCGGATTGGTTAGGAGTCCAGTCAGTTGATTTGTTGCTTGAATTGAATACCTAAACACTTTAGTAATCAATCCAATTATCATTCAAGATCAAAACTCTTCTTCTAGGTCAATTCCTATGTGTGTGACCCTATAGGTCCCATATTACATTGGCAGTGAATGTCCATAAATAGATTTGACATCACAAGCAATGAGTGGTGCCTAGTCGCACATCAATGATACTTAAGTAAATGGACATTTGGAGAACAACTTCAACCTACAATCTATTTTTTGTTTTATAGTGTTTGTATAATTCCTTTGTAACTGATATTCAGATTGAATTCGAGGCATGGAGTAGTCATCCTCTTCAACATTCATCTTGTTCCTTGAACCACAACAAACTGTCTGAGATATATGTAAGCTCAATATGACATATTGACTCACATGTGCATGGCCATGCATTTCTCAGTCCATCTTATCAAGAGGACTAGGATATCATACCCCCATAGGAGGGACAAATCCCATTTACATCACTCACATCCAGTCCCCATGAGTCACAATCACCCAATCATCACTTTATGGCAACCCTTATTCAAGATTACATTTGATGATGTCAGAGCATACCAAACGACATGTGATCAATGTAGTGACTTCAGGTCTAAGAACCACAATCACCACCAACACTATGAGAGCTGACTATGACTACCATGGTAATGGTTTCCATGTGTCACTCTCATGGTGCATCTGTCTGATACACTGTTCTCTAACATGTATATATGTGCTTGATTTGATATCACATATCACGACAGATGAGATTCTATCATCAACCAACACACATTCTAGTCTTATGTATTACTGTTGTCTACAACGCTTCCACAATAATAACCGACTAGGGACATAACAAGAATGTATATTCTTTACATTTGTACGATCTCATTGTTTAGGTCCTCAACCTGAAGACATATGTCATTGAGTAATATCATCCTTTATACATTTATCATGTTACCTCATCATCTCATAACTGAATAAAATAAAATAAATTGGAAGCTTGCCTATTTATTATTAAAATCATTTACAAGATGTGCCATTATGATCATCATATGATTGGTTCTCTAGGCATACATACCAACATACTCCCACTTGCACTTAGAGCCAATCACCCACAAATCTTATTTCGAGTGGCCTAACATGACCATCATGCTTCTATTACGAAAGTGCCTTTGTCAAGGGGTCAACAATATTACTCTCAGTCATTTCACAGTAAATGTTTACATCTCCTTGTTGTATGATCTCTCATATGAGATAGAACCACCTATGTATATGCTTGAACGTGATGTGATTTGGGTTCCTTAACTTGTGCAATAGATCCATTGTTGTTACAATATAGATCAATTGTGTCTCTGATTCTTAGAACAACCCCAAGTTCATAGATGAACTTCTTGATCTGTATATATTCCTTTGCTACATTCGATACAACAATATGCTCAACCTCTATTGTAGAATAGGCAACCGTCTCTTTCTTGGAACTCTTCTAACTCATAGCTCTCTTTTTTAGGCAAAATATGAATCCTGATTGTGATCTGTAATCATCTTTACCAGTTTGAAAGCTTGCATCAGTGTAACCTTTTTAGCACCAACTCTTCCTCTCTACTGTATACCAAGAACTTATCCTTAGTCCTCAAGTACTTGAGGATGTTCTTTATGTCTATCAAATGAGCATCACCTAGATCTGACTGATATCTACTCGTCATGCTCAAAGCATATGAGAAATTGGGACGGGTACACAACATTGCATACATGATTGACCCAATTGTTGATGCATATGGAATCAAACTCACATGTTCCTTTTCTTTATATGAAGAATTGGGACATCGAGCTTTAGAGATGGTAACCCCATGTCACATGGGCAAGTTTCTGCTGTTTGAGCTCACCATGCTGAACCACTTCAATACTTTGTCAATGTATGTGCTTTGGCTTAGTCCAAGAAGCCTTCTAGACCTATCTCTATAGATTTTTATTCCCAAGATGTAGGATGTTTCTCCCAAGTCTTTCATAGAGAATGTTCTTCCCAACTAGTTATTTACCATCTGTAAAGAAGTAATGTCTTTCCCCATTAACAATATGTCATCTACACACAATATGAGGAATGTCACTTTGCTCCCACTAAACTTCTTGTACACACAAGGTTCATCTTCATTTTGAATAAAGCCAAACTATTTGACCGGCTCATCAAAATGAAGATTCCAGCTCTGAGATGCTTGCTTCAATCCATAGATTGACCTTTATATCTTACAGACTAAATTTGTATCCTTTGGATTTGTAAAACCCTTAGGTTATGTCATGTACATATCCTCAAGAAGATTATCATTAAGGATTGCATTTTTAGCATCCATATTGCAAATCTTATAGTCGTGATAAGATGAAATGGAAAGCATGATCCTGATGGACTTAACCATGGCCACTGGTGAAAAAGGTTTTGTCATAGTCAACACCTTGAACTTGTCTGAAACTCTTTGTAACCAATCTGCCCTTATAGATTTGTACTTTACCATCCATGTCAGTCTTATTCTTGAATACCCACTTGCATCCTATGAGTTTTAGCCCTTAAGGTGGATCCACCAAGGTCCATACCTTGTTGGTATACATGGATTCCATCTTAGATATCATGGCCTCAAGCCATTTCTCCAAATCAAGACCCTTAGTAGCTTCTAGATGGGTCATTGGCTCATCATGTCTGACCAACTCACCGCCTTCTTGGGTGACAAGATAACCAAATCTTTCAGGCTCAAGGAGTGTCCTACTAGATCTACAAGGTTCTTGTGTTACTCGAGGAATTTGAAATTCCACAACGACTTTTGATTCTCCTTGTTCCTCTTGTACATATATTGGTTCAATGTTTTCTTATTGATCTTGAAAATCTACAAGTTCTACTTTCCTCCCACTATTTCCTTTGGAAATAAATCTGTTTTCCAGGAATACAACATCTCTTGCAACAAGCACTTTGTTGTCAGTTGGGTTATACAAGTAGTATCCCTTGGTTTCCTTGGTATATCCAAAAAAATTACATTTATCAAATCGAAGGCCAAGCTTTTCAGTAAAAATTTTCTTGACAAATGCTTCACACCCCCAAATCCTCATAAAAGACATTTGGAATGCTTCCCAGTCAATATCTCATACGGTGTCTTTTGAACCAATTTATATGGTACATAGTTTAGTGTAAACTCTATGGTTTCTAGAGCATAACCCCAAAAGGAAGTTGGAAGATAGACAAAACTCATCATTGATCGTACCATATCCAGTAATGTGTGATTCATTCTTTCTGATACACCATTATGTTGTGGTGTTCCAGGTGGAGTCCATTGAGATATGATCCCATGGGCTAGCAGAAGGTCCTCAAACTCTTGGCTTAAGTATTCTCCAGCTCGATCAGAAGAAAGTGCCTTCGTACTTTTGCCAAGTTGGTTCTGTACTTCATTCATAAACTCATTGAACCTATCAAGAGTTTCTGACTTATGTTTCATTAGGTAAATAGAACCATACCTACTGTAGTCATCGGTGAAAGTAATGAAGTATTGATACCCACCTCTAGCATTTGTTCTAAAAGGGCCACAAATATCAGTATTTATGAGTCCTAATAGATCACTAGCCCTCTCATAGTTTCCAATTAAGGGAGTCTTCATCATCTTGCCAAACAAACAAGACTCACATGCCTCTATTGATTCGAAATCAAAAGAGTCTAGATAACCATCCTTATGGAGTCTAGATATGTGTTTTTCATTTATGTGCCCTAGACAACAATGCCAAAGGTATGTTTGGTTTGAGTTATCAAGTTTTTGTCTTTTGGTATTTATGTTATATACATTTGTCTCTATATCTATCAAGTATAGACCATAAGACATAGGGGCACTTCCATAAAAGATCTCACATTTACTAATAGAACATCAACCATTCTTTGTAAGAAATTTGAATATATTTTTGTCCAAAAAAGATACAGATATGATGTTCCTATTGATGGCAGGTACATAATAGCAGTTCCCCAACTCTATTACAAGCTCACTAGGTAGAGATAACTCATAGGTTCCAACTGCATTGGCAACAACTCTTGCTCTAGTATCAACACGTAGTTCAACCTCACCTTTCACTAAAGGTCTACTTCTTTTCAGATCCTTTACATTTGAGAAAATGTGTGATCCACATATGGTATCTAGTACCCATGATGAATAAGTTTTGAAGTTAATATCAATTATGTATATATTTGGAGTAGAGATCTCTATCCCTTGCTTAATCTATCTAGGTTTCCTTATCCTTTTCCTTATTTTGAGTGCTAAAGACTTGGACTTTATCTTAGCCTCAGAACACTTCTTGGCATTGCCTTTCTCCTTGGACTCTATCCCATTGATCTCCATCACAGGTTTGTCCTTTTTCATTTGTACTTTGACATATACCAACATATCAAGAAACCCAGACAACAGTCTAGACATGTTACTCAAGCTGTAATACTTGATAAAATGGCTATATGATTTAGGTAATGATTGGAAAATCATTTTCGTTACCAACTGTTGGCCTAAAGGAAACCCCAGTCTTTCTAGATTTTCCATATACCCAATCATATCGAGCACATGGGACTCTACTGGGTCTCCCTCTATTAGTTTGCACTCAAATAGAACCTTAAAGACATTATAACTTTCATACTACTCATGCAACTCATCGTCCATATTGCTCAACATAAGGTTTTTAATGTCCACGCATCATTGGCATGCTCCAAGTAAGCATCCATTTTAGTCTTAGGCGCACATGGAGTGGATTTCACTAGTACTGGATTGAGTTTGGATGGCTACTTCTGAAATGCGGCAGTCTGTATATAGGGTCGTACAGCTTTTGGTATTTCACAGTGTAGGAGCAGAGACCTACATCCAGTTCAGCATGTAGAGTTGCATGGGAAAACTGTGACCAGGAGCCGTGATCGGGCGCAAAGCTGACAATTGTGAAGTCTGCCGATCCTCGCGTCATTTGCAATTACCATTTCAGTCTAAATTATCTATACAACGGTACAGAAGAAATACACAGCCATAGCCGTTGTGATTAATCTGATATGTGAATCTTGTATCATTTACCAGCAGTTTAGATTACGCCAGCCAAACTAGGCCCTGGTGTTTCAAGAACACGAAGAATAATACTCAAGGTCCTGAAGTATTTTTAGAAGTAAATCTCATTTAGTTCGTCCTATTGCAATGATTGATTGTTTTCAATTTGATTCTACAAGAGAAAAATTTGCATTTGTTAAAAACCCTTTTTCATTTGATTTGATAAAATTTGACAGTATTTAATTAGGCCTTTAATTGATTATCACTCCCACTATTTTGTTCAAATTGATAGTCATGACTACCAAATTTAGATGATTGCAGTGTACATTCTTCTAGTGAGCCAAGATCTATATTTCATCAAATCATGAGTCAGTTTTGGCTGATTTCCCACAACTTGACTATTTAGGTAGGCAACTTTTTTCAATTGTATCTATATGCAACTCTTGGATAGATGGCCTACACAACTCTTTGTCACAATCCTTCTCTATGCTTCTAGGTACTTAATTTCATTAAGGTCACCTGGTTAAGCCTGAACCAAAGGCTAACACAATAGAATATGTACCCTATTGTGGTAGATCCATATATATACCATCAAACTTCCATGAGATAGATAATTCACCACACTTTGATGTAACCTACGCTTGGTCAATCAAGTTTTTCATGGGATATGCTTATCGAAAGAATCCTAAGCTTAATATTATATTGGGGGATTTGTATTTATAAATACATATATTTTTATCCAATCACCACATATATAGTATGTATCATATACATGCTACATCCCATAATGAAAATATACAATAAGCAAAAAATGAAGATTATAGTTATCCTAATGTAATTCCTTAGAGCCACAAAGAATTACCACAACCTAGGGCCTACATCACATGTAGAAACCTATTGTTGATGAAGATCCATGTTTTGTCACTTCGGGTTGATTGGTTCAATCCTTGAATTGATCGTCTCACCTCCTGGATGGTCAATTGGTCATGTTACTGGTCATTTGGTCTACGGTCCACCATCTATTGGATCCTCCAGCCAATCATTCAGGTCCACCAGTCGATCGGTTTGGCTCGTCCTTCTTGGTCCTCCTTGGTACTCCAATCAATTGGCTCACCTTCGAGACAGTCAGTTAGCATGGTCTGAGTGTCCTTCTTCTTCATCGTAACAAGAAAGTAAACTATCCTACTATTACATGATTATAAATAAATCTCGAGTTACATTCGAGGGGAGAAAAAGTAGGAGAGAATAATACTTTTACATTTGGAAGATAAGATAGAGGCTCAGTATGCAAACTGAGATAAAATAGGAATAACCAACCACACAACCATGCATAGATTATAAGGGTTGGCCATAAACACGCTACACATCCACCACCGAAACTCACTTTTAGGATGACACGTGTAAATTGCATATATATATATATGTAAGTTTAGGATTATACATCTTATTTGATTGGACATATGTATCGCGTTGTATGTAATAAATAAATGATAAAACCAAAATCCGATCATATTGATTATCCCAAAATATAGTAGATTCACATTAGCTCTAAAACCACTGTAGGGAAATATGGCAACAATATAGGCAGCGGAAACAAAATTTTACTACCATATTCCCCATTAAACCAACAGATCACGTCAACAACTATAGAATGGAAAGTATGGTTTTGAGGATAGACCTAGTCTTGGAGCAAGTCCAGCTACATCTCCTCATTTTTGTAGTCATGCAACACTCCTAGTTACATTGGGACTTGTCTGCAGCAGCTCCTGGTCTCCACCACAGACAACAGACACAAACATTGTCTACAACGGCTCCTCCATGGGTTGCTGACTGATGTTACTCTCCTAGAAATGGGCAAAGGCCACCTTGCCTCTATGGTAGTCTACACATACTACCTAAAACTCCTTTCATCCTACTAGAATGGACAAGAAGGAGTTGTCTCTCCCGTTGGTATACTAGTCACTAACTTTCTCTCCCACAATTGTTCTCCCTTGCTATCCCTTCCTTTATCAGGCACAAATTGCTCAAGTTCTCTCGGCTACCACAACCAGAGAAGACAAACAATTGTCAGAGGAAATCGATGTGCCTAAGAAGCCCCCAATACCCCTCTATTTATAGGAGGGGTTAGGGTCTGGTTCCCAGTCTATCTAGGAGTGGAAGGGACTGGAAGATCATGAATTTTGCAACCTACAAACACTGAACCAATTGGTTGGCAACCAAATCGGTCGGTTCACATGTGAATTGATTGGTTCTCTCAATGAACTGGTCATTTCACCATCTTTCCCAATCTCATATGAATTAGCATATTCAAATCCAATTAATGCATAACATGGCATCAACACTATTCCTTGATGCAATTGAATTTCTCCATGAACTGGGTGTCTTTTCACAGTGAGCCAGTCGTCTCACGACCCCAACCGATCAGTTGGTGAGCCAAGCCGATTGGTTCACTAAGTGAACCACTCAGTTCACTCCCCAATTCAGGCAGAACTCACCCAATTCAATATCCAACAAGGATGACACTCCAACCGGTCATTTCATCATATGAGTCGATCGGTTGAGAGTCCACTGAGTTGATTTGTTACTTGAATTGAATACCTAAAACACTTTAGTAATCAATCCAATTATCATTCAAGATCAAAACTCCTCTTCTAGGTCAGTTCCTATGTGTGTGACCCTATAGGTCCCATAATACATTGGCAGTGAATATCCATAACCAGTTATGACATCACAAGCAACGAGTGGTGCCTAGTCGCACATCATTGCTACCCAAGTAAATCAAAAATTGAAGAAAATCTTCAACCTAAAATCTGTGTATGGTGTTACAATTTTTGTATAGTTCCTTTGTCACTGAAATCCAGATTCATTTTGAGGCATGGAGTAGTCATCCTATTAAACATTCAATATTGTTCCTTGAACTAGAGAAGACTATTTGAGATATATGTAAGCTCAATATCACATATTGACTCACATGTGCATGGCCATGCATTTCTCAGACTCGCTTATCAAGAGGCCTAGGATACCATACTCCCATCAGAGGGACAAATCCCATCTACATCACTCACAGTCAGTCCCCATGTGTCACAGTCACCCTACCATCTTTGTTATGGCAACCCTTATTCAGGATTACATTTGATGATGTCAAAGCATACCAAACGACACGTTATGAGTGTAGTGATTTTAGGTCTAAGAACCACAATCACCGCCAACACTGAGAGATGATTATTACTACCATGGTAATGGTTTCCATGTGTTTCCCTCATAGTGGGTCTGTTTGATACATTGTTCTCTAACATGTATCTATGTGCTTGGTTTGATATCACATATCATGAATGACGAGATTTTGTCATCAACCAACACACATTGTATTCTTATACATTATTGTTGTCTACAAAGCTTCCATAATAATAATTGACTAGGGACATAACAAGAATGTATACTCTTGACATTCGTATGATCTCATTGTTCAGATCCTCAACCCAAAGACATATTTCATCGAGTAATCATCCTTTAGACATTTATCATGTTACTTCATTATCTCATAACTGAATAAAATAGAATAAACTGGAAGCTTGTCTTTATTTATTAATCAAATCATTTACAATATGTGCCATTACAATTATTATATGATTACCTCTCTGGACATACATACCAACAGTTCCCTCCTTGTCGGGACATGGGGAGTATCCCCATGATCTCCATGATTTATCTTGCAATGTAAACCCCTTTTGGGATATGAAGTATGTGTTTTATCCATTTAATAACATGGAATGTGTATTGATCAATCATGCTCCATGATAGTTATGATCCATGACATATAGCCTTGGACTTATAGACCAGAACATCATATATAATTCACTTGGTCCTCGATGAGACCAATTCTGAGAATACAGTGGATGATTGAACAAGGATCATAAGACCAATACATAACATTGATGACCACAAGTTTGTGGAAGATTATAATCCATGATTTTTTTTATGATCATGCTAATTATTGTGCATTTTCTAAGATACAAGTAATTACTGATATTTTTAGGATTATTTACCTTATTGGTCAATCGTCTGCTTATATGGCAGTCGGTGGTTCATCCAACTGGCACGGTCCTTCTCCGTTGACTTGGGGTGAGACAACTGATTCTTTGTTGGGCTGTCTGATTTTAGTGGGACCGAGCTTCCTCTCCCTCTCTCCCTCATGCCCTCACTTTTGGTGTGTGATTGGACACCAAGTCCCTTGTAGGGATGTATTTGAGCTGCCGCCACATCTGGGGCTCTGGCGTGTAACTACGACCATCTAGGTTGTCATTGCATAGTGTTCTTCCACCAACAGCTCTGCATGGATCACTTTTCCTCTTCTGACCTCTTTGGGTAGACGTTAGAGCTCCTCATTGTAGCTCGGATCTTTCTGCCGTTGATTAGGTTCAAGTGATGAATCGGCCAGCTGCAAGGTTCCTCACGTAAGGGTCATGTCTCCATGATCTTTAAACAATGCTTCTTCAAGCCTTTGGCCCGATATCTTCCTCCGCTACTCTCACTTTCTTAGATCCAGTTGTGTTGTGCGGATCCCAGGTTCTTCATGGATTTATCGAGGCATAGCTTACCGCTGATCAGACCCTTGATTGGAGCCACCTTCACATACTCTTCTTCTCTATAGATCTTCATGATTCCATGACACATGATCTGCACCGTAGGTCCTCCTATGATCTCCCTCTTCTTCTAACTTGTTCTTCTATCGTATGTAACTAACAATGGTGATATCATTCCCATATTCATCCTCTTTGCACCACCTTCTTCACACAGTTGATAAGTAGTAAGATGGGAAAATGGATCTATCATGTATCTACTCCACCGCATTCAAATAGGGTCAGTCTGTAGATTTTGACAAGGCTACTATAGTTGGCTACTTCATTTCCCTTACCAAACCATAAACACGACATGAGGATATGTCAGAACATGGCACCTTGTTCACCTCAACTGTTGCGAAGAAGATTGCCTCCCCTTCCATCCGATTATATCCAAGGGTCCTGAGAACTTCTTGTCAAAACCTGATCTGTGGCCACTAAAACATGGCCTCATTGCTGATGTACGTGAGCAAACTGCATGACTTACTGATGTCACGACCCAGTTTAATAAAGTGAGAACTATATACATCAACCATAAATCTAATCATTAATTCATCAATATACAAACACATATATCTATTAAAAAGAACCTCATATGAACATGGAACTTCAAGCATAGACCCATAATATCCAAAAGTACTTTCATGCCAATTTTTAGGTGAAAACTCCAATGATTGTCTCTTCATTTAATTTCTCCAAAGCGGCACACAATTGAGGATATTAAACCCAAAATCAACATCAATTAACATTAAAACTTTATCAAAACACTTTGAACTCTTAATATAATCCATACACGTGAATTAATTTATGTCCTTAGATATCTAGGGACTCTAAAAGTTTAGTCCATCACAACCTACACAACTTAAAAGAAATTTTGTCCTCAAAATTAAAACAAAATCCAGTCCATCACAAATCACCTCAGGACCACCCACAACAGAGATCCCTCACGGGTGATTAGGAACAATGTGTAGGATAAGAGGATGATTAGTAAACATTGGCTAATTATAAAATGTGAATTTTCAAAAGAGTAAATAATAAAACAAATATTTGAAAGTATCTATAGAAGAGAAGATATACTACATCGATTTAGCAAAGAAAATTACTATTTTAACACCTACATGCTAATTTGACATGTGGTGTTAGAGGAAGGATCCTCTGATCATGAAAAATGAATAAATAAAAATACTAAGGTAGTATGATCCTCTGGCTTCAGGATGTTCCAAAAGTGTATGTGAATACAATGGATGTGGGAATGTATTAATAGGTGGATATTAGGATCCATGGTCATGGATAAAGCCTTTGGGTAGTGAACAACATATACCACAATATGCCATGTCTCTGGGGTGGGCATATTGTGGGGATCTGCCACATAGCATGTGTTAGATGGCTTGGATAATCGAGTGACCCAGGTGAATAACATCTAGTTTCTTGTTTTTCTAGTAATATCAGGAATGTTCAAGATAATATCGAAGGAAATTGTCAAGAAAGATAACTCATGATTATCTCTTGGATTTATCAAGAAAAATAATTGAATATCTCTGTAAAAATAAGAATATTTTTTTGGATAATTCAATTGGGCAATTTAAGAAAAAGAGCTTGTAGAAAGAAGAGTTGATGAACACATTTCACTTTTGGTCTAAATTGAAAGCTTCTTTCAGAAAACCCTGAACATGATGGAAATGTGTGAAAATATGTGGATTAAATATGTAAAAAAATTGGAAAATGTAGAAAAAATGATAAATGTGTTAAATGGTGGAATAGAGAATGAACTCAATAATTAGTTAAATAATTAGCATTAGTCGTGAATTTTTACTGAGAGAGAAAAATGGAGTGTCAACAGTTTGCCCCTATCAAGGCAAGGTTTGAGATATGATTAACAACTGCATGCTTAAGCCAATTTGACCGCATTTTTGTCACAAAAGGGCAAAACGGTTTGACTCATCAAAGATGGTTTGACAAACCGTGCAGAAGGGTTTGAGAGCATAGATGATGTCTTTTTATTCTAATGACGAATTAATGAAATATCCATTAATAAAAAAGATAAGATGGGGTATGAAAGATTTCTCCAGATGAATAGTAGACTTTGTTTTAGGTAGTTACCTATATCTGACCAATCATTTATTCCTTTGGAATTCTGATGAGCCATTGGAAGTTTATTAGCCGAAAAAGTGTCTCTCATCATTATTTCTAGTTCTTAAAGTAGTACATGTCATATTCTCTCACTAAATCATGTCTTCATGAGAAGAGGTGAATGTGAAAAGTGGATATGATTGGTGATTTGTCAAAAGTAATTAAGATCAAGAGTCGATGAACATGAAAAATAGCTTCATCTTCTCTATTGTAAAAATATCATTGAGAAAGAGTAATCATCCAGGCACACTTGGATGAACATGCACCATAGTGGTAATCAAGGAGGAGTTGAGGTATGACCTGGAAACTTCGATCTATGTTATTTTGTTTGCATTTTTTTTCAAGCTTGAATTGGGATTTCACCATCTAGCAATTGTTTTGAATTTGTATCCTACCTTATTACTTTATGGTCTTGGATTATCAAATGTGTACTGAGGGCCCATTGAAATGATATGAGGATATTATTTGATAGTTTAGTTGTTGAGGAGGTAGATCTACTTGAGGGTATTGGTTTGGTAGCATTTTCTGATATGGAATATTTGATAGGCACTATCTCCTACCTCTGGTTGAGCACTTTTTCTTTGAGGTTGGCACATTCCATTTTTCTTTTAGTGGATTATCCATAACACCTAGCAAGTTTGTCCAAATCATTAGGTTGGGGTTTGGTGGGGGTCCCTATACCTATTCTCTGCCTCCCTCACCTAAAGGAGTGGGGGAATCACTGTATGGTTGGGAACTTAGGGGTGAACTAGGATATCGATGACCTTTAGATATCAGGTCAAGTTTAATTGGTCGATGGCCACCTTATTTTGGGAGGGTGAATAAAGAGGTTCTGGCGATCCTTTTTATGCATCAGTGTGGGTAAGTGTGTTCTTGTTCATCTTGATCACAAGTTTCTTATTTACAATACAAGGGGAACATTAGAGACACTGGTTGGTTCTCCTTCTAGATTTAAAGGTGGCCTATTGGGGTGGAGGTGTGTATGCCCACCTATTGACAAACCTGAGGAGATGTCTTGTGGGTGATCTCAATGGGGAGATGGTAGGGATAAGAAGGGTTGTAGTGGCTTCATAGGCTTGATTGTGACAAGTTGTTACCTATTGCTTTATATCTTTTCTTTGAAACATCTACAATAGATAATTTTGTTGATCTTTCCTTTGGAGCTGTGTGAATATGAGAACTTTCGGCTTCACAGACCTATCACTCTGAGCGGTTCATAGGGTTATGTGCATGCATGTCACTCTATTTACAGTCATTAGGTCGGGTGTACTAGTAGAGTTCAGTACGAGCATTGGAAAGGTGAACTGGAGATGATGACTATAGCCGAGGTATGCATAGTACTTTAACATTGTATAATTTTGTGTGTATGTATTTTATCTGACTCTAATTCATTGTTGTTCCTAGGTCTGATTTATGATCTTCTCTAGGTTCTAGTGTGGTGGGGGTACATCCTATGATGCCTACTTGGTGGCATTGTCCTTTGATTCTCTTGGGATCCAGTTCAAGTCACCCTATGGGAAAATTTTGTACATGGGTGGGCGTGCTTTTCGTTATTGGGTTGGTGGATAGCATATTCCCTTTGACCCTTTGTATGAATTGGTTCCTGCTTGTCTCAAAATCTATCACTAGTCTTGTAGGCAAATGTATAGTCAGGTGAATCATGATGAGCACATGGAGTGGTACTATGTTTATGGACAACCATTACTTCTTTCTAGAGAGGCATATGATTATCTTCAACATTCACTAGTGGTAGGTATTTTGATTATATTTCTATATTCATTGGCTTGCACCTTCTTTACATGCACCTTTTGTAGGTGATTAATTATGATTTTTTTGAGGATCATGATGATTACGTGTATGAGTTGTTATAGGGAAATATGATGATAGAGATGACAACAGAAATAAAAATTTCTTTCCATATTTCCCATGAACAATTGGATTGTGTCAATAACTATGACTGGAAAGGAGGGTTTGCAAGGTATATACCTAGTCCTGGAGAAAGTCTAGCGACAATTGTCAGAGATTTGTGCTTCTTCTTCAAGTAACACATAGACAGTCATTAGAGGTTGCCTCCTGGTATAGCACCATAGATGGTAGTTACCACACTAGCGTGGTGGTAAAGGCCTCTATGCCTCTATTTAGTTCAAGTAGACCACTAATAACTCATTTTGTTCTACTAGACATGACGGGAAGGAGTTGCCCCTTGTGTTGTTAATGTGCTAGCATTGACTTTCTCTCCTTTGGATATATCTCCCTTTTTTGGAAAGATGCCTCTGGGTCTCACATTACCACAATGCTGAGATTGGGAGATTTGTCATACAAGTGTGTTGAGATCCTTGGACACCCCTTCCCTTTATATAGGAGTATATGGGTCAGGCTTTCCATAAACTTGGGGATACAAGGAGATGAAATTCATGAATTTTTAGTTGCTAGGAATTACGAGTCAGTCAGATCACGTACCAATCGGTCAACTCAAACATCTAATGAGTTGATTGGAATGATTTCCTATTCCCAAACATATTGACTTTTAATGCACCAATCAATGCACGTCATGACGACATCATCAATCTTTTATCCAGTCGAACTGATCATCTAGTTAGTCAACTAAACTTTTGATTCAATTGACTTGACACTTAAGTTGTCGACTCAACACTTGAGTCATTCAACTCACATTTCCAATCAACCAATTTTCAGCCAAATATTATTTAAATTGATTACTAAACACTTTAGTAATCAAATCAAACCTTATTTATGAGTAATTCCAATTCTAGGGACATCCTATGTGTGCGACCCTATAGGTCCCAAATTACGTTGATAATGAATGTCCATAACAAGATTATGCCATCACAAACAATGAATAGTTTCTAGCAACACATCACTTCTAGCCAAGAAATTGGAAAGTTGGAGAACAACTTCAATCCACAATATGTGATCAATGTTATAGTGGTCATATAGTTCCTTCGTCTCTAATATCCAAATTGAACTCGAGGCATGGAATCATCATCCTATCAATATTCAATCCATGTTCCTTGAACTAGAGAAGACGACTTGACATGCATGTGAGCTCACATATCACATAACGATTACATGAGTATGGCCATATGTTTCTCAGTCTCTACTTTCACATGAGTGGGGGTCACCATTCTTCTAGGTCTTCTTCCATTAATCATTGACCTTTGACCAAACGTTTGTCAAGATGGTTGAAGAAGGAGAAGCTGAAGAAGTAGCAGTCATTTAGCACTTCTATCACATTCTATGCGTTTTCCTTTCCTACAAAAAATCATGTATTAGCCATGTTTGTATTTGTCAGACTCTTTTTAATTTTTCTCAAATAAATTTTTGATTTGGGAATAGATAAATTGTGAGTTTTTTTATCTTTGATTTGGAATCAGACTTCAAGGGTTTGGTCTTTAGACATCACCAGTAGACCTAAAGGTTTACCATGATCCGTGTGTCAACCAAGGGTTACAGATTACAATAATCCACTGATCTCTGGGATAGAGAGTCCTGTTGCCTCAGAATGTGTCTCCACATTGATTTTTGATGTTAATGTCTATGGCAGATTCATCATTTCAATGGGAAAAATGATGATACTCTTATTATTTCTGAAAGGCAAATCTATCTTGTTCCGAGCCTATAAATACAGTTACATGCTTTCATTTTTTTTCATAGTTAACGTTTATGTCCCACTTCTATGACATTCTCATTAGTCTCTAAGACTGAGAGGTCAAACTTGTGAGCTTTGGAATGACCCTTTATCTTTGTTATCTACATTATGTCCCTATTGAGAGAGAGAGTTGATATTCGAGTGATCTCCTTCATGGATCCTATAGTCACTCTTTAAGTTGTAGGGATGTCTATCTGACTCCTACCTTTTAAGGAATCTCCAAAATTATCCAAAATCCCTTCCATGACCACTAGGATGTCGTATCAAGGAGTTTAAATTGGGTTTGTTGAGTAGGGAAGTCTCCTAGGGTTGAAAATCTTAGGCTTCTCGAATGTTGAATGATAATGGTGGATTTTTTCATATGGACCCCTTGTGGGAGTCATTCAAGAGAGAAGCATGACATTGTGATGACTTTCCTGACATGCCCCATTTGTGACCATATAACTTGATCATCCTAGTGGACCTAAACTTCAGAGAGACTTTCAGACGGGTGACAAGTGTTGCTTCTAGAGTTTTGGACACCCTTTGATATCAGATGAATTGTACAAATGGTTAGATGGGGCCCAATTGATCAAGAAGATGAGGGGTCCCTCTAGAAAGTTTATCTTGGAGTGCACATTGGCCCTTCCAAATTAACAAATTGTTGAAACCCCCATTATAGCATGGTGAAGGATTGTTGTCGAAGCATATTTAAGTCAGTAAGCCCCTTCAACTGCATGGTGATCTGGCTTGATGGCTTGTAGGTATGAAATCCACTGACATGAGTCGAGGATGGATGGAGTTCTATCTTGATACCTTAGACTATGAAGTTTTCATACTTGTCTTTCAGTGGATAATCATCTTGTTATGTATTTAGAGATGGGTTGTATATACCTAGTGTCGGTGTTAAGGCTGGTTTAATTGTCACCAGTGTGTGTATTAGGTTGAATCATTTCCTCCTTTTTTCAAGAGGCGGTGATAGACTCCCGAAAGGTTCATGAGAAGGTGCCATAAATGTAACTAAACTAGAAGAAGCAGAATCATAATTCTTTTAATGTAGGATGGGACTTCTCTCCTAAAATCTAGACTGGATTGTATCCACACCTTCAGTGATAGAAACCTCTTACTCTTATGGGGAACAACAATGATACATGTTTTATTTCTTTACATATATGTTATTTTGTGTTACTTGTCATTGAAAACCAATATTTTGTAGTAAATTCATTTTGAAATAAATATCATTATTCATGAAATTCGACACTAGCTATGGGTACTCCCTCCATGATGTTTGAAAATGTATATTTGGACTTACATCTTTGAGGTACATACCGCTATGAGCTCATTTCTGACAAGTTAGCCAATTGGGATCAATATGGACCTCCTGCCTATGTGTTTGGGGCACTAGGGATAGCAACATAATTTCCTAACATATGTCAGGATCACCTCCTTTTTGTCCACTTCCTTTATTGAAGCTATCAGGTTGAAATAACATGCATTTTAAGCAATCACTTGTACCAATCTCCTGGTTATTGGTGTGTCTTCCCTCTGAACATTCATGGAACATTGTAGCATGAGGGGGGACCTTCATTATAGGGGAGGATATGGAATAGGATCTATGCTAAACCTGAGTACCCCACTGAGTTCTAAATTGATGCCATGTAGTGGGTGTATTAGCGACAACTCCCTACCCAGTTGAGACAAGGCTCCATGTGTTAAAATCACCCTGATAGGCTTTACTCCCGACATGATTTAGCATAAAAACCTACCAAAAGCATGTATCTGTCTATTTAAGGGTTTTGGGATCATTTCTGTTGAGGTTCCCAGTAGTTGTCAGTCTTTTCTCTGAAGCTTTTGATTGGAAATTGATGCTTAGAGGCTTAGCATGAGATCCTAAGGTTTTGTGGGAATGTATGGGGTTTTCCTAGTGAAGGTTTCTCACCTCATTACTCTCGGGTTAGTCTATGTAAAGTTTGGTCTTGTCCCTTTTCAAGAGATGAGGTGAGGATAGCCTCTAGGAGTTTCAACTTCTACTTTCTCCCTATGGTTCTTCCCCTTTTAGGATGACCCAAAAAATGTCAATATTATGGTATCTACCTAGGTATAGCTGTTAGGATGAGGATTTTGAGGATCTGATCTAACTTGCATGTGTGGACTCATAGTTTCTTCCATCCTCCTATGATGTTGATCATGTGGCTTCACCTTGCCATTTCTGGAATCATGAATCTTTTGTGTGTATTTTATATAGTTTGGCCTATTTTTAAGAAGTTATTTTTTGGTTGGAGAACCATTGGGTCCTTAGGATAATGTTCATGCTCCTTCTGTCCTAGGTTCTAGGTTCTACATTGACATGTTTTCTTTGGGTTGCATGGGGGACAAGGTCAGGTACTTAAGTATATTTTAGGTGTTTCTTAGAGGGGAGAGAGGTTTTAGCTCCCTTATAAGGCTCCTTTCTAGAGTCTCACTTTTTTTTGAAGCTTGATGATCATCAATATTAGTGCTTTATGAGGTTGGTATTTGTGTGATGAAGATGGGCATCTCCATCCATGTCCTTTAGGAACAAGCCACCCCAATCTAGATGTCGTACATGATGTAGGGTCCCTCCCATTTAGGGTTGAACTTGCCGCTTGAATTGGCATTCTGGATGACATACAACTCTAGGTCGCCCTTCTGGAAGTTGTGGGATTGAACCATCTTATTGAATTTTCGATCTGTTATGTCTTGGTAGCACTATGGATGATGTAGAGGATTGTCCACCATTCCTCAAGGGTGTTGAGGAAATAGATTTGATCTTAAAGCTATTATGCCTCCAAAATATCTGCTTCTAATAGTATGCATAGTAAATAGATTTTAACCTGGACTGGCAAGACCTCCTCCATTATGTATACTAGAGAATATGGTGTGGCTCTTGTAAAATTTCTGATAGATGTATGATAGGCCCATTGATCCATGAGAAGGTGTTCATGCTAGTTTTCATAAGAGCTAATTGTCATTTCTAGAATATTGATCGTGTTTTTATTGGTAGCTTCTATGACTCCATTCATGTGGTACCCATAAGGTGACATTCGATGATGTTTGCTCCCCAAATATCTAAGGTACTTTTTGATGGTCTTAGCAATAAAATTTGCATTATTGTCAAAACAATCACAATCCTGTAGAGGATTACAATGTTGTTCTTGAGGAACATGATTACTTGTTGAGTCAACACATTGGTGATGGACAATGCTTTTATCCATTTGGTGAAGCAGTTGATGATGACCAGAATGAAAAAATTCCCATTTGATGCCTTAGGATTGATTTTCTCGATCATGCTGATTACTCAAGATGATAATAGTGAAGTCATGGTCATGATGCACAGCTGAGTTGATGGCTAAATGAAGGTAGTCACAGTGGATTTGCCAATCAGGGTATTCTACAAACGTACTTATAATGATTTGTCTCTATGGTGTTCTAATAAATCCTAAGAGTTGTGTTTTCTTAGATAGCATAACCCCACTCATATGTGTACACATAAAGCTTGCATGGACCTCCTTCATGAGAGTTTCTGCTTTTGTCTTCTCAACACATCAAAGGAGCTTGAGTTTGATTGCATGGTCTGTGATATAGCAATTCTACCCCTAGGACATATTGTGTGGCTTGTTGTTTGAGTTCCAAATGCTCTCTCTGGGAGAGGCTTTTGAGGATGACTTGATTTGTTAATAACACCTTGATGTCATGGAACCAAGCCTTTTATTTGTTGTTAGATGTGTTCTCTATGACCATGCAATAGGCAAGTTGAGCAATGTTGTTACCTTGAAAGAGAAGGTATGGTCCCCTTGGATGTTGATCCTGGAAGCAAGAGTTTCTAGAGCGGCCACATATGCATTTTTCTCCCTTCTAATGAAGTGAAAAGATATGTGCTTAATGTTTTGATCCATATATTACATGTGTTCTTGATATAGAACCAGGTTCCAATGACGTGTTTTCTAGTTTTTCTGGTCAAGATAGGAGTTGTTGTAAACTGATGAGTGGTCTTCTCCTTGCTACCTAGAGAGCTAGATTCCTAAGATGTAATATTCCTATTCAGCCACATTCTTAGTGGTGTTGAACTCCAACCATCTTGCTACTAGTAGTTGTTCTCCCTTGGGGTTCTGAAGGACTATAACTATTCTTGACTTCTTTTTGATTGACAACTCCATCAAAGAAGATTGTCTACATGTATGGGACTAGAAGAAACACCACTCTTGGTGGACCTATCACCCCTATATGTTTGTTTAGGAACTCATATTCGTGTGCTGCTTCTTCTAGAATGCGATGTTTTCTACTTGAGGCCAGATTTTATGCTTTGACTGCCTTTATTGGTATATAGGTGGTATTAAACTCTGATATCATTACTTGTAATTTAGTGCATCTCTGACTTAGGTTGAGGTGATCAGATAAATAGTGGAGGGGATCATGCTTGGAAATTAGCTATAAAGGGTATGTCATCAGTTAGTGGCACACTTCCTCATTACATGGGTTAAGTCTAGGTAATATTTCTCAATTCTAGTGTAGTGGGGTTAGTATCATTAAAATTTCTTGAAAAGGTAGTATATTGAATTCTCACCCTTGGTTGATGCTTGACTGTAGACTCCTACAGTCGATTTTTCATAGATTGGTAGGCAAATGATGAGAGGATATCTTGGCATGTCCAATGTCAACACTAGGGGATCAGTGAGGTAGTCTTTAATCTTTTGGGGTGCCTTCTCACAATTCTCCTTCCATCTATATTGGAGTTATTCTTTAATAGTTTGAAAATGGTCCCATATATAGGCATGAGTTCGGTGATGTAGCGGCTGATGTATTGAAGATGACCGACTATGTATTTCCTTATCCATTCTATGGGAAGGAAAATCTCAAATAGCTTGTGTAGTCTTAGGGTTGACTTTGATTCCTCTTTAACTAGAAATGTATCTCAGTAAGCAACTATATGTAACCAAAAAGGTGCATTTTGGCTGGACGAAGGCATATGGAGAATCTTTCTAGTCATCTAAATAGATTTTCAAGATTGGCGGTGTGGTATTTTGGACCTTTAGATTTGGAAATCATATCATCCATGTAAGCCTCACCACATTGTACATCATGTTGTGAAAGAGGGTGACAATTTCCCTTTCATATGTAGATCCAATATTCTAGAGACCAAGTGACATGACCCCATGAAAAAATACAATGTGACCTTTTGGACTTAGCCATCTATGTGTCGAAGAATTGGGAAAGGGGTTGACCTTTTAGACTTAGCCAAACAAGGTTGAGGTTAGACCTAAAAGATGTTTAGTATAAACTAATGAGCTAATGCATGCATAAATCACCCTAATGTAACTTAATGTTTTCACATTAGGCTTAGGCCAATAATGGACACATAAAATATGTCACATGATATAAATGAGATTTCATAATAATTTGTGCACAATAATTATATATAATTATTTTCGTTGTAATATAAAGTTAAGGGACATAATTGGATGAATAATGATGATGATGAAATAATATCATATAAATATAATGATAATAAGCCAAAAGTGTTATAAATCATAAAAGGAGATTCCAAAAGAGAAATCTAATGTGAAATCCGTGTTCCTCGGATCGTAATTAACTTGGGATTCAAGTTTCACATTATTTGCACTATAATAACTATCCTAATATTTAGGAAAGAAATTATGAGCTTTCCTTCAAAATATGAGATAGTGGCAATTAATCTTAGATTCGTAATCTACATATTAAAATAAGCCTTTTGTGAGAATTTTCAACTAATTTGGACAATCTCAAATGTTCTAATGTGTTTAGGAGAGACAAAGTGAAAATAAAGCCCACAATATTAAATAATATGATAAATAATCTCAAGATATGAAATTGATGGAAAAAACATATTTGATACGTTAGAGTTTGCTTAAGGGTGAAGTTTTACATTAATTGAGTAAATCTAGATGCCTTAAATACATTAGGAAAGAGAAAATATGGTTTTCTTGAAAAGAAATAAATAAAATAGCCAAAAGTCTCCAAATATGAAAAGTAGTGCCATTTTCAGATTCTACATGCCTTAATTGGCCTATGTGCAAAATTTCATACTAATCGGGTACTCTTTGGACCTTAAATTTGATTTGGGAAAGAAAATACAAAGTAAAAACCCTAATTTGGTAAATGTTGAGATTAATGTGGTCAGTTTACTAATGTTTTTGATTCTTTTCTTTATCACGCCCTTTCTTTCCTTTTTCCATGTGCTTTTATTGATCCAATGGCCCACTGTCTCACCGCATTTTCCACACAGTACCTGGACTCATCCAGTTGCCCCGATTTTCTCTCCTCTCCCAATGTTTCTCTTCTCACGTCGCACAATAATCACATTTTCCTCGCAGTGCTATCTCACTCCCATCCGCACCTTTCTCTATTTTTTCACTTCCTTTGTTTTCCTTACTTGATTCTGAGTTGATTGACCCCAAATTTTCTAGGGTTTCATATTTTATTCTTCCCTGGCGCATCTCGACTCCCTTTTCCTTCCTCTATTTCTAGGTTTTTGTCACCATCGTACTCTCTAAGTCATCCTATGTATATACTGCTACTGGAAAAATGTAGCTTGAAGCTTGAGGAACATGCACCACCAGTTTCCTTGGCCACTTCCCTCCAGGAACAACTCTCCCAACTCTGCCTTTGTTGTAGTGTCTCCCCGAGCTTAGTGGCAAGGTTGAGACCATCAAGGTCACCTCTAGACGTTCACCACCACTTAGTTGTTCCCTATAGACTCCTGGTGCCATCAATTTCACCTTATTCACAGTAAGAGGAGTTCCCCCTTTTTCCTCAATTTTTAGATTTGTGTGCAAGACCAAAATTTTCCCAGTCTACCATGGTGATTTCTTCTTCAACAAATTCCAATTCTGAGCCCTGAACTCACATGGACTAGTTTACATGATTGTCTCTTTTTTTTGGCCTCCAACACCTAATATTGTCGTTGGTCATGGTGGAGGATGCTCAGGTCAAACCCGACTTCATCTCTCTGCCCATCCTTGGGCTTCTTGAGATTAGCTCGGTGTTGTGAAGCCGATGATCATTTTTCCCAGGAGGTTTGTGCTTTGGTTTTGTGAGATTGGCTCTTGGATTCAATCTGCATTGGTAACAATCAGCTCTGGTTCATCGCATATAGAGAAGACGATCTCTTGTTATTTCACGCTTCTAGCCTTCCTTCTCTTTCCCTTTTCATTTATCCACTAGGGACCAAACAATCATTTTGCACCTTTGCTTGTTTCTTATTGTGCGTATTTGAGTGTAGGCTCGGCACAAGTGATGAACCCTCAGTGGGCCATCTTGGCTGTGTTATTAAATGAATAATGTCATTGACGTGGCTTTTTCTGAGCTTCTGATTGGTTGAGTTTCCCAAAAATCATAACTTTTATTTTGTAACTCAAAAAATAAATAAAAATATGTTATGAAATCAGTGTTTTATTCTCTATCCAATTGTATCAGCTTTGTCACCTAATTCTAAACTAAATAAATAGGAATTTTTTATGGATTTATCTAATTGGTTGATTTTTCTAAAAATCATAACTAATAATCTACAAGTCAGAAAAATAAAATAAAATATGTTATGAACTCATAAAAAAATAAACTACAATATGAAGGGATTTTGATAACCTAATTCACATATAACAAAAAAAGGTGATTTTTAGGGTTTGATAAATTAATGTGAAATTGACTCTAAATCTACATACATGCTTAATAGGTTCTTTGGAAGCCTAGTCTTGGACCTAGTTTGGACTTTGGACTGTATAGACTCTGAAGAGAGGTAGGTTTGCATCCCCTATTTTTCTTTTGAGAAATTAACCTATGTTCGTCTTCCTCTTGGTCCTATGGATATTAACCTACACAATATCTTGTTCTTTTGAAAATTATGGTTCATGTGAACTACTTTATTTGTTACTGATCTTGTGATCATATTTTGATATTCTCTTTGTTTCTTTCTTATACAATTTTCATGTTGGAACACTATTTGATGATATGTGATATCTTTTACCCACTTGTAAGGTGGATCTTCATGTTGTCCATTAGTATGATGGCAACTTTGTATAATCTGACTATACTTTCTACTCGCCTTTACATTATGCATATTATGTGATTCAGTAGCACTAGAGTAGTGTAATTGCATTGGTTTTTGGGTAGTATGCCCCTGTTATTATTGGGATGGAGGTGGTGGTTCCCCATACCTGGGTTTCAAGTTTGTGAGGCTTGGCGCATGTTATATATTTGGGAGTTTAGAAGTTAGTCATTCTCTATCAGATTTCAAGTTTATGATACTTTGTCGACTTTGTCTTTATATTGTTCTAGGTCTATGTTTATCTCACATGCATGCAGGTTGATGATATGGGGTGTGTGCCCTAATTATTTATATGTGCTAGTATGTCACAAATCTTATTTTTTTTTGTTTATGGAAAGTACCACTTTTATCATGTGATGGTGAATTATATCTTTTATGCCCTCTTTGGGTAGTCCTTTTCTTTTTCATGGGAATCATTTATATTTGTTGTCCTTTATTCCATATATTTCCTATTTAGTATTTGCATACTAGCCTTTGTTGATGTCTTCTATTTTTATATTCTTGCTGGGGTATGCTTCCAACCCTAGGTGAAAGACATGGAGGACATGGCATGAAGTTATGGACTTATCTTAAGGACTTAAAGCTTGGAGACAATTTTGATATGGTTTAGATTTCCCTCTACTTAGGCCCTTATGTTGTATCTTACATGTAAACCCTTGTAGGAGAACGTGATGTTCTTTTTTAACCTTGTGATAAATTGAATATAGTCAATATTTATATTCCGCTACTATACTTTGGTTGTTTTGAATACCATAATAAGATTTGAAAGTTTTACTCCCACTCCAACATATATTTTGGGTGTGTTTGGACTGGAGGTTCTATTCTTCAAATTTTTAGTAGGGAGTGGATTCCCTCTGGGTCCCACTCATTACAGAATGGTATCAGAGCCCATGGTAGTCGAAAGCTGGCTATTTCAATTTTGTCTCCCTAATTAGAACCCTTTCCATGCATAGTCACCCTTTTAGTAGCATGTTTATCTTATATTTGACCTAATTTTTTCTTAATGAGAATATCTTACCCTACCATATAGGTTAATCATGACATTTATGATGTTATGAGGTGTTTGATTGAGGAAGGAGTCATGTTTTGAGAATGAGGAAGTAGTAAGTTAAGGAGATCTTATTTTAGAAAAGTTGTGACTTGGTTTCCACAATTGATTTTGGATCCATCATTTGTTTTATGTTGAATAGATTTCTTTTCCAAAAATTATTTTCATTATATTACTATATGTATAAAAAAATTTCTCTTATTTTGTCGAAGTTTTATTGAGCTAAGTCACAATAAAAATGTGAAGCTTTAGTAAAGGAAACCCTAGAATTAATTGGGTAGAATCTAATTGTAGTTTTGTCTTTGAAGAAGTGACTAGGAATATGTGAGATAATATAAAGGTGTAGTGGGCCTACCCTTTATACCCTATGAATTTTTGGATGTTGATGTAGGGTTGTTAGGTTAGAGACACGAGGACCTAAAACTCAACCCTAGATGGCTCTGACTTATTAGTTGGATACATGAACATCATAAATTTCTAAAACATTCACAACTAAAAGATATGTGGGCAACCCTAAATGTTGTTTAGTTGGACTTGTTAGGTTAAACCTTCTAAGGGGTGGAGAGTGCTTAGTTGTTGATATTTGGATCAATAGATTTCGAGGACTAAATCCTTTTAAGAGGTGGAGTGTTGTAAAATACTAGATCTTAGACCCTACCCTAGAACTTTGACCTTTTGGACTTAACCAAACAAGGTTGAGGTTAGACCTAAAAGATGTTTAATATAAACTAATGAGCTAATGCATGTATAAATCACCCTAATGTAACTTAATATTTTCACATTAGGCTTAGGTCAATAATGGACACAAAATATTTCACATGATATAAATGGAGATCTCATAATAATTTTGCATGATAATGATATATGATTCTTTTTGTTGTAATATAACGTTATGGGACACAATTGGATGAATAATAATGATGATGAAATAATATCATAATAAATATAATAATAACAAGCCAAAAATGTTATAGTTCATAAAAGATGATCCCAAAAGAGAATCTAATGTGAAATTCATGTTCCTTGGATCCCAATTAACTTGGGAGTCAAGTTTCACATTATATGCACTATAACAACTACCCTAATTTCTTTTAGGAAAGAAATTATGAGTTTTCCTTAAAAAATGTGAGATAAATCATTTAATGAGTCCAGAAGTGGCAATTAAACTTGGATTCGTTATCTACACATTACAATGATCCTATGTGTGAATTTTCAATTAATTTGGACAATCTCTAATGTTCTAATGTGTTTAGCAGAGAAAACAGAAAATAAAGCCCAAAATATTAAATAATATGATAAATAATCTCAAGATATGAAATTAATGGCAAAAACATATATGATGTGTTAGAGTTTTCTTAAGGGTGAATTTTCACATTAATTGAGTAAATCTAGATGCCTTAAATACATTAGGAAAGAGAAAATATGATTTCCTTTAAAAGAATTAAATAAAATAGCCAAAAGTCTCCAAATGTATAAAGTAGTGCCATATTCAGATTCTAAATGCCTTATTTGCCTATGTACAATATTTCATACTAATTGGGTAATCTTTGGACCTTTAATTTGATTTGGGAAAGAAAATACAATGTAAAAACCCAAATTTGGTAAATGTTGTGATTAATGCGGTCGATTTACTAATGCTTCTGATTCTTTTCTCTGTCACACCCTTTCTTTCCTTTTTCCACATGCTTTTACTAATCCAACGTGCCACTGTCTCAGCACATTTTCCACATAATAGCCTAACTCATCCATCAACCCCAATTTTCTCTCCCTTGCCCAATGATTCTCTTCTCACAACGCAAAATAGCCATGTTTTCCTTGCAATGCTATCTCACCCCCCTCCACAACTTTCTCTATTTTTATGCTTCCTTGGTTTTCCTTACTCGATTCCGAGTTGATTGACCCCAAATTTCCTAGGGTTTCATGTTTTCTTCTTCCCTGGTGCATCCTGACTCCCTTTTCCTTCCCCTGTTTCTAGGTTTTTGTCGCCCCCTACTCTCCAAGTCATCCTCTATATATACAACTACTAAAAAACGTAGCCTGAACCTTGAGGAACACACACCACCTATTTCCTTGGCCACTTCCCTTCCAGAATAAATCTCCCCAACTCCACCTGTGTTGTAGTGTCTCCCCGAGCTCAGCGGCAAGGCTGAGACCATCAAGGTTTCCTCCAGACATACATCACCACTCAGTTGGTTCCCCACAGACTCCTGGTGCCATCGATTTCACCTTATTCACAATAAGATGAGTCTCCCCCTTTTTCCTCAATTTTTAGATTTGTGTACAAGACCAAAATTTTCCTAGTCTACCATGGTGATTTCTTCTTCAACGACTCTGAAGCTGAGCCCCAAACTCACCAGGACTAGTTTATAGGATTGTCTCTTTTGTTTTGGCCTCCAACGCCTGATATTGTTGTCAGTCATGGCGGAGGATGCTCAGGTAAAACCCGACTCTATCTCTCTGCCCCTCCTTGGACTTGTTGAGATCAGCTTGGTGTTGCAAAACCGTCGATCATTTTTCCCAAGAGGTTTGTTCTTTGGTTTCTTGAGATTGGCTCTTGGTTTCTATCTGCATCGACAACAATCAGCTCTGGTTCATCACAAATAGAGAAGACAATCTTTTGTTCTTTCACACTTCTATCCTTCCTTCTCTTTCCCTTTTCATTTCTCCACCAGGGACAAACCAATCATTTTCTACCTTTTCTTATTTCCTTCTTGAGCCTAGTTGACTGTAGGCTCACACAAGTGGAAAACCCTCAGTGGGCCATCTCAACTGTGTTATTAAATAGATAATGTCATTGACGTGGCTTTTTCTAAGCTTCTGGTTGGTCGAGTTTCCCAAAAATCATAACTTTTATTTGGTAACTCAGAAGAAAAAAATGTAAAATTATGTTTTGAAATCAATGCTTTATTCTCTATCCAATGGTTTTGGTTTTGTAACCTAATTCTAAACTAATAAATGTGCAATTTTTACGGATTTATCTATTTGGTTGAATGTTCTAGAAAACATAACTAATAATCTACAAGTAAGAAAAATAAAATAAAATATATTATGAACTCAAAACAAAAACCTACAACATGATGTGGTTTTGATAAACTAATTCACAAATAAGGAAAAGGGTGATTTTTAGGGTCTGAGTAATTAATGTGAATTTGACTCTAAATCTACATACGTGCTTAAAAGGTTCTTTGGAAGCCTAGTCTTGGACCTAGTGTGGATTTTGGACTGTATAGACTCTGAAGAGAGGTATGTTTGCATCCCCTATTGTTCCTTTTGAGAAATTAACTTATGTCCTTCTTCCTCTTGGTCCTATGGATATTAGCCTACACAATATCTTGTTCTTTTGAAAATTATGGTTCATGTGAACTACTTTATTTGTTATTGATCTTGTGATCATATTTGGATATTCTCTTGGTTTCTTTCTTATACATTGTTCATGTGGAACACTATTTTATGATATGTGATATCTTTTACCCACTTGTATGGTGGATGTTTATGTTGTCTATTAGTATGATGGCAACTTTGTATAATCTGACTATACTTTCTACTTTCCTCTACATTATGCATGTTATGTGATTCAGTAGAACCAGAGTAGTGTTATTGCATATGTTTTTGGGCAGTATGCCACTATTATTATTGGGATGGAGGTGGTGGTGCCCCTTACCCGGGTTTATAGTTTGTGACGCTTGGCCCATGTTATATATTTGGGATTCTGGTAGTACGTCATTCTCTATCAGGTTTCAGGTTTATGAGACTTGACCGACTTTGTCTTTATATTGTTTTAGGGCTTGTTTATCTCACATGCATGTAGGTTGATTATATGGGGTGTGTGCCCTAATTCTTTATATGTGCTAGTATGACACAAATATTATTTGTTTTGCTTATGGGAAGTACCTCTTTTATCATGTGATGTGAGTCATATCATTTATGCCCTCTTTAGGTAGTCCTTTTATTTTTTCATGGGAAGCCTTTATATTTGTTCTCCTTTATTCTATATATTTCTCAGTTTCCTATTTAGTATGCACATGCCAGCCTTTGTTGATGTCTTCTATTTTTCTCTTCTTGATGGGGTATGCTTCCCAATGTGAAGGACATGGAGTACATGACATGAAGTTATGGACTTATCTTAAGGAATTAAATCTTGGAGACAATTTTGATGTGGTTTAGATTTCCCTCTACTTAGATCCTTATGTTGTATCTTACATGTAAACCCTTGTGGGAGAATGTGATGTTCTTTTGTAACCTTGTGATAAATTGAATATAATCAATATTTCTATCTCGCTGCTATACTTTGGTTGTTTTTAATACCATTAATAAGATTTGAAAATTTTACTCCCACTCCAACATATTTTTTGGGTGTGTTTGGACTAGAGGTTCTATTCTTCAAATTTTTAGTAGGGAGCGGATCCCCTCTGGGTCACACTCCTTACAATATCTCACACTTTGTTGTAGGAGAAGACATTTGTATGTAGGAACATAGGGCGCAAGCTGGGGATCCACTAGTTGGACCTAGGAGCAATTTCTAAAATATCCACGTACAATTTTATTTTGTTGGTAAGGTATGCCTAAAGAGCCAATCATATTATGATTGACATTACATAAATCATACAAGATTTGATTAATATTCATAAAAGCAAGCTTCCAATTCATTCTATTTCATTTTATGAGATAATGAGGAAACATTATGAATCTCTAAAGAATGAAAATACTCAATGACGTATGTCTTCAGGTACGTGACTTAGAGGATGATACCATATGGATGTTAAGAGTGTGTACATCCTTTTTATGTCCCTAGTCGGCTGTTGTTGTGGAAGGTAGATAGACACTAGTAATAAATAAGAGTAGAGTGGGGGTTGGTTGATGACAAAATCTCATTAGTCATGATATGGTAATATCAAACCAAGAACATAGATACATGTTAGAGAATAGTGTATCAAACAGACCCACCTTGAGAGTGACACATGGAAATCATCATTAGTAGTCATAGTCATCTCTCATAGTGAAGGTGGTGATTGTGATTCTTAGACTTGAAATCACTGCACTCATCACATGTCATTGGGTACACTTTGACATCATCGAACTTAGTGTTGAAACATGGGTTGTCATAATGGGGATGATTGGGTGACTTTGACACATGGGAATAGACTGTGAGTGATAGATATGGTGTTCGTCCCTTCTACTGGAGATTTATATCCTGACCACTTGATAAGTGAAACTGAGAAATGCATGTGCATGCACATATGAATCAATATATGATATTGAGGTCACATTATATCAAACAGTCTGCTTTTGGTTCAAGTAACATGGATTGAACGTTGAAAGGATGACCATCCATGCCTCGAGTTCATCTTGGATATCAGTGACAAAGGAATTATACAATCAATGCAACACCTTACACAGATTGTAGGTTGAAGTTGTTCTCCAACTTTCCATTCACTTTGGTAGCACTAATGTGTGACTAGGTACCGTTCTCTTCTTGTGATGTCATAAGTTAGTTATGGGAATTCACTACCAATGAGATATGGGACCTATAGGGTCACACACAAAGGAACTCGTCTAGAAGAGGAGTTTAATATTGAATGATGATTGGATTGAGTACTAAAGCATTTAAGTATTCAATTCACACAACATATTGGCTGACTGCACTGCCAAACGACCATCTCATTGGATGAGACGGTCATTTGGGCATCCAGACAAGCATCTCAAGTGTTAATAAGGTCACTTGGATTGTCATGCTAATTAGAAATAGAATTGGCTATGTTATACCCAAACCAAGGTAAGAATCAACCGGTTCATCCTGATGAACAGATCGGCTAGGCTCATCTCACCAGATGGCTATATGGGTGAGCGAGATAGGTGTCTCTCCTGTGCGATATGGCTCAGTTGGGGCAGAACAAACATTCTGAAAGTTTCCCAAACGTGTTTTAATTGTATAATACTTGTGGTGCTAGAAATTAATGTCTAACATTGATGGGAATCGAATTGCCAATTTCATATGTGATTGAGAAACTGTGAGATGACATTCTCACAGTACAATATGACCATCTTTTGTGGCCAGATGACTGTATAGGTCACTGGAGGACCGTCTAATGGTTTGCAAGTTGCAAAAATTCAAGATATCCCAGTCCCTTCCACTCCCACATAGATCCTAAACAGACTGGGAACCCTAACCCTAACCCCACCTATAAATAGAGGGGTATTGGGGGCTTCCTAAAACATAAAAATAACCAATATTGAGAATTAGTTTCTCTAACAATTTTTGTCCTCTCTATTTGTGGTAACCAAGAGAGCCCAATCAAGTCCTACTCGATAAGGGAGGGATAGTGATGGGAGAGAACAACTGAGGATCATTATTGTAGAAGAGCAAGTTGGTGACTAGTATGCCAATGGGAGGGACAACTCCTTCTTGTCCATTCTAGTTGAACAACAAGAGTTCTAGTTGGTTTGTGTAGACTACTCTAGAGGCAGGAGTCCTTTGGCAGCTGCTAGTGGAGCAAATTTACTCTACATTCTATGACGAGACCACAGGAGTCACTGCAAAAGTTGTTCATGTTTGTTTTCTGTGGTGAAGACCAAGAGTTGCACAACCATCGTCCAAGAGAAACTAGTTGATAGTTGCATTAAAGCAAGTTGTTGTCGCTGGACTTGCTCTAGGACCAGGTATAACTCATTAAAGCATTCTTCCTATTTGATAGTAGTTGATGTGATCTTGTTGTTATGGGAATATAGATAGATAAGTTTTTTATTTCCGCTGCAATACTATGTGCCTGTATTTCCCAACAATTTTCTCCTAAAATCTAGGTGTTATGAAGCATCATACAACAAGAAATCCATGTTTAGAAGAATAATTCACAAGTAGAATAATGGAAAATGAGATAGAAGCAAGGGACAATCATCATAGAAATTATGTCCATTACAAGTGACATTCCCCCAACATGGTATCAAGTGACATTTAATCCCCCAAACAGCCCACCAATAGGGCTTAGCTACTCATATTCAAACAAAAGAGAAAAAAGGAAAGAAGAAAGAGTAAGAAGGCCATGGATTCTCATGGAATCTTATTCTCCTTCACCTCCTAGATGTTGTAACTCATGCTTCTTCCTCCAAGGTGGATGGATGGCATGGAAATATGGGAGATTATGGTAAAAACCCTAGAAGACTAGGGTTTTGGGGTAGTAGAAGGTGTAAATGGAGTGAGTTGATGGAGGAAGGTAGGTGGAGATATTGAATGCAAAGGAGGACTCTAGGAGTGGCTAACCTAGTGCTATGGCTGACACTCTAGTATATATAAGTGGTGAGGAAGTATTAGGGTAAGTGGGGGTAGTATTAGAAATTCAGTACAAAAATTAGTAGGGTTAGGGTAGTCACCACGGTCGTGGTGGTCACCATAGCCGTGGTGGATGGGAATCATCCTGATCATGGTAGAAAACAATGGATGAGGTGATAGGGGTGAAAATTATAGGTTGAGATGGGACTTGGAGGTTCAGTGACCACAGTCATGGTGGGCTCCACAGCCGTGGTGGGTGCCACTGCCATGGTGGGTGGAAGGTAACACAGATGTGGAGGGGAGCATGATCATTTTGGGGGTCGTTGTAGATATTGAATGCCACAGACGTGTCGGGATCCACGACCGAGGTTGCCTTGAAAGACCACATCCATGCTGATGGCCACAATTATTCTAGTTGGGTTGTTTCACATTGTAGACTCTCCTCACCACGTTCATGGAAGTCGTAACGGTTGTGGTAGCTTTGCATGGCCATGACCATTGTGTTGGTGTTGATGCAACTTGGAATTCCCCTTGGAAGCGATCATGGAATGATACCATGGCCCATTTCGAGGGCCCAACTGCTCATGTTTTTCTCTTAGATCCTCCAAATGGTTGCTTTTTCTTTGGGCAAATTTTGCCTATTCAAGGGACACTTGGGGGAAGATTTGGGTCCAATCCCAAGGTGTAGAAACCCAAGGATTCTCTCATTCTATCTCCTTTACATCCAATGTATGTGTAAAGCCTACAAAACACACAGTAAGCTGCCATAAGTTTATTTGACGTGAAATTTTATATTTGGGATATAACTTGCATTCTTATAATGTTTAGATGTGATAATAATGCAAAAAGACACAACATGGAGCCCTAAAATGGGGTTGCATCACCACCCCAAACTTAAAACATACTTGTCCTCAAGTATGCTCCAACTCGATCTCTCTTCAAAAAAAATTTAACAAATAAGAATGATAAATGCATTGAAAAAGTTGATTATTAACTAAATGGGCTTAAAAGTGACTAAGTGCATCTATTCCACATCTCTCCTCCCCACATTCACAAACCAATCATAAAAAGAGCAATGAGTACACTAACTTCAAATATAGGGCATAGGATGCTCAATCAATCAATATGGCTTTCATGTAGCTCTGGGTAGACCATTTTATGATGGAGTGAATAAAACATGACTAGGAGTGTTATTTCACTCTCATGCATTCAATCTTATTTTTCAAACCACACAATGTGACCCATGTGGCTATAGAAAAGGGGTGAAGTGGTATAGTTTTGATGTTTCCTAGCTCAATGGGTATGAAATAGAAGAAATGATTGCGGTAAGAGATTGGATTGCTATAACACTCATCTTTTCTTTAATAGATGCTCTTACGCATGATCATATTTTATTTTCTTTTTGCTTTCTTTTCATTTTCTTTTCTTGTGCTCTTGGCGTAGGTAGGGCATATGGTGGTGAGAGTGAAGTAGGAAGATATGGATATGGCCACCCCAAACTTTTGGAAGATGCCACGGTTGAATATGTGCACTTTGGCATCCTTTCATGAGGCGGAGGGGTAAGAAGATGATGAAAAAAGAGTCAGGTCAAATAGGGGCACTAGTGTGGTTATCCGCATGAAAACTATTCCAACACTTCATCAAATAATGTCACACCACATGAATGAACAACATGAAGTTCATATTTCTATCATGTGATTACATAGGCCCTCAGCGTTCATAGCTTCCTCAAATCATAATTCAACCAAATCATTCACAGACATAAGAGAGGTGATTCACATGTAGACAGTCTACAATTAAGACCATTTATTATTAAAATAGAGAAATTTAGCATGCATTTTCCATGGATCATGACTTTCAGTTCAAAAAGTGGAGATTAAGTTAAAACATGCTTTTAGACAAGGAGTTCCAAATTTGGACAAAATTGGCTAAAATAGTGCCAATTTGCACTTAATCACATCTAAACCTACTTTAAGGTAAAAGACAACATACAAGAAAATCCTAACTAAAACACACAAAAATTATGGAAAACTCTACATGAGATGCAATGCATGAGATGAAATGACAAAAAGAGCAAAAAATTGAAAAATTGTGCAAAAATGCACGAAATTAAACTACATGATATGCATGCATGCAAAACAAACAGATAAAGTTAGGATAGATAAGTATAAGAGTTAGTTAAATTGTTTAATCATCTCGACAAAAATGTAGTACAAGGACATAGAGAAAAATATGATGAAAGAAGGGATTACCGCCTTACCATCCTAAATTAAATCATGTTGTCCTCAATATGAAATACAAGTTTATAATAGTAGAGTAAAGGGCATGGAGTTGTGGTAGACAATCACCAAGAGATGGAGTGATCAACGTAGCACTAGGTGAGTAGGGCAGAACCACCACAGCTATGCTAAACAACATGGCTTTTCTGGCTTGCAAGCCACACGGCCCTGCTGAGAACAACCATGTTGGATTCCTTCATGTAGCTCTTCTAGTGATTTTCAATATTTTCTCAAAATTCTATTTTCTCCTTGTCTAGACTCTTTATGTATCATCTTTTCTTCCTTGTACCTATACTAACATGATGCACAAACAGAAAAACTATCAAGTATGGTGTGTGTGTATTTCTAGAAAAAAACAGGTGTAATCAAGAAAAAAGGGGTTTTGAGAGAAAGAGTCTCAAACCAAGATGGGTTTCCTCCTACTAGATCTAACTTTATATCCTTCATCTAGGCTTGTTGTTCCTCCATCAATCAACCATTATCCAAAAGAAAAATATTTTCATCCCCGTCGTAGGCAATCCTCTCAAATTCCTTCATTGTTTGACCTTCCTCTCAAGGGTCATGTGATCTTCTCCAGTGTTTTTCTTTATTTTCCTTTCCTTTGAGGTCATTATCAAATATCTCAAAGTAAGAATCCTCATCAATGAAACTTTCAGCTCATTCAGCATGATCCTCTTAGGAAGCTTCCCTCTTATCTTCTTAATCATCCTTGAGACCTTCATAATTTTCATGCTATAGTTTTTATTTCCCTTGGGAAATGGGTATTCATAGGGTTCAAAGATAGGGGTTTCAATAACACAGGACACTTGAGAACCTTGAAATATCACATTGGGATGTCTTAGATCAGAGATTGGAGTACAAGGTGGTGTAATATCAAAGGAAGGTAGGACACTTAGTATCGTTGCTTCAAAATGAGTTGAAATAATAGATTCCCTAGTACCCTTGGCACTCTCACTAGAAGGTGGTATGGAAAAATCTCTAGTGCACTTGGCACTCTCACAAGGACTTTCTTATAATGGTTCTCCATCATGATCTTTGTCAAACTGCTTCCCTTCCATGTTGATCTTCTCAACAACCTTGTCACACCTCAAGAATGAAACCATACTCACTTGCTCATGGGGACGAGAGGAAGAATGTGGTAGTTGTGGTGGTGGTGGGCTTTTTTGGTGTGGTGTATTAGGATTTTAAAGGATGTAGGATGGTTGTTTTGGAAGTGGTTTACATGGGGGTGGTTCTTTTGGTTGATATTGTTATGGTAGTTGTGAGGTGTGTTGGAAGTTGTATGAAGTTTGAGGTGGTGGTGGACATAGATGCCTTGTGGAGCACCCATAGAACCATTTATGTCGTTTGGGTTGGACATGGTTTGGGAAGGGGCTCTTCGTTCCTCACAAAAGCCAAGTGAAAGGGAAATTTAGTCCAACCTTTAGTCAAGCCAATCAATGGTTTGTCCATGAAAGAACACCTCTCTCTTCACTTCATCAAGGCTTCTTAACCTTGCAAGAACTTCTTCTTCGAACATGGAGCTATCTCTTGGTTCTTGGTCTCCTTATTTTTCCTATGGAAAGTTTGAATGATTTCTCCATTTTCAAGTGTAGGAGCTCGACATAGAGCCTTGTTGTTCTGCATGCCATATAATTCTAGAACTTACACATATTCATAATTAAATAACCTCAAAGGAGTTGGTAGAGTGATTAGAAGAACCTCCTACATGAACCTTCATGAGATTTATCATGTCTACCAATATCTTCATCATGTAGGGCGGTTGAGGAATTGAAGGGGTTGGAGCATCTTGGTCTACCATCTTGAATTCCAAGGGTTTCTTGTCACATGCACAAGGCACAACCAAATAAAAGAGGAGAAGTTAGAAAACCAAGATGCAAAAGTAACACAAAGAATAAACAATAGTAATGGTGAGGGTAGAAGAAAAAACTAAGATACACTAACTAGCTAGGTCGAGTGGCTCAAGCCCTGATAATGGTGCCAGAAAGCTTTGTGTGTTCCTCAAACACAACAAAATAAACTGGAAAAAGATGGTGCCAAAGGGGAGAGTCAACACCACAACTACTAGGTAGCTATGGTGCTTTCTGTCCCTGGCAAATGCGCCAGAAAACTTGGTGTGTTTTTTACTACCTTGGGTTACAACTAACCAATTGGATTCGATTAGATGAAAATTAGGTGTACATATGTGGATTTTTCAAACTTATAAGGGACCTACTCTAACACTCTCACTTAGACTATCCACACTTCACCCGCAAGTGCACAAGGTCATGTCATAATATAGGCAAGTGGAAAGATAAGGGTTGATCCATGGGGAGAGAAGGGGCACTAGAGCTAGGTTAGGGTGAGCTACGTTCCTAAAGTGGAGGTTAGGGTTTTTAGGGTTTTATGTTGGTTTGGTTGATTTGACTAATGATGTAATAAATTGAAAGTAATAAAGGAAACTAGACTAGTAGAAACCCTAAGTTAACATAAACAAGCAATTCTTACTGGAAAAGAGAGAAACTACTTAAGCAAGAGCAAGACACTACACTAAACTAAGAATTGAGACACTAGAGTAATGAGAGACCTAAATTACAACTATCTAGATTGAGTAAGCACAAGGATGAACTAACTACCCTAGAAAATATTAAATAACAAGAACTAAGCAAGTAACTAGGGATAAAATAAAGCAAGCAACTACTAGTATTAGCAAGCTAAGTAGGTGAAATGGGTTTTAGCAAGTGATGGGGAGAACGGAACATTTGGGGGAATGTCACAAGAATCCAAGTTGAGGGTTGATATAACATGCAAATCCTATATTTTCATTTCCAAACCAAAAAAATAGGTCAAATGCAATGAAATCACCCTAGACTATTGGTTGGCCATGGATAGAGATCATGTCTTTGCATTCTATATTGCCAAACCAAAAAAAGGTCAAATGCAATGTAATCGTGCTAGACTATTGGTTGACTAGATGGGAGGGGAAGTACACCCTTTCACCCCCTATATAGCCTTACGAGGCTCCATTGGACCAAGGTCTAGGTGGGATTTCTATGGGATTCAACTAATCTAGGTTTCTAGGTAAGGGTTACTATGGAAAATTGAGAGCTAAAGGTAGGAAGGGAGAGTAGAGATGAGGGTGTTTCACCTCATGTTACTCACCATCTAGCCTTTAGAAAACTCTAGGCAATTTCACTAATCACTCTTACACTAGATACTTAGATCTCACACTTAGTTGTAGGAAAAGAGATTTGTATGTAGGAAAATAAGGTGCTAGCTAGGGATCCACTAGTTGGACTTAGGAGAAACTCCTAAAATAGCCACATACAATTCATTTTATCCTAAAATCTTGGTGTTATCAAGCATCATACAATAAGAAATCCATGTTTAGAAGCATAAATCTCAAGTAGAATAATTACAAACGTGATAGAAGCAAGAGACAATCATCATAGAATGAAATTATGTTCTTCACAAGTTACATTTCCCCAACATTGTATCAAAGTGACATTTAATCCTCCAAACAACCCACCAAGAGGGCTTAGCTACTCATAATCAAATAAAAGAGCAAAAAGGAATGACGAAAGAGGAAGAAGGTCATGGATTCTTGTGGAATCTTCTTCTCCGTCACCTCCTAACTGCTATAGCTCATGCTCCTTCCTCCAAGTTGGATGGATGGCATGGAAATATGGGGGATTATGGTGAAAACCCTAGAAGACTATGGTTTTGGGTTGTGGAAGGTGGAAATGGAGTAAGGTGATGGAGAAAGGTAGCTAGAGCTCTTGAATGCAAAGGAGGGATCTAGGAGTGGCTAACCTAGTGTTATAGCCACCACTCTAGTATATATAGGTCATGGGGAAAGCACTAGGGTAAGTGGGGGTGGTATTGGAAATTTCGTGGAAAAAGTAGTAGGCTTAGGGTAGTCACCATGGCCGTGGTGGATGGGAGTCATCTTGACTGTGGTAGATAACAATGGGCGAGGTGATAGGGGTGAAACATTGCAGGTTGAGATGGGTCTTGGAGGTGTAGTGGCCACGACTGTGGTGGGTGGAAGGTAATATGGGCGTGGAGGGGAGCATGACCATTCCAGGGTACATTTTCAATGTTGAATGCTACGAGAGTGGTGAAATCCATAGCAGAGGTGGACTTGTAAGATTGCGGTCATGCTGATGGCCACTGTCATTCTGGTCGGGTTGCTATGCATTGTAGACTCTCCTCACTACAATCATGGAAGCTATAATGGTAGTGGTAGCTCTGCATGGTCACAGTCATTTTGATGGCCACGATCATGGTGTTGGAATCGTTGTAGCTTGGAATTCCACTATAAATTGAGCATCTTGGCCATGGACATGGCATGATATTACAACCCATTTTGAGGCCCAACTGCTCATTTTTCTCTTAGCTCCAATAAATGGTTTTTTTTTCTTTGGGCCAATTTTTTCATATTCAATGGACACTTGGAGAAGATCTAGGTCCAATCCTATGGTGTATAAACCCAAGGATTCTCTTCCTTTTTGTCCTTCACATCTAATGCATGTGCAAAAGTCTTGAAAAAACATACGACAATACACTATAAGTGTGTTTGACATGAAATTTGATATTGGGGAAATAACTTGCATTCTAGCAATGTTTAGATGTGATAAAAATGCAAAAAGACACACAATGGAGCCCTAAAATAGGGTTGCATCAGAAGGCACCTCTATTATTCTTTTGATTTCGGTGGTGCTTTTCCCCACATAGGAGTGAGAATTTCTATCAAAACCATAAAAATTAAAAAAAGGAACAAAATAATAAGAAGCGACTACTTGAGATGAGAATTTTTTTTCCAAACTATGCAATGAAAAATGTGATGAATATGTATTCATCACACTGCAAGAGCCTCCAGGGAAGGAATGACCTTTTTTTGGCAACATACTAGCATTGTTGTTTATCTCATCTCACTCCTGTGGGTAATGACGAATTGTGTTTATGTATCAAAAGGTGTATCAAAAACTCTGGCCATCACACCCCTTTAAATAGAAGAAGTGAGGAAGTAGGGTTTTGAAAAACCATGCGAAACAAAATGGCAACATGACAATTTTTAATCGGTCCACTCAAGGAGATCTAGTCACTTGACCGACCATTCCAGTCAAGAAACTAAATAGCATTAGAGTACTTGAGAATAAGTCATCTTACTCACAAATCTTGTCTAGTAGTCAACTGTCTGGATTGACTAGTCAACTAATTGGGATGATCTTGTCTAGTAGACCGACTGGACTATGAATTCAACCATTTGGGGTGGTCTAAGCTCAGTCAATTGACTGGATATTCCAATCGATTGAGTGGTCTGTCCAGACAGTTGATTGGATTTCTTAATCAGTCAACTAGGCTCTAGTCATTCTATCAATGATCTAATTGATTATCTAAGATGTTTAGAAAGTGTTTAATATTGTGTCCATGATTATACTCCTCTTTCCCATGCATCCTATGTGTGTGACCCTATAAGCTCCACATAACACTAGTAGTGATGCCTATAATCATATTATGGCTTCATAGAGAATGATTATCATCTAAGAAGACTTCATTCCCACCCAAGTAAATGGAATAGTTGAAGAACAAATTCCACCTAGTGTCATAACCACTTTTACAATGATAGTATAATCCATTTATCTCCAATATCCACATTTAGTTAAAGGTCTAGAAACACCATCCCCTTAATGTTTAATATGTATTCCTTGAGATAGAGTATATTACTTGAGATACATATCAGCTTGGTATCTCCAATATCCACATTTAATGCAAGGCATGGAAAAACCATCCTCTAAATGTTCAATATCTCTTCATTGATCTAGATAATACTGCTTGAGATGCATATGAGATCAATGTCATATATTATCTCACATCAGCATGCCCATGCATTTCATACTCATATTCATCTATTGTCTAGAATATCACTATAACAAGGGGTAAAATTTCTATCTACATTGCTTACAATAATCTGCATGTATCATAATGCATCCAAGCACTACTTGTACGGCGGCCCTCATTCAGGGCTATATTGAGTAGTGTCAAAATACACTACAAACATATATTAATTGTAGTGACTTAAGGTCTAAGGACCACAATCACCACTATCACATTGAAATATGATTCTGACTGCCATTTCTAGCTTCCATGTATCATAATCAAGTTGGGTTTGTCTACTACACTTGTTCATAACAAGTACCTATGTGTTTGACTTGGTATCCAATATCATGACTAATGGGAAGATGGGATCAGTCAATAGAAATATAATTTGAATATATTATTGTCATCCTAATTTCCCCAATAATATTAGAGTAGGGACCTAGACAAGAATGAATACTATTAGCATACACATGATTTCATTTTTAGACCCTTAACTCAAAATCACATGTCATTGAGTTAAGAATTCTTAGGAAATTATTATATTTATTTGTTATTTTGTACTAAAACAAAAATCATAATTGTAATTGTCTTTATTGATTTTCAAATCAATCACAAAGTGACCCATTAAAATAATCATATGACTAGATCATAGAGCATACCACCAACAAACACAACCCAGACCAAACATGCTAGCATCTTCCACACCACCTACAGATGGTTTAACCCAAAAGAATTGAGCTAGGAGAGAGTTCATTGAGCTGACTCCATTAGACAATGTCAAAGGAAGAATACGTGATTGGATGGAGGTGTAAGGGGGAATTCCAAAACAATTAAATAGAAGGATAGGTTACTCAAGGAGATATGATGCTTACAATCCCTTAATATACAAGTCGAATTTGACTTTTTGCCCTATGGGAAAGAGGTGGAGAAGGTCGATTCAAACATCTTTGTTAAAAGAAAATTTTATAGGTAAACTAGGGATAAATGAATTTGAAATCACATGTGCAACTCAGAGAAGAAAAAATTTCAAAGATCATGGAGATATGCGGGAGTAATGGATCGATAAAGTTGCATGGGAAAGCCAATTCATTTTGCGTGAATTGGAAACATGTATTCTAGTAGGAGACGGGATCTAAGACTTCAACAAAGATTTGACGGTCATCCAAAACCCACAAATCACACACCATCTATTCAAAGAGAACCTTAGCATAAAAAATACAAAATGTGAGGAATTATATTCAATTTAATCAATTAAAATCAATATATTTCCCTTTTCTTCTTATCTTATCTAATTTTTTGAGAAAACAAACATTATTTGAATTTGATAAAAATTGATACCTAGACTAGTTGATGTATGTATGATTCAAAATTTATATGATATTGTAATTTAGGGATGTTTGTTGGGCGATGTAATACTTTTTATTCCTTTTACAAGTATCTAAATGAAAATTATTATAATTTATATTAAGTTGTCATATTTGGGATTTACATTTTTTTATATTATCTACTTATGAGGAAGCATCTCTTATTATATCTTTCCTTAAATATTTCATATCCCCTAATTTGCTACTAAGTCCTTGTATTGTAATTAGTTACATAAAAGACATGTATTTAATTGCTATGAAATTAGAATTCAAATTCTGAGTACCAACTTTTGAAATTGAAGAAATCACATATATTTAGAAAATTTCTATATTTATCCTTTATTGAGAAAACATAATATGATATTTGTATGGAAACCATATTAGGTTGATCCATATATTTTATCTCAAGGGAAAAATATATGATCTTCATGCCTATCTTCCTTTTTACAAGGTGAAGGGTTAAGGGTGAGTAAAACATCATGGAAGAACCTAAGATACATTGATTTTATTTCCTATTTGTCTCATTAAATGTTTGTGAATGTATTGATTTTTACTGGTTGATACCACAATTAAGACATATTAACTTTATAAAAGGGGGTTAAGTATTTTTTGGTATTTATTTAGTAATTTATATAATAGAGTAGAGATAGGCGGTAACTACATTTGGGATAAGTTGTCAATCACTAAATTACCCAGTATATTTAAGGTATATACATTTAGGTTAATCTTAATTTCTATAACTAAATCTCTAATTCAACAATAAAGTCCAAACTAGGATTCCATCATATAATGGAACGATTCAATTTCCAACTTGGTTTAACTACTCAAAAAATATATACATTTATTTTTCATATAAAATGCATACTTAGGGGTATTTATTCATACTCAAGATGTATATGTATTATTAATGTATTAATGTGTTTTTAGTGCACATGGGAATACAAGAGCCCTTGACTAATTAGTATTCCATCAATGGTGTCAAGGTGTCAGGGATAAGTACATCTAGGTTTTGATATGCTAAGAAACTCGACCAACTAAAATGAATTTCATCCATGACATCAAACCAATGGTAATCTAGTGTTTTCAACCGGTTGTTAACTATTGTGTAACTATGTCAATCTAAGCACCATGTCTCCATTAGTTTTTCTCATACTAGGTGTTAGGCTAGGAGAGTTACACCAAACCTAGGGTCTTCTTAATTGTGTCAGACATTTTATTATTATCTACATTGTAATGGTAGTCCAATCATCATTTTTTGAAGGATGAAGAGAGTAAGCTTGAATATATATATATATATATATATATATATATATATATATATATATATATATATATATATATATATATATATATATATATATATATAACCCTCTTAAGTTGAGTACATTTAAAGGCTTTTTAGAGAGAAACAACTAGCGTGTGTCTGATGACCAAGCCATTACATAGTCTATTAGGCATATTAGGTTAAGATGTTTAGAAAAACCTTCCACCATCCATAAAAGATCATTATAGTGTATTGCATGTAACTTATTGAACAAATTTACGATAAACTTATTGCACTCAATAAAAGCACATGTTATGATTAAGATGTACTTAATATGTTTTACTTAAGTTTGTTATGATAAAAAGGGGGTAAGGATCCTCATTCACCAACTTGGACATCCTTAAATTATTTAACCTAAAGCCTAGAGTAGATTTATCCTTGCTATAAAGTTTATAGCAAGTTGAGGTAAAGGGGAAACATATTCGACTTTTAACAATTATTTTAGCCTAATTTATCATGTCATCATAGTATGTCACAACCATAAATAAGTGAAAATTTATTTTCATATATCTATGTAATTATTATCATTCCAGGTGGTTAACTTATCAAAATCTATCCATTTACTTAATTTGGTAGTATTTATGTTCATTTGATAATTATTGGGGAAGTTGCTAAAGAGTTAGTTCATTCTTCAATTATTAAGTTTATGCATCCTTAAAGTCAAATTATACTGCTATATACTACATATTACAAGGCTCCACATTTACAAGTATTTATTTGTTACCCAACCGAACTTAAAAGAGGTAATAAGGGATAAGTTGACTAAGGCATACAATCTAACACTTCTTACTCATTGTTATGTCTTAGGACAAGAGTTTCAAAGTTGACCAACCTAGTCAGTTAGGGTATTCTTCTAAATGATTTCTCAACTATCTAAACTTCATATGGTGATAAAATGGTTCAAAAACATCGAGAACATCTAGAAAATTTTCTTTTTATACATATAATATATTATTGAAAATGGTTTTATCGAAGAGAACTTTGTAATGATAATACAAAAATGGTTGCAAAATCAACCTGAGAACTAAATTATCCACTTTTAACCATAACACACCTTAACTAACTATTTTACAATGACATCATTCAAACAAGAGAGTCAAATCCTCCAATCATGTAGAAGGGAATACCCAAAACATATCTAAGCTATGGCACAGCTGAGAGGGATAAAACTTCATTTGCATGATGTTAATTGCTACCAAACCCTATGGTTACCTCATCCATTATACCCACTTCATACTATCTATAACTTACACAATGTCATAATGGGACATTAAGGAGTCATATTGTCATTCAAACATCATTGTAAGTGGTTTGGGTCTCCTCGTCACTTAATTATTTACAAGAATAGTCAATTTGCGAGACAAAGTGAACTATGTAGTTTTACACTCTCATCAATAAGTAAATTTATCTTCACAATGTCATAGGGGATCACCTAGACATCTAGTTACACTATGGAGTTGAGAGAGGTGAAGCCAGAAGGGTCCTCAATAAAAACCTATAACATTTCTCAACTACTCCAGGGTATGTGCAGCCAAAACATTAGAGATGATTGAAACCAGACCTTAGGTAGAGAGTTTTAGGTAACACTATATTTAAAAAGGTCCATGATGAAGGTATGGCTTGCCTAACCATAATGGATTTAGTTCAGATATAACCTAGCAAAAGGGAGTGTCTAAATCTCAAGCTAGGATTCAAAATTATTTTATCTAAGAATGCTCACTCTTAAAGTGAAGATAGTTGACAGTTAACGTGAAAGAGACAACAATGAAAATGGTTAAGGAGGCAACTAGGGTTTAGCTTAGATATGAGTGTCCCTCATAGCCTGTACTTTAATGTGGTAGAACCCTTATTGGTAGGTATTGAAACCCTCATAGGTATATCACTACTCAAGTGAAGTTTCATCAATAGCCTCAATGAGGTCAACTAATTGCCTACACAAGTCACATGTATAGGAACAATTTATGAAAAATTGAAATTTGTCAAATTAACCAATTTCTTATGCTCTTATACTATATTATAAGGATTGGAATCTAAGAGGGGATTCAATTCTTACTTAATCGAGGAACCCATATAATGCAAGAACACTAACATGTATGATGGATTTGGTGTAATTTTTCATTTCACAAAATAATGATATATAAGCAACATGCATATATAGCAGTGGAAATGCCTCAACCATTACATTATCTGAAGGTAATCCATACTCCATCCGTTATTCTTCCCCAAAATGTGTTGATATACAAAAAAGAATCCTAAAATATAAACTTGTTGCATAGTCCAACGTATCCATCTCAAGATATCATTAAAGAATATTGTTTTGGAGTAATATCCTCTCAACGCATCTTCTCTAGGCCACTTATACCATGGAGGGTTGGAAACAACACCCATGAAAAGTGGGAAACAAAATAAAAGGTATATGTTAGTATAAAGTGAGTATGTGCAATTGGGAATTAAATATGAATAGGTAAGCCAAATATAAAGTTCCCAAGCAAGAGGGTTTCATAATATGTAGGTAACTAAGAGGAATTTCAATCAAGATATTATCCAAGTCAAACAAATGAGGCATTTAATTATTAAGAGTTTTAATATTTTAGAGGAGTCTTGCCTTAAAATTTTCAATAGTATTACCATAATCAATAGTACATGATAAGAAAACATAGATAAGATTACTTAAGCTGGTTCATGACACCATATGACTGCATGATAAAATTGTGCGTTGAAAAAGTGAACTTTGGGCAGAAATAGCTTGCCTTTGTATAAATATGAGTGAAAAATCACACCCTAGATAGAAATAGTGTGTCCTAATATAGGATTGTAAAAAAGTACAACAATACTCTAAATAACATGAACGTGAAAGAAGGCAATTATAAGTTTAGTAAATTCAAGAACAATCATATGTTATCAAGTTGGGGTCAAAGGATTCATTAATGATAATTCTAGAACTTTCAATAACCAAAGAAAAAGAAGATTTCTCTATAAAAGAACTTTCAAAAGATTGCAAGTGAAAAGAAAAAGAGATTCACATTTAGAGAAAATGCCTTATGTGAGAGTTTTAGGGTTTTAGTCATCTTAATCTGCAAAATATATAGGGTCGATGCAGATACCTCAAACTTGATCCTAGGTCAAAGTAGAAACTATTATATCCACCAATTGGGGTATTCCATGCACCTATGATCAATATTTCACAAATTGGGCTCATGTACTCATTAAATTAGAATTCCTAAATGAGATTTTATAAACCTTTTAATTAAACACTAAAACCAGTTTAGACAGAAAGATCAAAATTTTCTAGTTTCAAAAATCTAATCTTTTCTTTGTTCTAGTTAATATTTTTGAATTGTAGAAAATTTATAATTTTACTAATATTTACAAAAAATTTTTATCTCAAAATGATAAATAGGCCCCTGGGTATATGTTTTGACCATTGCATGTGAGTGGTAGAGATAAAGTGTAAAGTTTCATCATTAAAACTTGCCTGGACTAACTGAGATGCATGTGTGCAAAAACATGAATGCCATCTCATGTGAAAGAAGACCAAAGATAGAGTAGGGGCACCAAGGTAAACCAACACCTGCTATTCTTTCCTCTATATTGATGACATATAGAGCCATTGTAAGCTCAAATCAAGATTAGACATCAAGAACCATGGCTTGAGGATCTCAAGAAAGTGGGTGGGCGATGTCTAGAAGCCATAAAAAATATTCCATAGTAGAAACCAAACAAGAATCTTAGAGCACAAAAAAAACAATGATCTAAGAGAAAAATGAAAGATTTAGAGATGTTTATGATATACAGGCATAAGTGACGTCAAGCTAATCCAAGCAAGTTGAGGCTAGAATGCTAAAAGACTTCTTTTTGTTGGTAAATACCTTTGTGAATAGTGAATACTGGAATGTGAAATTACCTACAAGAATGAGGTGGAAAGGGTGTTGAAAAAACTTCAAGGAACATTTTATAACATCTAGGCCACAAATTTGGTGTGAGCAAGTTCCTGAAGATGTCTGTAGCACATTTGTCGACGAGTCTTCCAAGGTGGAGTCTGGGAATAACAAAGGTTGTAAAACAACCAAAAATCAAACATCTTACTTGCTTCCACACCACCCAAGTATGGTTTAACCCAAATGAACTGAGGCAGGATGGTTCCTGGAGCCATCACCATCTATGAGAGTTAGAGGATAAAGAGGGGTTGGAATGAAATGTAGGAGAGATGATGTTTAAGAACCCTTCTTGTATAATTGGGATTCGATTTTATGGAATTTTTAGAAAAGGTAAAGAAGGTTGAGTTAGGGATTTTTTCTATCAAAAAATGTGGCAGGGAAAGTATGAATTTCTAAATCCAAGATCATGCAAGGAACTCAATGAAACTAAAATTTTGAAGAGCCGTGGAGAGGCAAGGAAAAAACAAATCAAGAAAGTCACATTGTAAAATATATTCAATTTTGAATTGAATAAACTTAAAGTGTTATCTAAATAATACAAAAAGAGACATATCATAATTAAAATATATATAAGCCAATAATTATATTAATTTATAGTTTCAGGAGTGTTGGACCATCTAATATATTTTAATGTTTTAGAATTATCTAAATAGAAATTATTATATTGCATATTAAGTTACCATATTTGGGAGTGATGTTTGTTTCAAAATTATCCACTCATGATAAAGTTATATACTATGTATATGTCTACTTAAATACTTCCTATCATTCTATTTTCTACTAAATCTATCTAATGCAATATTATTACATAAGTTGCATTTATCTAATTAACATGAAATTAGATTCTAGTTTTCACTATTCTTTTTTAAATTTAAGCAATCCCATATATTTACAACATATCTATATTCATTATTTCTTGACAAAACATAACACATTATTTTTATGGTATCCATACTTAAGTATCATTTCTCTATATATTTTAAATTGAGGGAAAAGGATAAGATCACCATGTATATCTTCCTTATATGAATTGAAGGATAAAGGGAGATAAAAACATTATAAAAATACCTTTGATATCTTGATATTGTTTCCTAGTTGGTTGATTAATAGTTTTTTGATGTTTTTTCATTTTTCATTGGATTGATACTCAAAGTAAGAGATATGTTACCACTATTATGAGGGAGTAAATTGGTTTTGAATTTTTTTAAGAATAGATCACAGAGAGGTAGTTTTTTAAATGGGCTATATTTGCATTTATCTCAAAATGTATATCTATAACTAATTCACTATTTGGAGATTAAGATCCATATTATGATTCCCTTCTATAGTGGAAGTATTAAATTTTAAACTTGGTCTAGTTACTCAAGCAATATATATACATATATTTTTAGTATAAAAATACATACTCATGGGTATTTGTTCATATTAAACATTTTTATGTATTAGAAGTATATAAATGTGTTTTTGCACAAATTATGATAATAATTTTTAAGAATTATCCCTTGAACTTATTTTTATTTCAACTATAGTGTCAGGGTATCAAGAATGATTAACTCTAGGTTTCTGATGTTAGAGGAAAACTTGATAACTATAAAATTCTGAGTACATATTTAAAATTTCATTTACAAATTCATTTAACATCCATTAGTATGATTTATTTTGTCTCTATTTTTATGGGAGAATAGAATATTATTAATTTCACCTTTTCCTATATATTTCCCCAATGCTATTCATATGCACATATCTTCTTTCACAGACACTTCCACTTAATCTTCTTTTCTGGAATTTTCTTTCGACCCCTTAGGTGAAGAGGACTTTGGAAGAATATCCAAATTACCAGGTATTGCAATTCGTAGTTTTCATTGAGAGATAGAGATGGAGTGTCTGGATTATCTTCTTTGTTGAGGAGAAGTTTGTTGCATCATGTTCCTTTATATTTCCAACAACATGGTTATTTAGTCATGTTAAATTGCAACATTATAATAGTCAGTTTATTTTCTTCTTCTTCTTCTTCTATTTTCTAGTGTTAAAATATATTGATTGAATGTATTGAATTATATCCCTTTGTGAAAAAAAAATTGGTGGTTTTCAGTGGGGCTATTTCCTTTTATTTGGTTGAGCAATGAATGGTTTCCCTAGTGGTTCACATTCATGACAAGCATGAAACTAGGGCCAAGGAAATTTGTTAAATCTGACTATTTCAATTTTATCTTTCATAAGATCCTAAAATATTTGGAACCATATCCTTGTAGTGAAACTATTTTCATGGTATGTTTATCATAATATGTACATGTATCTTAAATTTTATGATGTAGAGGGATATAGAATCATATGAAGTGACAATGAGAATCTTAAGTGGCAAACCTTTACATAGTTGGACACCATTGTAAGAACCTTGTCTTCATAATACAAAATTCCAAAAAAAAATGCTATTATAAAATAATACAACTTTACATCATATGTTACAACATAGTATATGGAAGCTCAATCTATCTATAAATTAAACATGAGATAGATTTCATAACCAATTCTACTCTTGACTCAAGCAGAGGACATCTCCTACATGTTCCATGTTGTTTTTCTATATTATTTTTGAATACCTATTTGTTCATGCATTTCCCCAAGTAAATATATTTGTTCATGAACAATAAGAGAAAATAGACCTGTCATAAGAAGTTATACAATACCAGTTATTTGTAAAGTAACCAAAGTATGATACTAAGTACAAAAAATGTTCAATGAGATGATGCAAGAAATTTACATATAGGAAAGTATCAAGTGTTAAGCAAAGGGTTTCCAATATGAAAAAGATTCAATTTAAATTTCATATTCAATACTAGGAGTATAAAATTATTAATAGATAGCACATGTCAATGTCTATTTTTTTGGGGAATCCATGTTCTCTCCATGGAGAATGACAACACACTAATAGTGTTTCCCAGCCTATTGAGGGACCTCATGTCCTTTCTCTATTCAAAATCGTGGATGTGTAGTTTCTCTTACTAATGGGCACGAGCCTTCCCTTTTTGACATTTGATTAATGTGCTATTATTCAAGTAATACAAATATTGGGAAACTTTTTTAAGAGAAAGGAAAGGGTATCAAAACAAATTCAAGTCATCCACCTTATTTACTATGCATGCATTCAAGAGGAAAATAACTTTGTAAATAGAGACATTAATTTTGTACATTTGAATCAAAATTATCCTAAATTCAAGAATTTCAACATAAAACTCAAGGAATCAATCAAGATAGATTGACGAATGTAGAGATATATATGTCATTATTGTCCATGAATCATATTTTAGTTAATTATATTTAATTATTTATATGTTTTATGTGTCTAGGGTTTTCCATTTAGGAATGTATTTTGTCTACTATTCCCTTTTATTCATTTCTAGGATTTTCAACGAAGTCTTATACAACTAAGGTCTCATGTAACATTGTAATGTTATTTAACCCTAATGTAACACATGACATTGTAATGTACCTAACCCTAATGTAACACATAACATTATGCTAGCAACTTATGAATATACTTTTGATCTAGGGTTTTAAATCTAGTGTACTTTAAATTTTTTTCCAACTAACGAGTCATATACCAATGATTGGATCTCAAATATGTATATAAATGTAAGAATGTATTTTTTTTCTTATGAAGAGGTTTATAAAGGAAGTTACTTCATATTTATTTCAATATATAGTGAAACCTAATTCCCTTTTGAATATCAAGTCATTAAATTCATAAAAAATCCTCCTAATATATATATATATATATATATATATATATATATATATATATATATATATATAATAATCCATTGAAATTCCCAAAGTAAATATACATCGAAAAATTGTGTTGAATGAATAAAAATATATCATATACATACCAAAATCACCAACTTAATATTTACTAGTAATATATATAACATTGCTAGTTATAAATTATAATATACATAAATATGCATAATAATATTGTTAGGAATAACATACTTGACTAGTTACTTTTGGTTAGAATAATGTTATTCCTTAGTAATATCCAATCTTCAATTTGTAAATTAATTCTTTGAAATAAGAAAGTATAGTAGGAGAATCCATAGAATTTTATAAACTTCAATGAAGTGAGAATATACTATGTAGACCTAGGAATCAACTAATTAATAATTGTAATCATTATAACTATGTCCCAACACCATGTATTCTGATTATATCTTGATTTTCATTTTCATATAAATCTACTATGAAATTCCCAAAATTAGAAGTTACAAAAATGTCTGGTCTTAGGTTATATATATGTATATGTATGTATATATGTATGTATATATATGTATGTATATATATATATGTATGCATGTGTATATATATAAGGTATAAACATGTACTATGAACTGGTTCCTTTATAGACTACTATAATGGATAAATATAACAAGCAACTAGATACTCTTAGGAATTTTGTAATAAGCATTCTAAAATTAGGGAAAATTATGTAAAGTAGTTCAGAAATATATTTTATCTTGAAATTCAGAATGTTCTAGATGATAACAATTTCATACAATTTTCATATTCCATCTATCTTTAAGAACACATGGACCTTCAATTGTAATTTCAAGTTAATGATTCCTGATGTTATCTCATTTTGAAGGTTGAAGTGGAAAACGTTATGTGCACTAGTGTCTGTCTAAGAGGGTAAGGAAGGTGAGGGAATGTCAAAACAAGGGAGTAGGAGAACATAGGGTTCGAATGAGACTTATAGGAAACAAAATATATAAAAACAAGGGATTATTAGCTTTGGGAAGCACCATGAAGGTGAAGGAGACAGAAACTCAGAAAAATAGCAAAAATGAGAGAGATCGAAATTGCATTATTGCATATGGTTTGTGCTACTATGCATGAAAGAAAAGGGGAAAGTTGGGCGGGGAAGAAAGACTGCTTGCGTAAGATGAATCTGAGTCAACCAATCTAAATAAGTGATAAAATTACAACCATCCAAAATTATTATGAGCAGACAGAAAAGAAAATGTATGTGAAATATATTTAACGTGAGAGACTTTGACAAGCCAAATGAATATATTCAATATTAGTTATTTAATGTCTAGTGTTTTTCATAACAAATCTATGGGATCCAACAAGGTTCAAATAAAGCAAAATTTGACACCTAATTAAGGTGTTTAGTTTCTGATATTGTCATTAGTTTTACCTTTTGAAGCCATTCAATAATTTATTTTATACATTTATATCTTAATTTATACTTTCTATTCTTAATGAAATTAAGGCACCTAGAATTATTCTCTTAATGTGAAACTTGGCCCTAATTTAACTAAAACATGAGGACTCCAAATTTGAGATAAGTTGTTTTATTTTGAGACTATTTATTAGGTGATTCATGGATTGGGTTAAAAGGGGTTATTTCCATATCTATTTACCAAAATCATGTTTATGAATAATATTTTGATATTAGATTTGTTTTATGAAGATCCTCTCATAACTGACTTTAATTAGTTATCACAAGCATCCTTTCCCATTATTTAATTCCAAGCTTCCTTCTTTGTATTATCTTTGTAATTAAAAAAACTTCCCTCCATTATTATATATATCCATATTTTGTCTGTTAGGATGTCTTACAACATTATTATTGATATAGAAACATTCCATATTATTTTATAAGTTATTATCTCATTGAATAAGGAAATAAATTAACTTATTATCCATTATATGAAACGTGTAATATTCTGACATGCCATGTATTATTACGAGGAAAACCAAATTGTAGTACATGATTTATAATGTTATAAGTATTATTATGATTTCTTATGCAAAAGTCTAATTATTTATTATTCATAAATATTAACTACTTTTAGTATTAACTATTATTTATTTCTATCCTATTAGGGTTAGGGGTGACAAAGGACCTTAATTCTCATAATAAGATTTCTAATTTTCATATTAAGTAAAACAAGATATCTAAGGTTATCCAACTCATTCTATGTTCAAGTCAGTATATAAGCTATACTTTGATTGAGGGTTTAACCCTAAACTAGACCTAAAGGCATACAAAACATAAGATTAGGGTTTTCATTTTTAGGAGGTCGGGTTTTGGTATGTAACAATAGTCCAACCCTTGAATAGGATTTAGTCCCTGAGATCCAACCATCCTTGTGCTACCATATAACTACTCCCCCACTTATAATAATTACCTTTTTAAGTTAAACTAAACCATTGAGAATGTGTAAGGATTACATATGCACAATTTTTTATTATGATGTACAAAGGTCAAACATTAAACAAGAAGATTTATCCATATAGGGTCGAGTTTGGATCCTTGGGGTTCTATTGGCACATATGCCTAGAGACACAATCATATGATGATTGGAACGTAGAATTAGATACCCAATTTGATAATATTAAACGTAATTCTATCTATTATGTTTGTCTCAATCATGAGATGATGTCACAGACGTTGGATCTTGGATGGGCTCTAGAGGGGGTGAATATAATTAAATGCACTTAAACAAAATTCATTAGTCCTTCAAGATATTTCAAAGATTAATTACAAGTCATATAATCATTACAAGTGATTTACATCATGATTCTAATAGAGATACATCATATTCCATAAAAGTGCACTTGTATTGATTTTGACTTGTCTTTTCTGTAAGATAGGATGCGCAAGTTAGGGAATTTGAGTGTATCTATACCTAATCTCAAATCACTCAAGTAGAAGCATTAGATACAAATAAGTGGAATGGTTAGTCATCATCAAAACAAGGGTTTAGTCAATTTAGAGCTTGATCCAACATTCTCCTCCCTTTTGAGATCACAAACCATTCCATAAATGTATTGAAAGCTTTTAAGTAATATCATACCTTTGAATAAACCTAGGGGTTTCAATAAAATTGAGTTCATATGATCCCCCTCAATTGATGCTCATGGAGCCATCATACTCCCCCTAAATCGATTCTATTTATCTTTCATGGTTAGGTTTCATAACATTTATAGAAACTATATATTCTACTCATATATGTTCTATGTATATGTCTTCTCTATTAACATATCCCCTTACATAAGACATGTCTTTTTCCCCTTTTTCATTCAAAAAGTGGTGGGTGAAAAACACAACTTGTTAGTAAAAGGAGATACCAACTGCTAGAAAGGAGATTAGAACAGAAAAACTAGGGGCTTGTCCAAGCATAGTACATAAATCAAATCAACACATACATTAGAACAACCCTAGATGTAATTCTAGAAAAAAAAAGTAAAGTTATGCAGGCAAGTAACTCAAGATAGTAGATATGTAAGTTAAGGAGCAAGCTTGAGTATAAAACAAGATATAAGCATAGCATATGGTAGAATACCACTTAATCAAAAGATGAACAAGGCTAGAACTACATGTAAATGAACTACTAGTAGATGACATCACAAGTTAGTACTTCTAGTAGGATCTAAATCATATAAAAGATACACAACTAAAGAACAAGATATGATTTGTAGAGGAAATATCCAAACAAATAGATATTTAGTTTCATAAGCATGAAAGGATATAACTCACTAGAAAATATGCATCATTACCAAAGGATGATTATCACTATGAGACTCAAAGTTGCATCAGAACAAGATATACAACTATACAACTAGATATATGTAGTGAGTTAGAGCACAATAGAAGCAATTTAAGACACAACCAAGAGATCCAAAGAGATCATCATCAAAACATGCATAACAACTCAAGATAGGTAATTGCAAGATATGAAGATGCCAATTTAGAGCAATTGGAGAGATAGAGTTGTATGTAAGATAGGAAATTTAAAACATGGCAATATGCACATATAAAGGCACTAAGGGAGTGCCAAAAGAATAAAGCTATTGGTTAAGAAAGTCAAGTTGAGATGGAAATTCTCATCCAAAAAGCCAATTGTATATTTTTTGTATAGTGTTGTCGGTTGAGTTTTGGGTTGAACTTCTCGACCAACAATAATTGTTAGCAACATACATTGGTCTTTGTCAGTCGAGTTTCTATCAGGACAAACTCAATCGCTGACAATTATTGTCAAAAAGCACATATATTTCAAAAACATATCTAGAGGCGTGATAAAAAATAAACCATTTCCAAACATGTGTAAGCAAGTTAGTAATGCACTATGAAATCATTAGAAACATTTTTTGAGAAAGAGAATGATAAGAATCACAATATACCACTTTTGACTAAAAAACCATATGTATAGCGCATACTAACTTAGCAAAAACACATTATGATTGAATATGAACAATAATAGCATTACCTCTATGCTTACCATTTCTTTTCAATTTGTTTCTTACCCATACTCATCTCACCTTTGTTCTTTTATGTAGATTCAAAAGTCAATTCACAAACTATTAGCTCATGTCCATCCAATTGCACTTGACCTACAAGAAGAAAATTAAATGGTCCCTAATCATATTTTTGGGTCTAAAGGGGTTAGCTTAGAAACCTAAGTCCTATTTCTCTTGGGTGATTTCCTAAAAGGACAATAACTAGAGAAATGACCAATTTCATTGCAATGATTGCATTATATCGTAGCCCTAGAACTAGAGGCTCTTCATTGAAAATTGAAGGTCCTTTAACTTTGTTGATCCTTTGGCCACTATCAAGTCCAATATCATCTCTACCCATTTATTCAGTAGTATGATCTAGGATTTGATTAAGATTCTTTATATCATATAATAATCTTTGCATAGATGATTTCAAACTATGATCATCATGAATAAGAGAAGTAATAGTGTAAGACAAATGATTGATATCATCCCTTGCATGTTCATTATCTAAGAAAAGAGCTTCGGTCATGTAAGAATCTTTATCAATATGAAGAGCAACAACATTATTATCTCTACTAGTAGAACTAGAACAAGATTAAAGGACATTGATTTTAGCAAGCAAGGAGGCAAATTCAAGTTCAAGAACTTCTACTTCACTAAGATAAGCCTATTTTCATCTACAAGGCAAATATTAGCATGTTCAAGATCGTCTTTTTCTACATGCAAATTATGAACAATTCTAGATATATTTTTCTTTTTCTTTTTAGAAGACTTAAGAGAGGCACGATTAGCATGAGTATTTGCAACTATAGATTCTTTATCTAAAGATTTTAGATTTATCTCATTTGATTCTTTACTTTTTGATGCCATGGGAGAAGAATGGCATTCTCCATATTCACTAGAGCTTGAGCTAGATCCTCCACTAGATTCTTGACTTGATCTTGAGTTGGAGGAGTCACTTGAGCTTTAGTTGGAGGACTCACTTGATATTTTGTGCCATTTATACTTCTTCTTATAATTCTCTTATCTTGTGATGATGGGTCCTTTTTCCTTGTATACAATCTTCCTTGAAGTGACCCCTTTTTCCACAATTAAAGCACTGTGTGAAGGAGGAGGACTTGCCTTTATTGAGTCTACCCTTGGAATACATGCCATATTATTCAACTTGAGATGGTGGATAGGATTGATCAACAATAGATTCAATTTTTGATTTGATTTCAACCTTCTTCATTCTCTTGATCTTTTTCTCTTCTTCTATTTCTTCTTCTTCTTCTTGCTAGTCAAGATTAACTTCATGGGCTTGTAGATTTCCTATGAGCTCCTCAATAGGAATATCACCAAGAGACTTTGCTTCTTTAATGGATGTCACCTTGGATTCCAACCTCTTGGGAAGAGTTTTGGGGATCTTTAAGTTGATATCTCCTATAGACATAGGATGACCTAGGATGACAAGACCATTTACAATGGTATTGAGCCTTGAGTACATCTCAACCACCCTTTACTTATTTCCCATCTTAAAATTCTTAGGAAGCCCTTTGATCATGTAGAGCTTGCTTTCCTTCAATTTCTTTGTCCTTCATAAGTGACACATAGTTTTCTCCATATCTCATGGGATGTCTCACAATAGGAAATCTACTGAAACTCGGTGAGGGACATGGAGGCATAGAGAATGTTGATGGCTCTTGCATTCAAGGTTTCTTTCTTGAAAGAAGCTTCATCCCATTCTTCTATATTTGACTCTGGTAGCTTGTATGGAAGCTCAACCATTCTCCATATCTCAAGACTTGATCCTTGAATGTAGAATTATAGCCTTCTTTTCCAATAGAGGAAATTACTCCCATCAAATATGGGAATGTTGGTGAGGTACCTCCCACCTTGATAATCGACCACCTTCTCCTACTTGTGGAAGTATGGTTGGAGAAGACCCACTCTGATATCACTTGTTGGATCTTGGATGTGCTCTATAGGGGTGAATGGAGCTAAATACACTTAAATAAAATTCATTAGACCTTCAAGATTTTTATAAGATTAATTACAACTCATACAATCATTACAAGTGATTTACAACATGATTCTAATAGAGATACATCATATTACACAAAAGTGAACTTGTATTGATTTTAACTTGTCTTTTCTCCAAGATAGGATGCACAAGTTAGGGGAATTTGGAGTGTTTCTATACCTAATTTGAAATCAATCAAGTGAAAGCATTAGACCAAATAAGTGGAATGGTTAGTCATCATCAAAATAGGGGTTTAGTCAAATTTAGACCATGAGTCAACATTGACTTTGGGTCAACGGAAGACATAGTAGATGTCTAAATAATGATGTTACTCGATGACATATGCTTTAGGTTGCTAACCTAAATAATGATATCATATGTATGATATGAGTACATACATTCTTATTATGTCCCTAGTCTAGTATTATTATGGAAGTAAAATAGACAACAATAATACATAAGACTAGAGTGTGTGTTGGCTGATGACAAAGTCTCATTAGTCATGATATTTATATCAAGTCAAGCACACAAGTACATGTTAAAGAATAGTGGACCAGACAGAGCCACCTTGAGAGTGATATATGGATACCATGGAATGGTAGTCAGAATCAAATCTCAAAGTGATAGTGGTGATTATGGTTCTTAGATCTAAAGTCACTACACTCATCACATGTAGTTCAATGTATTTAATTAGATATCATCCAGTGTGACCTTCCATAAGGGTTGCCATAAAGGTGATGCTCAGGTGCATTGTGACTTATGGGTATTGAGTGTGAGTGATGTAGATGGGATTTGTCCCTCCTACTGGATATTGATATATGGGCCTCTTGATAAGCGAGACTGAGAAATATATGGCCATAATCATTTGATGCAATATGTGATATGTGAACTCACATGCATCTTAGACAGTCTACTCTAGTTCAAGGAACATATATTGAATGTTGAGAGGATGAAAATTACATGCCTCAATTTCAATCTAGATATCAGATACAAAGGAACTATACAATCACGGTAACACTAATCATGGATTGTAGGTTGAAGTTTTTCTCCAACTTTTTGAATTATTTGGGTATCAATGATGTTTTTCTTGACACCACTCATTTCTTATGATGTCATAAGTTGGTTATGCACACACACTACCAACGTAATTTGCGACCTATAGGGTCACACACATAAGATGATTTCTAACTTGATTATTAAAAGTGTTTAGGTATTTAATTACACAACTGAGGTTCTAAATTGACTGACTAGACTCTAAACGGACCTATTCAAGTGTTAAATTGATCAGTTGGAGTGTTAGGTCAATTGGAAACAACACTGGCTGAATATTGGTAGACCTAGACATGTGAAACGACCATTTCACATATAAAACAACCATTTCATGATGTGAAACGACCATATCATTATATGAAATGATTGTTTCAAGAGTGAAACAACTAGTTCATCATCTAGGTTGTCTGGTTCAATGATCAATTTGATTGGATCAAGGATTTAATGTGGACATCATGTTTTGTATTAATTGAATATAGAATGCCAATTTGATTCTAAATAGGAAAGTACATGAACCAACCGATTCAAGAGATGAACGGACCCTTTCACCTCTAAACCAACCGGTTGGATAGTGAACTGATTGGTTCACCATTTGTTGTTTCCAGAAAATTCCTAAATTCTCTCTCTGACTAGAAACCCTGACCCTTACACTTCCTACAAATAGAAGGGTATTGGGTGATTCATAGACACAACAATAAGCTATGACAATTGTTTCCCTCTTTAGTTGTGGTAACTAATAGAAAGCTTGAGCAAATCCTACCCATAAAAGGGAGGGATAGCAAGGGAGAGATAATTGTGGGAAAGCAAATAGGTTCTAATGCACTGATGTTCAAAGGAAAAACTTCTTCTTGTTCGTTCTGTTAGAGCAAATGGAGTTCCTAGCAGTCCGCGTGAACTACTCTAGAGGTGAGGTGGTTTCACCCACTAGGAGGACACTGTCAACCGCCGTCTGTGGTGTTGAACCGGGTGGGCATTGCTGATGACTGCTCGAGTGCCGCTTGAAGAAGCAAACTGCTTCTTGGAGAAAGGCACACACTACTGTAAGGGTATTGTCGATGGAATTGCTCCATAACCAGGTATACTTTTGTTACTCTCTTTCCTAGATACATTGTTTTTGATGAGATCTTGTTGATTAGAGAATCATTCTTTAAATTTTTGTTTTTGCTGCCTTATATGTCTCCCCAATTTCCTAACACTGGTATCAAAGCCATGTCAATTAATGGCATATTTGGATTTAAATTGAGATGATCATATTCTTTATTCCAGATTTTACAAATATTAAAATGATCAATTTTCATATCCGATTAAATACCACATACAATCTCAACTAATATATGTATATGATATGATATATATGCAATTTACACACGCCGCCCTAAGATTGATTTTGATGGTGGACATTAGCATGGTTATGACCAATAATTTTAGATCTATGTGTGCATGGTTGTGGTTATTTATTCCTATTTATATCTCAATTTGCATATCGAGACTCTCACCTCCTTTCCAAATGTAAATTAATGCTCTTTTTCCTATTTCCCCTCAAATGTAACTCGAGGTTTTCCTTTTTACAATGTAATATGAAATGGTATAGTTCTAATTTATGCTTAATCATGAGAAGACGTGTCACATCCTTATTTTCTTTAGCTATGTAATTACACGCATTTTAATGTTACTCCTTTATTGGTTTAGAATACTTTGGGATGTTTTTATGCCTTTTAGGGTATAATAAGTGATGCAATGAACTTATGTTAAAAAGAGTATTATGGTTTAAGCATCATGGCCAAATTTTGGCAAGATAATGTTATTCATATGATTTAGATAGGATTTATGAGGGTTTAAACCAAATTGAATTACTTAGTTCTTTTGTTGAGAAATTAAAAAATTTCATCTCATAATAAGGTTCTAGAGGCTAATGAGAAGCCATGGTCCAAATTTGGAACATTTTTACCTTGTTTGACTGCTAAAATGGTTTATAGAAGTTTCTATATAGTTAGGAACTATATAACCCACATTTATCAGATTTATCAAATCAATTTCTTATAGTTAGGGTTATTTCTAATGTCACACTGACATTACTCAAATTATTTGCAATTTTGGCCAAAGTCAGGCCCATTTTAAATGCCACACGCCTCCTTTGTATTTTTCCCCTTATGCGCAGGTCGCATCAACTATTAGATGAAGATCCAAGGATCAATGCCATGTCTCCTACCTCTCGTCCAAGATGGGACTCTTGAATAGTGTTGACCTCCCCAAATCCTCATGATTATCTTGATTCCTAGTGTGAACTGGAGAGGGATTTGAATCCCAATGGTTCTGGGATGAAAATTTGAACCTATATATATAGTAGCTAACCCTAATTCACTCCCATCGCATAACACCCAATCGACCTCCTTCCTACTACTCTGGAGAACTTAACAGACTATGGGGTTTGCCTTGCGACAGTGTGTGAAGGCCCTAGGAGTGTCTCTAGTAGTCAGGGAGGATTTTGATACTACTAATTTGGGTTAAACCTTTGTGGATGCCCTTCACAGAATCCAATTTTCTATGTAGTGACAACAGGCTGGTGAGCCCGGCTATGGACGCCTCCGATCAATTCTTCTTGTGGTGAGTTTCCCTAATAACTAGACTTCTTTTAAACATTTTCATTTGACCATGTGATGTGCCCATGCACTGGGTCAACCAACCCCAACAATGTAGCCGGAGATGATGGTGGTCTTCTGGCCACCTCGCGACGCTCTACCCTATTCCTAGTTTAGTTGATCATGTAAGATGAAAATGAACATAGTTCTATTTTCAATTTTTAATTCCCTCGCCAACACTTCATTTCCCTGTATGGCCTTATGACTATGTGTAAATCCATGGCAAGGCTGTGTTGCATTCCGAGCATGCTGCCCTACCGTGAGATGGAGGACTTCGACTTCATATCAGTAGGGGGTGGATAATGGAATCCCCTCTAACCCCAGTCCCACCCGCATGACCACCATCCCAGGAGCCTAGACTCCAACCGGAGAGTTTCTGTTCCATGTATGACTGTGAGATAAAGAGGTCATGGTAAGGGGGAGCGAGAGACCTTATTGATTATGTTTTTTTCCTTTTATTATATGTCACATTGATATAAGTTTAACTTAGGTCTTAAGTGGGATTTTGATTAATGGGCTATCATTTGGATGTATTCATGTTTACCTATAAGCCCTCAATCATGTAGATAGGAGTAGACTCAGTCTAAGGGTTTTGTTGTCTTTTCAATTTTCATTTTTTCTGAACCTAAAATGCAAAATATGGATTTATTTGAACCCTGATTGGCTGATACTAAGAATTTCATGACTTGTTATTGGTATATCCAATGGGTTCGAGTAATATATGGTTTTTTATCAGTTTGTCAAGATATAGCCATTGGTCTAGGTTATAAGTCATGATTCTAACCTTGGTTTCTTTGATTTCTTGACTTAACCTAATTAGGGTTTATAATATAATGATTAGGGTTTTGTGTTATAATGATAGAAAGATATTAAGGCCCTGAAGTCAAGAAGCTCAGAGTGAGTGTTCCTAATAAATTAGGTAAGTGGTCCACGCCTTGGGTTTAAATATATTGCATTCATATAGTTTGCTCCTTTAATCATGTTTAGAGTTCATATTACATATGTTATCATGTGAGCACCTACTTGTTTAAAGAGGTATTAATATATGCACATCTTATTAAGATTTACTACATTGAAACTCATGTTAAGATCAGTTCATTCAAGAGAATATGCCTCTTCATGTTTAAGATCAATAATGTGATCACAGGTGAAAACCCTATGTAAGATAAGTTTATGTTAACAAAAAATATTGAGGCCCTACTCATGAACGTTTTAGGGAATGTTGGTGCCTTATGAACCCCCTTTGCTTTATGGGTTCAAACCCAATAATGTTCACTTTCAGTGTTTTCAGATGATTGTTCACTTTTAGTGTGTTCAATATGTTTATGTTCATGTTCAATTTTAGTGTGTTCAGATGATTGTTCACTTTTAGTGTGTTCGGTACATTTACGGTTCATTGAGTAGGTGCCCTAATAAGAATATTTAATCAGGTTAAGAGTGTATCCCCAAACTAGATTTAATGTTTATGCAAGTTTGTAACAGCTTTTAGGTCATTTAAGTTATGTTCATTTACTCTTATCAAACCCAACCACTTACATTAGTTTTGTCGAATGCATGGATAATGTGTGGATGCACATAGGTGGAGGATAGCACCAACAATAGTCATAGCATCACAAGTAGCGGGAGGTACAGTTCATGAAGCTTTATGATGCTACCCTATTTGGGTGCCATTCTAGAATGTTCCTCTAGTTTTTTACATTCTAGAAGTGAGTTAAAAAGGATATAGATTCTCTTGTATAGATAGCTCTTGTTTGCTTTTTCCTTGTACAATTTTTTCTTCTTGGATGCCTTGGTGGTCTTCTTCTTGCCTTGGTGATAGTTTTGTACTTTTTTTCCAAAAATAAAAAAAGGGAGCAACACGCTTTGGGAGACAAAAAAAAAGTGTATGTTTTAAATTTTTGCGGACCTTGCTTAATAAATGATACTATGTCCCTTTTTTTCATGATCTTCTATGTATGAAAACACTTCCATTATGCTTGGATAGTGTATGTTATGGAGGTTGTGACAAAAGTGGTATCAGAACAAACCTAGAATAGCCACTATAGTAGGATCTTATAATTTACACTACATACTTATGAATGTCTCTTTCCCTCTTCCAGATGGCCTCGAAGCGTCACCCTGAGCATGACAAGTCACCCTCACACTCTGATGGAGAGAGTGATAAGCCCTCTGAGCATGAAGAGAGTCTTCATGGAGAAGACCCTCCCCTCTCATACAATGTGTTGGTCAGATCCTTGGCCGATGCAATGGGAGGAAGAGATGGAATCCATCATCAGAGGAGAGATGAAGTCACCTTGACAGACTTCCTCAAGGTGAAGCCAGTGACGTTCGTCTGAGAGGAAGAGATGGATGTGGTGGGAAAGGATGAGGCCTGGATCCACAACCTGGAGCATTGCTTTCATGACTTAAATTGTTCTAAGGAGTCCCATGTCAGGTTCAGGACCCACATGCCGAGAGGTCTGGCTCCTGTCTGGTAGGAAAACTTCCATGATGTCAGAGATCCAGCTGATGAGTTCCTCACATGGGAGGAATTTGTGGTCTTTCAAGAGTCACTATGTTTCAGAAGTAATGATGGACAAGAAGGAGGCAGAGTTCATTTATCTACAATAGTGTGGCGATATGACAATCACTCAGTACACCATGAAGTTTTGTATTCTTTAGAAGTACGACACTGAGATGACTGAGCTGAAGCGAGCAAAGAAGTTCATTCGAGGTCTCAAGGTGGATCTCATATACTCACATTCTGAGCAAGGCCACAAGACGATGCAAGAAGTCATTGATGCTACCCTAAAGCTTGAGGATCACCCAAGTAGGGCTAAGAAGAAGAACCACAATGGAGGACAACATCATCACCAACAAAACTACCAGTAGAAGAACAATAACCGTTACCAAAGTCACAACCGCAAATAGAAGGACAAGAAAAGGAAGGAACTATAAGGTGGGCCCACTCAGAAAATTAATAGGAACAACAACAATGGTCAACCCAAGTGTCCTCAGTGTCATAAGCATCAGGGCATATAGTGCAGGCTTAGACAGAGAGTCTGTTACTTTTGTGGGGAGCTAGGTCATATCAAGAGGGATTGTCCCAAGTTCCTTCATCAAGGAGGCTATTACAACAAAGGTGTCATAGATGATGCTCCCAAGGAGAAGAGGCAGGCTCGCATGTTCATGATGGAGGAAGAGGATGGCAAGCCAGAATAGGTGATGGAAGGGACTGCTTTTATTCAGGATCAGAGTGTTAAAGTCCATTACGATTCTAGTGCATGACATGCTTTCATTTCATCTACACTTTTTGATATTCTTAATTTACCCATTGAGAATCTAGGTTATAATTTGAGCATCATAACTCCTAGTAGACATATACTTGAACCTACTAGAATGATATCTAGGATTCCCTTATATATTGAGGGAAGGGTTTTTTTGTAGACCTTATGGTAGTAGATATGAAATCATTTGACGTTATCCTGGGAATGATTTGACTTCATGAGCACTATGTGCTTCTTGACAGTAGAAGGAATCTTGTTTTGTTTGAACATCCTGAGAATGATCCCTTTTTTGTTAAAGGCACGAGAAGGGAAATGAAGAATCTCTTCATTTCTTTTATACATGTGGAGAAGTTGAGGAGGAAGGGTCATGTTGTGTTTTTGGTATCCTTGTTAGTCGAACATGAGAGACCTATTTTAGATATACCTATAGTGAGGGAGTTTCCCAATGTTTTCCCTGAGGACTTTCTTGGTCTTCCTCCTGATAGAGAATTGGATTTATCTATTGATTTACTTCTAGGTACTTCTCCAATCTCAAAGTCTCCTTAAAGAATGGCTTGACTGAGTTAGCTGAACTTAGGAAGCAACTTTAGGAGCTTTTTGACTTGGGTTTTATTAGCCTGAGTGCCTCCCCTTAGGGTACTCTTATCTTATTTGTTAATAAGAAGGATGGGTCACTACACATGTGCATCAATTATAGGAGCTCAATCAAGTGACTATCAAGAACATGTACCCTTTTCCCAAGATCAATGATCTTTTTGAGCAACTGAGGACTGCTAAGGTCTTCTCAAAGATTGACTTGAGGAGTAGCTACCATCTGTTGAAGATTCGGAGTTCAGATATTGAGACGATAAATTTTTGTATGAGATATGCACATTACGAATTCTTAGTTATGACTTTTGGCCTTACTAGCACTCCTACTATCTTTATTGATCTTATGAATAGGATATTTCATCAATTTCTTGATTATTTCATCATCGTGTTCCTTGGTGATATTTTGATCTATTATGACAATGACCTGATCCATGAAGAAGACCTTCATATTACTTTAGATATTCTCAGGAAGCATTAGTTATATACTAAGTTGTCTAAATGTGACTTCTGGTTGAGATAAGTCATGTTTCTGGGGCATATCATCTCAGATGGGCACATAGCAGTTGATCCAGCTAAGGTGGAGTCAGACAAAAACTGGTTTGTTCCTAAAACACCTATGGATATTCACTGTTTCCATGGTCTAGTAGGTTACTACATGCATTTTATTCAAGATTTTTCAATCATAGCAAGACCTCTTACTCAATTGACCAAGAAGGATTGTAAGCTTTTCTAGGATGACACTTGTGATTGTAGTTTCCAAACACTAAAGGACAAGTGGACATCTTACTAGTTATTCCATCTGATAATCATGGCTTTATAATTTATAGTGATGCTTCAAAGCATGGTTTGGGTTTCATACTCATGCAGCATGACAAGGTTATCTCCTATTCTTCTCGACAACTCAAAATGCATGAAGAAAACTATCCAACACATGACGTTGAGCTAGCTGCTATTGTTTACAGACTCAAGATATGGAGGCATTACCTGTATGGCACAAGGTTTGAGGTGTTTTGTGATCATAAGAGCCTTAAATATATCTTGACATAGAAGGACCTAAATATGAGGCAATGTAGGTGGCTCGAATTCATCAAAGACTATGATTTTCTATCACCTATCATCCAGGAAAAGACAATGTAGTGGCTGACGCTTTGAGCATAAAGAAGGATGTTAGTTTTGCTTCTATCTTGATTGAGGAATGGGAGATGATGAATGAGCTGACAGAGTGGAGACAGTTTCTTTCTGGGGTTGAGTTGAGGTTGGCCCATTTAATGATCAAACCTAATTTGACTTATGATGTACATAGTGCACAACAATGTAGCCCTATATATCCACATATGCTAGAACTTCTTGAGAGAGTTGGGACTAGATTGTCGAAGGGTAAAGATGGTGAGATTCTAATGAATGGAAGATTGTGGATACCTTCTGGTGAGATAAGATAGAAGATTCTTTTTTAGGCCCATGACACTAAGTAAACTGTTCATCCAAGTTGTACAAAGATTTATCAAGATCTGAAGAAAACCTTCGGGTTAGAAGGTATGAAGAAATACACAGATACTTTCGCCTCCAGATTCCTAACATGTCAGCAAGTAAAGGCTGAACACAAAGGCCCGGTGGTCTTCTCCAACCACTTGATGTTCCTGAGTGGAAGTGGGAGAACATAATCATCCATTTTGTTACTGGGTTCCCCAAGACAAAGAAAGGGCATGATGCAGTATTGGTGGTAGTTGATCGTCTGACAAAAAGTGCACACTTTCTAGCTTATAAGACCACTTCTAGTGTTCCTGAGATGGTTGATCTGTATATTTGGGAGATACTACATCTTCATGGAGTCTGCCTTTCCATTTTTTTCATATAGGGACCCAAGATTTACTTCTAAATTGTAGAAACAAGTTGAGAATGAGTTAGGAACTCAGCCTCATTTTAGTACTTCTTATCACCCTCAGACGAATGGGCAGTCTAAAAGGACCATTCAGACTTTAGAAGACAAGCTTAGAGCATGCATGATTGATTGTAGAGGATCTTGGTCAAAGTTTCTACCTCGAGCTAAGTTTGCTTATAATAATAGTTTTCACGGCAATATAGGCACGACACCATATGAGGCTCTTTATGGTAGGCCATGCATGTCACCTTTTCTATGGAGTGAGGTTTTGTGAAAGAAGTATGATCCATATTGATGAGTTGTAGCTCCATATAGATCAGGTTGAACTTATTAGAAAGAGGATGAAGACTGCACAAGACTGACATAAAAGTATGTTGATGCTCATACGTCTGACAAAGAGTTCATGGTGGGTGATCATGTTTTCTTGAAAGTCAAACCCATCAAATCTATTTCTAGATTTAAGATCAAGGGAAAGCTTAACTCTCATTATATTGGTCCTTTTGAGGTCCTAGATAAGGTGTGGGAGAGCGCTTATAGGTTAGCACTACCACCACCATATGCACAAATACATAATGTATTTCATGCTTCCTTGTTGTGGTTATACATCAAGGATATATCTCATGTTCTAGCTTATGAGCCTATTGAGATCATGGAGGATCTACCCTATCAAGAGTTGCCCTTGAGGATTCTAGATATTCAAACCAAGAAGTTGAAGAGCAAGGATATTGGTCTGGTTAAAGTATTTTGGAGGAATCATAATCTTGAAGAAGCTACATGGGAGCTTAAATATGAAATATTAAATAAATACCCAGAACTTTTCAACCCTTAAAGGTTCAATGTCAACACTATTATAAGGAGGGGAGGATTGTCACATCCTCATTTTCTTTAGTATGTAATTCCAAGCATTTCAATTTAACTCATTTATTGGTTTAGAATACTTTGGAATGTTTTATGCCTTTTAGGGTATAATAAGTGTTGTAGTGAACCTATGTTAAATATGATGGTTTAAGCATCATGGCCAATTATTGGCAAGATAATGTTATTCATATGATTTAGATTGGATTTATGAGGGTTTAAACCAAATTGAATTACTTAGGGCTTCTTGTTGAGAAATTAGAAAATTCCAGCTCATAATAAGGTTCTAGAGGCTAATGAGAAGCCATGGTCCAAATTTGGAACTTTTTGACCTTGTTTAACCCCTCAAATGGTTTTTAGAATTTTCTATATAGTTAGGACCTATATAACATGCATTTATCAGATTTATCAAATTGATTTCTTAAAGTTGGGGTTATTACTAATGTCAAGCTGACATTACTCACATTATTTGTGATTTTGGCAAAAGTCAGGCCCATTTTAAGTGTCACGCGTCTCCTTTGTATTTTCCCCCTTATGTGCGGGTCGCATCAGCTATTAGATGAAGATCCAAGGATCAATGCCTTCTCCTACCTCCCGTCCAGGATGAGACTCTTGCATAGTCCTAGTCTCCCCAAATCATCACACTTATCTCAGTTCCTAATGTGAACCTAAGAGGGATTTTAATCCCAATGCTTCCAGGACAAAAATCCAAACATATATATACATATACATATACATATACATATATATACATATATATACATATATATAGTAGCTAACCCTAATTTTCTCCCATCATAAAACACCCAATCAACCTCCTCCCCACTTCTCCGGCAAACATAACAGAATGCAGGTTTTTCCTCATGACGGTGCTTGAAGGCCCTTGGAGCGTCTCTAGCGGTCAAGGAGGATTCTGATACCACAAATTTGGGTAAAGCCTTCATGGATCCCCTATGTAGATTCCATTTTTCTACCGCAACGACGGCGGGCTGGTGCACCCGACTCAGGATGCCTCTGATCAATTCTTTTTGTAGTGAGTTTCCCTGATAGCTAGACTTCTTTTACACATTTTCATTTGACCACGTGATGTGCCTACGCACTAGGTAGACCAACTCAGGCGATGTAGCTAGAGATGATGCACCTCACGAGGATCTACCTTGTTCCTAGTTTAGTTGATTCCATAATATGAAAACAAACATAGTTCTATTTTTTATTTTGAATTCCCTCACCAACGCTTTGTTTCCTTGTATGGCCTTACGACTCTGTGTAAATCTAGCCATGAGATGGAGGACTTTGACTTCAAATCAATAAGGGGTGGATAATGGAATTCCCTCCAGCCCCAGTCCTACTTTAGGACCATCATCCCAGGAGCCTAGATTATGACTGGAGAGTGCCCACACCATGGTTGGCTACAGAGCAAGAGGTTGGGGTAAGGGGGAGAGAGAGACCCCATTGATTATGTTTTTCCTTTTATTATATGTCACATTGATATAAGTTTAACTTAGGTCTTAAGTGGGATTTTGATTAATGGGCTATGATTTGGATGTATTCGGGTTTATCTATAAGCCCTCGGTCACAGGGATAGGAGTAGACATGGTCTAAGGGCTTTCTTGTCTTTTCAATCTTCGTTTTACCTGAACCCAGAATGTAAAATATGTATTTATTTGAACCCTGGTTGGATGATACTTAGAATTTCATAACTTGTAATTGGTATCTTCAATGGGTCAAGTAATATATAGTTTTTGATCAATTTTTCAAGATCTATCAATTTGTCTAGGTTATGAGTCATGATTCTGACTCTGGTTTCTCGGATTTCTTGACTTAACCTAATTAGGGTTTATAAGATACTGATTAGGGTTTTGGGTTATAACGACGGGAAATTATTAAGGCCCTGAAGTCTAGAACCTAGGAGCGAGTGTTCCTACTAAATTATGCAAGTTTCCCATGCCTTGGGTTTAAATATACTACATTCATACAGTTTGCACCTTTAATGTTATTTAAAGTTCATATTATATATGTTATCATGTGATCACCTATTTGATTTAATTGGTATTAATATATGCACATCTTGTTAAGATTTACTTCATTGAGACTCATGTTAAGATTAGTTCGTTCAAGAGAATATGCCTCTTCATGTTTAAGATCAATAATGTTATCATGGGTGAAAACCCTATGTAAGATAAGATTAAGTTAAGAACTTATATTTAGGCCCTACGCATGAACGTTTTATGGAAGTTTGGTGCCTTATGAGCCCCATTCGCTTTATGGGTTCAAGCCCAATCATGTTCACTTTCAGTGTGTTTAGATGATTGTTCACTTTTAGTATGTTTGGTATGTTTATGTTTGTGTTCACTTTCAGTGTGTTCAGATGACTGTTCACTTTCAGTGTGTTTGGTACATTTATGGTTCATTGGGTAGGTACCCTAATAAGAATGTTTAATCATGTTAAGAACGTATCCCTAAATCAGATTTAATGTTTATGAAAGTTCATAATAGCTTTAAGATCATTAAAGCTATGTTTATTTACTCTTATAAAACCCAACCACTTATAGTAGTTTTGTCAAATGCATGGTTATGTGTGGATCATAGGTGGAGGATAGCGCCAACAACATCTGCAACATTAGAAGTAGTGGAAGGTGCAGTTCGTGAAGCTTTCTGATCCTACCCTGGTGGGGTACCATTCTACAATGTTTGTGTAGTTTATCTTTACATTCATGTTATGTTAGGTTTTGTTTCATGTTCTTAGGGTGTTGGACATTTTATTTCTTTCTCTATGGATGTATTAAGACACTACAAGTGGATGTTTTAAATTTCTAAGGATCTTACTTAATTAATGATACCATGTATGATTTTGTCATGACCTGCTATGTACAAAAATGCTTCCGTTATGCTTGGATTGTGCATGTTATGGAGGTTGTGACAAGACATTTTGAACCATACAAACTAACTGGCTCAAAAGTTGAGCTGATCAGCTAAAGGACCGAGGAGGTAAAATGATAGGACGAACCGATTGACTAGTGGATCAACCAATGGCTAGAGATCCAGACATCGATTGAACCTGAGATGAGATGAGTGTTTCAAGAGTACAACTGAGCGGCCAGGAGTAGAGTTGGTTGGATCAAGTGTCGAACTAATCAACCCGGATTGGTTCAAGCACCAATCATCACCAACAACATGTTATTGCATGTGATGCAGACCTTAGGTGGTAGTAATTCCTTGTGTCTCTAAGGGATTACAATAGTATGTCCATAACCATTGCTTATGTTTATAATTTCATGTTTTGGTTGTGATTATAATATTAATATGATACACACCATAAGTATGTGGTGATTGGGTATGCATATTTTTTATGTAAAATCCCTCAATCAAACATATTAAGACTTAAATGCTTTCTATTAGCAACACACATGAAAAGATTGATCGATGAAGCATGGGCACGCCAAGCGTGGTGTGTCGTTTATCTTGTGAAAGTGTTATGGTAGTTATGTGGGCCTATCAAATAGGGTGCATTACTATCATGTTGGCTTTTGGGTCGGGTTTAACTAGGTGATCTTATTGAGATTAAGCACCTAGAAGCATGTAGATGGACTATGGAAAAAATTTATGCATACCATCTATGCAATAATTGCATGCGATGCAAATGGAAAAAGTTGCCTACCCTAATAATTAGTTATGGATGTTGGTGTTGGCCGAGTAATAGTTCAATTATTTTGGTTCTTGGCTCACTAGAAGATTGTATGTTGCAATCCTATAAATTGGTAGTGAGGGATATCAATTTGAACAAAATAGTCATAGATATAGTTAACTAAAGTCCTAATTAATATCAATAATATTATCAAATCAAATAAAAAATGTTTTGACAAAAGTTAAAAATTTTCTTTTGTAGAATCTAATGACAAGCACACATGTTATCATTGTGATTGGTCCTTGAGTAGGATAAATTAAATGGGATTTACTTCTGCATCTGGTTTAGGACTTTGACAAGTGTTCTCACCAATGATCGAAAGCTCTATGTCCTTTAAAGACTAGCCAGAGCAACACGTTCCAAATGTGCCTAAGGATGAAATGGGTGCTTAATTGAAGCATGCCAACGATGTCGCAGGCATCAAAGGCCTTATGTTGAGTTGTATGAACTATGAGTTGCATGAACATCATGAAGACATGGATGTTCTTGAGATGGTAAAACATCTTAAGAATTGTGTAAAGCAAGCAAGACATAATGTCTCTAAAGTGTTGTTTGAGTGCAAATAGGTAGAGGGAGATTCAGTAGAGCCCCATGTGCTCAATATGATTGGACATGTGGAGAGATTGGGTTTTCTCTTAGGTCTAGAGTTGGCAACGGATATGATTCTATAAACGTTTCCTGAATCATATAGCAAGTTTATCTAGTGTTATCACTTAAGTAGCTTTGTCAAGACATTGTCTGAATTTCTTGGCATGTTGATTAATGTTGAAGCACAGATGAATAAGGAAAAATTTATGATTTTGATCAACAAAATTGAGTCCAAGGGAAAAGGCAAGGCCAAAAGAGTTCTAAGGCTAATCTGAAGTCCAAGTCTTCTGCACTCAAGATTAGGAGAAGGATAAGTGCAAAAGGAATTTTTCCTTTTCACTTGAAAGGTTAAGGAAAGAAAGTGATACCATTGTCACTAGCTTGGACACTAGAAAACGAATTTCCCTCTTTCTATAGAGGATCGTAGGAACAAGGAGTTAGATATCTCCATTTCAGGACTTGAGAAGAGATAAGTTAAAACCATGCGGTGAAAGAGTTGCTGCCACTACAGTTGGAATTTGTCATTCGTCTAATGGGCATATCATATAATTAGTGAATTTCTATTATGTACATACCATTAATGAAAAAATAATGTAACTTGCATGGACAAGAATATTATGAATAAATTGATGTTTCATTTTGAAATATGAGATCTTTTATGGAATTGTCTCACAATCTATACTCAATAGTTGTAGAGATAAATGTGTATGACACATATACTAAATCACTTGATGACTCAAACAATGAATACCTATAACATTGTCATCTAGAGTGTCTAAATGAGAAATGCATTTCTAGAATCCATGATGATGGTTATCTAGACTCTTTTGGCTATTGAATCATTAGAGACATGCAAGTTTTATTTATATGGCAATATGATAAAAGCATATTAACTAGATGTAGTGGGAGAGTGACTATTCTATTAGGGATCATACATACTGATGTATATAGACCTTTTAGAGTAAATGATAAAGGTAGTTACCAGTACCTCATTATATTTATTGATGCTATCAGTAGATATGTAAGTTTGTATTTAATTAAATACAAGTATAGATATCTTGAAGTGTTCAAGGCAATCATGAATGAAGTATGTAACCAACTTGGTAAAAGTATTAAGACACTTTGATATGATTGATGTTGAAATATTTTAAACTAAGAGTTTGAGGACCTTCTGGGAGATCGTGATAGTGCATCACAATGAGCTCCACCTGAAACATAATGATGCGGTAGAAAGAAGGAAACATATCCTATTAATCATGGTGTAATTAACAATAAAACTATTTATTCTTCCAATTTCCTTTTGGCACATGCTTTACACTAAAACAATGTACCATCTAAAATGGTTCAAGAGACACCATTGAGATATGGTATGGGAAGTGTCGCAGTATGCCTTTTATAATGATTAGGATTGAAATCTTGTGTAAGAAAATAGTTTCTTAAAAAGCTTTATCCACAAATCATATAAATGTTATTTTGTTGAATACTACTTTTATATTCCAATCTGACAACAAAAGTGTTTTGTTGCCAAGATGGTTGTGTTCCTAAAAGGGAATTTAATACCAAATGAATCAATGGGAGAAAATTAGAACTAAAAAAGTTTGAGACGAATAAGAAAACATTGAACCTAAAGAGGTACAATAGGAACAAAGAGAATCACAAATTGTTGTGGAATCTCAAGTTCCTTATGTAACACAAAACCTCATAAATCTAGTAGAACATGCCTTGAGTTTGAAATATTAAGATATATTATAACTCAGAATAGCGGTGAGTTGGTCGTAAGATAACGAGCCAATAACCTTGTAATGACCCCACCCCTCAGCAACCCCCATGTAAGGAAGGCTAAGAAGCTAATGTCGTTATCCCAAAACATGATCAATGGTTTTTCAAATAATAAAAAATAATTAACAAACTCTACAAAAGACTAAGCTTAATGTAGGATAAAATTTACTTTTCACATACCTTTCAAAAATAGGAGATTGGAACTTTACCCGATGTAGAGTTCTATCTAACTAAATCCTCCTTTATTTAGTTAGCTTTATTCTTCACATATCACTTTACTGTTTGTCCTCTTTCAATTATTCCTAAAATGCTGACAAACAAAGCGTTGGTCAGTATAAAGAATATAATAGTATGTGGTGACAACCAATAACATACACATATTTCATAATTTCTCTAGTCACGTCAAATAGTTGTTAACAATCCAAGATTGCATTTTCAATATAACTTCCAACTACTTTTACTCATCCTCTGGGATACCCTCTATTAGGGTTTAGTCCTTGCAAGGGACTTTAGGCTACCTTCTCCATCCTGAGCTTGGTACCTTATGGGTCACCTCTCTGGGTGCCCTGTTGTCTTCCCTCCAGGACTTGACAACCTTTGACCTTCCCTCTAGGGCTTGGTCATCTTAAATCTTACATCCAGAGATGGTATGTAGGTTCAGGCAAGTCATATATATATTTACTTTGTGATAATCATAATCATTTATAAATTGAAGAAAATAAATTCATCCAAGCAGCTATTTTCAAGTAATCGATGAAACTTTGGAAATCACCATGAAACTAAAGCAAGTAATAATAAAATAACCACATACCTAATTTGAAGATATCAAAGAAATAACCAAAGTCCCAATCCAATCAGGTAGTCCAATCAACCAATCAAGCCAATCATACTAGCACAACTGAATCCTAAAAAGAATGTATGACCTAATTACTACTTACTCATCATAAACTCCTTTTATTGACTTGGGAATCCCTTCTAGGTTTTCTAGGTTGAATTAGGGTTTCCTTAAGCTTTCTTAGATCTATTTCTCAATTTTTACCTTTTAGGTCAACAAACCCTAAAATAGATTCTACATCATAAAACCCTGATTACATAAATTATCCATATTGAGTGTCTTTACTCGCAAATTAGCTTAGGATCACCATATCTCTATCTCATACATGGGTCTTCGAAATAAAACCATTAAAAGTCATAATCGCCTAAATTAGGGTTTCTAATCTCATCAATGCACATCATATACATGAAACCCTAAATTGAGTCGATTAAGCACAAAGATTATCCTTTTTATATCTAAATCTTCCTTTTATTAACAATGTGTTAATATCAACTTAGATTATCCAAAGAACGTTACTAAATCCCATTCATCATCAAGATTAGGGTTTTTCATTCATAAACTCATTAAAGGTAACAACTTTAGCTACTTTTTGAATTGCAAGCACATTCAGGTTTCAAATTCATTTTTATTGAATTATGTGGGTTTTTATGATAAAAACCATATATAACTTATTGACATCTGAGTATTAAATTATTTTTTATCAATTTTGTAATTAAATTAGTGTTGGGCCAATAACAGAGTGCCACATCATCACTTTAAATTCTTTTCTTACCTTTCTTTCTCTCATCCGTGGATCCCAACCAGGGTTTGTATACTTGGGAACCTGGACGCCAACTCTAACTCATCCCTTCCATCACCCCATTGCACATGCTCTATTTTCGTAGAGTAACAGGACACCGACATCGTGGTGAGTCCACTGCCCGATCTTGTCAGCAGAGCACCTCGCTCGACCCAGAGTGGGCTCTCGACGCATCACCCTCCTCCTCCTTGAGAGGTTCTGAAGAAGGCCCATGTCAAAGGGACTAGGGGAATCCAGCATCATGGATCCATGACACATAATAGAAAAATTGAGAAAGGGAACCAAAAGATGTGGGGAGAAACTGGGTTTTGTGGAGAGGGTTGTTTGAGTATTGCAACTTCACTACGTACTGTAGATATTTCAAACATATGCTAGGGGTTTATATAGGTGTGGTCATTCAGCCAATCCTCAATAGAGTGCAACTCCAACGGCTCTTTGGGGAAACTCCAGTTCGTGCGCCAAAATTGCGAAACCAGGGATCATCGTGGTCTGATTTGAACTCTTGAATCCAATGGGAGAGTTTCTAGAACCCCTCATGGATTAGAGACTGAGATATGCAAGAAATCTGATCAGAGTTATTGTTCATAGTTTCTTCTTTTGGCCCAAGGCAGATGATGAGAAGCCACTGTCAGATCTCAGATCCGATGGCCCTTATTTCACGCGCCAAGAAAATTAATTTCCATTAAATTGGAAAATCGTGATATTAAAAGATATCCTTCTCACTTTAGGAAATATTAAAAAAAATCTCCTAAACCTCTTATTCATTTGATCCCAAATTTTAGACAAAAGTCCATAATGACTTAAACTACTTGTGTGCTAAGTTTTGGACTCAAATTCAAAAGTATGAGAAACTTTTATTCATATCCAAGTTATCACTTAAAAAGGCATATTTTATTCATATTTTCTCTCTCTTACTCTTTTATATCTTTCATTTGGATTCCTTTTACCATTAGAACATGTGGATTCAAAATCTAATCCATGATGATTAATCATACAACTTTGTAGAGAATTCCACATGTTTCTCATCACTTTCTTAATTTCTTTCCTTTTTATGCATTATTTGATTTCATTCAACTTTTCTTTCCTTTCCTTTTTATCATATTGGACTCACTAACTCATTAGGATCCACAAAATCATATATTTAAAGGAAATATTATCAACAAAATCACTCATCACACATAAAACATACAATTTCATACATACATTTTATTGGAGAAATTGCATTTCAAATCATAAAAGCCCCAAAATTGGGGTTGTAACATCCTTCCCCTCTTATAGGCATTTTCCCCCAAAATTCTATCAAACATATAAACAATTCAGGATAAGACCTTTCCATGTCCATCATCAAATCCCATGTGGCTTCATCCTCTCCATGGTGCTTCCAAAGAACCTTTACTATCTTTATCCTTTACCCCTGAGCTCTCTCTCACCTTGGTATCTCATACCCTCATAGGTGACTCAGGGTAAGTTAGCCTCCCTTGGAGTTCAATAGGTTCAATACTCAGTACATGGCTCGGGTACCTCACATAGTGCTCTAGATCAGACACATGGAACACCTCATACATCATACTATCCTGAGGGGTAAGGCTGAACCTAAGCAACACCACCAATCCATTTCTAAATCTCAAACGGAACCATGTATCGGGGACTCAACCTTCTTACATATAGCTCAGAGCGATAGGATTTGAAACACATGTTCATCCACATTAAAGTGCAAGTCAATCCACTTCACATCAGCATGTGAATCCTATCGATCCTGGGATTTCTGAGCCATTTCTTGATCAAAGTGACTTTATTAGCATAAACTATGGTTTTTTTAATCTCCACAAGGTCCTCTCATCGGCATCACCCTAGTGAAGTGGTGACCGACACAACCTCCCATCAAGAGCTTCATACATCCTGATACTGGCTTTGGTAGTTGTCATAATAAGAAAACTCTACTAGGGCTGGTACTGCTCCCTCAATCCACCCCAAACGAGCACATATGCTCTCATCAGACCTTCTAAAGTCTGGATCATACCCTGTTAACTGTCCATCAGTCAGGGGGGTGACATGTTGTACTAAACTTCAATCTAGTATCCAGTTCTTCATGTATTTACTTCCACAACATGGAAGCGAACTTAAAGCCATGCTCAAGAATATTTAAACTCTGATTATTATGCAGTTGAACTATCTCTCTCTCATATATATATGGTTCAACTAAATCTGTAACATTGGTAGTGCTCTCTTAGGTAAGAGAATGGGTCGACTTGGTAAGGCAATCTGCCATAACCCATATTGCATCATGACCTCTCTTGGTCCAGGGGAGACCCAACACAATGTCCATAATGATCTACTCCCATTCCCCCTCGGGGACTCCTCATTATCTGTAGCAATCCACTGAGTTACTGGTATTCGGCCTTCACCCTCTAGAATGTATGGCCACTGGTTGCACACACCTCTATATCCTTCTTCATTCTAGACCTTCAACGTACCACTGCAAACCTCAACCATCTTGGTAATACCAGGGTGTACAATGTACTTAGAATCATGAGCCTTTTGCATGAGCTAGGGTGAAACCTCAAAAACCCTAAAACACTCTAGTAAAGGATTTCACCACCTACTTTCCATGAGAGGTGCATCTGAGGTTCTTATAACAATCCTTTTATCTCATCAAGTACTGGGCTGGCTAACTGGGCAACCACTAACTCGACCAAAAGGTTTGATAGTAATTGAATGTTAGCCACATAGGTCTCATCTTCTAACGATCGTAGGGTTCACCTAGCAACCTCTTCCAGCCTCTCTACTTTCTAAACAAGACATCTATGTCTCAGGCAAGAGTATCTATTACCACATTAATTTCCTTATGTGCTAGGTGATGGTGAAAACATAAGCCTTTGTATACTCCTCTCATCATCCTTGTCTCGGGTTTAGGTCTATTTGAGTCAAGAAAACTTCAAGCTCTTACACCCATCATCTCAGCTATCAGACCCAAATTTTTAACTCAAAGATTCCAAACCACTCTAGATAGGTACATTCTTGTATTACCCATGTTCTCATTCTACTTTCAAATCACCTATCCAATATATTCTCCAAAGGGTGTGGTACTGCTTTCAATCCTCAAATTCTCATATTACCCATTTCTCCTTCTGCTTTCAAATCACCTATCCAATATATTCTCCAAAGGGTGTGGTACTTCCTTCAATCCTCAAATATCATAAAATGTTTCAACTCATATCACCTTCATCCTTAGTATATGGAATATGTTTTGCCCTGTCTCTCACACCCATAATGAGATGAAATAAGAATTTGGTTGTAGTCCAAATATAGAGTTCATCCCATTCCAAGAGTAGAGATGGTGCATTGCACATCTCCATTACACTTTCCAATCTAAGTTGAAACATACTTCTCATTACTCCACACCATGAACATCCCAATTAGGTGTCTACACTCGTGGGAAGACTTTTCCCCATCTCCTCTGGGTCTTAACATCCCTCTTATGTACAATCCTTAGTCATATCCTCAAGGTCTCTAGGGTGTCAGTACTTTTGGGGTGATCTTACCCTTATGCATCTAGGGAGTGACTCTCACATTTACCCCTTAGGCCCCATGAACTCATGAAGGTAGCCAACCTCCTAACGCATGGTCCTCAGGAAAAGGTAGCTGTTAACTCCCTACCCTATGGTCTTGTGCATCTAGGGAACAGAAAACTCCTACTTCCATCAGTCTTATCCCTCCTCGACCTTAGTATTGACTTAGGATTCCATCATAGCTCGTAGCCCCTTTGTTGATACTCAAGCACATCTCATCCTTGAATCGTCACCTGAAACTCTATTATCTCTCTGGGAACTCATGGTTAACCTTGTATCCCTTCATAGGAATCATGGCGACCTACCTAACTCGTTCTGGTCCCATACATGTTACCTCAATGGCAACATATATGCATGCCCCTTAGAGATGGTCACACATGGGTCTATAGATTCATGCTCATACTATGTGTTCTTACACTTAGCTCATCAAGATCTTATAAGTGACCTCTTAAGGTTACCTCAAACCTAAACAAGAGATGGTACCTACTTCTACATGAAGGATCCTTTCCCAGGACAGGAGAAAACTATCACTTGATAGTAACAAAGGTCATAAAAATGTTCTTGCATCCAAGGTTTATATCATCATGTATGTGCATAGATCCTATCATACCACCTATGCATATGGCTATCAAGATGACAACACATTAAGCCATTCTAAGTTCCTTGGTATGTCATACATGCTCAACATCCCTCAGGGTTGGACCCATATCATACATACATAAGTCACCAACTTGCATAAGTGGCTCATCAAACATATATCTCAGTTCAAGTGGGGTTTCCTTTTGCTCTAATACAAGTCGGGGGGGATGTCATGCTTAATTCCTTATGAACTCACTCAGCATCGTGAGTATTATGTGCACCAGGTACTGCTACTTCCCCTCTTTAGTCTAGGAACCCCAGGTTCACTTCTAATGCAACATCTATCTAACTGGATGCTCACTTCTCAAACATGAACCAAATCTATACATGCTATGGCATATACTTCTTCTTCCACGTGAACAACCCTTATAGTCCTTCACCAGGACAACCAACTGGGCGTGAAGCCTCACAACCTGTTACCATATGATACCTCTTTAGGGTCTTTGGATCTCTCCTTCCTACACCCAAAAGGTAGGCACTCATATCATCAACACACATGTGCAAGAAACCTCTTTCTCTTTTCTAGGGTTTGGTTCCTCTAAAATCATCTGAGGTACGAAAATCGTCTAAGGATTGTACATGAGGCAAACACATACATCTACTCAAGGTCGTCTATTCCAGGCCATATTTTACCGAACATCTGCATGGTTCCTTATATCTCTGAGTCTAGGTCTCCAGCCTTCTCCATTAGGGTCTCGCCCTCTCTCTAGAGCTAACCCTATAACGGGTTCTACCACTGGAGGTTCTCTCTCAGAAGATGGGTCAAGCTCTTAAGGATACACGTTTATCCCTACCTGGGTGAAACATACTATCAAAACTTATATCTGGCTAAGATCATCCAAAGCTCTGCATGTCTATCTCATAGACCATCATGCCTCACCTTTCTGGCTCAGGTCTAAAACTTGCTACCAGCCTTGCTGCCACTCACTTCTATGTATGCATGCCTCTTTTCAGCTCATATATGCCTGTTAGGGTTCCTATATTATCACCACTAAGCTTCTCAATGAGGGAGCTATCCCTCACCCTTAATAGGCACAACCCACCCAAGGTCGGGTCACCACAAGGCACTAGGGGTCAACAACCACACCTAGTCTATGTTCCTCATCCGTACTCAAGACCTCTATTGTAAAGCATGCATGTCTAAACCATGTACATACATGCACGGTCAACTATGATATCCAACTCGTTGTGTCTTTTCTTTCTCTATCCACCGCTTAAGGTTTTGGGTTAAGCGTCATCCTCAGAGGATGTGTAAGGTCTTTCCCTCTTCCTGGAGGCTTCTTCCTCCAAGTCTATCCCTCTCCTCATCTTCCTATAAGATATTCCTATAAGATGGTCTAACCTTAGCGTTATCCTGAGGGGTAACTGTAACATACCAAATCTTGTACATTTTGTCTTTTGACCCTCTTTCCCATCTTTTTCTTTCAATTCTATCCACTTTGGCCTTTCTATTTAATTTGTGGAGAGTATAGTGGTTTAGTGAACATTTGTTCATCTTTTATGCCAATAAAGGGTTTTATGCACAAATACCTCAATAAATATTTTAATAATTATCTAATATGAAAATTTACCACTTATGTGATATATTAATAAAATATATTCATTCTAGATCATTCCTTAGCCTTATGGATCAAGGAAGAGAAAAAGGAATGAATAATGTTGCTTTAAACATGTTAATGTGATATGGAATTAATTAATATGAGAAATATTGGTAATATTGGATAATGGGATAAAATTCATAAAAGGAACATGAATTGGTTAAAAATAAGTTGAGATTCATTTTCCTTGGTTTTGGTTTGGCTTGTAGGCAAAGTTTCATAATTTTGGAAAATTAATAATTATCTTTGCATTAATTGGAATTGGAAAATATGAGTTTTTCTCCAAATCATTAAATAAATTATTAAACAAATTCAAAAGTGGAAACAACCCTCAAATTTGTAATGTACATGTCAAAATGAGTCTGTGTGAATTTGCATCTAATTTGGTCAATGTTAAATATTTTATTTTATTCAAGAGAGCGAAAATGATTTAAAGACCAAAAGTATTAAATATATGTTAAAAAAACAATTAATGTCAAAATCGTGTTCCTCAAATTTAGTATTGCTTGTATACCAAGTTTTTTATTTTTAGAAAGTTTCTAGATGACCTTAATAAATTAAAAGGATAAAATAAGTGATCAAATTTAAATGTATTAAATAAAATAATAAAAGTCTTCAAAAAAATAAAATAATGTCATATTCGTGTTCTTTTTGTCAAAATATACCTTTGAATGAATTTTGAATCAATTAATAAAATATTTTATACGAAGGTAAATTTTGGAGAGAGAAAGTGTGCAAAATATTCAAACCATTAATTAAATAACAAATAATTTCAATAAATGGAAATAATGGAAAATTCATATCTAACATACTTAATTTGACTTATGGGTGACGTTTCATTATTTTTGGAGAATTTTATAGTCATTAATGAGAGAGGAAAGAGAAAATAGTAATTAGCTTAATTGACTAATCTAACTTTCTCAAAAGGCAAATTTAGTTTTATATTCGGATTCCTCACCCCAAAATAAGTTAACTACCAAATTTGAGTTTATTTGTATTTTGTTTGTACCCTCAAATAAGTATAGAATGTTTTATACATTAAATACATCAAAAGAGCAAAGTTAGAAAGTTGTATTAAATGATTCGGTCATCTTCAACCTCAAACCCGTATGAACAGTAAATTGGACCAAAGTGCTCTGGTATTTTGGGCAGATCTCCCTCGTTTCTCAATGAAACTTCACGAAATATCTTGCATTGGTTTCCAAATCAAAATACACATCTTTTAAACCATTATTTGTGAGATTTCATCGTGATTCGAGGAAACGCTCAATTGCTTACTCCCCAAGCTTTTCGGCCACCACCCTCCTTGCCACATCTCTTCCCCTCACACATATATATATATATATATCTACTATTAGTTTTTTTGGGAGTCTTTACAACACAACCCTTCATCCAATTGTTTGATTCGCCGCCGTTTTGACCCCCGACAAGGCGGCCGAAGGCACAGTGTTTGTGACTCTCTTCTCTCCCTACTCCCTCCATCTCCAGTGAAATTTAAGGTACCATCTACTTCAATTCTTCATGCTCTTTCTTTTACATATCTGAATGTTGAATTTCATTTAGTATTCCGAATTCGTCCAAAATCCCAAGCAATCTGCTGCTTGCACTCACCGACCATGGCCCAGGGTGTTGGGTGGAGATAACCTCGTGCGTTTTTATGCTTCTGCCCCTACTCGCTTCTATCTTTTCTCTTTGTGTTCATGTGAGGGCATTTCTGCCTTTTCATTTTGTTTTGAATGTGGCTTGACCCGTCTTTGACCACATGACTTGGCTGCCCCTTATTGGGCAAACTCACCAAGCAAGCCCGACCCCCTCTCTCACTTGTTTTGATGACATGTCAATTTGTGGTTGGTCAATATTTGAAAAATCATATCATTTTATTTATTTATCTAAAAAATATAATAAAATATGTTCTGAACCTAGAAAAAGATGATCTTTCTAATAAAAATAGTTTTATGGTTCAATTTTATGTTTTATTGAAATGTCTTTTCTAAAAATGATTTAGTTACTTAAAAATCACCAAAAATACATATAAAAGTCCATAACTCCAAAATATATAATATTATATGTTTTCTTCATCATAAAAATCTAACTAAATCAGTGGTGATATTTACAAGATCTAAATCGATGGTTTGTGTAAAAAGTTGGTAACTTTGGGGTTTTAAGTCCTTAATGAATGAATATAGTGCTAATGCACGAGCATGGTTATGATAATATGAAAAGTGGAACTTGGAGTAAATTAAAATGGTGCAAGTTGATAATTGGAGAGAGGTATGTGCATCTAACACCATCGTTGGGATATCCTTACCTTAACATAATATTCCCTAATGAGGCTTAATTGAACCTAACTCCTTTCTTGAAACCCTGATTTCTTGTGCCTCAAATTAGATCATAGTCTCTTATTTCTTGGGTTTTAAACCCCACTGCCATGTTTATTGATTCACATGATTATTCTTGCCATAAATACTTTTTCTAGCATGCAGATTTATGTTCTATTTAATCTAAAAGTAGCGGTACTTATGTACAACCACCCATAGAGGACACGTAAATAATCGCCCTGGGGAATGTCTTATTCTCCCCTCACCTAAGGTTAGTGGTCTAGTAGGTGCCTCAACCCTACTTAGTTAGGTAGACATAATTATCTTATATGTAAATCCTTTTTAAATTGTTATTGGAAGGCTTCCATTGATGTAGCCTGATTCTCTTGTTATCTTCATCATATGATGATCACTAGCCTATTTTGACATGCTTTACTTTTCTTGTTATCCTAGATTAGTTATGTGACACATACTTGTTTTTCCTTTTCCTCTTGTTGGGTGCTTTCCCAACCACCCAAGTGCTGAGCAAGGTGATGGAATAGAATAAGGAGACCATAGCTTTAGCTTGGACCTAGCTGATGGAGATGTTGCTTGGAGACAAGATTGTAGTAGTCTAGACTTCCCTCTATCTGGATCCTAATTATTGCATCTTGATGTAAACCCTAATGGGTGAATGATGTATTTTTGTATAACCTTTTATGAAATTGAATATAGTCAGTTATTCTTTATTCTGTTACTTTCCAATGGTGTTTTGTTTATCAAATTTAGTAAATGGGTGATTTCACTCTTTTACAGTAACCAAGGACAGAACAACACAGGCCATGCAACCTAAGCATGTAACTGAACTCAGTCTAAGTTTCATCATTTAGACTTATGTCCATGACATCTTTGTTACATGTTTTTTGTTATTTGGTGGAGTATTCCTTAATCCTTATTATTCTTACCCTAAACTTGGGAGGGGTAGAGAGAGAGAAACCCTGATCTCTTAAAGTTATTCAATGAAATGGGGTAGAGAAGGGAAGAAGACATATAAGAGAAGTCCTAGAGGTATCTTATTTCGAGTCAAATCCTCCGATTTTGGCCAGGTAGTCACATAGAATCGAGGAGTTCTAGTAGTCTGACTAGAGAGGGGAGGAAAATCTTTCCCGCCCCCAAATTGTGATCCTTTTATAGACACCTGCATAATTGAAAAATCCTCTCATAACTCCCTTGGGTTCTAAAGAGTTTGTAAAATTTAATAATTATTAGAGATTAAATAGAAAACCATATTGTGATACCAATTGTAACGACCCCAACCATCAACAACCCCCATTTAAGGAAGGCTAAGAATTTGGTGTCGTTATCCCAAAACAATATCAATGGTTTTGCAAATAATAAAAAATAATTAATAAATTCAACCAAAGACTAAGCTTAAAGCAGGATAAAAAGTTACTTTTCACATACCTTTAAAAAATAGGAGATTGAAACTTTACCCGATGTAGATTTCTATCTAACTAAATCCTCCTTTATTTAGTTATCTTTATTCTTCATATATCATTTTACTATTTGTCATCTTTCAATTATATTCCTAAAATTCCACAAACAAAGCGTCGGTCAGTATAAAGAATATACTAGTATGTGGTGACAACCAATAAAATGCACATATTTCATACCAATCTAGTTACGTCAAATAGTTGTTAACAATCCAAGATTGCATTTTCAATATAACTTCCCAACTGCTTTTACTCATCCTTTGGGATACCCTCTCTTAGGGTTTAGTCCTTGCAAGGGACTTTAGGATACCTTCTCCATCTTGAGCTTGGTACCTTATGGGTCACCTCTCTGGTTGCCCTGTGGTCTTCCCTTCAGGGCTTGACCACCTTTGAACTTCCCTCAAGGGCTTGGTCACCTTAAATCTTACATCTAGAGATGGTATGTAGGTTTGGGCAAGTCATATATGTCTATATATTTACTTTGTGATAATCATAGTCACTTTGTAGATTGCAAAAAATAAAGTCATTCAAGCAGTTATTTTCACACAATTGATGAAACCTCAGAAATCACCGTGAAACTAAAGTGAGTAATCATAAAATAACCACATACCTGATTTGAAGATCTCAAAGAAACAAGAAAAGTCCCAATCCAATCAGGTTGTCCAATCAAACAATCAAGCCAATCACACAAGCACAACTGAATCCTGAAAAGCATGTATGACCTAATTACTACCTACTCATCATAAATCCCTTTTATTGACTTGGGAATCCCTTCTAGGTTTTCTAGGTTGAATTAGGGTTTCATTAAGGTTTCTTAGATCTATTTCTCAATTTTTACCTTTTAGGTCAACAAACCCTAAAATGGATTCTACATCGTAAAACCCTAATTACATAAATTATCCATATTGAGTGTCTTTATTCTCAAATTAGCTTATGATCATCATATCTCTATCTCATACATGGATTTTCAAAATAAAACCATTAAAATTCATAATCGCCTAAATTAGGGTTTTTAATCTCATCAATGCACATCATATACATGAAACCCTAAATTGAGTCAATTAAGCACAAAGATTATCCTTTTTAGATCTAAATCTTCATTTTTATTAACTACGTGTTAATATTGGCTTAGTTTATCCAAAGAACGTTTCTAAATCCCATTAATCATCAAGATTAGGGTTTTTCATTCATAAACTCATTAATGGTAACAACTTTATCTACTTTTCAAATTCCAAGCAAATTCAGGTTTCAAATTTATTTTTATTGAATTCTATGGGTTTTTTTAATCAAAAATCATATATAACTTATTGCCATCTGAATATCAGATTATTTGTTATCAATTTCGTAATTAAATCAATGTTGGGCCAATAACAGTGTGACACACCATCACTTTAAATTCTTTTCTAACCTTTCTTTCTCTCAGCCTTGGATCCCGACTAGGGTCTGTATACCCGGGAACCCATACCCTAGCTCTAGCTCGTCCCTTATGTCGCACCATTGCATAGACTCTATTTCTGTAGAGTAATAGGGCACCAACGTCGTGGTGAGGCCACTGCCCGGTCCGACCAAATGAGCACCTTGCTCGACCTAGAGTGGGCTTCCGACACATCACCCTCCACCTTCTTGAGAGGTTTTGAAGAAGGCCCAGGTCAAAGGGACTAGGGGAATCCACCGTCGTGGCTCCATGGCACATAATAGAAAAACTGAGAAAAGGAACTAGAAGATGTGGGGAGAAACTAGGTTTCACGGAGAGGGTTGTTTGAGTATTGTGACTTCACTACTTATTATAGATCTTTCAAATGGATTCTAGGGGTTTATATAGGTGTGGTTGTTCAGCCAATCCTCAATGGAGTGCAACTCCAGTGGCTCTTTGGGGAAACTCTAGTTCGTGCACCAAAACTGCAAAACCAGGGATCATTCTGGTCTGATTCAAACTCCCAAATCAAATAGGAGAGTTTCTAGAACCCCTCATGGATTAGAGATGGAGATATGCGACAAATCCAATCGGAGTTATTGTTCATGGTTTCCTCTTTTGGCTCAAGGTAGGTAATAAGCAGGCACTATCATATCTCGGATTTAGTGGCCCTTATTTCAGGCGCCAAGAAAATCAATTCCCATTAAATTTGAAAATCGTGACATTAAAAGATATCCTTCTCACTATAGTAAATATTAAAAAAATCATACCTCCTAAATCGCTTATCCGTTTGATCCCAAATTTTAGAGGAAAGTCCATAATGACTTAAACTAATGCCAAGTTTGGGACTCAAATTCAAAAGTATGAGAGACTTTTCTTCATATGCAAGTTATCAGTTAAAAAGGCATATTTATTCATATTTTCTCTCTCTTACTCTTTTATATCTTTCATTTGGATTCTTTTTACCATTATAACCCATATGGATTCGAAATATAATCCATGATGATTAGCCATACAACTTTCTAGAGAATTCCACATATTTCTCATCATTATATTAATTTCTTTCATTTTTATGCATTATTTGATTTCATTCAACTTTTCTTTACTTTTTATCATATTGGACTCACTAACTCATTAGGATCCACGAAATCTTATTCATAAAGGAAATATTATCAAAGAAATCCACTCATCACACATAAAACATACAATTTTGTAATCATACATTTTATTGGAGAAATTGGATTTCAAATCATATAAGCCCAAAAATTGGGGTTGTAACAAACCTACCTAGAAATCCATTGAGGAACCAGAATCTGAGAAATGGCTTAAGGCCATAAGATCAAATATTGACTCCATGCGCCAACAAAGTATGACCATGGTGGATCCACCTGAAGGGGTAAAATACCCATAGGGTGCATTTAGGGTCTTCAAGAATAAGACGGACATGGATGGTAGTATACAACCTATAAGAGCATATTGTTTGAAAAGAGTTTCAAATAAGTTCAAGGTGTTGAACATGATGAAATATTTTCACCGATTGCCATGGTTAAATCCATCGGGATAATGCTTGCTATTGAAGCTCAATGTGACTATGTGATTTGATATAATGGATGTTAAAACTACATTCCTTAACAAGAATTTTGTTGAGGGTATTGATGTGAAACAACATAAAGGTTTTGTAAATCCATATATGCAAATAAAGTCTATAATCTACAAAGGTAAATGTTTTGATTGAAGCAAGCATCTCACAGTTGGAATCTTCAATTTGACAAGATAGTCAAAGAGTTTGACTTGAGTCAAAATAAAGATGAAATTTGTGATTACCAAAGATTTAGTGGGAGCATATTGATATTCCATATAATGATGGAGAATAATATACTTATGCTACATATATTAAAACCTGACAGGAAAACTACCTTCTCTATGAAGGGTTTAGGTGAAGCATCCTATGAGATCTATGGAGATAGATCTGGAAAGCTTCTTGACCTAAGTAAGAGAACATACATTAGCAAGACACTGAAAGGATTCAACATGCAAGACTCAATGAGAGAAAAACTTGTCCATATTCAATGGAGTTAGTCTCTCAGGAGCATAGTTTCCTAGTTCTTGTAAAGAGCATGAACACATGGATAGATACCATATGCATTCACAATTGCATCTATCATGTATGCAATGTTATGTACTCATCATGTTATCTTTAATGTATTTGACCTGACGATGGGATATATGTCAGATCCCAGTGAGAGTCACTAGACTGCCATATAAGAACATCCTCTAGTACTTGAGAAGTACTAAAAGGATCAATTCCTTGATTATAATAATAAGGAAAAGTTGGGTGTAAAATGATATACTGATGCAAGATTCCAAATTTCTTTTGTCCTTAAAATGAAAACGGTCAGCTAGAAAAGTTTTGAGTTAGAGATAGTTGCTTAATTTTACAATAAAAGTCGAATACCTTACTATTTTGAGAACAATAGAGGATATTGTATGGATCAAGAAGTTCATATAGCTGAAATTATGGGAGGTTTCAACCATTAATGACATAGTAGAAATACCATGAAAACAATGGAGCTACTAGATAGATAAGTAATCTCAGTTAGCATACTACATTATTTCCATCTCATAGGATGTCGTACAACAAGGAGATGTGAAAATTTACAAAATACTGATTAGACGCAAACATCGCTAACCTACTATAGAAGTGCTTATGCAACAAAATATGATGGACATGTTAAGATCACATGGAATAAGATTCATTGGTGATTGGATCTAAGTGTAAGTGGGAGTCTGTTGGTATGTATGCTTAGAGAGCCAATCATATGATGATTACAATGTGGCATTAGATACTTGATTTGGTAGTGATAAAGGTAATTTCGTCCATTCTATTTGCCTCAATCATGAGATGACAACACAATTATAGAATACATGCATAGTTACAATTATAGAATGCATGCATGTTTATTATCCAACTATATTGTACTAATTTCGATATTACTACTTCAAATATTACTTGGTTTCACATCAACCAAAGATTTTATTTGTTGTTTCTATCACAATTTTGTTGTTGGTTTTCTCAATTACAATAGTGGCCCAAATAGGTATTCATGTCACCATATTTGAGCCTAAACCAAATTTTCTAAATTTATCTAAAAGGAAAAAATACCTTCCACTATATCCCCAAGATTGAAAAGTAATGAATTTTTTTTGCATGCATTGGTACCTCCCAAATATAATTCGTTCAAACATGTTCAAGTACATAGACATATGAAAAAAAACAATTAAGCATTGCCATTAAAATCCCTCAGATCATAAATGCATAAGAGCTACACCAGACAAGTGGACATTTTAAGCTAGCAATAAGATTTTTTTCATAGTTCATAAAGGGAAGATCATCACTTATCTCATAATAAAATAAATCAAATAAGACAAGGAAGAGTAAACATTTGTCTAAATTATGATGATGCACTATGTATGGATCATGATATTAACAACTAGAATGGATCGAATTTAAATTCACACTTATTCATTGTACATATGGCGATCATGTAGATGATATCAACCACGCTATGAATTTATAATTAATTTGATCCTAGTTCAACACCATTAAATAAGTTCTCCCAAACAAGCATGAAATTATAAGAACAACATGAATGACGATTATGACCTTCCAAAAATCATATTTCAATACTTTATAATAACATATAATAAACAAGAATAAAAAATGAATAAGAGGAAAGAAACTATATTCTTTTTTGTTTGTATATAAATTGTTTATTGACACACAAAATACTTTTGAAATCATTAATTCTAATATGAAAATATAGTGTTCAAAAGATAGAACATCCAAAAAATTGAACCAATTATGGAGTACAATAAAAAAATAATTAAGAAGCCATAAGCAAACTCCTAAACCTACAATTAAAGGAAAAAATATATCAAGAACTTGAAATCTAAATAGCTTCTCTAGTGATTGGTGATTTTTAAAAGCATGGTAGCCTAGTTTGTTAACACGTTGAGAGATCAAAAGAACCCAATAAGCATCCAAAATTATCGTACAAAATAGAATATATATATAAGATATTAGAGAGTAAAAACTCGTAAGAACTTCATGTTGTAGATATTAGAGATCAAAAACTAGCTAGAAATATATTTTATCGGACTTGCCAAAGAATATCACTTTAGAATATGTAATAGAACATTTCAAAAAATTGAACTAATTATGAAGTATAGAAAGATTATTATATGTGTAAGAGGTTGAGGGAAGGAACTTTGACCTGGGCCTAGGCCGAAGCCACAAAATCCAAAGAAAATCTTATCTACCTCGTTGGATATGCAACATCATTTCATTTCATTCTCCTAGATCCACCAAGCATGTACATGTCGTTGAATGTAAAACATGCAATGTCTAGCTATTAGGTCTACCTCACCTCGTTGGTGCTAAGAGATTCAATGGATAGGGTGTATCAAATAAAGTTGAAATGGTGGCATGCTGAATGAGGAAGGAATGGAGTAGGCTTTATAGAGGATGGCGGCAAAGTGGAAGCTCATGATCAGAAGAAAGAACAAGGTCATGTTGGGCTAGGAAAGAATGATTTTGTTTTTATCTCGAGCCTAAGCTAGAGGATGGAGATAGAAATGTGGGGGTGTCTATGTTGTATATTGAGACGTGTTGGCCTCAGGATTCCTTCTCCTTATCACCATTTTCTTCTTTTGTCTGGTCAGGTGTACAAGTAGAAAGAACTATCGACTTTCAAGCATTATTGTTGTGGTGTCAAGACTTGTATGTCATCCTTCCTTACTCCCCCTTAGTGTTAGGTGCCCCACCACTTGTTTACACTGGAGTGGTTGAAGGATTTCACATCCTTCATTAACTCCACACCTCGCTCCAATATGTGGCATGCTTCCTTCATCAATTAGTGGGCATATGATTTCAATGTAAGGTGTGAGGACAAACCAGTAAAGCAGAGGAGGTAGTTCTGGTGGGGATGGAGTTAGTAGATTTTTCGTCGGGTACGAAGATGGTGAGAAAGATGGCAGGGAGTATAAATCGGGGGTTTAAGGTTATGTGACCCTTATTGGGCCATTATTAGGCCATTTTTGTGTGTAGAAAGGGTGTGAGCGGGTTACATAAATTACGACCCTAACAAAATTGAAGTGCTTATTAGGTATACCAAAAAGTTACATTGCATTAATTTCAAATAGGTAATTAGAAAAACTGGATGACATCCAATTGACAAGGGAGTGCATAGGCATGGTAAGAAAAACCATTGCCCACCTACCGAACTAGTCCAATCCGGTCCACTCCATGACATGTAATTTGGGTTGGACGGAGAAAACAACCATTACCGTCGTTGAAGTTTTGGGAACCCGATGATTCTTGACTAGAGAAGTTCCCAGCGGGTGAGCGACAGAGATGAGAGCCCTAGTCGTCGCCCTGTGATTCCATCGTCTTCTCTGATTGATAGATCTAGCTTTGCGTTGACAATCCTCCATCGTCTCCTCTAATCTAGCCATTGTCCCATTGTTGGTCTCCTCCGACCTAACCACTGGAACCCCCTCACTGAGGCGGTGTGGCGCTTCCTTCTCAGTGCTGCCACAATGAAAGGGACCCCAAAGCTGGAGCATTGCAACCCAGAACAAGAAAAAAAGAAGGAAGAAGAGGCATCTGGTAATGTATATTTCCATCTAGCCATTGCAATTTTGGATTTCAAGATCAATCCGAGCAGGTTCAAAATCACAGCAGGCTTCCTCCCCTACTTCTCCTTTCCTTCGATGTCCCTGCTTTCATTTGGCTATGTGCATCACACAGGCATCGTTGTTGCATGTTGGTTGTTCTCCATGTGCCAAGCCTCACCACTTCTACTCACATCCCCTCTTCTCCTCTTTTCCACGTCTAGATTTCGTTTGGCACTGGTTGGATCTTCGTCCTCCGTTCCCCCGATGATCAGCACCCCATGTCCACCAACAATGTTGACAATGCCAAGTCCAGATATGGATCTCTCATGGCTTCAGCCTGTTACCCATAGTCTTTGTCGACTCCCCAGTCGACTCGGCTTCTTCTTCGTCTATAATCCACCTCCCACTTTGCATTTACACCGCTCACTCCTTTCCCTCCACTTTCCCCAAACCAGCGAGCAACCAAGCAAAGCTATCCACCAAGGTTGCTGCTGCGGCCGCTACCTCTCTACCCCTAACCCTGCAGACTCTTCTCTGCCTCATCCACACGGTGGCTCTCCTCCCCTTCCTATTCCTATTCCTCTTCCTAATCCTCCCACACATCCCTCCCTCCTCCGCTCACCGATCCTGCTAGCAGCTTCCCACCTTGCACCCTTTCCAGAAGTTCTACTTTAGCACTAACATTGGCTCAGTAAGTTCACACACTCCTCCTCTTCCCCAAGTCTAGCTGGGATCCGTCTCTTAGCACTAACACCAAAAAAAACCCTCTGATTGCCTTTATTTTACGACTTTTCCAGCTCTTGTGCATCAAGAGCCTACATTAGGTGAATCGGGTCATTGTTATATCAGATCAAGGCTGATTGAGAGGGCATTTCCAATAGGATAATTGTGAAGGGGATCAAGGAAAAGGTATACCAAATGCAACTATATCTATTGTACTAATTTTCCTCTCAATTCATTATTTAATTTTGTACCTGTGATTAGTTATTGCTCTAGTAGTTGAGCTTACATGATTTGAAACTTGCTATTCATTTGTAAACATAATATTCATACTGATAATTAAAAGGAACAAAATCTTTTTTCCTTTGTTACATATGGATCTTGAAGGTCTCGTATGCACAATGATATTTGTACTTGGAGCTGGTTTCTCTAGTGATATTTTGCTTGTGTTTTGTACTTGGAGCTAGTTTCTCCATATCTATTTGTGTATGTCTCGTACTAGCTAGGATTAGAATAATATCTCAAATAATAATACCATTCACATCTAAAAATCATGGCCAATATTTTACTCCTATTCATAGATATGGATACTCTCTTAGAAGTTAACAAGTCACCTAACACTAGTTCAAACCCAACACATAATGAGTCTTTACCTGATGATAATACAACTATGACATCATCATGGAGAGGTGGTTATAGGAGTAAAATATGGACTCACTATGAGTTAATGGTGGTTGATGGTATCCAAAAGGCAGAATGCATATATTGCCAGAAGTTGTTAGTTGTAGATACCAAGAATAGGACAACTACTCTCCATGATCATAAGAATAAAAGATGTTTGACATTGAATGGGGAGGGGTGAGGAGTACTCCTAGGGAAGTCTTACAAGTACCATTTATCCAAGAAGATGGAAGAAGAGTTGTATCTGATATGGTTGTAATGCATGATTACCCATTAATCTTGGTAGATCATAATAGATTTAGGAATATCACTCATGTTATTCAACCCCTCTTTCAATGCCCAACAAGAAGTACTATAAAAAGTGACATAAATAAAATTTATGGATGTGAGGGAAAAAAAGGCGATGACTTATTTGCATAGTTTTGATTCTTGTATTAGCGTGACCACTAATATGTGGACTACAAGCCATCAAATGAAAGGTTACATGGTAATTACTTCACATTATATTGACTCATGTTGGTGCGTAAAAAGAAAAATTTGAGGTTTGTGTATGTGCCTTGTCCTCATACAAGTGAAGTCTTATGTGAAGTTTTGATGACTTGTCTGATTGAGTGGAACATAGAAATGAGAGTCTTGACTATTGTTCTTGACGATTGTATGACAAATGAAGCAATGATTAGATTGGTGAATGATAAGATGCACCCAAGCTCTGCAATATTATCAGGTATATTTCTTCACATGAGGTGTGTTGCTCATATCCCGAACCTCATTGTTAAAGATGGATTGATTGTCATTAAGGACGAAGTTGAGAACATATGAGATAGTGTGGCATATTAGACTACTACCGTAAAAATGATGTAGAGGTTTGAGGAAACCACTAAACTATTGATTGTCCAACAACGTGGAATCCTACTTATATAATTCTTCAGATTGTGATGATATATAAAGATGTATTCAATGTGTTAGGGTAGCGAGATCAGAATTACAAGGTGTTGTGAAGTGAAACAGAGTGGAATTTTAGTTACGAAGTTTGTGAAATGTTGAAGATGTTTCTTAAGTCACATAAATATTTTCAAGGACAAAGTATCCAACTGCAAACTTGTTCTTTCCTAAACTTTATTAACTTAGAGCTTCCTTGGGTTATTCAGCCAATAGTATGAATCCAATAATAAAAAAGATGGTTGATGAAATGTTGGAGAAGTTTTTGAAGTATTGGGATGACTTATATGTTGCAATGGGAGTGGTTTTTGTATTAGATCTGAGGTCTAAATGAAATTTATTGAGTTCTATTCTGATACTATATATGGAGATAAAGTTGGACGTCATAAGAAAATTATTTGTGATGCATGTCTGGATCCGATCAATGAATACAGGGCAAGAGGTATTGCACAATATGATGGGGATGATGAGTCCGATTTGTTTGTTGGTCCTCTTACTTACTCTCCAAATAATGGTGAGGACGACATGTATATTTTTTATGTTTTCAATAAGAAGTAGAATATAGAATTAGGTTATCCTAAAATAGAACTAGACAAATACTTGAACATTGATAATATGTCACATGTTGACCTAGAAGTTATACATTGTCCATATTTTGATAATGACTTAACTATTCCATTCATATGTATTTAATATGTGTATTGGAGATTGATTTTAGGTGTTAGATACATGAAAAGGATCAAAAATCAAAAGCCCTAATTTGCTCAAGTTCAAGTCAAAAACTATACAAGTGTGTAATTTTGGAAATCTATGTAAACGATCTTAGAAGATTTTTGTAATCACTTGTATTGATGAATTGACATGTAACTAAGATGAGAAAATTGATTGGGACACTAAACACCAAGTTTTAATCACTTTAGATGCACTTTAGAAAATTGACCGCATGCAGTCAATCATCCTCTTAGATCAGTTTTCTGAAGATAGCATCGGTCGAGTTGTGGTTTCACAGAACTCGACCGATCGAGTATCTGACCAAATCGATCTTCATTGTCGGTCGAGTTTTCCCAGGACAAACTCGACTGTTGATTTGAATATCAGCTTTTTCTTTTACTCCATTGGTCGAGTTATCTTTATTTAAACTCGACCGATTGTATTGTATGAAATTTGCAGAAAAAGTGATTGTGATTGTTGGTGTGTGTTTTGAGTAAAAATAGAGACGTTGCTTTGAGCAAAAATGACTATATTTGGAATCTAAGTGTCCCACGACTTAAAGGGGCACCCTCAACTATAAATAGGACCTCTTGGAGTTCATTTTAAGGTTGCTCATTCACTACATGTTTGGTCCTAGCTTAGTTGAGAGTGTTCTAACCCTTTGAGCTCCTTTCTCTCTCTACTTTCAAGTCAAATTCGTGAGTATGAGTGAGATATGTTCCTTTGTAAGAGAGATACTCCTTGTATTGATGTAAAACTCTCCTCCACCATCTTCCTAACCCTCTTTCCTTATTGAAGAAAAGGCTGAAGATCTTCTCCAAGTGAATAAGGAGTTGTTGTTCTTCAAGGTTGAAGAAGGCAAGATGTTCCAGATCTCCAAGTGAAAGAGATAGGCAAGACAAGCGCTCAAGAAGGATAGGTAATCCCTTGAAGGACGAAGACTTGAAGAAGGAGTGGGTAAGTCCATGTTGATGGCTGAAGACTCCATGGTTCAAGTGGGTAAGCTCCTTCTATAGGTTGAAGATCCTTGTTTGAGGCACTAAGTCCTTGGATGTTGTGGTTTTGTCTTGTAATCTTATGTTGGAATATAAGAGTACCAAGATTGTAAATCCTAGAGATTAACCACCTCTAGGTAGTGGACTGACATTGCTCCTAGTTAGGATGTTGAACCACTCTAAACCACCTCGTCCAAGTGCATGCTCTTCCTTGTCTCTCATCCTTGCTATGCTTGCTAGTTAAGACATCAAATTACTATTTGTTTAAGTTCTTGCACTTAATATAATTTGGTGGTCTAATCCGTTTTGTGAGAATTATGAAGCTCTATTCACCGCCCTCTCTAGAGCCCTTGATCCAACAAGTGGTATCAGAGTATGTCTTCTCCAAGTTACTTCTACAAGTAGGAGAAGATGGGCGATTTAGCATTTGGATCCCTCAACTTGGAAGGAAGCTTCTCCATGCAACCTCCGGTCTTTGACGGTACCAACTTCCTCTATTGGAAGAGAAGAATGCAATTCTACCTCCAAGATGTGATCTATGAGATGTGGAAGGTGGTGCACCTCAAGTATGAAGATTCAAAGGGGAAAATCTCCACATGGACGGAAGCTCAAATGAATCATGCTCAACTCAATGTCAAAGCTTTGAGCATCACCTATGCAGCCCTCACCCCATCCGAGTTCAACCAGATCTCCACTTGGGACACCGCACATGAGATTTGGAATAAGTTTTGTGTCACCTATGAAGGAACATAGCAAGTGAAGGAAGTCAAGATCTACATGCTTGGTGGTCTTCTTGAGAACTTCAAGATGGGTAAGAATGAAAGAGTGGCTGATATATGTACACTAGGCTCAATGTCATCATCAATGGATTGGCAGCCCTTGGTAGTATGATGGACAAAAGCACTATCAACTCCAAGATCCTAAGATCTCTTCCAAAGAGATGGGATCCCAATGTTACATCCATTGAAGAAGTGTACAAGCTTAGTGAATTGTCAATCGAGGAGCTTGTTGGCAACCTTAAAATCCATGAACCAAGGCTTGATAAGCAAGAAGAAGAAGAAAAGAGAGAAGAGAAGGAGTCCAAGAAGATCAAGGACACATCCTTCAAAGCTCAAATTGAAGAGATGGTTTGGCAGCAACAACTTCCTCTCAAATCCCCTACTCCCTCCTCAAGTGAAGATGAAGGCCCAAATGAGCATGAAGCAAACTACTCAAAGGGCAAACACTTCAAGGGGAAACCTTCTTCATCAACTCCTAGATGTTATGAGTGTGGCCAAAAGGGTCATTTCAAGAGTGACTTCCTCAAGGCTAAGAAGAGCCATCACAAGAGCAGGCACAAGAAAGACAAGGAGTACAAGAGAGAAGGCAAATACAAGAGAAATGAGAAGAAAGAAAGAAGAAGCAAACATGCAGCTCATGCAGCTTGGGAGGAGTCTTCCTCAAGCTCTTCAAGCTCCAAAGATGGAGAATGTCACCTACCAAATAAGTTGGTACTAGTGGTTTAAGATATGATGAGACTGCTCCCAAGGGTAAGAACAAAAACAAGAGTAAGGGTAAGAAGGAGAGTGTGGAACCTCCTATCTTCTATGGAGAGACTTCCGGCTCTAAAAATCCCATGGTATGTGCTCATTGTAAATGTGATGATCATTACTCTACTTATTATCCTTACAAGACAAAGGGGACCAACCCAAAGATGAAATGGGTCCTCAAGCTAACCTCGAATCCCAAAATTTGAGTTGGATACCGACATCCTTCTTTCATGCAGGTCAAAAAGTGGTGGATTGTTGATAGTGGTTGCTCAAAACATATGACATGTGAAATCAACCATTTCAACAAATTCATGAAAAAAAAGGAGGATCGGTAACCTTCGGGGACAACAAGAAAGGTAATGTTATAGGTGAGGGTGATGTAGGCAACGAGTTATATATTAAGAATGTTTTGCTTCTTGATGGCCTACATCACAACTTGGTAAGTGTAAGCCAACTTTGTGATAATGGATATCTTATTTTGTTTACATCTTTAGAATGTTTGCTTCTAGATTCCCTCACTTACAATGCCATATATAAGGGAGCTAGAAATGATAATATTTATGTTATTGTGCTTGATGCTCTAAAGCCAATACTTGATAGATGCTTGGTTGTGGATAAAAATGATATATTTCTTTGGCATCGCCGTTTAGGTTATGTGAATATGCATCAAATGAAGAAATTGAGCAAAAAAGAATTGGTTCGGGGACTTCCCAAATTAGATTTTGAAAAGGATGAGGAATGTCAACCTTGTACACAAGGCAAGCAAACCAAGTCCTCCTTCAAATCCAAAGGAGTCCTTAGTACCAAAATAACTCTTGAGCTTCTTCATATTTTGATCTATTTGGACCAATGAGAATGCAAACGCTTCGCGGTTCCAAGTATTGTCTTGTGATTGTCGATGATTTCTCTCGTTATACTTGGACTTTCTTTCTCATTTTGAAAAGTGATACGCTTGATGTTTTTTTGAGCTTTTGTAAATGAGTTAAAAATGAAGCTTCTTGCCAGATTGTTTCTATCCATAGTGACCATGGGAGAGAGTTTGAAAATGATCCTTTTGAGCATTTTTGTGAAAAATCTAGTTACTCGTACAATTTCTCTTCTCCTCGTACGCCTCATCAAAATGGGATAATAGAGAGTAAGAACCGGTCGCTTCAGGAGATGGCTCAGACTATGCTACTTGAATATGACGTTCTTAAGAAGTTTTGGGCCGAAGTCGTAAGCACCGCTTATTTTGTGCAGAATTGAGTTTTTACACATCCTTTTTTGAAGAAAACCCTCTATGAGTTATGGCGTGGTAGAAAGCCATCCATTGATTTCTTTCAAATTTTCAAATCTCCTTGTTTTGTTTTGAAAACGAAAGATTCTCTTGACAAGTTTGATCCAAAATCTTACAAGGCTTTCTTCCTAGGCTATAGCACTAAAAACATGGCTTATAGAGTTTTTAATATTGAACTGTCTAAAATTGAAGAATCTACCAATGTTAAGTTTATTGAAACTAACCCTATTGTTGGCAAGAATTTTGTTGATAATGATGTTGCAGATGACTTGATTCCTATCTTGAAAGACCTCAACATTGACAACAAAGGTAAGCAGGTGACTGAAGCAGAGGATGAAGAAAAGAAGGATCTCACTCCTCGCTTTGCAAAGAATCATCCCAAAGAGCTAATCATTGGCAACCCATTTGAGAGGGTGAAGACACGAGCTGTCTACAACAAAGAACAAGTAGACAGTGCCTTCATCTCACAACTGGAGCCAAAGAACATCAAAGAAGCTCTTGGTGATGACGAGTGGATCCTAGCCATGCAAGAGGAACTAGAGCAATTTGAGAAGAATCGTGTGTGGACTCTAGTGTCAAGACCAAGTGATAGAAAAGTCATTTGCACCAAGTGGGTCTACCACAACAAGCTTGATGAACAAGACAAAGTGGTAAGGAACAAAGCAAGGTTAGTGGCACAAGGTTACAATCAACATGAATGTATTGACTTTGATGGAATTTATGCTCATGTTGCTAGACTTGAATATATTAGAATGCTATTTGCTTTTGCTAGTTATAAAAATTTCTTGCTATATCAAATGGATGTTAAAAGTGTGTTTTTGAATGGTACAATCAAGGAGGAAGTATTTGTTGCTCAACCTCCGGGCTTTGAAAATGACAAGCTACCTAATCATGTTTATTTGTTGCAAAAAACTCTCTATGGACTCAAGCAAGCAGCTCGAGCTTGGTATGGGAAATTAAAGAAATTTTTGTTAGACAATGGCTATGTCATGGGCAAAGTCGATTCTACTTTATTTCTAAAACACACTTCTAAAAATTTTCTTATTATTCAAATTTATGTTGATGATATCATCTTTGGCAGAATTGATCTTGATCTTTGTAAGGAGTTTAGTTCTCTTATGCAGAGTGAGTTCGAGATGAGCATGATGGGTGAGTTGACTTTCTTCCTCGGCTTCCAAATCAAGCAAACCAAAGATGAAAACTTCATCAACCAAGGCAAGTACCCCAGTGAACTACTCAAACGCTTTGGGATGGAGAACATGAAGCCGATGGACACACCCATGTCCAACACCGCCAAATTTGATAGAGATGAAGGAGGTGAGAAGGTACATGAGAAGCTCTATAGAGGTATGATTGGAAGCTTACTCTATTTAACTGTCTTTAGACTTGATATTATGTTAAGTGTTGGTTTGTGTGCTCGATTTCAATATATCCCTAGGAAATCACATCTTATTGCTGTTAAGAGGACTTTGAGGTACTTACCAAAACTCAAAACTTTGGACTATGGAATCCTAAGTCAAGGGACTTTACTCTTGTAGCATATAGTGATGAAGATTACACGGGTTGTTTGGTTGATAGAAAGTGCACAAGTGACACTTGCTTCCTTCTAGGACCATGATTGATGTCTTGGTTTTCCAAGAAACAGAGCATCGTGGCATTATCAACTACCGAGGCTGAATACATTGCAGCCGGGAGTTGTTATGCCCAAGTCCTATGGATGAAGCAAATGCTCTAAGACTTTAACATATATTTTGATGCTTCTCATATCTATTGTGATAATACTAGTACAATCAATCTTTCTTATAATCCTATATTGCATAGTAGAGATAAACATATAGATGTTCGTCATCATTTTCTTCGTGATCACATTGCCAAGAAGGATATTTATATCACACATGTTGACACGGAAAATCAGATGACAAACATTTTCACTAAACCTCTATCTAGAGAGCAATTTAACTTTATTAGATCTAAACTTCTCATTGTTGCTTTGGATGATATTGACATGTTGTCTAGCTAGTTGTTTTTATCCTATATGTCTTGCTCATGATTTCCTCATCTTGGTTGCCTAAAATTGTTTTAAAATGTGCTTAATTTTCTTGTTGACATGCTTAGTTCACTTGTTTTTTGGGCTTTTCTTGAATTCCTTGGTTTTATCGCAAAATGGTACCCAATGATGAGTGATATGTGCCTAAGTATGTTCAATATACATAATAGACTCGAAAAATGAATTTAATTGGCATGCATATGGCTAGAAATTAAGTTTGATGGTTTTAGGTCAGGTTGACCATCGGCCGAGTTTCTCCCAGGACAAACTCGACCGATCAGTGGCCGAGAGCTGTTCTCTAGAGGACCAATCGATCGAGTTTCTCACTCTTAGAACTCGATCGATCCGCGGGCTGAAGCCAACTTAAGTTTGGATCGGCTGACTATTCTCCCTCTCAACTAGAGAATATATGACTGATTCCTCTTATTCTAGCCCTAAGCTCTCACCCCCAACCCTAAACCTCCCAATTCTAGCCCTTTCTCGACCTAGACCTCCCTGATTGCTCCCTGGTGGTGTTTGGATGGCTTTTGAGGTTTTCTTTGTGTGTTAGTTCGTTTCTCTTTCTCTTTTTTTGCCTCCATGACTTCGCAAAGGAGAAAACGACCTGCCCCAAGCAATGCACCCTCATCCTCTTCGTCTAATTGCTTGATTCCCTTCGATGATACCTCTTTTGTCTCAATAGAGGTTGTTAATAGGTATAAGGACCTTCTTCCTAGGAGTCCTTTTCCTTTTCACGCCTTGTTTGAGCTAAGCCCTAGGCGTCAAGCGGTTATATATCAAGTTGCTAGGTTGCTTGCCGCCTACCACCTCTCCGCCTTGGCCGTCGAGCGTGAGTGCTTTCATAATTCGATGACTAGCACAGAAGCAGTTCACGAGTTCTATGCTAATTTGCGTTGGAACTATGACTCCCCTGTACCCCCACCAAATGCTCAAGTAATCCTAACCTCGATGATCGCATGTAAGCATTTCCAAATCTCCGAGGATATTTTAAATGTCTTTCTTTTTGGAGATGAGGAAAACAATACATGGCGCAAGGATTATGGCGAGTATTTTGATCTTTTGGATCCGGAAGGTTTCTACAAGCAAAATGAATTAACTCTTCCTAACATTCATCGCTACTTGAAGAAACCTGACGTTCTATATAAGAAGAAGAACACCCTACCTTCCTCCTCCCTTGACCTTAGGAAGCACATTCTGGCTTTAGTGATCAACTGCAACATCCATCCCAAGAAAAATCAAACGGATATTGCAGATTGCATCCTAGAGAACATCGATGTCAAGTGGGCCAGATACATTCTACACCATATGACCTACTTTGACACCGGTAAGAACACCAAAGGCACCCATCCCCCCTACCCTGCCCTGATCTGTGGTTTGCTTCAGTTCGCCACTGAGAAATCACTCTTTTCTGACTTTCATTACAAAGTAGTCAGGACCACCTGTACCAGGATTTGTGTTCTATCATGTCTACCATGAAACTATCCTGTGCACACCCCTACCCCACCTACCTACCCTACCCAAGTAGTGATTATGCTTCATATACATACAATCATTACTATCCCGCACCTGAGCCTTCCGCTGTTGTTGCTCCTCCACCCTTCACTGCTGGTAGTTCTGCTCCCGCCTACCTCCTGTTACTTGTTGCCCCCTTGGCCACCTTACTTGGCAGACTTGGAGACTCTGCTCCGTACTTTCCTCAGGCCAATGAGCTTCACACTCTTGGTATGTCTTGGGCTGAGCAGAATGCTCGTTGGCCTGGTCGCGCTTTCGGTCCTCCTGTTGATGAGGAGATGCCTGACCAGGCTAACGATGCTGAGGCTGATGATGATGACGATGGTGATGGCGAGGATGCTTCTGATGATGGTGATGGTGATGGTGTTGGATCTAGTGATGAAGGCACTGTTGCTGCACCTTCTGATGGAGACGAGGACTACAAGCCTGGAGTCAATGATGATGATGCCGTTGATATAGATAGTTTAGATGTTTAGCTTATTTCTTAGTTTTTAGTCTAGAATGCTGATCATATACATCTTTCTAGGCTATTTTGTATAAGAAACATCCGGACACATTATCTGAGTTGTACTATTTTATCTTCTATTTTCATCACTTCTTGCTTGTAGTTGCTTTCATGAGGACATGCATTTGAGTTGTAATATATGTGTTGTGCACTCTTGCCAGTTACTCTGATATATCTTATGCATTGGTGCCATCTTTCATCATATTTTGTTTATGACTGAGATTGTATGATGTTCCTCTCTATTTGCCATATGATATGAGATTGCTTGTATGATTATCTGGTTGATTGTGTTTTGGAGAAGATCTGGATATATGCTCTTCTACCCCCCTACTTTTTGATAATGTCAAAAGGGGGAGAGAAATTTCAAAGTCTTGAAGCTTAATCATATTGCTACTCGTTGTTATACTATTGCTAATTGGTTATGAGCTTTTCTTGTTCATTTACTGTTTTATCATGTGACTTGTAAAGGACCATATAGTACATATATGCTATGATTGCTATGTGTAATAGACTAACCATGCAAGTTAGAGGAAGCATAGATTGAGGGGGAGCAATTCACATTGTTTACATCTGGAATCCCCTTAATTCACAAGGCAAAGGTATAACTTCTATATCCCTTTCAATATGTTTGAGGAATGATTTGTCATTATCAAAAAGGGGAAGAATGTTGACCTAGATGTTATACATTGTCCATATTTTGATAATGACTTAACCATTCCATTCATATATATCTAATATGTGTATTGAAGATTGATTTCAGGTGTTAGATACATGAAAAAGATCAAAAATCAAAAGCCCTAATTTGCTCAAGTTCAAGTCAAAAGCTATACAAGTGTGTAATTTTGAAAATCTATGTAAAAGATCTTAGAAGATTTTTGTAATCACTTGTATTGATGAATTGACTTGTAACTAAGATGAGAAAATTGATTGGGATACTAAACACCAAGTTTTAATCACTTTAGATGCACTTTAGAAAATTGACCACAAGCAGTCAATCGGTCGAGTTGCAAACTTGACCGATCCTCCTGGATCAGTTTTCTGAAGATAACATCGGTTGAGTTGTGGTTTCACAGAACTCGACTGATCGAGTACCTGACCTAATCAATCTTCATTGGTCAGTCGAATTTCCCCAAGACAAACTCGACCGATGATTTAAATATTAACTTTGTCTTTTACTCTATCGATTGAGTTACCTTTATTGAAACTCGACTGATTGTATTGTACAGAATTTACAAAAAAAGTGATTGCGACCGTTGGTGTGTGTTTTGAGTGAAAATAGAGTCGTTGCTTTGAAAAAAAATGGCTATATTTCGTATCTAAGTGTCCCACAACTTAAAGGAGCACCCTCAACTATAAATAGGACCTCTTGGAGTTCATTCTAAGGTTGCTCATTCACTACATGCTTGGTCCTAGCTTAGTTGAGAGTGTTCTAATCCTTTGAGCCCCTTTCTTTCTCTACCTTCAAGTCAAATTCATGAGTATGAGTGAGATAGGTTCCTTTGTAAGAGAGCTACTCCTTGTATTGATGTAAAACTCTCCTCCACCATCTTCCTAACCCCCTTTCCTTATTGAAGAAAAGGCCGAAGATCTTCTCCGAGTGAAGGAGAAGGAGTTGATGTTCTTTAAGGTTGAAGAAGGTAAGATGTTCCAGATCTCCAAGTGAAGGAGATAGGTAAGACAAGTGATCAAGAAGGATAGGTAATCCTTGAAGGTTGAAGACTTGAAGAAGGAGTGGGTAAGTCCATGTTGATGGCTGAAGACTCCATGGTTCAAGTGGGTAAGCTCCTTCTATAGGTTGAAGATCCTTGCTTGAGGTACTAAGCCTTTGGATGTTGTGGTTTTGTCTTATAATCTTATGATGGAATATAAGAGTACCAAGATTGCAAATCCTAGAGATTAACCACCTCTAGGTAGTGGACTGACATTTCTCCTAGTTAGGACGTGAAACTACTCTAAACCACCTCGTCCAAGTGCATGATCTTCCTTGTCTCTCATCCTTACTATGCTTGCTAGTTAAGACGTCAAATTACTGTTTGTTTAAGTTCTTGCACTTAATATAATTTGGTGGTCTAATCCGTTTTGTGAGAATTGTGAAGCTCTATTCACCTCCCCCCTCTAGAGCCCTTGATCCAACATCATGCACTTCAAATTTTGATATTTTATAATGGTGGAAAATGAACGGTGATTCTTACCCTGTTCTAAAAGCAATAGCTAAGGATTTACTAGCAATTTCAGTGTCAACTGTGGCTTCAGAATCAGCCTTCAGCATATCAGGTTGGTTGATCGATCCTCACCGTAGCAGACTACACCGTACCACAATGGAAGTGTTGATGTGCTCTCAAAGTTGGCTTAAAGATGGCCAAAATGGAGGTATACAGTTTTTGTGGTTGTCCTTTCTATAATCTATTTTATTTTATTTAGCCTCATTATATTGACAGAATAATCAGATTAGATGCTTTCATTAGCATACTAGAAGATGAAGATGCTAAATGTTTAGGTAAAAACACTCAACTTATCTGTGATTTTGTGTAATCATCTCAAGATCTAATATTAATATCTCAGATATGCTGATTTTCCATGTGTTGTCATTTTGTGATTTATTATTATGTTAACACAGAAAAGGATATTTGAAACATACTTGGTAACTATTGGAGTTGTTATGTAGTGTCATCAGGTAACGATTAGCCAATTTTCAGTTATCTGTTAGGACATTAGGAAAAATACCATCCTATCTATTGATATTCTATGTTTGAAATCTCTCATTATATTCAAGTGGATCATCATGTATCTCCTTTGTGTAAGTATATGTTGTGTTTTAACAAAAAATGAAGCATTTGGTTCTTGCATAAGATATATAAGTGTGAATTTAGTTAAAAGAAGAACAACTATTATTTGTTCATTTTGTATGTATATGATTCACATATATATATCTTGTCGGCTTATAAAAAAGAAACCAACAGAGAAGAACTGTAATTTGTTCATTATGTGTTTTTGATCCAGTAACGCATGATTCAAAAGTTTGGTTCCTTCCACCTTTCCTCTAGGTTATTCTGATTCAAACACCATTGTCTTATTCTTGCTTGCATATTGTTTTTTATAGTTAACTAGGGGAATGTTATGCAGAATTTGGTCGTCAGTTCTCTTTTATTCTTGCTTGCATATTGATTTTTTAGTGTCACAAGGTCAAAAGTAACCAATTCTTAGTTTTCTATAGAACATTACTGAGACAATTTTCAGTTTGCAACACCTAGCTACTACTGATTTTTAGTTTTTAGTAGAACAATATTGACATGTTCTTTCTTTTTTTCCTTTTTTGAATTATGTATATTCTCTATTTTGGATTAGCGGGGTGGAAATTCGTGCCACCAACGATAACCTTTTCTTCTTGCTACCAATAATATCAAGCATTTTAGAGTAAGCTAGTCTTAAATTGGTTGCATTTCTTGCTCTCTTATATTGGATGTACTACAAATGCTAGTAGTATATTTGCCTATTTTCAATGTCTTTTTTGGTGAACTAAATGTGAACTGAATGTTTCTGATGATATTGATCCTCTATTTGTAGGCTCATACCCTGGATGCTCGATAGCTCTCCATATCATGCTTGTTCAACTTAGAAGGCTTTTTGTTTAGGAGGATTTTTTTATTCTAAAACTCAGCTTATTATTGTGCATACATTTTTGTTGAATTGTAATTTGGAAAATTTTTGTTTCAAAATGACTTTTGACAATGCTTATATCTGATGCAATGAATGACTTTGACAACGTTTGTATGTTACATAATGATTGAGTTTCAAATCCATTAATGTGTAGATTCAGCGCCAAAAATAGTTTTACATTATAATGGTTGTCATGTATTGGTTGCATTACAAAAACTTGTCTTAGATTCTTACAAAAAAAATAAATTTGAGGTCTTTTCTATAAACTTTTCACTTTTAAAAAAATCACTTTCCAGTTGCAACGGCTGGCAAAACATAAATTTGGTAAGTTATTTTCTAAGAAACCAACACGCAAGGTTCATTTGATTGCGACAACATATATATAATCCATTGTCCAAATACAGTATCCGGACTCCCATGTCAAGCGCGGATATCCAAATGCAAAAAAACCATTGTCACCCGATCAGCTGGAATGGACAAAAAGTTACGCTAACCACAATAACTTACATACTCATTCACACACCGTGTTCTTGGGAGCCTACAAAAGTATGGCTCAACTGTTTTACAATTAACTCTATGCAAAAGTTGAAGAATCCCTAAATTCTCTTTCTACTCCTTTCTCCCGTCCTCATTTTCAAAAATTTGTTTTTTCTCTCTTAGAACTCCACACTCCAGCTCCATTCCACCCCCATTAACGTTCTCGCACTAGTACAATATGTACGTTTACAATACATGGTTGAAAGTATTGTATTTTTTGTACACACTTTTGTCAAACGTTGCATTTTGAATGTGTACAAAATGTGGCAGTTAGTATTGTATTCTTGTACAATGTGATTGTTAGTATTTTACTTCTTATGTGCAATTTTGACAAGCGCTACATTCTAATGTATGTAAAATGTTTTTGTAATATTACAAGTTCATAATGTACGTTTCATACTGTACATTTAATTGTATTGTCAAATGATATGAATATTGTACTCTCATAATACTGTACATATTTTACTGTAAATCATGTTTTGCACGTAATAATTGAGTTAAAATGATAATCATTATGTATGAACAAATATTGCAATATGTAATGTAAAGTAATGTATATATGATTAAAATTTAAAAACTATATTGTCATATATATACGGTATTAGACGAAATAAGTTACAATAAAAGTATCAATAAATATTTGTACAATATGTACATTTACAGTACGTGAATTTGAAGACAATAAAACATAAATTTAATTCTAAATATTTTTCATATTTTGTGGTGGAATTAAGATATTACAGGTGTAATTATTTGAAAAATGAATACAATAACTACACTTTGCATTTGAAAAATGAATACAATAACTACACTTTGCATGGTATGACTGTTGCATGGAAAATAACGGCTGTAGTGGAATAACACTCGGATGTATTAAATCTCATTTTTTCCCATATTCTGAGTATGCCAACCGGGGATAGTTGACTGTGGCTAAAATTCTCCTATACAAATGGATGGAATGGTTGAGTGTCTGGTAATTCAGACCGCTCCAATTGTATGCCTACGAGTGCATATTCAACTTACCAAAACCGGACTGCAAGACAGTCGTAATGGTCCTCCTTGAATGCAGCTGTCGCAGCAATAGTATGTCTTTCAGGGAAAGGAAAGTGATGGTCGTGCAAACTGGCAGCAGCAGATACAACACCAGATTGAAACTGAGAGGGTCAGAGAGATTAGGGTGGTGCTCGATCGGGCAGAGGGACACCGAACACGTTTGCCTTATCTTCGTTTGTCTACTCTTGCCTTTCTTGAGTGATAGCCTCATGGTCGCTCGAGTGAGTTTACGTGGGGGAAGCTGTGTTTGCCATTTACCTCGACTGCGGCCATCTATTCACATCAATTGAATCCCGAGGAACCCCCGGCTAGGGGTCCCTGTCACAGCGCCTTGCACAATTTAATACATAAAAGTTTGACCATTCTTGTGCATTTATTAATTATTTCTAAGGCCAACGAAAATCAAGTACGGACGTTTTTATAGTAATGGACCTCTTGTTGCATTCAGTTAGGGCAATCGACAGCAAACTTCCCCGGAGTTAATCTCCCATTATCCCATGTGCCAAATCATCGCCACGTGATTAAGGAAAGGGTTCCCTCTCTTAAATCGTGTTTGATGGTGCAGGACTTGACGGTCTTTAATGGATAAATAATTAATTAATCATATTCAGGGAGTCCCCATTCCTAGACGATGAAACTCAAACTGCTGCTGATGGCGAGTCGTTGCAAGGTCCTTGTCCGTCTAATTAAGTCACCTCCCGAGGAGCACATGCGTGCACATTGTCGGTGACCACCTTCTCTCCAGTGAAGTTCTTAGTAGCATTACCTAATATATCAATGCATGTGCACGCCCAATGATGTGGGCCGACTGAGTAGGAGGAGATGCTCCACAATTAATTTGTCAAGAGTCCAACTCTACTATTGGATTAGCTTGCAATCGTACGTCACACCTTTTTCACTCTTGTCACGTCATTTGTGTATACATCAGCGTATTTTACTCTTTTATTTCCTTAAAAGTAATATTGCAGTTATGTAGAAGTAATGAGCTCTAACGCATCCTGTTAAAAATATGCTTGCTCCACATAGGGCGCTCTTATTAGGTACCCAACCTAGATCAAAGGCCTCCTGGCGGTTTAGATAATTTATAGTGATATTTTTTAGGTCAGTGGGGGATACAACATATGAGGGTTTGTGCCAAAAGATTAGTGTCATTGAGAGTTGTACTTGCACTACTAATTTTTACAAACAAACCATCCACCACTCTAATCAACTAATTACTTTGTCAACAATTATACAATCAATGTATTTATATATCTTTAAGTCTGTCTAATATAAACAAATATCTATTTAAGATTATAAATGGTTGAATTCATATTAGAAAAAGAGAGAAAACAAAGAGGGTGCTAAAAGCTTTCACGACCCTCCCATTGTAGATGGTGACATTCACACCATCGGCCAAGAGCTGGTCAACCTGTGACTAAGCCATCATCATTGCTACCGCTGTTCATAACAGACAAAAAGAAGGTAAATAAAAAGACTAGGTAAATTTTAAACAGTGCCTAGCTGCTTTAATTTTTCAACTTGCCAATCATAGGCTTCATAAAATTGACGATAGGGAGTCAAAGATGAGGTTTGATTTCTTGTCCCATATGTGGTTTGGAGATAAAGAGAGAGGGGGGTAGAAGAAAACAAAAACTAATATATCATTTATTTTATGTGAACAAAATCATTTACATTTGGAACCAAGAATTTCAATTTAGCTCGTCCTAGTTTCAACCTTGAGCTTCCACCAAAGGAAGGTTATGGAGAAATGGGTGTAAGGGTTTAAAAAAGGAACCCATCCAATTTTGAGAGAATATTCATTTCGCCTTTGATTTGTTAGAGAAGTTCATTCTCTCACGGAGCTACACATTCATTGGGGCCATTGAACTTCCAGGACAACATAAGATGTTAACCAAACAGTATCCAATCAAGATCTTTGTTGCACTGTCAACCATGACAACATGAAAATCATGCATTAAGATCCATGTGGTCAAGACAATGATGGCAACAAAGGATGCTACAAATATTTTCATATAGATTCTCGCAAAAAAATCACCACCATTGACAACACGACAACTATTGGTGCATCCATCAACTTAGTCACAAAAGACATCGAGGATATCTATTAAAGGTATGACACTGATTGGACTAGCTCTGGCGAACATGCTCCAATTAGGACATAATGACATCATCCTAGATTCTCGTGGAGCCCTTGCATATGTGACCTTACTTTCTCAAGAATTGCATCTAGCAATTGAAGAACATACAACTAATAAAGGGAAAAAAGTCACCTCTTATGTTGGTGCAGATTTGATTTTGACATCAACTTCTAACTCAGTTGTTGACAAGACCTTAGTTGTTTCCCCAAAAACACCTACAAAGATATTGGGGTTGTCCAAATCGGACAAGGTGCCTCGCTCACCGGAGTTCATGTGGTTCTACATCAGTATACATGAACACATTATCATACCAAATGCACAAGCATTTGGCTCCATAGTCACTGAAACATTATCTAACATAGTATGACACATTAAGAAGAATTTTACAATCATCTTCATGTGGTACTTGAGCCAAATCCCATTGACACGCAGATCAACCATCTTGAAGTTCCTTGAAGGCTTGTTTGTGCCCATATACATCTAGTTTGAGAAGTCGAAGGACACCATCACTTAATCAAAAATTTGAATTTCATCACCTTCTCAAAAGATGAGATTCATGTAGGTATCAATAGCAATCCCACATTATACATCGCCGTAAAACATTGTGATAAGAATCTATGGCTTGTCTATGTCGATGGCATTGACATTAATGTTTGCTTGTTGAAGACATTGATCACACTCAACATCAGGTTAGGTAAGAAACAAGATATGGACACAACTGATGAATACTTTAATAGTTCTCCAAAACAAGTGAAGGGTAAATTACAATTATAAATACATGTGGGTCCAAAGGTTTTCTCAAATACTTCATCAACATGAAGATCAAAACACCATTCAACCTATTTCTAAGGCATTCACAGATACATGAGAACATACTTGTGTCTTCTTCCCTCAATCAATGCCTTAAATTCAGGCATCAAAAGAGTCATCAATGCTAAATGATATCTCTTTCCATAGATGATGGCCCTAATAAGACTTGTAGATCTAGATCTATATTTCTACTCATGAATATATGAGATGATAAACTACATATATGAACAATTATAATTGTTTGATCCTATCCCGCATGATCAAGAATATTACCTTAAGACATTGAAGCACATGTGTCTTGATATAGGTTGTGACCTAGGCTACCTAGAACAAGGCATTGTTGAATGCATCTTGTATTTGAGAAACATGAAACTACCATCCTTGTATACAAAGTCCGTCAAGGGAAAAAGGAAACGAGCTCACATACCAGTCTTTAAGGTGAACATCCAGCCATGGTGTGGCCCACATAGGAGTATCTTGAGTAATAGAGAAGATGAAACCCCTAGATCTTTTCTAGGACGTTGTTAGAATGTCAAAAAAAGTATACACATTTCTGACTTAAAGTCAAAGAATGAGAGAGCATACACCTGTTGGTATGTATGCCCTGAGAGCCAATCATGGGATGATTGGTGGGATACATTAAGATTGATTTGATAAAGATCAAAGGCAAGCTTCCAATTCTTTCTGGTTCAGTCATATGAGATAGTGATAGAACAGATTGAATGTCTAGAGAATGACAGTACTCAATGACGTATGCCTTCAGGTTCAGGACCTGAACTATGAGATCATACAGATGCTAGGAGTTTGTACATTCTTGTTATGTCCCTAGTCGGATGTCATTGTGGAAGGTAGATAGACATCAATGACACACAAGACTAGATTGCGGTATTGGTTGATGACATAATCTCATTAGTCATGATATGGAGATATCAAACCAAACACATAGGTACTTGTTAGAGAACAAGTTTACCGGATAGACCCACTGTGAGTTTGACACATGGAATGATGACACATGGTAGTCACAGTCAGTTCTCACAGTGATGGTGGTGAGTGTGATTCTTTGACCTAAAATCACTACACTCAACACATGTTATTGGGTACACTTTGACATCATCAAACGCAGTCCTGAAACATGGGTTGTTATAAAGGTGATGATTGGGTGGCTTTGACTCATGGGGCTTTTGAGGGGTGAGTGATAGATATGGGATTTGTCCCTCCTAAGGGAGTTTGATATCCATGACCACTTGATGAGTAGGATTGAGATAGGTGTGCACATTCATGTGTGAAACAATATGTGATATTGATGTCATACATATCTCCTCCAATCTACTCTGAGATCAAGAAAGTGAATGAACGTTGACATGATGATTGTTCCATGCCTCGAGTTCATTCAGGATATCAGTGACAAAGGAATTATACATTCGCTGTAACACCATTCACAGATTGTAGGATTGAAATTTGTTCTACAACTTTCTATTTCACTTGGGTAGCACTGATGTGCGACTAGGCACCACTCTTTGCTTGTGAAGTCATAAGTGTTATGGACTTTCACTGCCAACGTGAAATGGACCTGTAGGGTCACACACATAGGATTTAACCTGGAAGAGGAGTTTATCCACATAATGATGTTTAGATTGATTACTAAAGGAGTTTAGTAGTTCAAATAAACACTCAATCAAATGATAGATCAATATCATAGTGTTCAAGGTGTTGGACCGATTGATTAGAGTATCAGATTGATTGAAACTGTGATTCACTGATTTGCACAAGTCTGCTGCCCCAACCGATCGGCTCATGAGATGAACTGATCAACTTAGGTTGGTGAACCGGTCGGCTCATGCAATGAACCGATCAGCTCATGACAGGCTGACTCGACTGGTTCAATTGTTGAACCGATCGACTCAACTAGTCCAATCGAGATCGTTTAGAAAGTCAATTTTGCAAATACAATTTGTTTCACTTGTACAAATTCGATTTGGACAAGGATTAATATTTGATTAATCGGAGACAAATTTGAAAGTCAATTTGAGTTGAATCAGGACCACGAACCGATCAACTCATGTGATGAACTGATCGGCTCAAGTGCCCCAACCGATCGGTTGAGGTTGAACCGATCGGCTCAACTCACCAACTGACTATTTCAGGGTGTGAAATGATCGGTTCTGATGGCGCAAGTTGGTTGTTTTGTAGAAAATTCCAAACCCTTCTACTCCTGCTTTAATCCCGCATTGCTCGAGATAGAGAACCCTGTCCCATGACCCTCCTATATATAGGGGTAGTGGGGGCTTCTGATAACACCAAATTTTGTGATGTTTTTGGCCCTTATTTCGTTATCAATTCTTCCCTTTTAAACTGATTTCCTCTCCTTTTTGTCATGTTTTTGCATAAACAGGCCACACTACGCTTTTAACTCAATATTATCATCTTTTGCAGAGTTTTCCCCAAATTTTAACCCATTTATCAGTAAAAAGGCCCGTCCTGGCCCACAAACGTGTTCCACCTGCATCGGCCTTCCTACCAACCAACCGCCCGATATGCTCACTGCCCGACAGGGCAGCACGATACACTGCCGCACGACACAAGGATGCCGTACAAGAGGAAGCGGACGAGCGATACACCATTTACCCGACAGGGAGCCGGACTCGCCACGACTGCTGAAGCGTGTCGCGCAATACAGGCCACCCACCAACAGATACCACTCATCACGATGACCGACAGCCTGACATCCTGGTGCCGGGCGATACACATATCGGGTACCCCTAAATCCGCGATAGTAAGAGCTGATGAAGAATACGTGGCATCTGGTGAACCATAACTTCCCCCAACTACTGCCTATAAATATCAGCTATAGGACTCCGATGGGACGGGTCAAAATCTCTCAAAAGACAACTTAGGAAAGCATCTGGAGCTAGCGTGTCATGCCTCAGAGGTGTGCTGGGCGATTCTAGGTGAGCACTTCCCCATCCCGAGAGGGAGGGAATGGTTCACTTAGGGTCGGCCCCGGGCACCGCTGCAGGCCGATATCGGCCAACAAGGATGCCCGATAGAAGTGCCCGATACTGGAAGCAACACTCTGGCTCGACACGATACCAAGCCCGATATGCATCACCAGTCACAGCGTGTCACCCGAGAGGGTGCCGCCCGACATGATCGTATCGGGCGTGGGCGCCCCGCACGATACGTCTCCCCGTCATAAGCGTGTCGCCCGAGAGGGTGTGCCGCCCGACACAGATGTATTGGGCAAGGCTCTTGCCCGGTATCGGGCTAGAGGGTCTGCTACTGCCTGACGCCCTTCTAAATCAAGAAGGCGACATTTATCTTTACTTATTTCATTCATTTACTCCCTTTACTTATGCAATGTAATCAGACCCTTTTATGCTAATGGAATCAGAAGAGTTTTAATTATCCGCTACTTTATGTTTGGTCCCTTTGGTTGGATGATTGCTATGTTTGACATCCGAACTCTAGCTTGTACGCTTGGATCACGTTTCGACTAGGTACTGAATCGTATTTTTCCCATTGCAGCACCCTCGAGAGAGGTGTTGTGGCTCTAGTGTTTGGTCCGATACGGGAGTACGAGAGTGCCCTGGATCGGAGTTGCTTTAGTAACCTTTCCACTCTAACTTAAGACCAGCAACCTCGAGAGGGGTGTTGATGCTTAGTTAGAGGTACCCGCTTCGAGAGGAGGGGTACAAGATGTTTCTACTGCAGCTTGTTTTACCGAAGCTTTCTCCTTTGTTCCTTACTAAAGCATTAGTGTTATCTCTCTGTTTCCGTTACAAAAAACCCCTAAAAACTGATAAATGCTTAAAAACTTAATTTTCCTCGTAGCTCTAGTTGGAGATAGATTTCTTTTGTTTTATCGATCCTAGCCTGTTGTTCCCTTGGGGAACTTTTATCATCTCCTTACCCATACCGGAGTGTAACGTGTCGATTCCGCGTTGGCCAACACTACCACCCTTATCCCTATGTTCGACCCCGCATATCTACTTCGACCCCGTAAACAAAGTTGCGGGGGCCTAGAAGGTTTCAGGTTATAAATTTAAAAGTCCGACTACTTCAAAATCCACTTCCTTTTTCGGACGCGCGATTTAGGCCGGTCAACTTTTTGGCGTCATTGCTGTGGACAAGGCAAAACTGTACTGTTGACGAACCCGAATCCACTAACTACACTCTAGTGCCTCAAGCTTAGAAATGAGCTTGACAACACTCTCTTTTTCCTTTTTTTTATATCTTAACCTGAAATGAGTAATTCTTATCATTAATAACAGATTTTCTAACTTGATTTTTCATGCTATTCAGCTACTCAAGAAGGGAGGCGCTCTACTCAACTGAACACCGACATCATCCGACATGCCACCTCGCATTGAACCACCCCATCCAGAAGGTGAGGGACACAGGAACGCGAGAGCTAGACCTCACTCACCTCCGCCTAAAGACAATGATCGCTATGACGACAATGATCAACCTGAAGATTCAGAAACAGAGCAGTTCGAGGATGACCATCGCTGGGATAGACGTCGTCATCACCGGAGGTACAGAAGGAATCAAAATAATCAAGAACAGAACCAGGGAGGCAGTGACAGTGACGATTCCAATGAAGAAGAAAAGACCCTAAGGGAGTTAGCCTCCACCAAGGCTAACAACTCCAGATGTCCTGTTGTCGTCCTGCGATTCAACGCCACCAACTTCGAGCTTAAGCCATCAGTCATCTCCATGATTCAAAACAAAAACTTTAGGGGGAGTTCAAAGAATGACAATCCCTATCATCATTTAGATGCTTTTAAGAACATTTGTGACACCATCAAGATGCGGGGAGTCTCCCAGGAGGTAATCTATTGCAAGGGCTTCATCTTTTCTTTGGAAGATAAGGCTCTATCATGGTACCTGGGGCTTCCCCACCAAGATTTGAATGGATGGAGTGCACTGGAAGATGCCTTTGTAAATAAGTTCTATCCTACCGAGAAAACCGTCCGGAACATATAGAAGATTACATCTTTCATGCAAAAGCCAAGCGAGAATTCTCTATGATGCCTGGGAAAGATACCAAGAATATCAGAGGGACTGCCCTCATCACAACTATAAGAAAGGTTTCTTGATAACTACCTTCTACAACCATCTAACTCTCGAGGAAAGGGTTTCACTGAATGCAGCAGCAGGCAGTGACTTTCTGGGGAAGAAGCCAAGCAGGTCCGAGAAGATCATCAAGAACATGACCAAGTTGCAAGCCGGCACAGACTACGATAGATCATACAGGGGACAAGCTAAGAAGGCTAGTGAAGGACTTTCTTTTGAATCCAAGGCTCTGGAGACTATCACCTCTTAGATCTAGAGGATAGCAACTGATGTGAAGCAGCTGAAAGAATCTAGTGGAAAGGGAAAGAAACAAGTCAAAAAGGCAATGAAATGTGTCACCTGTGGAGAAGGTGGACACAGGGTAGATAACTGTATCTACATCCGACCTGAAGAGTCGAGAAAAGGTGACTCCGAAGCTGAGGAGACTAAGAATGTCTCTTTTATAAATTTCAAAAGGCCAGATCATCCTGGTTTTAGTTATGGCAACAAAAATGCAGATGAGAACTCGCATCAGCTGCATAACTCCACCAAGCCACCTCAAGTTTTTGAGAAAAGAGGAGGACAAAATCAATTCACCAGAACCACTTCCTTCCAGTCAAACAACGGAAATTTCCAAGGACAAGGTAAGTACCAAGGTCGCCAAGCGACGAACACCGGTCAAGGTCAAAGTCAAGCCAAGGAGCAAGGACAGGACAAGGTTTCGAACCAACCAGACTTGGTTGGCCAGTTGTTTGATTTTGTAAAAAGACAAGATACCATAAATAACCAGCTGGCGCAGAGTGCGCTTTCAAATTCGGGAGTTTTGAATTCAATGCAGGTCCAGATGGCGGATATGCAGACGCATCAACGCCAGATTGATCAATAGTTGGCTCATATGGCCAAATTGATAAAGAACCCCTCGGGTAAAATACCCTCCAACACCGAAACCGCCAAAAAGGTAGGGCTGTGATCAGGAAGAACAGAGATCGACTTGCAAGATATGGATATTGTTGGAGGCAAAAAGTAAAGGACCTGGACCTGTCGAGCTGGCGATGCAAACTACAGCGCTCCTCGGGAGGCAGCCCGAGCTTTTATTTTTCCTAGAATAGGATGTTATTTACTTTCTTGCAAGAAAAACATTATGAACATTTAGACTGTAATAAGGCCCGAGTCAGTGCATGCGCCACGTGTACTGACTCTTCTATTTTATGGGCCACCACTCTATTTTATGAGCATTGATGGGTAATACTATCTGAGGCCGGGAACTTAACCTTAGGCCAATGATGTTTTACCCATCAATCGCTTTTTCCTTCACTTTGTTTTGGTTTTTCTTATCTAGAATTCTGTCCTGAAAGCTCTGTATCAGACGACCGTGTATTGGGCGATTAACACTTTTTCCTGACCGAATCGGGCAAGGACTCAGCCGGCACACAAGATGCACTCGTCTTGGGAATGACTTGCCTCAACGGCTAACACGCATCTTGGATTTACTAGTTTTACCCCCGGTTGGGATTGCTATATATAGTACATAGTTTTTACTGTATCGGGCTACTGCATTTACTCTTCTATCTACCCATATCGTTCAATAATTTCTCTCTTTGCTCTTGTGTCGTCTAGCTAACTTTTGCTCTCGTATCGCGCAAAGTAGCTTCAGAATAGCAAAGGTATAGCCCGACAACCTGTTTTCCCGACACAAACTTCATATCACGCACATCGTATCAGGCTGACGACTCTGCCTGATTTTCCTTGTGTCGCCCGACACGTGTGTTGCGTGAGACATCTTTAACACGTGCCTGCCTGATACCCTATATCGGCCGATAACCGTGTCACCCATCCTTGTGCCGCCTTGCTTGTTCTTGCTGTCGAGCGACACATTTTTCTATCGGGAAGACCCTATTGCGCGCTTTGTTTCACGTGACCATATCGCCCGACACCCGCTTATCGGGCAACGGGTATGACACATAGTGTTTCTCTGTATCGTCCAGTTTTGTATCGCCTAAGGTGTTCTTTTGATGGACGACACCCGAACCTCGTATCGGGCATGTGAGCTTTGTATAGCCCGACATAAGCATATCGGGCAAACATCATGTGACCTAGTGTTGAAGCTGATACGGTGGTGTCAGGTAACTTTTGTATCAGGCCGATTTTTGTAGTAAAATCAGTTTTTCTTTTAAAACACTGATATCAACTTTAAGTTTATACTTACCTAATATTAGAACATTATAATAATCAATGAATTAGTTTGATTATGAAAGGGATGGCTCGTACAAAGAAAACCGTCGAGTTGACGAACACGGTAGAAGAATTGACACTGAGGCCGCAACTGAAACAACAACGGTTAGGCAGAAGCGCCTGAATCCCGAGGCGGCTGGGCCATCAACCGCTGAGAAGAGAGCGAGGATAGACAAAGTAACAGCTCCAAAAATAGATTCAACCGCAGCGGCAGAACCCCTGCATCACACACCAGGAAGGTTCGTGCCAAGAGATAATGAGCATGGACGCCGATACTCAGAACTGACGACTAAAATATACAGGCCGAGCAGATTCTGCCACCAGTCTTCCTTCATTCAATTGGGTATTTTTGAATGACTGGAGAATGTCCTCACCGCAGCAGGACTGAGGAAGATCTGCCTCAATCGCTCTAACTCTTACACTGAACTCACCAGGGAGTTCATGTCATCTCTCCTCCGAGTGAAGAATACACCTGAGGACGTTGAAGAATATGGCGGAGCAGACAGACTACAAGGGCGGCTGTACAACTCGGAGCACGTCATCACCGAAAAATTGCTCAACGAGATCTTCTTTTCTAGCGAGGAGGAGAAGAAGCTGCTGAATAATGATGAAAGGATCACCGAAGGAGACATGTTCAACCCCGTGGAGCTATGGAGGCGGCTGACTGGCGAATCATCATACAAGTCGAGAAGCAAGGTGGCGGCGGTGCACTCCTATTTCTGGAGGATAGTGCACAAGCTGGTAGCATGCCTATTCTTCAGCAAAAACGAGTCCAACAACGTCTACACCGAAGAACTCCATCTAATGTGGCACATGATGGAGGGCAAGGTGATCAATCTGGGGTGCTTTTTGCTGAATAGGCTACACCCAATAAAGGATGCCACCAAAGAATACTGCATGGGTGGCATCGTCAATCTGATTGCAGTTGGGGTAGGATACCCGAAGGAACCGCGTAGTCTTTCGAGAACTAGGGGCGACGAGTTGATCGACCTCAAGTACCTCATGAGGGCCGACATCATAAAGAAGGAGGGGAGAAGCTACTTTTACAAGTTCGCAAGGACAAACACACTCCTTCCACTCCCTCTCTGCGTTGCCTATGACGCAGAAAAGCTAGTTTTCAACACAGCAGAAATTGAAGCTGTGGCGGTGGAAGCAGCTTACGCCGCTACCACCGGTATTCAAGAAAGGTGTCTGCGAGAGGAGAATCAATCCCTCTCGACCCAAGGCAGGAAAAAATTTCAACGACCTTTGCCGAGCCAGCTGCCACTCTAGAACCACCGACGACAACAATTGATAGAGCCGTCGTCGCTCCTACTATACGAGTCACAATCACGACAACACCTACTGTGGCTGAAAAAGAACTGACAATCATCGAGGTCGCCGAGACAACAATGAGAGTTTCTGCGGAAGAGACAACCACAACTCCCGAAGCTTCTGTGGTGCTTTTAGAGGTAGGAGAAGAAGCACGGCCGGACGCCAGTAATGAGGTGTTCGTCGAGATCCTTGAAATGGAGCTCAGAGCTGCATAGCTAATGCCGACACTGCCACCAGTGTGTCCTATAGAAACTACTGAGGAGATCGCCGAAAATGTAGAGGTGGAGCAACATCCACCAACACCATGACCGTCTCCACAATGAAAAGAAGGGGAGGCGGAGACAACCGCTAAAGCACTGATGCCTCACCCACTAGCATCAACCTCGCAGACGATTGAGATAGGTTCTACCTCGTCAGGTAGACCCTCGCGCGAGAGAAGTATCGCGAGGATGAGAGGGATGTCTGTAGGAGCCCCTCCGTCGCTCGGGAAAATGCTGGGGCACGAACTCGACCACTTACGAGAGGTAATAGAAAGCCACTTGGCTACATTTAATTCTCTAACCCGCAAGTTTTCATTTTTCCAGCAGAGGCTGAATAGTCAGGAACGGGAACTGCTGACTCTATTTGGCCTTCCCGGACAACTAGAGGAACTCAACACCACACTTCAGCAGGCCCTCCAGCGCCTTGACGTGATCGAAGAGAGGTTGAATAGGGGAGACGACTATCCACGCCAAAGGCAGCCGAGAAGGTCTCCATCACCTCCTGGCTCAAGCTCTCAGCCTTCTTCGTCAGCAGCCTTGTCAAGATCATCGTCCTCTTCCTCCTCCAGCGGGTCATCCCCAACACCCGAGGAAGGAACGCCACAAAGATCGGCCAACGGAGCTCCAATAGGATAGGCGAGCTCCCACGGTCTGGAAGAAGCAGCTCCCTCAGTCCCCCTGGATGAAGCTGAAGATGAAAATGAAGACATCAGCTTCGGGGAGGACTCTTCTGATGAATCAGAGGGAGAAGGGGGGGACATATGCGCCGCCAACGATAGACACCCCTAGGGGAAGACACTCGATGGCAGATTAGTTCTCTGCACTGTCAGAGCTACCTTCCTTCGAGATGACCGACTTCGACAGAAGGGTCATCGGCTACCTGTCGATCATGGACCAGAAGTTGCTGAATAAGGTCCTGAGGGCACATGCAGATGAAGAAGACCTTGTCTAGAGCGACGACTACTTCTCCGTATGACAGGGGGAACTCAAAAGCATATTCCACTCGCCAGCCGTCATCGACAAAAAGTTGTTCAGGGTCTTGGAAGGTGCAATAATAGAGAACATCAGTGTCGGGACAGGTCGGAGAACAATATACAACGCCACCCTGACCTTGGCAAGAAGACTAATGATGGGAGTACCAGAATCCATTGTGGTGGCCAACATGCTGCAACACATCGAGGATCACAACACAAACATCGTGTTGGCCCCGTACAAGCACCGGAACATGTGGTTGCTGTGTGTGGCAGACCTCCGAAATCACGAAGTCCAGCTGCTCAGCTACTGCAACAAGGAGGTGCCATGATCCGGGCATATCTTCAGTTGCCCAAAAGATAAACATCTCAGGCTTCTACCACTGCGTCTTCTGTGAGCCATCAAGCAAGAAGTCCAACGTCATAAAGGCATTTGGAACTTCTTCTCTACCAGAGACTTCCCTGTCCAAGCAGAAGAGGGAAGTGGAAACATCGCCTTCATCGTCTTGTGCGACATGGAGTTGCTCAACATATTCAGATACATAAGGCATCTCTAGGGCCAAAACTTTTACCACCTCTAGAGCATATACGCCCTGCTGCTGATCAAAGACAGGCGCTATTTCCAAGACGCATGGGTACCAGAGAAGCTACTGGACAACGACCTTCAAGGCAAATATTCACAGCCCAACAACACTCGAGAGAAAGAAGCTGAGTTAGAAACAAACATCTATAGGGCAGGCAAGCAGTTAGAGATCCTGTGGGAAGTGCACAGATTCAAAGACCCTGCTTCGCCTGGAACATTAGAAGAACTAATCAACAATTTTGACCGCTTCTCGTGCTCTACACTCACGCAGGAGCAGGTAAATGAAATTCTTCTAAAGTTAGCTGATTCTACCCCGACAGATGTCATCTATGAGGCAGACAGTGTCATAGTCCCAGTTGATGACTTAAGGGACATGGTAAAAGATGGAGGATGCTTGGCGATATCTGTGGCGGCCGCCTACATCCAGACACTACAAACGAAGTTCGAACACGCATACATTGCTCATCCAATGCTGTTCAACGACATCTGCCTCGCCGATGAAATAGGAGCAAAGCAATCATTTCTGGAAGAATTGGAGCACATGGTTCCACGCACAATCTTCCTGCCCATCCTGCATTACAACCATCGGACGCTCCTAATGATGTACACTCGCCAACGAGTAGGAATCTTCTACAACAGCTCAGACAACAACAAAGATCATCCAGTGCAGTGTACATTGACGACATTGACCTCCCTCGAGTGCTTAGTATGAAAATACTACGACGAGATGGTGGCGCTGATACAACCATTCCTAGAGACGGCAACAAGAAAATGGCACGAGCTCCAGTTCTGCCACCGCAATCCGCAACAAATTCCTCTATCCAACGACTGCGACATCTTCGTTTTGGAATGGATATCGAATAAAGAGACGCCTGACCAGCTCCACCACATCGATTACCACAACAAACGAGGAGAATATGTGTGGGAACTTCTATCTGGCACAGGCGCGCTCACAGGCTAACCCTCACTGGGTTAACATTACCCTACCTTATCTACTTCACAACTTTGGGACAGAGTGTGGAGTAAGTTTGGGGGGGGTACCATGTACCAGTGAGGGAGGTATAGAATTTTTTTTTCTTCAACTCTGCCCTTGTTGTTCTTCTTGTTCTTTTTCTACATGTGTACATATACATATACATGCTCACATAAAAATTTTGAAATTTTTTCTTATTTTGTCTCCATACCTATGTACAAAGACACTATATAGTAAAAAACTGATACAACTTCTTGCCAGTTTGTTTTCTATGTGCCCAAGGAGATGCAGGTTTTGTCATGTCTTTCTGATAATGCAACCTCAAACAACAAAAGACTACGACTTTCCACACCAAAAATTTCGAAAAATAATCTCAACAACTAAGAGATTGTGTATGCAGAAGGAAAAAGCTGCCTAAACAGCAATAAACTCCTCTTGTTTTCCCTTACCCAACAAAATCCCAAAAAGAGAGAATATCCTTATGAGAGTGAATAAAATCATGAGAGTTGTGCCAAATAAAAAGAATATATATATATATACACTTGTTTTCCAAAAGTACCCATCTTTAGGCATGGTAGATCCGGGACAGTGGTACGTAGGATGTGAAATCACTGCTCTAAAGCCAACTGGCTTGGACTGCAGGGACCACTTGCCCGCTAATGGATCCTTACCTGGATGGACTGATGGGAAACAAGAAAAACCTAAAAAGCCTTAAGCCTACCCAAACACACAACTTTCTATCCCCAAAAGCTGTTTGGTGTGAAAGCTAACTTCAAAATCATGCACCAAAGTCTCGTTGAAGCTGTAGATAAAATTTTTACTGAAATAATAAGGCTGGAAATGCAAAGTCTTTTGTTCGTGGTCGGGCCGTATTCTCTTTAAGACATCTCAATGCTCGCTCAAACCCATGGTCTGAAAACTATACCGGTCAAGAAGAAGCATCACAAAACAAACTTTAAAGATTGATTGAGGACAATCAAAATGCTAAGTTTGGGGGAGTTGATAATACCAAAATTTGTGATGTTTTTGGCCCTTATTTCGTTATCAATTCTGCCCTTTTAAACTGATTTCCTCTCCTTTTTGTCATGCTTTTGCATAAATAGGCCACACTACACTTTTAACTCAATATTATCATCTTTTGCAGAGTTTTCCCCTATTTTTAACTCATTTATCAGCAAAAAGACCCGTCCCGGCCCACAAACGTGTTCCACCTGCATCGGCCTTCCTACCAACCAGCCGACCGATATGCTCACTGCCCGACAGGGAAGCACGATACACTGTCGCGTGACACAAGGATGTCGTGCAAGAGGAAGCGGACGAGCGATACACCATTTACCCGACAGGGAGCCAGACTCGCCACGACTACTAAAGCGTATTGCGCGATACAGGCCACCCACCGACAGGTGCCACTCGTCACGATGACTGACAGCCCGACATCCTGGTGTCGGGTGATACACATATCGGGCAACCCTGAATCCGTGATAGTAAGAGCTGATGAAGAACACATGGCGTCCGGAGAATCATAACTTCCCCCAACCGCTGCCTATAAATAGCAGCTACATGACTCCGATGGGACGGGTCAGAATCTCTCGAAAGCCAACCTAGGAAAGCATATGGAGCTAGTGTGTCTTGCCTCAGAGGTGTGTCGGGCGATTCTAGGTGAGCACTTCCCCATCCCGAGAGGGAGGGAATGGTTCACTTAGGGTCAGCCCTGGGCACCGCTGCAGGCGGATATCGGCCAACAAGGACGCCCGATAGAAGTGCCCGATACTGGAAGAAACACTCTGTCCTGACATGATACCAAGCCCGATACGATCACCAGTCACGGTGTGTCGCCCGAGAGGGTGCCGCCCGACATGATCATATCGGGTGTAGGTTCCCCGCACGATACGTCTGCCGGTCATAAGCGTGTCGCCTGAGAGGGTGTGCCGCCCAACACGGGTGTATCGGGTAAGGCTCCTGCTCGGTATCAGGCTGGAGGGTTTGCTACTGCCTGTCACCCTTCTAAATTAAGAAGGCGGTATGTATCTTTACTTATTTCAGTCATTTACTCCCTTTACTTATGCACTGTAATCATACCCTTTTATGCTAATGGAATCAGAAGAGTTTTAATTATCTGCTACTTTATGTTTGGTCCCTTTGGTTGGATGATTGCTATGTTTGACATCCAAACTCTAGCTTGTACACTTGGATCACGTTTCGAATAGCTACCGAATCGTGTTTTTCCCATTGCAGCACCCTCGAGAGAGGTGTTGTGACTCTAGTGTTTGGTCCGATACGGGAGTATGAGAGTGCCCTGGATCAGAGTTTCTTTAGTAACCTTTCCACTCTAACTCAAGACCAGCTACCTCGAGAGGGGTGTTGATGCTTAGTTAGAGGTACCCGCTTCGAGAGGAGGGATACAAGATGTTTCTGCTGCCACTTGTTTTACCGAAGCTTTCTCCTTCGTTCCTTACTAAAGTGTTAGTGTTATCTCTCTGTTTCCGTTACACGAAAACCCCTAAAAACTGATAAATTCTTAAAACCTTAATTTTCCTCGTAGCTCCAGTTGGAGATAGATTTCTTTTGTTTTATCGATCCTATCCTGTTGTTCCCTTGGGGAACTTTTATCATCTCCTTACCCATACCGGAGTGTAACGTTTCGATTCCGCGTTGGCCAACACTACCACCCTTGTCCCTATGTTCGACCCTATATATCTACTTCAACCCATAAACAAAGTTGCGGGGGCCTAGAAGGTTTCAGGTTATAAATTTAAAAGTCTGACTACTTCAAAATCCACTTCCTTTTTCGGACGTGCAATTTAGGCCGGTCAGCTTCTCAGGACTACAATTCAGTGCACCGGTTGCTCTGTAAAGTTTTCGTTCTCTCTGGTTTTGGTAATCGAGAGAGAGCCTGAGCAAGTGCTACCCGATGAGGGAGGCACAATAAGAGAAAGACAACTACAGAAAGTGAGTGGTAGCAGGAGAGTGTGTTGGTGACTAGTAAGATGATAGGAGGGTGCGACTCCTTCCGATTCCTTATGGGAGAAGGAGATCGAAGTTCTAGGTGGTCCGTGTGGACTACTTCAGAGGCGGGAGACTTTTCCGCTCGAAGGACAGTTGTCAATCCCGACAGTCCCGGTGAGACCAGGAGCTGCACAGACACTGTCCATATCCGGAGGTGAAGACAACACAAGCCGCGAGGTAAAGTCACCAAGAAAGCCTCAGGACAAGGTACGCCTCCACAAACCATCCTTCCTACTGTATAGATGTTGACGCGTTTCCTTTGTTCTGGGTTTGGGGAGAAGAAATTTTTTTATTTCCGCTGCCTTCTCTGTCTCCCCTAAAACCCCATAGTGGTATCAGAGCCACATTAACTACTCTATACTTTAGGATTATCGATATGATCGATTTTGGTTTGTCGCCTTTATTTATTGCATACGATGCGAATAAAATTGGCTTTATGCATGTCCAATCCTAAATCCACAAATCCCAATATTCATATATGATATGTAATATTAATGCACTCGATACGCGTCACCCTTAAATGAGTTTTGTGGTGGATGTATAGCGTAGTTATGGCCAATAAACCCTATGTGTGTGCTTGGTTGTATGTGGTTGCTTGCATCTCGGTCTGCGCACTGATTTCCCTATCTCCTATTCCTGATGTAACTCGAAATAATTTGATATTTCTTTCCTACCTTTACTCCCCCCGAATGTAACTCGGGGTTTCCCAATTCAAATGTAAAATAGGATAGATCTTTTATTTCCTGTTATGTCATAGAATGGAGGACATATGATGACGTATGAGATGATCGGTTCAAGGAGTGAACTGATCGGTTGGCGATTCAGATGACCGGTTCGAGGAGCGAGATGATCGGGTGGCTACCATGAGGAGATGAATGACGACCAGGCGAACCGATCGGTTGGAGGAGCCAACGGATCGGCTGGTGGCACCCAGAAGACCGTCCTAATGGTGAGCCAAGCAATCATGGAGATGAGTTGATCAAACCCAGAAAGGCAAAACACATACTTCATCTTGTACATGTTGCATGTGATGTAGACCTAGATGACCGTGATTCCTCTTGGCTCGAGGAATCACATTAGGATGGACATAATCATCGCTTTTATTGTTTCACATGTTTTTTGTGGGATATATCATGTATATGATATGTACTATGTATTTTGGTGATTGGATATGTATATGTACCTATAAAAACCAAATCCCTCATTAAATATTAAAGTTTTAGATGCCTTCCAAATGCGACACAAGTGAAAAACTTGATCGACCAAGTGTGGGAACGCCCTAGCGTGGTGCACCATCTATCTCGTAGAAGTGTGAAGGATAAATGTGTGGGTCTGCCCTAGCAGGGTGCATATTCATCGTGTTGGCTTTGGGTCAGACTTAACAAGGTGACCTAGATAGGATCTAGCACCTTGAGGCATGTAGATGATCATGACAAGGAGTTGCATATGACATCTTTCAAGAATTGCATATGATGCAATTTGCAAGAGTTGCCTACCTGGAAGATCTAAGTTCACTACAGCAAAATTGCCCAATAGCGGCATTTATTCTAGTGGCTTTTATAAAAAAAAGCCACTATCTTTCCAATATACATACATTTTTAATTAAAATGCCTCTAAACCACCTATTATAGAGTTTCTAAAAAGGACATAACATTAAAGGCATTTTTATTTTTAATTAGTGGCAATCTTAAATTGCCATACCAAATTAGAAAAGTAATTGGTAACATAATATTTACTTCCCGCTCCAAGTTTTCCCCTTCCCGCTCCAAAAATCACCATAGTTCGATTGATCTAGCGCTCTGCTCTTTCCCGATTGATCTAGCTCTCTGCTCCTCAGACCAGCGCATGGAGTGTCCTGTCCGATTGTCACCTTAGCTAGGTGCTGGTGGAGACTGGTGGCGTCTGGCGAGGGAGTGCGGGTGCATCTATCTTGCGGACTGATAGTGCTCTTCTTCGGTGGATATCCTGTGGTGGACAACCCCTTCACATGATGACTCCATACTTGGATTGAGGCACGACAACAACAGCAGGAATGAATCTGAGCACCTTGATGACCCTCCTTCCTTGTGCCACCGCTTCCTCAGCCCACAACACTCCTCCAAATAGCACGAACCCGGCGGAACAGAACCTTGCGACCCAGGTTTCTGCGGTCTGATGCCTCTTGATCCTATCCGATCCCTCACATGCGACGACGTTCTCTAGCTCTTCTCCCAACATATCCTCAAATGTCGCCCTCTCGTCTAGTGCCATGAGCCCCGCCCCGACTGCGGTGTCGAATAACACTCTGTAGTGGTGCAGTGTCTCCGCAAACCTGTCCAGCATGTGTTGGGCATCGTAGTCAACATCGTACTCGACCGCCACAATGACTTTTGGCCTGAGGGCACACAGTGAGGACAAGGCTCGGTCAAGTTTTCCCTCGGTGGCGAGGAGGGTGTGGAATGTGAGGATGGATATGAAAGCCAGTGCTTCTTCACCTTGTTGCTGCGAAGCGGAAGCTAGCACAACGTCGGCTAGGTAGTGGTCTAGAGGGAGTGTTACATGATGGAAATGGAAGCTTAAGGGGACTCCGAGTGACTCTGCGAGGGAGTCCGGGTGCAGCGCGGAGCCGACGAATCAGGGAGCAGGTCAAACATGGCCCCTCAACTCCAACACCTCATCTCCCTAACTCCCTACCACTCTCCTTCCATTTCGGTCTTCCAAGCACACTTCCTAGCTTGAAAGACCACCCAGGGTGCGATGGAGTCGGGGAATCAGTCCCCTATAGACCTGGGTGATGGTGGCTAGATGGATGGGGATGCTTCTCCCCTTTCTTCGATTGCAGGTGAGGAGTCAGCGATCGTGACCCCATCCTCCTCTAATCAGGTGTCAGACTGGCTGTTGGAGTCATTACCGGGGGTGGGGTGCCCAAGGGGTGTTTGAAGTTATGCCTCAAACACAAGGTCATGCTGAAACAGCTGGTGTGCAGAGTGGTTGCGGGGGCTCACTGATCACAGAGGGTGAAGATGCCTCAAAGGAGGCAGTAGTAGCTGGGATGGCTGCCGTAGGGGCGCTAGAGGTGGTGGGGGATCCGTCCCACTCTGCAATTGATGGTGATTTGTTTACTGTGGGGTCATTCTTCCTGGTAGGTGACCTCACATCCCTTTCAGCTGGGAGACTAGACCGAAGGGTGTTGGATGCGGTGATGCTGAGAATGCACAACAGCTGGCGTCAGATGGGACCGGGGTTCGGTCACCCCCCTTTACGGGAGGAAACACAGTGGTGTGGAAATAATGGTTTTTCACACAAAGAGCTTAATAATTCAAATACGAGTAGTGAAGATTGCTTGAAGGTTACAACTGTGCAGATAGGTCCCAAATTAGATACCACCTTATTAATCATCACTATTATACATCTATACATATGAAGGTTGAATGGTAGTACTGCAATTTATGTCTTCCATCTCTGTGCAGATAGGTCCAATTTATGGATGGAAACTGGGCTCTTTAGATGAAAACTCAGTAGAGAAATTTGACGATTGTCCTTCAGGTTGGTCAACCAAAAAGAATTGAAATTACTAATTTTCTTTATTTGCACATTCAGAAGAAACTAATTCTTCAGGTTGGTTACCTTTACATGTTCGAACAAGGAGCCTCACCTCTTACAGAGCTTACAAAGACCTTTTTCCAACCCTATCGAGGATTGGGATGTGGAAGCTTGATGTTGTTTCCACCTGTCTTATGAGTAAGGATTTCCTTTACTATAGAACCCTTCATATTGGGGATTTCCTTTAGAAAATATATTACTTATGTATGGATTTTAATTACAATAAATGAGTCATCTCTTCCCCTCTTTATTTTGCATTTGCTACGTGTAAGCATGAGCAAATCACATCCAACAATAGAGGGTGGGAGGGATAAGAATTGCAATTCAAATGTAGAAAATAGAAAATTATATAGAAGACTACGAAAATAGATTTCAACCAAGACCTAGTACTCATGTATATCTTGATTGCAACTCCATTCTGATTTTCTTTATGCAAGCATGCCCATATGGTACTTTTCTAGAATGTGTGAATAAACTACTGCATGAAGTTTCTAATAATATTATTTTTGAGAGTAAAACTTCTGATTTAGTGCAGAATCCCACAACTAAATGACTACAACATTCAGATTACATTGATTTTTCTTCTTTTGTGATACGAGCTCTTACTCGGTTAAAACCACCTGTTGAATAAAACCAAGCCTGTATATCTTTCCTTAAATCTAGATCAGGGACAACAAAATCTTTGAAATGTTTCTACTATCTGATAAATTTAAATATCTGAAGTTGAGGTGAGATGCATACTTGGTAATTGTCACAACATTTTATTAGTACTTAGTTATGATATTTTATTTCTTTCCTCCACTTTGTTGATAGGCAAAGTTTGGGGACAATATGTAATCAACTTTATAAGAATGGTTACTTTCTTTGATTATACCTACCTTCACACTCCATCATTGAAAATAAAACTCAGTTTGATCACTAACCTTAGTTAGTAAACTAATGTCTTTAGTTATAAACCAGTCCCTTGATATTCCAGTTCTAGATGTAGGGCCATGACATGTGTAATTGTTGAGAAAGACTCGTTCATGAGTCTCAAACTTATATGAATGTCAAGATGAACATAGGAAAATCTATACTCATTTTTGATGAGATTTTCTTATGGGAGGATAGAGGATCTGGTTAGTAAGGTGGGACATCATTGCAATTCATTTCATTTATTCAACCCCTACAATTTCCTTTGGGATTAAAGGTCTTATATGGGGATTTTCTAGTAAAAAACTATGATGGAGCTATTCTTAAGTATGTTGCTTCTACATATTACTTAATTCACCATGCAATGTATAAAAGATGATGTTTTATCAAATCTCCCAGTTCCTTCTTTGCCTCACCCCATTCCTTTCTAAATACTCTAACATTCTCCTCTAGTTTCCTTCTTTCCTATGGTTTTGTCTCATGCACTTCCTAAACACTCTGAATGATCTATTGACTGTTTGAATTCTATGAACTTGGTCTAATAGAATTTGAATTTCATCAGCAATTTTCTCTATGAACTAAGAAGTACCTCCTCCTCACTTTGTAGAATTTAAATATCTACTGGTTCTCATCATATGTATACAATAAATGTATCCTTCACTATATTGTTGGGTTTGATCTTGTTCATTTCTGCCATTAAATAGTAATGCAATAATATTTGTATCTTCACAGCTGTGTGATTTTGCAAAGAGGATTCCCTCCACATTTTCTTTGATTGTACCACTACTGAAGGCCTTTAGTAGGTTATTAACACATGCTCACTACCTAGTGATGTTCCTAGATCCAGCATGGCACTGTTGGAAATGGATTTTGAACAAGTTTGAGACTAGTGTTATTGTAAAGATAATTAATGTATGTATCACAACCTAGAGAATAGAAACAGATTCATTTTAGTTGTGAACGGTAGTCTCCACCTTAAGCTATTCTCCAACTTTCTTGCTTTGGCTAACAGTCATCCAATAGATACCTAAGAAGTGGTCCAGATGTTAGGATTTTCACAGGGGTTTTTGGTGAGGAATCTGAAGAATTGGCATTGTACTTGTAACTACTTTCTTGTAAAGAACTCTACTTGTTTTAAGACCTTTGAGACTGGTAGTTATGTGTCTCATCTATTCAATTGGCTTGGTGCCAAAAATACAGTTTACTGCTGCCAGATTCTTAGCTGTGATTACATGATGAATGAAGTGAGTTATTTTAGTCCTTTTGTAGATCTTCATAGGAAGAATTTGCCTCCTATCCTTTACTCTATCATAGGCTAGTATCTAAATGTATGGAACAAAAAGTAGAGAGAATTTGTCCTATTCTGGGAGTTTCAATTAAAGGTGTGCTTTTTTTGCTTCTCTTAAATGCAAATGATGCTATTTTCTTTCTATATGATATAGTACTGACTTAATCAAACTTTATGCACATTCTTTTCTAAGTCAAGGAAGTTTCTGAGTCAAAATTCAATATATAGATTAGTTGGTTGAGATACAGATCCATGGGAATAGAGTATTTAAAGATGCTAAACATGATTAGTTGTTGACAAGGAACTTTCCCATTCTCATTAGGTTTTCTCTACTTCCTCCCTCACTCTTCATTATGGATTGTCTTCTTTGATGATTATTCCGCTCCAGACTGACAAAATGTAAATGCTTAAGAGTCATTTTAACAGAGGTAGCTGAAGTTCAATTAGATCAGTCCTTGATGAATTACGTACTTATGCCTTGGTTGTTTTCAAGCTTTTAGTTGATGTCATGGATATAGATTTAACAAGATGAAGAACAATTATTTTTGGCAGAGTGATCTTCATCATATTGGCAGTATTGCCTGCCAAGATAGTTTATTTTCCCAAGAAAATCATAGAAGTTGGGTTGGTTTATCTGAAAGATCCCAATTCGGCCTTACTAGTAAAATGACTTTGGCAAATTAATTCTTCTGATAAATAAACTGGGGGGGATAATCTTCCAACAAAATATTTCCTGAATGGGAAATGGTGATCTGAGCTGAATAGGCTCTGATCCCCAGTTTGGGATACCATTCACCAATTTTTGTCTCTGTTAACCTTTAAAAAACTATGTATCAGAATAGATGAATTTGATCTCCTTATGTATGGATAGATGGTGCACAAGTACCAACCTGCAAAGAACTTTTACTTTTTTGCTGTGTAATTATTATCAAATTCACATGTATACTCCTCCTTTGCCTGATTTTTTTTGGATGGGGAGCAAATTGAACTTCCAACAGCTTCAATGTGTTGCTCTTTATGTAGCAAGGTCCAAGTTATTTAAGTTCCATAATTCAATTATGTGGCAATTGGCATGTTAATCTTAAGATGTCAACTTTTATCAATGGTTATGTTGCAGAATTGTACTTTAATTTCCACTTTTTATGAAGATATCTTATAAACTACACTGATATTTGTTGATATTTAAGCAGAGTAATAAATCATGTTTTTCAAAATCCATGAGGTTGGGTTACACTAAAACACTCATTAGTTATTCAACATGGGAGTGTTTATAGGACATTCTCTACACGTCATGATATAATTAAGTAGTTTCTGGAGAGGCAGTCCATTTTCTTGGTAAGGTCACTAGTAGACCCTTTAAATTAACTTCAAAATCATACTTAGATATTTTAGTATTATAAACTTCCATTTTATTGATTTATCAATTTATTCATTTGCCATTTGCGTAATCTTCATAGTTTGAGCTTGAATTGGCTTCATCTCCTAAAATGTTCCTTGCTTTTTCCCTTGGCTGAGTTTAGTGCACTGGAACAATACCTCTGTCTTGAAGTTTTGATCTTTTTTTATTTTATACGAGATGAGGTGTAGCCAGTACCTTTTAAGAGGGTAGTGAGATATAATTCTATATACAACAACTATTGTTCCTGACTTCTCAATAATGTACTAGAGTAGTTCTAAATTTTGGCTTGATTTCCGTTCTCCAGGGGAATTATTTCTTTTAACAGCTTGTGAAGAGAGGTTTTTTTGGATTTCTTTTTGTGCAAAGGATTATGGGTTATTTCTGGCTTCTGATTTGGCTAAAAAATCATGTCATATCTTAGAATGCACATTGATTTGCCTATTACAGAATTGAATTTCATGCAAAAGTTTTATATGGTTATCTTCAGTTCCTTCAAGTCTTATGTTGTAAGCATCCAACAATTTTTATTGGTAGGTGGCTTATCATATTCTAGCCCATAATCTCCTCATAGATAGAATATATTTTGAATATCATCTTACAAATGATCTTGGACCATGGGAGAAGACTTGGAGGATTGGAAACTTAAAATTAATACTGATTGGTATGGAAGTGAGGTCATCATTTGAACAAAGAAGATAAAAAGAAATATACGGAATTGTATCTGTAATATAGTCAGGAAGGAAATGTGGTGACAAGATGCTGAAATTGTCAATGCCTTTACCTCTCTCTCTGACCTCTGATCCATTTGAATCAAATTATGAGCCCATTCACCTCGTTCACCTGAAATTCCTATCCCATGACCCTTATGAAATACTTCCACACATCTAGTCGAACTTGCACTTGAAAGACTACTTGAGAATGTTTAATTCATGAGTAGTGCATTTATTTCTAGTGACCATTATAAACTCGTTTCTTTGGTGTCAATAAAGATTAAACTGAAGCACTTTGAGTTCATAATTTTCTTGCTAATATATGTCCATTCTTATAGGAAACAAGCTATTAAAGTTCAAAAGACATGTGGAACAGTTACATCTGACATACCATCATTTTGGGTGAAAGTGTCACCTAATCAACTATCTAGATCCCATCTCTTAGTAAGAAACTTATTTATCTACTGGCTCTGCCTTTCAACTTTGTAATTTTTGTGCGATTTTATTGGACCTTGAGTCTGTCCCGTGTTGAGGAATTTGTCATTATTCTATTTTACAATCCATTGATTATAGCCACTATGTATGATGACACACATGTATAATTGTAACATTTTATCCTAATGCTGCATTTCCTTTTTTGTGATGCTCATTCTTTGACTGAGGCATTTTATCTGGTCTGCATGTTTACTTCATTTTCATTTTGTTGGAAGAATAGGGTTTGTATACTTAGTTGAACCTTTATGCATTTTATATTTCTTGTCATTTTGTTTTCATGTACTGCTTTTTCCTTGTTTCTATCCTATGAGAGATGTATGTGCTCCACATAATACTTTCTTGGGTGGGTTAAAACTAGCTTCCTTGGTAGAAAATGTTAGTTTGTCATGTCATAATCATGATTCTGAAGAAATATAATTTGCTGAAATTTTTGATGCACAACTTGTTTTGTAGCAAATTCTAAATGCATTTACAGCGACCTTTGATATTTTGAAAAAACAACATGTTCTCTTAAAAGATCAAAAGGGTAAATTATTTTCTACTATGTTGATTCATACTACTCGAAAGAGGACCGTGTTTGGAAGAGGTTGGATCAAATTTGCTGCCGCTAACAATGTGAAGGTTGATGATGTCTGTGAGTTCAGACCCGATCCCAATTTCAGTACCAATTCCATAATGTGCTTAGGAAATCATGTATGGAAAAGGTAAAGTGAAAGCAAAAAAAAAAGCCTTGTATTCTTGTAAGTTTCCATTTGTACGTGTAGGAGAGATCAAACTTCTAGGAAGTACAATTATATATTTATCTTCTAGAGACATTATCTAGGCAGGATTTCCATGTCTTTATCTTTTTATGAAGGATATACTGTCATCTGCTGGTGCTTTTCTCTTTTGTAGGGTTCAGATGAGGATTCTAGTTCAAGTGAAAACTTTACTATCCATGATTCAGGTTTTCAAAAGTTCCACCGTGTTAAAAAATCGTATGAGGTAGAGTTTTTCTACAGTTGCTTCCATGTTTGATTGGCAAATCTGGTCTGTTTTATACAAAACAAGTACATATGACTATTGATATAAACTCAAGTTAATATGTGCTATTAGTCTCCATTGCAAGGATATTGTTCAGAATCCTACCTTAATATTAATCTCTTTTGCAGTTGGATTCTAATTTGAGCAGCAGTTCTACATTCCATTCTAGCATGCCCAAGAAATAAAAGAGAATGGTACGACTGACCATTTGGTGACTTAATATGAGTGTTGTCTAGAAAATTGAATATTTTGAATTTAATTGTCCGATTTCCAATCTCCACTTCAGGGAAATTTTTATCTTTTGTTAATGTGAATATCCATTGTATCATTTTTTTTGCAGAAGTCAGTTGCGGATCTCTTGATTCAGTAAAAAGGGAAACATTCAGGAACTCTTTGATAAGAGCTGTATGACTTGATTGCAAACAAGTTAGGCATTTTCAGGAGTATTTGTTGGATCCCTGTACTCTTTTATATCAACTGAAAATCTTATAAGTGGAGCTTTTAGTGTCAATGATGCTTCACATTGGTATTCATATAGTTGCGTATTATAATTCGAAGCAGCTTGTGCCTACAGATTATATATGAATCTAAATTCTGTATGGGGTGAATGTAATGATGTTAACAACTAATTATGATAGTGATTAACATGTTCTTCAATTTTTATGTATCAGTTGTGTAAGAGGGCATCTCATAGGAGTAGAAGTAACATAGAGGTGGTTCAAAGCAGAATTTGTTTCCATTACACTCATTAGGAAAGGGAGATTGTTTTTATGATGAGGCAATAAGTAGTTACTGTTTGAGACATATTTTATGGCTTGAAAAATGTTTTAGAAGGAAGCTATGAATAGCATATTACGTCATAAGATTGGAAATTCCCCATCCTATAAGTACATCCGATCAATTTTTAACTTGCTGACATTCTACATGGATTTCATTTTTCAGGGCAAAGCTTAGCTTTTCTACACATGCATCATAATGTTTCTCTCTTCTCCGGCCTGAGGCAAAGTCAACTGCTAGAAAACCTACAATGGTAAAGAGAAATTTATTTGACTTCTAACTTTCAATTAGTAATGAAATTCTTTGGACGGCAGTTCTCCCCTCCTTATTTTCCATTTTTTTAATAAATTGCAAGTATCCTTTGTATTTCTCCGTAATTCGTAAGGCTATAATGAAATTAATTTGGTGAGGACTAATAGATCGACCTTCAATATCTGCACTCCACCGACCTCACTCTGTCTAAGGATTTCACAACGAAGATAGTAGCAACGCATAACCTTGCTTGAGGAGACGAATCAGAAGTAGCAGTTTCGACATCTGTGTAGGTATCATATATGTATATTTGTCAGCATTTTGTTCTTTGTTGATCTCTTTTCAATACATTTCCTTCTCCACCAGCACGGGTGCCTTTCTGCATTTTGGGGAAATTCAAGTATTTCGAGGAAGACTGCGCTACATGGTCGCCCACATTTGTTTGTCATTCCAAGATGGTTGCATTTAGCACGTAGGTATGATTTTTCTCTAGCCATCCCACTCATCTTCCTTGTGGTTCGTCTTGCTAATCTTTCTATTATTTTTGTATTGGGGTTTTGGATTTCTTGGTCTTCTCTGCTGGTTTATGGCTTCCCACGACCTTTGTTTCTATTCAGGTTCCATATGATGACCCTTTTTATATTCATAGTAGATGCAATATTTGTAATAGTAGTTTCAAGTTCCACTATTTTTGACCTATTTAATTATGTCCACAACCCACTGTTCAACATACAATACGCATCTCAACAGTCTATTGTATTTGCAAAGAATTATGCTAATACCTAAATAGAAGATAAGTGTATACTGGTCAAAGATAAATTTATTAAGTAACCGATGATATTTGAGCAGCTAACAGAAGAGAACCCATTACAATAATAACATTGTGTAGCTTTTAAAGTTAGTAATCTTCTTCTTATGTATGTTTTGCTCAGAAAACAGAATGACCAGGTCCTCATATCAACTAATTTATCGTGACGGTAAAATTTCAGACTACAAAGGTGGTCCAAATTTACATATTCTATTAACAATACATATATGGCTTTCATATTTATATACAAGCTCTATATTTATATCTAGAGTTAATTTTATGTGCCATGTTTGTACGATTTCATATTCATGTTACTTCTATTGTATTGTTTTGGACCATTATCCAAAAGCATAACTGGGACCTTATTGATAAATTTTGCAATGGTGCTATCTTCCCTGATACTATCTTAACAGCATGCTAGTGTTGTAAGTGCTTTTGTCTTACATTTGCATGCAAGTGCTCAACATTTTGCTCACTTCATTGCAGGATCCTAGTAAGTTTGCAGTTGCTGCTGCCCCTGCTAATGCTTCAGGCTATGCAGCTGCACCTACTGCCAAGGTGGAAGAGAAAAAGGAAGAACCTGCTGAGGAATCTGATAACCATATGGCCATAAAGCTATCACTACAGCTGAGAAGAAGGATGAACCTTCATTACAGTGTAGATGGTCTACTCATGTAGAAGCTCACAACTACTTGGAATGCTAGAATGGAGCTGAATGTTTTTGTAAGAAACTGAGTTTGTATTCCTTTGGGGGGTCTCCAAGTGCAAAATGAGTTGTTATCTAGTTAGTGTTCATGTCTACAATATGTACCATATATAGCCATATGTGATGCTGTTGTATTCAATACAAGGGGCAAGGTAAAATTTCCTCCCCATGTAATTGTCATTTGATTATAAATAAAAAAGTTCAATACTTCTGGAATGTGTTCATCTTCAATTGGCATTAAATTAGAAAACTTGATCATGAACTACAAATTGACTGACTAAAATCCATAAAAAATTAGTAATGCAGAACTAGTATGTCATTAGTGGCTTTTTTCATAAGCCACTACATTCAATCAAAACCGTTTTATACAACAATATTATACAAAACAGTGACATTTGTATAAAAACCAAATGATGGATAGTGGCTTTTCTATAAATGCCAAATGATGATTTAGTGGCCTTTATGTGGCATTTATTCAAAGCCACTAAAGACAAACATTTAGTGTCTTTTACAACTTAAGCCACTATCTTCCTAGTGGCATTGGCGCTAGATGCATTTTTTTAAATGTCAACAAATTCCGCTAAACATGTTTACTGGCTTTTTTTTCAGTGGCATTTCTAAAAGGCCGCTGATGTGAATGTTTGTTGTAGTGATTGTGGGTAACAACCCTAACTGGTCCATGACTCAGAGGATTTCAGGATCTTGACCCACTAGAAGATTGTTCGCTGCAATCTTCCGAATTGATGGTGAGGGTTATCAATTTGAACAAAAATAGTGGGAGCGATAATTAATTAAAGTCCTAATTATATCGTCAACTTTTCAAATCAATCAAATAAGTCAAAATTGATTTTTGGACTAAATTACATATATTTCCTTTTGTAGTTCAAATGACAACAAACAACAATCACTTTTCATTGTGATCGGTCCTTGAGAAGGATAAGATGAATGGGACTAACTTCCACGACTGATTTAGGACATTGAGAATTGTTCTCACTCAAGAGCGAAAGCTCTATGTCCTGGATACTCCAGTTCCAGAGGAACCCGCTCCTACCGCACCAAAGGTAGAAAGGGATGCTTATAAGAAGCATTCTGATAATGCCATTGATGCAAAGTGCTTGATGTTATGCTCCATGAACCACGAGTTGCAGAGACAACATGAGAACATGGGTGTCATTGTGATGATTCAACATCTCAAGAACATGTATGAAGATCAAGCACGTCAAGAGAGATATGATGTCTCCAGGGCACTGTTCAAGTGTGTCATGATAGAAGGACATCCAGTTGGTCCTCACACGCTCAAGATGGTTGGGTATGTGGAGAACCTGATGAGACTGGGATTTCCCCTGAGCCAAGAGTTGGCTACTGACGTGATACTGCAATCGTTGCCAGAATCATACAATCAGTTTGTGATGAACTATAACATGAACAACTTTGACAAGTTGTTGATAGATTTGTTGGGCATGTTGAGGACAGCTGAGACATAGATGAAGAAGGACAAGCCTAAGTTTGTGATGATGATCAGCAGCAAGAAAGGCAAGTCCAAGCGTAAGGGCAAGGGAAAATCTAAGAAGGGTTCTGATGCTAGCCAGGAGCCCAAGGAGTCTTCAACTCTCAAGGCCAAGGGAGGCATGACCAAGAGAGGCAATTGCCACCATTGTCAAAAGCCAGGACATTGGAAAAGGAATTGCCCACTCTATCTGGAAGAACTAAAGAAGAAGGAGGCAACAGACGTCTCCACCTGAAGGTGTCATGAAATAAACTTGTAACATTTTTGAGGTATATGATACCAAGATATAAAATGTAAAGAACTCAATAAATGGGGCAGGTGTTTCCGCCATAGATAGGAGTACTTTAGTTTATTTTCAGCCTAAAAGGCATGTAATAGAGTTACAAACTACTATTTCATATTTGCCAATGGATAGAAACAATTTCATTTTTTCATATTGTATGACAATGATAGAAATTAATAAATTTGATGTTTCTATTTCAAAGATATGATATTTATGGCAATGCCTTGTTTATCTTGTGGTATGCATAAGATAAAATGATACCTAAAAGTTATTGATAACTCAAACAATCAAATTAGCATAAATCATGAGAAATTCATTTCTAGTTTCCATATGATGGATAAGCTAGACTCTTTTGGTTAGAAAACCAGAAAGAGACATGAATATGTTAGACATGATTAATCAATCTTCACTAGTGGTAGTGGGAGAATGATTATCCTATTAGGTATAATACATATGATGTATTTACATACCTATTGGAGCAAATGCTAATACTTCAAACGGTGTTTAGAGAAATACCAATATGAATATCTTGAAATGTTCAAGAATATCATAGATGAAGTGCGAATTTGGTAAAGTGCTAATTCTTGATGAGATCAATGAATGAAATACTTGAACCAAATGTTTGAGATCCTTATGAGTGATTATGATAGTGTATCATAGTGAACTCATGATTCAGGCATGGTGATGTCTAAATCAATAAGGAATCATACTCTAAGGAGTTAGAGGATGATTATCAAATAACTAATTTCTTCTTAAATAAAGAATACCCCACACTAATAAAGGACATTAATAATCACAAGGAGTTGTGAGTTCTTATATCCTTGACAGAAACACCTCGATCATCTATGTGATAAGTTGGTCATGTGATGAGTCAACTATCTAGATGAATATGAGGAACCGGATTTTGAGTTATGGTTTATGGCCATTACATCCTAAATGACTTCCATGTGACCTTGATGGTAGCACCCATTGGGATGAAATCCATAAGTGTGAATGAGTCTTAAGCATTAAGACACATGGATAAAATTTAGAGAAGGATGATGCTTGTTGATTGCAACTTAATGACTAAAATATTTGGCATACGAATACTAAAACTGCATTCCTATGAGGAATAAAAACAAGGATGTTTACGTGACACAACCTATAAGGTTTATGAATCCATTAATGCAAATGAAGTCTATAAGTTACAATGGACTAATCAATGTGATTGATTGAATACAAGCAACTCAGAGTTGGATCTTTACTTTGATGATATAGTCAAAGGGTTTGACTGATATGTCAAAGATAAAGAAGGCATCTATGATTTAGTGGGAGCGTATTCACATTCCACATGTTGATGTGAAAGGAAAATGTTCTAGAATGGAAATCCAAAGTGGAAATTATCTTTAAGGAAGTAAGGGACTTTTCCTATATGATAGGAATAGAGATCTATAGAGATAGTTCTCGAAAAACCTCTTGACCTGAAAAGAGAAAGTATACATTGGCAATCTATACTGAAGGGTTCAATATGCATAGATTTAGTGGGAGAAAACTTGTCCATGTTACATGGAGTTAGTATCCCAAGGCCAAGTGTCCAATTCTTATGAAGAATGGGAACACTAAGAATAGATAAGGATCTATCATGTATGTAATCATCCCATCATCTTGCATGTATAGACATGGCAAGAACAAAACACATTTATCATCTTGTATGTAGAACATGACAATATGATATGCTCATCCTGATAACTCATATGTGGGACATGACAAATGTCTGTCTGTCTAAGTTCCAATAAGGGTAACTAGAATACCAGAAGAACTTGATAAGTACTTGAAAAGTACTAGTTCTATGGAAATAAGGAAGGATTCACTATAAAGAGTTACACTGATGCAAACTTCTGAAAAGGATAGAAAATTAATCGCAATATATTAATGGGATATATAAAAGTGAATGTTTGTTGATAATTAGAAATGTTCCAATAAATACGTTTAAAAGGAAAAGCCGAGTATCTGTGTGTTAGAGAACATTAGTGGATACTATATGGATCTGGAAGTTCATGAGATGAACTTATAACTATTCCGGTCATTGATGACAAGTTAGGAGTAATTGGTCATGCAATGTGGCTAAAGGTTCAGAAAGGAATACTAGATCACATATTACGGCAACTCCATCTCATACGTGTGACGTACAATGAAGAGATGAGAGACATGTAGTTAATACCAATTTTGGAAAGGTGTTGCCATAACTCACTATGTTAGAACTAGAGCACAGAAACATGTGGGACATGTTTGAAGATTACTATGAATATGATTCAACGGTGATTGGCTTGTAGTGCAAGTGGGAGTCTGTTGGTATGTATGCCCTGAGAGCCAATCATGGGATGATTGGTGGGATACATTAAGATTGATTTGATAAAAATCAAAGGCAAGATTCCAATTCTTTTTGGTTCAGTCATATGAGATAGTGATAGAACATATTGAATGTCTAGAGAATGACAATACTCAATGACATATGCCTTTAGGTTCAGGACCTGAACGATGAGATCATATAGATGCTAAGAGTTTGTACATTCTTGTTATGTCCCTAGTCGGATGTCATTGTGGAAGGTAGATAGACAACAATGACACACAATACTAGATTGTGGTGTTGGTTGATGACAAAATCTCATTAGTCATGATATAGAGATATCAAACCAAACACATAGGTACTTGTTAGAGAACAATTTTACTGGACAGACCCACCGTGAGTTTGACACATGGAACGATGACACATGGTAGTCACAATCAGTTCTCACAGTGATGGTGGTGAGTGTGATTCTTTGACCTGAAATCACTACACTCAACACATGTGATTGGGTACACTTTGACATCATCAAATGCAGTCCTGAAACATGGGTTGTTATAAAGGTGATGATTGGGTGGCTTTGACACATGGGGTTTTTGAGGGGTGAGTGATAGATATGGGATTTGTCCCTCCTAAGGGAGTTTGATATCCATGGACACTTGATGAGTAGGATTGAGATAGGCGTGCACACACATGTGTGAATCAATATGTGATATTGATGTCATACATATCTCCTCCAATCTACTCTGAGATCAAGAAAGTGAATGAACGTTGACAGGATGACTGTTCCATGCCTCGAGTTCATTTGGGATATCAGTGACAAAGGAATTATACATTCGCTGTAACACCATTCATAGATTGTAGGATTGAAAGTTGTTCTCCAACTTTCTATTTTACTTGGGTAGCACTGATGTGCAACTAGGCACCGCTCTTTTCTTGTGAAGTCATAAGTGTTATGGACTTTCACTGCCAATGTGAAATGGACATGCATGTCACACACATAGGATTTAAACTGGAAGAGGAGTTTATCCACATAATGATGTGTAGATTGATTACTAAATGAGTTTAGTAGTTCAATTAAACACTCAATCAATTGATAGCTCAATATCATAGTGTTCAAGGTGTTGGATCGATTGATTAGAGTATCATATTGATTGAAACTGCGATTGACTAATTTGCACAAGTCTTCTGCCCCAACCGATCGACTCAGGAGATGAACCGATCGGCTCAGGTGATGAACCGATCAGCTCATGATAGGCTGACCTGACCGGTTCAATTGTTGAACCGATCGACTCAACTGGTCCAACCGAGATTGTTTGGAAAGTTGATTTTTCAAATACAATTTGTTTCACTTGTACAAATTCGATTTGGACAAGGATTAATATTTGATTAATCGAAGACAAATTTGAAAGTCAATTTGAGTTGGATCAGGACCACGAACCGATAAGCTCATGTGATGAACCGATCGGATCAGGTACCCCAACAGATCGGTTGAGGTTGAACCGATCGACTCAACTCACCAACCGATCATTTTAGGGTGTGAAACAATCAGTTCAGGTGGCACAAGTTGGTTGTTTTGTGGAAAATTCCGAACCCTTCTACTCCTGCTTGAATGCCGCATTGCCTGGGATAGAGAACCTTATCCCATGACCCTCCTATATATAGGGGTAGTGGGGGCTTCTCAGGACAACAACTCAGTGCACCAGTTGCTATGTAAAGTTGTCGTTCTCTTTGGTTTTGGTAACCGAGAGAGAGCCCAAGCAAGTGCTACCCGATAAGGGAGGCACAACAAGGGAAATACAACTACAGAAAGCAACTGGTGGTAGGAGAGTGTGTCGGTGACTAGTACGCCGACAAGAGGGTGCAACTCCTTCTGATTCCTTGTGGGACAAGGAGATCGGAGTTCCAGGTAGTTCGTGTGGACTACTTTAGAGGTGGGAGACTTTTTTCGCTCGGAGGACAATTGTCAATCCCGATAGTCCCGGTGAGACTAGGAGCTACACAGACACCGTCCAAGACTGGAGGTGTAGACCGCACAAGCCACGAGGTAAAGTCACCGAGCAAGCCTCGAGATAAGGTACGCCTCCACAAACCATCCTTCCTACTGTATAGACGTTGATGTGTTTCCTTTGTTCTGGGTTTGGGGAGAAGAATTTTTTTTTGTTTCCACTGCCTTCTCTATCTCCCCTAAAACCCAACAACACCAACATGTAGTGATTGTTAATGAAGTTGATGAAAAACTAGAAGAGGACACCCTCCACAAATATTGTAAAAAAAAGACAATTTTTTCATTGGCAGCATGCCCTCAGATAATGTAACAGTCTTCTTTAATTTTTATCCCATCAAAATCCTCAACAACTATTACATATAAATCCCAGAAAACATGTCCTCTCAAACAACTTCTTTGGCAAAAATTAGACAACAACCGCAGAGGACGTCCTACCTTGAGTCTTTTCCCAAACTCCTCCTTAATTCCTATGATAGACCCACTATTGTTATTGTGTAAACTTTAACCTAAAGCCTAATTCTTTCCAGATGGAAATATTTCACCATAGACTCCTAGTTCAACAATAGATATTTGAGATATTGCAACTATTCTCATTGATGAATCTCTTAAAAGCATAATCAACCATGAGTACATGACTATGAATGCAAGACATTTCACATTGCATGTAAAATAGAAATTGTTGACATTGGCACCAGCTCACTCCCAATCAGCAACACTTAACCACCATTAGTCAAGTCAAGTTTTATTGACTTATTTGTCAATACATAAATTTCTCTACCTAGAGCTATCCTGCCAAGCCTAGGATCGATGAGGCAATTGTCATACATAATCTCCAAACAACCATTCCAGGAATACGACATGTTAAGTAGAAACTCAAGTGCATCCTGTCTTAGTGGGGATTGAAGAAACACGAAGAAGTTCAAAAATCGTTTGAAGTAGGATTCATAAGCCATGTACCATACTTGACTTGGTTGGTCTATTTTGTGCAAGTACCTAAGAATGACAAATGTATTTACATGTGCTCAGCTATAGGGAAAAGTCAGTCTAGAAGACAATTTTCCACTTCCACTACTGATGTTCTAATTGACAACACAACTTCATGTGAACTCCTAAAATTCATATATGGATTCTCATGATACAACCAGATCAAGATGTTGTCATGAGATATAGCATAAATAGCCTTCACCAAAGAGTGGGGTGTTCTCATCTAAAAAATTATGTTGTTTAGACTCATGGACACATGTGCAACTTATCAATGAGCCATGTTCTCTTTCTTGACAACACACATAATGAAATTGAAATTCAAATAGATGACATGATCATCAATTCAAAGAAAGTAGAATTTCTATTTCGAAAATTTGTTCCAAAGACTACATGTTTTTGTTTACTATAGAATCCAACAAATGCAATTTCAACAACACATATTGTAACATATTGGGCTACATCATCAGCCAATAAGGTATAGAGGACAATATAGGGAAGCTCGATTGATTATTTGGTTAACCTTTCCTTGAATAGAGAGATAGAATGACGCCTAGCTGAAAGACTCCTATGAATCAACATATTCATCATAAAGTTGACACTAGTTTGTGACTCAATCTTCAATTTTTTTTGCAATAATTTTGACAACATTTTGAATGTTTGAAGTCATGTTGCATGTTGAAGTAGTACCCATCCAAACCACCAATTATCAAGCCACCAGAACAAGGTAATTTTTTGATCAAGAGGTTATCAGTCACATAATAGACAACGACATGATGCCTTACACAAAATGTCAACAACAATGAACATACCATATATTAGACGTCCAATAATTATGTTGAAACCAAATACATATAAATTTGAATGGAGAATAATTATCTAGTTCTAGTGCATTCCATGAAGAAAGCAAGACGTTATTAAATGTCCTACCTAAAGTTCCTAATAGCATGACATGACCCCTACTCTAGTTATATGATCGTTTGGGATGATTCCCCAAGCGGCATATCTTGCTCTCTAAATTTAATATCATCAATATTTGCTTGAAGGTTACCAATGGTTAGGCTCTAGCATATCACTTAGAATAAAACTCAGAACTTCTCCATCATATGAATATTGTGACTTCCTAAGTCATGACATCAGCATGATGGACATCTGAATAACTACCATGTCTAGTTCTAATGACACTTAGAAAATATTCTTTGATGGTGCCTTGAAGCGACATGGTAATGGTGTAGTTGTAGTTCTCATCAATCCATCTGGAGAATACATTCACATATCCCAATGTCTATAGTTTGACACCATTGACAATGTCAAAGAATAAGAAATCATGTATTCTTGGCCTTCAATGGGGCCAAAAAGAAAGGAGTTCAAAATTTAAACGTAATTGGTGACTCCCTACTCATTGTGCCACAAATAAAACGTGATTGGAACATATTCCATACTAAGAATTCCTTTCCAAGCTAGTAGAGGAGTTTGATGAGATCAAGTTCACTCACAACAAGATAGACCAGATACATATGTTGATTCATTGGATGCCCTAACATCTTAGGTCTGTATTCAGAATAGAGACAAGTTCACAATTAAGGTTATAAGACAATACCCCAACTATCCTACTACATGCGACTCACATCATTCCTTTTTAATGAGCAAAGAACACTTGTTATACAACATCAAATAGTTCCTCAAAGGTCATCACCAGTTAAATGATACTCCATGTATGAAAATAAAAAATAGGGTTTATGACCATCATCTACGTCCTAGAAAAGGTACATTATACCAATGCTCTACCAATCAGACACTTCAACACTTCTATGACAAATCATACATAAAATATTTTATACAAGAAGTACACAAAGGCATATGTGGAAATTACATGGGTGGCATATCCCTATTCAAGCAAATGCAACTCCTTGGTTGTTACTAAAGCACAATTGAATCATATCATATGTAGAATGTCTGTAAACTTCAAATTTTCCAATGACACATGGACTACATCTACTCGCCTTTGACAAACATTTACAACATGACCATGCCATGGCCTTTTGTAGTATTGAGAGTATAGAAATGGAAAGATTCATCCAAAATCATCTAATGACCACTATTTTATTTTAGTCACCATCAACTACTTTACCAAGTCAGTATAAGTGTTATTAGTCTCTTTCACCTTTTCCTGATAGGTCATCAAGTCCTTTTGCAACAATATTGTCATCAGGTTTAGTATTCCCAACAAAGTCACCTCTGACCATGACACCAATTTTATTGTGAAATTCATACAAGAGAACATTGATTCAATCATAACCAAGCATTTGACTTCCTCTCCTTATCGACCTTTGTTAGATTAGTCAGTTTAGTATGTACATGGGCCTAATTGCCTTGGTATATTAGGTTTAAGTTATGATTCCTTGTACTTGCCTCCTCTTCTATATATAGGAGGGGAGTTTGCCCACTATCAATAAAAAATATCTTTCTAGCCTCCATCTTATTATCTACATGGTATCAGAGCAAAGATCCTAACCTAAACCTAGTGTGCAATGATCTAAACCTAAATTTAGTGAGAAAAGAGAGAGTCTCTACCTCTGGGTGGCCTCTGGTCTTCTTAGCTTGGCTACCCGCCAGGCATGACTCTGGCTTACATGTCCATTTCCTCTCTTCTTTCTCTTTCATGAAAAATCTATGTCTTCGCATTAAGTTGCACTGTGGCCAAATGATCTATCCCTTGTTCCCTTGACAATATCTCTTGGCCCTGATCACCATCTTTGTCTTCTATATCTATGCACTGCCCAATAGTCCCATCAATCAGATAAGTCGGAGACTCCCAACCACCTTCACTAGCAAAACGATAATGAGGACGATGCCAACTCTTTCAATTTTGTTGACGAGTTTAGCAGACATCTCATTAGAGTGAACGATGCTGGTACTGTCACCTCCGATGAGCTATTCGAGGATGGTAGGATCTAACCAATAAGCCCTCTTTTGTCCTAACACTTTGATGTCGGTGTTTCCTGTTGGGAGTCCCCCTTTACATTGAGAGCGTTAAAAGGAGAAGCCATGCCACAAACATCACTCCTACATGGTACAAAGGGGACTCTTTCTACTACAACCTCTCACGTTGGATCCATCACCCCCTCACAACTTCCCAAAGATAGTGCATTAAAATATCTTTCTAGCTGACTCATCAAAATCTATAGATCTTCCTGATTGAAAAATAGATTTAGTATCTCAGTTGGACATCATGATCCGTGGGGGCAAGAGTGGTTGACTATGAGAGCCTATGATTGCTCCCCACATGAGGAATCTATCAAAAAGGGGAGAGCCCCCTTGATAATTGTTCCTGCTGTGTGACAATTGTTCAAGCAAGACGCTCAAGCAAAATTCTACAATGGTTTGGAAATGATTTTTATATTCTATTAGTCCACCCCTTTCTAGCATTGTGCATGGAAATGGTGATATAATATAGATTTTTCATGTTAATGACGAGCCAGTTCATTTCAGTTCTAGAAAATTGTTGAAATTCAGTATGTGCAACTACATTCTATTTATTTGTTTGTCTACAACAACAAAAAAAGACCACGTGTTAGTTTATAAAACACAAAAAATAGAAGGGGTAATGTATCAATTTTTTCTTCCTATCGTACTTATTCTGGTAGTAATTTGTTCTTCCTACCAGGATCCATTCCGGTAGTGCCACTCCTCATTCTATTGAGTTCCATTTCGGTAGTATTTTTTTCTTGATACCTTTCCTTTATACCAGTAGTGCTTTAATTTTGTGCCAATATTCTTCTACCAATGTTTATATGACTCTCCACCCAACTACTCTCATGATCCTCTTCGTGGTTGGCATGAGGGGGAAAATAGAGGAATATGAGAAGAAGAGAGAAGAGGAGATAAGACAAAGAAAAGAAGGCATATCATCCGACCATGTTGCCTAGTGTCTGCATATTCATTCATATTGTTGATACCTACTATAGCGCATATTCCTATAGTAGTGCATCTCAAGCACGTGCCCAAATGCCATGGTGCAATATTTCTATAGCAATTTTCTTATCCCAACTACCATGCATTACTCTAGTATTGGTGCTTCATGTGTAGAAATACTTCAACAACAATGGCAAATCAGATGATTTCTACATATGTTCTCCACCTTCTACATTTGTCTGGTTACTCATCAAAGATCCAAAATTTCTTTGTGGTTGCTTCTACTAGTTTGGATATTATCAATTTCTAGGGAGTCCACTCAACTAATACTACTTCTACATTAATCTTATCTTCATCAAAGAGAAAAGAGTTGCCTGAACCGACATGTTATCATCTTCAGGGGGAGTATGAGAGTGCTTCAATTATTACTTTACAAGATTTAGGATGAGATTATCTTCATCAAGGGAGAAACTTATTTGCTGCTATGTGCCATCTATTTTAGGTGGAGTGTTAAAGTGTTTTAGTTTTGTGTTACAAGATTTAGGGGGAGATCATCTTCGTAAGGGGAGATTAATTTCCCATTTTATCTTTTTCATGTATTGCCTAGTTGGACATGTGTTTTACCCATGCTCCAACTTGAGTGGGGGGTGATAGATTAGTTAGTTTAGTATGTACATGGTCCTAACTGCCTTGGACCATTACGGTTAAGTTATGTTTCCTTATACTTGCCTCCTCTTCTATATATAGGAGGGGAGTTTGCCCACTATCAATAATAAATATCTTTCTAGCCTCCATCTTATTTTCTACAAGTTAGATTAGTTAGTTTAGTATGTACATTGGCCCTAAGCCCTAGGGATAAAAAGAGAGAACCTCCACATGTGGGCGACCATTTATTTTTTGTTTGGCCACCTAATAGGCATCATCCGAGCCTTAACGATCGACTTCCTTCTTGTTCTTTCATAAAAAATTGCTTTTTAAAACTTAGCAGCCGTCACACTTCATCTCGATCATCTCTATCTACTTTATTTTCCTATCCCATATCCCTTATTTGCTTCTAAGTGTGCGTCCCTGATTTAGGTGGCATCCAGAGAAGAGCTCAACCAGATTGTATTCCCCCGATCTCTAGCAACATCGGCCTCAATGCAGTCAGACACTAATTTTTTTATCCAGTCCATAGACAATCGTTGTCACACCAGCTGTAACGACCCCGCTTCCCGGTAACCCCCAATTAAGGAAGACCAAGAAGTCAGAGTCGTTATCCTAAAAATAGGAGATTGGTTATGTAGATAATCAATAATAATTAATAAACTCTACCACAACTAAACTTGAAACAGGATAAAAATTCTCTTTTCTCATACCTTGCAAAATATAGGAGTTGAGGGATTTTACCAAGATGAGAACTATCTATCTATAACCATCCAATTCTTTATTAAGATTTATTCCACAATGTATCTTTAAAGGAATATCCATTTTTAGATAAACCTAAAACACCGACAAACAAAATCCGGTCAGTATAATGAATTATACTAGTATGTGGGGGAAACAAAAACTTGCATTTAACTGTAACAACATATTGCAAGAAATTATGATTTAACAAAACAAACTTTACATTTTGAACATAACTACTCAATCCATACATACCCTAGCCTCTATGCTATCCCTATAGTGGATATGGATACTACCTCTCATATGGTAGATCTCAACTAACCCCCATGAGCCTACCTAACGGGTAGATCAATACATAGGGTCAAAGAGTCGCATGGCCCTACCCAAAGGTATACCAAGGCATCAACTCATGATAACATGATGATCCTAACTCGCGGGTAGACCATATACTAGGTCATCTCATCATCATCAAAGCTACATAGGAGGACCAGGATATGAGCTAGTCATGCATATATATACTTATGGTGATAGCCATAGTCAATTTATAGTTGCATGAAATAAAAGTCATCCAAGCAGTTATTTCCAAGAAATCGACAGAACTTCGGGAATTGTCGTGAAACTAAAGTGATTTATCCATAAGTGTAACCACATACCTATTTTGGAGTCTCAAAGAAGCAATATATCCAAATCCAACTAGATGTCCAATCAAGCAAGCCAATCAATCAAGCAAGCAAACATTGATCCTGAAAACATGTATAATGCCTAGTTGTTACCATGACATCCAAACAACTCTTTATTGACTTGGGACGCCTTTCTAAGGTTTCTAAGTCTCATTAGTATTTATTAGGGTTTCTTAGATCAATTTCTCAAATTTTATCCTTTTTAGGTCAACAAACCCTAAAATACTTTTTCTACTCATATAAACCCTAATTGCTCAAATTATCCATATTAAGGGTCTTTTATACTCAAACTTAGGATCATCATATCTCTATTTATTCATGGATTTCGACAATTAAAACCATTAGAAGTCATAATTACCAAAATTAGGGTTTCTAAGCCCATTAAGGCATAATCATGTACATGGAACACCAAATTAAGCCAATTATGTAAAAAGATCATCTTTTTAGATCCAACTCTCACTTTTATTAACAACAAGTTAATATTGACTTACATTATCCAAAGAACATCATTAGATCCAATTATCATTAAATTCTAAGGGTTTTTCGTTAATTAAACCATTAAAGATGATAACTTTATACACTTTTGGGATTGCAACCAAAATTAGGATTCAATTATATTTTTACTGCATTCCTTGCATTTTTTTGATAAATTTTCATATATGACATGCCTTATTCTGAGCATTCTAGCAATTACTATGATTTTTGCAAGATTAGATTACCTGAGCCAATAGGATGTCGCCACGTCAGGGGCTCGCTCCAGCAAGGTTTGAGTAAAAAAACATGGCTGAAAGACCGCTTTACCCCTTGCTTTCCTTCATGAGCATTAGGGGCAAGGAGGTCTTTTCCTCCTATTTCATCCCTTACCTCGTGCGATGCCCCTGCGCGCATATGACAAATATTTAACCGCAGAGTTGCCCTCCCCTTTTCGGCGGTCCAAGCACCCATGCGAGAGATCCCTGCCCTCCTCCATCCCTCTGCGAACCCGAAGCAAACCCTCCCACCTCCTCTGGTGGTCGAGGTCATCCGCTCCACCAGTCGCTGCCTGGACAGAAATAGAGCATCTCACTGCTCCGTCCGGGCCTAGGGGAAACTGGCAGGTCGATGCCAAGAAGCAAGCCTCGGGCATCCGACCGAGCTTGAAGTTTCTCCCACGATGTGTCTCTGTCCTCTAGGGACTTCGAGGAAGACTGTAACACATCTACTTGTGCCATATCCATGTAACATAACAGAGAAGCAAGGAAAGGAAAGAACTGCATCTCGTGAGTGATTCTCAGACCTCGTGAAGAGGGTTGCTTGAATATTGTGACTCCCCGGGGCACTATCGATCTTTCAAACGGGTGCTAAGGGCTTATATAGGTGTGGTTGTCTGGATAGTCCCTAATGGAGTATGACTCCGGCAGCACTTTGGGGAAACTCCAAACCGTGCACCAAAATAGGAACATCCAGGGGTCATCAGGTCCGATTTGTACTCCCGAATCCAATGGGAAAAGAATCAATGAAAAAGGAGAAGCGAAGAGTGAGAATGGTGCCGAGGAAGATTATAGTTATTGTAGATTTGTTTCGTTATACAACTAAAGGAAGGAGATGACTATGCGCCGTTGGATATCAGATCCAACAATCCACATTACATGCGCCCAAATAAAATGAAATTCTAATTCAATTAAAATCGTGACATTTAATTCAATCCTCTTCACTTTAGGAAATTTTCCAAAAATCATATTTCCCAAACCACATACCCAGTTAATACAAAATTTTAAGGGAAAGTCTATAATGACTTAAAAAACTTGTGTACCAAGTTTGGGACTCAAACTAGAAAGTATGAGAGACTTTCCTTCATATGCAAGTTATATCTTAATAAGGCATATTTTATACATATTTTCTCTCTCTTATCCTTTTATATCATTTATTTGGATTCATTTTATCATTATAATCCTTTTGGATTCAAACACACATCTTTCCACATATTTCTCATATTTTCCTCATTATCTCAAATTTCCTTCTTAAGAATGCATTATTTGATTTCTTCTTTTTCTTTTAATCATATTGAACTCATTAACATTTTATGATCCACAGAATCACATACCCAAAGGAAATATTGCAAAGGGAATCCATTCAATACATATAATTCATACAAATTCCCATAATCATACATGTATTGGGGAAATTACATTTCCAATCATATGAACCCAAAATTGGGGTTGTAACACCAGTGATCCGCTCATACCTTCTCAAAGATGGGTTTGTTCTCTACAAACAGTACAATGAGTACCAGGATTGGATACAGATCTCGAGAGCCCTATCAACGTGCATATTGACCATATGTAGCCTCGTATTTAGCCGATATGCTCACCGCAGTCATGATTTGCATGGCACCGTAGTGTTCCACTAGCATAGTGATTTGCATGGCTCCACAGTGGCCAATAGCAATCCTAAGTATGATTCTAACAATGCTCGGTTGATGTTTATCATTTAGGGAAGAGGCAACCAGGTATGGGAAAGCCCATTAAGATGCCAGTGCATACAATTGAGTCCCTTAATCTTTTGGCTGAGAAATGATCCTTTCTTTCATAAAGTGCTAGACAACAAATACCGCATGACCATTCGATCACTTTCTTCTTTCCTAGAGTCATATCCAAAGTAGTTGATCATTGATTGATCATTCTCCTCGAAGACCACTGACATCATGGCAATGTTGGTCCTAATGGGCCAATGTAATTAGGCTCATGTACATACTAAACTAACTAATCTAACAACCTTAAAAGAATGGAGATGTCAAAGAAGCCAACAATAATTTGGTAAAGATATTCAAAGATACTATAGAGAAAATGTGAGATAGGAATAATTTTTTTTGATGATTTTATGACATTATAGGACATCCATTTGCCACCAACTAATCACAGCAACACTAAAGGGTACTATTGGTGATTAGGGCAACTGCACATGGACATGTTCTGAATTGACATTGTAAAACCCATCTTGGTTATCATGGTGAGATGGGTCTCCTAAGTATACAATGGTTAACCAACTAGAAATTGAGGATGAGACATAATATATGTAGCATCCAAGGATTGGAGGCCTCAAATGATATAATCTTAAAGGGAATGACTGGACTACCCATATCACCAAGGTGTGCCTTTTTAGGTAGCACATTAATAGGAAATCTATGGTTAAGTGTGATTGGCCCAAAGTAATGTTAAGTCAGGTGACCAACCATATGTTCATTATGTGTTATGCGTAAGTGAGTACAACATTTGTGGTCAAGGACAATGGTGGTTTGTGGGACCAATCATCATTCTCAATACTCTATTAGATCCTTTAGCAGTGAGCCCTAGTACTTTAAATGGTTTTATAACTAGTTCTCCTTTAATAGGTGGGGCCCACATGGGCATGCGGCATGCTAGTCTTGAGTTGTGTAGTCCAGGCATGTTGGAAAGGGATACCCTTATTGGTTGAACTACCCTTGTGCTAGAAGACATGAATGGGAGCTAAATGTACAAGGGACATTCTTGGTCTGTACTGAAATGAGGAACATATTATGAGGCCATATAGTTGAGCCTTGATGAGAATATCAAGATTCTAAGTGGGGGACATTGTAACATCCTAGGATTTGGGGCCTCAACTAAAATAATCTTAAAAGGAATTATTTGGATACCCATTTCACCAAGGTGCACTTCCTATTTAGGTACCCCCATCGATAGGCACTCTATCATTAAGAGTGCTTGACGCAGAGTAGTACTAAGATGTGTGACTTATTGAGAATTTGATCCCAAGTTGTGAGTGAGTGAGAACAAAGTGCACAAATGACACTAGTGTGGTATGTGGGACTTGTCATTATTACAGAAACTCTACTAGAGCCGTGGGCAACAAGATGTGTGACATGCCTTGATCTGGCTACCCATCTAGGTTAGAAAATGGAACACCTTCTTGGATCCTACTCTCTCTTTTTGGGATACATTCTAAGGCCTAAAACATTGATTTTCTACAATTTTAGCCCTTTTTAAGGCATTTCATGTCTATGGCACTCAAAAGTTGTGGATTGTTCTAAATCTTGGGATTTAGCCACATACCAGATTTTGACCTCAATCAAGCATCTTCTAGATCATCAGCCTGATTTAAAGCTTGATTTCATAAGCATTATACTTTAAACCTTACCAAGGTGAACAATACCACAATTCATTAAAGTCTTGTTGCAAATAAGAATTGTCAACTAAGTCGTACATATTTAGTGAGCACATATGACAAATATTTAACATGTGTGCAACATATGTCTTCTTGGATTAATTAGATTCATTCCATGAGTGTGATTGTATGCAAACATTATCTTGTATCTAGTTCCATCAAATTGACACACATTTGACCAAAAATGATTTCATTTAGTCTCAAGACATCCTCCTCATCATGGGTGGATAACGAACCATGGTTTGAATGTCATCTTGAGAGGGGATAAATTAATAACACTCCATTTATGGTCCTTCCAAATTGTTCTTTAATGCATTGAAACTTGTGAAAAATGCGAGTCAAAGTGATTATGAACCAGTCAAATATGAACAGATTTAACAATGAACTATGGTTGTAACCATACTTACTAAAATTTGGTTAGAATGCACCAAAGGTTGTATTAGAGTGAGAGAAAATAATACAAATATCTTTTATCTTTGAGTAACATCCCAGGGATGTCAAGATACATACATATGACTCACCGCAACACTCAACACATCAAACATACCATAAGACATATGATAATAATCATGATGAGTTATCAAGATTAGATATGACAATAACTACAATTGATAGTCACCAAATAAATTGAATGAAAGAGATCCTAATATCTCTAATAATTAGATGTCATAATCATACAATTAGGAAAATAAGCTCTCATAATGGGAAGGAAGTCAAACAAGATAAAGATGCTATATAGAGATATTTTGTAATGGGGCTACCACGCTTGAACATAGTCATATAGACCCTAAGTTAAGACATCTTTGTAACTTAATCCAAATCACTTAAACAAGCATCCTAGCTCACATTAGTGGCACACACAACAAATTTGGTGCACCCCAATCGTGCACCCAGTTTGATTCCTTGATCACTTCGTTTTGGTTTGCCACCTCATCCTAAACGAGACTTTGCAAGGACTGTGGTCATGTGGGGTGCACAACAAGTGTGTGCCCCACTTTGGAGGGTCATACCCCGCAACAAAATGGTCAACAAGTCACCCTTGAAATACTCTCTGAAGAGTTGACAAGTGGGACACAACCAAGCTTGTGTCTCACTTTCTCCATGCCCCTACATACTAGTTGAATGAGGTCGACAGTCCTGGAAGTCTCCAAAAGATGAAACTCCCCAAAGGCATGCGCCCAGACTGGCCCCAACCCTTTCATTTGCTTAAAAATGGGTTTGGTCAAATGCTAATCCTAAGCATCCCACAACCTCTATAAAAACACGACGATCATTTGTAGATGGGTTTACTTAGAGGTTGAGGTTGTCACTTACTAAGAGAATCTAGAAACTATGAAATGGGGTCATCATATATCCTTTTGTTCGCACCTATTTACTCAGGTTGGCAGCTAGCCATCATGTGAAAACCTAGGCACCCCTTCTTCAACCTTGAAACCCTAAAAAGGAACAACTTTAGGGACCCTAATCAATTTCCTTTAGTTAAGAAAGAAAGTAAAAAATCATCTTTCACTTCTTACAATATCCAAGCAAGGTAGATTGGTTATAATTCCCTCTTTCAATCTCGAATTGGTTTGATGGTATGTTGGTTTTCACATATAGATTATTATTGTGCTAACCTCCCTTTCTTATGAAACTTCTATGTAGCATGTTCCTATTTGTATTTTGTCCATTTTAGACTAACTCTATGAAATAAAAACTCCTTTTTTACCTTTATATGATTAATGATATGGAGTTCGAGTGCCATTTAGGTTACTAACACCCTACGTGTAACTAGGTGCCTTACCCTAATCTTTAGTCGACCTCATATATATCATCCGCCAAATATTTTTGAAGAAACTTTATAGTTTTATTTATTTTTTCTTATTAACATTTACTACTCCTTTTTCAAATTGTCCACTATGTGGTTTCAATATATTTTGGAAACTCAACCTCCTTATTGCATGTGTAGATTAAAGTTTATCCTACATGTGTGCTTTAGTAGCACCCAATAGCTTCAATAATATATGGAGGTAATCCAAGTGTGGAATGTGTAGGTTTATATACATATTAGTTTAAACTTAGTTGTTACTTTTAAACAAAAAAAGTTCCATTATTTATATCAAGTTGTGTTATGCATCAAATTCCTATACAATTGTTGCATTTGTGGGTGTTATTTATTTTTTGTTGTGTTGTTAATGCTTTCCCATCATGATGAACATAATGTTACAACATAGAGTAGTTTACTCTTAGAGTTCAAAGAGGTCTTACCTACTTTGTGTTACATGAAAACACATAATATATACACACACATATATATATACATATATGAATATATATATATATATGACGAACTGAACTTTTAGCTTAATTTCGAAGATGAAATATCTTTTAGGGTGCGTAGGATGTGATGAAGTGGACTTTTGGAATCCTTAAATGTCCAGTAACATGAGAGAACTCATGCATGTTGAGCTGTTTTGAGAGCCCTAAGTGTTTGTCAAAGTTTAGATGTCAAGTGATATTGATATCATGATTTAGATTCTTAATTTATACCTTTATGAAGTATTTAATTGACGGATCATATAGTTGAGTTTTGACATCAATTTTAGATAGGATGCAATTTGAGTTATGGTTAATCTATGGTTAAAGTTTCATAAAATTTCAAGGTTCCTAGAGTGAGTTATATAGGTTTAAAATTAGCCCATTTATTGATGAATTACATAAGTTGGAGTGAAGTATTTGATAATTTAGCCTAAGTTGTTGATTATGTTGTGTCATGCACCCCTTGACCTTGGCTAGGCATGACAAGGATCTAAGCCACATATTGGTTGTGTGGGCTCTTATCAGCCCTTGGATCTGAAAGATCGGACGACAACCAATTGAGCCACACTTCCCGACGATCCCACACCATGATTGAGGTTAGTTTGAATGAGGTTGACTGAACAGTTGCATTCTACTCATTGTAAGGAGTACCCTGAACCTTCACTCGTCATCTTTAGTTTAGTGTACTGATATAACAAGCTCTCCATCCCCGCAGGATCTCCACTACATTTTGGAGGAGGTAGTTGGAAGAAGGGAGAATGAATAGATGGGGTTTCGAAAGAAGATGAAGAAGTAAGTAGAAAATACGAGTTCAGGGGAGTCCAACCCCATTGTTCCCATGGACTCTCGAGGTGGCTTTGGTAGTAGATCAACCCCGGTTGGCTGGAGAAGATGGCAGAGTTCAGAATAGATCTCTGGGGCTTCCTCAAGGTGCTTGGATGATGTCAAGAGGTCCAAGGAGGTGTTGCTAACCTTTTGGTAGCCTTTGATCAGAGAGAGGATAGCTAGGTCCATTTAGCCCCTTGTCTCCTCCACAACAAAGACCAATAGAGACGGCGCCCGCATGGAGGATGGACTTCACAGCCAAACCCAAAGTGATGAGGGGTTGTGGAGGTGAGGTGGAGGTATCTGAAGTTGAGGGAGGCCTAAGGAGATGGATACATGCACACACGAATGACAGATTTCTTGTCGGAGGAGAACCCTAGCGACGACAGCAGCTCTACCCCAAGACACACAAACAAAATGTGTTGAACGGGAGAAAGAAGGGGGAATAGAACCCTAAACCGGAAGATCCAAGATCAAATAGGGTCAAGTTCAGATAATTATTCGGCCCGCCTCAGGTCCCTACCCATCAAAAGAGCAAGGAATCACCCATCATTATGGACACGTGGCGAGTTATCATTGGCACAAAGGTACCAAAAATCTCAGTAATTATGCAATCTTCAATAATTCATATTAAATAGCTCGTTTATCAAAAAATTACAAACAAGGTATCAAAACGTTAAAAAAAATGAGTAGAACAACATGAAAGCATAATATCAGTAGTTTGATGCTTAAAAACTATGATATCATGTATGATATGTTACACTTGTTTTATGAGTAATAAATATCAAATGAAGACCTAAAATTATGAGAATGCATGAGTAACTCTTCAATATGTTTTAGAATCCATGTGACATCAGATATGATCATGTTATGACACATAATCATGTAATTTACTTAAAATGTCTATCTAGGGCTAGTAACTCTAAATAAAATACAATTAATACATACACTCAATAAATGATGGAATTTATGGAATACCCTTATATTTGTAATTGGAAGGTAATATGTAAATATGAGATCAATTTTATTCACAAAATCCATGTTATATGAAGATGACCCTTAATACATGGGTTGTAACCCTAATTTGAATAATGTATATAAACTAGGGTTAATATGTGCACAAAAAGGATATGGAACCTAATGTTCAGATAATGAACCATAATTTGGAAAAAGACATCGGTAAGATAAATATAAGACAAGAATTCAAGTAATGATGCACATATCCTAATGAACTAAGATAAACCCTAATGGGCATAAGATGATGAGAACCTGATGGTATATGTAATCTTGTCTTAATCAGGTTTGATCAAGGTTGTAGTTGACATGATGGATATCTAATGATTAGGTTTATCTATGATCAAGGTACACCTTTACCTCTTACTTGGCTTATTATACAATATTCTTATGTTATATGTGTAGTAGAATACTTGGCATATGGTATTGGATGAAATGATTGTTCTTGTATGATATCTTGCTTGATTTCCATATTTATGGCTATGAACACATGAAACATAAAATGATCCATCATATGATAGAACTAAACTCTTTGGTAGTACAGTGCATTGTAATGATCAAAAACTCCTTGGGGGTAGATCATAAGGCCTAAAAACATCAAATCCCTTCGTGGCAGATGTACGAGATATGTAATGATCACAAACTCCTTGGGGGTAGATCATAAGGCCTAAAAATATCAAAACCCTTGGGGGAAGATGTACGAGATATATGATGGAAATGTGATTAAAATATGTGTGTTATCTTTTGTTAAGGAATATCTTTGTGCAAGTATATGCTTTTTCTTATATTTGTTTAATGTTGCCAAGTATTAGTGTTATCGTATTGCCAAGATATGATGAGAGGTATATATAAAAGACATGTAGGCATACCAAGTACAATATTCTTGAATATTGTGCTGACATGTATCACAAGTAATCTTTTATTTAGGTTGTGGACTTATGATCTTGAAGAACCAAGATAGTTGTGAGTGTATGGTGAGCTGACGTATAGGTGGACCTACTGTCTTAAGATCCTATAGTTTAGTTGTAGTACATGTATATGTAAACATTTGTTGTTCAATATGTAATATTAAATGTTGTAACAATTCATTATGTAATTATATGTTGAATGGTGAACGTGTTTTATAGTTTTGTTATTGTTCATGTGCATGTGCTACTATTATTTCCTTCTGACCTCCTCTGATTTTCTTCTTCTTAGCCTAGTGTGTGGTGTTTAAATTGGGATTCTCGCTGAGGTGAGGTTTCAATTTGTATGTCACATGTCAGATTTAAGTTTTAGAAAATCTGGAGACATCACTATATATATATATATCGAATTAAGAGATTAATAATTCACCTCCCCCTCTTCCACAACCTTTAAAGAAGGTTATGATCCCAAAACACATACATATATATACATATACATATAGATACACACAAACACATGTAAATCATTTTTTTAAATAATATACTTTATATGTAATGTCATACCTTTATAGATAAATGAAAGTATTTTCATTGGTTCATGTCATTGGAATCCAATTATCTTACAAACGTTAGCCAATTCTTGTTAGTTGTAGTTGAAGTGCACTGAAATGGCATCATTATCTCCATTTCATAGTAGCGAAAGGTCATTACAAATGGTTGATCTTGAGAATTAAAAATAATCATGATTTTTTGAGATTTTATCTATGGTGTCATCTCAATTTTTGTCATATACAAGTTATTTACAAATAAAAATTCATTTCATAATAAGGAGGAACCTCTAATATTCATGTGGGAGCAGTATGGAGATAAATGAAGGCACGAGTAGGCATGTGCACTACTTGTTGCTCCCAAATTTTATAAACACTTAGTGATAATTACTTAAATAGGAACAACATGCGGCATGCCATGATTTTCAAAGATGCATGACCTACTATTCCCCACTATCTAGGTAGATAGTTTAAACTGTTGATACTTTTATTTCTACCCATTTTGCAATTCAGATTGTCCATTTTTGGAACTTTGGTATTCATGGATTCCACTATTTACCAATGTCATGGGTGTTGTGCCAGTGTTGAGCATTGTAATTGAGATAAAAAACATGTGATCTTTGGTCAGGCGTTCGACTTACATTTTTTGTAATTATTTTATTTTTTTCTCAGTACATACTTAACATCATGTACCTTGGATTTATTTTCTCACTAATTTGAACTTCCTCATGTGTTACTCACCCCAATTGGCATGTATCCAACAAAACCTTCTATGTAAAACTAACTCACTAAGGTTTTTCTTGTCGACTACCTCACTAAGGTTATGCTTTGTTTAACTGTATAGGAAGGTAAAGATTTTCTAATGTCACCATTACAATTGGTATCTACTAAAATATGATGATTAGTGTATAGTTATGGACATTGGGGTGATGCCATTACTAGAAGAGTACCTATGATTTTGTGGTGACTACAATAACATTTTTTGGATTGTTTTGATGGGAAATCAATTGCATGGTACAAGTGATTCTTGTATTTTGGGTATGGAATAAATGAGTTTATGGTCTTTAGTATGATCATAAACTTAGTGTCGGAATCATTACAAGTATATAAGAATCTTTCATAAAAAAAACTTTGATAAATACATATTATTTTCCCATGCTATATTTTATGAAAATATTCTCATTATCGATGACTTTCTAATTACATATTGTATATATTTTACATTATGGATGTTTCATATATATCTCTATGATTATATCAAAATTTCTTATACTTTTATAGCATCTTCGGTAAAAATTTCTAAATTCACCACCATAGATATGTTTTCAAAAAATATCAGGGGTACATACTTCATTAATGTTACTTATATAAATATAAGTAGTTTACTTTTCCTGATATTTGAACATGTTACCTAAATTCTAATTTCTTATGTGATATATGTAGTACATAACATTTTTATCTCTATGTATCTGATTAAAGTTACTTCATTAAAAAATAGCTTTTGTAGTAGCAATGTTTCTGCAACATTGCTGAAAACATATTATTATGTATTCTTCAATACCTTTAGTTGTCCACTTATAATGAGATCCCTAGCGTTTGAACACCTTCCAGGTTTTATAAAGTGGGAACAAGATCCTCTCGTAATATCCCTAGTGCTTATGAAACCTCATGCTCAAACATGTGAATATGAGGAAAGGTGAATGTGGCCCTTGGGCTTGCAATAATCACCCAATATTATTAGTAGAAAATTTCTCCTTTCCTTTGCAAGAATAACTCTAAGTTTGTATAATTTTATTCCTTAAATTGTAAAGAAAAGTGTGTCAATTGAGTTAAGCTATATTGATGGTCAAGATATAAAAGAATAAATGTGTATCGATTTCTTTTGAAATCTACTTTGTTAAGTGTGAAGGGGAGGAATACATGATTGAAGAGTTTTAGCTTTTCCTGATGTAGTTGTCTAGTGTTAATGTTTCACCAAACTTATTTGAATTTATAATCAATTGGGTACTTTTACTGATATATGTTTTGTATGAATATTTTACTTTCATGAATAATGGTTTACTCTCAAAAAGAAATAAATACGTTTCAGATAAGGGAGTTCCATATTAGGGTTTCCAACCATTGATTTTGCTTTATTTTTGTAGGATTCATTCTAAGACAAATGATTAGTGAGGAAATTGTAAGTAAAAGGATTCACATGTGATAATAAATTGTAGTATAAGAGGTGTCACATACTTTTATATAGGAGGACCAATGAAAAATCTTCATCTATCACTCAACACCTAAACAACTTACTAAAGAATAGTCCTATAGTATTTTATAGGATGTCCAAAAGGAGACAAACATCTATCAAGAGGCTCACAACTGGTTTGGGTAGAAGAAGATGTCGGAATGCTTCATAAACGTACGTCAAAAGGGGTCATCTAGGATACCTCCGCTAAGGAAAAAAGTCAAGTCAAGATATTGTTATGACTTTCATAAACCATGAGAGCCGCCTATGAAAAGTAATGCCTGCCTGAAGGCTGCATATACTATGGAAATTTACTAATATTCTACGCCATTCTTCATTTTTCATGTTGGCTAGTTTTTTTTCCTTCAATTATATATATATATATATATATAGAGAGAGAGAGAGAGAGAGTCATGCTAGAATACACTTGAGTGTAAGGATCGCACGCTACACTCAAGTGGTGATTGCATATCAAGACTATTTTTTTGCAAAATATAAACCAATGATCTTCATTTTCATACTATAATTAGGCTACATACAAATTTTGATCCCATTTGGATGAGTGTAAGTCACTCATCTGAGGGCAACAAAATCGACGCACGAAACTAATTTAAAATGCATAATTTTTGTGGTCTTCATAACATGATCTATAAATGTCCAAATGGGCTCAAATTTTGTATATGAGCTATTTATAAGATGTTTAAGAAGATCAATGGATTAGATTTTTTAAAACAAATATTGTATCATGAAAAACTACTTGAGTGTATTATGCTCCGAATACACTCGAGTGTATTCTAGCCCTACTCTCTCTCTCTCTCTCTCTCTCTCTCTATATATATATATATATATATATATATATATATATATATATATATATATAGTTACTTTTAGTTACCCACATGGGTAACTTAATTACCCTACTCGGCAGCAATACTCCCACAATCTGAAACTTGTTATAGCGGAAAAAAGTGAAAAAAAAACATTCGAGCGGAAGCAGTGAGAAAATAGCGGAAAGAGAAGCTGGCGAGCGAAGAAAAACCCCAATTCCTCTACTCAATCCGTCATCCTCCCCAGCGATTTCTCCCGTTGTCGCGCAATATCACCGGCGAAGACATCACTCAACCACTCCATCACCACCTCCTCCATCATCACCTCCTCCAGTCGCTCCTTCATCGACTCGTCAGTTACTCAGAGATGACGAGGACGAAGAAAGCCTCGTGAAAATCGTCGACCATGCCTCCGTGGAGAAATAATGGACCGAAAGTGGTCGAAATAGGCGACGACGACTTCGAAACACACCAGTTTCAAGTCGATGAGAAGATGGCAAAATAGGCAGAAGAAGCGGGAAAAGTAGCATCGGCCGCGGAAATGGAATTACAAGAACAGACTACTCTGACAACTCCGAAAGGGGATAAGAAAGAGGCTACCAAGGCCACAAAAGCGGAAGAAGAGGGGAAAGAAGAAGCTACAGAAATGGAGAAGGGGTTTGCTGCTGAGACTCCTCAGACAATACAGAAAGAGGTCAAAACAGGAGCTGCGATGGCTACTAAAGGAGATAAGCAAGCTACTTCTTCGACACCTCAGACACAAAAGAAAGGGAAAAAAGGGGTTACAACTCCTCCATGGATCAAACCTCCATCAAAAAGTGCAAAGCGCAGTAAGGTTGCTACTGCTGGTCGTCGAGGCAACAGATCTACTGAGAAGAAAGAAGCTGCACACAACAAAGCGGGAAAATAAGAACAACAAGGTAATTTGTGTTTTCATGCAGACTACTATTTTTGTGTCTTTGACCTTCTCTGCATCCTACCCCTCCTGCTATGCAGGCTACTACTGATGTGTCATGTATGACAATTACTACATTAAAACTAGACGATGTAGCTAGAGTAACTACACCAACAGATCTGAGTAACTATGAGATAGTCTCGAGTAACTGTTATAATAGGAAGAGTAATGCTCGAGTAACTGAGAGTAATGCTTGAGTAACTGAGAGTAATGCTAGAGTAACTGAAATTAATGCTTGAGTAAATGAAATTAATGCTTGAGTAACTATTACAGAATGCTTGAGTAAATAAAATTAATGCTTGAGTAACTATTACAGAATGCTTGAGTAACTGAAAGTAATGTTTGAGTAACTGAAATTTATGCTTGAGTAACTATTACAGAATACTTGAGTAACTGAAATTAATTCTTGAGTAACTATTACAGAATTCTTGAGTAACTGAAAGTAGTGTTTGAGTATTTATTTATGAAAGAAATGATTGAGTAACAAATAGTGTCTCACACACTAGACATATCAATTAAACTAGAAAACAATATTGTTAAGCTAAATACTACATTCTTGGAGTAACTCTATTCGTATGCAGGAGAAGAAAGCAAAGGGGATGAGGAGAGTACAAATGCAAATCAGAAACAGAAAGAGACAGAAAAGGCTAGTGAAGAAGAAGGTGATGTAAAAAGAAGAAAAACAAAAACCAAGGAGAAAGGGAAGGAACAAGCAACTGAAGAGAAAGGGAAGGCTGATGGTGATACACAAGAAGAAGAAAGAAGAAAAAGGAAATAGAAAGGAAAAGAAAAGCCTACAAATGAGGGTGAAAAAGCGGAAATAAATAAGAGAACACAAAAGGGAAAAGGAAAAGCAACTGAAGAGAAAGGTAAGATTGTATGAAATTGTAATTGTTTTAATTTCCAGTTACTTGCAGTTTATTAAACTGCTTTTACAAAATAAACAATGAGCTCTAACAATAAATTTTGATATGTTTATAGTGGGAGTAAATAGACTGTACCACATGTGCTCCTTAAAGAGCTACATCAACACCAACAAGAGCATGGTGTATACAAAAGAACAACTTATGATGTTGAGCTCAACAACCTTTGCAAACCTCATAAAGATGCCAAATCTTGTAGTTGACATAGGCTTGTTAGAGGATTGAATAGATAGATATGTCGATGAAGACATATTTCTACTATCTAATGGGGAGGAGAGAAGGATGATAGTAGATGATGTGGGGATAATTCTAGGTATCCCCAGCAAAGGTATAGAAATAAAACAAAGGAAAGATTCTGACATAGTAAAGTTGATATGGCACAGAGTTTGCCAAGGCGACTTGTAAAAATAGAAATGAAGGTGAGACCTCAAAGAGGTTGAGAGAAAAGGATGTCCTGCATAAGGACAACTTAACAAAACTTTGGCAAGAATATGCCAAGACCAAAAGTCCAGCGGATAATAAAAATATGTGTCGTGCGTGGATGTTGCACCTGCTGGCAACATTCCTAATCCCAGACACCAATTATTGCACACCAATCTACATTATCCACTACCTAGATGATGTCCCTGCCACTGGGCAGATGAATTGGGCAAAGCTGGTGCGTGGGAGTATCTTCAAGAATATCAAGATGCTGAAGGAGAATGTCCATCTAAGAAGGAAAGGAGAGAAAGGGGCTAAGAACACCCTATACACAGCAGGCTGTGTCATGTGCCTATGCGTAAGTGAAGAAAATCATATTCATCTACATTGATACAATATTGACTATGGGGGGCAGTTACATATGCATTATATTTTCTATATGTTACATGCAGGATTGGGCATATGAGATGATAAAGATGGAAAAGCCAACATTCCTTGACTCCAAGCCAAGGATAAAGAAGTGGGTTGCGCCAGTCGAGAAATTGATGGAATTAGGGGCAGTGGACCCTAAGGATGTAAGATTATCTAATCTTTGTTACAAAATCTAATATACAACATAATCATACATGTTTCATTTTGTGACACATTATTTTTATGTATATGTTGGACAGGTTTATCAAATGATAGTGGTAGACTACGGAGATGATTGGTAGGCTGCAAAATCATCGAAGGACATGCCAACAAAATGTAAGCCAACAACCAATTAGGCACCAACAAATCCAATCATCGAAGAGGGAGACACTCCTGACACCTCCACCCTGGAGACAAGAATCCAAATGTTGGAGGAGGAGCTCAAAATGCATAAGGAGATCTGCACAAGAATAAGTGTTGAGAAATTCACTGAGCTGCAGATGGAGAATAAAAGGCTAGAAGAAAGAATAGCCAAGTTAGAAGAAGAAAATAAAAATCTAAAAAGAAAGTGGGAAGATGAGGGTGACAAATCACAGTCACCTGAAAGTGGATTCAAAGAATTTGTAGAGGGTTTTGCCTCGGTGAATGTAGATGAACCGAAAGACACACCGACAAAGGATGTCAACCCACCAATGAAGCGAATAAGTCTGACCCTCGGAAGAAAATACGTGGAATCAGAAGATCACAGTGAGGACAGGAAAAATGCTGATGAAGAGGAGAAGAAAGAAATAAAAGACGACAGTTTCTAACAACCAAAGTCTATAGAAGATGCAGAACAAAAGAAACAAGAAGAAGGAAGCGAACAGTAGGAGAAGATAGTAGAAGAAGAAGGGCAAAAGGAGCCCAGAAAAAGATTGAAGAACAAGAAGAAGATGGAAGAACTAAAGATAGGAAGCATAGATAAAAATGTGAAGAAAAGAAGGGAGGAAAAGGTAAGTTTCATCTCCTTTCAAGTATATCATACATGCAAGTAATTCTTGAGTAACTGAACTTAAAGCTTGAGTAACTGAACCTAATGCTTGAGTAACTGCAAGTAAGGCTTGAGTAACTGAATCTAATGTTTGAGTAACTGAACCTAATGATTGAGTAACTGAATGTGATGCTTGAGTAACTGAAAGTAATGCTTGAGTAACTGATAGTAATGCTTAAGTAACTTGTGCAAAATGAAGATTGATTCTAACATGGATTGCTCTATTGTTGTTGACAGCACAAGATGTCAAATTTCATAAGTTTTGAACATTTCAAAACAAAAGAAACCAAAGAAATTGTCCATCACTTCATGGACAAAATAGAAGAAATGTAAGAGAATTGGTTATTGTCAAGTGTAAAATGATAAAATATTACTGTTTCAATATCCAACTCGTATGTATAACATCTATAAAAATAATTGGCAGGTCAAAACGAGAATGGAAATTCAGTGAAGAAACTTGGTGCATGGGGAAGGACCTCGCCGCCCTCCTGTACAAGGATCAAATGATGCAATCACCTGTAAGAAATAAGAACGTAGTGTAACTCTTTGAAATAGATAATTTGGATTGCTAAACTAAGAAAGCTTTTGGTTTTTTTTTCAGGTTCTCGACTGCTTTGTACAGATGATCAAGGAGAGCCCAAGCAAGAAGAGGAAGAAGGGGTTGACGTGGCACTACATGAGCACTTATGATCTAGTAAGACAAATAAACTTTGTATACAAATTTACATGAAATTACAATATAGAAACACAAATTGAAACTTATAGATTTGAATTTTAAACTCTACATTTGTAGAAAAGCTATCATTTGATGTTGAGAACATCACCATGGACCAGATTGACATGCTATCTCCACAATTCAATGTTCTAATGAAATATTGGGACGCAATGGACTTAGTGTTCACAATACGAAACAACGACAACCATTGGCACTTGTATGAAGCAAGTTTCAGGGATGGAGCACACCGGTCTTATAATTCAATGAGTTGGAGTAGCAACTCAAGAAAAGAATTCAATAGATGGGTAAGTGATCTATAAAAATTAACTCTATTAGTAGTGGATTGAAAGTATTAATGTTCTTTAATTGATGACGAATAAACATTTTGTTTTTTTTGATGCAGGTGGGTATAGTGCATGAATTCTTTAGGGGTGCACCGAAAAAGGGGAGCCAGTTTTCGCAGTGGGAACAAGAGTACCTGATCTGCCCATAGTAGGAATAAGACTCACTTGACTGTGGGATCTTCATCATGAAGTACCTAGACTACCTAGTCAATGGAAAAACTATGGACTTCACCTGCAAAGACATACCGACAATAAGGACTGATGTTTTTTAGCGAATGATGGCAAGGGGGCAGCTGCAGCCTCTAAAAGAGGTTGAAAAAGATGAAAGCGAAGACATCAAAGAAGGTAAATCTGATGAGAACAAGGGGGGAGAAGATGAAGTTGAGAAACAATAAGAAATAGAGAAGAATGAAGAAACAACAACAAAAATGCATGAAGAACAGATCCCAGAGGAAGAAATAGTTACAATCCTTGATAAATGGCTAAAATCCAGCTGAAAAACTAGATTACTGATTTGATTGTAAAATAAGAACAATAGCCTTCTGTTATTCTATTGTATAAGCTCTGTGAAAGCCTAAATGTATAGCTGCTCTTGAATGTATAGCTGTGAAAAGCCTAAATTTACAACTGATCTTGATGTACAACTCATCTTGAACAATATTGATTTTTCCCTTGTATTTTGGCTGAATGTAGAATAGGCTTATGTAATTCAGATGTATAACCACTGTGAAAAGCATGAACAATATGCTTCTATTATTCTAATGTATAAACTCTGTGAAAAGACTGAATGTACAGCTGATCTTGAATGTACAGTTGATCTTGATGTACAACTCATCTTGAACAATATTGATTTTGCCCTTATATTTTGGCTGAATGTACAACTGATTAAAATGGATTATTTATTAGTGTGCTACAAAAAGATTGAATGTACAGCTGATCTTGAATGCTTTGAATACATTTATGGTTTGAATGCTTATGTTCTTGAATGCTTTAAATACCTTTATGCTTTGAATGTTGTAAGAGTACCTCTAAAACCACTACGAGTAACTGATACAACCATGTGAGTAACTAAACTGAAAGTAACAGAATGCTTGAGTAACTGAAAAATAATGCTTGAGTAACTGAAATTAATTCTTGAGTAACTGAGAGTAATACTTGAGTAATTGAGAGTAATGGCTGAGTAACTGAAAAAACCATGCAAGTAACCGTCACAACCCTGGAATAACTGAAAAAACACTACAAGTAACTGAAAAAGGACTATGAGTAACTGAAAAAACATTGCACGTAACTGTGACAATACTGCGAGTAACTGTGACAATAATGCGAGTAACTAAAAAAACCCTGTGAGTAACTGTAATAGCAGTTAGAGTAACTGCGAAAACACTACGAGTAACTCTCACAACCCTGCGAGTAACTGAACAAACAGTGCGAGTAATTGAAAAAAGCCTGTGAGTAACTGAAACAAGCCTGCAAGTAACTGAACACTGCAAGTAATGGTTAAGTAACTGAACAAACACTGTGAGTAACTGTCACAAACATGTGAGTAACTGAACAAACACTGTGAGTAATTGTCACAATCCTGCGAGTAACTGAACAACCACTGCGAGTAACTGAAAAAACCATGCGAGTAACTAAAAAAACCCTACGAGTAACTAAAAAAGCATGCGAGTAACTAAAAAAAGCCTGCGAGTAATTGTGAAACACTATGAGTAACTATGACAACAATGTGAGTAACTGAACGAGCACTATGAGTAACTCAAATAGCAGTTAGAGTAACTGTGAAAACAATACGAGTAATTGAAAAAGCACTACGAGTAACTGTGACAACCCTGCGAGTAACTGAACGAGCACTACGAGTAACTCTAACATCAATAAGAGTAACTGTGATAGCCTAGAAAAGAAACACTATGATTCAAACTCAGTTACTCTTATACTTTATAAGAGTAAATGTGATATCACTAAGAGTATCCATTGCACACAAAGACAAACACATATTCTTCAAAAAGAATAACAACTGATCAGAACATATTCTTTGTAACATATTCAAAGTATACATACAACTGCTGGAGCACAAGGTAACACAAAGATAGATTACAAACACAAGTGAAGTACATAGAAGGTTACAAAATCACTTTCACAAAACTACACAAAAAAACAACCCATTACAGATTTGAACATGGCTCACTGACGCACTAATCAACTACAAACTCCACTAAAAAATATAGAATCGCATATACATCAATAGCAGTAGCAACAACACCAGAACACGAGCAGTAGAAATAGTAGCAACAACTCCCAATCAGCAAAACAAGAACGATCTTAATAGCAGTAGCAACAGCAGCTCATCACACTAGAAGTAGCAATAGCACATAACCATCAACAGTAGTAGCAGCAGCAACACATCACAAGAGCATTAGCAGTAGCACATATCCATGAATTGCAGTAGCAGCAAAAGCTCCCAATCGCATGATAAAAGAACAAACAAAACCACAATAAGCAGCACCAAGATGCTCCCCACAATCAACATCAGCAGCAGAAGATAAAGCTTAGCGAGCAGCACCAGGAGCTGGAAGAGAAGAATAGAATAGATCAATAGCAGGATAAGATAACAAATATAAACATCAAACACAAACAAACAACACAAGCAGCACCAGATATAGTCATTGAGCAGTAAACAACAAAAACAGATAGTACAGAAAGAGCATCACTATAGAATGGATTACTTCTTAGGATAGTTCCTGCTATCATGGTTAACACCAAACTCTAAGCACTGCCTCTCTCTTTTAGATTGGGCAATCTCAACTCCAGATTTAAACCTCGCATTTGTGGATTTGGGTCTCCCCTTAGTTTTGCAAACATTGGGGATATTAACCTTGACAGTGGAAGAAGAAGTTGTATTTGAAGTAGTTACACCAGCACCTGCATCTGCACCAGTATCAGCGAGATCCAATTCTAACAGCTCCTTTCGTAAGGCTAGCATTTTTTCATGGCAAAGATCCACAACGTTATTCCTACACGCTATGTTCACAATCGAATTGCAGGCAGAAATAAGCTTAAGATTCCTCCCAGTGGATGGATGACTAACTGACGCTTTGCCAAAAATCAAAGGATGTTCTCTGTACCCTTTGGTCCACCTCTTAAGTATGTATGGCTCGAGAAGAGTGCAAAAGTCATGACTCTTCAAATAAGACAGGATGTGCCTGCAAGGGATACCTTTGAATTCCAACATGCAACAGTTGCAAGAAACGATCTCACTCGACGACTTTTTCTTCAAGATGCGGGTAGATCCAAGGCCACCGACACGATACACTTCAAACACACCTTCTTCTGAAGCTTCCTTTACATTGTAGATCATGCTTTGATGAACCTCACTCTGAAAGATCTTAAAGATTGACTTGGTGTATATACCTCTCATCTGCTCCTCTAGAGGCCATAGTGATGACAAAGGGAGATTACTATACTCATCTTCAAAGTCTTTGAAATTTTCAATCTCCCGTACATGAGAGTACGCAGTCTCCAATGAACATAAAAGTTCAAAGAGAGTCTTCCTACTATTCACATGGCTTCTAATGAATGCATTCAAGCTCTCGCTCCTCTGCGTTGTCCTCATGCCCACAAAGAAGGAAGACTGCATATAGCACGGAACCCACTCCGAACGAATCACATACATGACAGACAACCAAGTAATGGAAGACAGACCATAATCCTCAACAACAGAATCCCACCTCTCTTCAAATATACTGACATCATCCACATTCCATACGCAGTCATTCAAAGAGCTTATGATCTGGTCCTTGTTAGGAAGACCACCAAGCTTAGAGGGAAGCTTTTGTAAGATGTGCCAGCTGTAGAAGCGATGCTTGCAATTTGGAAAAATAGTAAGGATAGAAACATTCATAGCCGAGTCTTGATCGGTTATGATGGACAACGACTCTTTGCCAAAACAAAGTAGATATTGCTTGAAAACCCAGACAAATGACTCATACTTCTCGTCAAACATAAGATCTAAAGCAAACAAGACCGTCTTACGATGGTGATCAACACCACCAAACATTCCAAAAACCATCGAATACTTGTTGGTGCGGTAGGTGGTGTCAAAAACAATCACATCACCAAACAACCCGCAGTCTTCAACAGAAATAGGATCATCCCAAAACATATGAGTCAAGCAACAATCAGGATCATTTTGGTATGTATAGAAGAATTTCTGATCGAGTACCTTAAACTTGGCAAACCGATCCAAGATAATGTCGATGTCGTACTTAGCCGACTCTTTCCTCTTGCTACTGATGTGTCTATGAGCTTGTCTGCTAGTAAATGTTAGATTTTCATAGCTGCCAGACTTGGATGCCATCAATGCAGTTTGTCTCGATACAAGTATGTTAGCTTGGCTCTTGGAAGAAAGGATATCTTTTTGAGTTTCATCAAGAGATGAGTTACACTTCAGGTAACAAAGATGTGCATCATCAACAAGATCGTGGTTGTGTTCCTCAACAAAGGCAGTCACAATCCACATGGATGAGGACTTGTCTAGTGTGAATTAGATCATGGATCCACAACCACACCTCTTCACAGATCGCTTGTGCTTCTTAGACAGATTTTCCCGCAACTTACCCACTTTATCACAAACGGGGCTTAGAAGCCCTCTTGACCTCTTAGAACAACCCATTGTACCCTGCTTGTCACAAACTAGATCTTTGGCAATGAGAATCTTAGTTCCCCGTTCATACCTGTTGTCATCTTTCCTGATATTAAAACCAATCATGCCATCATAGCTAGAATAGAATGAGATAGCTTCATCTAAACTTCCAAAGTGGAGACCAATTTTAGAAACTGCAGCTGGGGGTAGAGTGGAAGCACCAACAGAAGGATAAGAATTAGCATTATCATTATCAAGGCCAACATTTGAATTAGCAGCATATGTATCAAGGTTGGGATCCATTATAGCGTCTGGGAGTAACTCAGCAGGACAGAGGAGTAACCCTGAAATAGCAGAGAGTAACTCTATCAGGCCAAAGAGTAACCCAACATAACAAATGAGTAACTGCAAGAAGATTTGTATTCCAAATTACAAATCAGAATAAAATAGATTTCCAAGTTGGACATAAACACTTGAATTGAAGAAGAAAATACAGAAAAGTAACTTGGACAAATAAGGTTATATGTAGATTTCCAAGTGAGCTTCACAACAACAGAAAAAAGAGCAAGGATTTGAAAAAGCTACTACATTGGGCACATCTGGTACATGTCGTCGAAGGAAGGAAGTAAGAAAACAAGGGCATGCGAGGTCCAGAGAGGCACAATTCTCAAACAAGCCGACAATTGTAGAAAAAGGGGTAATGACAGAGTACCTTAATAGAGAGAAGAATTGATCAAAACTACTGCTTGACAAGTTCTACAGGCATTCACTTGAACTATCATGGAGCGTCGTCGCTCCTTTGAGGTGCCTAGGGCGTCATTGCAGGCCGCTGGAGGTAGTCGGAGCAAGGCTGAGTAGGGGAGGTCATCGTGAATAGGCGAGAGAGAAAAAGGACAGTGGAGATTATCAATATGTTCACCTGATACTCGAACGACCGCCAAATTGGGTTCAGATGAGTTCAAAAACACCGTCATCGTCCTCCTCTAGGAAAACTGAGAAGTAGAAAACCCTTCTTGCAGTTCGGGAATTAATGAACAATGTCGCTATCCTTCTAGGTCGGGTGCCGCTTTTAGATCGGGGCACTGCTCTAAGGGAAGGATGGGCAAGATGCAGACACACTTGGAGCACTTGATCGATACGGAAGGAGACCTTATCACCATCAATGTAGCTTAGGAAGCAATAGCCACGCCGTCAATTGGAGCTTCTGGATCGAAGAGGGGCAGAGGAGAGGGAGAAGCCAGAGCAGCGAATAGAAACCCCAATACTCTACGGCGGATGGATGATAGCATCCCGTCCAGTGGCGGAGGAGATCATAGGAGAATCACTGAACAACAGAGAATTGCAGAAGCTTCGATCGCGCATAGGGAAAGAGGTGGATAACGCAACAATGCCGGGTAGCGAGATTAAATTACCTGCGCGGGCAACAAATATTTAGCCATATATATATATATATATATATATATATATATATATATATATATAGTCAGGCTTGTGTACACTCGAGTGTACCGGAGGCACCGTACACCTCAGTCATTTTTGAAGATGTAATGATTTTTTGAAAAATCTAAACCGTTGATCTTCTTAAATATCTTAAGAACATACCATATAATAAATTTTAGCTCAATTGGACACTTATAGGTCGTGCATCTAAAGGATGCAAAAATCAGGCATTTCAAATTAGTTTTGTGCGTCGATTTTGTTTCCTATGGATGAGTGACCTACACTCATCCAAATGAGCTCAAATTTTGTATTGGGCCTATTATTATTGTAACCATTAAGATCAATGGATTAGATTTTGGAAAAACATGGTCTAGATATGCAAACACCATTGAGGTGTACTGCGTGATCTGTACACTCGAGTGTATTCTAGCCTGACTCTCTCTCTCTCTATATATATATATATATATATAAATATATATATATTTACATGCATACATATATATACATGCATATATATATACATGCATACATATATATATACATGCATATATATATATATATATATAGAAGCCCACTAAATAGTACCTAGAGATTCCAAAATTTTGGATCTGAACTTAATTTCAAACTGGATTATTTTATCAATAGTTTGTCATTGAATCAACATTGGCATATATTTAATTATTCTATCCAAACTAGCTACTAACCAAATTGTTAAAAGTAAAACTCAAAATCAATACATGCTCTGAATCAGTCAGACCTGGTCGACATTTGTAAAAACTAGTACTTAGAAGCTAAGCGAACTCAATTTTTACTAGCTGATCGAGAACTAACTCGAGCAAGATTTCACTATTTGTAAAATTTATAAAACAACATGAAAAAAATTATAAATGTTAGATATTGCGGCCGAATCACAACTAAACTTATGTTAATTAGTCTCAAGGAATCGACTGGAATGCCAAAATTAGAATATTATCAAGTTCACATGTTCTTATGTATCATTGACAATAGCAAATGTAAATAAATCACCCATTTATCTAATCATGAACCAAACTAAATAACATGAACAATAATATTTCATTTTCATTATTATTAGTATGATGTTTAAGTTAAATCACAACTTGGTTTTCAATGAAATGTTGGATATTTTTTTTTCTTTCATTTTGGATATCGATTGCATCGTTGGATTGTGTGAAAGGCGACAATCTTTTAGGTTTTATTGGATCTTTTGTGTTGACATGTGTTTTACAATTTGTTTTGTATGATTTTAATTCATTTAGTTTGAATCAAGATTGGGAAGGTGGGTGTGATTTATCTACATCTACGATTTCCAATGATGTATATGGACATATGAACCTGATAATACCTAAAACGGAACCAATTAGTTGTGTATTCCAATTAGTTGTGTATTCTGACTGATTCTAAGGACTAATTGATAAAAATTTGGTTGTGGGTAGGTTCTAGGGTCTAACATTTGCAAATTTGTTTGGCATCATTATCTAACTTTAAGAAATTGGGTGAGTTTGGGATTTGGTCAAATACTTGTTGAGGTACATCATGTGTCAACTAGTAAAAATGTAATTTACATGGCTTCTAAGAACTTAGTTTTATAAATGTTAATCAGTATTAGGTTGAGTATCCTTATTGCACTTCGAATCTAGGTGTAAATTGGTTCTGAGTGCATATCGGTTCTGGATTTTAGTTTTAACAGTTTGGTTAGCCACTAGTTTAGATAGAATGACCAAATTCAGGTCAATGTTAATTTTACATACGAGCATCAGGTGGGATCACCATGGTTTTGGTATGTCCGTACCTAAAACTTATATTGTTAAGTGGAATTTAGGTCGGGCTTAGGCTTAATGTTAAAAAAAACTTGACCTATACTAGACATATGTAACAAAGTCAAGTTTTGGAATAGGTTCGAGCCAGCCCAAATAACAATTCAAAATGAAAGTATTTTCAACATATATGTAGGTAACTTATTATTATAGTTTAGGTAGTTTATACCAAGCGCTACATATAATCTTATATGTATTAGCCGTAATACTACTACACACAAGTTGTTATAAATACAATGAATGAAAAGAATATTGTGTAGACTAAACATGTTTAATAATCATAGTCATAACCCATTTGTTTTATGATATATAACTAAAAATTTATCTAATACTTTATGGAATTTCCATAATTAAATTGATTAGAAAATATTTTTTTCTTCAATGAATGACTTACAATGTCACGAAGAAAATTTTCCAAAGAATTGATATTGCCATTCAGAAAGAAGTGGTGGTTTGTTGTCTGCTTACCTTTCTAGTAAAAATACATTTAATACATCAGACTATTATATAGTCAATATCATACATTTTCTCCTACTAAAGAGAGTTTTATGTTAAGTAATCAGTCTTATTAATATTAAACGTATTTGAAATCAAATGTACTTTTGAAAGTTTGTAGTCAAATGTGTATCACAAAAGATCAGGGGTGAGCATCGGTCCAAAACCGGACCGGACCGGACCGAGGACCGAATATCAATAATTTTTGGACCGTAGACCGGACCGTTTGGTGGTCAGACCGGACCGGGACCGGACCATTTTGACCGCGGACCAGACCGGACCAGACCGTTTGGACCGCAATCAGCCTTTTTTACATGTTTTACAACTTATTTAATTGTACAAAGTTGATAATCTTAGTCACTTCTAATAATTATATAACTTTAGTATCAAACATTTATACTAGTAGTGCTTATATATGTACTTTATTTGTAGTTATTATAGAATACACCTTCAAATATATATGGATTTTATATGAAAGTTAGTCTGCGGTCCGGACCGGACTGGACCGGTTTTGGACCGGACCGGACCGGACCGGACCGGACCGAAGACCGAATTTATTAAAATTCCCGACCGCAGACCGGACCGAAATTGAAATGGACCGGACCGAACCGGACCGAATTGAGCGGTCCGGTCCGGTTTTGCGGTCTGGACCGTTATTTGCTCACCCCTACAAAAGATGCATATTATATGCAAATATGTGATTACACACATGTATATGTAATTAATTTGGTATTTGAACTTTTGAGCATGTTTTAACTTGGTATGGATTCGGACTGGATAAAAAGCTGAATCAAAATTTTATATTCAGTCAACTCATATACATTATATACATTATATAGATAAGACCCGATTAGGTTATGTAGGTCGGGACATGGCTCAAGTGAGGCCGACCCGTCTGATTTCATCCCTAATTTATATCGTGTCTGATTGTCATAAAAAAATCCAATATGTCATTTTGTCTGGTTTCCAGTCCAGACTCGGAAATTTAGAACATCTCTAGATACTATTGAATTAAATGAGCATTCTACAAATGTGATTAGATCTCATAAAATTAAATAAATACATGAATGATATGTAGCCGTCAGGCATGTATAAATTTTTTATAGACGTATCTCGTGGCTTACGAAAGCCATAATAATATATGGACTGTTTTCTTTCCCTCGTGGAGGCATTCGAGACGGCCCCTTTCACGGATCACGGAATAACCTACACCCCCTGACAGATCAAGACCACATATCACATTCATTTAGTCTTAACCAACAAATTTAATTGCACTACACATGTGCATTGCACATATGTCAAAAGATAAATAAAGGTGTAACCTACGCCATGTTCATGCGGGACAAGCAAATCTGAGCTCTTTTGTATCTAACCCGGTTGTGAGCCTTTTGACAGATATTAGTCTCTTATTCGACTTTATATAATATACTATAGGACTGGTCCTATAGTAGTACATTTCCGCACAACACCCACGTCCTAAGAAAGTAATGGGTAAAGAAATCTTTACTATCTACTTAAACAAAATCGTGACGGGTCCTACCCAATAATTATATGAGGACTCTTATAATAAATTTGTCCCTAACGTGGCAAAGCACTTCAATGAGCGACGTCTTTTCTATGAGACATCCTATAAAAACTTGATAGGATTTAATAGGATTGGTTATAGTGAATAATTGACATTTTTCTTTTCTTAATTTTTTAAGAAGTTGTATGTTGAAAAAGAATGAGAAGAAGATATTGTATTGTGATTGCTCGTTCTATAGAACAAGTATAGGACTTAGTCCTATACTATGGGCTACCTTCAACCAAGTAGGAGTTAAGGTTTTTGATCTAGTATCCGAGTTAGCTGACGGTATCATAAAATGGCATTAGAAAATCACAGATGAGGCCTTACATGAGCCTTTTATGCCTTTTGGTATGGCATCCTGACTTATATTATGTGGATGGGGTTGTTGAAGAGGACTGTCACCATGTTTGTTTGATCATTTGCTTACTGGTACACAGTGGCAGATTCAGAAATCTACCACAGGGGGGGGGCTGAATTACTATGAGTAGTGACGATGAGGAAAATATTACTTATTTAGAAGAAAAAAATAAGAAAAACACACCTAATTAATGTCTCATTTTCTCCAACATATAAAATAAGCTATTTGTAAAAAAAATTAACATAAATGAAATGATAAATTCACTATTCAAAATAATGAATTTGTTTATATGTCTAAGATCATAACAAACACATTATTTGATATGTCTTTCAGATTAAACAACTAGAAGATCAACAGTATAATCATAATTCACGATCACTTGATCAATACAATGTGCATACAATTGGCAATGTGTAAGAAAAATAATAGTTATATTAAAAATGGGAATAAAATCATCTTTTAAGTGAAGAACAAGTATTAAAATATAATATGACATCATTTAGTGGATGTTGTCATACTGGAAGAATAAAAAAATTGTAGCAATTAAATCTTATACTATAAATGATATAAATATAATGTACTTGGTATATTATAAGATCTTGACAAAATGATCAATTGAAGGAAACTTCAGAAAAAAAAAAGAAGGAAACTATTTAATGTGATTGTATGAACAACATATGATGGAGAAGCACATTGGGAAATAAAAAGTGAAGAGAATGAAGAGGAAATATCCGTGCGTATTTTTTATTTAAAAGTTGAAGAACAGAGGTTATGAAAGAAAAAATTATATATTTTTTTATTGACTTTCATTTTACATATCATCCTTATTTTTCTCTCCCCATCTGATTAAAATTATATTTACTAGATGGATTTTCTCACATTTTCTTCTCCTTCTTACCCCACGTTTTATAATTTTTTCTACTTTTTTTACCTTATGCCAATTTAATCGTCTTTTTTTCTTTTATAGATAGAAACATTGTCATTGTCTTCTCAAGTTCTTATAATTTGTAATAATTGTTACTTGACTTAAAACTTATAATATCTAAATGTTATGTAACTAAAAAAGTATGTGAAATACCATGTAACAATAAATATTATTTGGATTTATTTCTATATAGTAATATAGATCTTTTCTTAATTTGAGAGTGATTGACTAATAAAAGTTTGAAAGAAAAATATATAAATAGAAGGTGATAGTTGTGCATGTATGGTTATCATTTTTTCCAATGGGGTATAATTATAAATGAGTGAAGTTACCCAATTTATAGCTAATAATATATGTTAATTAATAAGTCAACTATATTACATCAAATTTCAATTAATAGGTCAACATAATGAATGATATATTTTTATAAACTTCATTTGTATAATTATTTATATCTTTTATGAGTACATACCCCTAGTCTTATAGGGAGACGATTTGTCACAATTAATATGAAACTATTAAACAAATTTTAGTAGGATAAAAATGAAATATATGATTTCTTAAGCTCATAATTGATGACATGCATATTAGGACGGTAAATTTTATGATTTGTGAGTATATAAGATGCATAATCCACAAAAAAAAGATACATAATCACAAATGTATTAAGTTTAACTATTAAGAAGTTAATATAAAGAAGAATGATAGGATTGATTGAAATCATAAGATTAAAAGTCACATTTTGTATGATGTAATAATTTTTTTTACAAAATACAAATATGTACATGGTATCATAATAATAATAAAAATATTTTTTGGAGGGGGACTTCAACCCCGGCAGCACCCCTCTGGCTACGCCCCTGCTGGTACAGGTGACCACAATGCGTAACTTTTCGTGTAGACCACGACTGGCTGGTTACTTTGAAATGCAACTAATATGCGTTTTAAGGCTATACTATCGTTATTTGTCCCTTTTCAGCGACAGCTGTTTGTTGGGATCTGTTCCCCTTTAGCCTGATGCAGGAAATAAATATGTAACCAGCGATCTCGTTTGCATCGTGCATCCTTGGTTGTGATGTCGTTTGTTTCTTTCGTTGTTCCACAGTTCATGTTTATGATAAAATGTATCAATGTATCGATCACAATAGATTACATCTTAAATGTAAAAAAATGGGTTATATCGATATCATCATGACACTATATGTAGTCATACGAATAAGTAAGAAAAATAAAAGAGAAGAAAATCCATTATACGAATGCTTGTTGGCAGTCTTTATTTTCCAACTTGCCAATGCTGCTCCTATGGGTTGGCTGGTGATTGGGTAATATCAGTCAACATCTTCAATGCAACGCACGGCTGATCCACAGGAACCTGGCCACAAAAAGAGCTCAAGTTACGGCATATACCTCATCAGGATGATGACTTTTTCTCTATAGTCATTGTGAAAAAGCTAGCAGTTATAAGATCCACAGTCCAAGTTGCAGCTATGATCCACCCGCCACTTGACAAAGCAGTAAATGGTCAATTGGGATAGGCACTTTCCTTCATGCTGTTCCTGTTTCGCCCCATGGCCACCGTGGTAGTACTGTTCCCCGCCTAAGGCTGTAGGTGTGTGCAGGTTAACGCAGTCTCAGAAGCCGACCATAAATTTAGAGCCTAGGTAGATGTAGACCTGAATTGCAGCCTCAACCACAAAAGGTCACTGGAAAGAAGGAAGCATCAATGCTAGAAGTGGGTTGTACATGTCAGCCACTAGGCACATATATATTCGGCTACTCGTTACTGTTGAGCCCATTCGATTCAGCCAAGAGGAGGATGAATCTGGACAGGGCGAAGAAGGTGGTATGGTATGTCAGGTGGCTAGAGCTGAATACGATGAAACATACCTGTAGCAACTACAACTAACAAACGCGTGTGGGTAAATGGAGTTGGAACGTGCACACTACTCTGAATCGAGATGGAGTACCGTCAAAAGTGGAAATCTCTCTCTCTCTCTCAATTGAGTCAACATACCAAGTGCGTTTTATGCGTGTCTGAGAAGTAGACCATAAACAAACAGATACTTACAAAATGTCCAGCTCCAAGAATCCAGTAAAAGTGCAGGTTCTGGTAAGACTTTCGGAAGCCCTTGGTGCCGTCAAAGCCACAGTAGAGAGGGGTGCGCGTCAAGCTGTTGAAGCTCTTGAGGCCATCCCACCTGGAATGCAAAGCATAATTCACAGCACCGTCAGTCCATGCTGAACGAGATGATTTGGTTGTACATGGTAAAAATCTACATCCAGCTTTGCAGCAAATAGAAGAACTTACTTGAGCCTTTGGACCCAGGCCTCCGTGCCCTTGGTTGCACAAATCACGTCCAACTGCAAGAAGGAAAAAAAAGGCAAGTCACAACCAGTATTATCAGGGGAGGTTTAGTTGCTGCTTTAGTACATGAGCTCAGCATATTAGGAACGATCTTGGTGGAAAGACTCGATCAAGAAACAGCAAAGAACAAACAAAACGTATATAATTTGAGAAAACACAACACAGTCAAGTAACCTGAACTGACTCCTAGGATTAAAATATAGGCAAAAAAAATCAAAATGGCAAGTTTGGCCATTTTAATTCCCATAATAGCACATTCTTAAACTTAATTCCCAAAATGACACATTTTGGGGACAATGCGTCCCATGTGGAGACGCATTGCTCTCTCGCGAGGCAATGCGTCCCGAACCAGGACGCATTGGCCTCACTCACTCTGCGACGCATTGGCCCCACCGAAAAATAATGCGTCCCGGCCCGAAATGCATTTCCCTTCGGTGGGACCAATGTGTCCCGTCCCGAGACGTTCCAACGGCTAGTTGGGGCAATGTGTCCCGACTGGGGATGCATTGCTCCCCCGACCGTTGAAAAATAGTCGTTGTGAGTCGCGCCCGTTGCCACGTGGGAGTAATGTGTCCCCGTTGGGGACGCATTGGTCTCCTATATAAATGAGACGAGATCACCCCCCAAACCCACACAATTCGTCCATTTCTTCAACTTCTTCTCTACTTCCATTGCTCTGGAGTGGTGTGCTCTGATTTCTATTGCTTGGAGCTGATTTCAAGCAATCTTGGAGCTGATTCCGAGCGATCTTGGAGCTATTCTTCTATTGCTTTGCTGCTCGAATTTCTATTGTTTCGTTGTTTGGCCAGAATTCTCTCTTCTTTCTGTCCTTGGGTTTTGAGATCTCGCCGGTTGAGGTAATTTTTCTACATTATTTTTAGATTCAAAAATGTGTACCTAAAAATACTATGCAATATTAAAAATAAAATAATTGTATTGCTACTATTTGATTCTACATTATTAAAATAATGTTATAGAAAGTGACACTTGAAGGTTAATTATTATTCAAAAAATTATTGATCCAAATTCCAAAATATTGTTCTAGTTGTAGCACTCCATCTTGGGGTGTTGCAACTTTAGCATATTTGTATAGAGAGTTGTACAAGGCTACCTCTCGTTCTAGGAAAACCGCCCGCCTGTCTAGTTGTGTATGTCTACTGCAGATGTGGTGTTGGGAGAGGTTAGGAATTGGACGCACATATTCAATTGTTATGAACTGGGGGGAGTGGCCAGACATTGTTCCCTTGGGTTACATGTAAAGATTTACACAATTTTTTATACATTTGTCTAAACAATTTGTAATGTTTATCTAAATTTAGTTTTTCAATTTAATAGGTGGCCTACATTTATTGAAAGGAGTGATACTATGAGAGGATCGGTCCAATTTTATGATTTAGCATTTGACCATATTTTGCCCTTTCAGGTATAACTAACTTACTTCTACTAACATGTTATATGATATATGTTGTATTTTTTATGCAATTTACTTTGTTTTATATGATACATGTTGTATCTATTTGAATAAAAGATTCAGTTAACTCCTTACACTGCTGATATTCTGGAGAGACTTCCAGCCTTATGTCGAGAGGGTCGGGATATTTAGTTGGCATGAATGCCTTTATTGTGCTACACAGTAGTAGAGTAACACTTCCCTAAAAGAGTACTTGGACAATTCAGATTTGTTTAAGTACAACCTACTCAGGAGTTGTCACGCCTTAGTAGGATAGATGGGAGGGGTCATGCGGCTGAGGACTGGTTGTATCATTATAGGCGGGAGGTGCAACTGTGGAACAACAGACGTAAGAGCTTAGTCCCCCCACCACCAGCGTAGACAGTCTTCAGTCCACAGACGCACTACGGATGGTATCATCCCCAGTACGTACTGCCCCTCCAGCTCAGCCTCCGACCACATACTACCCACAAAGTTATCGTCAACAACAATTTGTGAGTATCATTTATATTTCTTTTACAAATTATTATTATTTATCTTTATTATTTATAATATATGCAATTAGTCTTTATTATTTATACATACTTTGTTTGAACATGTGGAATTACATGTGCGGATCCGAGCGGCTTTACAGCATGCCCCTGCACAGATTAGAGATGACATCTATGGCATCCAAGGGACTTACTTTGACAGTCTTCCCGACTACGCTCGCTCGTATGATCCTATACCCACTCATACTACAGCCCATGAGCCCACTCCTACTCCTACTCCTACTCATGCTCCTACTCCTGTGATTACTGATGCTGAGCCCACTCTCACTCCCACTTCTCAGTTCATGGCATGGGGACCGACATGGCCATACTTTTCAGGAGCTGGTTCATTTTCCTCATACATCACCCCACCTCTACCAACATCCTACTATGGAGCAGGTCCTTCTGTTCCATACACTCCACTCACACCACCAGTTATTCATGACAGTCGACCACCATCATATGTCACATATTCACCCCACCTAATGCCCTACATCCTAGTATTCAGAGACCCCTCACCCCACTTCCATCTTTTCATTACTTCCCTGATCCTCATTAGCCTACTGCTACGCAGTTTTCCCCCATTGAGACATCTCCAGATGACTTCGGTACTTAGGAGCAAGATGTACAGGGAGGTGGGCGAGGATGTCGTGGGCGTGGAGGACGTTCTTAGATTTTCACAGTTTTGTACATGTTGTGTAGTGTTGTATATATGTCTTTGTTTAGTCATTTATTTGGCTTGTATGTGGATCTATCATATTATGATATCATATTGGTTCATTTTGGATCTATGTTCTGTTGTGTATTATTTTCTCGTCAAGTTGGTTCATGTTTTAACCTTGTTTTTAATGGTATCTCATTTTTTTAGATTAATTTCTTCTTATACAATCAATTAGGAAGCAATTAGTGTTGGTTGCAATATCACTTATATAATTCATATGCATGTTTAGAGCTATTGAAATTAACAAATTTATAATAATTGACTATATCAAGTGAAAGAATAGTAAATGTACAAATATAATTAATGTTGTTAATATACAAACATTATGCATTAAAGAATAATAATGAATGGAAAAAAATTGTAAAATTGCAATGCGTCCTGTATGGGGACACATTACTCAATGCGTCTTGATGTGGGACGCATTGCCAGCAATGTGTCCTGATGCGGGACGCATTGCCAGCAATGCGTCCTGCATGGGGAGGCATTGCTCAATGCTACACATTGCTGGCAATGCGTCACCATGTGGGACACATTGTCGGTAATGCATCCCGCATCAATTAGTATCGGCCCCACCGAAGGGCAATGCGTCCAACTCCGGGACACATTATTTTCGGGTGAGACCAATATGCGTCACAGATCGAGACACATTGCTCTGTCGCAAAGTAATGCGTCATGGACCGGGACACATTGCCCTTGTGTGGGGCCAATGCGTCCTGAAACGGGACGCATTGCCTCACGAGAAATCAATGCGTCTCTACGGGGGACACATTGCCCCCAAAATATGTCATTTTGAAAATTAAGTTCAAGAACGTGCTATTCTGAGAATTAAAATGGCCAAACGTGCCATTTTGATTTTTTTTATCTAAAATATCATATCAAATTACCTCCAACCACAGACCCGTAAAGTTAGAGCATAATCCGCCCTACGTGGATGGCTGTCAAAATCCACTTAAAGGTTGTTTGGCAAGGAATGGTTTGTTTTCTTGAATTCAAATGTATGTCTTTCAATTTATTCTTTTGATTGGCAAGGTGTATTGAGGTGTAGTTGGTGATTTCCAACTTCACAGTTAGTCTACTAATTCCCGAAATTGCTACCACGCTCGTTCAAAGTGCAGTCGGAGTAAACCACTGTCATTAGCTATCTATTTACACCGATGTCCCACGATCTCTTCAGCCTTCAAGTCGTACGTACTGCTGGATATGGCTCTATGAGGTTATCGACCTCTCTATTTCTGTTGCACTTCTCCAGCTCGCTCATTCTGAAGTTCCGCATGCAATTTGCACCATGGCCAGAATCTAGTACACAATATATGTAGCTGTAGATCTACCGCTATTCAAATAGAATAGATCAATTTCAATGAGTATCAACTACATAAAATCAAATAAAATCAATGCCGTTTCAAAAATGTACGTCCCATATCTATGTTTTTAAACATATACTTTTCCACTAACGACATGCTATCAAACAGACCCTTAGTGTGCCTTGGAATTATGTGTTAAAATTACTACCAAAAAACATAGTATAGGTGACAGTCATGTAAAGGTTACACATTTTAGGTGACATATTTGTACATCACTTATAATTTGTATAGACATGTGTGAAATAGATGACATACATTTTAGCATTTTGAAAAGGTTACATACTTTAGGTGACATACATGTAAATCATCTATAATTTGTATAATCCTACGTAATATATATAGATGACATACATTTTATCATACATGAAGGGTTACACTGAATAGGTGGCATATATCTGAATCACCTATGTTCTAATGGGGGTTTTCCATATAGGTGACATGTATATGAGTCACATGTGATCTATAAGGTGGTATATATTTAGGTGACACACATGCATCTCACCAAACTTTTGGTGACACATGTACTTGTCACCTAAACTTTAAGTGATAGACATGTCAGTCATTCAACATCTCCCAACCAATAATAAGCATCAACAATCTTCTCAATGTCGCTCTATGGGGATATATCAATACATTTATTGACAATTCGTAAAGGAAGATATCTAAGAGAAATTATTGTTGAGAGTCTTTCTAAGTAATCCAGAAGGTCAATCATAGAGAAATATTGGCATAAATATCTTCCCCCAAACTCATATATGTCTCTTTTGTGAACATTTTAAGGCTAATGGGAATTTGTCTTGCGAGGCAAATTTCTCCCTGATAGTAACTTGCGTAGACCAACCACCCCCAACAACAATTGCTACAAAAGAGTGGTGGTTGTCAAAAACACTCGAACGACCTTGCTCCCATCGTCCTCAAACTCATACACATCTCTTTTATGAAAAGTTAAGAGGGCAATACATATATATAGGTCTCAAATCTAAGTATTTTCAAGAACTTGCTATGAGAGGACACTATCATGATATGGCCCCTAGCTCCACCAAGAAGCATTTTTACATACTTTCTACTGATACACATTGTCATGATATGGACCATGGCTCCTCACTAATACATTTTGGAAGATTTTCATGAGAGGACATTCTCATGATATGAGCCTAGTCTCCTCACAAATGCATTTTTAAGAACTTGTTGTGAGAGGACAATATCCAGATATGGGCCACAAGTCCTCAAAGCTGCATTTCAAGGAACTTATTGTGAGTAAACATTGTCATGGTATGGTCCATGTATCCTCCCAAATGTATTTTTATGGGTATATATCAGTACATTTATTTGACAACTTGTAAAGGAGAGTGTGTGATAAAATGTTGTTGAGACTCAGACTACCATTCATAAAGGGATGTTGGCATGAAAATAGTCACCAAACTCATACATGTCTCTTTGGTGATCATTCTAAGGCCAATGGGCCTTTGTCTTATAAGGAAAATTTCTCCTTAGCAAAATCGTACATAGACCTCCCATCAACAACAACAATTCCTACAAATGGGAGGTAGCTACCATAAGCACCCAATCAACCAGTCTTCAATTGTCCCCAAACTCATAGATGTCCATTTATGAATAGTTAAGAGGACAATACAAATATAAACATCTCAAGGACTTTTTTGTGAAAGGACACTGTCATGACATAGGCCTTAGTCCCTCCTCGAAGCATTTTAGTGGACTTGTCTGAGAGGACATTGTCATATTATGGGTCGTAGCTCCTCGCACATACATTTTGGGGGACTTTCCTGAGAGGATTTTTATGATATGGGTATGGATACTCACAAATGCAGTTTCAAGGACTTGTTGTGAGAGACCACTATCATCATATGGGCCCACGATCCTCACAAATGCATGTCAAGGGACTTGTTTTGTTGTGAGATGATATTGTCATGATATGGGCCCAAGATCCTCATAAATGCATTTCAAGGGACTTGTTGTGAGATGATATTGTCATGATATGGGCCATGGCTCCTAGTAAATGCATTTATAGACACTATCAATATATGGGCCCTGACACCTCCTTAATGCATTTGAAGGGACATGTTGTGAAAGGAAACTATAATGATATTGGTCATGGAACCTTCCAAATGCATTTTTTAGGGACGCAGTGTGAGATAACATTTGTCGTGATATAGGCCCTGACACTTCCCAAATGCATTTTCATGTACTTGTTGTAAGAGGATGTTATCATGATATGAGGCATCACACCTCTTAAATTGAATTTTTAAGGACTTACTGTGAGATGACATTGTCATCATATGTGCCATGGCGCCTCCCAAATGTATTTTTTAAGGACTTGGTGTGAAAGGAGATTGCCATGATATGGGCCCAAACTTCATCGAAATGCATTTTTAGGGACTTATTTTGAGAGGATGTTGTCAATATATGGGTCCTGGCTCCTTCTTGATGCATAAGAAGGGACATGTTGTGAAAATACATTATCATGATCTGGGTCATGGAACCTCCCAATTGTATTTTTAGGGACTTGATGTTTGTAAGGAGTGAGATCCCAGAGGGGAACCACTCCCTACTAAAAATTTGAAGAACAAAAATATCCATCCCAAACATACTCAAAAGGTATGCTGAAACGGGTGTAAATTTTCCAAATCTTATTAATGGTATTAAAAAAAACCAAAGTTTTGCAGCGAAAGTAAAATATTGACTATATTCAATTTATCATAATATTACAAAAGTACATCTTAATCTCCCACATAGGGTTTACCTGTATGATACAACATAAGGATCTCTTAGAGGCGAATCTAAACCATAACAACTTTGTCTCCAAGCTTTAACTTCATAGTTTATACTAAACATTTTTTTACATCTAAAACCTTAACCTTGTTTGGCTAAGTCCAAAAGGGTCAAAGTTCTAGGGTAGGGTCCAAAATCTGGTATGTTACAATGTGAGATAACATTTGTCATGATATAGACCCTGAAACCTCCCAAATGCATTTTCATGGACTTGTTGTGAGAGGATGTTGCCATGATTTGGGACCTAACACCTCCCAAATGCATTTTTAAGGACTTACTGTGAGATGACATTGTCATCATATGCGCCATGGTACCTCTGAAATGCATTTTCAAAGACTTGGTGTGAGAGGACATTATCATGATAGGGGTCCAAACTTCACCAAAATGCAATTTTAGGGACTTATTATGAGAGGATGCTACCAATATATGGGCCATGTATCCTCCTTAATGAATTTTAAGGGACATGTTGTGAAAGGACACTATCACGATATGGGTCATGACACCTCTCAAATGCAACTTTAGGGACTTGATGTGAGATAACATTTGTCATGATATTGGCCCTGACACCTCCCAAATGTATTTTGATGGACTTGTTATGAGAGGGCATTGTCATGATATGGGACCTAACACCACCCAAATGCATTTTGAAGGACTTACTGTGAGATGACATTGTCATCATATGTGTGATGTCACCTCCCAAATGTATTTTTAAGGACTTGGCACGAGAGTACATTGCCATGATATGGGCCCAAACTTCATCGAAATGCATTTTTAGGGACTTATTATGAGGGGCACTGTCAATATATGGACCCTGGATCCTCCTTAATGCATTTGAATGGACATGTTGTGAAAGGACACTATCATGATATGGGTCATGGAACCTCCCAATTGTATTTTTAGGGACTTGATGTGAGATAACATTTGTCATGATATGGGCCCTGACACCCCCCAAATGCATTTTGATGGACTTGTTATGAGAGGACGTTGTCACGATATGGGACCTAACACCACCCAACTACATTTTTAAGGACATACTATGAGATGACATTGTCATCATATGTGTGATGACACCTCCCAAATGTATTTTCAAGGACTTAATGTGAGAGGACATTGTCATGATATGGGGCCAAACTTCACCCAAATGCATTTTCAAGGACTTATTATGAGAGGACACTATCAATATATGGGACATGGCTCCTCCTTAATGCATTTGAAGGGACATATTGTGAAAGGATACTATCATGATATGGGTCATGGAACCTCCCAATTGTATTTTTAGGGACATGATGTGAGATAACATTTGTCATGATATGGGCCCTGACACCTCCCAATACATTTTCATGGTCTTGTTGTGAGAGGACGTTGTCATGATATGGGACCTGACACCTCTAAATACATTTTAAGGACTTATTATGAGATAAAATTGTCATCATATGCACCATGGAACCTCCCAAATGTATTTTCAGGGACTTATTTTAAGAGGATGTTGTTAATATATGGGCCTTAGCTCCTCCTTAATGCATCATGTTGTGAAAATACATTTTCATGATATGGGCCATGGAACCTCCCAATTGCAATTTTAGGGACTTGATGTGAGATAATATTTGTCATGATATAGTCCCTGACACCTCCCAAATGCATTTTCATATACTTGTTGTGAGAGGACATTGTCATGATATGGGACCTAACCCCTCCCAAGTGCATTTTTAAGGACTTACTGTGAGATGACATTGTCATCATATGCGCCATGGAACCTCCCAAATGTATTTTTAAGGACTTGGCATGAGAGGAAATTATCATGATATGGGCCCAAACTTCACCCAAATGCATTTTTAGGGGCTTATTATGAGATGACATTGTAAATATATGGGCCATGTCTCCTCATTAATGCATTTTAAGGGACATTTATGAAAGGAAACTATCATGATATGGTCCAATTGTCTAACTTGGTGTTTGGAGTTGCTTTATCATCTCTAAGGAGAGTTATATAATTTTCTTACTCTTACCTTGCATGTACATAATCTTGCACCTACATGATTGTTCCTAGTAAAAGATGCTTCCTTTACCTAGTGTTTGTGTTTGTATGGTGATTCTTGAGTAGTGCATTTTATTGGATGAACAGTAACCGTTATACACAAACCTCCCCTTGGAAATGGAAGTTTTGTACTTGCATGTTTGTAGAAAATGATGGGTTTTGCTCTCTCAAATGATAGTTGACATATGACCGGTTTCCAAGTTCTTTCTCTTATGTGGCTGCCAATTTTTGAACCTTTAGTGGGCGATGAAGAATTGGACTCTTAGTGATCGCCAAGTGTTGCGATTTCAATCCGTCACAAAGTTTTGTCTTCATCGCTCACCAAAGTGATCTAACCCTAGCGGTCTCTATGTTCTCTGACCATAGTGGTTGATGCAGCTTTGATCCATGTCGGTCACTATGACCTTGAACCCTAGTGGTCGCTAAGTCACCTAACCCTAGCGGTCGTCAAGTTGTCTCTAACCTAAGTGGTCACTATGTTTCCCTGACCTAGGTGGTCAATGGAATTTTCTTGACTCTATGGTCAATGGTCTTCGCTAAGGCATTTATGGCTTTCTTCAAATCGCACCCAGACAACGTCTGCAGTAGCGCTTCTGGTTGATCACCATAGACATCATCTTGACATTGTCCTCCTAGTGGCAGGAAAAAACCTCCTCGCCTCTATAGTAGTCCACACAGACCACCAAGAATTCATGTTGTTCTAGAAGAATAGATATAAAGGAGTTGTCCCTTGTAGTTGGTGTACCGGCTAAACCTACAGGAGTGTAGAGAATTCAATTACAAATCCAGCACAAAAAGTAACGAACCAAATTGAAGTTAAAATGAGTGAGTTATGGCCTTTTCAGTAACATATAAAGTTTCTCAACGAATTTCTATAATGGTATCCAAGAATGGGCTCTCTCGGCGACCGTCGAGGCCCAGCAACCATTGGTCGCTAAAGGCCCAGTGACTGCCAAGGCCCAACGACCAATTGGATACAATATTCTCTAACATGCACTTCTATGCTTGAATTGATATCACATATCATGACTAATGAGACATTGTCATCAGTCAACACACACTCTAGTCTTATGTATTGCTGGTGTCTATTTTTATTCCATAGTAATATCTGACTAGGGACATAACAAGAATGTATGTACTCTTAACATTCCTATGATCTCATTATTCAAATCACGTACTTGAAGACATATGTCATCTAGTAACATCATACTTCAAATATGTACTATGTATGTGTCATCATCTCATGACTGAGACAAACATAATTGACAAAATTACCTTTATTATTATCAAATCGGGTATCTAATGCCATATTCCAATTATCATATGATTGGCTCTTTGGGTATACATGCCAACAAAGAGATGGCCCTGAATCCCCCGTGATTCATTTTAATGGACTTGTCATGAGAGGCACTATCATGATATGGGTCCTGGCTCCTCCCAAATGCATTTTTAGGGACTTTCTATGAGATGAAACATCATGATATGGGCCATCACACCTCCCAAATGCATTACGAGGGACTTGTTTAGAGATGAAACTGACATGATATGGTATACTAATCCTCTAATTTATGATTTTACTCACTTTGCATGATAGGACACTAACATGGTAAGGGCTTAAGCTAATCCCTAGTGAAATATGGTGACTTGATGTGAGAGGACACCATCATGATATGGGTTCCAAGCCTACCTAGAAGCATTTTTCCAACTTGCTATGAGAGGACACTATCATGATATGGGCCCCAGCTCCTCACAAATGCATTTCAGGGGACTTGCTGTGAGAGAACATTGTCATGATATGAGACATGGATCCTCACAAATGCATTTTTTGGGACTTGCTGTGAGAGCCCAAGGCACCTCTAAGAGCAACCATCTCCATGTCGTCCAAGAGTCCTTCATATCGACCAGGGCACCCTATCGCCCAAGGTGCCATATCATGCATGGACCAGCTGGCTAAACAAGCATTATCTCTTCCAACTCCACTAGGGGTGCGTCAGGCAACACAACCCCATGTCCGACATAGACCTAACGTCCATCTAGATCAAGCTACTCATATCGACAACCACTAAAGCAACATCTAAGGTTCTCTATACAACCGTCATATCGGGCATCACAAGAATACTTCATATTACCCGACACAAGAAAAGTTACTAGACATCATATCGGTCAAAGTACATCCAAGACAAGGGTCATCTCGGCCAAGGCATACCGGGCATCAAGCCACCAAGGCTCAACAAAGCATATCGTCCAAGATCAACACAAGGCAAGGGGGCATCGCGCAACCTTACTTCAGAGTGTGTTGTTCAGAGCACAAACTCAAGGTGTAACGCCCCAAGTTCCATCTCCACTAAGTGTCGACCAAGGGAACCATATCGAGCACCAACCAAACCCAACTAGGTGTAACGGCCAAGGTTACAACCCAAGACAAGAAGGTTATCAGGCAGCATTATTCCAAGGCATATCGTGCAAGACACAACCCAACATGGTCACCTTCAACCTCAAGCACAAGGGCTCCAAACCCTAATTGATCAAGAAGATCGGCTCACCTCTCAAAAACCAAGAGAGAGGGGTTTTGCACAACCTCTATGACAAATTGGTCAACCACAAGGATCCACCTCAACATAGGTCATCATCTATTCAAAAGCTCACCTCTCAAATCCATGGTGAGAGGAGGGTGTCATCCAAACAACTAGAATGTAGACTCACCTCACAACTAAAATGAGAGAGGGCTATTGCCTACATCACTAGAGTTCAAACTCACTTCTCTAGACCAAGGAGAGAAAAGGGGTATTGCTCAATAAGGAAACCCTAAACCATGGTTCGGCCAACTAGGTGTAAAGGCATATAAACCATCAACAACATCGACAACATCATGCTCATTATATCCATAAGATCAATGACATGTGCTAGAGAAAGATACATAACATACATGGCTGATTATCAACATATAAGAATCATGCATCATAAAGAAGGTAGAATAGCTAGGGTTAGAAGTTATGCAACCCTCCTTAAGCAAACTCCTCAAGCTCCAAATCTCCAAGCTTCTAGCTCCTAGCTCCAAGCACACCACTTTCGGCCACCTCAAGAAAAGGAACAAGAAACATAACCACCATGGCCGAAGAGTAGGTAAGATGGAGAAGAAGATGCTAATAAGAGGGGGAAGATGCTTACCAAGGAGACAAGACCCACCTAGGGTTCAGCCACCAAGCTAAAGGAAGAAGAAGAGATCACCACCAAGGGGAAAGGATCGACCACCAAGCTCTCCAAGGAAGGTGTGTCATGCACACAAGGAGGGGAGAGCAACAAAAGAGCTAAAGGGTTCCCAAGGAGGAGAAAGGCAAGGCATATATAGATGAGGGTCAAGGTTAAACCAAGGCAAGGTGTCACCTTACCAAGGGACACTTGTCCACACGTTTTACCACCTTGCAAAACACATGCACATGCCATGCCACCACTCAACCAAGGTTCAGACACATGTCTAAGATAGGGTGACACAACCAAAGCAAGGAGGTCAAACAAGGTCAAAGGTCGACAAACCACCTCCCATGGCCGACACACCACCATGGACGATTCCCCATGGCCGATACAAAGCATCCTTGCCCGATACAGGGTTCAACCAAGCAAGGCAAGGCCCAAACAAGGGAAAACAAGGCCCAAAAGAGCTCAACCAAGCCCAAGAAAACTCAAGGCACGAGCCCAAACCTTCCTCTCAACCCTAGAGGAAGCAAAGAGAGAGAAAGACATCTCTCTAGGTGACAAACTTGCTCTTCAACCCTACCTCAGGTTATTTTGCAAGTAGCACCTCCAACACTCAACTAAGAACAAGAAAAACCTAATCATCACTAAAGATGATTAGCAAGCAACCAAGCACAAGGTTTAGGCAAAACAGATAGGGTAAGCCCAAAACGAAGGTCAGGGTCCTTACAACTAACCTGTAGAAAACCACCATGCAATCCTTCTGTATGATGAAAAAAAACATAAAGTTGTAATATGCATTTCGCACTTCTAGTGGGGATGAAGCGGATAAGATCTTAGCACCTGAGCTCCGCTATACCGTCGTAATAAAATCCCTCTCGCCGTAGCCGCTCGGCAACACCCGAGAGGAGAAAATTAGACCTGATTGTGCGGAAGAGTTCACACGACCCAGGCAGAGGAACTAACAAGGACACCGAACATTTATGGAGGAAAGGGATCACTCATAGAGGGAGGAAGATGAAAAAGACCTTGAGTTCTTCCATGACTAGAGTAGGACATCTCTAGTAGTGTTAAACAAGCCTTGCTCTATGATCGAGTAGGGCTGAGGGGAATAGGCAATCGGCTGGCGCGTTCCCCTTCAGATCTCACAGTGAAGTCGACTGTCGAAAAGGCATAGGAGACCCTGCGATCTCACAGGGCGTGTTCCCCTTCAGATCTGGTGGTGAAGTTGATGGCAGAATGGGAGGAGGGGACCAGGCGATTGACGATCTACATCATTTTCCAATGAAGTCGATGGCAAAGGGGTCGGAAGAAAAAGTGTGAAGGGGAAGAAGAAAGGGGTCAGTTTGTGGTGGTGGCGTGGTGTGTGAGTTTGGGAGGTGGTGGCAGCGGAATACGAGGAGTCAATGTGTGGTGGTGGACTTAGAAAGACCGAGTCACACTACAATAGTATCCTGTGACGATGTGAGTGGAAAGAGTGGGAATTCTTGGCTAGGAAAATTTCATATTGTTATATACATTATACTTTTATTCTTTTTTCATCCCTGTGACTTAGGATTGAGAGATGAGAAGCTTTTCTCTTTCAAAATATCAGTCCCAAACATTCCCATATATACACCCACATCACTAGATATTGAGAAAACCTTATGATGGCTTTATCAAACCTAATTTGTATGTGGTAGACCTCGTAATGAAATATATTGTTACACTTCTAAAGATATTCATAGAAATGTAAAAACAACAAATTGCTATTATAAACACTGAGCCATCAACAATAAATAATCATAGGAATATTATTTCAAGTAAGCACACTATCAAACTACAAGAAACAAAGTTCAAATGTTGAGTGATGAGGAAGGGGTTTCTCGATGCTTTGGGGGTTATCAGCAATTACTGACACATTCCATGAGGATATGTTGAAGAGATGGTCAGTGAGCACCAGGGAAGGGTAGAGCAGGGAAGGCAGTGATAGGAGACGACATAACTATGGTCTATCGCCAGACTAAAATAGGCCTGCATGATAGAGGACAGTAAAATTTCCTTGCACATCTCTGGGATGACGACCTCATTGTCCGCAATGAGGCTAATGAGGTGGTTTCTACTTATATGGAGGATGCTCAACATGATTACCAGAATGAAAGATTTTCTTCCATGGAGAAAGAAGTCATGTTTAACAATCAAGGAGTTAAGGATGAATTCATTTATTTTGGATTCCATGGAACCGAAAATGAAGCATCATCATCACAATCACTCATGATGATGAATCTATAAAAGGGGATCATAATAGGCATCATTGTGTGATAGGTTGTATAAAAACAACGCCAATAGTTCCATAAATGAATAGATCATTCATCACAATAAGGTAACCTTGACTTTAGTCTGACATCCTTGCAACATAACATAGTAGTGCCCATCTGCAATAGATGATGAAGCTTATGGAGAAACCTCAGGCACATCTATATGTCTGTGTTTATGGAGACATATGAAGATTGATATAGCCTCATTAATTTCAAAGTTCCTTACATGTCAGCAGATCAAGGTAGAGCACCAAAGACCTAGGGGCTTTCTACAACCTCTACCCATCCCTAAATGGAAATGGAATAACATCACCATGGACTTTGTGGAGGGGAGGATGTGATGGATTGAACCTTTCTCTCTCTTCATGTAAGTGCTCTTTATCTCAACTTATATCTTTTTCTTGCTCTTGCCTTCAATTTTAGAATTTGTTATATCTTGATGCTTTTTTTTTTGCTCACTACAGTACCACCTTCGGTAACACCCAACCGTCCTCGGTCCGCTTTTGATCCACCTAACCCACGTCTAGTTCCATAGGGGAGAAAAGGGTCTCAAGATAGGATAGGAGCGGTGCTACACCCATATCATGGCATAGTCCTCCACAGTAAGTCCATGTGTATACACTTCTAAGGATCCATGACTCATCATAATAATGACCTCTTAGAAAAAGTCCATGGAAATTCTTTCAACATGAGCCATGATAGATATAATGACAGTGTCCTCTGATAGTAAGTCCCTAGTATTGACAAGGGTTCCATGTCACATGATAAATCAAACTGCAAATGATTGGAATGTCAAGGTGACCTAGGGAGGTGGGGTCTTTCATGTTGAATGAGGAAGCGACCTCTCATAATAATTTACCAAAACTCCACTAAGCATTAGCTTATACCATCCTCATGAGGGTGATGTATCATGATAAGTGACATAATTTACATAATAAAGGATTTTATATGTTGAGATGACCAAAAGAAGAGGGGTATTCCATGTAGAGTGAGGAAGTACCCTCTCATGTCAAGTCACCAAATTTCACTAGGGATTAGCATAGGCCCTTACCATGTTAGTGTCCTCTCATGAAAAGTGAGAGAAGTCATAAATTAGAGGATTGGTATGCCAAGGCGACCTAGGGAGGAGAACCTTCCATGTCATATGGGGATGTTTCCTCTCACAACAAGTTAATGAAACAACACTATGAACGTGTTTGGGTTGTCATCATGAGAGTTCCTTCTCAATATTTGTGATATAAATCTAATTGCAAATGGTCAAAATTCCAAGGGGACATGGGGAGGAGGGGACTTGAATGCCAAACAATGAAGTTCCCTCTCACAATATGTCACTGAACATGAGTTTAAGCCCACATCATGTGAGTGTTCTCTCAAGACAAGTGAGATAAATTTTATCACAAAGGAGTGTATGCCAGATTGATCCTCAAAGTAGACACCTTCTATGTCATATGAGGAAGTGTCCTCTCATGAAAACTCTTTGTAAATGAACTTGTGAGGAGCAATGGCCCATATCATGATACTATTCTCTCACATAAAGTCCCTAAAGATGCATTTGTGAGGTGTCATGACTCATATCATGATAATTCCCTGTCACAATAAGTATTAAAAAGGGTATTTTGGATGAATATTGTGATAGTGTCATCTCACAGCAAGTCCCTAGACATATGGAAGGATCACGGGCTCCTATCATGAGAGCATTCTCTCACAACAAATCCCCAAAAATGCATTTGGGAGGATCCATGGCCCATATCATGACAATGTCCTCTCACAACAAGTCTCCTGAAATGCATTTGTGAGAAGTTGGGGTCGATATCTTGATAGTGTCCTCTCATAGAAAGTTGGCAAAAATGCTTCTGGGTAGACTTGGGACCCATATCATGATGGTTTCCTCTCACATCAAGTCACCATATTTCACTAGGGATTAGCTTAGGCCCTTACCATGTCAGTATCCTCTCATAAGTGAATGAAATAATAAATTAGAGGATTGGTATGCCAAGGCACCTAGGGAGGAGAACCTTCTGTGCCATATGGGAATGTTTCCTCTCACAACAAGTTAATGAAACAACATCGTTGACATGTTTGATTTTTCATCATGAGAGTTCCTTTTCAATATGAGTGAGATAAATCCAATTGCAAATGGTCAAAATTCCAAGGGGACATGGGGAGGAGGGGAATTGAATGCCAAACAATGAAGTTCCTTCTCAAAATACATCACTAAACATGAGTTTAAGCCCACATCATGTGAGTGTCCTCTCAGGACAAGTGAGATAAATTTTATCACAAAGGACTACCCCCCTGGCCGATAGGCTTGGGTAATGGTAGTCACCCTGCCCGATGCTACCTATAGGGTTGCATGAGTTTTGGTGAGGGCTCTGATAACTCGGAATGTATATGCCTTATAATGATAACATAAGTGATATGATGTAATCACCTTGAATCCTACAAATATGATGATAAGTTAAAATGATAGGTTGTGAACTAGGAAGCTTGGAAGCATATGATGTCACTTCACATGATGGTGTGACACATGCCTATGATCACAAGTATGGGGCATGATATATGTTTATGATTAATGATAAAACTATGACTTCTACATGGATGTTGCTTTATACTTGATATCATGATCATTCTATTAATCCATGATGGTTTCAGTTACCTCTATGAATGTGTATACTAACCATGCAGGTAATTCATGTGGATTCATAGCCTGGTAAGGGCTATGAGATGTATGTGTTGGAATAGCACCATGTGATTATATGGCAACAAGTTGATAGGTCTGAGGACCTGATATAAGGCTGAGTGCCTAGTTGAGGTGTTATCCTCTGATGATGATATAAGGGATGCATTCCCAGGATGCTGATGCATGATTATGATGCTTTGAGAGGCAGTGGCTGATAATGAGGGATTGAGATCCCAAGACAATATGATGATGGCAATAATGATGTAATCCTATAAGGCTATGTTTATACTTTGATTGCCTCAACAATTAGCTTAAAATATACTAATCAATTATAGATGAACATATCATGTAGGTTTCCCTGGCCATAGATCCATTACCTTCAGTATTTGGTGATGGTGAAACAGGTTTATCCTGCGGGATTACCTGGAGCACATATTGTTGAATATGTGAGGTTTCCCCTAGCCTAAAATAGGAGTGTTTGAGTACAACTGTGGTTGCAGACTCGGGACATATGGAGCATGGTGAACAGACCCATGGCTCAGGATATGTGATGATGAGCATGATGCGTTCATGGCTCAGATGTATGCACTAGCACCTATGATGACGTGAGCTAAAGATATGGATAGCTTGCAGAGCAGACCCAGAGGCTGAGGCCCTATAAGCATAAGACTGCAGTCTTGCTTGATGATTCGTGTACTGACCACGAGAAGGTGAGGTCATGGAGTCCGGATCTCCTTAGACCTTGTATGGCACCGGATTGGGCTTCACAGCCAATGGTTGGATTTGAGTAGGGAAGGCTCACTTCCTCAGGGCATAATAAAACATAATCTAGCCGAATAAGTATATCTTTCTTAGAGCAAATTACGAAACATTGATTGATGACTTTCTTATATAGTTGATCTAGTTGAACTATGCAGTTGTGTGTACGATCCTTATATCGTGTGATAAGTTCTTATAAAGCTTATCTTGTCAATCATGTTCCATAAAGAAATACTTGGTTATATGCCTCCCGGATATCTTGGTAAGTTTGATGGTAATAATAGCTTTTCTCAGTATGCTTCTCTTGTTATACGCTTTATTCGTTATATGTTGTTATCTGGTTTAACCTTTTTGAGGTTTTATAGTTTTGGCAGGGAGTTATGTTTCTCGTTAGGACTGTGTGTCTCACCCCGCTGGTTTACACCCTTTTTAGGTGATCGCTCTAGACATGGTGGTGGTCGTGAGGTTGTGGCCAAGCAACAAGAAGAGCAGTAGAAGGCAAGAGATGGACATGCTGCTCTTTTTGGTGGTTTTTTAGTAGAGTCCTAGAGTCATCCCTGTACACTCAAGTCCTTGGAGGTGTTTGATGGCATTTCACGATGATCAATTGTTGTAATCTTGTCTATCCTGTTGTTGGTCGTACGTGGCCCGTTATGTATGTATAAATAGGTGTTAAACTCTAGTGCTGACAGTACATTTCGTTCCGATAAGCTGTGGACCTATAACATGGCTTGTGCATGTTTATATAACATGTCTTTCTGCAAGATCTGGATGCAAAAGTTCTCTCATGTATGCTTTCCACAATCGGTTTTAATTAACCCGTGTTTTCAGTAATGTAAGGTTCCACACATTTTCGCGTGACATCTCATTGTTTGTGTGATGGCGGGGTGTCATAGTTGGTTTGGTATCAGAGCTCTAGGTTCACTGAGTCTACAAGGATCAAGGACTAGGTTTTCATATGTTCTTGTGAGTTATCCAGACTTTCTTACAATAACCTTCTGCTCTCAGTGGAAGATAAAGCTTAAAGATGTCTGGAAATCATGAAGAACATGCTGCCAAGAGTAGCGATGCTGCATTAGTTGATGGAGCAGGAGGGTAGACACATGAAGATCGGGTGCCTGAGGTCCCCCAACTTGACCTAGCCATTCTAAAAAATTCTGCCTACCAATAGCTTATGAGGCAGTTGATGGCTACGATGAATCACATGGTAGAACGAGTGCCAGTGCCTCAGCCAAGAGCACATGCTCCCCATGGTGAAGCATCGGGTATTGGGAAGACCTTTGAGTGGCTTCGCCGAGTCAGAGCTTCAAATTATGCTAGAACGGCTGATCCGGTGGATGCTGATATGTGGCTGACAGGTCTTGAGAAGGCTTTCCGGATCATCGACATCCCTGAAGTAGACAAAGTCAAGCACACTGTCTACCTTCTGAAGGGCAGTGCTGGCCACTGGTGGGTCATCAAGGAGGAGAAGCGACCCGGTGAGGAGATCGGTTGAGAGGTTTTCTGGCGAGAGTTCATCAGCATATACTTTTCGAAGACGTATCTGGATGAGAAGATCAACCAGTTTGAACATCTACGCCAAGGATTGATGAGAATCACCGAGTATGAAGCCAAGTTCATGGACTTTTTGAGGTTTTGTCCTCACATGGTGGCGACAGATGATGAGCGGATCAGGCGGTTTGAGAAAGGTTTGAGTGCTGAGCTGTCGACACCTACTGCTTCTTTAGAGAATCGGGAGCGGTTTGTCACGTTTGTGGAGTCCGTCCGCAAGATTGAACGATCTGTTAAGGAGAAAAGGGATTCCATGACCAGGAAAAGGCCTGCTCAGTTCCAGGGATAGATATTTGGTGGCTTCAAGAAGCCAATGTTTTCAACACCTTTCGTAATGTAGAATTCTCGTACACCATCTCAATGGTTTCCGAGTAAGGGAAGAGGTTATGTTTCTTCGCCATCAAAGGTGCACAGTACAACTTCTGTGGCAGTGACAGGGCCATCCAGACCACAGACAGAAGGCAAGTCATGTTATCACTGTGGATAGACTGGGCACTTGAGGTCAAATTGCCCAAAGAGAGATGTTGAAGTAATACAACAGTTGAGACAGAATCAACAAGGGTCAGACAGACCACAACCCAGTGGTAGCAGAGGGCGAGGACGCAGTCAAGCATCGCAAGTAGGATCGTCTGCTCAAGGGATCAGAGGATGTGGACAAGCAACAGCTCGATTCCATGCTATGAGTCAACCGGAGGTGATAGTCAACCCACGAGTGGTGACAGGTCAGATGGAGTTATTTCATTCTGATTTGTCTTCTTCTTGCTTTATATCTATTTTGGTTGACCCCGGTGCTACACACTCTTTTATCGCACATAGTCTGCTTGATAGCTGTCCTTTACCTATTAGTTGTAAGAAAGATAGTCTGTTGTTAGAAACCCCTCTTGATGGTTCCTCGAAGCTTCGAGAAGAGTGTTCGTCTTGTATTCTGTCTTTCTCAGGATATGATATATAAGTGGATCTTATACCACTTGATATGCATGGATTCGATGTGGTCCTTGGGATGGATACCTTAGAAAAGTATAAGGTTGTGTTGGACTATGGTTCCAAGAAGGCAGTGTTTGATGATGATAGAGAGAAGTGGATCTTCCAAGGAGATAGGAAGATTCTTCCGACATGTCTAGTGTCAGCGATGGTGGCAGAGAATTTGTTGTGGTATGGTTGTAAGGCATTCTTAGCTCACGTTGTGGATACCAAGGAGAAAGGTCTTAGCCTTGAGAAGGTGAAAGTTGTTTGAGAGTTTGCAGATGTGTTTCCTGATGAGTTCCCAGTGTACCCCCACCTCGAGAGATTGTTTTTGAGATCAATCTGGTACCAGGAACACAACCTATTGCATAGACACCGTATATGATGGCTCTAGAAGAGATGGCAGAGTTGAAGAAATAGTTATAGGAGTTGTTGGAGAAAGGTTTCATCGGACCGAGCACGTCGCCTTGCGGTGCTCCAGTGTTGTTTGTTAAGAAGAAGGACGTTTCGATGCAGTTATGTATAGATTACCGACAGTTGAACAAAGTCACGGTTAAGAATAAGTACCCGTTTCCGAGGATAGACGATCTATTTGACTAGTTGTGTGGCGCTATCGTGTTCTCAAAGATCGATCTATGGTATGGATATCATCAGTTGAGGATTAAGGCAGATGACATACCTAAGTCAGCATTTAGGATGAGGTATGGTCACTTTGAGTTTGTGGTTATGTCGTTTGGGCTAACCAATGCACCTGCTGCTTTCATGGACCTGATGAATAGGGTGTTCCGTCCGTTTCTAGATAAGTTTATTGTAGTTTTCATAGATGACATCTTGATCTACAGTCAGGACAGTCAAGAACATGAACAACATCTTCGACAAGCGTTGACTCTTCTTCGCCAACATCAGTTGTATGCCAAGTTCAACAAATGTAAGTTTTCGTTGAAGGAAGTGACTTTCTTGGGACACGTGATATCTGCAGAAGGAGTCAGAGTGGACCCTAATAAGGTGGAGTCAGTTGCAGATTGGGAGCAACCAAAGACGCCGACAGAAGTTTGTAGTTTTTTGAGTTTGGCAGGATATTATCGGAGGTTTATCAAGGACTTCAGTGTGATCGTGTTACCGATGACGAAGTTGACCAGGAAGGATGTACCTTTTATCTGGGATGATCATTATCAGCAAGCTTTCCAATGTTTGAAGGAGAAGCTGACTAGTGCTCCAGTGCTAGTGCTGCCAGAGCCTGGGAAGGGCTATGTTGTTTTCTGCGATGCTTCCAAGAAAGGGTTAGGTTGCGTGTTGATGCATGAGGATCATGTGGTTTCTTTTGCTTCGCGACAACTTAAGACACATGAGGAGAACTATCCAACACATGATTTGGAGTTGGCAGCGGTGGTCCATGTGTTAAAGATTTGGAGACACTATCTTTATGGGGAAGTGTGTCAGATCTTTACAGATCATAAGAACTTGAAGTACATCTTTTCATAGAGTGAGTTAAACATGCGACAACGTCGTTGTATGGAGCTAATTAATTATTATGATTGCACCATTGAGTATCACCCTGGTAAGGCAAATGTGATAGCTGATGCACTTAGCAGAAAGTCTTCTTCTCTCTCCATGAAGAAGGCATAATTGAGTTCCTTGGTATGTCATAGGCGAGATATGTTTTTATCCTTGCGATATATGAATGTACAGTTGGAAGTTTCCTTGTTGGCAGGACTGTTGGCACATATGCAAGTCAAGCCTACGCTGAGACAACAGATCAAAGACACACATCAGGCAGATGATACAGTGCAGTTGATCAGGTCAGAGCTTGGCAGCGAAAAGCATGATGGGTTCCATGAGTCCGAGGATGGACTAGTTTGCTATCATGGTAGAATGGTGGTCCCCGATGGTGATAATATAAGAAATCTAGTGCTCGAGTAAGCACACACGTTGATGTATGCTATGCATCCAGGAGTCACCAAGATGTATCATACTCTGAAGGACATGTATTGGTGGTCTGGCTTGAAGAAGGATGTAGCTGAGTTTGTGTCTAAGTGTGCAGTATGTCAGAAACCAGCAGGTACGTTGCAACCCATGCCGATACCATAATGGAAATGGGATCATATAACCATGGACTTCGTAGTTGGTATACCAAAGACAGCTAGGAATCATGATTCCATTTGGGTGATAGTGGACAGATTGACAAAATCTGCTCATTTAATACCAGTAAAAATGACGTATACATCAGAGAAGCTTGCTCAGGTGTATGTAGACGAGATAGTGCGTCTGCATGGTGTACCAAAAATGATAGTCTCTGACAGAGGTCCTCAATTCATAAGTCATTTCTGGGAACAGTTGCACAAAGCTTTGGGAACGTAGTTGAGGTTCAGTACCGCTTTCCACCCACAGACGGATGGACAGTCTGAAAGGACTATTCAGACTTTGGAGGACCTTCTCCAAGCTTGTGTTTTGTAGTTCCTAGGCAGTTGGGACGTGCATCTCAGTCTGATAGAGTTCTCTTATAACAATAGTTATCAGCGGAGCATTGACGTGGCTCCTTATGAGGCTCTATATGGAAGGAAGTGTAGATCACCTTTATGCTGGTATGAGTCTGGTGAGTATCAGCTTTTGGGTCCTGAGTTAGTGCAACATACAACAGAAAAGATTAAGGTGATATGACAAAAGTTGAAAGCGGCACAGGACAGACAAAAGTCTTATGTAAATGATCACTGACGACCTTTAGAGTTCCAAGTGGGATACAAAGTGTATCTCAAGGTCTCACCTTGGAAAGGCATTCTAAGGTTTGGTCGGAAGGACAAACTGGCACCCAGTTATATGAGGCCATACCCGGTAATAACAGATGTTGGTAAGGTAGCTTACAAGTTAGAGCTGCCGCCAAAGTTGCACAGGTTGCATCCAGTGTTCCATGTCAGTATGTTGAAGAAAAGTCATCCAGACACAGGGACAGTGATACAGCCAGTTAAGGTTGAGCTTGATGAAGACGTGACCTATGAGGAAGGTCTGGTGGTGATCCTTGACAGAAGAGTAAAGAAGCTGAAGAGGAAGGACCTGGTTCTTGTGAAGGTTCTTTGGCATCATCGTGGTGTTAAAGAAGCCACATGGGAGCTTGAGTAAGAGATGAGGCGGAAGTATCCCTCGCTTTTCTCTTCGTATTTTGGGGACGAAATCCCTTTGTAGAGGTTTATGGCTTGTAAGGACCCTGACCTTCATTTTGGGCTTACCCTATTTGTTTTTCCTAAACCTTGTGCTTGGTTGCTTGCTAATCATCTTTAGTGATGATTAGGGTTTGCTTGTGCTTAGTTGAGTGCTGGAGGTGGTACTTGCAAAATAACCTGAGTTAGGGTTGAAGAGCAAGTTTGCCACCTAGAGAGATGTCTTTCTCTCTCTTTGCTTCCTCTAGGGTTGAGAGGAAGGTTTGGGCTCGTGCCTTGAGTTGTCTTGGGCTTGGTTGAGCTCTTTTGGGCCTTATTTTCCCTTGTTTGTGCCTTGCCTTGCTTGGTTGAACCCTGTATCAGGCAAGGATGCTTTGTGTCAGCCATGGGGTATCATCCATGGTGGTGTGTCAGCCATGGGAGGTGGTGTGTTGGCCTTTGACCTTGTTTGACCTCCTTGCTTTGGTTGTGTCACCCTAGCTTGGACATGTGGCCGAACCTTGGTTGAGTGGTAGCATGGCATGTGCATGTGTTTTGTAAGGTGGTAAAACGTATGGACAAGTGTCCCTTGATAAGGTGACACCTTGCCTTGGTTTAACCTTAACCCTCATCTATATATGCCTTGCCTTTCTCCTCCTTGGGAACCCTTTAGCTCTTTTGTTGCTCTCCCCTCCTTGTGTGCATGGCACATCTTCCTTGGAGAGCTTGGTGGCCGATCCTTTTCCCTTGGTGGTGATCTCTTCTACTTCCTTTAGCTTGGTGGCCGAACCCTAGGTGGGTCTTGTTTCCTTGGTAAGCATCTTCCCTCTCTCCTTAGCATCTTCTTCTCCATCTTGCCTACTCTTCAACCATGGTGGTTATGTTTCTTGTTCCTTTTCTTGAGGTGGCCAAAAGTGGTGTGCTTGGAGCTAGGAGCTAGAAGCTTGGAGCTTTGGAGCTTGAGGAGTTTGCTTGAGGTGGGTTACATAACTTCTAACCCTATCTATTCTACCTTCTCTATGATGCATGATTCTTATATGTTGATAATCGGCCATGTATGTTATGTATCTTGATCTAGTACATGTCATCGATCTTATGGATATAATGAGCATGATGTTGTTGATGGTTTATATGCCTTTACACCTAGTTGTCCAAACCATGGTTTAGGGTTTCCTTATTGAGCAATACCCCTTTTCTCTCCTTGGTCTAGAGAAGTGAGTTTGAGCTCTAGTGATGTAGGCAATACCCCTCTCTCAGTTTAGTTGAGAGCTGAGTCTACATTCTAGTTGTTTGGATGACACCCTCCTCTCACCATGGATTTGAGAGGTGAGCTTTTGAATAGATGATGATCTATGTTGAGGTGGATCCTTGTGGTTGCCCAATTTGTGATAGAGGTTGTGCAAAACCCCTCTCTCTTGGTTGTTGAGAGGTGAGCCGATCTTCTTGATCAATTAGGGTTTGGAGCCCTTGTGCTTGAGGTTGAAGGTGACCATGTTGGGTTGTGCCTTGCACGATATGCCTTGGAATAATGCTGCCTGATAACCTTCTTGTCTTGGGTTGTAACCTTGGCCATTACACCTAGTTGGGTTTGGTTAGTGCTCGATATGGTTCCCTTGGTCGACACTTAGCGGAGATGGAACTTGGGGCGTTACACCTTGAGCTTGTGCTCTGAACGACACACTCTGAAGTAAGGTTGCGCGATGCCCCCCTTGCCTTGTGTTGATCTTGGCCGATATGCTTTGTTGAGCCTTGGTGGCTTGATGCCCGGTATGCCTTGGCCAAGATGACCCTTGTCTTGGATGTACTTTGACCGATATAATGTCTAGTAACTTTTCTTATGTCGGGCAATATGAAGTACTCTTGTGATGCCCGATATGATGGTTGTATAGAAAACCCTAGATGGTGCTTTAGTGGTGGCCGATATGAGTAGCGTGATCTAGATGGACGTTAGGTCTGTGCCGGACAAGGGGTTGTGTTGCCCGATGCACCCCAAGTGGAGTTGGAAGAGATACTGCTTGTTTAGCCAGCTGGTCCATGCACAATATGGCACCTCGGGAGATAGGGTGCCCTGGTCGATATGAAGGACTCTTGTACGACATGGAGATGGTTGCTCTTAGAGGTGCCTTGGGCGTTATACCCCCCCCCCCGGCTGATAGGCTTGGGTAAGGGTAGTCACCTTGCCCGATGCTACCTATCATGACGGTTGCAGTAGTTTTGGTGAGGGTTATGATAACTTAGAATGTATATGGCTTATAATGATAACACAAGTGATATAATGTAATCACCTTGAATCCTGCAAATATGATGATGAGTTAAAATGATAGGTTGTGAACCAGGAAGCTTGGAAGCATATGATGTTGCATCACATGATGGCGTGAAACATGCCTATGATCACAAGTATGGGGCATGATATATGTTTATGATTAATGATAAAACTATGACTTCTACATGGATGTTGCTTTATACTTGAGAGCATGATCGTTCTGTTAATCCATGATGGTTTCAGTTACCTCTATGAATGTATATACTAACCATGCAGGTAATTCATATGGATTCATAGCCTGGTAAGGGTCATGAGATGTATGTGCTGGAATAGCACCATGTGGTTATATGGAAACAAGTTGATAGGTCTGAGGACCTGATATAAGGCTGAGTGCCTAGTTGAGGTGTTATCCTCTGATGATGATATAAGGGATGCGTTCCCAGGATGCTGATGCATGATTATGATGCCTTGAGGGGAAGTGGTTGATAATGAGGGATTGAGATCCCATGACAGTATGATGATGGCAATAATGATGTAATCCTATAAGGCTATGTTTATACTTTGATTTCCTCAATAATTGGCTTAAAATACACTAATCAATTATAGATGAACATATCATGTAGGTTTCCCTGGCCATAGATCCATTATCGTCAGTATTTGGTGATGGTGAAACAGGTTTATCCTACAGGATTACCTGGAGTGCATATTGTTGAATATGCAAGGTTTCCCCTAGCCTAAAATAGGAGGGTTTGAGTGCAACTGTGGTTGCAGACTCGGGACATATGGAGCATGGTGAACAGACCCATGGCTCAGGATATGTGATGATGAGCATGATGTGTTCATGGCTCAGATGTATGCACTAGCACCTATGATGAGGTGAGCTAAAGATATGGGTAGCTTGCGGAGTTGACCAAGAGGCTGAGGCCCTATAAGCATAAGACTACGGTCTTGCTTGATGATTTGTGTACTGACCACGAGATGGTGAGGTCATGGAGTCCGGATCTCCTTAGACCTTGTATGGCACCTGATTGGGCTTCGCAACCAATGGTTGGATTTGAGCATGGAAGGCTCACTTCCTCAGGGCATAATAAAACATAATCTAGCCGAATAAGTATATCTTTCTTAGAGCAAATTACAGAACATTGCTTGATGCCTTGCTTATATAGTTGATCTAGTTGAACTATGCAGTTGTGCGTACGATCCTTATATCTTGTGATAAGTTCTTATAAAGCTTATCTTGTCAATCATGTTCCATAAAGAAATACTTAGTTATATGCCTCCCAGATATCTTGGTAAGTTTGATGGTAATAATAGCTTTGCTCAGTATGCTGCTCTTGTTATATGCTTTATCAGTTATATGTTGTTATCTGCTTCAACCTTTTTGAGGTTTTATAGTTTCAAGGGGGAGTTATGTTTCTCGTTGCGACTATGTGTCTCACCCCGCTGGTTTACACCCTTTTTAGGTGATCACTCTAGACGTGGTGGTGGTCGTGAGGTTGTGGCCGAGCAGCAAGAAGAGCAGTAGAAGGCAAGAGATGGACATGCTGCTGTTTTTGGTGGTTTTGTAGTAGAGTCCTAGAGTCATCCCTGTACACTCAAGTCCTTGGAGGTGTTTGATGGCGTTTCACGATGATCAGTTGTTGTAATCTTATCTATCCTGCTGTTGGTCGTATGTGGCCCGTTATGTATGTATAAACATGTGTTGAACTATGGTGCTGACAGTACAACTGGTTCTAATAAGTTGTGGACCTATAACATGGCTTGTGCATGTTTATATAACATGTCTTTTTGCAGGATCTGGATGCAAAAGTTCTCTCATGTATGTTTTCCGCAATCAATTTTAATTAACCCGTATTTTTGGTAATGTGAGGTTCCGCACGTTTTCGCGTGACATCTCGTTGTCTGTGTGATGGCGGGGTGTCACATTAGTAGCATGGTTTTGTCCCCTAGAGGAAACTGGATGTCTCAGTTTTCCTATTCATAAGTTCATCTATCTATCTTTCTTACTCCAATCTGACTAAATGATGTATGACTTTTAGGATCTCACAGCTCTGCCTTGCTTAAAATCATGTGTGTCCCTTTTCTTTTCTTTCAAGGAACCCAAGTTGGATTTCTCTGTATTTGTAGCTTCCAATCAAACTGGTACAACTCTCTCCAGCCGATATTACATCAAATGCTATGTCCGGTCAGTTAGTCGGATAAGAGTTCTAATTTCTTTATGTTTACTTTCAGTCACGTAGTCTAGCACAGTAGTTTCAACTTTGTCTTGGTAGCACTAGCTTCAATGCCCTTGAGATGAATGTTTAATAAATATTATACTGATATCTGCTTGTTTGCATGTAGCATGTAATATGCAATAATCTGAGTTTGTTTCCCTTAATATTCAAGAATAAACTTAAGTCGCTCCAAATGTTATGCAGGGTGGCCAAAGTTTGTCCAAAGTGCATTGGTGGATTCATTTTTTATGAGTGATAGAAATATACACATCAACGAAAAGATTTCTAACAACTGCATATGAAGTAGAGTGGTTATTTTTGTTGTGAATGATATGAGCAACAATAGTGACCAACAACACAAGCATACAACTACATGTATATATTTTTCTTTAAAATGTCCATTCACATGTGGTCAAATAGACATCATGTACCAAATGATTGGGTGTAAGGATAATTTGAATTCTCTTATATATGAAGCTTGTGTAAATTGAGCACTTTATTTGAATGAAATGGATATTTCTTTGTTCTCTTTGCCTTGACATTTTGTGAAATGTGTTATATGATGTATGGGTGCACAAGTTGATGGCTAAATATTTCTAAAATTTGAGCTAAGTAATACTTCAATATAACGTTTATTTCTAATATATGTTAACATACATAGATGACATACATGGTTATCACCTTCTATTGATTAGATGACACCATCATGAATCACTTCTATAAATATAGGTGATGGTTTTTGATGACACCTATTTGTTAGTTCTTAGCAACTAGAAAACAAGCATAGGTGACGTGAATTATAAAAGGTTACATAGTGCATAGATTACATTAGATAGATAATGGTGAACCATGTCACCTTTTAGGCCAAAGGTGACATTCTCTATTATCACCTATACACTGTTTTTTAGTAATAATATAAACCAGAGGGTGTATGTGTCCTGTATTATAGATTACGAAGGGGAAATTGCAAAAATTGGAAGTGGGATTGAGAATACTGACACAACACAAGTTGCATTGCATCAATGCAAAACGGGATGCCAAGAGCGTGTATATCATTTCTTACCAAAACCAGACTGCAAGTTTTAAGTGGTCCTACTTGAATGCAGCAGCAACAGTACTAGTATACATGTTTCAGTGCAGGGAAACTGATGTGGTCGTGCGGCTTGACAGCAGATGTAACAGTAGATATAATTCGAGTATCGGAGGGGTGAGGAGGATGGTGGTCACTGGTCAACCGAACACGAACCGGCTATTGTTGTTTGTTGAGGAAGAAAGTAAACCAATAGAGCTGGTAGCTGGTGCTGGTGGAGGTCTCTCTCTATTACCTGACATTTTCCTGGCATGCCTTTTTTTTTGTTGTCTGATCTTACGTTCATGAGAGAGTGAGTCAAAAAATGATAGCCTCCTAGGCTCAAACTCAGTTTAGTGTACGTGTGAGAAGCTGTGCTTGCCATTTACGTCGACTGCAGCCATGTGTTCCATCAATTCAATCTCACAGCGCGGCGCGTTGAACAATTTAATGCAACCCAGGCTTTGACCATTCATAGCATACATCAAAGGCCAGCAAAAAAATATCCCATGTGTGAGCCTTAATTTTTTTATGGTGACGGCAATGATGTTGGAATGATTGATCCCCGCTAAGCAAGTGTATGGGATAATTAATTAGAATGGCCAGTGAGTAATGAAAAAACAGCAAGCAAAAGGTTGTGACGTGAAGGAGAACTTGGTTCACACCCCTCATTGGATTAATTAATCACATTCCGGCCTTGTCCCAACTTCATATACACAATGCAACTCAACCGCTGTTGATGGAGATTTGTTAGTAGCAAAGCTCATGCACAGTAGTGGCCGACGCATTTGTCATGAGAGCCTTCCTAATTATACCAGCGCATGTGCGCATTGATTGGGGCAGTAGGAAGAGATGCTCGATCGCGCGATCGAAGATGTACTCATTTGTCAAAGAGATGTACGTTATTGGATTATACTTTGTAATCGACCACCGCCATGATCTCCTTTTTCCTTTCTCTTCACGTCATACATGCGTATGATATGTGCAGTTTTGTCTTTGCTTGGCTTAGAAATGATATTCTAAAGTAGGTAGAGAAGTTAGCTTGCTCTAATGGTACCTACAGCTTTCGAAGCATTGCTTTGCTTTGAGGGAATGATATATTATGATGGCAGGTAGGTATACAAGTTAGCTAGCTCTAACGCTACCGCAACGGAACATTGCTTGCTCCAGCGGGACTAGTTCGTGTTCCACCCGAGATCGGAGCTCACTCAGAGATTTCAATTTTTTTATTTTCGATATTGAATGATTGCGGGAATGAATTGAAAATGACGAGAGTTGGTTACCTGGCCATTGTAGATGGTGACATTCACACCAGCGGCGAGGAGCTGGTCGACCTGCATCATTGAGTGGATGTTATTACTACCGAGTTATAGGAAGAAGAAAAAACACAATGATGTCGGAATCATGTCTACAATCTCGCTCTGCCTTCACCACACCCACCTCGTCAATCCTGGGTTTCATAAAGTCGCCAGATAAGGAATCGAAGACGAAATCGGATTGCCCTCCCCACCTGTGGTTATTAGCATGCAAACAAGAATAAGCATCATTCCATCTTTAAAATAATGGAAAGAAAACGAACTACATGTTTTAACAAGAATCTCAATCAGCCATCCTACTTTCCTCACCTAACATTTTTGGGTATGATTCCCAACTTCTCCTTGACCGCACCGTTCATGAGGCTGGACAAGCTGTCTTCGTCAGCAGCGCCGCCGCCTGGCTTCGACTTGGCGCTCAGGTACCGGGAGTACCTCGTCCTCATGGCGATCTTGTTGCTGGACAACGTCATGGTGGCCATCCCCAACGGATCCATGTCGGAATCAAGCATGAAGTTGTAGAAGTCCTGTAATTCAAGCAGGAACAAGTAGCCGCAAGTTTTTGTGAGCTCTGCAGGTCGGGTAAAAGTTGACTAGAACAGCTAGCCATGACTATTGGTCTCACCACATTGTTGCTTGATTTGCTGATGACTTCCTCAAGGTAGCCCCATGTGTCCGTTGCGGCCGTGTACTGCCCGTTCTGGAGCTGCTGCTTGATCTTCTCGGCTAGGCTGTGGGATTGGATGGGTGGATGATTAGCACAGTTTTTACTGTTTACTATCTACTTGTAGTCAAGAAAGGATAGAAAGCACCCCCCTACGATCTCCACTCTTTACCTGTTTGATGCTTTGACGCCATTGTCATCCAGTCGTGACACGTCTTTGAGCAACGGCGCCCACGAGAACTGCAAGAAAGAGGAGAAAGACGCATTGGTGGAGAATTATTGCAAAGGCAAGTTGCCGAGTGGTGCCAAATTCCCCAAAACACGTATGTTCTGTGGTGACAATGAAAGATAAAAACAGTAGCAAGCTACATACCACGAAATCCTCTGGGGAGATCCAACTGTCCCCAATCGCTACTCCTGGCAGAATGCATTGCATCATTAGTGTTATCATCATCATTCATCACACGCAAGTACACAGCAGGAAACACGTACGGTTAAGAGAAATGAACATGATTTTGGTGATCATGGCTTAAACTGACAGAAATTACATCTTATTCGTTGGCATTTACTATTTTACTCCTGCACCTACCTCCCAATTTTAAGCTGAGTTCGCCGGCCTTCACCGCCTTGACGATCGACAGGCCCAGCGTGGCCGCGTACTTGCCGCCATAAGACTCGGCGACGATGTAGAGGGTGCTCCCACGGAGTGAGTCTTTGCCGTTGAACAGTGCCTTGAGGAGAGCCGTCAGGTCGGCGGCGGCTTCCCAGTCGGTCTTGACGAACATGCTGCTGTTCTCGACATAGCTGAACCCCGAGCCCACAGGGTTGTCCTGACAAGTGTTTGCTTACGATTAATGGATGGCAAAGGAGGCAAGAGGAGAGGCGTGCGGCAGTATCATTGGGAAGCAGGGGGATTGCAGGAGAGGAGGAAAGGAAACAGAGCATCAGTAGTACCACAAACAGCAGATCCGCCTTCTGCAGCCAAGTGGAGTTCCTTGGTTTCAATCTCGTATCCAGTGGGCCAACTTCTTGGAAGTTGCCAATCCCCACGCCAGATGCCCCCTGTTGAGTAAACAAGCAGGAGGAAATCAAAAACTCAAACCCAGAAATAATCAGATTTCAAATTTTCGCCCTTTTTGCTCCTTGTAATTTTTCATTGCGTTAATGATTTGCAGCTTCATACCGGTCCACCCTGCAGCCACAGCACGATCGGCCATGGCGTCGACGCGTTGGTCACCCGTTGCGGGCTGCGGTACAGCCACCAGAACATGTGCGCTTCTGCAATCCATGCCAAAACAGAAAAATATGTGAAAACAAAGAGGTGATCAAATGACTTGTCAACTGTTAACAAAACAAAGAGCCGTATAAGATGACCAAGATATCGATCGGCTGGTAGCTTAGCACTCACTTGGCCGGACTTCGACATAACCCCATTCCTCTGACCCATCCGCCGTCCCTGTGGCGCCGACGGTGAGGGGGCTGATGCTGACGGCGAGCAGGACGAGCAGAACCACCGCTGGGGGCATGTTGCTTGCTGTTGGTTTCTTCATCAGGACGGTTGCTTTGCTGCGTTTAAGTGGGCGACAAGGAACAGGGTAAACGGGGAGGAGACGCAAGTGGACTGGAACTGACCAACAGGACTAACACACCACGCACAACCACCAACCAGCGGTCACGACTCATAATTCATCTTAGAGTATAGGTTGGTCGCAAACGCTGCAAGATCGGTCGGTTTGTTGAGAAATCAGTTCTACAAGTCAAACCCACTTCCTACAAATTATACTGCCTTTCTTTTTGTACATAAGATTGTTAGTTTATATTTGATAGAAAGGACTGAGAGCAGAACTCCAAAATTACCGAGGTATAGATAAAGAAGAGATAGATAACCATGTTTGAAGGTACAAGAAGTACCGTTCACACCTTAAACGTTCAGATCCAGAAAGTGAGGGGTGTACTATATAACAAGCCTCTAAGAAAGTCAACAGAATATAAAACCTCAAAGCTAAACTAACTATCAATGCTAAACTAATTATCAATCCTCGAAAAAGTGATCCTTACATGCAACATCCATATCCATCTAGTTGATGCCGGAAATGACCAAACTAATTATCAATCTTCAGAAAAGTTACTGTAGAGAATATGACTAAACTTGTAGGCTTTGTCTGTGGAGTATGACTCGACCCGAGTTCATTTGACATGACCTGGATTGGTGGTAGAATTGTGTAGATACCAGAGACTGTTAATATCAGCCGCGGAGAAACGGTTGTGTGATGTGCCTAGTGTGGATGGTTTCACTAACAATAATATAGGCATCATAAATGCATCAACCTTTAATAAATGTTGTCTGTTGTAAACCAATGAAGTCCCCTAAAAGGTTTTTAAGTCCAGATATCAAGAATTTGGTTATGATTTTGTTGAGGCATTTGTAGTGTGACACTCCGCCACACTAAACGATATTACACAAAATAAACATATGATCGACATCTAATTATTCGCATACAAAAAAAAAGGTTAATTAAAACCGATTTCAAACATTACCATTAAAACCGATTTCAAACATTACCATCATGTTCAAAAAAATAGTTAAATTAAAATTATTTTCAACATTACCATCATCTAATTATCCACATACTAGAAAAAAAGTAAAGTAAAGTTGGTTTCAACATTACCATCATCTTGTGTACAATGCAGTGAGAGCGTGTCTTGGTACGAATAATGTCCCATTTTCCAAAAGGGTTTGGGTTTGCAAATTCATGACAGTTGAGTTTCATATTTGTCTTTGTTGTCACTTGAGAGAAAATTTTGACAAATTTTATCAATATGGAAGGTCACATGAGATGTGAGGGGATTGCAGCTGAAGAAATAAGTAACAATTGGGGTGAGTGAAGAGTTGAGAGCAAGATCGAGAGCTTCAAATTTGTCTTTGTTGTCACTTGAGAGAAAATTTTGATGAATTTTATCAATATGGAAGGTCACATGGGATATGAGGGGATTGCAGCAGAGGAAATAAGTGACAGTTGGGCTGAGTGAAGAGTTGAGGGCAAGATTGAGAGCGTGGGATTCTCAAAGTGTTAGTTCATTTTGGCAGTTTTCAATAATTGGTTGTCAAACTGTAGATGAAAGTTTTTGGGACAAAGGGGAAGAACGCGGTATGTAGTAGGAAATGTTTCTTTCTCACAATCATGCCTGATCTTATAGAAGTCCATGTTTGTAAATAGTGGATTTATGAAAAATCATTGTGAGTCCTGACAGGTGTGAGAAGATGCCTAGACTACATATAGTATTTATGACATATCTTCATAATCAGGTTCGAGAAAAAATGGTATCATCATCACATTTGGATGTCATCTTTAGTGCATAGAATAATGTCAATTAGAATGTTATCACAACCAAGTTGTTATTTTTTTGGCAAGGATGGATGTAACAAAGATGAATAAGTAGGGCAATAAAGGATCACCTTTTCAAAGTTCATTTGAGATACTGAAATGGGCAAATGCAAATTGACTTAAGGTGGTGCAGAAGTGACATACACTAATGAAACTACAGATCCATTGTACCCAAAGATATGGGTATCCCTAAATATATATAGACAATCAATGATGAATTTCCAATTTATGTTATCAAAAGGTTTTCAAAATCAAATTGAAGGATCAGGACCGAAGTATGTATGATGTGCCTAATTTGGATGGTTTCACTAACAATGATATAGGCATCGTAATGCATCAAACTTTAATGAATGTTGTCTGTTGTAAACCAATGAAGTCTCCTAAAACCTTTTAAAGTCCAGATATCAAGACTTTGGCTATTATTTTGTTGAGGCATTTGTAGTGTGACACCCCACCACACTAAATGAGATTACTCAAACCAAAACATATTATCGACATTTAATTATCCACATACCAGAAAAATGGGTAAATTAAAACTGATTTCAACATTACCATTGTGTTCAGAAAACATTACATAACGGTCTTAAAACATATATCACATCACATACCATATCATATATTTACATATATATCTAGTGACCTCAGCCACAACCTGTATACAAAAGAGATGTTCCACATACATGCCATATAAAAACATAGGAATACTATCAAAAAGGAACTCAAGACATTATACATATCATCTACAAAACATCCCATACCCGGACCTGAGAGTACAGGGACAATTCTAGAACTCTGCAACAACTATCCAACCTTCTACTTCTACTGCTCTCGAAGTTGCTCCTCCTCACCACCATGATCTTGACCACATCGTTGACAACCACCTAAAAAGATGTGGTGACCCACGAGGTGAGACCCATGTCCCAACAAGAGATATAACTCTCAACTAGCTGTTATTGATTACAACAAGTTATACTATTAAGCAAGTTAGGCCGATTAAGCAGTTTAAACTGATTAGGATAGGTTAAGCAGGCTAAGTAACTAAAATAGCTAAATCATAGCTAGCATAGTATAAAGAGGAACATGTAAGGCTACCACTTTCTATACAATTGATTTCTCTTACCGCATTACATAACAACTAAACATTATAAGAAATAATGAAACATGTTAACAATCGATTTGAATCATGTTTAACCCTAAAATAGATATACTACACAATCATATTATGTCTTTTATTAAGCCCTGAGGAGTTGAGGTATACCACTCAACTCCAACTTAACACTGCAAAGTCAAAATAAGTGCCATGCAAGATCTAGGAGAGTCAGACTCCTATGATCTCATCCTCCCTCAGTCAGTACGACTCTGTCGCAATGACACATAAGTCCAGTTGCAAAATAGCCTATTTTGTCATTAGTATAGAGGTCACGACACTAGTAAACCAGGGTATACAAAAACCCAAACATATAATGTACAACTGTAGTAGTCCTCAATCTCATCATATGAACAAAACTTGCGATACAAATGCAGTCGTTCTCCTGCCGAGGTATGACCGCAGCCATCCTCCATAACCTTGGGATCAAGATGACAAGGATACACAGTCTCAAGCTATTGGGTTTTGTGGAGGCGACAGACACAGTGAAAACAATAAAAATTTCTCCACACACCCTATGAGTAGATCTCGTCGACAACAACATATTCCAAAAGAGGGTGTGTGGGATATACCTCATAGTAGAGTAGGTTTAGTGATGTCCCTTCACCCAGTGATGAGTGTCACTCCTCATGTGCACATACAGTCCACGTCTGTCCTCTAAACATAGGAAACTCAACACCTGTGTCTCTACTTTTCCCACACGAATGGACTAGAACTCCACGTCGTGCTTCTCAAGTCAGTAGGAAGAAGTAGCCTTCTGGTTGATGATGTGCTAGCGGTAATTTCTCTCCTTCTCTCTTGCTTGAGGATGATGACGGTTAGGGTTCACGTGCGAAAGTGTGAGCATTAGTATATCACAACATCTAGCCGTCATGCCCCAATAAATAACAGAGGAAAGGAAGCATGGTTTCCCAAAACCCCTTGTGTAAACAACATGGTTGTGTTTGTGTTTAAAATAAGTCTCCCGTGGACTATTGAAAGAATATTCTAGAATCCATTAATTAACCAATTAATCATATTAATTTTTACTAATTCTCATCATCCGTCTCTAGTCAATCTGCTCGGGAATAGCCAACCAACTTAACAATTAAATCTAATTAATTGGCTTAAAAAATTTAACCAATCAACTTAGATTATATCCAAATGTTATTCTAGTAGATTACCTAGAAATTTTACTAATCAATTTGATTCGAAACATTTCCAATCATGTCCACAATTATACTCCTATTCCAATACATAATCATATTATGATTTCACAAGAAATGATTGGTATTTAGGAAGACTTCATTGGTACCCAAGTAAACGGAGAAGTTGGATAACAACTTAACCTATCATCTATGGCTGGTGTTATAGTGATTGTGTAACGTCCAAATTGAACTCGCGGCATGGAATCGTCATCCTCTTCAATGTTCAATCCATGTTCCTTGAACTAGAGCAAATTGTCTGAGATATGTGTAAGCTCAATATCACATATTGACTCAGCGTAGCCTTGCATTTCTCAATCTCGCATATCAAGTGGCTAGGAAATCAAACTCTTATAGCAGGGACAAATCCCATCTACATCACTCACAGTCATCCCCATGTGTCACAGTGCACCCGAGCACCACCTTTATGGTAACCCTTATTCTGGATCACGGTAGATGATGTCAAAGCACGTCGAACAACGTGAGATGAGTGTAGTGAATTCAGGTCTAAGAACCACAATCACCACCATCTCTATGAGAGATGACTCTGACTACCAATCATGGTTTCCATGTGTCACTCTCAAGGTGGGTCTGTCTAATACATTATCCTCTAACAAGTATCTCTGTACTTGGTTTGATATCACATATCATGACTAATGAGATTTTGTCATCAACCAACACACACTCTAGTCTTAATTGTTATTGTTGTCTATTAGCCTTCCACAATAAATCTGACTAGGGACATAAAAAGAATACATATACTCTTGACATTCGTATGAACTCATTGTTCAAGTCCTCGACACCACAACATACATTATTGAGTAATATCATTCTTTAGACATTTATTATGTTATTATCTCATAATTGAATAAAAAGAATAAATTGGAAGATCGTCCTTATTATTAATCAAATCATTTACAAGATATGTCATTACAATAATCATATGATTGTCTCTTCGGGCATATATACCAACACTGCATACTCAACAATATACACTTCGAGTTTCCTTTAGGAATACTCGTTTCACCATCCAATAAGTTTTGACACTTAATTGGATCCATGGCACATGGAACTACATGATTATGGTTTCACTTGATTAGTTAATGTCAATTGAGTATATTTTTACTGCATCAATCATGTTACATACAAACCCTAAATGAGTTCTACAAAATTATGGATAGATTGCAACCTTGGAATATATAAAATGTATGAAACATAAGGTTTATCACATCATCACATGGTAATATCCAATTGCCATACATGTAACCATGCTCATCATCATACCATCACAGGATTTCAAATACTTGTCACATCATGAAGAGGATAACACCTCAATTAGGCACAAAGCCATGTCAAGGTCATAAGACCATTCACATTGTTCCCTACAAGACCATCATTATATCTCCATGCCTCATCAAGGCTCATCATACCATCACAATACATGTGAGTCATAAGTCGGTGCTACATTACATTTAAGAGTCATGATGTTCATATGATAGAAATCAGGGATACAACAATCATAGAGAGAGAAATTACTCCATTGTCATACCAGTTACACAAGAGGCTATGTATAATCATCACTTTCTTGTATTAGGGTTAGGTTCATTGGGAATAGTTGAATTAACATAGCTAAACAACACTTTACTAAAACCTTGGGTTTTCATTCATTCGATGGCAAAGGTAAGGTCATTATATCATGTGTAACCAAGAACCAACAAATCAGGGTTACTTAATAAAAAAAACCATCATATAATGAAAGCATAAGATCCAAAATCACCAAGCATAAGTCAGGAAACATAGCGACCATGAAGACGAAAATTCTCATCGACCGTTAAGGGTCAGATATGTCATCGGCAGTGATGACCCCGATTCCTATACACTTTCCAAGTTGACATTCCCTAGACATGCGTGCACTCATATCTAATATATGTCAAGAAGGAAAATATAAGGGATTGTGATTGTCAACCATTTTATAAAAAGAAGGCAGATCGAGTTCACAAACATCATTGATTAACCACACAAACATCATTCATTGAAGATAAAGTCATACATATATTATTCGGGAAAGAAGAATAGTATAGTACTATGAAATGAAAGTACATAGGATTTAAAACATCCTATACATCATCTAGAAGAACAAATAACTATCTAACTGATAAAGAGATAAGAAATGGAAATCTAGATAGTCTATTCTCCATGCCCATTTATTTGGTAGCTTCAGGTACTTTGAAGTGCATTATTTGTTCCTTATACCTAGAAAATATGAGAAACAAAATCATCAACATAAGTTGGTATGTGGCTCAAAATATAGTACTATGATTTCATAATTCAAATACTTGAAGAAATAAAAAACAAGAAAAGAAAGCCATTGTTTAAGGCAGAAAATCAGGTAAACACATCTTTTATACGTATCCTTAGATGTAGTTGTACTACAATTTCTATTAGCACTTATCATACATCTAGTATGGGTAATTTACTTTATCATACATCTAGCATGGGCAATATATCATACATCCATACTAGGCAATATATCATACATCCATACTAGGCAATATATCATACATCCATACTGGACCATTTGTGCTCTAGCAGCTACAACTCATCAACAGTTCATTTATGTTCCATTTAGATTTGGCAAAGCATAAATACTAGTAATCATCCAACAAAGTATAAAAAATAAGTCACCCAAGATACATCATATCTTATGCAACCATGGAAACTAGTCTTATACTTAATAAAGGAAGCATACCTATTTTGATTAGATCTAGAATCCAAGAGTCTAGTGGAACAACAAAAAAATCACCTGAACAGAAATAAATGCTAATGTCATTATGTGTTGTCAACACCTCATTTTAGGGGTTTTGACTCACTAGAGTTTCCCTTTAGGATTCACACGATCCTATGTGTTCAAGGTTAGATCTAAGGTTTTTGGGTCGACCAAGAACATAAAGGATCATGACATAGTTAGGGTTTGGCAAGTAAAAGCATGAAAATACACATATGTAGAGAGAGAGAAACTAGTAATTAGGGTTTCTAGATAATCATTCATACATGATTAGGGTTTCATAAAGAAAGAGGATCATGGGCCTTACTAGGGTTTGATTTGCACCATAGGTCAGGTTGTCACACTTGATATTCATTATTGCATTTTAAATGGCCTAAAAGTATAAACTACACTATAGGATAATATTTTGGAATAGGGTTACAAATAAGACCATGGGAACATTTTCATTAGGTTCCTTATATTTTTCTAATAATTTTGATATATTATTTGGCTATTATTCAATATTCCTAGTAATTTCTATGATTTTCCTAAGATAATATATTTTCTATTGATTAAATAAAAAGAGAGGGATATTACCTTGATCTATGACTGGGTTTGACAGGATCGATGGATCAGATTGATCCCTGGTGTTCTGGGTTCAACACGGCTTGCTGACTTGTGCTGGATGACTCAAGACCCTATTCAGATGAGTTGGTGATCACAGATTGGTCCACGTCAGTCTAGGTCAGTGCCACACCCTCTCCTCTCCTTCCGTTGTCGCTTCTTGCTCGAACAACCTACTGTCTGCAACTACAGTGAGGTGGTGAGGCTTCTAGCACCAGGATCAGGGCGAATAAGAGGCACCACCACCTTCGTGTGATGTTTCGGCGTCGGTGTGGCTAGCCAGGTGAGCGCGTCTACCTTTGGGGCTCCCTATCACCGCTATGGGAAAAGAGGTCACCGGTAGCAGGGAGTTCTAAGAGGAATAAGGGGGTTGTGAGGAGGTTTTGATGTCGTTGCGCCTCGTGGAGGTCCTACGAAGGCTATGGCAAGGAGAAATGTGGGTGATGGTGCCTCCTGGAGCAGGTGGAGCTCTAGGTCAAGAGGAGGCGTAGGAGCTTTGGGTTAGGGTGATGGTGATGCTTCTTGGTGCAATTGAGGGTGTGGGATGATTAAAGGATGGTCGGAGGAGCTTGTGGGATACTTATATAGGCATGAGGAGGTGTAGATGGGTAAGCCCGAAAATGGACGCCGCCTCTAGGTGAGAGTCGCGAAGAAATGGGAAGTGGTTCTCCCTGATCTGAGGGTTAGGGGCATGTGGAGAGGGTTGTTGGGTTTGTTTTGATGTGGGGATGAAGAATATCATGCGCCATTCACAAGATAGTGGTGAGATAAGGAGGAAGGGGTCGAGGTCAGGTAGCTTAGTTGTTTGGGGTCGGGGTCGAGATAAGCGGGAGGAGGAAGATGAGGTCACAGTCATCATATCCTTACTTGATATGTGATTTGCCTCATCCAACAGATGAGATAAGGTCCGTGCAGGCGGGTTAATTCAGTTAACCACGTGACACATTAAATGTCACATATTTGCTTAATTAACTTGTGAACTTAGGTCCTTGGTTTGATAAATTGGTTTGAAATGCATCAAATTCAAATGATTATAACTCCTAAATGGCTTATCCAAATAAAATGAAATTTTAAACCAAGTTTAAAGATGATATTATCTAGCCATGGTAGAAAATGGAGAGTCAAACTCATATGTTAGTTGTATAATTTGACTATATACCCTAATACATGGATTTCATTTACAATGAAATTAGGGTTTTGATTTTTATGAAATTGATAATCAATTTTAATCAATTTAGAAAGGGAAAAGGTTGAGGGTATTATTGGAAATAACAAAATTACAAGAGAGAGGGAAAAAAAGTAAAAACTCACTTTATCACATTCTCCCCTCCTTTTTAAGAATTTTGTCCCCAAAATTCAAGTAGCTTGAAAGAGATGCGGATATTTATGCTCGACCTTAGACTTGAGCTCCCAAATGGCATCAGTCAGATCATGGTAGCTCCAAAGAACTTTCACCATATCTATATGCCGATTACTGAAGCTCCTTTGCCTTGAAATCAAGAATTTTGACTGGGGACTCAGCATAAGACAAATTATCTTTTAACTTGAGAGGCTCATGATTCAAAATGTGACTAGGATCTTTGACATAAGGCTTCATATTGGATACATGAAAGATATTATGCATGGCACTATGCTGAGGTGGCAAGGTGAGATGATAGGCATATTCACCAACCCTTTCTAGAATCTCAAAGGGTCCAACATAACGAGGATTGAGTTTTCCTTTATTCTTGGCCGAAGCTTGAATAGGTCAAATCTTTAGAAAGACATGATCACCTTCCTTCAATTGACGTTCTTGCCTGTGAGCATCTACATAAGATTTCTACCTATCCTGTACCCACTTCATCCTCTGCCTGATCAGTGCAACTTTGTTTGTATACAACTGCATCTCATCAGATTTCACTAAAGTGTGTTCTCCGACTTCATCGCAGTGTAGCGAAGATCTGCACAGTCGGCCATAGAGAGCTTCTTTGGGAGGCATTCCAATACTCGCCTGATAGCTATTGTTATATGCAAACTCAGCTAAAGACAAATAGTGGTCCCATGATCCCTCCCAGTCAAGAACACAAGCTCATACAAGATCCTCCAAAATCTGCATTGTGCGCTCTGATTGCCCGTATGTCTGTGGATGGTAGGTTGTACCGAAGTTCAATTTGGTGACCAGTTCTTCTTGAACCTATTTCTATAGTTTTGAGGTGAACTTCGGGTCCCTGTTTGAGATAATAGATGCTGGAACTCCATACAGATGTACTATCTCTCATATATAAAGGTCGACTAGCTCTGAAAATTTTGTAGTAGTCTTTACAGGAAGAAAATGAGCTGACTTTGTGAGACGATCCACTATAACCCATGCATCATCATATCCTTTTCTAGTCCTGGGTAGTCCCACCACAAAATCCATGGTAATGTGTTCCCATTTCCATTCTGAGATTTCAAAGGGTTGCAATAGACCGCCTAGTCTCTGGTGCTCTGCCTTAATTCTCTGGCATGTTAGACATCTGAACATGAATTCATCAATATCATACTTCATGCCCCTCCACCAAAACTAGCGTTGTAGGTCTTTGTACATCTTATTTGTGTCGGGATGAACTATGTACTTTGACCCATGTGCCTCACTAAGAATCTTTGTCTTCACAACTGACCGTTTAGGAACCCACATCCAGTTTTTGTATCAAAGACCACCATCAAGACCCACAGACAAATGTATTTGGGGCTTTGATAGGAGAGAGGAGAGCTCTACAGGATCTGGACTAACTTTCTATGCCTCAAGAAGTTCAAATTGTAGGTCAGACATGATAGAGATGTTGTTGACATGGATGCGATCATGCAAAAATTGTGGCTTCCAACCCACAAGATCCTCCATATTCCTCCATTCAGGAACAAATAAAGATGCACATACTGCCCTTTTTCTACTAAGAGCATCAACGACTACATTAGCTTTGCCTGGATGGTAGCCGATAGTAAAGTCGTAGTCCTTTAGGTACTCGATCCATCAATGTTGATGCAGATTCAGATCCTTTTGAGTCAGGATGAACTTCAGGCTTTTATGGTCGGTGAAAATATCAACATCTCCCTGTACATGTAGTGCCTCCATATTTTGAGAGTATGAATGATTGCAGCTTGTTCCAAATCATGCGTGGGATAATTAAGCTCATTGGGTTTAAGTTGTCTAGATGCAAATGCCACCATATTTCTGTGTTATTGCAAAAAACATCCTAACCCATTTCTTGAAGCATCAGTGAAGATCACAAACCCTTTGTTGCCAGATGGAAGGGCTAGCACTACTACAGAAATAGCGTTCAGTGTCGCTTTTCTGGGCGTCGGTTATTTCGGACAACCGACGCCTATAATATTTGGCGTCGGTTATTTATACAAACCGACGTCTATATTCGAAGACCAGCCAGACACGGGTACCGCTTTGTATTCAGCGTCGGCTGAGTGTAACCAACCGACGCCTAAAGGCGCCCGCGAAATCCAATTTTCGAGTGAAAAAAATCTGGGTCACATACAACGTCGGTTGTTTAACAATTCACCGACGCCTATGTGAAATGAAATTTTGCACGAAAAGTTCCACTTTCGGTGTCGGTTATCCTTGGATAACCGACGCTGATAATAGTTCCCGCCAATTAATTTGGGGTAAAGATTGTCTAATTGGACGTCGGTTATTACGATCAAGCGACGCTGAAGATAATAGGCGTCGGTTGTCCTAGATAACCGACGCCGTTGACCAACTTAATAGAGGCCCGATCACCCGACTCTTCCCCCTTTCTTCCTGTTTCATCGATTGTCCTGTACGCTCTCCTAAAATTGCTGCCTGGTGCCTGGTGTCTGCTGCTTCTCGCTCACCACCGACGATCCCTGCTGCTACTCTGCGTCACCGCCGCCGCCCGCCGCCTTCCTCCTTGCGCCGCCGTCGCCCGCTCCTTCCTCCCTTCTCACGCCCTACTACGGCGTTGTCTTCTTGCTTGCCTCCGCTGCTCACAAGGTATTAGCCGTAGCACCTTCTTCCTTGTCTTCTTCCTTGCCGCCCGCTGCTCTACTCTGCTTGCTGCTCTGACTTCAAAACCTAAGACTAGTTAGTGCTCTACTTCTTTCACTGAGAACTGAGAAGAATGGCCTACCACGGCCGTGCTGGGCAGCACGGCCGTGCTGCCCAGCACGGCCGTGGTAGGCCAACACAGCCACGACCGTGTTTGATTTGATTTAAACCCTAATTTGATTTAAACTTGTCCATTCTAGCATCCTAATTTTATTTGATTAAACACTAACATTGATGAAACCCTAACATCAATTGTGATGAAAGACTAACATGTACATATCTATTATTGTGTTTGTTGGCCTAGAAACCCGTCCAAGATTGACTCATTAGGAGTAAATCTTGGATAGTCCCCGGTTTGGGACTGTTCTTGAACACCTAATCTCACTTAGGATGTAAGTGTATAATGTGTATTGGGTTTTCGAGAAAATTTCGGCAGCATTTCCCCGTTTGTTCTCTAAGTACATATGTACTTAGAGAACAACGGGGAAATGCCGCCGAAATTTTCTCGAAAACCCAATACACATTATACACTTACTAGTGAGATTAGGTGTTCAAGGATGGGATAGGTGGTACACATTTATTATATATAAGAATGACATCACATGTGTTTGTTGGCCTAGAAAGTGAACAATCATTGTTCTTTATATTACTTGTACATTGGTATAAATTAGAATGAACAATCACTAAATTATATACTGTTTGTATGGAGTCCGGATTCATTGTAGATATCTATTATTGTGTTTGTTGGCCTAGAAATCCGTCCAAGATTGACTCATTAGGAGTAAATCTTGGATAGTCCCCGGTTTGGGACTGTTCTTGAACACCTAATCTCACTTAGGATGTAAGTGTATAATGTGTATTGGGTTTTCGAGAAAATTTCGGCAGCATTTCCCCGTTTGTTCTCTAAGTACATATGTACTTAGAGAACAGCGGGGAAATGCTGCTGAAATTTTCTTGAAAACCCAATACACATTATACACTTACTAGTGAGATTAGGTGTTCAGGGATGGGATAGGTGGTACACATTTATTATATATAAGAATGACATCACATGTGTTTGTTGGCCTAGAAAGTGAACAATCATTGTTCTTTATATTACTTGTACATTGGTATAAATTAGAATGAACAATCACTAAATTATATACTGTTTGTATGGAGTCCGGCTTCATTGTAGATATCTATTATTGTGTTTGTTGGCCTAGAAACCCGTCCAAGATTGACTCATTAGGAGTAAACCTTGGATAGTCCCCGGTTTGGGATTGTTCTTGAACACCTAATCTCACTTAGGATGTAAGTGTATAATGTGTATTGGGTTTTCGAGAAAATTTCGGTAGCATTTCCCCGTTTGTTCTCTAAGTACATATGTACTTAGAGAACAACGGGGAAATGCTGCCGAAATTTTCTTGAAAACCCAATACACATTATACACTTACTAGTGAGATTAGGTGTTCAAGGATGGGATAGGTGGTACACATTTATTATATATAAGAATGACATCACATGTGTTTGTTGGCCTAGAAAGTGAACAATCATTGTTCTTTATATTACTTGTACATTGGTATAAATTAGAATGAACAATCACTAAATTATATACTGTTTGTATGGAGTCCGGCTTCATTGTAGATATCTATTATTATGTTTGTTGGCGTAGAAACCCATCCAAGAATTACTCATTAGGAGTAAATCTTGGATAGTCCCCGGTTTGGGACTGCTCTTGAACACCTAATCTCACTTAGGATGTAAGTGTATAATGTGTATTGGGTTTTCCAGAAAATTTCAGTAGCATTTCCCCCTTTGTTCTCTAAGTACATATGTACTTAGAGAACAACGGGGAAATGCTGTCGAAATTTTCTTGAAAACCCAATACACATTATACACTTACTAGTGAGATTAGGTGTTCAAGGATGGGATAGGTGGTACACATTTATTATATATAAGAATGACATCACATTATACACTTAGGATGTAAGTGTATACCCTAATCTTTTCCTAATATATACTTGTTTCCTAATATATACTTGTTTTCTCTGATCATAGAATGGATAGATCATGGATGTCCATTCGTAATCGTTGCACCCCAGAGTTTATATCTGGTCTTGATCAGTTTATTAGATTTGCCGAGGAACATAGGAAAAAACCTACAGATAGGTTCCACTGTCCATGTAGGCATTGCGGTAACAACTTGAAAGTCAACACTGGTGGGGAAATCAAAAGTCATGTCATGTGCAACGGGATTGTACAAGGCTATACAGAATGGCACTGGCATGGAGAGATTTCAAAATCGAAACCAGTAGATGTCAATAGCAGTGCTTGGGTGGAAGAAGAAATTGCCTCCGATGATGTAAATGTGAACAAACCAGTTCCAGCAGACATCGTTGATGCGATGCTGGATAGTTGTAGGGTAGAGCACACCGATCCACCTCCTATCTTTAGAAACATTGTGCATGATGCTGAGATATCGTTATACACAGGTTGTGCTAAGTTTACGAAGCTTAGCGCTGTATTGAGATTGTATAAGTTGAAAGCTAACAATAGATGGAGCGACAAAAGCTTCACTTCATTGTTGACTTTGTTGAAAGAAATGCTTCCTGAAGGAAACGAGCTGCCAATCTCAACGTACCAGGTAAAGAAAATGTTGTGCCCAATGGGAATGGAGGCCAAGAAGATACACGCATGCCCGAATGATTGTGTATTATTTCAAAAGGACTATGTAGATTTGAAAGATTGTCCAAAATGTGGTGCGTCAAGGTATAAATTGACGACTTCGGGGGAGTCCAAAATTGGTTCTCCTACCAAGGTGTTGTGGTATCTACCTATAATATCACGGTTTCAACGCTTGTTTGCAAATCCGAAAGATGCGAAGAATTTGAGGTGGCATGCAGATGTTAAGAAAAATAATGATGGGATCCTACGACATGCGTCTGATTCCCCACAGTGGAAGAAGATTGATCTATTGTACCCTAAATTTGGTGAAGAAGATAGGAATCTAAGACTTGGGCTTTGTACAGATGGGATGAATCCGTACGGGACATTGAGCAGCCAACATAGCACTTGGCCAATCATGCTTGTTATATACAATCTTCCTCTCTGCATGTGTATGAAAAATAAGTACGTTATGTTTTCGTTGTTGATATCGGGCCCTAAACAACCCGAAAATGATATCGATGTTTATCTTGAACCTTTGATTGATGACTTAAAGAAACTTTGGGCTGAAGGTGTGATGACCTATGATGCTTCAGCAAGAGAGACATTTCGTTTGCACGCTATGTTGTTTTGCACTGTTAATGACTTTCCAGCATATGGGAATTTGTCTGGATATAGTGTCAAAGGAGCTAAAGCGTGTCCTATATGTGAAGAAAACACTGATTCAATAAGACTAAAACATGGCGACAAGACTGTATATCTTGGTCATTGAAGGTTTCTTTCAAAATTCCATCCGTATCGTAGGAAGCGCAAAGCATTCAAAGGATGGAATGATGAACGGAGTGCACCTAAACCTATACCAGGGGATGTTGTTTATGCAAGAGTAAAATACATTGTCAATGAATTTGGTAAGAAATCACAATGTAGTATGGCCACACGGAGTGACAATTCTTCATTCAAGAAGAAGTCAATATTTTGGGATCTTCCTTATTGGAGTTCTTTGACAGTCAGGCATTGTATCGATGTAATGCACGTTGAGAAAAATGTCTGTGATAGAATCATTGGTACTCTATTAAATATACCAGGTAAGACTAAAGATGGGATAAAATCTAGACTAGACCTACGTGAAATGGGAATAAGGTCAGAATTAACAGAATTACGTGAAATGGGTAATAAAAGAACATACTTACCTCCCGCTTGTTACACATTGTCTAGAAAGGAGAAGAAAACTTTTTGTGAATGCTTGGTAAATGTTAAGGTGCCACATGGTTACTCATCCAACATCCGTAGATTGGTATCAATGAAAGATATGAAGTTGATAGGTCTTAAATCTCATGATTGTCACACTCTAATGCAACAAATATTGTCTGTGGCAATTCGATCTATATTGCCGAAGCATGTAAGGTTTGCAATTACCAGACTTTGTTTCTTTTTCAAAAGTCTTTGCAGCAAAGTTATTGACCCTGATACTCTCGATAATTTGTAAAGAGAAGTGGTTGTTACCCTATGTCAGCTTGAGATGTATTTCCCTCCTTCATTCTTTGATATCATGGTACATCTTGTTGTCCACTTGACTAGGGAAGTGAAAATGTTGGGACCAGTTTTCTTGCATTGGATGTATCCCTTTGAACGATACATGAGCGTTTTTAAAGGTGATGTTCGAAACTGTTATCGGCCTGAAGGGAGTATTATTGAAGGTTATGTGGCGAGAGAGGTTATGGATTTTTGCAATGACTTTCTCAGTGGTAATGACACTCCTGATAATGACAAGAATATTGAGAAGGGCAAAGGAATTTTGGGATCATGGGTGAAAGTAATCAGCCGTGAGCAGTTGGAACAAGCTCACTTGTATATTTTACACAATATGGACGAAGTGAGTGTTTATATCGAGGAACATACCAATTTCATAAAGAGACAACATCCTCGAGCAAGTTCAATGTGGCTTGCTAGAGAGCATAATAAGACTTTTACTAAGTGGTTTGAAGATAAAGTCTTACATCAACTATCTCAAACACCAAATGATATTACAGGAACTATCAAATGCCTCGCCTTTAAACCAAAACCGAATGTTATGTCTTATGAAGGGTTTGACATTAATGGATTCACATATTACACAAAGCGCCAAGATGATAAGAGTGTCGTCAAAAATAGTGGGGTCACTCTTCAAGCGTCGACTATGTACTTTGCAAGTGCAAAGGATAAGAGTCCACGTGAAGCTAAAATGTCATATTACGGTGTCATTGAAGACATTTGGGAGTTTGACTACATAGATTTCAAAATTCCGCTCTTTAAATGTAATTGGGTTGATAACACCAAAGGAGTTATAGTGGATGAATTGGGTTTCACTTTGGTGAACTTTGAAAAGATTGGCGAGAAGGGTGAACCATTCATATTGGCATCACAGGCGAAACAAATATTCTATATCGATGATCCTGCAAATGATAAATGGTCGGTTGTTCTTCATGGTAAAAGATAGTTCATTGAAGATCTTATAGATGAAGAAGAGTACTATGATAAGTATGATGACTCCAGTCCATTCTCAGTTGGGTTGCCAACTCCACAAAATATTGAAGCTAATGATGACTTATATGTGCGCGGAGATCACAATGAAGGATTGTTAATTGATAAAAGATCACAATTTTAGAGACATGTATGTTTATACAAATGCTAAACGTTTGCCTTTTTCTAGTTAATACAAATGCTAAATGTGTGCCTTTTTCTAGTTAATACAAATGCTAAATGTTTGCCTTTTTAATGACATTTTCAGATGGCTGACCATGATGAGCATGATGTCCATGATGAGCATGAAGTCCATGATGAGCATGCTGTCCATGACGAGCATGGCGAGGATACCAATGTAAGTTCTAAAAACATATCCTGTATTTCTATAAAATTCATTATCTTCTAGTTATGTCATATATCTTATATTTCTATATTGGGCTAATTCATTGTGTTTATTTTTGTCAAATTTTAGGTTGATGATGCACATGTACCCACTGAAGCACTGGAGCAACTTGATGTGCATCACCAAACACTTAATAAGAAAAGGGGCATCACTCTATTGAAGAAGTTAATAGCGCCTAGTGGCAGTGGATCCAAATTGGTTGTGGAGTTTGATAATGGAGGAAATGCAATTGGAGTGAACCGCAATAATTTTGTAAACTATCTTGGGTGTACCACTCGGAGCCATTGTGGTGTTAAGTATGATAATTGGCATAAAGTTCCTCAGGGGAAAAAAGACTTGATATGGAAGGATTTATGTGTGAGTTATTATTATTTGCAATTCTATTTTGTAGATTACAAATTCTATTATTTGCAATTCTATTTTGGATACTAGTTAATAACATTTCTATTTTACAGAATCTGTTTGCATTGGATGAGAAGTTGCATCGTAAAAGTGTGATGCAACGCGCTGGAAAGATGCTTAGGAATTATAGGACAAATCTGAACAGAGAATACATAAAAGAGGGTGATAAGAAAAAGAAGTCAACCCTTGAACAATGGAACTTCTTGGACAAAGAAGATTGGGACAATTTTGTTGCTTCAAGAAAATATGAAGAATTCAAGGTATTAGGTGTCACTCCCAATTTAATTAATATACATTGTATTCACCTATTCAAGATTAACATTTAGTGATACTAACCAAATCATTAATGTGCATACTAACTAGGCCCTCAGTGACGCAAAAAAAGCAAGGCGTGCACTGAATGTGCATGACCACACTATGGGTCCAAAAGGCTATGCAAGCGTTCGCCAAAGACTACATGCGGAGTCTGCGGCTACTCAGGAGTCTGCTCCTACTCAGGAGTCTGCTCCTACTCAGGAGTCTGCCACACCCATGCCTCACCATGATATCTGGATAGCTGGGAGGCAAAACAAGAAGGGTGAAATAAAGAAGCCCGTAACTGCTGAGGCAGCTGCGAAAATGGTAAAATACAACTCTTAGAGCAATCGTTTGAATATTGATTATTTGTGGTGTTAACTTATCAATTTCTGTTGATGGTGATTAGTGGGAGCTGCACGAGCAGAGGAAACAAGGCACGTTCATCCCTTAGGGTACAAGGGATGAATTGACAGTTGCTCTGGGTAACCCAGAGCATCCTGGACGTGTTAGGGGTGCAGGTGCTGGTGTGGGCATCAAAGCATTCTTTGGGCCATCCCAGCGCAAACCCAGAGCAGGACTTTCTCAAGAAGAGGTAACCTATTCTTTTTTCAGAATGTTACTGCAAAAGGAAATTCAATAATAAGAAGCTAATGTTTCTTTTATCCATGTATAGGAGAATAAGAGAGTCGAGGATATAGTTGCTAAGAAGGTCAACGATGTAGTTGCTGAGAAGGTCAAGGAAGAATTGCTGCGGTGGCAGGCATCTCAGGCTTCCAATCAGCCTATGGCGACCCACTCTTCTCCTGATGCACAGACTGCGAGTAATCCTGGAGACCCATCGCCTAACACGTATGCTATAAGTATTGTTTATGACATTGTAGCTAGTCTTTTCAAGATGATATGTTTTCAAGATGATATGTATATATGTATAACATTCTTTACATAAATTTGTAGGCATTGAAGCCATGCCGCTTAAGAATACAAGACTATGTTGTTGCAGAGGCGCAGGCTTACCCGTCCCTTAATGGGGAAAGGTTTCACGAGACTCCAATGCCACAGGGCTACGTTTGTGTGGGCCCATTACGTGTTTTACCCGATTGGAGGGAAGCTACATTGCCATATCCCCACCCGAATATTGATACACTTGCTGAGGCAGAAGGCGGGGTCATATTGTGGCCCAAAGCAGATGTCGTCTACACTACTGAAATTGTAAGATAAATTTACATTGATTTAGACTGTTAATGTGTATATATGATGTCAACTGATCTGAAATTATATATACATGTTAAAAAGAAGACACCAGGAGCACCTAGGCCTCCACCTCCACTTCCCGCATTACCAACTTGGGTTCCAACTGACCTAACATACCCGTTAGGTCCTGCTTGTAGGGGAATGGCATGTTGGCTACGGGCACATAATATACATTGCCCGATAATTATTTCTTTAGATGCAGATTATGCAGGTCAATCATACGATAGCTCTTTATTTATACAAGATATTATTGAGTTGTTTATGTATGATTGGCTGAATACATCAATGATAGAGACATGGATAAGGTGAGATCTTGTTTATACATCCATATACCTTGTGTAAGATCCGGTGATCTGGTTTCTTATATATTAATGCATACGTAATACATGTTTTGCAGCTACTTAGTCGAAGATCATTGCAAACAATTTGCATTTGATCATGTGGGATTTTTGATTCCATCATTGATTAGTATGGTAGCTAAAGACCCTGATAATGTTCAACAATACTGTATAGATGCTTTTACAATTTTTGGTCAGCAAAAGAAGACGATAATAATAGCTCCATTCAATGTCAAGTAAGTTTACTTTATTTATAATTTGGACTTAAGAAAATTCCATTTTTATTGTGAATTTTGAGTTATTAATTGTTAACTTTTTACCTCTAGCGGTAAACATTGGGAGTTACTAGTTATTGTCCCCGGGACGTTCACTGTTTATTATCTAGATCCCGCGGGAAGTACATTAAACACTAAAATTGGACACATAATGAGAATGCCATTATTCTGGTGAGAAATATTTCATTTTTGTATCTGTTAACATCTGTTATTACATTACTATTTACTTATGTAATTTACTGTGTTATATTAACATGTAGGGGTTTAGATGCATTCAAAAAGGCTGGAGGAACGGTCCCAAGGAAAAAGAACCAGCCAATAAATTGGCAGAACGTACAAGTAAGTTCCCGACTCCAATGTATATATTATTGATGTGAATTGTGCTTAGTTGTATCATTTTGTATGTTTCAATTTATAGTGCGCTACACAAGACAATGGCTGGGCATGCACATACTATGTGATGTGATTTATGCAGATGATTATCAAACATGCCGCATTGGACATCGATACCATACATGAGGTATTATATATAGTCTCATTAGTTAGTATGAAATATATCAATCTTATTTTTATATTATTACTTATATATATACATCATTCTCTTTGCAGGTGTTTAAAACTGACAACACTATAGGTAAACGCTTAAAAAATATACATGCTCCATATACGATGGAAGCATTAAATGAAATAAGAGAAGAATGGGCAAAAGCCATACAAGCAGTGGCAACTGTAAGATATAATTGGGATGTTGATAGTGATAATGAATGATACTTTGTAAATGAATATTTCTGAATGTTAATACATGTATTTGAATGTTTATATATGTGTGAATGTGAGAATTGAATTGATGTCTGAATGTATCTACTTGTGTGAAATTTTCCTTGGGACTTTTGCAGGTTTGTGGCCTGTTTGTAGGCTGATATCAATGGATGTCGTAAACCTGCAGTTCAGAAAACTGAACTGCATGTTCTCATCCTGCTGACCAGCCACAGCAGGCCTGCAAACTGATATGAAAAAAAAATAGATATAGGCGTCGGTTATTTACAGAAAACCGTCAGCAAAGACCTACAACGTCGGTTATTGGATAAAAACCGATGCCTAATAGTACAAACAACCCGACCGTGCAGGAAAGCACGGCCGTGGTGGAAAAGGCGTCGGTTATTCATATAAAATCGACGCCTATAGTACTAAACACAGCCGTGCAGGGAAGCACGGCCGTGTCGTCTTGAAGTATGGCGTCGGTTTTTTTTATAGAAAACTGACGCCAAAAGGGTTCCAACCACAAAAAACAGCGTCATCTAGGACTCTTTCTGCGTCGGTTACCAAGTAAACACCGACGCTATAGTCCATATAGGCATCGGTCTTTTAGTAGATAACCGACGCAGAATGTGTCCTAGATGACGCCGTTTTTCTGTGGCGCGAACCTTTTTGGCGTCGGTTATCTACTAAAAGACCGACGCCTATATGTTAAATAGGCGTCGGTTTCGACCTTTAGCAGCGCCCACATAGGCGTCGCTCAGAAACCGACGCCAAAGGGGGTTAAACAACCGACGCCAAAGGATGTTTCTGTAGTAGTGTAGAACAGTAGCTGATGTCAACTTCTTCTTTAAATCCTAGAAACTGGACTCACAAGTAGCTGACCAGATGAAGTGCTCGTCCTTCTGAGTTAGCTTAGTCAGAGGAAGTGCCACTTTGGAGAAGTTCGGAATAAAGCAACGATAATATCCGGCTAGACCCAAGAAACTTTGGATTTCAGAAGGATTTCAAGGAGGTGCCAATCAAGTACAACATATACTTTATCAGGATCAACAAACATGTTACCCCCCAAAATGACATGTCCAAGAAACATGACTTTTACAATCCAAAATTCACATTTAGAAAGTTTTCCATAGAATTGTTGGGCTCGAAGGATTTCAAGAACTGACTTCAAGTGCTCACAATGTTTTACCATGGAGTCAGAATAGATCAGGATGCCATCAATGAAGACGACCACAAACTCATCAAGATATGGTTGGAAGACTTTTTTCATCAGATTCATGAATACGCCAGGTGTGTTGGTCAACCCAAATGGCATCAATAAAATTTTTTAATGCCCATTATGAGTTCAAAAAGTAGTTTTAGAAATATTAGTATCTTTGAACTTAAGTTGATGGTAGCCAGAATGAAGATCAATTTTTGAGAAAAATTTGGCAGTGTGAAGCTGATCAAAGAGGTCATCAATGCGAGGGAGACATGTTTTTAATAGTGGCTTAGTTCAAAATGCGGTAGTCAATACACATATGCTTAGAACCATCTTTCTTTTTGATAAAGAGAATGGGCGCACCCCAAGGGGAAACACTAGGACATATAAAACCTTTGTTGAGAAGTTCTCGCAATTGTTTCTTCAACTCCATAAGCTCAGAAGGAGCCATCCTATACAGTGCCCTAGGAATCATAGTGGTTCTAGGAAGAATGTCTATGGAGAACTCAAGGATAACTCAATGTCTCTATTTGGAGGCAGCCCAAGAAGATCCTCCAGAATTACGTCGAGAAAATCATGTACCACCTCTAGTCTTTCTACAGGGCCGTTGTTAGGACTGGTCTCTGAGACTAATGTGAGGAAAACTTTTCATCCTTTAGAAATGAGTTGTTTAGCTTTAAGAGAAGAAATTATAAAGTTATTATTGAATCCACTTCCCCAAGGGATCACTATAGGATAAGAATGAGGTTGAGAGAGAACTACCATCTTGTTTCTATAGTCAATGTGAGAATGATACGTATATAGCCAATCCATACCAAGTATAATATCAAAGTCTTTCATGGTTAAAAGAATGAATTCAAAGGGCATATCATTATTTTTGAATTTTAGAGGTAGGACATCAGTTTTTAGTAGGGTAGTGGGCATTTTTCCACTAGGAGTAGACACATCCAGGATATATCCCAAGTCCCTTATATGCAGGTGTATCATAGATTCCAGATTTTGAGAAATAAATGTATTTGTGGATCTAGAATCAAATAAAGCTTTAATAGGATGATCATTTAACAATACAGTGCCTATACAAGATAATTGAGTTATGAATAATTTGATGGCTTGAATAAGATATTAGATTACAAAAGAATTTTGATTACCTTCAATAAGCTAGTTGGGATTTACCTTGGCCTCTTCTCCGGTCACTGTGAAAACTTTGTCGTTGCGGTGTCCCTGAGGAGGTGGATTAGCCACTGTAGGTTTGCCAAGGACAGACGAAGTAGGACACTTGGCGAGGAAACTACCCTCCTTCTTACATTTGTAGCAGACCAACTTAGCACAAGGTCCAACATGCCCTCATCTATAGGTTTTACATTTGTTGCGGTAGTCCCTTAGTTGGCTATAGTTGTTGTTCTGTCCCCTTTTTCCTGAACCTCTTCCTTTTCCTAATCCCTTATTGTTATGTACAGGGTGGAACTTCCTAGACCTATCATCTTCGGTGGTGGTTAACCCTAAGTATCCCATGCTGGAAGGCTTCTGCAAACTTTGTTCTCTTTCCTGCTTGAGGGCCATGTCTAGGGCTTCATATATGCTTCTGGGATGGGAGGCTATAACTAGGGTTTTCAGATGGGTGGCAAGGCATTCAACATAATGCTACACTAGGCAATCTTCAGTCTTAATAGGGGCCAAACGTTCCAGAAGCCTAAACTTCTAAGTGTAATCATCCATATAGAGACTACCTTACTTAAGCTAGATATACATCTTCTACTTCCTCTTCCTCTCAGCTATAGGCATAAAACGGTCAGTGAAGAGGGTTTTAAAGGCTTACCACCCCATGTTATCTACTTATTCTCCCCTATTCCTGCCATAGTTTTCCCACCAGATTTTTTCCCCTCCCTTAAGCAGGCGGGTGGCAAATTTAACTTTCTTCTCATTGGGTACTTCTAGGGTACGGAAGGCATTCTCCACAGATAAGATCCAGGCTTCATCCTTATCCATGACCTCAAGCTGGTCCTCCCCTAAAAAGGTATCAGGATTGAGCTTAATGAAATCTAACAAAGTCACCTCCTTCCTTCTAGATGAGCTGGGTTCAGGGGTTCCTTTTAGGGCAAGGGTTTCCATGAAGTCTAGAAGGATTTGCTTTTGTTCTTCCCACCTTTCTTTGGATGCACTATCGGGATCAGGTACTACATAGGTTTTAGATTCCTTCCTCTTCTTAGAGGATGACTGTTCGGAGGCCTTGGAGTTACGGGTCTTGGGAGGCCTCCTGAATTTAGGTGGCACATATTACATTTATCATCATCATCATTTTTTTAAATCATATTATATTTCATTATTCTTCTTTATTAGTTATTAATGATCTTAATGTTATGATTTATGGAGGATACCCTAAAATCCTTATCATTCGGTCCTTAGGACTTTCTAAATAAAGTGCCTCTTTTTCCTAACCTTATGTCATAGAGGTGAGAGGGAAAAATTTATAATTGAAGGTGAGGGGAAAAAGTTTCCTACGGAAGGGATGATGGGGAATATCTATAGATGAGAAGGGTCCTAATTAAGGTATGCCCAAGAAGTAGGGGACATTTAGGGTATCGACCAGGCAGACTTATATTGCCACATAGGTAGCCACGTGATTTCCAAGCTAAGTGGCTCAAAGACTTTAGCCAGACCCATGGAAGATGCTATCCTAGACACCTTCACCCTTCACATCCCTAACTCAAAGACTATCCAAGACTATCCAAGACTCACAATAGGGTGAATGAATTGCATGTGACCATGATGTGTGAGCATTGGATCTGATACCAACTGTGATGACCCCAATTCATGTACACTTTCCAAGTTGACATTCCCTAGATATGCGTGCACTCATATCTAATAGATGTTAAGAAGGAAAATGTAAGGGATTGCGATTGTCAGCTATTTTATAAAAAGAAGCCCGATCCTGTTCACAAACATCATTGATTAGCCACACAAACATCCTTCATTGAAGAGAAAGTCATACATATATTATTCAGGAAAGAAGAAGAGAATAGTTCTATGAAATGAAAGTACATATGATTTATAACATTCTATACATCATTTGGAAGATCAAATAACTATCTAGCTGAAAAAGAGATTAAAAAAAGGAAATCTAGCTAGTCTATCTTCCATGCCCATTTATTTGGTAGCTTCAGGTACTTTGAGGGGCATTATTTGTTCTACCAAGAAAATATGAGAAACAAAATCATCAACATAAGTTGGTATGTGGCTCAAAATATGTACTATGATTGCATAATTCAAATACTTGAAGAAACAAAAGAAAGAAAAGAAAGCCATTGTTTAAGGCAAAAAATCAGGTAAACACATCTTTTATACGTATCATTAGATGTAGTTGTACTACAATTTCTATTAGCACTTATCATACATCCAGTATGGGAAATCTACTTTATCAATCATCTAGCATGGTAAATTCATCATACATCCATACTATGCAATATATCATACGTCCATACTGGGCCATTTTTGCTCTAGTTGCTACAACTCATCAATAGTTCATTTATATTCCATTTAGATTTGGTGAAACATAATTACTAGTAATCATCCAACAAAGTATAACAAATAAGTCACCCAAGATACATCATATCTTATGCAACCATCGAAACTAGTCTTATACTTAATAAAGGCAGCATACCTATTTTGATTAGATATGGAATCCAAGAGTCTAGAGGAACAATAAATAGATCACCTTGAAAGGAAATAAATACATAATGCCATTATGTGTTGTGAACGCCTCTTTTTAGAGTTTTTGACTTACTAGGGCTTCCCTTTAGGATTCACATGATCCTATGTATTCATGATTAGATCTCGGGTTTTTGGGTCGATCAAGAACATAAGGGATCATGACATAGTTATAGTTTGGCAAGTATAAGAATGAAAATACACATATGTAGAGAGAGAGAGAGAGAGAGAGAAATTAGAAATTAGGGTTTCTAGATAGTCATTCATACATGATTAGGGTTTTATAAAGAAAGAGGATCAAGGACCTTACCACCATAGGTGAGGTTGTAACACTTAATATTCATTATTGCATTCTAAAGGGCCTAAAAGTATAAACTACACTATAGGTTGATATTTTGGAATAATGTTATGAATCAGACCGTGAGAACATTTTTATTAGGTTCCTCATTTTTTTGATAATTTTGATATATAATTTTCTATTATCCGATATTCCTACTAATTTTTATGATTTTCCTAAGATAAACTTTTTTCTGTTGATTAAATAAAAAGAGAGGGATATTACCTTGATCAACGACTGGATCCGACTGGACCGATGACTCAGATTGATCCTTGGTGCTGTGGGTTCAACATGGCATGCTGACTTGTGCTGAATGACTCACGACCCTATTCAGCTGAGTTGGTGATCACAGATTGGTCCATGTCAGTCTAGGTTAGTGCCACACCCTCTCCTCTCCTTCCTTTGCTACTGCTTGCTTGAGCAGCCTGCTATCTACAACTCCGAGGAGGTGGCAAAGCTTCTAGCACCAGGATCAGGGTGAACAAGAGCCAGTGCACCTCTAGTGGTGTTGCCGCATCAGTGCGGCTAGCCAGGTGAGTGTGGCTACCTTTGGGGCTCCCTACCGCTGTTATGGGAGGATAGGTCACATGTAGAAGGGAGGTCTGAGAGGAAGAAGGGTGCTACGGGGAGGTTGTGATGTCATTGAGCCTCGTGGAGGTCCCACAAAGGTGATGGCGATGAGAAATGTGGGTGATGGTGGCTCCTGGAGCAGGTGGAGCTCTAGGTTAGGTAGAGGCATAGGAGCTTCGGGTTAGGATGATGGTGATGCTTCTTAGTGCAATTGAGGGTGTGGGATGATCAAAGGATGGTTGGCAGAGCTTGTGGGATACTTATATAGGCATGAGGAGGTGTAGAGGTGTAATCCCTAAAATGGGGGCCGCCTCCAGGTGAGAGTCGTGAAGAAATGGGAAGCAGTTCTCCCTGATCTGAGGGTTAGAGGGCATGTGGTGAGGGTTGTTGGGTTCACTTGGATGTGGGGAGGAAGAATATCCCATGTCATTCATGAGATGGTGGTGAGATAAGGAGGAAGGGGTCGAGGTCAGGTAGCTTAGTTGTTTGGGGTCAGGGCCGAGATAAGCGGGAGGAGGAAGATGAGGTCAGAGTCGTTAGATCCTTACTTGTGCCATAATTTGCCTCATCCAACGGCTGAGATAAGAGCCGTGCAGGTAGGTTAGTTCAGGTAACCACATGACACATTAAATGTCACATATTTTCTTAATTAACTCATGAACTTAGGTCCTTGGTTTGATAAATTGGTATAAAATGCATCGAATTCAAATGATTATAACTCCTAAATGGCTTATCCAAATAAAATGAAATTTCAAACCACGCTTAAAGATGATATTATCTGGCCATGGTAGAAAATTGAGAGTCAAACTCGTATGTAAGTTGTATAGTTTGACTATATAACCTAATACATGGATTTTTTTTACTATGAAATTAGGGTTTTGATTTTATGAAATTGATAATCAATTTTAATCAATTTACCAAGGGAAAAGGTTGAGGGTATTATTAGAAATAACAAAACTACAAGAGAGAGGAAAAAATAAGTAAAAACTCACTTTATCACATCGACTGCTAAGGGTCAAGGGAATTTGTAGCCATTAAAAGGTCATAGGAATCATCAACCACTAAAACTAGGTTTTCCATTTTCATCGACCGTTGAAGATATTGGCAACCTATAGACATTCAAAACTTAGCAACCACTTAGGATTTCACCATTTCATCAAATGATGAAGATCCAACATCTCAACAACCACTAAGGGTCCAAATACTTGGTGACCGATTGAAATCGTAACTCTTATAGACCACTATGAATCTAATCCTTCATTGACTGCAAAAAGTTTCATGGTTTGGAGACTGATGGTGATCTCAAGGACCTTATCGACCAACATGGTTTAGAACTTGGTACTGCTAAACATCAAATCTTTGGCGACCATAGTGGGTCTTAATCTTAGTGACCACTATAGCTCAGAACTTCATTGAACACATAAGAGGGTGAGAACTTAGCGACCATCAAGATGAAAAATAGAAACAAGGTCAATGCCATAGATTGTCACAAGGAAGTCAAGCAAAACTAAACCAATACCAAACCATCGGTTTCAAATACAAGGAGGATAATCAGTAGAAACCCTAGATAGAAACCATCTTTTGAGAAAGAAAAAGCCACCATTTCCATGTGACAATGTCTAGCGTGACCATTCCCATTATAAAAATTGTGCACAAGATGTAGGACTCATCCAAGAATAGTTATCAAATCAAGATCACCATGTAAACACAAACCCTAGATAGAAGATACCTCCTTTCTAGTTGTAACTACATTTTAGGGAAAGATAAGGTGCATGCAAGAAGGAAGTAAGAAATAATCATGGAGAAAATTATATAACTCGACTCCAAGAAGATGGAGCAAATCCAAACAATAAGGTAGCTTGAAGAAGAACTCCTCATGGCCAAGCTAGATCCACTACCATGAAGGAAGCAAGCCATGGGTCAACGAAATAAGAGAGAGGTGTTCTTCAAGCGATAACTCAAGCACTACCATGGAACACCATGGGTTTGGCCAAGAATTCAGAGAAGGGAAGAACAATGAGGAAAAGGTAGGTACAGAGGGAGATCTCACTTACCAAGACTAAGAGGAAAATTAAGGTATCACCAAACAATCACAAGAAGGGTAGATCCAAACCCTAACACCACATTCAAGGAAGACTCAGCCTCCTTCCTCAACCTTGAGCTCCACATTCACCACCAAGATAGAGGAGATGAGATCCAAGGCAAGGAATGGAAAGAGAGAGAAGACTAGGTCTGTAAAGAGTTCATTGTCATGTAAAGAGAGAGGTTTATGTAACTTAGGGTTGGGGAGAGCGAAAGTGGGTTAGGTGTCAAGCTAAATATGCCATGTGTCCAAGAGATCCCTTACATGAAAGCACCACACCGATCCATGGAACTAGGGAAATCCCACCAAGAAATACCATCAACCATCTTGGTCTAGAAATGCAAACAACCGCTGAGAATCTATGGCGACCAACTGACTAGAAAAGGAAACAGTCGCTAACCTTAGGAAGCTTGGCGACTAAGATGAGCGGGAACCTCATCGACCTCCAACCGTAGGTAGAAAAAGAAACCTTGGAAAATGTCAACCCTAGATGGTACAGATAAAACCTTAGTGACCACCAATGGAAGGGGGGTTCATCAGTCAACACACTCAAAGGGTCAACAAACAACTTTGGGCATCCTTGCAAACCCTAAAATCAACACAAGGTGTCTTCACTCAAACCAAGGTGTGATAAGGTGCCCCAAAGCACAACCATATAAAAAATGGTGTGGAAAAAGGTGAGACACAACAAGCATGTGATAAATTTCAAGAAAAAAACCCTTGATGTGGGTAAATTGCAATTAGGTCCAAAACAAACACATATAAACACAACTATCTCAAACAACATCCAAACTAGACCAAACTTGAAACATAAGCTTTTCGCATGATATAAAAGAACATAATAAGGTTTGATTAAAGTTTTAAGCATCTAATTAGGTTAGGCAAGCATTTTCAACAAAAAAGCAAGGTCAGGGGTCTTACAACCATAAACCCCTAACAAGGATTTCACCCCTGAAGTCCTACACAAACAAAGACATATATTTTTGACACATATCATCCTATAACTCCCCAGTGGATTCATCCACACCTTTGTGATGTCACAAAACCTGATCTAAGACTATATCCTTCTTCGTTAGCATCTTCACCCTCCTATCTAGGATCAACGCATGACCCTCAACATATGACACATCCTCCTCCAACTCAACCTCCACCGGTTGCAATGCCAACTCTCTATCTGGGTGATACTGAAAGACATCATGTAACCTGTCCAACTCTGGCAGTAACTTCCACTTGTATGCCACTATCCCAACATGAGCCAAAATAGGGTATGGTCCCATAAACCTAGACCCTTCTTACCAAACCTTAGCACACCTTTCCAATGGAAAACCTTAAGATACACACAGTCTCCAACTTAGAACTCAAGCGGCCTACATAAATAATCAACATACAAATTATATGTATCATGGGCTGCCTTCAGATACTATTGTATCACCTTGATCTTCTATGTAGTATGTTGTACTAGCTCAGGACCCAAAAGATGATACTGACCCACATCATACCAACAAAGAGGTAAATGAAAACAACTTCCATACAAAGCTTCATACGGTGCCATATCTATGCTCTTATGATAATTATTGTTGTAGGAGAACTCTATCAAACTCAAGTGCACATCCCAACTGCTAAGAAATTGCAAAAAAATGCTCTCAATAGGTCTTCCAAAGTCTGAATGGTCCTCTCAGACTGACCATCTATTTTTGGGTGGAAGGTTGTACTAAAACTCAACCGTGTCCCCATGGTTGTATGTAGACGATCCCAAAAATGACTTGTAAATTGTGGACCTTTGTCAGTTACCATGGCAACTGGAATACCATGCAGACACACTATCTCATCAACATATATTTGTGCCAACTTCTCTTTCGTATACATCATCTTTAGGGGAAGGAAGTGAGCTAACTTGGTCAACCTATCAACTATGACCGAAATGGAATCATGACATTTGGATGTCCCAGGAGGACAAACCACAAAGTCCATGGTAATATGATCCCATTTCCACTGTGGTATTGGAAGTAATTGTAACTTTCATGTATGCTTATGATGCTCAGCCTTGAGTTGCTAACAGACTAGGCATTTAGAAACAAACTCTACCGCATCACGCTTCAGAGCAAGCCACCAATATAGATCCTTCAGGTTATGGTACATCTTGTTACTATCAGGATGCATCACGTACATCGACGAATGAGACTCTTCAAGAACCACCCTCCTCAGGCCCTCTACATCTAGAACCACTATCTTGTTATGAAAACAAACTGTCCCATTATCTGTCTCATGAAAGCCATTATACTTCTTACTACCAAACTCTATCCTAATATTCTTTATCATGGTATCATTTTTCTACACATATTTGATCTAATACATCAGGGTAGGATTCACCTGAAACTATACTAGCAAGCCTACTAATAAGGAAACCTCCAACTAGACATTCATCTGGTGAAGCGACACCAACATACCCCGTTTATGGCACACCAAAGCATGTAATTGTGACTTGTTTACAGATGATGAAAAATATGACTCCCTTCTTAGAGCATGAGCCACCACATTCTCCTTCCTGGATGGTAGTCTATTATGCAATCATAGTTCTTGATCAACTTCATCCATCTCCTCTGCCTCATGTTCAACTCATACTTTGAGAATATATACTAAATGTTCTTGAGGTCAGTTAAGATATTGACACTTCTTGTGACGACCATCATCAAAAATATAGATTACTCAAAACAAAGTGCAAAATTATCACTAATAACAAAATTACCACAAAATAGGGTAAATTTGAACCATTTGCAAATAGATTTTCTCAAGTAGAAGTATATCAAAATTGGCCTTCAACACAATATATCTGTCTTTCATATATACCAAAACATGTCACATATTACGTTCAAAGGCTATCAAGCCATAACTAATACATGTACTACATGTTTATATGTATAAGACATTTCTATACATTCATGTCGATAGACCAAAATCTATGTGTCGAAAAACAAAACATAAAATCTCCCCAAGGACCTGAGAGTATAGGAGTGACATATAGGACTCTATAAGACACTAAACCAGTAGCATTTTTAATCTTTATTCAGATATTGTTCTCCTTGTTCCTAAGCTCATGCACCATGACCTCGACGTCCTCATCCATGACCACCTAAAAAGTTGTGGAACACACAGGGTGAGATCAAACATCCCAACGAGAGTTATAACTCCTTACCGACATCTATTATAAGCATGGGTAGATATTGCATGTAGATTAAATACTTAACAAGCTAAGAAGGTTTAGTTAAATGATATGTATCCAATAGATAATGTAGACAAAACAAACTTGGTAGTTAACACTGCATAGTAGATCAATTAATATTCTGAGAAGGAATACGAAGAACATGTGTAACTATTGTAACCTAGACAGTACAAAGATAAGGCATGGGTTCATTCAATGTGATTCATATTTGACCCTAAACATAGATACTACACGACTTATTTAACCACTTTTATGCCCTGGGGATTTAAGGCGTATCACTCAAATACAACTGACCACTACTAAGTCAAAATCAGTACCACACAGAATCAGTGGAAGAGATAGACTCCATGATCATCACCGACACTACTCGGTCAGTTCTAGTCCACAATGAAATGTCTTAATAATTTCACTACTAAACAACAACTTATAGTCAAATATGTAGTCATGTAGAGACAACAACTAGTTAAAGCTATGGCTCTGTAAAACAACTAGTCTGCCTTGGTACATGGCACAACACTAGAGAACAAGCTCATGCATGGATGTTTAGTAATAAATCATACAACACTATTTCAATAATTTTAAGGATACAAGGAAGTCCATCACTTGCACCAAGCATATTCAATAATATACACTCTGAGTTTTTTTAGAGGAGTTACTCATTTCACCATATGGCTAGATACTGACGCTAAAGATGGATCTATAGTATAGGGAAACTACATGATTAGGGTTTCAATTGATTAGACATTCCAATCAAGTATCTTATAATGCAACAATCAAGTTACAATGTATAAACCTTAAACATATTCTACAAATAAAGGTAAGGTGCAACTTCAGAAGATACACCACGTATTAAGTGATAACTTGTCTCATTATCACATGGCACTTGTAATACTTCCATTCACAAGGTCATCAATAATGTCACATAACAATAGGGAATCAATCATTTAATTTAATCACAAGGCACTTACTGGGTCGTTAGACTATTTGTGTAAATCCTACACAGTTGGTAACACATTATGACTTAGAATTTCTCATAATCATGAACTTGTATTATACAAGGTTCACCATAGCACTCACATGGCTATGCCAATCATCTCACCTACAAGTTAGTGTTACACGAGTAGGAGACAGAAACACTATTACTTAATAATTATTTCAAGTAGGATGAATTCATCTATCATGTTATAACTAACTTAGGGTTTCATAACACCATTTCATCTCTAAACCCTAACCCATCATTTCCCATATTATTGGAGTGCCTTAGTGTTAAGCATTATTGTTGATGATTAACCAATCAGTATCACACCATCTTAAATAGATCATTACACCATCTATAGATCATATACATACTCATTGATAGGTGTCTCAGTGACTTATAACATATATAACTAGAACTCCCCACACATGGATGTCAACCTGATTCAGCAATGAAGTGTCATGACTAACTCCTATAACGTTGCATCACGACCGCGACATATTGGGGGAGTCTCTATCTGACCAACAATGGGGTGTCGTGGCCATCTGCAACCATAGGTATTGACCACTACTTCATCTGGTCATGACTGAGATACCATTCCAGCACAACATTGCATCTGCAACACAAGGATACACTCAACAGGGAGTTGTGACCGTGACACCACTAGAGTATGTCGTGATTGACCAACTGTTGTGAGGTGTTATGACCTTAACTCATTGATATCGCGACCATGACCATCTAGGGTCAACCCTTTATATTCAAGGCACAATCTAAACAAGTGTCTCGATCAACAACTAATAACCTCTCACTTTGTGATGCTATTTTATTAGTTTTCCCTTGTTTTCCATACTCTTTCTTAAATAAATTAGAAAGAATAATTAAATCTTTACCTTATTGCTGACACATTAATAGATTAACTTTTCTCTTCTTTATCCTTGCAGAAAAACACAAAAAAATTACAAAAAAACCCCAAACGGTCCCAAGACCGTTTAAGGCCAAACGGTCCCAAGACCGTTTAAGGCTAAACGGTCTCAAGACCGCATGAACTCTAAACGGTCCCGAGACCGCATAAGCTCAAATGAGTCCAGCGCCCAAACGAGTTCGGCGCCCAAACGAGTTCGGCGCCCAAACGGGTCCGGCGCCCAAATGAGTTCGGCGCCCAAACGGGTCCAGTGCCCAAACGGGTCCAGCGCCCAAACGAGTTCGGCGCCCAAACGAGTCCAGCGCCCAAACGGGTTCAGGAACCAAACGGGTTCAGCGGCCAAACGAGTTCGGTGCCCAAACGGGTCCAGTGCCCAAACGAGTTCGGCACCCAAACGGGTCCAGCGCCCAAACGAGTTCGGCGCCCAAACGAGTCCAGCGCTCAAACGGGTCCAGTGCTCAAACGAGTTCAGCGCCCAAACGGGTTCTGCGCCCAAACGGGTTCAGGAACCAAATGGGTTCAGCGGCCAAACGAGTTCGGCGCCCAAATGGGTCCAGCGCCCAAACGAGTTCGGCGCCCAAACGGGTCCAGCGCCCAAACGAGTTCGACGCCCAAACGAGTCTAGCGCTCAAACGGGTCCAGCGCCCAAATGGGTTCATCGCCCAAATGGGTTCAGGAACCAAACGGGTTCAGCGGCCAAACGTGTTCAGCACACAAACAGGTTCAAGACCGTTTGGGCTCCACTTAAGCCTATAAATAAGACCCAAAGGGGTCCTCAAGAAGAGAGAACTCTCAGACGCCCAAAGGCTGCCTCTCCAGTTCCAGAGCACTCCCATCTTTCATCCATCGCCCCAAGGTTGCCAGTTTGAGATCCACGTTCCATCTTCAAGCTACCTTCTCTCTCAACAACAAAGAAGGTGGGAAGATAAGATCCATCATCAAAGCATCCACGAAGTGCGAAGATCGTTGCTCTCTTCACCAAGGGTTCATCCTTCCCTCCTCTGTGGAGATGACGTTCTTTCTCTCTCTTCTCGCCTCCTTCTTTGTCCTTGATATGAGCGAGTAGTCTCATTCACTAGGGTGCGGAAAGTAGCCCCACTACCCATGTTTTCATTTGATGCAATGTAATTCAACTGTTTGCAATAGAGATACTCTCCTTTTCAGTTCAACATCAATCGTTAAATGAATGCTTGTTGCTTGATCATCAACTTGTATTACCTATTGTCTTTCGGTATGAATTGTCTACGTTTGTACCCTTAGATCTGAATATCGATTGAAAGTTGGTTCTGGATGTATGTAGTCACCATACGTCTGTTTCGGTATCTAGGAGTGCTTTCATGAGTGGAGTAAACTCACTCCCATCATTGCACTTTCATACTATGAAATGGAATCAGTTGACGTATGAAAGTGCAACCTTGGCAAGGTCGAGGAACACACTTCATGAAGAAGTAATGCAAAGCAGGTGACCATTCATTATGGGATGGCTGGCGTTGCAATACTCCACACTTCTCATAGTTAGTTATCCGAAAAGAAACTAAGTCTACAAGATACTAACTGATTAGAGCCTCTTTGCAGGTTGTTTTATTATGTTGCATGTTTTGATCCATGTGTAGTGGCGTGAAACCCGATAACATCCTAGTGGTTTTTAATCATTGTTTACAACCCTAATTTCTACTTTCTTGCTTTTACTTTCCTCGCACTTAGTTTAAACAACCAAATCAAACTTTCGATCTAAATATCAACCGTTAAGTAATTAGGTACGACTAAAACGTTTTCCATCTTGATTAATTCTAATCAAGACCGTTGTCCCGAGGATTCGACCCTTAAACTATACTACGATAAGACTTCCGTGTGTCCTAGCACACGTGGGTGGAGATCTTACCATAGTACAAGCAAGGCTAAACCTAGAGATTCATCATCTCTAGGATTTTTAGTGGCGTTGCAAAACTCCATCAAAAATTGGCGCCATTGCCGGGGACAACGGAACGTTTTAGTTTTTACTTAACAACTTCTTGGTTGATTAGGATTTTACACTTTTCCTTGATAACTACTCCAAATTTTCTTGACCTCTTTGCTTCCTTTCATCATCTAACCGAGTGAATTTCTTCGTACTCAGGTAGAAAACGTGTATGCTAACCCCGCATCACATCGGATTCTCCCCTGAACTAGAGTACGACTCTGAGGTAGAAAGAAGTTTCCACCGAAGGATTAGACTTATCCACCAAAGAGCCAGACAAATGGCTGAAGAGCAACGCCTCATTGCAGAAAGAGTTAACGCCGCCATAGCTGCACAACGAGCACAACTTATCGCTGACACTCGTGCTCAAGTGCAGACCGAGATTCGAGCTGAGGAACAAGCCCACATCCAAGCCGAGAATGCCGCTTCTCAATTAGCATTAAGAAACAAGCAACTTCGGGACTACGCAACCCCAAAGAATTATGAAGATGTCACCCAGTCCGACCACCGATTATTAACATACCAAACTTTGAAATCCGGACGCAATGGATCCAGTTCATGCAAGGCATCTCTTTCTCTGGAGGATCTGGAGACGATTGCATGGATCATCTTATGAGATTCAAGTCACTCTGCCGACTTGTACCTCAAGCAGGAGTTGCCTTGGAAGCAATAATGTTACACCTCTTCCACTTCACCTTATCTGGAAGAGCGCTAAGTTGGTACAATGCTTTAGATAGGCACCCTATCATCACTACTTGGACTCCCTTAGAAGAAAAGTTTCTTGAGAAATTCTTTCCACCTTCACTAACCTATGAGATTAGGGGGCAGATCAACCATTTTGCCCAACTACCTGGAGAAACACTTGCAGAAGCTTGGGAAAGATTCAAGGAACTCCTGAGAAAGTGCCCTCACCATGGCATATCCCAAAATCAACTGATTGAAACATTTTATAGAGGAGTAAGTGATGATATCAAGCAGTTTTTAGACTCCTCATCTGGAGGAAACTTCATGAGAAAGAACTATGAAGATGCTTGGAATATAGTTACGTTAGGGGCCGAGAACCAATCCAATTGGGGAAGGTCGTCTAACCAATCCAAGGGAGTTCTTAAAGTCTACAAGGCTGAAGAATCTATGGAACTCAAGGCCATTGCAGAGGCCTTGAAGACTATTGCTAGCAAGCAACAAGCTCTCGAAACTTCTTTCGGAGAATACGACAAGAAGAAAAGCTCCCAGGTTCAACAAGTAAAAGAAGCTACTGGAACTTGCGAAGCCTGTCATGCATCTGATCATCCCACACTATCATGTGGTCTGTTATACAATGTTATGATGGATCTACAACCACCAGTGCCGCAATATGAACCCATTATTGAACATCCCGAGGACCAAATGCCAGAGCAAGTCAACTCCATTCACTCAATACCTGGCCAGGTGTATTACAATCCAGATAAACCAAGAAACCACCCTGGTTTTCAATATGGGAATCCTGCAGGGACTGCCAATCCACAACAATAGACACAAGGTGGATCTTTCAATAAACAACCACCAGGATTTCAGAATAACTTCAACCAAAATCAGGGGAATTATAGAAATGGTTTCCAAAGATCCAATTATCCTAGGAATCCCTCTTACCAATATACCCATCCAGGACTGCACCCACAACTGCAACAACCTCAGTTGCAGCAGCCACAACAACCACAGTTAACCGCACCTCCACAACAACCACAAGGGCAGCAAGTCACTCAATATCAACAGAGGAGTGCCCCTTCCCAACCATCTGATGAAATTTCTTTGATTAGACAGATGCTTCAATCTCAGCAAACTATGCATGCGAACCAACAAGCTCAACAAAAGGCTGTAGAGGCCCAATTAGCACAGATTGCTGCTCAGTTGAAACCACCAGCAGGTACCTTTGCTGGGCAACCAGAGGCAAACCCAAGGCATGAACAAAATAGACTTGAGCAACTAAATGCTGTCACCACAAGGTGTGGTCGTGTCCTTCCTGATACCCCTAGAATCATCCACGATGATGTAATGATTTAGCTATTCTTTCCCCAACAGAAAGCTCAACCCAGGAAAAGGAAAAATCTACTAAAATCACTGAAAGAGAGAAAGAAAAGGAACCAATGCCAGAAGTTCCACCCAGAATTCCTTATCCGGACAGGCTGAAAGGAACCAAAATGGACACTAGGTTCCAGAAATTCAAAGAAGCTATGAAGAAACTATACATTGATATACCATTCCTCGATGCTCTTTCCGAAGTGCCCGCTTGGGCCAAATACCTGAAAACCCTTATGTCAAGAAAATATATGACAGAAGAGAACAAAATAGTGAAACTAGCTCAGACCACTTCAGACATTCTACTTAACAAAATGCCAAAGAAAAAGAAGGACCCAGGTTCCTTCGGTATTTAGTGTTCAATTGGAAATGTCTCCAGCAAGAAGGGATTAACAGATTTAGGAGCAAGTATATCCATTATGCCATATTCTATGTGCAAAAGATTAGGCTTCACTGATTTGTTACCTACGACAATGACAATTCAGTTAGCCGACTCTACCATAATTGCTCCCCTTGGAATCATTGAAGATATACCTGTCAGGATAGGAACGAATTCTTATGTTCCATGCGATTTCGTTATTATGGACATACAAGAAGACCTAAGATACCCGATAATCTTGGGCAGACCTTTCCTAGCTACTGCCCAAGCGCTTATCGATGTAGAAGCAGGAACTATTATCTTGAGACTTGGGAAGGAAGCTTTCCAGTTCAGAGTCCTTAATAGCATGAAAGGTCCAAGCATTCAAGAGGAAGTCTTTCTCCTGGACGCTATATATCAAATGTCCCAATTAGAAATGTCTGAACCCTCCGATGATTTGGAAGATATCTTGATAAATCCAGAAGTACAATTCTCGGCAAATGAACTTGTGCAAGAATGCCTTCAATACTTAGAAAAAGCTGAAGAAGCCCCAACGACCACCTTTGAAGAACTCAAGGCCGTCACCATTATAGAAGCAACTGAGCCACCTAAGGCTCCTGAAATGAAAGCTCTACCAGAGGGACTCAAACATGCCTTTCTTGACAACGAGAAACTTTGTCCAGTGATTATCAGCTCCACCCTGGAGGTGGACCAAGAAAACAGACTTCTTGATGAACTAAAGAGACACAAGAAAGCTATCGGATACAAAATGACTGACTTGACGAGTATAAATCCAGCTTTATGCATGCAAAAATTGCCTATGATGGAAGAATTCAAACCATCAAGGGAACATCAAAGAAAGTTGAACCCTAATCTCAAGGAGGTAGTTCGCCTCGAGGTTCTCAAACTTCTGAAAGCAGGTATCATCTACCCAATCTCGGATTCTCAATGGGTAAGTCCCGTGCAGGTGGTCCCAAAAAAAGGGGGGACCACTGTTGTTCTTAATGATAAGAATGAACTAGTACCTACTAGAACAGTAACTGGGTGGCGAATGTGCATCGACTACCAAAAACTTAACAAAGCAACAAGGAAAGATCATTTCCCCTTGCCCTTCTTGGATGAGGTTCTCGAACGACTCGCTCACCAAAAAAATTTCTGTTACCTTGATGGATATTCAGGATTTTACCAAATCCCAATCCATCCTGAAGATCAAGAAAAAACCACCTTTACTTGTCCTTTTGGAACATATGCCTTTAGAAGGATGCCTTTCAGGTTATGCAATGCACCCGCAACCTTCCAAAGATGTATGAATGCTATCTTTGCCGGATTAACAGAATCTATCATGGAAGTCTTCATGGATGATTTTTCTATATACGGAAATTCTTTCGAAGACTGTTTACTCAATCTAGGAAAATTCCTACAAAGATGTGAAGACACCAACCTGATCTTGAATTGGGAAAAATGTCACTTTATGGTGACTGAAGGTGTGGTCCTAGGACATCGAGTAAGTGAAAAAGGGATTGAAGTGGATAAAGCAAAGGTCGATGTCATCTCAAAGCTAACTCCACCTAAAGACATCAGAGGAGTCAGGGCATTCCTTGGTCATGCAGGATTCTACATAAGATTTATAAAAGAATTTTCAAAGATAGCAAAGCCAATGACTCACCTACTGACCAAAGAAGCAGATTTTATATTTGACCAAGAATGCATTAATAGCTTCACAACTCTGAAGAATGCCCTTATCTCTGCCCCTATTCTAAGAGCTCCTGACTGTCACAACCGTTTGAAATTATGTGTGACGCTAGTGATTATGCTATAGGGGCAGTTTTTGGACAAAAGATTGACAAAAAGCCTTACATCATATATTACACCTCCAAGATGCTTGATGAGGCACAAAAGAACTATACTACCACCGAAAAAGAGTTCCTGGCAGTTATCTATGCTTTTGAAAAATTTCGGTCTTACCTAATTGGGTCAAAAGTCATAGTATATACTGACCATTCTGCAATACGATACTTGGTCCAAAAACAAGATGCTAAACCCCGACTTATCAAATGGGTATTAATGCTTCAGAAGTTTGTTTTAGAGATTAAAGACAAAAGTGGGGTTGAAAATGTTGTCGCGGATCACCTCAGTCGTATTGAAGCTAAAGACTCCGATAAAATACCCATTCGAGACTCTTTACCGAATGATCAACTAATGAAGATTACTACTGGATTTCCTTGGTATGCTGATATTGTTAATTATTTGGCAACAGGAATCATCCATCCGTCTGCATCATACCATGACCAAAAGAAATTCATTCATGACGCTAAGCAGTACTTCTGGGACGAGCCCTACCTATTCTGCTTATGCGCAGATGGATTTTTTCGTCGATGCATTCCAGAAACAGAAATCACCCCAGTTTTAGAACACTGTCACTCAGGCCCTACTGGGGGGCACATGAGCTCTAAGAAATCTGCTCTTAAAATTCTTCAATCTGGTTTCTACTGGACAACCATCGCAAAGGATGCACATGAATATGTGCGATCATGTGACAAATGCCAACTATCTGGAGGAATAACTAAACGAAATGAAATGCCTTTGAATATGTGGCAAGAAGTCGAACTCTTTGATGTTTGGGGAGTGGATTACATGGGTCCTTTCCCCCCATCTTATGGATTCACGTACATTCGAGTAGCTATGGATTACGTTTCGAAATGGGTAGAAGCTCTACTGACCACTTCTTGTGATTCCAAACCAGTCATCAAAATGTTTAAAGAAATAATATTCCCCAGATTTGGCGTTCCAAGAACAATAATATCCGATGGCGGATCTCATTTTCTTGAGCGGAGTTTCGAAGAACTATTAAGAAAATATGGATTCAAACATAAAGTTTCCACACCTTATCACCCACAGACTTGTGGACAGGTCGAAGTCTCCAACAGGCAACTCAAGGCCATTTTGGAAAAAACTGTTAATAGGCACCGCACAGACTGGTCTACCAAACTTCCTGATGCTCTATGGGCCTATCGCACAGCTTTCAAAACACCAATTGGAACAACACCATTTCGATTGGTGTATGGGAAGTCGTGTCATCTACCAGTCGAATTAGAGCATAAAGCTTGGTGGGCTATCAAGCAATTGAACTTTGATCTCAAGAGTGTCGGTGAATCTAGACAACTTCAATTACAAGAATTGGAAGAGTTGCGAATGACTGCATACCAAAATTCCAGAATTTACAAAGAACAAACCAAGATGTGGCATGATGGCCACATAAAAAGAAAGGATATAATCATCGGAGATAAGGTTCTCTTATTCAATTCCAGACTAAAATTGTTTCCGGGAAAACTGCGCACAAAATGGTCGGGGCCTTTCACTATCAAACATATCTACCCGACAGGAGCGGTTATTATCCTTGATGATAACGGGGGAGAAAGAACCGTCAATGGTCATAGGTTAAAGAAATACTACATTCCAGCAGACAAATTGCCAAGACAAACTATAGAGATCCAATATCCTATAACATCAGCATAGCCAGATCAACATTTCATCGAGCCAGCGACATTAAACCCAGGCGCTACTTGGGAGGCAACCCAAGATCTGAGTATCATCATTTTTCATCTTCCCTCTTCTTCTTTTTAGTTTAGTTTTCTTCTGAAATATATATACAAAAAAAATCCACATAAACAAAATAAACATAAAAATCAAAAACATCAAAAACCTAAACCTCCCCAAACGGTCTCGCACCCGTTTGGAGTTCAAACGGTCTCACACCCGTTTGGAGTTCAAACGGTCTCACACCCATTTGGAGTTCAAACGGTCTCGCACCCGTTTGGAGTTCAAACGGTCTCGCACCCGTTTGGAGTTTAAACGGTCTCGCACCCGTTTGGAGTTCAAACGGTCTCGCACCCATTTGGAGTTCAAACGGTCTTGCACCCGTTTGACTTCGGGAATTTGTAAGGACACCCCCCCAATCCTATAAATAACACCCCACACCCTCCTTTCTCTCGTCTAGAACATCTCGCTTTCTCTGTTCCACTGCCATTTCACTCCAGTTTCCGCGCACACTTTTGCTTCTTCGAGCTTACCGTTATCACCTCCGTCTTCCACCGCCGTTCTCGTCTCCGACTGACGCTTCGCCGTCGTCTGTGCGAGGCTCCGTTCTTCTGCTCGCTCATCGTCACTTCCTTCCGGCCCTTCTTCTTCAGCAGTCGTCGCCTAACAGGTAGAGTTTTCTCTCACATTTCTCGCTACCGCCGTCACCGTCGCCACCGCCGACGAGCGTTTTTTTGGCTTCCCTCCCGCCGTCCCTCGCCGCCAAACGGCCTGGCTCTTCGTCTTCCCGACAGTCTGCTCCAAACGGGTTTACACCCATTTGGACGAAGGACCGTTTGGCCCCAAACGGTCTCCAAACCGTTTGTTTCCAAACGACCTTGCACCAGTTTGGACGAAGGACCGTTTGACCCTAAACTGTTACGACCCCATCTGAGCTTAATTGGTAAACTAGGGTTTACCTAGACAATTGCAAAGATTAATTAGAATAATCATTCTTAAAATCTAATTAATGACGATAACACAATTAGGATGTTTTAACTATGATAAGAAGTCTAAATGTTCTTTTGTCTTGAGAATTAGGGTTTGAGAAACATAAACCCTAATCGGCCCAAAATAGGGTTTTGATGATACATGAATACAGAATTTGATAAGTAGAATGTCTCACTAAATAATTTTTAGTATTTTATGTGTAACTCTGATTTACTTCAAATTTGGATATCATTTAGATATGTAAAATGTGAATAACATTGCAAAATATCAGAATTTTTGAAGAATTCTCTAATCTGTTTGTCGGCCGAGTTTCAAACTCGACCGATCACAATTTCAGAATTTTACAGCAGTGTGGTAATTGAATTTTATCTTTTTATTGGTATATCCAATTGATCTCAAATTTTAACAGTATTTGATAAATACAATTTTAGACACTCTGTTAAATTTGCATAATTTTAGGATGACTTTTGAATTCCTACAGTAAGGGTGTCGGTCGAGTTTGTGCAGGACAAACTCGGCCGAATATTCTGCAGACTGCAATATAGCAGTTCACTGTTCTATTTTTAATTATTTATTGGTAACTCCAAATGATCCCAAATTTTAACTTAAGATTTATAGAACAATTATAAAAAACTTTCTAAATTCCCATAATTGTTGGAGAATGTTTGATCTCTGAAATAAACGAATTACAGTAACTTTTGTATAACTGAATATTCAGCCAATATAATTAAAGTTAAGTGTTGGGTCAATATGCAATTGACCCAAGCAGCTCAATTGACTTATATGAACGACCACACACACAAGCATCTCTCATTCTTCGTCATTCACTCCAGAGAAACGAGCTCCTAGAGAGAGAGGGAGAAGTAGGGCTTGAGTGGAGAAAGTGGGGGAATTGCTGAATTAGGGTTTTGCGATTCCAGGAAGGGTGAAATCAAGTAAGTTTGGATCCTTGCATAGACTTTTATGGTGAATCTTCTCTCTCATGTCAAGATTCCGTCCTTTCTCTGATTTGATCCAAGAGGATGTCGAAATTCCCTCTTTTCTCACCTTTTCTTCATAATTCCTCATTTTCAAAGTTTCTGAGTTGAATGGAAGAAGAATTGGGAGATTTGCTAGGGATTTGATAGGAATTCGAGATTCCCTGAGTTGAGCTGCGGTTTTGAGGTTTTTTCACACCTTAGGGTGAGTGGGTTCTTCCTTCAAACATTCTAATGTACGAATTTGATTATAGCATCCAAATCCCTAATTGCTTAGTATGTGATTTTAAAACCTAAAATGTCCGTTTGATTTAAGATTGTTGCAAATTGATATGATATGGATTCCTTCTCTGTTTTGAATGATTCCTAAATGGTAGATTCATATCAGAAACGTATGCAACACTTCCTAGTGAGAATGCTTTACAGATTTATATCAAATGATGTAATTAGGGTTTAACCTAATTGAGACATCACTAGTGTTTCAACCTTATTGAAAAAGACTAGTAACTCTATAAGTGGTTAGGATGTACCTCGTGGGTTATCTTAATTGAATCTTATTCTGGATACATGATATCACAGTGATGATATGGAAAACCTAAATTTAGTTGAATTTCCATGGTTTCATGTCTATATTGATTGCATATGATTTGTTGGAAATAATCTTTATTTAGTGAATGCTTATATCCTATGAAATTCTTATGAGAGCCATGTGATAAGTGAATGAGGTAAACGAAAAGGTGAATGAGGCAAATGCAACCCTAAGAGTAGGGTGTTGGCATGTGATGAATGAATAAGGCAAATGAAACCCTAAGGATGGGGTGTTCAATGAATCATGCTATGGTAATATGAAAGGTCTCGATATGAGATGTGGTGATGCTTAATTGTTGAATTGTATGTTTCTAGTGCATTTAACTTTATATGCTTGTTCTCTCTGAAATGATATTTACATACTGCAGGGCTTCATATATTTCAATACATATCTCGTCAATTGCAGGTGATGAGATATGACATGCCCTAGAAAGGGATGTTACTGAGACATGGTATATGTTGAATACATGAGCTATGATATTTATCTGTTAAACAGTTAATAGACTTAGGTGCCCCAACATCGTAGAACCCCATTGCGCGGTCTGTACCTTTGGGGTGAAACGGTAAGTTCTGGGGATACGCCCAGGCATCGGAGACTCGTGTCCAACAAATACCGATTGTCTCGGTGACACGTAGTCTGAGTGGTAGGATTCCGGTCAGTTCTGGGGATACGCCCAGGCATCAGAAATCCAAGAGTACGTTCCGGTCAGTTCTGGGGATACACCCAGGCATCTGAGAAGTCCCGGTCAGTTCTGGGGATACGCCCAGGCATCGGAGACTTAGAGGCCCTCCACTGTGCACTACAGGTTGCGGAGGAGTCCAGAGCACTCAGAGTTAGTGCAGTGAGGCCTTGTGAGCCTGAGAGTCCTGTGCAGACCAGGATGAGAAGTCAGACTTAGCATTTCCCGGGTGTGTCGCTAAGTCTTGTACGGTGGACTCGTAGTGCACTGCGAGTTTCATATGCAGAGTGCACTGCATATGTTTGGGGCATAATCTAAAATATGATCATATAGGTTCACAGAGTTCTTTATAAATGATAGAGTTAAGGAAGACTAGAGCATAGTCTTCTAGTAGTTATTCTTTGGATGCAATATTTACATTCTTTGTTATTTCAATTATATTGTTTTAGAACTGCTCAGTGTAGTATTTATTGCTGTTAATTCTCATATCGTTTACTCAAATTATATCTGTAATCACATTAGTGCATTAGTCTGTTTCCATGAAGTACTCATTCACTGAGCGAGTAGGCTCACCCCTCTACTCAAACATTTTAGGGTTAACCGCATGGACTTGAAGATGATCAGAGCGTCAGAGTAGATCTGCCACAGGAGTCAAGTATGAGATTAGTTGAGTCAGTCGGTCCTTGTCACTCTAGGTCCTCAGTAAGAGATAAGAGAGAGAGTTGTAATTAAAATATGTAATATTGTTTCTCTTTGATATGTATGCTAATTAGCAAGTTTCATGTGCATAATGTGTGAAAGACATCGTGAATGTTTATACATGTATCTTTTCTATTGAAGTCTGATTAGTAAAGGAAAGGTTCAGATTCCCTTGCTAAGATGTTTTACGTGGTTCAATGCGAAGAAACAAGAGTTTTTAAGAAAAGCAAAAGTTAATGGTGTTCTTTGTGTTAAATATAAATCCTATCTTACGCCCTAATCTCATGATTTGAGGAAATTGTGAGATCGGGGTGTAACATCTTGGTATCAGAGCTTAGGGTGAGTTGTCAAGGACCATTAAGTTAGTAAGTTAGAGTCCTAAGTGTGGCAGATAGGAGATGTTTGATGTTAGCTTTGGGGATTTGAGTATTTGGATATCCTGGCCCGATATCTGAGTACTTGGATCAGCCAGTACAAGCTACTCTGTCTATTCTCTCACGTATACCCTGGCCAGGTATACAGTGGAAGAATGGGCTAGAGAGAAACCCTAGAAATGTTAGGGTTAGAAAACGAGAAAAGAAACAAGAATTAAGAGCATAAATGTAAAAGGAGATAGAACTTACATTTCATAATGTTGTTTTTGTTGGAAATGTATAGAAATGCTCTTATATGTTTGAATTGAGATATTCAATACTTTGAAATATGGGTCTTTAATATCTGTTGTACACTATGCAATTGTAGCATTTATTGATTTTATTCTTTGTAACAAGTAGACTAGAATTGACTTTTGAATGGGCTTTTGTTTCTATGGTTTTGCCTGCTGATTCGAGTGAAATTGACATCAGTAGGTCTGTTTAGGTTTTCAGTTTGTGCGCGGTTTGGCCGAGTTCGTGTTTTGGTCGGTCGAGTTCCTTGTCTAGGATTCCAAACAGCGTTTTGGTCGGCCGAGTTTGGTCTTGAATCGGCCGAGTTTCTTTGTAGGTAAACAAGTAGTGTTTCGATCGACCGAGTTCCCCAGAGGATCGACCGAGTTTCCTGCTGATCGGCCAAAGTTGGTCGGCCGAGTTTCAAAATCTGGAAGGTGATCGGCCGAGTTCCAGAGTGATCGGCCGAGTTTCTGTGCTGTGAGTGGTAGTTCAGGAAGAATGTAATCCTTTGTAGTTCTTTGCTTCAAGATTTCAGGTTTGGCCTGGTCCGGTTGGCAGGATGCGTTATTAGGATCTAATGAATCCTATCAATAGCATAATAAGAATAGAATTGGAATAATTAGACCCACATCAGAGTAAGAATGTACATGCAGTAAGATGTTGAAACATATGAGCAAGATCAGAACAAATAAGAATTAGTTGAAACTGATATCTGAAGTTTAACTTTGGGGTCTCAAATATGAAACCCTTAATTGGGAATAATAGAACATGATAAGAAGTTCATAATCAGTTTATTGATTAATATTACATGAACTATACATATGAAATATAGAAAAGATATGTGAAATGTATGTATGGTTCAAGATAACAAGAATCAATCATGAAGAATGAATCATATAATAGAGTATAATGCTTTTATGAACTCTAAAGCAAAGGCTAAGTAGAGAATAGGGTTGAGCATTCAATAGGTCCATAGAAGTAAAGAGTCTTCAAAAGAGTAAAAATGAAGAGAATCGTATGAACATGTAATTCATAAGACTAGAACAACAAACTAGTTTCTAAGCAAAGAACATAGGTGTAGTTTAACAAATGAATAAGTCATACAAAGGTAGACTGTATTCAGAAGAGAAAAACTTGATTGAAAGAGAAACTATGTTTGACCCGTGCATGATCCACTTGATTTAAAAATGAAGAATATGTAATGTATTCGACATGAGGAAAGAACTAATGGAAAGACTATTAATTTAGAACATTAACTTCACAATAGTATAGAGATAAAGGAGGAAATATGTGCAACATGGTATACATGACCATACATATGAATAAGCAACATGGTCATAAGAGAAAAATTTAAAATTAAAAGATGACGGGTTAAAGAGTAGTATATGGTAAGAGGACTATGAAATGTAAGATAGGGTTTGAAACATGATGGAGAAGTTATAAAATAAAGAGGTTGTGAGATTCAAGCAAGTGATAATTAATCAAATATCTCTGTTGATAACTAAGTAAATCTACATACGAGAATGTATTAAGGGAATGTTTGAATACAAGTATTCCAAGTCTTAAAATCATCTTCTCTTTCATATATTCCTTAATGAGAGCAAGATGGGAATGAAATGATAAGAGAAAATGAATCATATATGATGCATAACTACCTTGGTGGGGTCATCTAGTGAATGTAATAGTGACATACCATATGATGAAGTATGATAAGAAATAAATTCTTGTGTGATAGCAAGAATGATGAATAATCTATTCCTATCTTAAATGCTTCAATGTTAATGATGTTTATTGTATATAATCATATGAAAAGGATAGGTAGCAAAAAGTAAAGAAGTAATGAATGAGCAGAGAGATATGGGAAAACACTAGCTTTGTGTAATATGTGAATTTGTTTTTACATGTATGATTTGTTGAAGGCATATTAAGGTATGAAAGCGGGTTCTATATATGATTTCAGTGTATGTGTGTAAGCTATATGTTAAATTAAAGGCGTATGATAGTTGTAGTAATTCATACCTGATATGCATCTTACTATTGTGTATTTGTGATATGGTGATACGGTTTGGATGATGTCAGAACACATGGAGAGATACCCTGAACAAGGTAGTCATACTTATTCACTCATATTAATAGAAAAGGATGATAATCAGATTGTTTGGACAAGTAACCCTAATGAGGTGTAGCTTGTTATACCTAGCTCTAATATAACTGAGTGATGGTAATTGAGTATAATTAATGCTTGAATGACTGATACAATTGTGGATTACCTTATTACTATTGTTGAAATCCTAAAATGATATAATGCGATGGTTACACTTTGAATGGTGTGTGGGCCCATAACCCACAGGTCCCAGGATCGAAACAGGATAGTATGGAATGAGGTGGTAATGCTTCACCTCATGCATCCATGACTCAATGGGAATGCCAAGAGTAGTATTGTGCAATTGATTGTTGAATCTAGTCTTTTACTTCAAGACTGTTTTACTATTTGAGTAGCATGTTATTAAAGTTTAAAACAGCATGGTGGACTTGCTTTTGTCACTTAAAGATGATACAGAACAATAGAACTTTCTGAGCCGCATAAGTTGAGATAGTTGTATCAGAGTATCAGAGTTGCGCAGCGAAAGCGTGGTGGTTTATCTTTGTATTCTATGTTTGACTGTGGCATAAAGAATTTGCTTGATATCATTGAGAACTATTTGAAATATGTTGTGATTTAGTAAAGAATTAAAAGATCTAATGTTGAAAACTACATTCAGGCATGAAATACAAGAATATAATGACATGGAAGGCTTTAGAAGCTTAGAATAACCTTGAATGTATCTTTCTTGTAGGTTTATGTTTCGAGGATGAAAAATTCTAAGGGGGGGAGAGTTGTTACGACCCCATCTGAGCTTAATTGGTAAACTAGGGTTTACCTAGACAATTGCAAAGATTAATTAGAATAATCATTCTTAAAATCTAATTAATGACAATAACACAATTAGGATGTTTTAACTATGATAAGAAGTCTAAATGTTCTTTTGTCTTGAGAATTAGGGTTTGAGAAACATAAACCCTAATCGGCCCAAAATAGGGTTTTGATGATACATGAATACAGAATTTGATAAGTAGAATGTCTCACTAAATGATTTTTATTATTTTATGTGTAACTCTGATTTACTTCAAATTTGGATATGATTTAGATATATAAAATGTGAATAACATTGCAAAATATCAGAATTTTTGAAGAATGCTCTGATCTGTTTGTCGGCCGAGTTTCAAACTCGACCGATCACAATTTCAGAATTTTACAGCAGTGTGGTAATTGAATTTTATCTTTTTATTGGTATATCCAATTGATCTCAAATTTTAACAGTATTTGATAAATACAATTTTAGACACTCTGTTAAATTGGCATAATTTTAGGATGACTTTTGAATTCCTACAGTAAGGGTGTCGGTCGAGTTTGTGCAGGACAAACTCGGCCGAATATTCTGCAGACTGCAATATAGCAGTGCACTGTTCTATTTTTAATTATTTATTGGTAACTCCAAATGATCCCAAATTTTAACTGAAGCTTTATAGAACAATTATAAACAACGTGCTAAATTCCCATAATTGTTGGAGAATGTTTGATCTCTGAAATAAACGAATTACAGTAACTTTTGTATAACTGAATATTCAGCCAATATAATTAAAGTTAAGTGTTGGGTCAATATGCAATTGACCCAAGCAGCTCAATTGACTTATATGAACGACCACACACACAAGCAGCTCTCATTCTTCGTCATTCACTCCAGAGAAACGAGCTCCTAGAGAGAGAGGGAGAATTAAGGCTTGAGTGGAGAAAGTGGGGGAATTGCTGAATTAGGGTTTTGCGATTCCAGGAAGGGTGAAATCAAGTAAGTTTGGATCCTTTGCATAGACTTTTATGGTGAATCTTCTCTCTCATGTCAAGATTCCGTCCTTGCTCTGATTTGATCCAAAGGATGTCGAAATTCCCTCTTTTTTCACCTTTTCTTCATAATTCCTCATTTTCAAGGTTTCTGAGTTGAATGGAAGAAGAATTGGGAGATTTGCTAGGGATTTGATAGGAATTCGAGATTCCCTGAGTTGAGATGCGGTTTTGAGGTGTTTTCACACCTTAGGGTGAGTGGGTTCTTCCTTCAAACATTCTAATGCACGAATTTGATTATAGCATCCAAATCCCTAATTGCTTAGTATGTGATTTTAAAACCTAAAATGTCCGTTTGATTTAAGATTGTTGCAAATTGATATGATATGGATTCCTTCTCTGTTTTGAATGATTCCTAAATGGTAGATTCATATCAGAAACGTATGCAACACTTCCTAGTGAGAATGCTTTACAGATTTATATCAAATGATGTAATTAGGGTTTAACCTAATTGAGACATCACTAGTGTTTCAACCTTATTGAAAAAGACTAGTAACTCTATAAGTGGTTAGGATGTACCTCGTGGGTTATCTTAATTGAATCTTATTCTGGATACATGATATCACAGTGATGATATGGAAAACCTAAATTTAGTTGAATTTCCATGGTTTCATGTCTATATTGATTGCATATGATTTGTTGGAAATAATCTTTATTTAGTGAATGCTTATATCCTATGAAATCCTTATGAGAGCCATGTGACAAGTGAATGAGGTAAACGAAAAGGTGAATGAGGCAAATGCAACCCTAAGAGTAGGGTGTTGGCATGTGATGAATGAATAAGGCAAATGAAACCCTAAGGATGGGGTGTTCAATGAATCATGCTATGGTAATATGAAAGGTCTCGATATGAGATGTGGTGATGCTTAATTGTTGAATTGTATGTTTCTAGTGCATTTAACTTTATATGCTTGTTCTCTCTGAAATGATATTTACATACTGCAGGGCTTCATATATTTCAATACATATCTCGTCAATTGCAGGTGATGAGATATGACATGCCCTAGAAAGGGATGTTACTGAGACATGGTATATGTTGAATACATGAGCTATGATATTTATATGTTAAACAGTTAATAGACTTAGGTGCCCCAACATCGTAGAACCCCATTGCGCGGTCTGTACCTTTGGGGTGAAACGGTCAGTTCTGGGGATACGCCCAGGCATCGGAGACTCGTGTCCAACAAATACCGATTGTCTCAGTGACACGTAGTCTGAGTGGTAGGATTCCGGTCAGTTCTGGGGATACGCCCAGGCATCGGAAATCCAAGAGTACGTTCCGGTCAGTTCTGGGGATACGCCCAGGCATCGGAGAAGTCCCGGTCAGTTCTGGGGATACGCCCAGGCATCGGAGACTTAGAGACCCTCCACTGTGCACTACAGGTTGCGGAGGAGTCCAGAGCACTCAGAGTTAGTGCAGTGAGGCCTTGTGAGCCTGAGAGTCCTGTGCAGACCAGGACGAGAAGTTAGACTTAGCATTTCCCGGGTGTGTCGCTAAGTCTTGTACGGTGGACTCGTAGTGCACTGTGAGTTTCATATGCAGAGTGCACTGCATATGTTTGGGGCATAATCTAAAATATGATCATATAGGTTCACAGAGTTCTTTATAAATGATAGAGTTAAGGAAGACTAGAGCATAGTCTTCTAGTAGTTATTCTTTGGATGCAATATTTACATTCTTTGTTATTTCAATTATATTGTTTTAGAACTGCTCAGTGTAGTATTTATTGCTGTTAATTCTCATATCGTTTACTCAAATTATATCTGTAATCACATTAGTGCATTAGTCTGTTTCCATGAAGTACTCATTCACTGAGTGAGTAGGCTCACCCCTCTACTCAAACATTTTAGGGTTAACCACATGGACTTGAAGATGATCAGAGCGTCAGAGTAGATCTGCCACAGGAGTCAAGTATGAGATTAGTTGAGTCAGTCAGTCCTTGTCACTCTAGGTCCTCAGTAAGAGATAAGAGAGAGAGTTGTAATTAAAATGTGTAATATTGTTTCTCTTTGATATGTATGCTAATTAGCAAGTTTCATGTGCATAATGTGTGAAAGACATCGTGAATGTTTATACATGTATCTTTTCTATTGAAGTCTGATTAGTAAAGGAAAGGTTTAGATTCCCTTGCTAAGATGTTTTATGTGGTTCAATGCAAAGAAACAAGAGTTTTTAAGAAAAGCAAAAGTTAATGGTGTTCTTTGTGTTAAATATAAATCCTATCTTACGCCCTAATCTCATGATTTGAGGAAATTGTGAGATCGGGGTGTAACACAAACGGTCTCCAAACCGTTTGGTGCCAAACGACCTTGCACCCATTTGGATGAAGGACCGTTTGGCCCCAAACGGTCTCCAAACCATTTAGTGCCAAACTACCTTGCACCCGTTTGGACGAAGGACCGTTTGGCCCCAAACGGTCTCCAAACCGTTTGGTGCCAAACGACCTTGCACCCGTTTGGACGACGGACCATTTGGCCCCAAACGGTCTTCAACCCATTTGGAACCAAACGGTCTTCACCCCGTTTGGAACCAAACGGTCTCGAACCCGTTTGGATCCAACCAAACCTCAAAAATACTGTTCTATTCTAATAAACTTGTTTAAATTCAAATTTCAGAACTCTAACTTTTGTTTTCTTGACAAAAATTTCAGAATGGCCTCCCCCGTAAAACAACCAACAGGAACAGCCGACAAACCTTTTTGGACAAAGGAGGAATTAATTACTGACCGAGCAAAGTTTCAGCAAATCATTGACCACTATGAAAAAAATGGAACGGTCCCAGCAAAGGTGGACCTGATCAAAGTCATGCATGAGATAAAAAGCATCAACCACTGCTTAGCAGAAGAACCTTCTGAAGAGGAGGTCGAAGAAATCTCATCTGATGACCCCTCAAAATATGAGCCTTCATCGGAGGCAGAATCCCCTACCAAAAAGTCCTTGGGGAAGAGGAAGGCCCAAGCAACCACTTCAGCACCACAACCGAAGAAGAGGGCAAGGAAACAGGTTCACCCTATCACTGCAAGGGAACAAACCCTGGCAGGTTTCATTCCACCATCCTCCATTCAACCAACCACCACCATCACCGCCAGCCCTGCCACCATTACCGTTCCTATTTCCCCCCCATTACCACCACAGCACCACCACCGGAAAATCTTCACATCCATACCCTCCCATCCATTAAACAAACTCTAAAACCGACAAAGTACGTTTGCCCAAGCATACTTATGAAGATGGGGATCTACAATAGAATCCTCACCTTGCTAGACAATTCCAATCTTTCTCGACTTTGTTTTGTCACCGAATCCTCATACGTTGAGCCTACAACAAAATTCTTCACTTTTTTCACTAGAGAAGCAGTGAACACTTTCGATAAAGCACAGGACGGTGGTGATCGTAGAATATCCACCAGAATCTTCAACAACAAAGTGGTCATAACTGAAAATATGCTGAATGAAATCTTTATAAACAACCAAGAGCAGTTGAAGAAAGCCAAGGCTGTTGGCACAGACAACACCAAGTTCAACAAACACAACTTCTGGAAATCTTTAACGGGGCTACCAGTTTATGATGCAAAAACATGTAAAGCATCAAACATTCAATCGGGTCTAGTGCGCACACTTCACAAAATCCTTGTTGGCGCACTCTTCCCCAGGTCAGAAGGAGGAAATGTAATCCTCTCAGACCTCTTTGTTATCTGGTCCATCCTAAATGGGTTGCCAGTCAACATAGGGCATCTTATCATTCAAAAACTATCAGCTTACGCCCTAGGAAAAGAAATATGTATGGGTGGTCTTATCACATCAATTATCAAATACCTTAAGATGGATATACTTCTACCTAGATGCACAAAAATAAAGGGTGACATCCTTACAAACGAACAAACGTTGAAGAACTCTTTCATCATAAAAGATAAGGATGGCAAGCTACACTACGTCTTCTGCCCTACAGCAAAATCCTTCAGAACGCTGCTCCCACTACCAGAACTTGCAGATTATGACAAAGACAAGCTCCTTTTCTCAGATGACGAAATCGCAACACTCATGTCTTCGGTCAAAATCACCGAAAAGAAAGCAACAATGGGACAAACAGAGCTTAGCATAACCGCCCCGGCAACAAAAACAACAAAAATTCCTGTAAAACGACCTTCCAGAAGGCTTTTGAAGGAACAAGAGCTGTCGGGAACACCAACTTCCAAACCCCACCCCGAAACAGAACCCACCCTTCTAGAGGAACACATAACAACATCATCACTAGACTCTTTCATAATGAGTCTACATGTTGATCTCGAAACCACCACTCCACCATCCACCATCCCAACATCCACCACCCCACCATCTTCTACCACACCATCCACCATCCCAACATCCACCACCCCACCATCTTCCACCACACCATCCACCACCCCATCATCCTCCACTCTTCCACCTTTTTCCAAATCACCCTTATTCCCTTCGGGCATCCCATTTTCCGCTACTACGCCCAAATTCACTTCTTTTACCTTAACAGACTTTCCATCAACATTACCAGACTCACTTTTCTCTCCAGATATGTCACCACCCTTCTCATCCGCCGCCGCCCCGACACCGCTAGTGACCCCTTCCACAGTCACTACGCAGTTCGCGGGACCATCAACAGTGTCCTTTCCGCATGACACTACCACAACCATTCCACCCCAACCCCAGCCGCCCCACCCTTCTCTCACTGGGGTCCCCTTCACTAACGTCGGTGAGGAATTCAGACGACAATTTGACACCATCCAAAACCTCCTCACCGACCCTTCTAACATATTAAATTCTATTTTTTCTTGTGTGTAGGGTTTAACAAAGCAGGTCGCCAAGATCGACGAGCAAAACCGCTCCTTGCCAAGCATCCTCCAAGAAATCCAGCAACGACAAGTTTCAGTGGCTAAGCAAGTTGACCACGTCGACGGCCACTACAAAACCTTGCCCGAGCTGGTCCTTGGAGTCCAAAGCCAGCACAAGGCGATGGCAAAGCTAGTCGAGAAGATCTCAATATAGACTCAACCGCTGCCTGAGACCCTCCGCGAGCTCAAGCAGCAACAACAAGCTTTCAGCACACGCTTGGACGACATCAACATCACCCTCACACAGCTACACAAACACCAAGAGGAGTCATCAACCAATGAACTTACTCAACTAAGAGCTCAAGTAACTGACCTCACAACACGACTCCTCTCGGCTGAAGCACGTTATTCTGATTTAAAGGAAACCGACGACGCACTGCTCGAAACACATGAGCACGTGCAAGTGGTATACGACGAGCTTCAATCCATCCATCGTCAGTGCAAGAAGAAAGCACATAAGAAAACAACGGATAAATCAGCAGCAAATGAAGACGATGAAGATGAAGATTCTGATTCTTCGGCTGACTCCAACAACAGTACCTCCTCAAGTGATGATTCTGATAAACCAGTTATTGCTGGGGAGGGTCCCAGCCATGGAACAGAACCCAAACAGCAGATGGATCACCATGACGGTGATAAAGATCCCAAATCCCCACGCAATGATAATGTTAACATGTCATATGGGGACCAATTTCTTAACTATTCCGCTATGGGATCCATCGGGGAGGCTGCTAAAGACGCGGCTTTCGCTGAGTTCCACCAATGTATAATAGGAACCATCGCCAGCTCCCCCGCAACAGCTGTCCCACCCCCCTCAGCGCTCGACACGCCAGCAGCTTCACCACATGACGAGGACGAATCAGAACGAGTGCGTTTAGATACTGATGAAGAGCTCGATTCTGCCTCGGACTCAGACGACGACATACAGGGCTATGAGGAAGCTCTAAAACTACCTCCCTCCCCCCTCCACGAGAGCTTCCCCCGCCACCACCCCTACCGCACAAAATGCATGACCTAGATATGGCGGCCATCTCCACATTAGATGCTCAGGATATTTTTATACTGAACACTTTCGTGGACGATGCAAAAGTAGGGGACGATATTATCTACCACAATGCTAAAACAAAGCGCAAGATGACACGTGAAGACTTCCGCAACATTCTACGACCTCGGTCGACGATGCCAATGTCTATCTTCCGTGTCCTTCTCGCCAACTGTATAGAAATGTACAGAAGTCATAAGCGGCAGCAGCCTATTTTTAATGCCTCGCCTGCCCTATCTTTGGGTCTGCTATACAAGGACATCAAAGAAAAATCAATCGAACGTCTGCGTACCAGTTTAGCACGACGAGCATGTTATCTTACCGTGCCCTTCCAAGTTTCAAATCATTGGTTATTCATGGTTGTTGATACCGAGGCTCGGGACGCCACGGTTTATAACTTCTGCAGTGCTGAGCTACCCGCCGGTACAATAAACTTTATGGGTGAAGCAGCCGGTGAAGCAAGATGTATACCCTTTCGGCTGCTTAAGCTAATTTGGGCTGCACGTCCATCTCTCCGCCACAACTGGTTCAAAATAATAAACCCGCAAGTCCAAGCTGACGAGGAATTCGGGGATTGCGCTTTCTGCACCATACGTCACATCCAAGCACTGAACCAAGAAATCCCATTCTCTGCTCTGGTTGCTGAAGATTTTCATTCTTTACGAGGACGTTATGCCATGGAGCTCATCTATGATAGACGGTTCTTCAAGGACCCGACGATGGCACCAGATGATGTCCCTCGCTACCTCTTCTCCTCTATCCAGCGACCGCAGCGGCGACCCTTCCGACAAACTCTGAAGGAGTCAGAGAAATCAAAGGAACCAACCTCGACAACTGAGCAAAGCAAAGACGACATTGATCCTTTATCTGCCATCAAACCATCTTTCCCAGACTTTGATCTCAATGCTTGCAAAGGCCTCTCCGACTACGAACTACGTCTCATCATGTCAAGGCTTTCTGCCGAGAAAGATGAACTCGTGTTCATGTCTGGTGACATTCTCATAATGGCATACACTCTTCGAGAAACTTTACAATTTAAAGGATCACTCTCTGTAAGCCTAATGGCCGCTTACCAATTTCTCCTAGGTCAAGATAACCCCACAACATATATGGCGTCTCCTTATTTGAAGGATGACCTTTTAAAGCTAAAGCACTTCGGCGCAGATGAAACACTAATCTCCTATCTACAACACACAACGCCGAAGTTCATCATGCTACCCTTCCTCTATCATGAACACTGGCTGCTCCTGGAAACAAACCTACCAGAAGGAACAATTACAATTTATAATAGTTCCGACAGCCAGTACAATCCACAACAGAAGAATTATGTCGTGACGCCAAAAACGCCCACGGAGGTAGTAGCGAAAGAATGTGCTGAAAAATTAATCGATTTTCTAAGTCAGCACACAAAAGCTTACGACAAAGAACATTTTCACCACCCTTCCTTCTGCAACAAGTGTCCCCAACAAATTCGACAATCAAACAACTGCGGCTTCCATGTCCTCTATTGGATCTACACCATCATCGTTCTTCAGAAACCAGTAGAGGATATGAATGACGTAGACTATCACACCCTGCGAGGACAATTTGCAGCTAAACTCCTTCAAGCACCAGGGGCAAGCACATGATTCACTTAGCCTGCGGCCCTTGTCCTCGTACTACTCCACCTATCACTTTGACACTCTGAGGACAGAGTGCGTGATAAGTTGGGGGGGGGGTACATTAGACAAGGGCGAGGTATCATCTCTATATCCTTCTTTCTCCATCTTCTCCTTTTTTTGTATAAATTTTCTCAGTTTCCGTTGCACGTTTAGCTTCTTAAGAATGGTTCATCTTTAGAATAAAAGTCACCCTCAGCTAACTTTAGAATCAGGTTAGTCCTCAAAAGTAAAATAGCACTTAGACATACAATGGCGACTTAATAATATCTCTCCACCTTGGGTTTTCATGCTTTTGTTTCACTTCTATATCTGACTCTCCACAAGGTCAATATCAAGGCAGAAATAAGCCGAGCTCTCAAGGACGAGAGGGGAATCAGGCAACTTCCGAATTAAGAAGTCTTGTAAGCGGACCACACAATAAGTGCATGTTGAAAAACTCTAAGAACAACTTTTCTCTCTTCAAATAAAAGAGGCTTGGCCGCCCAAAATAAATTCCAAAAGTAAACCCCAAATCCCAAGCCTGTGAGTTTTTCGAATAAAAGCCAGAGTGTTGAATAAAAACATGAGAGTTGTTCCATGCATAAGGACTTATAAGAAGAGCCAATAAAGGTCTCACCCGGCCGGTACATTCAGCTTCCCTCATAAAGGCATATGTGTCGTTCCCGGTAGTGGGACCCTAAGGTTTCTAAATATAAGAGAAGGCTGATAAAGAGCTTACCCGGCCGATACATTAAGTTACCCTCATGAAGGCAGATGTGTCGTGCCCGGTAGTGGGTCTCTAAAAAGCATAGACAAGCCCTCTCCCACAAAAAGGGAGAGTTACACTTTAAGCCTTTAGCCTACCCTCATACCCACTCTAGTTACCGGTAGGTTCCTTAGAGAGATATAAAGATGATTAGAGTCAACAACATGCACAGAATAAAAAGTGGTCCCAATGCAAGCTACGAGATACGGAAGGAACTTGAGACCCATGCATCTCTCAAAAACCTGAAAGAGTCAAGGCAAGCAATAAGATCCGATATGATTTGAGGAGAACTCAGGTTGAGAATTGAAACAAGAGTATGGAAACCCTAACTAAATAAAATCGCCTCTCCACTGCATGCCTTAGCTCTATCTAACTTGAGGACAAGCTAGACTCTAAGTTAGGGGGGTGATAACCTCTCACTTTGTGATGCTATTTTATTAGTTTTCCCTTGTTTTCCATACTCTTTCTTAAATAAATTAGAAAGAATCATTAAATCTTTACCTTATTGCTGACACATCAATAGATTAACTTTTCTCTTCTTTATCCTTGCAGAAAAACACAAAAAAATTACAAAAAAACCCCAAACGGTCCCAAGACCGTTTAAGGCTAAACGGTCTCAAGACCGCATGAACTCTAAACGGTCCCGAGACCGCATAAGCTCAAACGAGTCCAGCGCCCAAACGAGTTCGGTGCCCAAACGAGTTCGGCGCCCAAATGGGTCTAGCGCCCAAACGAGTTCGGCACCCAAACGGGTCCAACGCCCAAACGAGTTCGGCGCCCAAACGGGTCCAGTGCCCAAATGAGTTCCACGCCCAAACGAGTCCAGTGCCCAAACGGGTTCAGGAACCAAACGGGTTCAGCGGCCAAACGAGTTCGGTGCCCAAACGGGTCCAGCGCCCAAACGAGTTCGACACCCAAACGGGTCCGGCGCCCAAACGAGTCCAGCGCTCAAACGGGTCCAGCGCTCAAACGAGTTCAGCGCCCAAACGGGTTCAGGAACCAAACGGGTTCAGCAGCCAAATGAGTTCGGTGCCCAAATGGGTCCAGCGCCCAAACGAGTTCGGCACCCAAACGGGTCCAGCGCCCAAACGAGTTCGGCGCCCAAACGAGTCCAACGCTCAAACGGGTCCAGCGCCCAAACGGGTTCAGCGCCCAAACGGGTTCAGGAACCAAACGGGTTCAGTGGCCAAACGTGTTCAGCGCCCAAACGGGTTCAAGACCGTTTGGGCTCCATTTAAGCCTATAAATAAGACCCAAAGGGGTCCTCAAGAAGAGAGAACTCTCAGACGCCCAAAGGCTACCTCTCCAGTTCCAGAGCACTCCCATCTTTCATCCATCGCCCCAAGGCTTCCAGTTTGAGATCCACGTTCCATCTTCAAGCTACCTTCTCTCTCAACAACAAAGAAGGTGGGAAGAGAAGATCCATCATCAAAGCATCCACGAAGTGTGAAGATCGTTTCTCTCTTCACCAAGGGTTCATCCTTCCCTCCTCCATGGAGATGACGTTCTTTCTCTCTCTTCTCGCCTCCTTCTTTGTCCTTGATATGAGTGAGTAGTATCATTCACTAGGGTGCGGGAAGTAGCCCCGCTACCCATGTTTTCATTTCATGCAATGTAATTCAACTGTTTGCAATAGAGATACTCTCCTTTTCAGTTCAACATCAATCGTTAAATGAATGCTTGTTGCTTGATCATCAACTTGTATTACCTATTGTCTTTCGGTATGAATTGTCTACGTTTGTACCCTTAGATCTGAATATCGATTGAAAGTTGGTTCTGGATGTATGTAGTCACCATACGTCTGTTTCGGTATCTAGGAGTGCTTTCATGAGTGGAGTAAACTCACTCCCATCGTTGCACTTTCATACTATGAAATGGAATCAGTTGACGTATGAAAGTGCAACCTTGGCAAGGTCGAGGAACACACTTCATGAAGAAGTAATGCAAAGCAAGTGACCATTCATTATGGGATGGCTGGCGTTGCAATACTCCACACTTCTCGTAGTTAGTTATCCAAAAAGAAACTAAGTCTACAAGATACTAACTGATTAGAATCTCTTTGTAGGTTGTTTTATTATGTTGCATGTTTTGATCCATGTGTAGTGGCGTGAAACCCGACAACATCCTAGTGGTTTTTAATCATTGTTTACAACCCTGATTTCTACTTTCTTGCTTTTACTTTCCTCACACTTAGTTTAAACAACCAAATCAAACTTTCGATCTAAATATCAACCGTTAAGTAATTAGGTACAACTAAAACGTTTTCCATCTTGATTAATTCTAATCAAGACCGTTGTCCCGAGGATTCGACCCTTAAACTATACTACGATAAGACTTCCGTGTGTCCTAGGACACGTGGGTGGAGATCTTACCATAGTACACGCAAGGCTAAACCTAGAGATTCATCATCTCTAGGATTTGTAGTGGCGTTGCAAAACTCCATCAACAACTCTAACCATCTTGACCACAATGTTGTAGAAAAAGCTACAAGTAATAACGTTGCGTTAGTCAACCAGGCAGAGAGATCATCTTTTATAGTTAAGGTGTGTTGTGGTTGAAACCACCCCTTACATAGGTGTTCTTTAAACCATAATCCTTGTAACATAGAAGGTCACTTTAAGGATCATGATTAAAGAGTTAAATCCCAGATTTCTAATACATATAAATAGAAAGTTGGGCGGATTATAAACTAGATATAACAGTTCCATAACAAGAACATGTACAAGGATTTAAGATTAAAGCAAGGGTAATCCTTTCTAGAATGAAACATGATTTAAACCCTAATCATAGTCATTTGTTATACCATGAACAACATGTTTTTTAGATTTAGAATAGTAGTACATGATCAGGTCTAAAAAGCTAATAACATATGGTAAAAGAGTTATGAAACCCGCCCGATATTGATGATAAACAACCTCCCAAGAATCAAGCTCCAAAAGCTTCAACCAATCTTGAAAACGTCAGCTGAAGGTTCACCTCCAAGAAGAAGAAATCCATGATTAGAAGAGGGTTTAGGAAAGAAAAAAAATAGATCTTTGCTAAACCAGAAAGAAAAGGGAAAGAGAAGAGATCATCCTCTCACTAGTTGCCACCATATCAAAACACGGTCTAAGGCCTTTGTGAAGAGAAGATCTCTCTCTTTTAAGAAGAAAAACCATGGATGATCCTTGGCCCAAAAGGATGGATAAGGTGAAGATCTTAAAAAAGAAATCGTGATCTAGAGGAAAAGGTTACTTACCAAGAGATGATTCTCTAAGAATCACCACCAAAGGTTAGCCTTAGCAGAAGATCTTCAACATGCACCAAGGATCGACCACATAAGGGCCGAGCTCTAATCCTTCTTTCTCCTGAATCTCCAAGAATGTTCTCATGGTAGGTGAAGGTGTATAGATACAAAAAGAAAATTTATGCAAGGAAAGGAAGGGGTTATATATCCCAAAGAAGGAGGGAAGTAGAGATCTTTGAAGTGTCAACACATGGGATCATTAAAGGACACTTGTTCTTCAAAGGATTAAACTTATTTCCCTTGCATGCAAATATACAAAATGTCCATGTTTATCCAGAATGGTGTCGCAATCTACTAAGGTAGGTTGACCCTCTTTTTGTGGTCATGACACTGTCATGCACCCCTTTGTCTTGACCCAAACCCTAATCACCATAGCATGGTCGAGTCACTTACACTTTAAAAGACATCTATCACGACCATCCTATCTCTAGGTTGTCTTGGTCGTGACCATGCATCCAAGCACGTGTCTCATTCGTAACCCTCACCACAAGTGTGTAATGGTCACAACCCTTAACCCTAACTTGGTCACCATGTAAACCAAGTAACCCTAGAAACCCTAATATTACTCCGATAATGTCAAATATTCAACTATGATCCAATCAAGAACCCCATATCAACATCTTCTCTCTCTTACTGTTAAAACTTAAGAAACACTCTCAGCATGTGAAAACTGAAGGTAACCCTCCCTTGTGTAATTTGCAAGATGATCCAAAACATGAACAATATGACAAAGATAGCTCAAATATTATTCAAATTGTTCCCGGTTGAAAATACAAGCATGTCACATGATATTCAAACATCTCAAAAGATTAATTTAAGGCTTAAGCATTTTAATAGACAATGTAACTATAATTAATCACAAAGCTTGGTTGGGGTCTTACACTTCTCCCCATACATATAATACCTTCAAATCTTCAAGGCATGGACCACAAATTCAAGCTCCAGATCATGTGTTAGGTAGTTCTCATTGTGTTTATTGAGATATTACAAAGCAAAAGAAATCACATTCTTTTCCTATATCAGCACGTATCCCAAGCCATTCTTTGATGCATCACAAAAGATGATGTAGCCTTTCCCTTGCTCTGACAGATCTAACACTGGAGCACTGATCAACTTCTCCTTTAGCAATTGAAAAGATCACTGACACTTGTCATCCCAGACAAAAGGAACAACTTTTCAATTCAACTTGGTTAGGTGTAAAACTACAACATTGAAATTATTTATGAATCTCCTGTAGTAACCTGCTAAGCCTAGGAAACTTCAAAGCTCATTCGGTGTCTTGGGATATTCCCACTCCATCACTTACTATACCTTCTTAGGGTCTACACAAACACCTTTATTAGATATGATGGGACCAAGACAAGATACTTATGTTGACCATAACTCACACTTGCTAAACTCGACGTACAACTTGTGTTGTCTCAACAAAAATAATGCTTGGAGAAGGTGCTACTCTTGTTGTTGACTGTCTCTGGAGTATATCAAGATATTGTCGATAAACACCACAAAAAACTAATCCAGATACAGTCTGAACACCATGTTCATCAGATCCATGAAACATGCCAACGCATCGGTTAACCCAAATGACATAACTACAAACTCATAATAACCATACCTAGTCCTAAAAGCAGACTTGGGTATGTCATCCACCTTGATTCTCAATTGGTGGTAACCTGACCTCATATCTATCTTTGAGAATACTGTAGCACCCCACAACTGGTCAAATAGGTTATCAGTCCTCGACAATGAGTATTTGTTCTTTATCGTGACCTTTTTCAACTATCAGTAGTCTATACACACCCTCATGGAACCATCCTTCGTCTTCACAAACAACATGGGAGCACCCCAAGAGGAAGTGCTTATTCTGATGAAACCCTTCTCTAACAACTCCTGCAACTTTTTTTTCAACTCCTACATCTCTGTCGTTGCCATACTATAGGGTGACTGCGCTATGGTTTGTGTTCTAGGAACAAGATTGATCTCAAAATCAATATCTTTAGGAGGGCGAATACTAGGAAACTCCTCTGGAAAGACATCCTTAAACTCTCATACCACAAGTACCTCCGGGATACTAGGACTCCTCACCTTGGAATCCAAAATATGTGCTGAAAAAACCTCACATCCTAGTCTCATCATCCTCTCTGTTGTCATAGCCGACACCAAGCACGTCAAAAGAATCTTCCTATATCCTTGGAAGATCCATGAAACATCTTCATCATGGAATGTTTCCACCTTGGAACTACAGTCCAAGACACCCTTATACTTATCCAAGGTATCCATCCCTAGGACCACAATGAATCCATGCATATAAAGTGGCATAAGGTCCAGTTGAATGTTGCGTCCTAAGAAAGAAAGAATTTAAGATGGACACATCTCCCGCAACTCAGTGAAACCAACAAGAGGGATTTCTAGTTTAAGACTATCAGATCTACTTCAAAAAGGTAGATTACAACTACTTATCACCTATTTGGTAATAAAAGAGTGTGTTTCACCTGGGCCAACCAAAATAGATACAAAAGAATATGCGGATAAGTCAAAGTGAAAAAGTTCCATTTGACCTATCATGACTCATAGATTTACCACTCCCTACACCTGACTCATAGCATAGAATCTAGATGTCTCCTATTATCATCCACATCCTCTATTGGTTAGTCCAGAAGATCTTGCCTGTGATGCTTGACCACATCCTCAACCACCACCACTGCTAAACTCTTGTTACTGTGAACCTCACTAACTCTACCTCACCTATTGTGTCACTTCCTCATCCTTGATAGGGCACACCCACCTGATATGCCCTATTTGCACACACTTGTGACACATCCTCAAATCATACCACGTCTTAAACGGCCCCATCACTAACACAGACGACATACTACGTGCTCCACCTAGCAGAAAATAATGGCCTTTACCCTTACTCAGGGACCACTGTGACGACACTCTTGATCTCATCTAAAAAAAGGTAGATCTCTATTGTGACTGGGGGTGTAAAAAACCTTGGCTTCTTAAAGCCTCCAGAAGACTACCCCTAAAATTGAGTTGGCCTCTTCTTAGCTTTGGCTTCTTGCTTCTCGATAGAAGACTGCTCAGTCCTCCTCATTGACTCCACAAATGTAGAGAACATCTCTTTGTTCTCTAAAGCATACTTCTTCACAGACAACTCTGTACTCAGGCCTTTCTCAAACATATGTATCCTCTCTTTGTATGTAGTTTCCATGTGAGAACAAAACCTCTAAAGCTCCATAAACTTGAACTCATACTCATTGATTGACATCGAACCCTGTTAGATCTTCTCATACTAGCTATTTTCTCATCCGGATACATCTCTAAGAAGTATTGACTCACAAACTCTCCCCAAAACTCTTCCCAATTGATTACAACTCTAGGCCTCTTCTCCCCTTCTATGGCCCACCAATGGCCATCACTGCCCTTCAACAGGTACACCGCATGCGTCACCTTGTCCTCTTATGAGATATTGAGGATCTTGAACGCCTTCTCAAGCTTTGCCAACCACATATCCACATTAGTTGTGTCTTCTATACTATCTTACTTGATTGCTACAACATGTTGCAACCTCTCAAACGTCTTCCCAGAACCATGGGATTCCACATTAGGGACAACTACCCTGGCTTGAGGTACATGCGCTCTATCCATGATATGCATAATCGTCGCTATGAGCTATCCAAACATGGACTGAAAGACCGGATTTGCCATGGCTATAGGTTCAAACTAAGGCACCGCAGGCTACTCTGACCCTGCCTCAGGCACTCTATCCTCACATGCCCACCTCATAGTGCCACCTCCTAGCACCACATAACTACTCTCAGCATGCTCTTCACATTCTTCAGACATATCTATGTAAGCATAAGTTAAAATCATATATGTTGGATTACGTAAGAATAGACACAAAACCTAGTACTATGTCCTTATAGACTTAGTGAACGTAAAGCTCTGATACCAACCTTTGTAGTGTGACACCCCACAACACTAAATGAGATCACTAAAAAAAACATACGATCAACATCTAATTAATCACATACTAGAAAAACAAGTAAATTTAGATTGATTTCAACATTACCATCATGTTCAGAAAACATTACATAAATGCCAAACAACCTATATCACATCACACACCATACCAGGTATTTACATATATGTCTAGTGGCCTCACCCAACACATGTATACAAAAGAGATGTTCCACATGCCATATACAAACATTGGCATACTGACAAAAAGGAACTCAAGACGTTATACATATCATCTGCTAAACATCCCATGCTCAGACCTAAGAGTACAAGGACTGACTCTAGGACTCTAAAACAACTATCAAACCTTCTACTTCTATTACCCTCCAAGCTACTCCTCCTCAACACTGATGCATGTGTTTTCAGTCATTATTATAGGCTCATTTTCCCTTATTTTCATGTGTATTTTGGGCTTTTATTTGACCTATTACACATGGATTGTCATTGATAGCCTATATTTCCTTGAATGCATCAAATTATGTGATTTCAACCATTTTTACTAGAATTTTACGCATTCTAATTTCTTATTATGCTTTTATGCAATTTTAGGTACAAAGCAGTTCTACACAGCTTGGTGCTACTGACCTTGCAATAGTCGGTGGTACTGCCTTACCCTCAGGGAGGCGCCAGAAGACCAGAAACATCTCGGTGCTATTGACAAAAAAGTCGGTACTTCTGAGATAGCATAAGTCAACCCAACGTGAAAGAAGAAAACTCGATGCTATTGAGTTGACGTCAGAGAGGCTGTTCAAAATCACAAAAAGTCAATGCTATTGAGACACAATCAACGGCACCAACATGATCAAGATCGCACAACTTAACCTAAGTGACTCGATACTACTGACGCCTCTAGTCGGTACTACCGAGTCTGCCCAATCAGGCCGACTGTAGATCTATTCTAATATGACTTAAGGGGACTATGGCCAGATCTAAAGGAGCCCTTGTTTTGATCATACAACTACTAGAGAGAGAGAGAAGAGAAGGACATAGGATCAAACACTTCACCCAGGAAGATCCAAGCACTTACGGAGGACGGTTCTGTAGCCGGAATACAACAGAACGCACGTGCTATGGAGGGGATCATCCAGACGGGCAAAGATACATGGGTCTCCTTAGTTTCTACTATGTTTCCCACATTTTTCTTCTTCTCTTCTACGTATTTTGTGATGAAAACCATGCAAGGCTAAAAACATGTGTTCTTTAGGATCTGGGAGTAGCTCAGATATACACTACAATTGATTTCTATGCATTAATATCAAGTTATCTCTTTATTACTGGATATAAGCCTATAAAAGTTTCATTTTCCTTTTGTGCTTGATCACCATGAATGGATTATTTGACGCTTAGTCATCTCGAGAGAGGGATTCAGGGTTTGAAAGCATAGGATTACTCTTATATTGCACCCTTTGGGAAAAGTGGAGAATATACGATAGGAGAAACCTATAGTATAATTATAAAGCACCTAACTAATCAAACCAATAACCATGAGAGTGGGATTGGTATTAGATTAGGTAGTGAATTACACTGCGGGAGCAGGTAATTCTAGATATAGGCTACTTATCCAGGAATTGAGATATTAGATATTAGTGTGTGGGATTGATTGTAAGTGGTATCTATGGTGAAACCACCTCCTAAAGAACCCATTTCCTTTCCGATTTACTTCAACCTTTAATTCATTTACTTAGTGTTCTTTTGATAACTGAACTTAATTCAAATAACCATCATCGGCCTAGTTGATTGATCTGTTGTTAGTAGTAGTCTTTTGGATAAACGTGTCCCTATGTTCGACTCGGGCCTTACAGTGCCTTATTACTTTGATATATACACTTGGAGAAAAAGAGATAGGCAGGTGTGTGGACAAGTTCAACATAACACCTTCACCAATCCCTCCTGTGATTGAAGGACCAGAGGCACCAGTAGTACCCGAGCCAATAGAAATGGGGGATAGAGTAGATGAACGAAAATAACAGACGATATGGGAGAGAATAAAGGCTTCATCGTCCACGGCCCAGAAAGGGTCCATCAAAAGACAAGTTATCAATGAGGACATCTAAAAAATAGAGACTGGACTCATTACTTTAGTCAAGTACCAGGAATTCCATGGTCACCCTTCTAAGGATCCAATGACACATATTAGAAATTTTGTGGAAATCTATGACATGGTGAAGATAAACAGGATTCCAGCCATTACAATCTACCTCAAGCTGTTCTCATCGTCACTTGCAGATGGCGCGAAATTGTGATTTGACAATCTAGATAACGAGATCATAGATTCATGGGATCAGATGATAGATGTGTTCCTCGAACACTACTTTCCTCCACAAAAGATGAATGATCTAGCGAAGAAGATTCATAATTTCATGCAGCAGGCTGATGAGTCGTATTCAGAGGCATGGGAAAGATTTCAGAACATGCTTAGAAAAGTCCTCATCACGGCATTGATCTGCAAGGGCAGGCCAAAATCTTCTATTATAGTCTACACAAAGGGGAGAGAACAACCCTTAACAACGTAGGAGCAGGGTTCTTTCTCAACAACAAGCCCACTCGTTTCCTTGAAATCCTCAAGAACAATTCTAAAAATCAATCATGGTGGAAGAAAGAGAATTACCAGCCACCATAAAGAGTGTTAGTGAATCTAAGGTGATATCTGATTTAAATGAAAAGCAAGACCTCATTGCCATGATGTTATGTGCTCCAGATAAAGGCTCAACTGAAGAAGAGGAAGGAAAGTGCAAGTACGTGTTCCAGGGTCAATACAGGAAGAATGATTATTCATGGAGGAAAGACCCCAAGTTCTCATGGAAAGACCCTAATAATTTCCAACAAGATCCATCGCAGGCACAACAACAACAACCAAGGCCACAACAATATGGTGGTCAACCCAAATATCCACTAGAACAACAGAAGATTGACAAGATTGAGCAAATGTTGGGTAAGGTGGTGAGTCAGAATGAGCTGTAGATTGCACAGACATAGAGGGACCTTCAGAATCAAGGGGCACATATTCGCAGCATTGAAACACAAATATCCCAAATAGTAGTGCTTTAAAGCAACCGAATCAGTAAGGCTTTCTAGCAAATACCAATGTACCTTCTAGAAATTAGCATGTGAAGGTGGTTCTCCTTCACATCGGTTAAAAGATACTGGATAGTGCACCACACATTGCGGTCACAGAAGAGGAAGAAAGTCAATCTAAACTAGTGGAAGTGGAAGAACCAAACACGTCAGCCCAAGAGAAGGTGGTGGATAAGCAAGTTGATGAGGTTGTAGGCAACAACACTCAACCCTACATACCACCTCACCAGAGGGCACTTGTAATTCTTGTGCCATTCCCAAATAGTCTGAAGGCTACCAAGATGGATAAGCAGTTCAAGAAGTTTCTAGATAATTTTTAGAAGCTATCTATGAACATTCCCTTGATTGATGCAATAGACCAAATACCATCTTATGGGAAGTTCTTAAAAGATATCATTACAAAGAAAAGGAAGATTTCATAATATGATGTGATAGTGCTCAAGGAACAAGTCAGTGCTTTCATTTTGGGCACACTGCCACCTAAAAGACATGATCCAGGGTGTTTCAATATCATGTGCTTTATATGGAAGACAAAATTTGGAGATGCTTTATGTGATTCAGGAGCAAGCATCAATATGATGCCCTTATCTATATTCAAGAAGCTAGGACTCAAAGAAACCAGGAAGAGCAGCATGACAATCCAGTTGGTAGATGATTCAGTAGTGATGCCATATGGTATATGTGAGGATGTGATGGTTAAGGTGGACATGTTTGTCTTCCCTGTAGATTTTGTAGTGATGGAAATGCAGGGTGATCACGACAATGAACTTCTTTTAGGGAGACCATTTCAATCTACCACATATATGATACTTGAGATGGGTAAAGGATGTCTCACTATGGGAATCCAAGATGACATGTTTGAGATAAAGATGAGCACTCTCAAGCTAAGGGAGATAACATGTAGTGCAATATGCTTCAGCATGTGGAGGACAAATTCTCATTATTTCTAGGAAAGCCATTCATAGATATGGCCCATGTGATGACTAGGGTGGACAAAGACACTTTAGATGTGGACATCTTATAAAACACAAAAGTGCTCTCTCTGACCCAAGATATGTGCTACCCAGAATATGACGAGGAGGACTATGACCCAACTGTAAAAGAAGAAGCCATGGCTATTTCTGTGATAGAATCATCTCCACAGCTACCCTTGGAGGCATGCATGATAAATAGAATGGAAGGAAGCTTAAGCAAGAACAATTGTTTAGAGGAGTGCATCTTTCTGTTGAACTCAACATCTTGCTACTACGCGATGCGCTTTGAAGACTTAGGACCGCCACCCCCACCATTGGTCCCGTCTCTTTTGAGCCCACCATAGTTGGATTTGAAGCCATTGCCCCCACACTTGAAATACGTGTTCCTCACTATAGAAGAAAAACTCTCGATGATCATTTCATCTTCTCTTAGTGGTGAAGAGGAGGAGCAACTACTCATTGTGTTGAAGAACCACCGTGCTGAATTCGGTTGGTCGATAGCTGATATTAACGGAATTTCTCCAGCCTTATGCCAACATAAGATCCAACTGGAAGAAGGGGCGAAGGTGATTGTACAACCTCAGTGACGTCTCAACCCAATCATGGTAGAGGTAGTAAAGAAGGAAGTCATCAAACTTCTATCAACATGTATAATATACACTATCTCTGATTCAATGTGGGTTAGTCCTACTCAGGTCATTCCAAAGAAAGGGGGGATCACAGTCACTACAAATGTAGCTAATGAACTGATTTCTACTAGTTTAGTGACAGTATGGCGTGTGTGTATTAATTATCGTATGTTAAATGCAACCACCCTTAAAGACCATTTTCCCCTACCATTTATTGACCAAATCTTGGAATGACTATTAGACCGCTCTCACTTTTGTTTTCTTGATGGGTATTCTAGGTATAATCATATTTCTATAGAGTCTAAGGACCAGGAGAAATCCACTTTCACATGTCCTTATGGTACTTTCACATACCGCCGAATGCCTTTTGGTCTTTGTAATGCCCCTGCCACGTTTCAACAATGTATGCTCGTCATTTTTTTTGATATGGTAGAGTGGTTCCTAGAGGTTTTCATGGATGATTTTTCTATCTATGGGGAGTCATTTAATGATTTCCTTCACAATCTGGATAGGGTGTTGCAAAGATGTGAGGACACTCACCTAGTTCTGAACTAGGAGAAGTGTTACATGATGGTGAGTGAAGGGATAGTGCTTGGACACAAGGTGTCCCACAAAGGCATGGAAGTTGATCCGGTGAAGATTGAAGTTATTTCCTCACTGCCCCCACTGACATCGGTGACAGGAGTTAGGAGCTTTTTAGGACGCACTAGATTTTATTGCTTATTCATAAAAGATTTTTTTAATATTTCCAAACCATTGTCTGAGCTTTTAGAGAAAGACACCAATTTTCTTTTGATGAGCGTTGTTTGAAAGCCTTTGAAATACTTAAGGATAAACTGATCTCTATGCCTATTGTGCAGGCTCCCGATTGGAGCCTCCCGTTTGAACTGATGTGGGACACATCCGATTATTCAGTGGGAGCGGTATTGGGTCAATGCAAGGATAAAACTCCAACTGTCATATATTATGCGTTGAAAACCTTGAATGATGCACAGATGAACTACACTACTACCAAGAAAGAGTTGTTAGAGGTAGTGTTTACCTTTGAAAATTTTTGATAATACCTAGTAGGAGCCAAGGTGATAGTCTGGATTGACCACGCTGCTATTACATACTTGTTACAAAAGAAGGATGCCAAACCCAGACTTATTAGGTGGATTCTTTTGCTGTAGGAATTTGATATTGAAATTGAAGACAAGGCAGGTGTGAAGAATGTAGTGGTTGATCATCTATTTAGGTTAGAAAGGTCAGATGAGAGAGATGTTGCTATCCCCATAGTTGAGGAATTCCCACATGAAAAACTATTTGCAGTTGAAACTAAAGACCCTTGGTTTGTAGATATAGTAAATTACCTGGCTTGTAAGGAGATACCTGTGTATTGGGGTTACCAGGAGAAAAAATGATTTTTCCATTCTTTGAGATTTTTATATCTGGGATGACTCAATTCTTCTTAAACAATGCAGGTATGGGCTATTAAGAAGGTGTGTACCCGAGTGTGAGGTTGAGAGCATCTTATCACACTATCAGTCTCTACCCACACGTGGGCACCATGCTAGTTCCAAGACTGCTGCTAAAGTCTTGGAAAGTGGGTTTTATTGGCCCACTTTGTTTATGGATTCTCATAACTATGTTCGTCATTGTGACGTATGTCAGCATACAGGTACTATCTCCAAGCGACACAAGATGCCCTTGAATGTGTTTCAGGAGGTCGAGGTTTTTGATCTTTGGGGAATATATTTTATGGGCCCATTTGTGTCATCTATTTCATACCTTTACATTTTACTTACAGTTGATTATGTGTTTAAGTGGGTGGAAGCAATTCCAACCCGCACCAATGATGCACAAGTAGTGTGCAAATTTGTGAAGGATTATATCTTTTATAGGTTTGGTGTCCCCAACCTAATCATTAGTGATGGTGGCTCACATTTCACTAATAGGCAGTTTGGAACTATTCTGAGCAAATATGGGGTAAAACACCAAGTGGGTACTCCATATCACCCACAGACTCAAAGACAGGTTGAGGTGTCAAACAAGGAAGTTAAGCAAATCTTTGAAAGGACTGTCTCAACCAACAAGACAAACTAGAGTTATGTGCTAAATGATACACTTTGGGCTTATAGAACAACTTACAAATCTCTAATAGGAACTACACCTTTTAGGCTAATCAATGGCCGTGCATGCCACTTACCTGTAGATCTTGAACACAAAGCTAGATAGGCTATGAAGAAACTAAACTTCAACATTGATGAAGCAGGTAGGAAGATGTTTTTGGAATTAAATGAACTAGATGAGCTGAGGATGAACTCTTAAGTAAGCTCTAGGATATATAAGGAGAGGATGAAGAAAATTCATGATAGACACATTCTAGATAGGGTGTTTCTTCCTGGTCAGAAAGTTCTCCTTTTTAATTCTAGGCTGAGATTGCATCTAGGCAAGCTGAGGTCCAAGTGGAGTGGACCATTTGTGATTGACAAAGTTCTTCCTCATGGTGTTGTGAACATCATAGATAGAAATACGTTGTTCCTTGTTAATGGCCAGAGACTTAAGCACTATTTTGGAGGGGGAATAGAGCCACAAACAGAGGAGGTGCAACTTTGCACCATTCCATAGATTTCTTGCTCTACACACCATCTAGTTTAAGACGTTAAATAATGGCACTTGTTGGGAGGAAACCCAACCTTTATTTTCTTTGTTTTATGCTCACTTTTTGTTTTAATTGGCACTTTATTGATTTTTTTTATAAAAATGGTACCTTGACTCATTTTGTCTAAGTGTGCAGAATATCCAAGTCGGTACCACCGAGTCTATCAGTCAGTGGTAATGAGAAAGGGTCAATATTTTGAGCAGAGTAGTAGCAAAACTCAGTGCTACCGACCATGAATGTCGATACCACCGAGCCTCCGAAGATTTTTTAAAGGCTCACTGATAAGGACTCAATACCGTTGACAATTTCAGTCAGTGATACTGATTTATGGGCACTCCCAGGTTTGGAATACCGAGTCTTCTCAAAAGCACTGATGGTTCAAAAATCTTGGTACTACCAACCATGCATATCGGTACTACCGACATGCACGTCAGCGATCTGGGCAAATGAAGATCCAATCACTACGACACAATGAATCCAACAGTCAGTGGCATCGATCCATGACATATGTCGATACCACCGAAGTGACATCGGTACCACTGACGTGGGTCAATCTGCACCAAAATACGTCATCCAATCGTAAGCGTCTATGTGACTGAGCCCCAGATTGTGCTACTCAAGTCGGTGCCACCGACATAGAAGTCAGTGGTACCAACTCCATTGTGAGCAGCTATAAAAGGAGGGGTGGTGGAGCCATTTTCTTCACACTTTCTACTCCCACTCCTCCTCTACATCAGAGCATGGCTACACCAGGCATCACCAGTCTTTCTCGAGCTTCCATTCTCCTAACCCCCTTTCTTGCATCTACAACATGGCTCGCAGAAGAGGTGTTGTTCCTCCATAGGGTGAGTTGCTCCCCGGATCAACTCACATCCAACATCCATCTATAGAGAGAAGGTAGCTATATGAAGAGTTGGAGACGAGGGACATCATTCCAACCAAATATGGTGATCACACGCTGATCGAGATGGCAGGTTTTACAGAATACATGTAATGGGTATGCCAAAAGCAGGCCATGGTGGGAGACAATCCATTTTTCAGTGACTAGAAGACCTACCCAGACCTGGTCTTAGAGTTCTTAGCATCTCTAGATGTCCTCGTCCCACCCAAATAGAAGATAGGAGGCAAATGGTGGGAGGGAAAGGTCAATTTTTGCCTATTCAACAATAGCTACTCACCCACACTGCGTGCATTCGATCACATTTTCAATTGGGCTCATGTCCCAGAACGCTCAACGCCATTTGATTTCAATTTTGACCGGGATTGGGAGAAGCTAACTGAGGTTCTTGTGGGATTCCGCATCAACTGGCACATCATTTCTATGTCTGATATTGAGCATCCATTTGCTCATATGTTGCACCGTCTATGTGTCAACACCATCTTTTCCAGGTCCAGGCAAGCACAAGGGAAGGTCTAGTGATAGGACCTTTACTTTCAATACTGACTGCTAGAAGGGGAGACGATCAATTTTGGATCCTTTATATTGCTCCATATGCTTTTTGTGAGGCATGACGTGCAATGGAAGATGCCAATCCTATTTGGGGGTCTTATCACTCCTATTTCTCTACCCCTATTCCTTGATCTATCCACTTTTGAGCCATTGGAGGATAATACAAAATTGGACCTCCAACACTTCCAAAAGTCACATCTTCTTAGGTATCATCATGATGTTCTTTATGCATATTGCAATCACCATGGCATCTTTCGGGAGAGGAGGCTACCCGACCCTATCTTCAATGTGTGTGGGGTGGACCATCTCAGATGGCCACTGAATGAGGGAGAACATGAAGATCCACCCAGAGCGGCATCTCAGGGTGATGATGAGGAGCATAGTGGCAACAACGATGGTGTTGAGGAGATGGAGCCTCCCATCCCCATCACTTGGAGACCGGTCCTATGCAAATAGGCCCGCACATATGCTGCCTCGACTTCCTCGGCCCCACAACCTTCCCAGGAGGAGCACGACCCGTACAACATGCATGGCATGTATGGGATGTTGCAGTAGATTCAGACCATACAATAGCAGCACCAGGAGGCCCTAGCCGGCTTGTGGGATATACAAGGGCAGTTGTACCAGAACCAACAGGTGATCTACGAGAATGAACACCTTTTCTCAGCCAACCAAGAGAATGTTCATATGCTCTTGCAAAGGATGGAGCAGTACCAACAACCCTTCTTTGACAACTACTGGAACTGTGGATACTTCGGGGAGTACCCACAGCCACCGCAGATGCCTCCTATAGATATTTCTTTCTAGGGGATGTTTCCTCCCCATGACCCAAACAGGCCACCTGCACCATTTTAATTCATGGTACCACTATTCCTCCTCTTGGGTGAGAGTATTGACTATGAGGACATAGTCAGATTCAAACTTGGGAGGTGCTGGAACAACATTCTATCATAGTTTTTTTTCTCTTTTACCTTTATTTTTATTTGCCATTTTAGTTGTTTGTTTCATTTTTTTAGTTGTGAAAGTGTAGGATCCACATATATCTAGTGTAATTATGGAGTCTTAATTGCATGGTTTCAGTCTCGAATGTTTTGTACTCTCCATGGTGTTTAATGAAATTATGCCATGTCCTTAAAAGCTTAAAATGCAAAATCCTTTTGTAACACCACTTAAGGAAGTGTTTGGATTAGTCAGCATCAGGACTTAGGACATACATGAAAATATAAATCAACTTGGGAATGTGAATGATGAGGATGTTGAGCCTAAGCTGACCAAACCATAACAAGATCTTAAATGAATATATGACAAAGAAACCTTTAGATCACCTTGAACACATGTCTTTAAAGAGGGACATATCATAATATAATGAAAGGTGTTGTCTCTTAGTTGTGTGATTCCATCTGTTCCATCCATTCATTTTGACTCACCACCTCATAAATTATTGAGTACTCCAAGTCATTTCCTTTGATTGCATCGCATAGCACAATAGGGACATATTGTCTAGTTTGCTTGCATTTGAAAAAATATACTGCATTTGTAGACATTAATTATTTTGCACATCATCTTAGCTTGCATAACACAATTCATATAGTTGCATACATTTCACCATAGCATGCATATTTCATTTTCCATGTGGATCTCAAACTCAAGGGTATGAAGAATAATGAAGAGAAAAAAAAAGAAACAATTTTAATAGTTCAATGAAAGCAAGAGGCACAAAGTGAGGCTTGCTGAAGAAATGATGATAAAGTTCAAAAGAAAAGAAAAAAAGTTGTAGTATGTTCTGCATCATGTTAATGAGAAAGAGTATAATCCACATGTGCAAATATTTTGAGTTGAAAAGAAATTTCTCAACTCATTCTACATTCGTCATCTCATAAAAGAAAAAAAAAACAATTTTAGGCATTAGGATTCATGCATTACATTCTTTTGCACCCTTATAGGTTCATTCTTTTTATGCATAAATGGCTTGAATGTACCCTTGAGTTTTCAGTTGCCACCCATCTTTCACCATCAATTTATCTTATTGGTAGGCCACCCGTAATGATTTATCTCCTCATACATGCTTATATGGAGATCTGCTTCCAGTTAGTTGGTAGTTAGGAAAGAGCAATTTAGTGTAGGGAATCATGCAATACACCAAGTGAATGCCTGAGTAATTATGATGTTAACTACTTTCTTGATAGTATCATAGTCTAACGGGGGACATCTCTTATGGCAATGTTTTGTCACTTTAGAGCAGTTATCAGTTCAGTGGTCAGTGAAGGCCAGTTCTGGACTTGCTAGGTGGAGTTGTTTGAGGAGAGAATGCATATGTTTTATCCTTTTTCTAACTTTTGTCAAATGGATCCGAGAGAGTGTTGCTCGAGGACGAGAAATGTTTAAGCTTAGGGGAGTTTGATGCATGTGTTTTCAGTCGTTATGACAAGCTCATTTTCCATTATTTTCATGTGTAGTTTGGGGCCTTATTTGACCTATTACGCGTGGATTGTCATTGATAGCCTATATTTCCTTGAATGCATCAAATTATATGATTTCAACCATTTTTACTAGCATTTCACACATTCTAAGTGCGTATTATGCTTTTATGCGATTTTAGGTACAAGGCAGTTCTACACAGCTCGGTGCTACCGACATTGCAAGAGTTGATGGTACCGACTTACACTCAGGGAGGTGCCTGAACACCAGCAACATATTGGTTCTACTGATAGAAAAAGTTGGTACTTCTGAGATAGCATCAGGATGCCCATCGTGAAAGAAGAAAACTCAGTGCTACCGAGTTGACGTCAGAGAGGTTGTTCGAAATCACAAAAAGTAAGTGCTATCAAGAAACAGTCGATGGTACCAAAGGGATCAGGATCACACAACTTAACCTAAGTGACTCGGTACTACCGACGCCTCTAGTCGGTACTACCGAGTCTGCCCGATCAGGCCGACCACAGATATGCTCTAATTTGAAAGTGGACATAATTTCAGACCCAAAGTGATTGCTATGACTTAGGGGGACTACAGGTAGACCTAAAGGAGCCCTCGTTTTGATCATACGACTACCGAAGAGAGAGAAGAGAAGGAAAGAGGACTGAACGCTTCACTCAGGAAGATCTGAGCACCTACGGAGGACAGTTCTGTAGCCAGAAGATAGAAGAACGCACATGCTACGAAGGGGATCATCTGGACGGGCAAAGGTACATGGGTTACCTTAGTTTCTACTATGTTTCCCACATTTTTCTTTTTCCCTCTTATGTGTTTTGTGATGAAAACCATGCAAGGCTAAAAACATGTGTTCTTTAGGATCCGAGAGTAGCCCGGATATACACTACAATTGATTTCTATGCATTAATATCAAGTTATCTCTTTACTACTAGATATAAGCCTATGAAAGTTTCATGTTCCTTACGTGCTTGAACACCATGAATGGATTATTAGACGCTTAGTCATCTCAATAGAGGGATTAAGGGTTGGAAAACATATGATTACTCGTATATTTCATCCTTTGGGAAAAGTGGAGAATATACGAGAGGAGAAACCTAGAGTATAAGTATAAATCACCTAACTAATCAAACCAATAACCACGGGAATGGTATTGGCATTAGATTAGGTATTTAATGACACTGTGGGAGCATGTAATTCTAGCTATAGGCTACTTATCTAGGGATTGAGATATTAGATATTAGTGTGTGGGATTGATTGTAAGTGGTATCTATGGTGAAAACACCTCCTAAGGAACCCATTTCCTTTCTGATTTACTTCAACCTTTAATTCGTTTACTTTAGTGTTCTTTTGATAACTCAACTCAATTCAAACAACCATCACCGGCCTAGATGATTGATCTGTAGTTAGTAGTAGTCTTTTGGATAAATGTGTTCCTGTGTTCGAATCGAGCCTAACATGGCCTTATTACTTCGATATGTACACTTGCGTATTGTACCCATGTTTTACGTGTGTCAAGCACCACAATCCTAACCACGTCACTGACGACCACCTAAAAAGTTGTGGTGACCCACAAGGTGTGACCCATGTCCTAGTGAGAGATATAACTCTCAACCAATGGTTATTAGTTACAACAAGTTATATTATTATGCAAATTAAGCCAATTCAATAGTTTAGACCGATTAGGACATGTTAAGCTGGATAATATATAAAATAGATAAATCATAACTAGCACAAGATATAGAGGAACAAGTAAGGGTACCACTTTCTATACAGTTGATTTCTCTTATCGCGTTACATAACAACTAAACACTATAAGAAACAAGGCAACATGTTAACAAACAATGTGAATCATGTTTAACCCTAAATAGATATAGTACACAGACGTATTACATCTTTTATTAAGCCATGTGGAGTTGAGGTATGCCACTCAACTCCAACTAACTTCTGCTAAGTTTAAATAAGTGACATTAAGATCTTGGAGAGCTAAACTCCTATGATCTCATCCACCAACCGCCATTATGAGTCTTCCGCAGCAACACATAAGTCCATCTACAATACATCCTAGTCCTTCCTTGGTATATAGGTCACAACACTAGTGAAATGGGTATACAAAAACCCAAACATCTGAGGTACAACCGCAACTATCCTCCATCTCATCATTTGTACCAAACTTGAGATACGACTGCAACTATTCTCCTACCGAGGTGTGACTGCATCCATCCTCCATAGCCATGGGATCAGGATGACAAGGACACACAGTCTTAAGCACCCTGCATACTCAAGACAAATTCTAAGTGGAAACCATTTTGAAACCCAAAACAAAACCCCAATCAATCTCCACCATATGTTACAAGGCATAACAAATAAAATAATGTATTTTATTTGTTATACCTTGTAACATGTGGTGGAGATTGCTTGGGGTTCTGTTTTGGGTTTCAAAATGGGTCTGCAAAGCAAACCTCCATACTCAATAGTATGCACTCTTTTATTGCCTTAGGAATACTCATTTCACCATCCAGCAAATTTTGATAATGGACTTGATATATGGCACATGGTACTATGTGATTAGGGTTTCACTTGATTAGTTAAATCCAATTGAGTTGTGTTAACTAAATCAATCAAGTTACATACAAACCCTAAAGTAGTTCTACAAAGTTATGGGTAGATTGCAACCTCAGAAGATATAAAATGTATGAAACATAATGCTTATCACATCATCACATGAAACTATTCCATTGCCAAACATGTAACCATTTTCATCATCATACCATCACATGATTTTAAATCCTTATCACATCATGAAGAGTATAACACCTCAATTAGGCATAAAGGCATGTCTAAGGTCATAAGACCATTCACATTGCTCCTTGCAAGAACATCATCATCTTTCCATGCCTTATTAAGGCTCATAATTCCATCACCATATGTGTGTCATAAGTCGGTACAACATTACATATAGGAGTCATGATGCTCATATGATAACAATTAGGGCTAAAACAATCATAGAGAGAAAGTACTCCATTATCATACCAATTACGCAAAAGGCTAAGTATCATCATCCCTTGCTTGTATTAGGGTTAGGCTCATTCAGAATAGTTGAATTAACATTTCCAAAAGCACTTTACTAAAGCCTTGGGTTTCTATTCATTCAACAAAAAAGGTAAGACTATTAGATCATGTGTAACCAAGCACCAACGAATCAAGGTTACTTAATCAAAACACCATCATATCGTGAAAGCATAAGATCAACAATCACCAAGCATAAGTCAAGAAACATAGCGACCATGAAGCCAAAAATTCTCATCAACCGCTAAGGGTTTGATATGTCATCAACTACTAAGGGTCAAGGGGGTTGGCAGGAACTAAAGATCAGAGGGACCGTCAACCGCTGAAACTAGGTTCACCATTTTCATCGATCATTGAAGATATTGGTGACCTATAGATATTCAAAACTTAGCGGCCACTTTGGATTTCACCATCTTCATTGATCACTAAAGATCCAACCTCTCAACCACTAAGGGTCCAAATACTTCGCGACCGATTGAAACTGTGACTCTTGGTGACCAATATGAATCAAATCCTTCATCGACCACAAAAAGGTTCATGGTTTGGTGACCGATTATGATCTTAAGGACCTTAGCGACAAACACAGTTCAGAACTTGGAGATTGCTAAACATCAAATCCTTGGCGACCATAGTGGGTTCTAATCTTAGTGACTGTTATAGCTCAGAACTTCATCGACCACATAAGGGGGTTAAAAACTAGTGACCATCAAGATGTCAAATAGTAACAAGGTCAATGCCATCGATTGGAAAAAGGAATTCAAGAAAAACTAAACCAAAACCAAAATGTCAGTTTCAAATACAAGGAGGAAAATCAACTGAAAACCCTATAAAGAAACCATCTTTTGAGAAAGAAAAAGCCACCATTTCCACATACAAACAAGGTCTATGGTGACCGTTCCCATTAAGAAAATTATGCACAAGATTTAAGGTTCATGCCAAAAGAGTTATATACTCAAGATCACCAATTAAACACAAACCCTAGATAGAAAATACCACCTTTCTACTTATAACCACATTTTAGGGCAAGATAATGTGCATGCAAGAAGGAAGTAAGCAATAATCATGGAGAAAATTATATAACTTTCCTCTAAGAAGATGGAGAAACTCCAAAGAGCAAGGTAGATCGAAGAAGAAAGGTACAAAACCCTAGATTGAGAACTTCTACGAACAATCTAGCTCCACCACCAAGAAGGAAGCAAACCCTTGGTCAAGGAAACAAGAGCAAGTGTTCTTCAAGCTTTAACTCAGGCACTAACATGGAACACCATGGGTTCAGACAAGAAGAGAAAGAAGAAGGGAAGAACAACAAGTAAAATGTAGGTAAAGAGGGAGATTGTAACGACCCCACCTCCCGGTAACCCCCAATTAAGGAAGACCAAGAAGTCAGAGTCGATATCCCAAAATAGGATCAATGGTTTTGTAAATAATAAAAAATAATGAATAAATTCTACTACTACTATGCTTAAAATAGGATAACTTTTTTTTCTTTTCTCTTACCTTGCAAAATATAGGAAGTCAGGGACTTTACCCAAGTAAGATCTATCTATCTACAATCCTCCAATTCATTATTAAGCTTTATTCCATCAATGGAACTTTAAAGGAGTATCCACCTTTTGATAAACCTAAAACATTGGTAAACAAAATGGCGGTCAGTATAATGAGTTATACTGGTATGTGGGGGAACCAAAATCTTGCATCTAATTGTAACAACATATTGCAAGCAAGTGATGATTTAACAAAAAAAACTTTGCATTTTAAACATAACTACTCAATCCCTATATATCCTTGCCTCCTGGATACTACCTCTCTCATATGGTAGATCTCAACTAACTCCCATGATCCTACCTTACATGTAGATCACTACATAGGGTTGTGTACTCGTATGGTCCTAGCCAATGGTAGACCAACACATCGACTCATGATAGCCTGATGATCCTACCCCATGGGTAGACCATGTACTAGGTCATCCATCTCATCATCATCAAAACTACAGAGGACTAGAATTTGAGCTAGTCATGCACAAATACTTATGGTGATAGTCATAGTCACTTTATAGTTTCATGAAATAAAAATCAACCAAGCAATTATTTCCAAGAAACTGATAAAACCACAAAAATTTCCATGAAACTAGAGAAATTTAACCGTAAGTGTAACCACATACCTATTTTGGATATCTCAAAGAAGTAATATATCCAAATCCAACTAGATGTCCAATCAAGCAAGCCAATCAATCAATCAAGCAAACATTGATCCTAAAAACATGTATAATGTCTAATTGACACAAACATATCCCAAATAACTCTTTATTGACTTGGGACACCTTTCCAAAGTTTCTAAGTCTCATTAGGATTCATTAAGGCTTCATAGATCAATTTCTCAAACTTAATCCTTTTTAGGTCAACAATCCTTAAAATAGCTTTTCTACTCATAAAAACCCTAACTACTCAAATTATCCATGTTAAGGATCTTTTATACTCATATTGTCTTAGGATCATCATATCTCTATTTTATTCATGAATTTGCACAATTAAAACCATTAAAGTCATAATTATTAAAATTAGGGTTTCTAGGCCCATTAATGCATATTCATGTACATGGAACCCTAACTTAAGCCAATTATGCATAAAGATCATCGTTTTAGATCTAAATCTTCCTTTTATTAACAATAGTTTAATGTTGGCTTAGATTATCCAAAGAACATTATTAAATTCAATAATAATCAAAACTTAGGGTTTTCCATTAATAACACCATTAAAGGTGACATCTTTAAGTACTCTTCAAATTGCAGTTAGAATCAGGTTTCAAATATAATTTCTTTGTGTTCCTCTCATTCTGAGGATCAATTTTCATATAGGACTTGTCTCAATCCGAGTTTCCTAGAATTAGTTAGGATTTATGAAAAATAATCTTACCTTGGCTAATAACCGAGCATCACATGTCCTTTTCTCTTTTCTTGCTATTCCCTTTTTTTCCTTTGGCTCGCAGATCCTGTCCAGGGATCCAACTTGTCCTTGACCTGGTGGTCTGACTCCCTTCTGATCCTCTCTGCATAGAGCCTATGCGAGGCTCTATTTCACTGGGAGAACAGAGTGTTGCGCCTCCCTCTACAGCGGCAACATCTCCCGCCCTCGGATCGGCCCACAAGGGTGCCAAAAAAAAGAGACACACTATCCTCCTCTCCCTGCCTGGCTTCACCACCCTCAGTGGTGGTCCTATCCACAACCAAAAGGCCACAATGCAGAGAGAATAGCCAGACTTTCCTGGAGGCGAGCAGTGGATTGAGAGGGGTCGTAGGCTGGGTAGCGGATTCTTTGGCTTAACCTTGGGACTTATGAATCCCCGACCTATCCCATGGAGGATCATCTTGGGGCTAAAACCCCTATCCCTTATATAGGGATGATGTTGGAAGCTCAAATGGAAACAATGGAGTTCCAATCCGATTGCAACTTGGGAAAACTCCCAGATGTGCACAGAACATAGGCACCAAGGGATCATCAGATTCATATTTCTTTCCTGAAATTGACTATCCACTTTGTAGGATTCTTGGAGAATCAAGGAGAGAGATATGTCAGATCAATCCCACACTCTATTGTTCCCCTTTTGATTTCTAACTCAGAAAGCATCTATAGTTGGATCAAGGATCCACCGACTATCAAGCCTCGTATTAGAACAAAATTAAAGTTTAATTGTGACATTTAATTGTATCCACTCACTTTAGGAAACTTTTTAACAATTCATAACTCCTAAACCGCACATCCGTTTGATCCCAAATTTTATATAAAAGCCCATAATAATTTAAACTACATGTGTGCCAAGTTTGGGACTCAAATTAGAAAGTATGAGAGACTTTTCTTCATATGAAAGTTATCACTTATTAAGACATATTTTATGCATATTTTCTCTCTCCCATTCTTTTATATTCCTTATTTGGGTTCCTTTTATCATTAGAAACAATATGAGTTCGAAATCTCATCCATGATGATTCAATCATACATCTTTCCACATATTTCCCGTATTTCTATTATTATCCCAATTTCCTTTCTTAATAATGCATTATTTGATTTCTTCTTTTTCTTTTAATCATATTGGACTCATTAATATATTATGATCCATAAAATCACGTGCACAAAGGAAGTGTTGTAAAGGAAATCCATTCAATACACATAAATCATACAATTCCCATAATCATACATTTATTGGGGAAATTGCATTTCCAACCATATGAACCCTAAAATTGGGGTTGTAACATCCTTCCCCTCTTATATTAATTTTTCCCTCAAAATTCTACTAAACATACAAACAATTCAGGATAAGACTTTTCAATGTCCATCATTGGTCCCATGTGGCTTCATCCTCTCCATGGTGCTTCCAAATAACCTTTATCATCTTCTGTCCTTTACTCCTGAGATATCTCTCACCTTGGTATCTCATACCCTCATAGGTGACTCAGGGTAAGTTAGCCTCCCTTGGAGTTCAATAGGTTCAATGCTCAATACATGGCTTGGGTACCTCACATAGCGCTCTAGATCAGACACATAGAACACATCATACATCATATTATCTTGAGGGGTAAGGCTAAACATAAGCATCTCCACCAATCCATCTCAAATGGACCTATGTATCGAGGAGTCATCTTTCTCAGCTATAGCTTAGAGGGGTTGGGTTTTCATAACACAGGTTCACCCACAGTGAACTACATGTCAGTCTACTTCACATCAGCTCATGATTCCTAACGATCATGGGCTTTCTCAGCCATTGCTCGATCAAAGCGACTTCATATGCATACATTGTGGTCTCTCTGACCTTCACAAGGTCCTCTCACTGACCTCATCCAAGTGAAGTGGTGACTGACACATCCTCCCTTACAGAGCTTCATACATCCCAAAACTAGCTATGGTGGCTATCATAACAAGCAAACTCTACTAGGGAAGGAATTTCTCCCATGAATCACCCTGAATGAGCACACATGCTCTCCTTAGACCCTCTAATGTCTGGATCATACTCTCTTGACTGTCCATTAGTTAGTGGTTATATGTTGTACTCAACTTCAATCTAGCATCAAGTTCTTCTTACACCTACTTCCACAACATGGAAGTGAACTTGAGGTCATGCTCAAGATATTGAACTCAGATCACGGTGTAGTTGAACTATCTCTCTCTCATATATATAGTTCAACCAAATCTATCACACTAACAATGCTCTCTCTTAGGCAAGGGATTAGGTCAACTTGGTAAGGCGATCTACTATAACCCATATTGCATCATGACCTCTCTTGGTCCAGGGGAGACCCATCACACTGTCCATGGTGATCTACACCCATTCCCTCTCAGGGACTCCTCATATTTGTAGCAACTCACTGGGTTACTAGTGTTCGGCCTTCACTCTTTGGCATGTATGGCAACTGGCCACATGCAACTGTATATCCTTCTTCTAGGTACCACTACAAACCTTAACCATCTCAGTAGTACTATGGTGTATGGTGTACTTAACATCATGAGCTTCTTACATGACATGATTCCTCAAGGGTGACTCCTCAAAAACCCTAAAAATCTCTATTAGTGGCTTTCACCACCTTCTTTCTTGACATGTGTATCTGAGGTTCTTACAACAGTCCCTTTTTCTCATCAAACTTTGGGTTGGCTAACTGGGTAACCACCAACTTGACCAATGGGTCTAATTGTATCTGGGTGTTAGCCAAATAGGTCTCACCTCCTAATGCTTGTAGGGTTCACTTAGTGACCTATTCCAGCCTCTCTACTGGCTAAACAAGACAACTATGTGCCTGAGTTGTGTCTCGACTAAGAGTATCTGTTACCACAGTAGTTTCCTTATATGCGAGATGGCAGTGAAGATATAAACCTTCATATACTCTACTCATCAACCTCATCTCAGGTTTAGGTCCAACTGAGTCAAGAAAACTTTGAGCTCATCATCTCAGTTATCAAACCCAAACTTATAGTTCATAGATTCCAAAATACTCTGGATAGGTACGTTCTTGTATTCCCTTGTTCTCCTTATGCTCTCAAATCACCTATCCAATATATTCTACAAAGGGTGTGGTACTTCCTTCAATCCTCAAACATCATAGAAGGGTTTCAACTCATATCACCTTTATCTTTAGTATATGACATGCATTTTGTCCTATCTCTCACACTCATAATGAGAGGATAAGCATTTGGCTACAATCCAAATACATAGTTCATCTCATTCCAAGAGTAGATATGGTGCACCACACATCACCATTACACTTTTCAATCTAAGTTGAAACATACATCACATGAATCCTCATCATGAACATCTCCATTATGGGTCTACACCCATGGAAACCTTTTCCCTCACCTCTGGATCTTAACATATCTATTTTATGTACAATCCTTAGTTGTTACCTCAAGGTCTCTAGGGTGCCGACACTTTTGGGGTGATCTAACCCTTATGCATCTAGGGAGTGCCTCTCACATTTACCCCTTAGCCCCCATATACTTATGAAGGTGGCCAATCTCATAACCCATGGGCCTCATGCAACGTTAGTTGTTACCTCCCGTCCCTATGGTCTTGTGCATTCAGGGAACAAACAACTCCTACTCCCATTGGTCTTATCCCTACTTGACCTTAGTGTTGACTTAGGATTCTACCATAGCACATCTCAAACCTAAATCCTCACCCAGATCTCCATCATCTCTCTAGTCACTCATGGTCAAACTTATATTCCTTTCACGTGAATCATGGTGACCTACCTATCTCGGTATGTCCCCATACATGTTTCCTCCATAGCAACATATCCTCATGTCCCCTGAGAGGTGGTCTCACACGGGTCTATAGAATTATGCTCATACTATGTGCTCTTACACTTAGCTCATCAAGCTCTTACAAGTGACCTCTTCAGGTTACCTCAAACCTAATCAAACGTTGGTGCTCACCCTAACATGAAGGGTCCCTCCCCAGGATGGGAGAAAACTATCACTTGATAGTTACAAAGGTCACAAAACATTCTTACCACCAAGGTTTACATCATCATGTATATGCTTAGCACCTAACATAATACTTATGCATGTATCTAGAAAGAAGACAACCTACTTAAACATGCTAAGCTCCTTGGTATGTCATACATATTTATCATTCCTCAAGGTTGGACCAATATCACATACCTACATATGTCGCCAACAAACATCTATCTCAGCTCAAACGGGGTTTCCTTACCATACATGGGAAAGGGTGCCAAGCTTAATTCCTATGAACTCAATTGGCATCGTGAGCATCATGTGCACCAGGTAATGCTACTTCCCCTCTTTGGTCTAGGAACCCCAGGTTCACCTCTTAGGTATCAGCTGTCTAACTACATGCTCAACCATTCCAACATGAATCAAACCTATACCATATAGGACATACACATCCTAACACTCTTCCGCATGAACAACCTTTATAGTCCTTCATCGGGAAAACCAATAGGGTGTGAGGCCTCACCACTTGTTACCATATGATACCTCTTTAGAGTCTATGGAACTCTCCTTCCTACACCTAAAAGGTAGGCACTTATATCACCTTTACTTCAGTTCAAGAAGCCTCTTTCTCTCTTTAGGGTTTGGTTCCTTTAAAGGCACCTAAGGTACGACAAGCCTGTAAGGATCGTACATGAGGCAACCACATATATCTACTAAGGGTTGTCCATTCTAGGCCATATCATACCCAACTTCTGATGATTCCTCATGTCTCAAAGTCAAGGTCTCCAATCTTCCTCATCAAGCCTCATTCTCTCTGTCTCTAGAGCTAACCCTACTACTGGTCTTACCACTAGAGGTTCTCTCTCAGAAGATGGTTCAAGCTCTTAAGGACACCCATATAATCCTACCTGGGTGAAATGCACTATCAAAACTTACGTCCGACCAAGATCATACAAAGATTTGCATGCCTATCTAACAAACTATTAGGCATAACCCCTCTGGCTTAGGTCTAAAACTAGCTGCATGCCTTGCTGCCACACACTTGTACATAGGTGCATGCCTCTTTTCTACTCATGTATATCTGTTAGGGTTCCTATATGATCACTACTAACCTTCTTAATGAGGGAGATATCCCTCATCCTAACAGGCACGACCCACTCACGGTTGGGTCACCAAAGGCACAAGGCCTAAACAACCACACATAGTTCATGCTTCTCATGTGTACTCAAAACCTTTACATTATACATGCATATCCAACCCATGTACTTGTATGTACGAACAACTAAGGTATCTAACTCATCTCTTTCTCTATCCACCAATTAAGGTTTTGGGTTGAGCATCATCCTCAGAGGATGTGTCAGGTATCTTGCTCTTCCTGGAGGCTTCTTCCTCCAAGACTAACAATCTCCTCCTCATCCTATGGGATGGTCTAACCTCAGCGTTCTCCTGAGGGCATGACAACACTGGCCATGGAACCTAAGCATGTAATTAAACTCAGTATGAGTTTCTAATTATCAAAACTTATGTCCATGAAATCTTTCTTACATGCTTTTTATTATTTGGTGGAGGATTCCTTAATCCTTATTATACTTACCCTGAAATCAGGAGGGTGTTGGGGAGAGAGAAACCCTAATCTCTTAAAGTTATCTAATGAATAGGGTAGAGAAGGGACGAAGACAGATGAGAGAAGACCTCGAGGTATCTTATTTCGAGTCAAAACCTCTGATTTTGGCCAGGCAATCACACAAAATCTGGGAGTCCTCGTAGATCGACTAGTGGAGTGGTGGAAAATCTTCCCACCCCCCAGACCGTGATCCTTTTCTAGACACCTCCATCATTGGAAAACCCTCTAATAACTCCCTTTGGTTCTAAAGAATTTGTAAAATTTAATAATTATTAAATATTAAATGGAAAAGCATGCTCTGATGCCAAATGTAACAACCCCGCCTCCCGATAACCCCTAATTAAGGAAGACCAAGAAGTCAGAGTCGCTATCCCAAAACAGGATCAATGGTTTTGCAAATAATAAAAAATAATTAATAAATTCTACTACTACTATGCTTAAAATAGGATATTTTTTTTTCTTTTCTCATACCTTCCAAAATATAGGAACTGAGGGACTTTACCCAAGTAATATCTCTCTATATACAATCCTCCAATTCTTTAAGCTTTATTCCATCAATGTAACTTTAAAGGAGTATCCACCTTTTGATAAACCTAAAACACCGGCAAATAAAACAGCGGTCAGTATAATGAATTATACTGGTATGTGGGGGAACCAAAATCTTGCATCTAATTGTAACAACATATTGGAAGCAAGTTATGATTTAACAAAATAAACTTTGCATTTTAAACATAACTACTCAATGCATACATATCCTTGCCTCTGTGCTATCCCTATAGTGGATATGGATACTTCCTCTCTCATATGGTAGATCTCAACTAACCCCCATGATCCTACCTTACAGGTCGATCACTACATAGGGTTGTGTAGTCATATGGTCCTACCCAATGGTAGACCAACACATCAACTCATGATAACTTGATGATCCTATCCTATGGGTAGACCATGTACTAGGTCATCCATCTCATCATCATCAAAGCTATAGAGGAGGACTAGGATCTGAGCTAGTCATGCACATATACTTATGGTGATAGTCAAAGTCACTTTATAGTAGCACGAAATAAAAGTTAACCAAGAAATTATTTCTAAGAAACCGATAAAACCTCAGAAATCACCGTGAAACTAGAGAAATTTAACCATAAGCTTAACCACATAACTATTTTTGAGATCTCAAAGAAGAAATATATCCAAATCCAAGTATATGTCCAATCAAGCAAGACAATCAATCAATCAAACAAACATTGATCCTAAAAACATGTATAATGTCTAATTGTCACAAACATATCCCAAACAACTCCTTATTGACTTGGGACACCTTTCCAAGGTTTCTAAGTCTCATTAGGATTCATTAGGGCTTCTTAGATCAATTTCTCAAACTTAATCCTTTTTAGGTCAACAAACCCTAAAATAGCTTTTCTACTCATAACTACCCTAATTGCTCAAATTATCCATATTAAGGATCTTTTATACTCAAATTGTCTTAGGATCATCATATCTCTATTTTATTCATGAATTTGTACAATTAAAACCATTAAAGGCATAATTATCAAAATTAGGGTTTCTAGGCCCATTAATGCATATTCATGTACATGGAACCCTAACTTAAGCCAATTATTCGTAAAGATCATCTTTTTAGATCTAAATCATCCTTTTATTAACAATAGGTTGATATTGTCTTAGATCATCCAAAGAACATTATTAAATTCAATAATCATCAAAACTTAGGGTTTTCCATTAATAACACCATTAAAGGTGACATCATTAAGCACTTTTCAGATTGCAAGCAGAATCAAGTTTCAAATATAATTTCTTTGTGTTCCTCTCATTCTGAGGATCAATTTTCATATAGGACTTGTTTCAATCTAAGTTTCATAGAATTAGTTAGGATTTACACAAAATAATCTTACCTTGGACAATAACCGAGCACCACATGTCCTTTTCAATTCTTTTCTTGCTATTCCCTTTTTTTTCCTTTGGCTCACAGATCCTGTCTAGGAATCTGGCTTCTCCCTATCCTGACGACCCAACTCCCTTCTGATCCTCTCTACATAGAGCCTCCGCGAGGCTCTGTTTCACCAGGAGAATAGAGCGTTGCACCTCCCTCCACAGAAGCGACATCTCCTTCCCTCGGATCGGCCCGTGAGGGTGCCAATGAAAGACACATGCTGCCCTCCTCTCCCTGCCTAGCTTCACCACCCTCGGTGGTGATCCTAGCCGCAACCAAAAGGCCAGAACATGGAGAGAATAGCCAGACTTTTCTGGAGGCGAATAGGGGATTAAGAGGGGTTGCAGGCTGGGTAGCGGATTCTTCGGCTTAACCTTGGGACTTCTGAGTCCCCGACTTGTCCTGCAGAGGATCATCCTCAGGCTGAAACCCCTGTCCCTTATATAGGGATGAGGTTGGAAGATTGTTAGGAAACAATGGAGTTCCACTCCGATTGCAACTTGGGAAAACTCCCAGATGTGCACGGAATAGAGGCACCAAGGGATCATCAAATCCATATTTCTTTCCCGAATTTGACTATCCACTTTTTAGGATTCTTGGATAATCAAGGAGAGAGATATGTCGGATCAATCCCTCACTCTACTGTTTCCCTTTCAGTTTCTAACTCAGAAAGCAACTACCATTGAATCAAGGATCCAACGGCTATCAAGCCTCATATTAGAACAAAGTTAGAGTTGAATTTTGACATTTAATGTTATCCACTCACTTTAGGAAACTTTTAAAAATTCATAACTCCTAAACCACACATCTGTTTGATCCCAAATTTTAGAGAAAAGTCCATAATGAGTTAAAATACTTGTGTGACAAGTTTGGGACTCAAATTAGAAAGTATGAGAGATTTTTCTTCATATAAAATTTATCACTTATTAAGACATATTTTATGCATATTTTCTCTCTCCTATTCTTTTGTATTCCTTATTTGGGTTCCTTTTATCATTAGAAACCATGTGAGTTAGAAATATCATCCATGATGATTAAATCATACATATTTCCACATATTTCCCATATTTCCATTATTATCTCAATTTCCTTTCTTAATAATGCATTATTTGATTTCTTCTTTTTCTTTTAATCATATTGGACTCATTAATATATTATGATCCATGAAATCACATGCACAAAGGAAGTGTTGTAAAGGAAATCCATTCAATACACACAAATCATACAATTCCCATAATCATACATTTATTGGGGAAATTGCATTTCCAACCATATGAACACAAAAATTGGGGTTGTAACAAAGATCTCACTTACCAAGACCAAGAAGAAGAGTAAGGTATCACCAAATGATCACAAGAAGGGTAGATCCAAACCCTAACTCCATATTCAAGGAAGACCGGCCTCCTTCCTCATCCTTGAGCTACTCCTTCACCACTAAGCTAGAAGGGACAAGCTCCAAGAGCAAGGAAGGGAAAGAGAGAGAAGACTAGGTGTGTAAAGAGGTCATGTGCATGCAAAGATAGAGGTTTATATAACTAGGGTTGGGGATACAAAAAGAGGGTTAGGTGTCAAGCTACATGCCATGTGTCCAAGAGATCTCGTCCATGCAAGAACCACACTTATCCATGAAACTTGGGTAACCCCACAAAGAAAAAACATCGAACAACTTGGTCAAGAAAAAGTGAATGACCGTTGAGAATCTTTGGTTTGCCCTAGGAAGCTTGGCAACCAATATGAGCGGGGAAGCTCATTGCCTGCCAAGCCTAGGTAGTACAAGAAACTTTAGAGACCCAACCTTGGAAGGCATGCATATAACCTTGGTGACCACCAACACAAGAAGGGATTCATCGGTCAACACACTCAATGGGTCAACCAACAACTTAGGGCATCCATGCAAACCCTAAACTCAACACAAGGTGCATCACTCAAACCAAGGTGTGACAAGGTGCCCCAAAGAACAAACATATCAAACATGGTGTGGAAATATGTTAGGCACAACAAGCTTGTGAAAAATAGCAAGAAAAACCCTCGATGTGGGTAAATTGCAATTAGGCCCAAATAAGCACAATAAACTTAACTAGCTCAAACAACATCCAAATCAGACCAAACTTGAAATGTAAGCTTGCCACATGATATCAAAGCACATCATAAGGTTTGATTAAAGTTTTAAGAATCTAATAATGTTAAGAAAGCATGTTAAACCAAAAAGCAAGTTTAGGGGTCTTATACCATTCATGAGACTAGTGGGTCTTAAATGCTTGACTAAAGTATAATTATATAATTTTTGACCATTGTGATGTGAATTTGGTTTAGAATATCAATTTGAGAAGTGATTTCATCAATGAAAGATGTAGCTAAAAATATTTTGGAAGTTTTTTCTATATGTTATCCCACCAGTTAAGGTAGAAAATCTAGACTAAATTTATCTTGAATTGGAAATTTTCCTATGCCTATACTAGTTGCAATAGACTACAAGATCTTATCACATCAGTAAATGGTGAGATGGGTGTAAGTGGATTTCAAATCTTGATCGGGCTAAGTCATGTCCAATCAACAAATAAATGTTTTGAATATCTTTGTCTATGATTTAAGAGGGTTTTGAAGTAGTCCCAAGAATGTTGGATAATGTCGTGTTAATTTGGAATCATCATATAGTCAATGTAGATGCTATTAATATGTCAATGTTGTTTGGAAATATTCCACAACTTATGAAAAACAATTGTATTCATGTATATTTAGTTGAGAAACATGATTTTGGACCATTATTTATGTTTGATTTCTTGCATCAAAGTCACTGAGGTATGTTTGGTTCTAAGAGATTGGATACGAGCTAGATCAGTGAGGGTAGAACTCCTAATCTGACATGATATCAAATTCTAATCTAATGATTTCATTGATATTATTCACAATGTCCTTGTTTCAATGATCCGTTTAATTCTAAGAGATATGAGATTTTGTTGTGTCTAGTAACCTGATATGTATCAAAAAAATTTAATTTTCATGTGGTGGATACAAAGTTGTTTAAAGTATGATGATTAAACTAGAAGCATTCAAAAAATGAAGGTTTGAGGAACCATAGTTTCAATTGAGTATTAAGAAAGATGGAAAAATGATCAAAGATAGATCATAGAGCTATATTAAAAAGTAAGATGGTGAATATTATCCCACTCCTATGCAAAAGGAATTTTATCTAGGTAAGCCCAAGATTACCTGTAACATACCAGATCTAGAACCCTACCTTGGAACTTTGATCTTTTAGGTTTGACCAGACAAGGTTGAGGGTTAGACCTAAAAATATGTTTAATAAAATTCTAATGAGCTAGTGCATGAAACATCACCCTAATAAACCTAATTAGTTAATAATGAAGCTAATGGGCCCTTAATGGGCCAAGTGGAATAACTCACATAAGAAAGTCTCAAAAGTAAAAAAAATCCAAAATCCTAATCTACATATCAAAATAAGCCTACATGTCAATTTTCATCTAATTTGAACCAACTTAAAATAATATGGTAAGTTAGGAGAGAGAAACTGCCTAAAAGATGTATGTAATAAATAAATAAGTAATATGACACCAAAAGTTGGAAATAAAAGAAAATTCGTATTCAACATGTCAAGTATAACTTAAGGATGAAGTTTCACCTAATTTCGATAATCCTAGTGTCATTAAGGCATAAGAAAAGAGAAATAAAGGATATATTAAATAATGCATCTAAAGTTTCAAAAAGTGGAATCTAATTGAGGAATCAGAATCTACATGGCTAACTTAACTTATGTGAAAATTTTAGTCTAATTTGGATAATGTTTAAGCCCTTAAATGAAGAGAGATAAAGAGGAATATATTTCAATGTATCACATTAATCAAATTCATTTTCTGACTATGTTTTCCCGATTTGCCTTGTCATGCGGTCGCACGGTGGACCCATTTTAACTGGACTGTCTGATCAAAGATCGTGCAGCTGAGGCTTTGTCTCCTACCTCGAGTAGGAGACCCGCCAGGCATGTACAATAATCCGACTTTTGTTTCTCGAATATCTTCCGCTTTAGTCAATGATTTTTTTAGATTTCTTCTTTGCCGAATTCATGAGAATTTTCTCTATCCATCAAATCTACACAATAGCCATGAGGATCCCTATATAAGAAACCCCTAAAATCCCACCTCCGCCTTCCCTTTGGGTTCCCCCTTGCCGGGGGCTCGCTTCGAGGGAAGACACGAAATTTTGTGAACAATGCGGGGATGGTGAGAAGAGATATATTTTACATCCCAGAGGGGCTAGAACGGCCCCTTTTGAGCAAATGGCACGGTCTTTTTTTCCCCTTCTTTGTAGCTCACACCCCAATTTGCAAACCTACTTCCGTTGCCCCCATCCAAATTTTAGCTAACCAGTTTTCTTCTGTGTACCTTCCTTAGCATTCCTCTACAATTTATTAGGTCACGCACGTAGTGCACCTCCGCCTCTAGCCCTTACTCTTTCGATGGGTTCCTCGACATCTACAGGGTACCACCGATCACCCATGGTCAATTAATCTCGTGGTAAGCTTAGTGGGACCTTCTCCTCTCTTCCCATGTTCTTAATTTCTCGCGAGGTCCAACATTCTTCTCAATCGTGTAGACACCGGTGCCTCTCTATTTTCTGACGAGTTTCTTTCCCATCAGAGGATCTTACTATCTCACTCTCTACTGCCTACCTTCTCATTGTTAGGTGAGATCTTGTTTTGACACTTTAAGATTTGGTTTTTCCTTGCTTTCCTCTTTGGCTTTGTTTCTCCTCCGCCGGCTTGTCTTTGTGCGGCGTCTGGTTTACAGCCATGGTGCCACCTTGCTCGGGCAAGGATTTCAGGGTCTGGTGGAGCCACTGGCTTGACTTCACCCTTTTCCCCTTCTAATTTTTAGACCATACTCGTTCTTCCAGATTCTTGGAGTCCTAGAGCAGGCAACGTTTCTGTTGCCATGGCTCTGGGTCGAGGATTGTTCATCGGGAGAGATCTCCCTTTGATAATTCTCCCATATCCCCCTAGTTTCTCTTTGGTCTATGTTTTCTTTCCCAAGGACAAAATGGACCTTTCACCTTGTTTTGTTTTCTGTCCTGCTTTTGCGAGTGTGGATCCAACTATCAGAGAGCTCTACTGAGTTGGCCGCCTTCCTTTGGGCCAACTCAGCGAGTTGACCCTTTGACTGGATTTTTCTTTGTTAGCATGGCTTTTCTTATTTTTCGATTGGTCAATTTTATAAAATCGATAACTAATTTTTCCTTAATCAGAAAAATACACATAAATATTCAATAAAATGGGGAAAATAATATCTATCTGTTGATAATAATCTTGTTACCTAATTCTGATGTTTAAATAAAAGTGAATATTAATGGATTAATGTAATAAGATAATAACTTGTAAATTTCATAAGTAATAATTTATAAGTCAGAAAAATATAATAATATATTTTGAACTCAGAAAAGTGTAACCTAAAACATGGCATGGTATTAATAACCTGATTCACAAATAATAAAAAGGTGATTTTAGGGTTTTGAATAATTAATGGAAACCTAACCCTAATTCTACATATATGTATCATAGGTTCTTTGAAGGCCTAGGCTCGGACCAAGATTTGTCTTTGGATAGAGTAGACTCTAAAGTTGAGGTATGTTGTATCACCTATTCCTCTATGTGGAGCAATTCACATATCTTACCATTCCTTTGACTTTGGCATACACATATGTATATTATCTTGATATCATGGCTCAAGTAAAATATCTTACTTTTTGTGGACTTGGATATTCTCTTGATATCTATCTTGTGCCTTGGTATATGTTGGTCTTATATAATGATATGTGCCCACTTTGAAGTGGATGTTTATATGTTTGTGTTGTCCATTGTGTGATGGCAACATTGTATAATTTTGACTATACTTTTTACTTGCCTATACATTAAACATGCTATGTGATTCAATAGCTCTAGATTAGTGTAAATTACATTGGTTTTGGGTAGTATTCCCCTGTTATTTATTGAAGAGAGTGGCAGTATTCCATTCTCAATTATATATATATTTGGGAGATTTTTAGTATTCCTTTCTCTATCAGGTTTCAAGTTTATGAGACTTCGCCTCCTATGTATTTATATTGCTCTAGGGCTATGCTTATCTCACATGCATCCAAGTTATTGATGTTGATTGTGGGGTGTGTGCCCTAGTTTCTTTTTATGCCAGTATTGCACAATCTTTATTGTTTTGATTATGGCAAGTATGTTCTTTTATTATGTGATGATGATTCCTATATTTTATGCGCTTGTGGGTAGTCCTTATCTCTTGCATGGGAAACATTTATTCTTGATGTCTTTTGGTCAATATATTGCTCAAATTTTACTTTTTAGTATGCACATACCAGCCTTTGTTGATGTCATATATTTTTCTCTTCTTGTTGGGGTATGCTTCCAACCCTAGGTGAAGGATGTGGAGGACATGGCATAAAGTTATAGACCTAGCTTAAGGAGTTAAAGTTTGGAGACAATCTTGAGATGGTTTAGATTTCCCTATAAATGGATCCTTATGATGTAAGTTTATGATGTTCCCTTGTTTTATAAATTGAATATAGTAATGTTTTTATTCCGTTGCTATACCTTGGTTGTTTTGTATACCATTAATAAAGATTTGAAAATTTTACACCCACTCCAAGCATACCTTTGAAGTGTGTTTTGACTGGCGTTCTATTGTTCAAATTTTTAGTAAGGAGGTGATTTTAGATCTTTACAACATGGTATCAGAGCCCATGGTAGTCAGAATATGACTATTTCAATTTTGTCTCCCTATTAGAACCCTTCACCATCCTAAGTTACCTCTTTGTGATATGTTCACCCTATATTTGACCAATGATGATCTTTTTATGTAGTTGGTTTGAGGAGGAGATTATGTTATGAGGAAGTAGTAGGATAAGAAGTCTTTTTATTGAAATTGTGATTTGGTTATCGCATTGATTTTGGATCCATATTTGTTTCATTTCAAAATGTTTTTATTGCCAAAAATATATTTTCAATTATACTATTATAAGTACAATTTTTTTTGGATTTTATCGAAAGTTTTCTTGAATTAAGTCACAATGAAGAGAAATCCTAGAATTGGTTCAGTAGAATTCTAAATATAGTTTGGAGTGGTGACTGGGTTTGATATAAAGGTGTATCTTGACCTACTCTATGACTTTTGGATATTCATGTAGGGTTGATAGAGACACAAGAACCTAAAGCTCATCCCTAGATGGTGACTTTATAGTTGGATACATGAGAAGTATAAATCTCTAAAACCTTTCACAATTAAGAAAGATGTGGGTAGCCCTAATACCTTGATGATGATTAGTTTGACTTACTAGGTTGAACCTTTTAAGGGGTGGAGAGTAGTTGGTGGTTGATGTTTCGACCTATAGATTTCGAAGATGAAATCCTTTTAAGGGGTGGATTGTTGTAACATACCAGATCTAGAACCCAACCTTGGAACTTTGATCTTTTGAGTTTGACGTAAAAAGATATTTAATAAAATCCTAATGAGCTAGTGCATGCAAAATCACCCTTATAAACCTAATTAGTTAAGTAATGAAGCTAATGGGCCCTTAGTTGGCCTAGTGTCATAATTCATATAAGAAAGACTCAAAAGTAAAAAGAAACTCCAAAATCATAATATACATATAAAATAAGCCTACACGTCAAATTTCATCTAATTTGGACTACCTAGAAATAATATGGTAAGTTAGGAGAGAGAAATTGCCTAAAAGATGTAAGTAATAAATAAATGAGTAATATGACACCAAATGTTGGAAATAAAGAAAAATTCGTATTCAACATGTCAAGTATAACTTAAGGATGAAGTTTCACCTAATTTGGATAATCCTAGTGTCATTAATGCATAAGGAAAGAGAAACAAAGGATATATTAAATAATGCATCTAAAGTTTCCAAAAGTGAAATCTAATTGAGGAATAGAAATCTACATGGCTAACTTAACTTATGTGCAAAATTTAGTCTAATTTGGATAATGTTTAAGCCCTTAAATGAAGAAAGAGAAAAAGGAATATATTTAAATGTATCACGTTAATCAAATTCATTTTCCGACTATGTTTTCTCGATTTGCCTTGTCACACGGTCGCACAGTGGACCCATTTTATCTGGACCATCTGATTAGATATCGTGTGGCTGAGGCTCTATCTCCTACCTCGAGTATGAGATCCATCAGACATGTACAATAATCTGACTTTTGTTTCTCGAATACCTTCCACTTCAGTCGATATTTTTTTTTCTATATTTCTTCTTTACCAAATTCGTGAGCATTTTCTCTACCCATCGAATCCTTACAACAGCCATGAGGATCCTAAATAAGAAACCCATAAAATCCCCTTCTTTGTAGTCCACACCCTAAGTTGTAGACATGCTTATGTTGCCCCCATTCACATTTTGGCGACCCCGTTTTCTTCTCAGTACCTTCTTTATCTTTCCTCCCCCATTTATTGTGTGACACACGTAGTACACCGCTGCCTCTAGCTATTACTCTATCGATGGGTTCCTCGACATCTATAGGGTACCACTGATCACCCAGGGTCAATTAATCTCGTGGTAAGCTTCTTGGGATCTTCTCCGCTCTTCCCATGTTCTTGGTTTCTCGTGAGGTCCATCATTCTACTCAATCATGTAGAAACCGGTGCCTATCTATTTTCCAATGAGTTTCTTGCCCATCAGGGGGACTTAATCTCTCTCTCTGGTGCCTACCTTTTCACAGTTAGGTGAGCTCTTGTTTTGATGCTTTAAGATTCAATTTTTCCTTGCTTTCCTCTCTGGCTTGGTTTCTCCTCTGTTGGCTTGGCTTTGTGCAGCGTTTGGTTTGCGTCCATGGTGCCTCCTTTCTTAGGTAGGGATTTGTGGGTCCGGTGGAGCCACTGGCTTGAATTTGCCCTTTTCCCCTTCTACTTTTTAGACCATACTTGTTCTTCCAGATCCTTGGGGTCCTGGAGCAGGCAACATTGTCGCTGCCATGGCTCTGGGTCGAGGATTGTTCATCAAGAGAGATATCCCTTTGTTAATTATCCCCTATACCTCCAAAGTTTCTTATTCTTTTGTGTTTTCTTTCCCAATGGCAAAACAAACCTTTCACCTTGTTTTGTTTTCTTTCCCGCTTTTGTGAGTGTTGATCCAACTGTCAGAGAGCAGTGTTGAGTTGGCTGCCTTCCTTTGGGCCAACTTAGTGAATTCACCCTTTGACGGTAGTTTTATTTGTTGGCATGGCTTTTCTTATTTTTCAATTGGTCGATTTTATAAAATCGATACTAATTATTCCTTGATCAGAAAAGTCGCATAAATATTCAATAAAATGAGGAAAAGAATATCTTTTTGTTGGTAATAAACTTGTCACCTAATTCTGATGTTTAAATAAAAGTGAATATTAATGGATTAATGTAATTAGATAATAACTTATAAAATTCATAACTAATAATTTATAAGTCAGAAGAATATAATAAAATATTTTTTAAACTCAGAAAAGTGTAACCTAAAACATGGCATGGTTTTGATAACCCAATTCACTAATATTGAAAAGGTGATTTTTAGGGTTTTGAATAATTAATGGAAACCTAACCCTAATTCTACATATATGTATCATAGGTTCTTTGAAGGCCGAGGCTTGGACCTAGACTTGGATTTGGATAGAGTAGACTCTGAAGTTGAGGTATCTTGTATCCCCTATTCCTCTATATTGAGAAATTCACCTATCTTATCATTATTTTGACGTTGGCCTACACATATGTCTATTCTCTTAATATCATGGTTCATGTGAACTATCTTTCTTGTTGTGGACTTGGATACTCTCTTGATATCTATCTAGTTCCTTGGTGTATGTTGGTCTTATATAATGATATGTGCCCACTTTGAAGTGGATGTTTATATGTTTGTGTTGTCCACTGTGTGATTGCAACATTGTATAATTCTGACTATAATTTTTACTTGCCTCTACATTAAACATGTTATGTGATTTAGTAGCTCTAGATTAGTGTAAATTATATTGGTTTTGGGCAGTATTCCCATGTTATTTATTGAGGAGAGTGGCAATATTCCATTATCAATTTTATATATATTTGAGAGATTGGCAGTATTCCTTTCTCTATCAGGTTTTATGTTTATTAGACTTGGTCGCCTATGTGTTTTAATTGCTCTAGGGCTATGGTTATCTCACATGCATGCAAGTTATTGATGTTGATTGTGGGGTGTGTGCCCTTCTTTCTTTTTGTGCAAGTATTGCACAATCTTTATTGTTTTGATTATGGCAAGTATCTTCTTTTATTATGTGATGATGATTCCTATCTTTTATGCCCTTTTGGTTAGTCCTTATCTCTTGCATGGTAAGAATTTATTCTTGATGTCTTTTGGTCAATATATTTCTCAAATTTTAATTTTTAGTATGCACATACCAACCTTTGTTGATGTCATCTATTTTTCTCTTCTTGTTGGGGTATGCTTCCAACCCTAGGTAAAGGATGTGGCGGACATGGCATAAAGTTATGGACCTAGCTTAAGGAGTTAAATCGTGGAGACAATCTTGAGGTGGTTTAGATTTCCCTCTACATGGATCCTTATGATGTAAGTTTAAGATGTTCCCTTGTTTTATAAATTGAATATAGTCATGCTTTTATTTTGTTGTTATACCTTGGTTGTTTTGCATACCATTAATAAATATTTGAAAATTTTACCCCCACTCCAAGCATACCTTTGAAGTGTGTTTGGACTAGCAGTTCTATTGTTCAAATTTTCAGTAAGGAGGTGATTTCACTTCTTTACATTACCCCTTTCCAAGTGAATTGTTGATAGTGAGAGGTCGATGAGTTGGTTGTCAAGAATGAATTTGTTGAATGTGGACTTGTTACAACCATGATGGCTATAGGTTCCTAGGGTAGTATTTCATTCAGTGGCATTCTTAGTGAAGTTAAAGTCACTATAATATATCCCAAGATCCTGATAGTGGTTGGAGCCTAAGTCATAAATACTCATGGATGTAAAGATTTTTATCATATTAAGATTCCCCATAGATGTGAAAGTGATAGATTTACACAGATAAAAACCTAAGTCACAATGCTTTTAGAAAGTTGAATCCTACCTCAAATTGGCCCTGACTCATCCGAATCAAGCCAAAACAACCTTGAGAGGTAGGTTTCCTACTTGGAACGCACCTCATCTTTCCAACATGCTTTGTCCCATAGGAGCATCTAAAATATGCATTGGGATGGCTATAGAAGCTGGGTTTTCCGTCTGACATGTGCCACATCTCGCTATCATACTTTAGGCCCACTAGAGTGCCTTGTATCTACACAAAGAATATTATAGAAGGTGGAGAGCCCCACTTTGAATGTGCCCCACATTCTCCGTATATCCCGTCTTGGCCAATCAACTCTACATCATCCAAATGCATCCGGAAGACGCTACAAGGTGGGAGCCTACTGAGATTGTAAGGCCCCTGACTTTTCTTAATATGTTGAACATTCTTAATTATCCTAATTTAGTGCTTATAACGTTAATCTAATCTTGATATATGTTGTGGTATCATGTGATAAGCTTAAGTTTCAAATTTGGTCCAATTTGGACACTATTTGAGCAAGTTATGCCATTTTATGTACATTTTGGGCTTTTATGCAATTTACCCAAATGGGGGGTTTTATTGAAATTTTGCACATGAATTACGTTCCTTTGATTTTATATTATCATTCTTGATCTTTTTTATTCATGGTGAACTTTCTTGTATCTTGGTTTAGTGGTGATTCACTTCTATGTTGAGTTAGGGTTTTACCCTTCATGGATGAAAGAGTTGTTAAGTGTGCAACCAAGGAGGCCAAAGGTTTTTGCTAATGGGACCACCAACCTATGGTTCCTATAGATGTATGGAGGCTGAAGGTTGACCCTGTAAGTGATGCAACTAAAGGTTTAGGTGGTTAAAGGCTCTCAAACGATGGTGGGGCACAAAGTACCTTTTTGCCCTTTTATGATAATAGGTGATGGTCGATGGTTCTTTTAGAGGTTGATACTGATGTCTATCCTATGTGGGATGACCCAAGGTCCTTCTAGGCATCAAGGAATTATGATTAAGTAGAAGTAAAATCGAATTATCTACTTCTTGCATGTCTATGGAAGCTCTAGGCCATTGACACTTAGAGAGCTGCTTGGACTCATCAAGCTTCTTCTCTCTCTTATCCTTAAGCTTTATATACTTATCCTTAAGCACCCAAACGAAATTATTAGTTCATATTTGTTATTCTCTCTCTATAGCTCATCTTTCCCCTACTAATAGGTAGAGGATCTATCCAAGGAAGAAGAAGGTGCCGACCTTCTTGGTGGAAGCACCTAGGGTTTCATTTTGCTTCCTTTAGGGGTTTTAAAGCTTCCTTTTGGTGATCTTGATTTAAATGAGTAAGTATCTTCTTCTTTCCTACATTTAATTTTTTGTTCTTCTTCCTCCTACCTTCCTCCATGTCGGAACAATATCTCTCCATGGTAAAAGTTGTTCTAGAACTCAAGAACCTACCTTTCTTGCATCTTCTTCTTCTAGGGTTTTGCTTTCCTTATGGAGAAAGGTACCTACTTGGCCGAGTTCAGACCTAAATCTTGGGTTTTCTTACCTTCTTTACTCGAGTGTCTTGCTTCTAGAAGTATTACTTTCTCCTTGTATGTGAGTTTTATAACTCTCTTTACTCATATTGCTTACTATAAGCTTGTTAGCTCATATTCTTGCCAAAAAATGATGATTTTAGCATTAAGAAACTAAGCTTCCTTGGGATTTCAATTTTTATGGTGTTCCCTATTTTTTTCCAGATCTATATGAACCTCTAATCATTTTCACATTCTTCCTAAGGAATAATATGACTTCGTTCAGGTTGGTATGATAACCGATGGTGATAAGCACCTATCAACTGTTGGTCCATATTATGGTTTCTAGGTTGTTTTCTTCTCTAACACATGACTCGATGGTCTTGTTTTCATGACAAATGAAAATGGTGGCCTAGGGTGATGACCAATGGTCACACCTTAGGTCAGTTTGAGGCTATTTTAGAAGATTAATGAGTAATGGTATGGTTCCCTAACGATGGTATCAACAACTGGTTATGTTAATTCAACAACCAATGGTGAGAAATGATAGTAGAGTTGATCCTATCAACCAATGGTGACACAATATGTCAAGATTGATGGTGGATCAGGTCACCACAACTGATGGTGAGTCAAGGCTTTAAATGTAGCTTCAATTAAGACCTAAATCGATTTTTTCTTGGTTCAATTAATTCAATGGTTAGACCTATACTCAAATTGGTGGTTTGAACAATGAACCCGATCCAATGAATGAGATTGGATGCTTCAACATCCAATGTATTAGTATGAATCCCATAGTATTATATGTGGGTTATAGTGATGAGAATATGATGATCTAATTCCCTTAATTAGTAGGCTTACCTTTGCCCTCGTATGAATATATTTGATAAATCACCATAACAAGTTGATATGTACCCCTAATAGAACATGACTTGTTACACCAACTCTAATGTGACCAAGTGGTAGTGATTGATTATAATCTGCCATATTTAAATTACTAAATGTGATAGTGAAATACTCTCTTCTTGTGTTGAAACTTTATAATGATGATAGCTGAACATTATATTCTTGCTAGGTTAACCTTACATGTCACATATGTGATTGTTCGTCTGTTGAAGGCATTGAAAGACAATGATGATCAATGCAGGAATTAATGTGATGTTCTTTAAGACTTTTGGGCATTGTTGAGCCCTGACAAAGGTATAATCCTCTTCATGATACAATAAGGGTTGAAACCCAGGAACTTGTGACAAGAAATTTTACCTTGTAATGGTATGATCACAAGTGTGATCCCATGATTTGGAAAAGAATAAGTATCATGTGGTATTGTGATTAAGATTTATATCCTAAACATTTATATCTTATGAAGTTGCAATATTAATACTCTTATTAGAGATGAATTAGGGTTTGTATGTTCATTTGAATGACGAAGCCTTAATTTACTCAATTGGAAATAACTAATCAAGTGAAACTTTACCATAGATCTATTCCAGTGTCAGAGTTTGCTGGATGGTGAAATGATCAATTCCCTTAGGAAACTCAAAACTCATGTTTGTGAATATGCAGGGGCGCAAGTCAAGAATATCGCTTTCTATCCAAAATTGTAGGTTATGGAGGATGGTTGCGGCCATGCCTCAGATATTGTGATATTGTGATGTGTGAAAGGTGGTAGTATATTTGTAGGATGACTCCTATAGAAAAGCCATGCATGAGCTGTTCTCTAGCGTCATGACTTGTACCAAAGTGGGCTAGTTGTTTTTGGTTTGACTATATGTCTTTATTGGAAGTTGAATGATATGTTTGTGTGTTGTCTCTCATACTGAATGAGAGTTGTTGACGAGATCATGGAGTACGACTCTTCTATAGATCTAGTATGGCACTGATTTCAACTTAACATCGGTCAGTCGAATTTGAGTGGTACGACTCAAATTCCTCAGGGCATAATAAAAGATATAATACAAGTTGTGTAGTAAATCTGTTAGGGTTAAATATGCTTATATTGATTGAGCAGTCCTTGCTTTATCTTTATGCTACACAATTATTGCATGATGCAGTCTTATGTAATGTGAATGATACTTGTTGTAAATCTTATTTATTTAACTTGCTTAGTATGTTGAAACTGTTCAACCTACTCAATTTCTTACTCAGTACTCCAATTGTTCAGTTTAATTATTGTTAATTAAACTATTGTAGTCAATATTTGTTGGAGAGAGTTATATCTCTCATGGGACTGGGTCTCACCTGGTGGGTCACCACATCTTTTTAGGTGGTCGCGGACAACGTGGATGAGGTCAAGCTATAGAAGAGGAGCATCCTAGTGCTTAGTAATCTTAGAAGGTTGAACAATTGTAGATATAGTAATAGAGTCCTAGTGTCATCCATGTACTCTTAGGTCCGGGTATGGGATGTGTTTTCTAGATGATGTACTTGTATCAAGACGAGATTTTGGAAGTATACTAGTGTTTGTAATATATGGCATGTACATGTGGAATATCTTTTTCATATAGTATGTGGCTGAGGTCGTTGGACACAGATGTAAATACCTATTATGGTATATGAGAATGAAAAAAGATGGATATTTAGGTAAATGTCTCAGAGTATGTTTATATTGTTGAAGTTGTTTTTGAATCTTCTACTTATTTGGCTATGTGATTAGTTAGTAATTGAGCACATTTTGTGTTTTGAGTAATCTTGTTTAGTGTGATGAGGTGTCACAGTTAAGTTGGTATTAGATATCTAGGTTCATTGAGTCTACATGGACATGAGACTTAGGTTTGAGTTTGTTCTTATGTATCCAACATATCTAATCATAGTTTATGCTTATGTAGATATGTCTGGAGGACATGAAGAACACATTGATAGTAGTTATGTTGCACCAGGAGGAGGTGCAAGGAGGTTGGAACGTAATGAAAGAGTGCCAAAGATGGGACCAGAGCAGCCCGCAATGCCTCACGTAGACCCAACAATGATGGCCAATCTTGAGTTTCAGTCTATGTTTCTGACTAAAAGCGGTCTTTCTAACCTATCTCTAGGTCAAAGAGACATAGGGGGAATACGAATTACAAAAAAAGGGATGTGGATAATAGAGTTGGAGAAAGCGTTCAAAATTCTAAATATCCCTGAAGAGTACAAAGTTAAGCACATTGTATACCTATTGAAGGGTAGTGCTGGCCACTGGTGGGCCATAGAAGAGGAGAAAAGACCAGGAGTTGTGATCGGATGAGAGGAGTTTTCATGAGAATTTGTCAGCTGATACTTCTCCCAGACATACCTATATGAGAAAATCTCTCATTTTGAGAAGATTCGTCAGGGAGCGATGACTATTAATGAGTATGAGTCAAAGTTTATTGAGCTTCGGAGGTTTTGCCCACACATGGAAGCTACTGATAAGGAAAGGATTCATAGGTTCGAGAAGGGTCTGAGTATAGAGTTGACTACTGCAACATCAACTTTGGAAAATAGAGAAAGGTTTTCCACCTTCGTGGAGTCAATAAGGTAGATTGAGAGGTCTGCCATAGAGAAGTGCAAAGCTAATGCTAAGAAGAGACCTGCTCAATTCCAAGGGCAATCATCTAGAGGCTTTAAGAAGACAAGGTTTTTCCCATTGCATCCGCAACCAAGGTCAACCTTCATTGAACCAAGATCACATGTACCATCATAGTGGACCTCGAGTAGGGGTAGAGGTCACAACTTTCCACCGACAGGACCTTGCAGTACTTCATCAGTTTCAGTAATAGGGTCATCTAGGCCATGGTATGAGAGCAAGACTTACTTTAGGTGTGGACAGACTGGGCATACAAGGCTGTATTGCTCAGTAAAGAATGAGCAGGTGACTCGGCAACCAAGGTAGAGTCAACAAGGAGCACAACAACGATAGTTTTGTACTGGTAGTGGTAGAGGATGCGGTCAGGCTTCATAGATAGGATCCTCTGGATAAGTCAGTAGAGGATTTGGATGACAATAGGTGACAAAAAGGTTCTATTCCATGATCCATCCAGAAGCAGTGGTCAACCCACGGGTCATGACAGGTCAGATAAATTTATTTCATTCTGATCTACTTCTTGTTTTTTATATGTACTAGTTGAGCCTGGTGTGACACACTCTTTTATCAACAGAGAGGTGATAGATAGTTGTTATCTTCCTGTTAATAATAGATCTAATAGTCTTTGATTATAGACTCCTTTGATTGGTTATGTTGAGTTGTGGGAAGTTTGTTCCTCTTGCGTTCTCTCTTTTTCGGGACACAACATTTGAGTGGATCTTTTGCTACTTGACATGCATGGTTTTGATGTGATCCTAGGAAATGATATCTTAGAGAAGTATAAGGTAATGATGGACTATAGTTACAAGATAGAGACATTCCATGATGGAGATGTCTCGTGGATCTTCCAAGGCGATATGAAGATTTTTCCCATGTGTTTGATTTCAACTATGACAACTGAGCGGTTGATGAAACAAGGATGCAAGGCTTTCTTAGCCCATGTTGTTGGTACTAAGTGGAAGAGTCCTAGCATCTCTGAGGTGCAAGTTGTTTGAGAGTTTGAGGATGTTTTTCCTGAGGTATTTCTTGGTGTCCCCCCTCCTAGAGAGATTGATTTTGGGATCGATGTTTCTCCTGGAACACAACCCATAGCACAATCACCCTATAGAATGGCAATAGCATAAATGCATGAGTTAAATAAAAAGTTGCAAGAACTATTAGAGAAGGTTTTTATTGGGTTGAGCACTTCCTATTGGTGTGCACCTGTGTTGTTTGTCAAAAAGAAATATAGTTCAATGAGGTTATGTATAGACTACAGACAGTTGAACAAGGTGATAATAAAGAATAAGTATTTGTTGCCAAGGATTGATGATATTTTTGATCAGTTGAGAGGGGACACTATGTTTTTCAAAGATAGACCTCAGGCCATGTTATCACCAGTAAAGTATTCAAGTGGATGACATACCCAAGTCATCCTTTAGGACTAGGTATGGTCATTATGAGTTCGTGGTTATGCCGATTGGGCTAACCAATGCACTAACAACATTCATGGACCTGGTGAATAGAGTGTTCATACAATATCTAGATTAGTGTGTGGTAATTTTCATCGATGACATCCTGATATATTCTAAGGATGGTCAAAAACATGAGCAATGTCTTTGCCAAGCGTTACCTTTGTTGAGGTAGCACAAGCTTTATGCTAAGTTTAGTAAGTGTGGGTTTTGGTTGTCTAAAGTGTCTTTTCTAGGACATGGTATATCAACTAAGGGTGTATGCATTGAATCTAAGAAGGCAGAGTCTATTCTAGAATGGGAACAACCCAAGACACCAATGGAGATTTGTAGTTTCCTAGGTATGGCAGGATATTACAGGAAGTTCATCAAGGACTTCCGTTCTATAGCGTTACCCTTAGCTAGGTTAACCACGAAGGGTGTTCCTTTTGCCTGGGATGACAAGTGTCAACATTCTTTTCAACATCTAAAAGAGAAGTTGACCAATGCAATGGTGTTAGTGCTGCTAGAGCAAGGGAAAGACTATATTATCTTTTGTGATGTTTCAAAGAATGGGTTGGGATGCGTGTTGATCTAGGATATGAATGTGATTTATTTTGCTTCATGACAACTTAAAAAACATGAGGAGAATTACCACAACATGATATGGAGCTTGTAGCAGTGATCCATGCTTTCAAGATTTGGAGATACTACCTTTATGGAGAAAAGTGTCAAATCTTCACCGACCACAAGAACCTACAGTATATCTTTTTGAAGCATGAGCTGAATTTGAGGCAGAGGAGATAGATGGAGAGGATTAAAGACTATGATTGCACAATAGACTACCATCCATGCAAAGGGAATGTGGTAGCTGATGCTTTGAGTAGGAAGTCATCTTCATCATCATCAACAGACAATGTACAGTTGTAATCCTTGGTGTGCTATAAGAGAAATATGCTAGTATATATTCACTAGATGAATGTACAGTTAAAGGTTTCTTTGCTGGTAGGTTTGTTGGAACACTTACAGGTTAAACATACCTTGCAACAATAGATCCATGATGCACACAAGAACAATAGTATAATACAAAATATCCAATCGTGGATGGGAAATGAAAAGTTTGATGGTTTTCACGAGTCAGATGACGATGCAATTTGTTTCCATAGAAGAATAATAGTTCCTGATGTTGATGGGTTAAGGAAGATGGTATTTGAGGAGGCTCACTCCTCGATGTATGTGATGCATCCTATAAGTACCAAGATGTAACACAACATGAAGGACTTGTATTGGTGGCCATGTTTGAAGCATGATGTGGCAGAGTTTGTTGCCAAATGTCCATTTTGTTAGCATGTGAAGGTTGAGCACTAAAAGCATGCATGGACCTTACAACCTTTGTCGATATCACAATGAAAATGGGATCATATTACTATGGACTTTGTGGTTGGTCTTCCTAGGACATCCAAATGTCATTATTCCATATGGGTTATAGTTGACAGGTTGATTAAGTCAGCCCACTTCTTGCTAGTTAATACAATGTTTACAATAGAAAAGTTGGCACACGTATATGTTGATGAGATAGTTCATTACATGGAATCCCAGTATTTATAGTTTCTAACAGAGGTCCATAGTTTACAAGTCATTTTTGGGAATGTCTGCATTTAGCAATGTGAACACATCTGAGGTTCAACACAACTTTCCATCGTAGATAGATGGCCAGTCTAAAAGGACTATTTAGACTTTGGAGGATCTCTTGAGGGCATGTGTCTTACAATTACTTAGTAGTTGGGATATACATTTGAGTCTGGTAGAGTTTGCCTATAATAACATTATCAGAGAAGCATAAATATGTCTCCTTATGAGGCTATGTATGGGAGACGTTGTCAGTCTCCTCTTTGCTGGTATGAGATAGGTGAGTATCAACTTTTGGGTCCTGATCTAGTACAAAAGAACTACAGAGAAGATTAAAGTAATACAACATCAGTTGAACGCATCCCAGGACAGATAAAAGTGTTATGCAGATAATCATCATAGACCATTAGAATTATAAGTGGGGGATAGAGTGTATCTCAAGGTTTCTCCTTGGAAAGGTGTGTTGAGGTTTGGGAAGAAGGGTAAATTGAATCCTAGGGTTATGCCACCATACCCTATCTTGGCTCATGTTGGAAAGGTAGCATACAATTTGGAGCTACCACCATAGTTGCATAGGTTGCATAATGTTTTTCATATCTCCATGCTGAGTAAATTTCATCGAGATACAAAATAGACAATTCAGTCAGTAGAGGTTTAGTTAGATGAAGATGTTTCCTATGTTGAGGGTCATGTCTTGATCCTAGATAGAAGGGTGAAAAAATTGAAGAAGAAAGATTCAGTGTTAATAAAGATTTGTGTCTTCATTATAACTTAGAGGAATCCACGTGGTATCTATAGGATGAGATGCATAGGAAGTACCCATCTCTCTTTGTTTAGGATCTCAGGGGCGAAATCCTTGTTAGGGGTTTATAGTTGTAAGGCCCCTGACTTTGCTTAATATGTTCAACATGCTTAATTATCACAATTTAGTTCTTAAAACATTAATATGACCTTTTTATATGTTGTGGGATCATGTGAAAAACTTAAGTTTCAAATTTGGTCCAATTTGGACACTATTTGAGCAAGTTATACCATTTTATGAACATTTTGGGCTTGACTACAATTTACCCAAATGGGAGGGTTTTCTTGCAATTTGTCACATTAAATTTGTTCCTTAGATATTATTTTATCATTATTGATCTTTTTGGGTCATGGGGCACTTTATTGTATCTTGGTTTGGTAGTGATTCACTTCTATGTTGAGTTAGTGTTTTACCCTTCATGGATGAAGGAGTTTCTAAGTGTGCAACCAAGGAGGACGAAGGTTGTTCCTAATGGGGGTGCCAACTTAAGTTTCCCTGGATGTATGGAGGTTGAATGTTCACCCAGGAAGTGGTGCAATCAAAGGTTGAGGTGGGTAAAGGCTCTCAACCGATGGTGGGACAGAATGTACTTTTTTCCCTTTTATGATGATATGTGATGGTTGATGGTTGTTTTAGAGGTGGAGACTGATGGCCACCCTATGTGGGATGACTGATAGGCCTTCTATGAATCAAGAACCGAAAGTTAGGAAGAATGAAAACCAAAATAGCTATTGCTTACATGTCCATGGAAGCTCTAGGCCTTGGACATTTGGAGAGCTTCTTGGACACCTCAAGCTTCTTTTCTCTCTTATCCTTAAGCTTTATATGCTTATTCTTAAGCACCCAAATAAAACCTTTGGTTCCTTATCTATTCATCTCTCTCTAGATATTGTCTCTCTCTACTAGTAGGTGTATAAGCCATCCAAGGAAGAAGAAGTTGTCAACCTTCTTGGTGGAAGTACCTAGGGTTTCATTTTGCTTCCTTTAGGGTTTCTAATTCTCCCTTTTGGTGATTTTGACTGTAAATACATAGTCTCTACTATTAAACATGATAAAAAAATACATCAAATGTGTGGCAGTGGAAGAAATAAAATATGACTTTATTCAAAATGTATAAAGAGTACATTATAAAAATTTCCCAAATGGGAGTACAACTTTATACAAGCATAGGATCTAGGTAGAGGAAGACTTAAACTAATACAACTTGTCTCCACAAACAACATAACAAAAGTTTAGGCAACTAGTCCAAGCTATCTAGATGTGCGAGATCTCCTTAGCCTTAGGCGGGTTCACCAAGCTTCCATGCGCACTCTGACCCTAATGTGGGTGGTTGGGATCGCCCAACAAGAGATAGATAAAAATGTATGTGTCAATAAAGGCAAAGGACAATTATAAAGCTAAAACATTGAATAATAAATGATCCACTATACTAAGTGATTTCAAGAGTAAGAGGCAAATGAACAAATAGGAATTTGAAGACTACCATAGATCCACATCAACCATAATCACATTGCATGAATATATTATGACACAAACTCATCTCAATGTAGGGTGAGGCACCTACCGGACCTCACCATATAAAATGGCAGGGGGACTAAAACCCCAGTGCCTGGCAGGAGGACTAAAACCTCAGTGCCCTGTATAAAGTGGCAGGGGGACTAAAACCCTAGTGCCTATGGCAGGGGGACTAAAACCCCAGTGCCCTATGGGTGGTTTGTACTCATGTACACTACATTGTCATTTGGCAAATAAATACATCATGCATAAATAAGTCACTTGGCAACATTGATAAATATAAATAGAGTTGTATCATAGCAAATGGGAATAATTTCCAACAAGCATTCCAATTAAGCAAGCCGACATTGGCATTTCAAGTAATTCAATAAAGGGGCCAACATAGGCAACATCAATGTACAATATTTCCAAGTAAATGAACCAACATAAGTGGTAGCAAGATTCACATAATTCAACTAGATGAGACACAATGGCAATGGAGGAATTAAATAAGTAAAGAGCCAATAAAGGCTTTTAGAAGGATAACAAGGCTAGCACATAATGAAGGTAGGATTAGACAATACCCAACTGAAGGATTAGGATTGTTTGCACATAGATTTCACAATCATACATTCCACATATATAATAGGAATCACATACACCAATAGGTTTTCACATATGAAATAGGCTTCACATACCTTATTTTGATTCATTACCATTACTTTCACCAATCATATTGTTACACTTCCATTTTTCCCTAGTTATAAACATTACACATGTATTAGTATATATTAAGGCATAAAGCATAGGAAAAACCCTAATTTTGGAACTTATTTTCAAAATCACTATTTAAGGCTCAAAACCTAGTCCAAACGATTAATCACATTCTCCTGATTAATAAAACATATTTTATTTCCCATTTTGGAGTTAAAATAGATTAATTATACATTTTAGACCATTTAATATAATAAAATAGATAACCAAAGAAAAATTCGAAAAAGGAATCATAATTGGGACTCAAGGACCATAAAATCAGATTCTACATGAAAAATCCTTTCCAATGACTATTTATTTGCATTTTTCTGACCATGGATCGATTTACTATGAATTAAGTAAAATCAACCAATCAGAATGCAATAAAACCATAGCGTGACAATAATTTAAATTAAAATGTAAATTGATGTAAATAGTAGGTGAAATGACCAAAATACCCCTGGTCACCAAAATGAAATAATTAAGCTGCGAGGACAGTCCAGTCATTTATAACTATCAATTGTTTGCGGCAGAAAGAATGAATAAGGGGGAAAAGACGATAATGCCCAAGCAAAGTAAATCGTCCCATTGCCCGCGCATGACCCTCTTGGTCATTCCATTACCTGGCTTCTTCCAGCCAAGGTCATGGCACGAGCAGGCTCATAAGAGCTCGACTCCTTTGATTCAAATCACCATCAGGGCACACAACTGAGAATGGACATTGGGAACGAGTTTCCTAGTTCCCCCCGAACACGAAGATCACAAACACTAGCCATCGCATGCTCAAAACGGAGGAAACCGAACTAGACATCACTGGAATAGAGGAAGGAGAAATTGAAATCGAAATCCATTGAACGATGAGAAAGACCCAAGCTAAGGTCATCAATACACTCACGCAGTCGGGGAGATTCGAAGGCGCATCTTTCCGCAGTCAGAGAAGCACCAAGGTGGAGAAACACCAGGCTCTAGTGAGGCATGGTAGCGCGATTGCAGGGTTCGGAGACTCGAGGCACACCAAGGCCAATCAATGTAGGAAAAGGGTAGGAAAGGTGTCGAGGATACTCACTGAAGCAGGAATCGAATAGAAGTGGCCAGAGGAGGATTCCCTTGGCCGAGGTCACTGGAGAAGCACTTTGAGTAGGTCGGGGTGACTAAGGGCAGACTAGGGACAATTGAGTGTGGAGGAGTGATGTGCGAGGGCTGAGGATGGTTTTCCCGACCTTAAGTAGGCAAGAGGGGAACTCTACCCTGCTATGTAATGTCTCCGTGAAGAAGAGGCGAACAGCCCAAATGGGCATTTCGTTCTCAATGAAGGAGGGCATATGAGTAAGCACTCTTTGGATGCATCTTTGCGAGATGAGTTCATTGGTCAAGGAATTGTATTAAAAGGTTCACTGTGGAGGGAGAACGGCCTCGAGCATCCCAAGGGGTCGGGTTGTCGAACGGCTGGAGGAAGGAGACAAAGCCCGAGTCGTTGGATCAAGAATTTATCTAATCAGAGTCGTTAGATGGTGCTGATGAGCCGCGTAACAGAGAAATGAATCAAAACTATAGTGTTACAAAATGAAATGCATGATATTCAATTAGGACTTTAGCCACACCTTAATCAATGCTTATAAAATCGATTTGAAGGGTCAAATGAAGTCCAAAAGGCACCAAATTTTAACCACATGCACAAATTAATGTGTAGAATCATGCTATGCAATTAGATTCTTGTTTCACCCATTATTTGGCCCTTAATAAATATATTGCTCATTAAAGTGTATATTAATATATTAGAATGAATAAGTTATATGAAGAGACTTCTTTTAATGGATTATGTGAGTAAAATTCGAGATATCCAACTATTATTAACTTTAAGAGCAAAATCTCTCCATTATACTCTATTATGATATATTATTATCATTTTTTAGGAGAGAGAATGAAATTAGGTTAATTACATCCATAATTAATTCTATTACATATTTTTGCTCATATCTTATCCAAAAAGATATAAGAGCTCCAAATTAACATTATCCACTTATTATCTCTCATAAAACTCCATTTTGCTTATTAGTCTTTAATTATTATCTTAAGTGGGTTATTTGTGCAAACATCCCTTTATTATCATAAATGGGGGTAAAATGGAATTTCATCATCATTAATGCTCAAATTGCACATTGAGTCCAAAAATTATTCAAAAGGATGGGAAATTTATGAAAAAGGTCCAAATGGACTAGAAAGCCAAGAAAAGTTCAAAAGTGGGTAAATTGCAGGAAAGACCCTAGATTTCAGTATGTTACAAGACTCCACCCCTTAAAGAGGATTTCGTCCCCGAAATCACAACAAGAGGGAAGAGAGGGTGAGTGTGCAACATCCCAACCTTAAACAAATAGATAGGTACTAAAAGCTCTACACATAAGCCAATTATCACTAAGATTTCCACAAAACCTATAACTTTTTATCAAACACAACCTAATCAACATTTTTGTCTTATTAGCATAATCTCCATCATGAAGAGGCATCTTATTTATTATACCATCACATGTGCCCCATTTTATTCAAAACAATTACATCTCCACATTATATCATATGTATTTCCCTCATCAAGGGTTTTAAGCACAATTCGGGTTTACTAAGCCATTCAACATTTATAGGTGCATTAGATCACAAACCTTAATAACTTAATATTATTTTCCATTAACCTCTTAAAACTATCATGTAAAATTATCACAAATTATTTTGTAGAAAATTTAATACTATCCAACAAATTATTAATCCTATAATAATTCCAAATAAGGTCACATAAATTATTTATCATTATATCACATGTTGTCACATTATCTTTCATACTCATGTTAGTGACATCATTAATCATTTTCTCCTATTACACTTCATATTATAAATTATACATATTTTAATTCACATTAGGCATTTATGAATATTTATGTGAATTCAATTATTCATTATCATGTTTGAGTCATTATATTCATTTTAGTGAATATGATGTAACCCATTAAATATTAATGAATTAATTCATATATCAAGTTATGATGAGGTGTTCATTAGAGAACAAGGTGATATACCTTACATATATTGATAACTTTGTGACTATAATCCATTTATATGTATCAAGGTATATTATGTGATGATGACACCTAATGTCACTAATGTATCATGAAAGACATTAAGGATATATATATGTATATGTTGCCAAAGCTAGATGGTTACATATTAGGGTTTAGGTTAGCATGATCATTACAGGTTAAAGCATCCTTAGGGAGCATTATCCATACACATTTTACCATTAGGGTGGCATAGTCAACGTTATGTATATTCACAATTAGTAATGAGTAACTCTTAATTATGTGCATCAAGAATATGTGAAGGTTCAAGCATATGAACTATCTCTATATGACTTACTACATATTCATGTGTGTATAAACAAACAAGTTGAATAACAAGTATAATGTGTTTGGTAAATTCTTTTTCACATAAGTTATTATGTACATATGTCCACCTAGATAGGGTTTCTAACTCCAAATGTATTTGATTTTTATTTTAATTGGGATTCCATCCCCCTAAAAACAGATTTCATCCTCGAAATCATATTTGCAAAACCAAATAGGATACCAACACATTACCCTCACTCCACCCCTTAAAAGGGTCAACTAAGTCAAACTAAGCTAAGGGTAAAAGGGTACATAAAATTCTACACTAAATGGATTTACTAACCAAGCTTCAGGGTGTAACATTGGGTACTCTAAACCCTAAACATAGGAGTATAAGGTATTTAAGGATGATTTTTATGTAAGAGATAAAATCATCACTTATGGTTTTCCTAAGGTATTCAACCATTAGGCAACATGTCCAAAGATAAACTATTTCAAGCTGTCTATATCAGATTAGGCCAGGCTAGGTCATATGAGCTCAGGAGTCCTCGTTACCAAGCTAGTGAGGCGGAGAAAAATATTGCCAGCTCCCAAGCTCTGACCCATTCTAGACACCATCACTTTCAACTTCTTACTCTAATAGCTACTCAATAGACAATTCACCAAAAAGTTGACAAATTTTATTTCTAATATGAAATTATTATAATCCTAAATCAAACTTTCATCATAGGTCAACTCTAAGGTGAAAGACTTACTAAAGGAAAATACATATGGTAAGGGTTCTATCTAGGATACAATTTGAATTAGTCAAGAATCCGACTACCTTGATGCTCTGATACCATGCTGTAAAGACATAGTCTCTACTATTAAACATGATACACAAATACATCAAATGTGTGGCAGCGGAAGAAATAAAACTTGACTTTATTCAAAATGTATAAAGAGTACATTATAAAAATTTCCCAAATGGGAGTACAACTTTATACAAGCATAGGATCTAGGTAGAGGAAGACTTAAACTAATACAACTTGTCTCCACAAACAACATAATAAAAGTTTAGGCAACTAGTCCAAGCTATCTAGATGTGCAAGATCTCCTTAGCCTTAGGCGGGTTCACCAAGCTTCCATGTGCACTCTAACCCTAATCTGGGTGGTTGGGATCACCCAACAAGAGATAGATAAAAATGTATGTGTCAATAAAGGCAAAGGACAATTATAAAGCTAAAATATTGAATAATAAATGATCCACTATACTAAGTGATTTCAAGAGTAAGAGGAAAATGAACAAATAGGAATTTGAAGACTACCATAGATCCACATCAACCATAATCACAATGCATGAATATATTATGATAGAAACTCATCTCAATGTAGGGTGAGGCACCTACCGGACCTCACCATATAAAATGGCAGGGGGACTAAAACCCCAGTGCCTGGAAGGAGAAATAAAACCTCATTGCCCTGTATAAAGTGGCAGGGGGACTAAAACCCCAGTGCCTATGGTAGGGGGACTAAAACCCCAGTGCCCTATGGGTGGTTTGTACTCATGTATACTACATTGTCATTTGGCCAATAAATACATCATGCATAAATAAGTCACTTGGCAGCATTGAGAAATATAAATAGAGTTGTATCATAGCAAATGGGAATAATTTCCAACAAGCATTCCAATTAAGCAAGCCAACATTGGCATTTCAAGTAATTCAATAAAGGGGCCAACATAGGCAACATCAATGTACAATATTTCCAAGTAAATGAGCCAACATAAGTGGTAGAAAGATTCACATAATTCAACTAGATGAGCCTCAATGGAAATGGAGGCATTAAATAAGTAAAGAGACAATAAAGGCTTTTAGAAGGATAACAAGGCTAGCACATAATGAAGGTAGGGTTGGACAATACCCAACTGAAGGATTAGGATTGTTTGTACATAGATTTCACAATCTTACATTCCACATATATAATAGGAATCACATACACCAATAGGTTTTCACATATGAAATAGGCTTCACATACCTTATTTTATTTCATTACCATTACTTTCACCAATCATATTGTTTCACTTCCATTTTTCCCTAGTTATAAACATTACACATGTATTAGTATATATTAAGGCATAAAGCATAGGAAAAACCCTAATTTTAAAACTTATTTTCAAAACCACTATTTAAGGCTCAAAACCTAGTCCAAACGATTAATCACATTCTCCTGATTAATAAAACATAATTTATTTCCCATATTGGAGTTAAAATAGATTAATTATACATTATAGACGATTTAGTATAATCAAATAGATATCCAAAGAAAACTTTGAAAAAGGAATCATAATTGGGATTCAAGGACCATAAAATCAGATTCTACATGAAAAATCCTTTCCAATGACTATTTATTTGCATTTTTCTGACCATGGATCGATTTACTATGAATTAAGTAAAATCAACCAATCAGAATGCAAGAAAACCATAGCGTGACAGTAATTTAAATGAAAATGTAAATCGATGTAAATAGTAGGTGAAATGACCAAAATACCCCTGGTCGCCAAAATGAAATAATTAAGCTGTGAGGGCAGTCCAGTCATTTATAACTATCAATTGTTTGCGGCAGAAAGAAAGAACTAGGGGGAAAAGATGAAAATGCCCAAGCAAAGTAAATCGTCCCATTGCCCGTGCATGTCCCTCTTGGTCATTCCATGACCTGGCTTCTTCCAGCCAAGGTCATGCCGTGAGCAGGCTCATAGGAGCTCGACTCCTTTGCTTCAAATCACCATCAGGGCACGTAACTGAGAACGGACATTGGGAACAAGTTCCCTAGTTCCCCCCGAACACAAAGATCACAAACACTAGCCATCGCATGCTCAAAACGGAGGAAACTGAACTACACGTGGCTGGAATAGAGGAAGGAGAAAATGAAATTGAAATCCATTGAACGATGAGAAAGACCCAAGATAAGGTCATCAGTACACTCGCGGAGTCGGGGAGATTCGAAGGCGCATCTTTCCGCAGTCAGAGAATTACCAAGGTGGAGAAACGCCAGGCGTCGACGAGGCATGGTGGTGCGATTGCAGGGTTCGGAGACTCGAGTCACACCAGGGCCAAACAAGTAAGGCAAAGGGTAGGAAGGGTGTCGAGGATACTCACCGTGGCGAGAATCGAACAGAAGTGGCCGGAGGAGGATTCTCCAGGCCGATGTCACCGGAGAAGCACTTTGAGTAGGTCGGGGTGACTGAGGGCATACTAGGGCCAATTGAGCGTGGAGGAGTGATGTGCGAGGGCTGAGGATGGTTTTCACGGCCTTAAGTAGGCAAGAGGGGAACTCTACCCTACTCTGTAATCTCTCCACGAAGAAGAGGCGAAGAGCCCAAATGGGCGTTTCATTCTCAATGAAGGAGGGCATACGAGTAAACACTCTTTGGATGCATCTTTGTGAGACAAGTTCATTGGTCAAGGAATTGTATTAAAAGGTTCACTGTGGAGGGAGAACAACCTTGAGCATCCCAAGGGGTTGGGCTATTGAACGGATGGAGGAAGGAGACAAAGCCTGAGCCATTGGATCAAGAATTTATCGAATTAGAGTCGTCGGATGGCGCTGAAGGGCCGCGTAACAGAGAAATGAATCGAAACTATATCGTTACAAAATGAAATGCATGATATTCAATTAGGACTTTAGCCACACCTTAATCAATGTTTATAAAATCGATTTGAAGGGTCAAATGAAGTCCAAAAGGCACCAAATTTTAACAAAATGCACAAATTATTGTGTAGAATCATGCTATGCAATTAGATTCTCGTTTCACCCATTATTTGGCCCTTAATAAATATATTTCTCATTAAAGTGTATATTAATATATTAGAATGAATAAGTTATATGAAGAGACTTCTTTTAATGGATCATGTGAGTAAAATTTGAGATATCCAACTGTTATTAACTTTAAGAGCAAAATCTCTCCATTATACTCTATTATGATATATTATTATCATTTTTTAGGAGAGAGAAGGAAATTAGGTTAATTACACTCATAATTAGTTATATTACATATTTTTGCTCATATCTTATCTAAAAAGATATAAGAGCTCCAAATTAACATTATCCACTTATTATCTCTCATAAAACTCCATTTTGCATTATTAGTCCTTAATTATTATCTTAAGTGGGTTAATTGTGCAAACACCCCTTTATTATCATAAATGGGGGTAAAAATGGAATTTCATCATCATTAATGCTCAAATTGCACATTGAGTCCAAAAATTATTCAAAAGGATGGGAAATTTATGAAAAAGGTCCAAATGGACTAGAAGGCCAAGAAAAGTTCAAAGTGGGTAAATTGTAGGAAAGACCCTAGATTTCAGTATGTTACATTAACCTAAACAAGTAAGTATCTTCTTATTTACTCTATTTCTTTTTTTGTTCTTCTTCCTCCTACCTTCCTCCAGATTGAAACCATGGCTTTCCATGGTAAAAGTGGTTCTAGAACTCAAGAACCTACCTTTCTTGCTTCTTCATTTAAGGTTTTGCTTTCCTTGTAGAGAAAGGCACCTACTTGGTCGAGTTCAACCTAAAGCTTGGGTTTTCTTACCTTCTTTGCTCGAATTTCTTGTTGATTGAAGTCTTACCTTCTCCCTAGAGGCAGCTTTTATAACTCTCTATACTTATATTGCTAACTATAAGTTTGTTAGCTCATGTTCTTGCCTAAAAATGGCGATTTAAGCATTAAGAAACTAAGCTTGCTTGGGAGTTTGATTTTTATGGTGTTCCCTACTTTGTTTCCAATTTTATATGAACCTTTAATCATACACACATTCTTCCTAAGGAATAATATGACTTAGTTCAGGTTGGTATGACAACAAATGGTCCATGTTAGGGTTTCTAGGTTGTTTTCTTCTCTAACACATGACCTGATGGTGTTGTCTTCATGACAATAGAAGGTGGTGACCAAGGGTGATGACCAATGGTGGTGACCGATGGAAACACCTTAGGTCAGTGTTAGGATCTTTAGGAAGCTCAATGAGTAATGGTCTGGTTCCTTAATGATGGTATCAACCAATGGTGACATTAATTCAACAACCGATGGTGAGAAATGATAGTAGAGATGATCCTATCAACCAATGGTGATATAATATGTCATGATCGATGGGTGGATCAAGTCACCACGAATGATAATGAGTCAAGGATTTAAATGTATGTTCAATTAATTCATAAACCAATGGTTTCTTGGTTCATTTAATTCAATAGTTAGACCTATACTCAAATTTGTGGTTTGAGAATTGAACCCGATCCAATGAATGAGATTGGATGCTTCAACATCTAATGGATTAGAATTAATCCCATCATATTATATGTGGGTTCCAGTGAGTATAATTTGATGGTCCGATGACCTTAATTATTAGTCTTGCCTTTTCCCTCGGATGAATATATTTGATAAATTACCATAACAAGTGGATGTGTACCCCTAATGAAACATGACTTGTTACACCAACTCTAATGTGACCAAGTGGTCGTGATTGATTATAATCAGCCATCTTTAAGTGACTAAATGTGACATTGAAATATACTCTCTTCTTGTGTTGAAACCTTAATATGATGATAGTAGAACATTATAGTTCTTTCTATGTTAACCTTATATGTCACATGTGTGATTGGTGATCTTTTTAGGCATTGAAAGACAATGATGATCATGCAGGAATTAATGTGATGGTCTTTAAGACCTTTGGGCATGGTTGAGCCCTAATGAAGGTATAATCCTCTTCATGATACAATAAGGGTTGAAACCATGGAACTTTGAAAAGAAATTGTACCTTATAATGGTATAATGACAAGTGTGATCCCATGATTTGGGAAAGAATAAGTATCATGTGGTATTGTAATTAATTTTTATATCCTAAACATTTTGTATCTTCTGAAGTTGCAATATTAATTGTGATGAACCAAATTCCTATATACTTTCCATAATGACATTCTTTAGATATATGCGCATTCATGTCTATAAGATGTCAAAAGGGAAAATATAAGGGATTATGATAGTCAACTAGCATATAATAAGAATGTTGGGTCGTTGTTGACAATATCATTCAAGTAGTCATACAACCATCATTCATTAGAATAAAAGATCATATTACATTATTCGTCGGAAGAAGAAATAAGTTATTTAGGAAACAAAATACATAGGACATAGACATCTACACATCTTATAATGAAATGAAACACCTAACTAAACAAAAAATACGATGAGAGGTAGCCATCTAGCTAATCATCCACCATGAACTTTATTTAGTTTCTTCAAGTACTTTGGGATGCATTGCTTGTTCCTTAAACCTAGAAAATACGAGAAACAGGTGACCAACATAAAGTTGGTACATGGTAAAAAAAAAATATTGTGATAGCATATTTAAAATATTTGAAAAAGAAGAAAGAAAATGAAAACATTATTTAAGGAAGAAAATTAGGTAAACCCAAGTTATTAATCATATTTCAATGTAAATGTATTACAATAGTGGACTTAGCACAATCAACACTTATGTTATTGGGACATAGCCCCGCATACCTTGTACCATTAGGGATCTCCCCGCATACCTTGTACCATTAGGGAGGTTCTAGTCAATATTAATACTTTCCATCTCTAATAGGGTGATTAATAAACCATCAATAACTACACTCCATTTTCTTTCCTTAGTGTTTTTAGTGTTCAAGGAAGAAAAGTGACAATATATATAGATATACATCCTACAAGATTATACAACTACATACAAGAAATTACTCATGATTATATCATCCATCAAAACTAGTGTTATACTTATATCCACGTATCTTGAATCTCAGATCCGAATCTCAACAAATCTGGATTAAGAGAGTAGATCACCGTGAAAGAGAAATAAAGTCCTAATGTCATTATGGGTTCTCACCACCTAATATTAGGGTTTCGGATTAATTAGGGTTATCATATAGAGTCATTGACTCAGATCATAGTGCTTAGAGGGGGAATCCACATTTTATGGTTTTGAGAGTGGGTCGGGTATACTCGATAATTGATTTTCCTTTATTTACCATTATTCAAAGAGAGAGAGAGACACAAAATGGATATTTCATATGATATTAAGAGTTTTAAGTCATTTATTGATCATCAAATTAGGGTTTTGAGTCAAAGGGCTCAGGGTCATATTTGATGCTTCAAGGTTTCAAGAAAAATTGATATCTATTTTTGTATTCATTTTCTACAAGTTAAGTACTAAAAAGGACACAAATCAAATTCATAAAGGGATACATTGATATAGGGTTGGATTTGGGTACATGTGATAATTTATAAAGGTTCTCCTTATTTTTCTGAGAACTTGGGCATTTTATGGGGACTTTTTTGGATACTAGAATCATTTATTATGGATTTACAAGATCAACCAATTAGAAAAAGGCTAGGGTTTTAAAAAATAAAAAAAGGAAAAGAAGTCCGGGCCTCATAGATCAGAGGAGGGATCTGGTTCCACATATCCTCCTCTTAACTTGCAAGCCTGCCTCGGCTAACAGGGTTGATCAAGATGCGAAAAAGACACAAAAGCCCATGGGATAAAAATATGTGAACATGATAGGGTATGGGCAAGTTAGGGATTTCATCCACTAGATAGTTACTTCTCTTACGCCATGGCAGCTACGAGGGAAGGCGAGAGAGGGGTGATAGCTTTGGGTATCTAGGTGAGTTCTGAGGTGTGCAGAGGTGTGGGTTGATTTTATAGGGTCGTGCGTAGGTCAACAAGCCAGAGAAGGTTATCAGAGGGGGGCTATGAACCTAGTTTCGATTAAAATAGGTGTATTGAAGGTAGAATAGAGTTGAGAGGTTTAACTCCCCTCTGGTTGCATTGAGGGGCCATAGAGCTCTGTGCGAGGCCTAGTAGTGTTCCATGAGCCCTAATGATGCACAAGGATATCCCGACTCCTCCTCCGATGAAGCTTTGCAACTTGATCGTAGGTGCTACTCGACCCATGCCTCTGGTCCTCCGCAGCTCCAACTGGTGGTGTAGTTCTTCTCGTGGAGATCTTTGGAGTGTACAAGCTCAGTTGATTGGAGGGTGGAGGCTCCTGGAGTGAGAGAGGTGCTCGGGGTTAGGCAAGGTGGAGGTGGTTCAGGTCAGGGAGTATGGGGCATCCTTCAGGGCAATTGAAAGGACGGTTAAAGGGAGGTCGGCAATGCTAGTAGAGGTCTTAAAAAGATGTGGGGGTGAGCGTGTGATGAAGCCCTAAATTGGGCATTGTCGATACCTCTAGGTGAGATTTGCAGATAAGAAGGGGGTCGTTCTCAATGGTTCAAGAGTTGGGGGTGACATGCAAGCTATTGTTGGGTTCTTTTTAGTGAGGTGAGGGAAAATATCCCACTAGAAGCATTATCAAGAGTCTAGACAAGTCATGGGGAGGGATGATTTAGTCTTTGGGCTGTTGGAATCGAAGCTGAGATAGGCGGGAGGTTACTTATGATCTCTAGAGCATTGGATTCTCCCAGATCAGCGATCAAAAGGATAGGGTGGATAGAATGTGAGCCGGGTGAGTGACCCACCCCTGAGATAACTATTAGCCCACGTGACATTTAAATGTCACACATAAATCTAAATTAATCACTAACTTAGGTCTTTAGGCTAGATAGGTGATATTATGTACATTGAATTCAATTGCTTATAACTCCTAAATGGTTTATCTAATTAGAGTGAAATTTTAAATCAATCTTTATACCAAGTTTATCTAGCTATGGTACAAATTGGGTTCAAATTTTGAAGGTTGACTACATAAAGTAACTATGTATCATAATACATATAACTCACCTTAACGTGAAATTAGGGTTTGTATTTTTATGACATTGATAATTCGTTTTAGTCAAGATGGTGAGGGAGATGGTTGGGGGTATTATTGGAAATAAGAAAATGGTAAGAGAGAGAAAATATATGTAAAAACTCACTCTGTCACATTCTCCCCTTCTTTTAAGAATTTTGTCCCCAAAATTCAAAGAACATGGAAGAGATACTGATATTTCTGCTCGATCTCAGACTTGAGCTCCTAGGTGGCATCAGACTGATCAAGGTGGCTCTAGAGAACTTTCACCATATCTATGCACCAATTACTGCAAAGGTCCTTTATCTTGGATTCAAGAATTCTAACTGGGGATTTAGCATAAGTTAGATCATCTTTCAACTCTAGAGGCTCATGATTCAGAATGTGTCCAGGGTCTTTGACACATGGCTTCAAATTAGATACATGAAAGACATTGTGCATGTCACTATACAGAGGTGGTAAAGTAAGACAATAAGCACATTCACCAACCCTTTCTAAGATCTCAAAGGGTCCCACATAGTGAGGACTGAGCTTTCCCTTGTTCTTTTCCATAGCTTAGATAGGTCTGATCTTCAGAATGACATGGTCACCTTCCTTGAACTAACATTCTTGCCGGTGAGCATCTGCATAAGATTTCTCCCTATTTTGTTCCCACTTCATCCTTTGCCTAATCGGTGCAACTTTGTCTGTATACAATTGCATCTCCTCATATTTCATGAAAGTGTGTTCCCCAATGTCATCCCAATGTAGCAGAGATCTGCAAGGTCAACCATAGAGAGCTTCGTAGGGAGACATCCCAATACTTGCCTGATAGCTATTATTATATGAAAACTCAACTACATGCAGATAGTGGTCCCATGAGTCTTCCCAATCAAGAACACAGGCTCGTAAAAGATCCTCCAAAATCTGTATTGTACACTCTTACTGCCCGTGTGTCTACAGATGGTAGGTTGTGCTAAAGTTCAACTTGGTGCATAGTTCTTGTTGAACCTGCTTCCACAACATTAAAGTGAACTTTGGGTCCCTGTCCAAGACAATGGATGTTGGAATTCCATGCAGATGTACTATCTCCCATATATAGAGATCGGCCAGCTCAGATATTTTGGCAGTAGTCTTCACAGGGAGAAATTGAGCTGACTTTGTGAGACGATCCACTATAGCCCATGAAACATCATATCCCTTTCTGGTCCTAGGTAGTCCCACCACGAAATCCATGGTGATGTGTTCCCATTCCCATTTTGGGTTTTCCAAGGTGTTTAGTATACCGCCCAGTCTCTAGTGTTCTACTTTGATTCTCTGGCATGTCAGACATTTGGACACAAATTTAGCAATATCACACTTCATGCCCCTCCACCAGAACTGACATTGTAGGTCTTTGTACATCATAGTGGTGACAAGATGAACTGTGTACTTTGACCCATTTGCCTCACTGAGAATCTTTGTCTTCACAATTGACTGCTCAGGAATTCACATACAATTCATATATGAAAGACTACCATCAAGACACACATAGAGATGTGTTTGAGGCTTTAACAAGAGAGAGGAGATCTCTTCATGATCATGACTAGCCTTCTATGCCTCAAGAAGTTCAGAATGAAGACCATACATGATACAGATGTTGTTGAAATGGAGACAATCATATAGGAACTGTGGCTTCCAGCCCATTAGATCCTCCATGTTCCTCCTCTCAAGAACAGATAAAGATGCACATACTGCCCTTTTTCTACTAAGAGCATCAATGACTACATTATCTTTGCCCGAATGGTATCCAATAGTGAAATCCTAGTCTTTCAGATACTCAATACATCAGTGTTGATGCAAGTTCAGGTCTTTCTGAGTCATGATATACTTTAAGCTTTTATTGTTGGTGAAGATATCAAACATGCCCCGTACAGGTAGTGTCTCCAGATTTTGAGAGCACGAATGATTGCAGCTAATTCCAAATCATGTGTGGGATAATTAAGTCCATTGGGTTTTAGCTGTCTAGATGCAAAGGCCACCACCTTTCTGTGTTGTTGTAGGGAACATCCTAATCCATTTCTCGAAGCATCAGTAAACATTACCAAACCCTTCATGTCTAGAAGGTAGAACTAGAACAACAGCGAATTTCAATTTATGCTTTAACTCCTAAAAACTGGATTCACAAGAAGCTAACCAGATAAAATGCTCATCCTTTCGAGTAAGCTTAGTTAGAGAAGTGCAACTTTGGAGAAATTGGGAATGAAGCAACAATAATATCCAGCTAAACCCAAGAAGCTCTAGATTTTAGAAGGATTTCGATGAGGTTGCCAATCAAGAACATCAGACACTTTGGCGGGATCAACATATATGTTACCCCCAGAAATGACAAGGCTAAGAAACATGACTTTATCAATCTAGAATTCACATTTAGAGAGCTTGTTATAGAATTTCACATCTCAAAGGATCTCAAGGACTTCCTTCAAGTGCTCATGGTGCTTCTCCATAGAGTCAGAATAAATCAAGATATCATCAATGAAGATGACTACAAATTCATCAAGACAAGGTTGGAAGACTTTGTTCATTAGATTCATAAGTATGCCAGCTACGTTGGTCAACCTAAATGGAATCACTAGAAATTTGTAATGCCCATAACTGAGTTTGGAAGGCAGTCTTAGAAATGTCATAGTCCTTTACTTTCAGTTGATGGTAGCCAGAATGAAGATGATGTGCCAAAAAAGGGATTATATAGATTTGGGGGACACCCCTTTCATGTGTACACTGACGATGAACTTGGGGTGGGAATAGATAATCACCAAGTAACAATTCTATTCATGGCCCTAGTCACTCCTATGACATGGGATTAAATACTCAAGAAGAGGTATGAGACAAAGTGACATCCTTGTGTTTAGAAAACATTGATTAAAAAATGCCCTGAGGGAGTATGAATCATCCTTTATATGTGTGGATGGTAAAATGGTTCTTTGAGAATAGACAACATGATCATCAAGTAACAATCTCTACCACATGATTTATTATCCATTATATGGTCTAAGTTTTTTATACAAAAGAAGGATGAACTGAGAAGACATCCTCACTAATTTAAGCTAATAGAAAAGGAAAATCTTGTAGGGGTGTGATAGGCATGTGTCCTTCATTAAAAGTCCAAAAAAAGAAAAAAGCCTCACCAAGACATTCAATGGTTCTGATGCTAAATTTGTTTGCAAAATTTTGCCACTATGGTTCCAGAGCATGAAGGAAATTGCATGTAGGTGGATGTCAACATGTCAGGAAAATAGAGTGCCCACCATTTTATGTAGAAAAATGAGGAAAACAATGAAATTGTGCCGTAGAAAAAAGGGTGGATTATGAAGAGTAGAAAAAAATAAGGATAATGCACCAAGTTATGCATGAAGAAAATGTTAGGGACCCCCATAATGCACTTTTGGCTTTGTAAGTCCTGATAAGGTCATACTATTTTGTTTTTATGCAATAGGCCTTGCATGTGCAAATAGTAGATAAATAATAATAAATTTCCAACAAAAATTAGGTTAGGGGTAAAAAAATATATGACTGATCACCAACCCTAAGTCCTCATATCCTTCCATCACTAAGGGGTTAAAAAGAGGGGAAGCAGAGAATGGGACTCATTATGGTTGATCCACATGTCCAGCTTGTTTAAACATTGTTGGGAGGGGAAGATGCACTTTCTTCTCTCAAGGAAAGGGAAAGGTTCATTGTGTTCTCTTGCTCTCAATGGATTGTCTATCCTTGTTTAATATGGTAACTTGGAGGTCTCATCCTTTAACCTTTATAATTGGTTGGTGCCCTCCACCATTCAACATTGTAGCTCACACATGACTCCATCAATGGTTTTTGGTTGATGTATATATGGTGGTTAGGAGAATACCAAGGGTTAGGGTTTAGTTTGGAGAATTTATCAATCTAGAAGGTATACAGAAGGCATATTAACATGGCATAGGTGTACACCCTCTTTCTAGAGTCTTACATACATTGTTCAATCAACTCATTCAAGGTGAGAAGTGTGGTGGCATGTCAGATGGGTGCCCCACGTTATTTTTGGGTTGCGTTTCAATGACATGAAGTTAAGGTCAAGGTGGGAGGCACAAGGAACACATGTAACTATCTATAATGAGATTACTCAAAACACAATACACGATCAATTACTAACTAATCACATAGCCAGAAAAGCTGAACAATTAAAACCAATTTCAACAATATAAACATACTCTGAGACATTTACCGAAAGGTCCATCTTTTTCCATTCTCATATACCATAATAGGTTACATCTGTGTCCAATGGCCTCAGCCACATCCACTATACAAAAGATATTCCACATGTACATGTCATATTTTACAAACCCTGGTATATTGCCAAAATCTCGTGTCGATACAAGTACATCATCTAGAAAACACATCCCATACCCAGACCTAAGAGTATAGGGATGACACTAGGACTCTACTACTATATTAAAGTTGTCCAACCTTCTAAGATTACTAAGTACCAGGCTGCTCCTCTTTTATAGCATGACCTTTGTATGGAGTGGGACCCAAAGGGAATCCACTCCCTAATAAAAAAAAAAATAAAGAATAGAACCTCCAGTCCAAAAACACCTAAAAGATATGTTGGAGTGGGTGTAAAATTTCAAATATTATTAATGGTATTCAAAACAACCGAAGTTTAGCAGCGGAAGAAAATTAATGACTATATTCAAATCTTCAAAAGGTTTCAACATTACATCATAATATCCCACATAGGGTTTACATGTAAGTTACTACATATGGATCTAAGTAGAGGGAAATCTAAACCATAACAAGTTTGTCTCCAAGCTTTAAACTCCATAAGATTAGTCCATAACTTTATGTCAGGTCCTCTTTGTCCTTCACCTAGGGTTGGAAGTATACCCCAGCAAGAAGAGAAAAATAGATGACATCAGCAAAGGCCGGTATGTGCATACTAAAAAGGAAATTGAGCAGTTTTAGGAAATTAATAACACCAAATATAAAGGCTTCCCATGAAAGAGAAAAGTACTACCCAAAGGGGGCATAAAAGGAAAGAACAACAATAAAAGAAATACTTTCCATTAAAACAATTAAAATTGTGCCATACTAGCACATATAAAGAATTTCGGCACACAACCCATATCTTCATCTTCAACCTGCATGTGAGTTAAACACAACCCTAGAACAATATAAAGACAAAGTCAGCAAAGTCTCACAAACTTGAAACCTGATAGAGAATGACGTACTGCTAAACTCCAAATATATAGAAGTGGGCCAAACCTCATAATTTGGAAACTCGGGTATGGGGCCACCTCCATCCCAAACCTGAACAAGAAATACACATCTGCCCAAAAACAATGCAATTAGACTACTCTAGTGATATTGAATCACATATCATGTTTAATGTAGAGGCAAGTAGAAAGTTTAGTCAGATTATACAAACTTGTCACCACATAAGTGACTAACACATACATCCACCTCACAAGTGGGCAAAAGACATCATGTGTCATCATATAGAGTTCCAACATGAACAAAGCATAATAAAGAAGCAAGAGAATGTCCAAACATGATCGCAAGATCAATAACAAATAAGATACTTCACATGAAGCATAATTTCCAAAAGAACAAGATAACATGTAGGCTAATGTCCATAGGACCAAGGGAAAGATGAAACATAGGTTAATTGCCCAAAATGAACAATCAAGGATGCAAACATACCTTACTCAAGAATCTAAATAGTCCAAATTTAGTCTTATATCCAAGCCTTGGTCTCCAAAACACCTATTAGGCATATATGTAGAATTAGGGTTAGATTACATTAATTTCACACACCCTAAAAATAGCCTTTTTAATATTATTGAATTAGGTTATCAAAATCACATCATATTTTTAGATTATCTTTTTCTGAGTTGAAAACATATTTTATTATATTTTTTACTTTTAAATATTTAGTTATGAATTTTGCAAGTTACTACTTATTTAGAAAAATCCATAAAAAGCACCTTTTATAGCATTAGATTTAGGTGATGAAACCAATACCATTAGATAGCTCTTATTTTTCTGATATCAAAACACATTTTATTTTATTTTTTAGAGCTATAAATTAATTTCTATGAATTTTACAAAGAGCAACCAATTAGAAATATCCACCTAAACATTATCCTTTTTCTTTAAAAATCGAGATGACCTGGCCCAATTAGAGAACGCCGTGTGGTCTGGGCCCATAGACAGCTAAGAAAACACTGGGAACAATTCACCCGCATGTCAAAGGCAAACCCAGAGGAGTAAAAGACTAAAATATCCCTAGGTAAAAACAAAGAAGTATGGAGAAAAAAGGAGGGCATTCAAGTCAAACCAACAACTGGTTTCTTCTTCCTGGAGTTTGCGAGGAACAACACCAAGGGAGAAGAATGTCATAACAAAATATGCGATACCAGCAACCATCACCGACAAAAACAAGCCCAAAGTCCTCGATGGATCATACTGAAGGTGAGAAACGAAGAATCTGGTTTGATTAGTACCCAAATTGTAAAAATGAATCAAACTGTAGGAAAACTGAACAGAAGGGGAAAACAAAGAATACCTTGTATCCAACCAAATTGGGGTGCCAATGGGTATAATGAGACCATCTTGAACCTCCCCGGGAGACCAGTCAGTCTCTCGATGGTTAGGCACCTGGGAATAACCCTGTGGCGGTGCCCAAAAGCCAGCGGTAGAAGGTGAGATCGGGGTAAACCACTTGGGGTCAGAAGAGATCAAAATAAAATTGGGGGATGAATTGTGATGACGATAAGAATGTTTCAGACCAGTTTTCCAAAGGTATGAAGGTTTCTGCTGGCCATGAGAAGGAGGAGAAGTGAAAAATAGGGGCATTGAAGAGTATAGAGAAAGTTAGTTCTGCATTCAGTGCGAAAGATAGAAGACCTAATATATATAGGATTCCCGTGTGTGGAAAGATATGAGTAAGGTGGGTGAGGAGAAATCCAAGGAAGGAGAGGAAGAGAGAGGGAGAGAAAACAAAAAGAATCAGAGAGGGAAACTTTTACTGGGTGTCTGGTTTCCCAATAAGGCGAGAGGTTAGGGATGAATCTGGTCTGTATGACCTGACTCCAAGCTGCATGACTTGATGAATAAAACTGGAAATAAACTGTGTGACACCAAATCAGGGAAAATTATCAAATAAACCAAAGTTTGAGTTGCATTGGGAATATGATTTAGGGATTTTTTTCTATAGTTAAATTGAGATAGCAAACATTATCCATTTAAGATGAAACTTTACACCTAGACTAATTTAAGTATATAGAATTGGAATATAGAATTAGATTTTCCTTTTGAGTACTTCTATTTTGTTAAATAAACCAAATCTTATTTTCTTTTTCTTCCATCATTAATGATTATAGGATTCTCCAAATTTGATGAAACTTCACCCACAAGTCATATTAAGTGTCTTGGATACGAATTTGCCTTAATTTCAAATGTTTAAGTTGTTTGTAGCTTTATTTAATATTTTGAACGATCTACACACTTTCTCTCTTCTGATTTCACTTTTTAACCAAACTTTCCCTAAATTGAGTGAACATTCACCTAAAGGCATATTTTAGTGTGTAGATTATGAATCTAAGATTATTTTCCACTTTTGGAGTCATTAAGTATTTTGTTTCATATTTTAAGGAAAAACACATTTTATTTTCTAAAGGAAATTGGGGTAGTTATTATAGTGAAAATAATGTGAAACTTGACTCCCAAGTTAATTCGCATCCAAGGAACACAAATCTTACATTAGATTTATCTTTTGGAATCTCCTTTTATGAATTATAATATTTTTGGATTGTTATCATTATTTTTATTATAATATTATTTCATTATCATTATTATTATCCAATTGCCTTTATATTACAACCAAATGAATTATATATCATTATTGTGCACAAATTATTATGAGATCTATCATGTGACATATTTTATGTGTGTATTATTGGCCTAAGCCTGATGTGAAACATTAGATTGCATTAGGGTGATTTATACATGTGTTATCTCATTAGGGTTATACTAAGCATCTTTTAGGTTTAACCTCAACCTTTTTTGGGTAATACCAAAAGGTCAAAGCTCTGGGGTAGGGTCTGAGATCTGGTATGTTACAACACTCCACCCCTTAAAAGGATTTCTTCGTCAAAATCTATTGATCCAAACATCAACCACCAACTACTGTTCACCCCTTAAAAGGTTTCATCCTCAAAATCTCTTAATCCAAACATCAACGACCAACTACTCTCCACCCATTAAAAGGTTTAACTTAATAAGTCAAGCTAAACAACATTTAGGGTTTCCCACATATCTATTAGTTGTGAATGTTTTAGATATTTATGTTGTTCGTGTATCTAATTAAAATTCATAACCAACAAGGGTTGTGTTTTAGGTACTTGTGTCTCTAACCTAGAAACTCTACATAAACATCCAAAAGGTCATAGGGTACAAAGGGTAGGTCAGCTACACCTTTATATTATTCCACACATTCCTGGTCACATCTTCATATCCAAAACTAGGGTTAGGGTTTTTCTACCAAAATATCTTATATCACTTCATTGTGACTTAGTTCAAGAAATCTTTGATAAAATCCAAATAGTAGTATAATTGAAAATATAATTTTCTTTAAAAAATCATGCGATAAGAAACAAAGATGAGCTCAAAATCAATATGAAAACCAAGTCACAATATATCCATAATAAGACCTATGCATCCTAATACCACCTCATAACCTAATAGCATCCTCAAGTCAAACCTCATAGCATCAAGAGATACAAATCATAATCAACCTATATGGTAGGGTAAGATCATCTAAAACCTTATCTCAAAAGGGTGCACGTAGACAATTCTAGGGAAAAGATCTCATCTAAAGAATGACTATGCATGGCAAAGGTTCTAACTAAGGAGACAAAATTTAAAATATCAGATTCTGACTACCATGGGATCTCATACCATGTTGTATGGAGTGGGCCTAGAGGGGATCCACTCCCTAATAAATTTTTTGAAGAATAGAATCTTCAGTCCAAACACACCTAAGAGATATGTTGGAGTGGGTGTGAAATTTCAAATCTTATTATGGTATTCAAAAAAATGATCTTATTAATGGTATTCAAAACAACCAAAGTTTAGTAGTAGAAGAAAATTAATGACAATATTCAATTCTTTTAAAGGTTTCAAAGTACATCATAATCTCCCGCGTAGGATTTACATGTAAGATACAACATATGGATCTAAGTAGAGGGAAATCTAAACCATAACAAGCTTGTCTCCAAGCTTTAAACACCATAAGCTAAGTCTATAACTTCATGTCAAGTCCTCTTTGTCCTTCACCTAGGGTTGTAAGCATACCCCAGCAAGAAGAGAAAAATCGATGACATCAACAAAGGCTGGTATATGCATACTAAAAAGGAAATTGAGAAGTTTAAGGAAATTAAGAACATCAAATATAAAGGCTTCCCATTAAAGATAAAAGTATTACCCAAAGAGGGTATAAAAAGAAAGAACAACAATAAAAGAAATACCTGCCATTAAAACAATTAAAATTGTGCCATACTAGCACATATAAAGAATTTGGGAACACAATCTATATCTTCATCTTCAACCTGCATGCATGTGAGATAAGCATAGACCTAGAACAATATCAAGACAAAGTCGACCAAGTCTCACAAACTTGAAACCTAATAGAGAATGACGTACTGCCAACATCCCAATATATAAAAGTGGGACAAACCTCATATTTTGAAACATGGGTATGGGGCCACCTCCATCCCAGAAAAATAGGAGCATACTACCGCGAGAATGAAATACACATCTGCCTAAAAACCAATGCTATTACACTACTCTAGTGCTACTGAATCACATATCATGTTTAATGTAGAGGCAAGTAGAAAGTATAGTCAGATTATACAAACTAGTCACCACATAAGTGACCAACATATACATCCACCTCACAAGTGGGAAAAAGACATCACATGTCATCATATAGAGTTCCAACATGAACAAAGCATAATAAAGAAGCAAGAGAATGTCCAAACATGATCGCAAGATCAGTAACAAATAAGATACTTCACATGAAGCATGATTTCCAAATGAATAAGATAATGTGTAGGCTAATATCCATAGGACCAAGAAAAAGATGAAACATTGGTTAATTGCTCAAAATGAATAATTGAGGATGCAAAAATACCTTACTCAAGAATCTAAACAATCTGAAGATAGTCCTAGATCCAAGCCTAGGTCTCCAAAGCACCTATTAGGCATATATGTAGAATTAGGGTTAGATTACATTAATTTCACAACCCCTAAAAATAGCCTTTTCAATATTAGTGAATTGGGTTATCAAAACCATGCCATATTTTAGATTATCTTTTTTTGAGTTAAAAATATATTTTATTATTTTTTTGACTTCTAGATATTTAGTTATGAATTTTGTAAGTTACTACTTATTTAGGAAAATACATAAAAAACACCTTTTATAGTATTAGATTTAATTGATGAAACTAATACCATTAGATATCTCTTGTTTTTTTTATTTTAAAATATATTTTATTTTATTTTTCTGATCTATAAATTAATTTCAATGAATTTTACAAAGAGCAGCCAATCAGAAAATATCCATGTAAACATTATCTTTTTTCTTTAAAAATCAAGATGACCTGGACCAATTAGAGAACACCATATCCAGCTAAGCAAACGTTGGGAACAAGTCATCTGCAGGTCAAAGGAAAACCCAGAGGAGGAAAAGGCCAAAATATCCCTAGGGAAAAAAAGTAGTCTGGAGAAAGAAGGAGGGCATACAAGTCAAACTAACAACTAGTTTCTTCTTCCTGGAGTTTGCGAGGAACAACACCAAGGGAGAAGAACACCAAAACCAAATACATGATACCAACAACCATCACCCACGAAAACAAGCCCAAAGTCCTCAAAAGATCATACCAAAGGCGATAAACCAATAATCTGGTTTGATGAGTACCCAAATCGTGAACATGAATCAAACTGCAGGAACACTGAACGGAAGGGGGAAAACAAGGAATACTTTGGATCCAACCAAATTAGGTGTCAGTGGGTACAATGAGACCATCTTGAACCTCCCTGGGTGACCATCCGATCTCTCGATGGTCAGGCACCTGGGAATACCCCGTGGCGGTGCCTAAAAGTCAACGGTAGAAGGTGAGATCGGGATAAACCACCCAGGGTCAGAACAGATCAAAATAAAATTGGGGGATGAATCCCGGTGATGATAAGAATGTTTAGGACTAGTTTTCCAAAGGGTTGAAGGTCTCTGTTGTCCAGGAGAAGGAAGAGAAGCGAAAAATAGGAGAGTAACAGAGTATAGGGAAAGTTATTTCTGCATTGGGTGAGAAAGACAGAAGCCCTAATTTATATAGGATACTCATGTGCAGAAAGAGAAGAGGAAGGTGGGCGAGGAGAAATCCAAGGAAGGAGAGGAAGAGAGAGGGACAAAAAAGAAAAAGAATCCGAGAGGGAAACCTGTACTAGGTGTTTGGTTTCCCAATAAGGTGAGAGGTGAGGGATGAAGTAGGACCATGTGACTCAAGTCTAAGCCGCATGACTGGATGAATAAAATAAAAAATAAACTGTGTCACATCCAAATCAGGGAGAATTATCAAATAAACCAAAGTTCGAGTTGCTTTGGGAATATGATTTAAGTATTTTCTTCTATAGTTAAATTAAGATAGCAAACATTATCCATTTAAGATGAAACTTTGCAACTAGACTAATTTGAGTATGTAGAATCTGAATATGCAATTAGATTTTCCTTTTGAGAACTTTTGTTTTGTTAAATAAACCAAATCTTTTTTTCTCTTTTTTCCATAATTAATGATTATATGATTCTCCAAATTTGATGAAACTTCACCCACAATTCATATTAAGTGTCTTGGACACGAATTTGCCCTTAATTTAAAATGTTGAAGTTGTTTGTACCTTTATTTAATATTTTGAAGGTTCTACACACTTTCTCTCTCCTGATTTCACTTTTTAATCAAACTTTCCCCAAATTGAGTGAAAATTCACCCAAATGCATATTTTAATGTGTAGATTTGTATCTAAGATTATTTTCCACTTTTGGAGTCATTAAGTATTTTATTTCATATTTTTAAGGAAAAACACATTTTCTTTTCTTAAAGAAATTAGGGTAGTTATTATAGTGCAAAAAATGTGAAACTTGACTCCCACGTTAATTGGGATCCAAGGAACACGAGTCTTACATTATATTTATCTTTTGGAATCTCCTTTTATGAATAATAACATTTTTGGATTGTTATCATTATTTTTTATAATATTATTTCATCATCATTATTATTATCCATTTATCATTATATTACAACCAAAAGAATTATGCATCATTATTGTGCACAAATTATTATGAGATCTATCATGTGACATATTTTATGTATCCATTATTGGACTAAGCCTGATGTGAAACATTAGATTGCATTGGGGTGATTTATACATGCATTAGCTCATTAGGGTTATACTCAACATGTTTTAGTTCTAACCTCAATGTTTTTTGGCTAAGACCAAAAGGTCAAAGCTCTAGGGTAGGGTCTGAGATTTGGTATGTTATAACTTTGTCCGCGTTTTCCGTGACCACCTAAAAAGATGTGGTGACCTACGAGGTCAAACCCAGTCCCAACAAGAGATATAACTCACTCCAACAAATATTGATTACAATAGTTTAATTAACAGTAGTTAAACTGATCAATTGGAGTACTGAATAAGAAATTGAGTAGGTTGAACTGTTTAAGCATACTAAGCAAGTTAAATAAATAAGCTTTACAACAAGTATAATCATTCAAATTTCATAAGATTGCATCATATAAGAACTATGTTGCATCCAGATAACGCAAGGGCTACTCAATCAATATGAGTGTATTTAACCCTAACAAATATACTACACGGCTTGTATTATGTCTTTTATTTTGCCCTGAGGAATTCGAGTCGTACCATCCAAATCCAACTGATCACTGCTAAGTTGAAATTAATGCCTTACTAGATCTATGGAAGAGTCAGAATCTTTGATCTCACCAAAAACTCCCGGTCAATACGAGAAACACCGTAGAGACATAGCAGTCAACTGCCAACAAAGACATATAGTCAAACTAAAAACAACCAGCCCACCTTGGTAAATGTCATGGTGCTAGAGAACAACTCACGCATGGATGTTCTATAAGAGGCATCCTGTAGTTATATTGTTGCCTTTCACACATCACAATATCACAATATCTAAGGAATGACCACAACCATTCTCCATGACCTGTAATTGTGGACACAAAGAGATACTCTCGACTTGCGCCTACGCATTTAAAAAAAATACGTGCTCCGAGATTCCCATAGGAATTGCTCGTTTCACCATACAAAAAGTTCTATCACTAGAATGGATCTATCACACAAGGAAACTACATGTTTAATGTTTCACTTGATTAGTTATTGTCAACTGAGTGAATTAAGGCTTCATCATTCAAATGTACATACAAACCCTAATTTATCTCTAGCAAGAGTATTAATGTGACAGAGTGAGTTTTTACATATATTTTCTATCTCTCACAATTTTGTTATTTCCAATAATACCCCCAACCATCTCCCTCACCATCTTGACTAAAAGGAATTATCAAATTCATAAAAATGTAAACCCTAATTTCACATTAAGGTGAATTATATGTATTATGATACATAGTTACTTTATGTAGTCATTCGAATTTGGATCCCAACTCTGGACCCTAGCTAGATAAATTTGGTATGATTTTCCATTTAAAATTCCATCTTAATTAGATAAACCATTTAGGATTTATAAGAAATTGATCAATGTACATAATATCACCTATCTTGCCTAAAGACATAAGTTAGTGATTAATTTGGATATATGTGTCTGGGCTGATAGTTAGCTCAGGTGTGGGTCACTCACCTAGCCCACACCTAGCTCTTGATCCTTTTGGTCATGGATCAGGGAGCATACAACACTCCGGAGATCATCCCTAATCTTGTGTCTATCTCGTCTTTGACTCCAACAGCCCAGCGAATGAATCAACCCCCCCTATGACCTATATATAGTCTCACTCATAATTGTAGTGGGATATTTTCCCTCTCCTCACTAAAACAAACCCATCTATAACTTGCACATCACCCCTAGCCCTCAAACCATTGAGAATGACCCCCTTCTTCTTTGCAAATCTCAATTGGAGGAGACACCCAATTTAGGTCTTCCTCACACGCTCGTCCCCACACCTATTTAAGGCCTCTCCTAGCACTACCGACCTCCATTTAACCCTCCTCGATCCTCAATTTCCCCGAAGGATGCCCCATACTCCATGACCTAAACCACCTCCACCTCACCTGACCCCATGCACTTCCCTCACTCCAGGATCCTCCACCCTCCAATCAAATGAGCTCGTATGCTCCAGAGACCTCGACGAGAAGAACTGCACCACCAGTTGGAGCCGCAAAGGACCAGAGGTGTGGGTCGACTAGCGCCTGCAATCAAGCTGCAAAGCTTCACCGTTTGAAGAGCTGGGACATCCTTGCATATCAGTAGGGCTCGTGGAACACTACTGGACCTCAAAAAGATATCACTGACCCATCAATTCAACCAAAGGGGAGGTAAACCTCTCAATTGTATTCTACCTTCTTTACACCCTTTTTAATTAAAACTAGGGTCATAGCCCCCTCTGACAACCTTCTATGGCTTGTTGACCTTGACACGACTGTGCAAACTCAACCCACACCTCCACACACCTCAGTACCCACCTTGATACCCAAAGATATCACCCCTATCTTGCCTTCCCTTATATCTTCCATGACACGAGATGAGCAAAAATCAAGTGGATGAAATCCCTACCTTGGCCATACCCTGTCACGCTTGCATATTTTTATCCCATGGTCTTTTGTGTCATTTTCACATCTCGCTCAATCCTACTAGCCAAGGATGGCTCACGGGTTAAGAGGAGGATCTACAGAGCCGGATCCCACTACTGGTCCACGAGGCTCGACTACTTTTCCTTTTTTTTATTTTCTTTTTAAAACCATAGCCTTTTTCTGATTGGTTGATCTTGTAAAATCCATAATAAATGATTCTAGTACCCAAAAAATCCCCATAAAATACCCAAGTTCTCACAAAAACAAGTAGAACCTTTATAAATTATCACTTGTACCTAAATCCAACACTAGATCGATGTATCCTTTTATGACTTTAATTTATGTCCTTTTTAGTATTTAAATTGTAGAAAATGAATACAAAATAGATGTCATTTTTTCTTGAAACCTTAAAGCATCAAATATGACCCTGAGCCCCTTGACTTGAAACCCTAAATTGGTGATCAATAATAGACTTAAAACACCTAATATCATATGGAATATCCATTTCTTTCTCTCTCTCTCTTTCAATAATGGTAAATAAAGGAAAATCAATTATCCAGTATACCTGACCCACTATCAAAACCCTAAAATGAGGATTCCCCCTCTTAATACTATGAGCTAATGACTCTATATAATAACCCTAATGAATCTGAAACCCTAATATTAAGTGTTGAGGACCCATAATGACATTAGGTCTTTATTTCTCTTTTAGGGTGATCTACTCCCTTAATCTAGATTTGTTGAAATCTAGATCTGAGATTTAAGGTACGTGGCTATAAGTATAAGACTAGTTTTGCTGGATGATATAATTATGAGTCATTGCTTTCATGTAGTTTTATAATCTTGTTGGATGTATATCTATACATATTGTCACTTTCCGCCTTGAACACTAAAAACATTAAGGAAAAAAATGGAATGTAGTTACTGATGGTTCACTAATCTCCCTATTAGAGAGGGAAAGTATTAATGTTGACTAGCATGTCCTCAACGGTACAAGGTATGTAGGGAGATCCCTAATGGTACAAGGTACATGGGGATAAGGCCCAATAATATAAGTGTTGATTGTGCTCAGTCCACCATAGTAATACATGTCCATTGAAATATGATTAATAACTTGGGTTTACCTAATTTTCCACCTTAAATAATGTTTCATTTTCTTTCTTCTTGTTCAAGTATTTTAAATATACCATCATTATATTGTATCCTTTTACCACGTACCAACTTTATGTTGATCATTTGTTTCTTGTATTTTCTAGGTTCAAGGAACAAGTAATGCATCCCAAAGTACTTGAAGGAACTAAATAAAGTTCATGGAGGATGATTAGCTAGATGGTTGCCTCTCATCTTATTTTCTATTTAGTTAGTTGTTTCATTTCATTAGATGATGTCTAGGATGTCTATGTCGTATGTATTTTTTTCCTTAAGAACGTATTTCTTCTTCCAGTGAGTAATGCAATATGATCTTTTATTATTATGAATGATGGTTGTGTGACTACTTGAATGATGTTGTGAGCCACTATCCAACATTCTTATTATGTGCTAGTTGACTATCACAATCCCTTATATTATCCCTTTTGACATCTTATATATATGAGTGCACACATATCTAAGGAATGTCATTATAGAAAGTATATAGGAATTGGGTCATCACATTTGGTATCAGAGCCAATGTTCACACATCATCATCACATAAAACCTCATTCACCCTATTGTGAGTTTAGGTTAGTCCTTGAGTTAGGGATATGAAGGGTGGAGGTGACTAGGATATCATTTGACATGGGTCTGGTTAAAGTCTCTGAGCCACTTAGCTTGGCAATCATGAGGCTACCTATATGGCAATATAGGTCTACCTGGATGATACCTTAAGTGTCCCCTACTTCTTGGGCATACCTTAATTAAGGATATTTCTCATCTATAGATATTCCCTCTCACCTCTTCTATTGAAATATACCCCCCATCTTTATTTTATAAATGTTTCCCTCTCATCTCTATGATATAAGGATAGGAAAATAGTTACTCTATTTAGAGGTCCTAAGGACCAACTAATAAGGATTTTAGGGTATCCTCCACAAATCAGAACATTAAGATCATTAATAACTAATAAAGAAGAATAATTAAATACAATATGATTAAAAAAATGTCTAATGTATTTCACCTAATTCCAGGATGCATCTAAAAACTTGAAATTCCAAGGCTTCTGAAGAGTCATCCTCTAAGAAGAGAAAAGAACCTGAAATTCCTGAAGAACCTGATTATGAGAAAATGGCCAGGGATAGGTGGGAAGAACAAAAGAAAGTCCTCCTTGACTTCATGGAGACCATTGCCCTAAAAGAAATCCCAAAACCCAGCTCATCTAAGAAGAAGGAAGTAACTGTATTAGACATCGTCAAACTTAACCCTGACACCTTTTGGGGGGAAGACCAGCCTAAGTGATGGATAAGGATGAATCATGAACCCTGTCAGTGGAAAAAGCCTTCCATACCATAGAAGTACCAAATGAAAAGAAGGTCACATTTTCCACACATCTGCTTAAGGGAGGGGCAAAACAATTTGGTGGGAAAACTATGGTGGGAATAGGGGAGAAGAAGTGGATAGGATGGAATGGGAAGCCTTAAAAACCCTCTTTAATGGCCTTTTTATGCCTTTAGCTGAGAGGAAGAGGAAGGAGAGGATGTACACTGAGCTAAAGTAGGGCAGTCTCTCGGTGGCTGACTACACCCAGAAGTTTAGGCTTCTGGAGCGTTATGCACCTATTGAGACTAAAGATCACCTCATGGAGCACTATGTTGACTGCCTAACTGCTCACCTGAAAACCCTAATCATCGCCTCCCATCCCAAGAGCATGGATGAAGCCCTACATATGGCCCTCAAGAAGGAAAGGGAATAGAGTTTGTAGAAGCCTTCCATCATGGGATACCTAGGGTTAATCACCATCGAGGAGGATAAGTCTAGGAAGTTTCACCATAATAACTAGGGATCAGGAAAAGGAGGAGGTTCATGTAAATGAGGATAGAAAAACCATCAGAACCAGCAGAGGACAACTCATCCCTAGTACAAGACTTATGGGTGATTCCATGGTGGGGCATGTCATCATCCCAAGCCGATCTACGACAACTGCAAGAAGGAGTGCTATTTCATTGCCAAGTGCCTGACTCCATCTATCTTTGGCAATCCTACAATAGTTTCTCCACCCCCTCAGGGACACCGCAAAGCTAGAGTATTCACAGTAATTGTAGAGGAAGCTAAAGTAAATCCCAACCGGCTTGTTGAAGGTAACCTAAATTATTTTAATATATCTAATATATTGTTCAATGCCTTCAAATTATTCATAACATAATTATTCTTAAATGATCATCTTGTTAAAGCTGTATTCAATTCTGGATCGAAAAACACATTCATTTCTCAAAATCTATCATCTATGTAACACCTGCATATAAGGGACTTGGGATATATTCTTTATGTGTCAACTCCTAGTGGCAAAATACTCACTACATTACAAAAAAACTGATGCCTTGCCTCGAAAATTCAAAAATTATGACATGCCCTTTGAATTCATCCTCTTAACTATGGAATACTTTGATATTATACTTGGTATGGATTGTCTATACAAGTATCATGCCCAGATTGACTGCAGAATCAAGATGGTAGTCCTTTCTCAACCTCATTCTTATAGTGGTGATCCTTAGGGGAAGTGGATTCTATAATAATATTATAAATTCATATCTTAAAGTTAAAAATCTCATTTCTAAAGGATGTAAAGTCTTCCTCGCATTAGTCTCAAAGACCAGTCCTAATAGTGGGCCTGTAGAAAGGCTGGAGGTGGTACATGATTTTCTTGACATATTTCTAGAGGAGCTTCCTGGTCTTCCTACAAATAGAGACACTATGTTCTCAATAGATCTTCTCCTTGGAACCACTTTGATTTCTAGGTCATCATATAGGATGGCTCCTACTGAGCTTATGGAGTTGAACAAACAACTACAAGAACTTCTTGATGAAGGTTTTAATTGTCCTACTGTTTCCCCTTGGGGTGTGCCGTTTCTTTTTCTCAAAAAGAAAGACAGTTCTATATGTATGTGTATTAACTACCGCATGTTGAACCAGGCCACTATTAAAAATAAGTATCCCCTCCCTCGCATTGATGACCTCTTTGATCAGCTTTGTACAACCAAAGTTTTCTCTAAAATTGCAATCAACTTCCAAGAGAACAACTTGAGGAAGGAGAGGCTGAAGAAGAAGATCTAGGCAATGATAAACCAGATGGACTGACAGGAGAAATCACATCTTCTTTCAACAATTTCAACAGATGGAGCTGCTTCAATCTATCCCTAGAAGAACTAACTATAATTATGAGTTCTTTGAAAGAATATGTTTCACCGGGAGATGTCATCTTCGAGTGACAAATTGACTTAATTAGATATCTAGGCAAAGGGGGTATAGTTTTTTGAACATCGTCTCCTAGAATCCCTAGTTGTCATACTCTGCTTCTTTTTTCATATTAAAGGTTTCGAGTTCATGTTATTTTCCCTCCCTCTCATAGCCTTCAAATGTCTTTTTTGAAAACTATTGAGGCTCACTAACATCCTTTTCTTATTATCTATCTATGAGGCTCTGCCATGCAAGAGCGGGCATGTGCAGTCCTAAGGTGAGCTGGCGGTGTGGAGTGGTACCCTACTACAACCATGTGGTGGGACCGAGTGGTGGACACAATGTAGATGTCATTGGGCATTTGGTGTGAATGCACTATTATGGAGCATTTGGCGTAGACCAGCCAATCTTGTGGTTGTAGGATCTCAAACCAACAACGTAGATCAACCACTACATCAAGGCTTGATATTAATGTAATGCTCTATCTTCATTTCTCTATAGTCTATATTTGAATGTTTTAAAAATTATAACTCATAACCCCCTTGGTCAAATATAGTAAACCTATATATTAGATTGATTATATGAATGGGACCTACATCATGAACATATTTGCAGACCCAAAATCGTCTTCTTACCCTCTTATTTTACTAAAGATATAACCTTTGACCTATTTGACTTTATCTAATGATTGATTATGATGAAGTTGAGAACTTTGACGTCCTACCTAGCTCCTACACTTCAAGTCAGTAACTTGGATAAACTTTATTCTCTATAAAGGCCTTATTCACTCAATATGTACCATATTTGACCCTAATGTACAATGATGACTCTTACTTAGGATTCAATGGTGAATGTTGATCTTTAATGTTAATAAGACCCATTTAAATATGAAAATAATTATAATATGAAAAACCACTAACTTTATGTTATGCATGACACTATATCACCCCTTGTTTCCCATGTTGCACTTATCTTGACCTATATTTGTTTTTATTCATGAATATGACCTATCTCTGACATTGAATGGTTATACCCTTGTCACTTGGGTAATGGATCTAGTTGATGCATCAATCAATGTAAGAAATTGGAAAACAATAACTTGTTGATGTTTTGTGACCCAAATAGGCTAAGGCCAATCCCATTCATGATATAATGATGCACGTGCTCCTTTTTGACCTAAATGTCCACATATTTCTTTTTGTCATCTTTGTGTTCCATTTCTTGATGGGTATTTTCATGTAATGTCCTTCCCTTCCAAACCAAAGTTACTTTACTCCTTATGATCACTTGGATGTGGATGTCGCACTTAGTCTATATGTTGTTTCCTAATAGTATAGGTGAACTACATTGATGCTATTATGTATGTATAATATGTTGGAACCAATGTTTGATATGATGCTTAGACCTTAGGGGACATCCATCGATTTTGATTTGAGGGTCTTATGTCATTATCTTGATGATGTTATCTCATATCTTATCTAAGTATCACAACTTGATGAACCTTGATCTTGGCTGCCCTATTATGAGTCTTACGAGGTTGTTATGTACATAATGACCTACATCTTAAAATAATCATATTGAATAGATGGAACCTCTATCTGACATAAAACTTGAAACACACCTTCATAATGGCCTCTAAATCAGTAAAAGGTCATCAAATGGGTAATTAACCAACATTTATCCTAACATAAACAAAACTCTAGAAGTAGAACTGGTTAGAGTTAATGATGAGAATCTAATGCATGTATGAAATCTTGTACTTAATTAGATTTTGTTTTAGATCTAGATGGTCAAGGATATGTTATGAAATCTATGAATCAACCACGAGCTTTAGTATAATATGACAACAATTTTTTTTCTTGCAACAACTGGACGCACTTGTTTCATGTATGTTTTCTGTTCATACATGGCTAGGAAGTTGATGACTTGATGAGACATATTCAAGTATATTGGATTTAAGATCGTAGATAGTGTACATGAGAAAAAGTATGCAATTGTACTCTCATTTTGTAATTAGAATCTTGTAATAAAGAATTTGTTATTAATATACTTGTTGAATATTGAGATTATGTTAGTGTCTTTATCTTGTTGTTTTTTCATGTATGTTAAGTGGTTATACTTCTGCATTTGCATTTTGATAATACCATGCTAAAGATAGACACTTGGATCCTACACCATTAACTTTCTAGTCATTTAGAGTTAGGATTTGGGTAATGAATGATTTTGTGACAATCATTCTCTCTCTCCATACTTTTGTGCATGGATTTTTTTTCTCCTCTCATATTTTAAATTCTCTTTCTATGTTTGACATTTCTTGTTAATTCATGTGATTGAGCATGGGGTGATAGTTGAATACTTGGTGCCAAGAAACATTGGTAAATTGTTGTCATGTTCATTTATCTCTGCTACTTTATGTGTATATTTAGATGCATCTAAACTGTGTTATTTTCATTATTAGAGTATCATGGTCAATTTTTCTACCACCATGCAATGATTTTATAGAGAACATTGTCACTTGCCACAATTCATACTCATGAGAACGAATTAGGAATTGATATAGAATTATATCCTCTATGAATTTGCTAAAATGCATGGTATTCTTGTAAATATTTGAGAGTGTGCTTGTCATTGAATAAATTTATAGTTAAGATACATTAATCATAGCTTTTGGATATATAATACAAATGGTTTCTGATATGGAAAAGTTAATCATGATGTTAGAGTTGCCTCGGTGTTGGATGTTTATCTCTCTATTGATCTAGCACATGCTTAAAGATACCAAAATCTAATTAAATGGTGGTCAGGATAGTTTTGATACTCAACCCAGTTACTTGTCTTACCTTTAAATCACTTGTTGGTTACTAATACTTAGGCATAAATTGAATTAATTCCCCGAGGATGTTGTTGTACAATATACTACATTTTGATATGTCTGATTGTAGGTTGATTGTAGTTTACAAGTGAAACCACATCATTTAAAATCTAAATAAAAAGGAAATATTGTTTGGCATCATGGCTGAAGTGTCCATATCTATTCCACAATTTCAATTAAGCGATTCAGCATAATTTCATGATATATACATTCATTTTTCAACTTTGTTCAGAGAAGTAAATCCTAGGTTTATAGTTAATATACATTAATCATAGCTTTTGGATATATAATACGACTCTGATATGGAAAAGCTAATCATGATGTTAGAGTTGCCTTGGTGTTGGATGTTTATCTCTCTATTGATCTAGCACATGCTTAAAGAGACCAAGACCCAATCAACTAGAGGTTACGATATTTTCGATGCTCAATCTTGTGACTTTTCTAACCTTTAAATCACTTGTTGGCTACTATCACTTAGGTATAAATTAAATTAAATTCCCCGAGGATGACGTTGTACTTTATACTACCTTTTGATATGTTTGACTGGAAGTTGATTGTAGCTTACAAGTGAAACCCATCATTTACAAATCTCTAAATAAAAAGGAAATATTTTTTGGCGTCATGGCTAAAGTGTCAATATCTATTTCACAGTTTCAGTTAAGTAATTCAGCATAATTTCATGATACATATATTAATTATATTTCTCAACTTTATTTAGAGAAGTAAATCCCCTTTCTAATTCTTGCTTGCACCATGAACTGCGAGTACTCCGTCTATATATCTAAAGCTCTTGACAACACCAAAGTATTTCATACCAACTGAAGACGCCGAAACCAATTTGCTTAAGATGTGAAATCTAACATAGCATGGTAGGTATTGGGCGTTCATAAGGATGAGGCCACAAAATTTTCAAAGAGTATGAGTTGAGATGTGAAATCTGACATGCCAGTGTACGTATCAGTCTCGTAAAATGGATTTAGCAATTAGCAAATGAGGCCTTACATGAGCTGTTTAAGCTTAATGGACGGGCATCCTCCGTACTCGTATTATTAGTAACGGGTTTGTTTCTTCAACGGGACCATCACCAAGCAGTTTTTGTTAATTTACTTGGCGTTACGGGTGATGCACACCTTATAATTTCCACTTAGGACACAATTACTTTTAGTAGAGTTGGCAATCGGGCGGGGCGGGTCGGGTCGGGTTCGAGTCGGGTCATTTCCGGTCGGGTCATTACGGGTCAGAGATAATTCGGGTTATTTTATTCTTTGGGTCGGTTGGGTTAGGGTCAGGTTAGTATCATGTTGGGTCCCTTCGAGTCATTTTGTAATTTTGGGTCAACTCGGGTTCGGTTCAGGTCAATTTAGGTATAGACTTTTTCAGGTTACTTTATCGTGTCGGGTCGGGTTCAGGTCAAATCATTTTGAGTCATATTAATATCGGGTTGGGTTAATTTGAACTATTTCCTCGGTCTACTTCGGTTTTGGGTCAAGTCATTTTCAGGTTGGATAGTAATCAGATCGAGTCTTCTTGGATTGTATTTTTTGTTCAGGTATAGTTGTTTTCGGTTGGGTCTCAGTCAGTTTAGATTAGAGAGTTGGCTATCAGACGGGTCAGTTCAGGTTTGGCCATAGTCATTATGGGTCAAAGATAATTGAGGTTATTTTATCCTTTCATGTCGAATCGGTTTGTATCCGTTTGGTCCCTTCGGTTCATTTTACTTTTTTGGGTCAACTCGTGTTCGGATCGGGTCAATTTTGGTACAAGTTTGTTCAGAGTCATTTATTGTGTTGGTTTGGGTTCACATCAAATCACTTCAGGTCGTTTCAATTTACACTATTTCTTGGGGCTAACTCGAGTTTGAATCTAGTCATTTTGAATTGGCTAGTTATTAAGTCAGGGTTGCTTGGGTTGTATATTTGTATAATCAAGTTGTTTTGAGTTGGACCTCATTCAGGTCACCTTGTGAGTTGTGATAATGAGTAATGACTAATATGTTGCATTAATTAAAAATAAAGAAAATATTTTTTTACTTGTTATTTTTTTTCTTTTATTATCCTTTATCTCATATATTCCCCCTTCCTTTTCCTTACAATCAAATTATCAAGCAAACTATTTCTTATAAATAATATACTGATAAAGCCAAACAAAAATCTATTGTAAAACTAAAACTTGACTTCTCGGCTTCTCGCTAGTATTCAATCAAGTTGACATTGGGCAGGATCGGTGTTCTATTGGGTTAATTTCAGATCGGGTTGACATTGTGTTGGTCGGTGTAAGGTCGGTTTGACGTCAAGTCAGGTTGATATAGGGTCATGTCGGTGTAGAGTCGGTTTGATGTCAAGTCAGGTTGATATAGGGTCATGTTGGTGTTGGATCGGGTTGACATTGAGTTGTGTTGGTGTTAGGTGGGTTGACGTCGGGTCAGGTCAATGTCAGGTCAGGTTGATATCGAGTCGGGTCGAGTCGGGTCAAGTCGGTTGTGACTTTTTTAGGTTGATTCGAGTCATGTGATATCAGCGGGTCGGGTGTCAGGTTAGGTTTGGGTCCGACAATTCCGGGTCATATTGTGTTTTGGGTAAACATTGGGTCGGGTCGGGTTGAGTTCAGATTTATCTTTTCTTCAGGTTTAATCGGATCAGGTTGCGGATAAGACGGGTCAAATTTCTCGGATCGGATCAGCTTTTGCCAACTCTAACTTTTAGTATCTGATGGTCAGTTGGTAAAACTGTTCTGTGCTGAGAATTCATTTATGCGGCGCTCGTTTATTTGAGTGGGAGTTGTTAGGTGGCAGTTGTCTCATTTCAGCGTGATTCATCAGGAAATAAAGGAGCAAGTATACCAGAAAATTCGTTTGCATTATGAATCCTCGTTGGGTTGGAGTGGTCCACCTTGTTGGTAAAATCTGTTTGTGCTCTTCTTCCCTGTTGTTGTTATACACTCTATCTTTATGATCAGGTGTATCAATGTATACATCTGAATTACGTGACAACGCAATTCAGGTTAAATACAACACATGGATTTTTATCTATATAATACTATCAATTATTATAGTAAAGGAAAAGAAAATCCATTGTATGAAGTTACTTCCTCTTGCACAGCTGCACTGTTTTTATGCCTTGGCTGGTGATTGGGTAATATCAACCAACCTCTTCAATGCAACGCACGGCTGATCCACGGGAACCTGGCCACACGCAAACAAAAAAAGAAAGGTTCAAGTCACGGAATTTACCTTACAAGAAGATGAAGATTTTCCTTTGTAGTTATAGTGAAAAGCTAGCTATAAAATCCACAGTGCAAGTCGCAGTTAGGATCCACTCGCCCATACGCTTACCACACTTGACGAAGCAGTAATGGTCAAATGGGATATCAGTACTTTCCTTCATGCTGTTCCTGTGTGTAGAAGGTGTGCTAGAATTCTCTACACCACCCTCAGTACTAGGTTATGCTGCCTAGGTGTGCTCAGGTTCACGCAATTGAAGTAGCCGACCGTAACTTGTTAGCGGTTAGCCTAGGATACCTGTAGACATGAATTGTAGCAACCATAAAGGATATATTACTGCAATCAATAGAACGAAGGAACCATCAATAAGAGGCGGTGGGATATCTTCCCGTTCCACGCATTCCATCAAGTGGATGGTGAATCTGGACTGGGTGAAGAAGGTGCTCATGTGATGTGGCTACAAGCGAACACGATGACACTGATCGACACTAGAAGCACGAAATAGTAGCAATAGCAGTAGTACGCTACGCTAGTAGACTAACATTGCGTTGCGTATGCTTGAAATGGAGCTAGAACGTGCACATTGCTATGAACGGAGATGAGTAGCGTCCTCTCTCTCTCTCTCTCTCTCTCTCTCTCTCTCTCTCTCTCTCTCTCTCTCTCTCTCATAATAATCAAGGCGTTTTATGTGTGTGGCTAGGAAGTAGACCACGGAAAAATACTTACAAAATGTCCCGCTCCAAGGATCCAGTAAAAATGGAGGTTCTAGTAATATTTCCTGAACGCTTTGGTGCCGTCGAGGCGACAGTAGAGAGGGGTGCGTGTCAAGCTGTTGAAGCTCTTGAGGCCTCTCATCTGGATTGCAAACAATTCATGGTAAGGCCCTGTTTGGTAGGGTATAATAGGATGTAGTTTGATGAATTAAAAATCCAATCAACCATAATCACGTATTTTATACTCACTTGATTTTATTTGGTTCGATGCAAAGAGAACTCATTGGTTTCGTCTGCAAGTATTTGGTAGCAACAGCTATCGTGTTTCTGTGAACGATAACGCTGCTCAAAAAGTTGTTCGTTGTATGTCCAGTGGCCCCACTACAAAGGGAGGAATAGAACTGAGAGTCTCTAATTTCTGATACCTACGCCAGTGGCCCCACTACACACAGGAACGTTAGGCACGTTCGGACGCGAACTTCACCCGACCGCGGTCTTTTTAGGCGCGGTACCATTTCGCTTATTTGGGGCCAAATTTGATAGTACCGTGAATCGAAAATCATCAAACCGCATCGTCTCGCATCCTACCAAACAAAATTCAAACTGAAAAAAGATGAATCGGAACATCATACAAATAAACAACATCCTACCAAACAGGCCCTAAGTTTATATATTTTTTTCTTTTTGAGAGGCTTCTTCATGGTAAATTCGTTACCAACAGCTAGCAAGAGCGATCGCAAGGTAAAATGTACATCCTACTTTGCAACAAGGATTAAAAAAAATTACTTGAGCTTTTGAAGCCAGGCCTCGGTGCCCTTGGTTGCGCAAATCACGTCCAACTATAAAAAAAAATCGATAGTACGATCAAAACGGGTTTAGATATTGTTTCTGGTACTTATAGTTCAAGAGTATTAGATATGCAAAGTCGATCTCATACCATGGTCCAAAGACTCCATAAAGACACAACGAGAGTGGAAACAAAGATAATCATAGTTCCTTGGAAAAAGAGTCTTAAAAAAGTTGGATTCAATGATGGGTGACCGCCTAGGGTTAGGCGGCGGCGGTGGCGAGGCCGAGGGGAAGAAGTGGATGGAGAGGAGGCGAAGGGCGTGGCTCTGATTCTCCACGATCGTGGGCGACATAGCAAAACCTTGCCGGCAATGGTGAAGGCCAAGCCAGGAATGCTCCAGGCAACGGCGGCACCGATCAACCCAAAGAACTTTCCTACAAGGAAGCCATGACAGGCCGCAAGGCCTCTGATCTGCTCAAGACAGTATCCCCAGATACCCTCACATCAAAGGACATCCAGGTGGATTGCAGTGGGCCCCTTCCCGCCCTAATTATCAACCCAGAATCGCTCCCGCCATTACTGGAACTGTGGAGATTTGCAGTAATTGTCAAACTGATCGGAGGCAACATTGGATTCCAGACCCTAGTCAATCGTCTCTCCTTGCTCTGGTCTCCATCGGATACATTTAGAGTGATCGACCTAGAGATGGGCTATTACATCGTTCAACTGGCTAACGAGACTGACTTCATCAGAGCTATGACCGGAGGACCATGGACCGTGTTTGGAAACTACCTTTCAGTACAATCATGGTCACCAGGCTTCTGTCCCTCAGATCCGATTCCACACAGGCTTGTGGTGTGGCTGAGAGTGAAGGATCTTCCTGTCTTCCTCTATCATACAACTCCTCAGTTGCATTGGCAACCTAATCGGGAAGACGATCAAAATTGATGCAACAACGACGACTGGAGACCGAGGCAAGTTTGCTCATATTGCAGTAGAGGTGGACACATCCAAACCCCTTCTACTGGCGATCTTATTAAATGGCGAACAATACAGACTAGAGTATGAAAACCTTCCAGTATTATGTATGAAGTGTGGCCGCATAGGCCATTTTGACAAAGAATGCAACCGCTCAAAGCCCTTTGTTCCCACTGAAGCTTCATACTCTACAACCCTAGTCCCATACACGTACATGGAGGCAATACATGCCCCCAAACTTCCAAGGAGACAGCCGCCCAAACAATCTGATCCAAATCAGGAGAAGGCGCCCAACAAAGCGTCTTCTAAAGACAAAGAACCTCAAAGCAAGCCTACCCAAACGGACTCACCCATCCCTGTTGACAACGGGGAAGAGTCAAACTGGGAAACTGTCGTCAGCAGGAAGAATAAGAAGAAAGCCCCACCTAAGCCGCCGCCAAAGTAGAAGACTAAAGTTGCTGACACCAATAAGGCAAGGGATGTCACCCCTTCCGACAAAATGATCATCCTTGTCGATGATCAGATGTCAGAAGGCAGAAGCCTGGAACCTAACAATGGTGAAGCTTTCTGCTTTGGAAGCACAATAACACAAGTGAATTCGAACATCCCCTAGACAAGTTCACTTAGGGGAATAGAAGCGAGGTAATACTGGGGTCATTTTGAGGAACATGAGAGTCATTTACCAAAATGTTATTGTGAGCCCTGGGCGGGAGAGAAAGAAGGGGAAGCTTGCCCAAGTAGTAAGCCAACTGGATTCCTCATGTTGGGTTTTAGGGGGGATAGAGAAGGTAGTAGAAACAAAAATTTTCTCCTCCTAAACCCAGAATAAAGGAATCGCGCCAACGTCTATACAGTAGGAAGGATGGTTTGTCGAGACATACCTTGTCCTGAGGCTTACTCGACGACTTTACCTCGCGGCATGCACGATCTTCACCTCCGATCTTTGACGGTGTCTGTGCAGCTCCTGGTCTCACCGAGACTGTCGGGATTGACAATTGTCCTCCAAGCAGCAGAAGTCTCCCGCTTCTGAAATAGTCCACACGGACCACCTAGAACTCCGATCTCCTTGTCCTACAAGAAATCGGAAGGAGTCGCACCCTCCTGTCGGCGTACTAGTCACTGACACACTCTCCTGCCACTAGTTGCTTTTCTGCAGTTGTCTTTCCCTTGTTGTGCCTCCCTTATCAGGTAGAACTTGCTCGGGCTCTCTCAGTTACCACAACCAGAGAGAACGACAACTTTGCAGAGCAACTGGTGTTCTGTGTTGTTGATCAGACCCTATATATAGGAGGGTCATGGGACATGTTTCTCTACCCCGGGTAATGTGAGATTAAAGCATGAGTAGAAGGATTCGAGATTTTCCACAAAACAACCAACTACGCCAGTTGAACCGGTCGTTTCAAGCATGAACCGATCGGTTGGTGACCTGAGCTGATCGGTTCACACCTGAACCGATCGGTTGGGACACCTGAGCCGATCAGTTCAAGCATGAGCCGATCGGTTCATGGTCCTGGTCTAACTCTAATTGACTTTCCATGTTTGTTTCCAACTAATCAAATATTAGTCCTTGTCCAAATCGAATTTGTACAAGTGAAACAAATATGTTTTTGCAAAAAGAGTCTTCTGACTTTCCAAATGATCTCGGTTGGTCACATGAATCGACTGGTTCAATAATTGAACTGATCGTTTCATGATACATGAGTCGATCGACTCACAATAGGAGTCGACTGGTTCACCAACTTGAGTCGATCAGTTCATCTCATGAGCCGATCGGTTGGGGCAGTAGACTGTGCAAATTAGTCAATCGCAGTTTCAATCAATCTGATACTCTAATCAGTCAGTCCAACACCTTGAAAACTATGATACTGAGCTATCAATTGATTGAGTATTTAATTGAACTACGAAACTCCTTTAGTAATCAATCTAAACATCATTTGTGGATAAACTCCTCTTCCAGTTTAAATCCTATGTGTTTGACCCTGCAGGTCCATTTCACGTTGGCAGTGAAAGTCCATAACACTTATGACTTCATAAACAAAGAGCGGTGCCTAGTCACACATCAGTGCTACCCAAGTGAAAAGGAAAGTTAGAGAACAACTTTCAATCCTACAATTCGTGAATGGTGTTACAGTGAATGTATAATTCCTTTGTCACTAATATCCCAAATGAACTCAAGGCACGGAACAGTCATCCTTTCAACGTTCATTCACTTTCTTGATCTCAGAGTAGATTGGAGGAGATATGTATGACATCAATATCACATACTGATTCACACATGTGTGCACGCCTATCTCAATCCTACTCATCAAGTGGCTATGGATATCAAACTCCATCAGGAGGGAGAAATTGTAACATACTGAAATCCCCGATGTACCTCTTTGTACTTTTTTCTATAAGTTTTGTCCTTCTTTTCATTCCATATGTCCTTGGATTTGAATTGGTGGATTTATGATGGTTATTGGATAAATGTCTCCTATATATTCTTATTACAAGGTTGCATGCACAAATACCTCAGTTAGATTTAGATAATGGGTCTAAAATGCAATTTCACATCAAGTAATAAAAAGAATAAAATATTTCGTCCTAGAACTTTCTAGCACTTCCTAGAATAAGGGAAATAAGAGAAACTCCGAATTTTATATAAGGGAGAAGATAAATGTAATAATTAAAGGTAATATGAGAATTAATGGGTAAAGAAGATAATTAGAAAGATTTTTGCACCAAATATTATAATTTGAAACCATCAGGATAATTTGACACTTAAATTCATTTCCTTGAGCAAGAAGTAACTTAAGGGCCAAGTATCATTTAAAATGGAACCCAAAATATAAATATTAATAACATTATCAAAAGAATATAGGAAATATGCCAATAAAGAGAAATAAAATACTTAATGTTCTGAAATCAGGAAAATAACTCCAAATTCGTATTCTAAACATAAAAATAAGCCTCTGTGCAAATTTGCAACTAATTTGGATAATGTGTGAATAATGAGTAAAATAGGAGAGAGAGAAAGTGTGTAGAATATAGTATTATTTTAATAAATAAATAAATAAACTCAACTTGTAAAGATAATTGCAAAATCGTGTTCCAATCTCTTAGGGAGACTTATGGGTGAAGTTACACTAATTTTAGATAATGTTATCACCTCTTTTGGAGGAGGAAAGAGAAAATGATATATTAATTAATTCACCTATCAAACTTTCTCAAAAGGCAAAACTAATTCCATATTTGGATTCTACGCATCAAAATAAGTAAGGATATAAAATTTGGTAATTTTTGGACAACTTTTGAGCCTCTAAAAGAAGAGAGAGAAAAACATTTAAGAATTTATTCGAATTTTAGTCGAATTTTATTTTTGCAACTATTCCTTGTTTCATCCGCGCGATCGGACGGCCCAGAGTCCATCGTGGACCTAGGTCCATTGATCCGACGACTCACAGTCATCTTCCTCCTCAAATCGTATAAGGCAACATGTTGGTTTTCTCAAATTTTTTTCAAATCGAATTAACTCGAGTTTTAATCGATGGATTTTGCTCAAATCTGCTTTGTTGGTCTCCTTACGCGATTCCACTCAGGATTATCCAAAAAAGTTTGGGATTAGACGCGTTTTTGAGAAATACCTAAACTGGCCGCCGACCTCCTCTCTTTGCTCCTACCTAAACCCTAACCTAGGGTGCTTCGCCTATATATATTGCAACCCCAATGACCGCCATCACCTTATCAACCTGCTCGTGCCCCCAGTTTGATGTTTCGTGGACGAACTGACCACCAACAGGACGCCGAGGACCCCTGCCTTGCGGCGCACCTTCTTCCCTCTTTGCTTCATCTCCGCGCAATCGAGAGGTATCACCAACTTCGGCTCTTTACCCTCTTTCTTTCGAGTATCTGATTGTAGAACTTGGTCGTGTATCGCGGTTTTGCCCAATTTGGGCCGAGCAAGCTGCTCGCGATGCTCGGGCGAGGGGAGGAAGATGACCCCTGTCGTTTTCCATTTTTGCCCCTGGTCGCTTGCATCTCTTGAGTTCCGTGTGAGGGATGATTCCGTCTTTTTCCTTTGTTTTGACCCCGACCGCTCGACTTGTTGCTGACGTCCCTGAGACGCGGGTCACCGCTTCCAACCACCCCCGACCGCTCGCTTTGAGCGTGGTTGCCTACGTGGCACACACTGATTGGTCGAGACAAAATATTATCTATAAATTAATTCTGTTGTCAAAAATTAAAAGTATATAGTGGTTTGAAATCAGGAAGACGAGACCTAGTCAATAAAAATAATTTTGAGTTTTGATTTTGATGTTTGCGAAAATGTAATTTTAAGAATGAATTAATTAGCTTAAAATCACTAAAATTAACCCTAAAAGTCCATATATTCAAAACATACAATATTATATGCTATTTTGATCAGGAAAACCTAACTAAGATGGTGATGAGGTTTTTGGAGTTTAAATCGATGGTTTGCGCAAAAAGTTAGTGAATTAGGGTTTTCAATCTTTTAAATGAATGCATGTAATTCTAATTTATAAATCTAATGATGTATTAGGGAAAGTGGGTTCATAATTCGTGTGAAGGGTTGAAAAGAGAAATTATAGAACACCTAAGGCTAAGGTATGTGTTTTGTTTGTGTATCTACCTTTCAGTTGGGAAAACATTAATCCATTACCCATACTTTCTTATGAGGTTTAACTTGATCTAAATCCTTGAACCCTGAAACCTAATTTTCTTATTGCCTCAAAAGTAGATGTAGTATTATCTTGATTGGGTATTCATACCCCACTGCCATGTACATATTCTTTTGCTTAACCTTGCCATAACTCTTTTGTTAGCATGTAATTAAATGATCTATTTAATGTTTAAGTAGTGGTACTTATGTACAACCACCCATAGAGGGCATGTATATAATCGCCCTAGGGGAATGTTTATAATTCTCCCCAATAAAAATTATAGGTGACTGGAAATGTTTTATTCTTCCCTCACCTAAGGTTAGAGGTTCGGTAGGTGCCTCAACCCTACTTAGTTAGGTAGACATATTAATTTACATGCAAAATCCTTTATTAATATTTTTTTATTGGCAAGTCTTATTATGAAAGCCTCATACTCTTTGATGTCTCTCTTTAAACCAAAATATCTAGCCTAATTTACTTATTACAACTTTCATTGCCATTGTTAGAATATTCTTGTAACACATACTTCCTTTGTTTTTCCCTCTTGCTGGGTGTCTTCCCAACCACCCAGGTGTTGGTGCTGAGCAAGGTGAAGGAAGGACTTGAAGAAAGGTTCCTCTACAGTTGATCGTTAGCTTGTCAAGAAGGATGGCTAGGTTGCTATAGCTAGATCCTCTTATCTTATCTTTTCTTTTAGAAATCATTCATGTAATAAACAATGAGGCCATTAGAAGGCTTATTACTTCTTTCTTTCCACTGCTATTGACATTTTATTATGTATCTGGAATCATGCTTATTTACTTGGAATATTATGTAATCATCTTGAAAGTCTCTAAATTTTGTTAAAATTGTGGATGTTTGTATTTCTTTTAAATTTTAGTAAAGAGGTGATCTTGCCTCTTTACAACATGGTATCAGAGCCTTTAGGCGACTATTAGGGCATGCAGTTGAGGCAAGGGTGTTTAGAAAGGATCAGGGTATCGGGGGCTGGCAAGATTTTCCTCCGCACCACTAGCTTGGTATACGAGGACTCCCATGCCCATATGATCCGGCCTGGCCTGCGCCGATACGAATTGCCCGAAATAGTATGCTTTTAGGCAATAGCATTCTAGTTATCCTTTTTCTCATCTCTATTTCTATTCCCTCTCATCTATGATTCTTTACTCCTGAGAATTTAATATGTTAACCCTAATTTTAGGAGAGGTAACTTTTTTGACAACACAAACCAGGAGTTGACCACTGACAACCCCGACACTCCTGCGACTCCTGCGGTCAACCAACCAGCTTCTGGTGTTCCTGTCTTCACACCTGAGTAAGAACTGGCAATGTTGCGATAGTTGGTGTCCTCCACCATGATGGGACAACTCAACACCATTGTTGTTGTTGCCACCAAGCCTAGGGAGTTCACCCTCACCGATTTCATCAAGATGCAGCCAGCCTACTTCAAGGGTGAGAGTGAGCCTAACATGGTGGACAAAGCCGACGACTGGGTGTTGGCCCTGGATCGGACCTTCGAGGGTATGACATGCCCTCCTCACCAGAAGGTTCGGTTCGCGACGTACGTGCTGGATGGACTGGCGCACGTTTGGTGGAACGATGTTGCCCGCACTTGGGACACCTCTTCCATGGAGTGGACCCAGTTCCTGAAGTTGTTCAGAGAGAAGTACATCTGCCCTGCTTTCCTAAGGAAGAAGGAGGCTGAGTTTTATAGTCTCAAGCAAGGAAGCATGAGCGTGGCCGACTACGTTCAGAAATTTCTGCTGTTAGAGCTTTACACCACCGACCTTGGAGCTGATAGAGGAGCGACCTTGTTCTTGGAGGGCCTAAACTATCATGTTGGTCGAAGCCTCATTCCACAACTGCCACTCACGTTTCAACAAATGGTGGACAAGGCTCTCGCCATTGAGTCTTATCCGGGGTTTCAAGCTTCCAATGGCTTCAACAACAAAAGGAAGAATCCGAACCAGCATGAGAGACGTGGACGTGATCGCTGCAACAGATGCAATCGCCACCATCCTCCTGGAATATGCCCCGCCAACAATGCACCTGCTCGTAATGGCAACCGTCCTCCACCAACCTGCCATGAGTGCGGCCAGGTTGGGCATATCTGACCCAACTGCCCCCGTTTCCAGCAAGGGAAGAATAATGCCCCGCAGCCGCAACAGCCGAGACAGAACCCGTCGCCGCAGAACAACAACAACAATAACAACAACAACCAGAACCCGAGGCGTCCGCCAGCTGAGAGGCGGAATGGGAGAGTGTTTTCTCTCAATGCTGATGAAGAGGGTGAAGGCAATGAAGTGATTGAAGGTACACTGCACCTTTATATGCATCCTTTAAAAGCCCTGTTTGATTCTGGTTCCTCCAATACCTTCATATCTAGTCAGTTTGCCTCTACACTTGAAATTGAATCTGAGTTTATGGATCATGTGTTAGATGTAAAAAATCCTATGGTAAAATCTTCTCCTCGTACCTCCAAACTCCTACCTTGAACCTATGTATATCCGGAATAATGTTACCCACAATTTTTGTCTTGCTTGATATGACCGTCTTTGACATCATCCTGGGTATGGATTGGTTAAAGAAGTATAAAGCAGTTTTGTACTGTGAGGAATCCAAGGTTAGCATGTTTCATCCTGATGAAGGAAGAGTGTGTGTCAAGGGCAAGAAGCGAGGAGAGAGACAGTTTGTCATCTCTGCCATCAAATCTGAAAAGCTCGTCTCGCAAGGGTGTAGAGCCTTTCTAGCCTCCATAGTTCTCGATGCTACACCTCCTGCTCTAGAACATGTTGATGTGGTGAAAGACTTCCCAAATGTCTTTCCTGAGGAGTTACCCGGGTTTTGTGAGGAATCCAAGGTTAGCATGTTTCATCCTGATGAAGGAAGAGTGTGTGTCAAGGGCAAGAAGCGAGGAGAGCGACAGTTTGTCATCTCTGCCATCAAAGCTGAAAAGCTCGTCTCGCAAGGGTGTAGAGCCTTTCTAGCCTCCATAGTTCTCGATGCTACACCTCCTGCTCTAGAACATGTTGATGTGGTGAAAGACTTCCCAAATGTCTTTCTTGAGGAGTTACCCGGGTTGCCACCAACTCGCGAGGTGGAATTCTCCATCGAGCTTATACCTAGAACTTCACCGATATCAAAGCCACCCTACTGCTTGGCCCCTGCCGAGCTGTAGGAGTTGAAGAAGCAGCTTGAAGAGCTTCTCGACATGGGCTTCATTTGCCCTAGTGTTTCCCCTTGGGGAGCCCCTGTCCTGTTCGTGAAGAAGAAGGATGGCTCTTTGCGGATGTGTATGGACTACCACATGCTTAACCAGGTGACAGTGAAGAATCGTTATCCGTTGCCGCGCATCGACGACCTATTCGATCAGCTGAAGTCATCCACTGTGTTCTCCAAAATGGATTTGCGAAGTGGTTACTACCAGATGCGTGTAAAGGATGATGATGTTCCGAAGACAGCGTTCAGAACTCGTTATGGGCATTATGAATTTATGGTCATGCCTTTTGGTTTGACGAATTCCCCTGCTGCGTTCATGGACCTGATGAACCGAGTATTCCGCCCATACCTCAACAATTTTGTAGTGGTGTTTATTGATGACATTTTGACATTGGAACAACATCGCGAGCACCTGCGTATTATACTCAGCACATTGCGAGAAAATCAATTGTATGCAAAATTCTCAAAATGTGAGTTCTGGATAAAGGAAGTTATGTTTCTTGGTCACATGATTTCTGTCGGCCATATAGGTGTTGATCCTACGAAGGTAGAAGTTGTGACAAAGTGGAATGCTCTGAATAACCCGTCTGAAATCCGTAGTTTCCTTGGTCTAGCTGGTTACTATCGGAAGTTTATCAGAGGGTTCTCTGAGTTGGCCTTACATTTGACCAAGCTGACTCGAAAGGAGGTCAAGTTCTCATGGACCCCTGAATGTGAGGAAAGTTGTCAGAAGTTGAAGATGAGTCTGACTTCTGCTCCCGTGCTTGCTTTGCCTGTTGAGGGCATACCCTATGTCATCTACACCGACGCATCCCGACAAGGCTTAGGGTGTGTTTTGATGCAAGATGGAAAGGTGATCGCCTATGCTTCTCGACAGTTGAAACCTAATGAAGCTAATTTGCCTACGCATGATTTGGAGCTTGCTGCCATAGTTCATGCTTTGAAGATCTGGCGACACTACCTCTATGGCGAAAAGTTTAAAGTCTTTTCTGATCACAAGAGTTTGAGATATCTGTTGACTCAGAAGGATCTGAACTTGCGACAACGTAGGTGGATGGAATATCTTAAAGATTACAACTTCACCATCACCTACCATCCTGGTAAAGAAAATGTCATCGATGATGCTCTAAGTCGCAAGAAGGATGTTGCTTGTGCTGCTCTGAGATGCTCTGTGTGGGAAAACCTCGAGCTTGTGGCTAGTTGGAGACCACAGCCTTTCGATTCCGTGGATGAAGATAAGTTGTGTGTTCATATGGCCAGTTTGACCGTTACACTAACCTGGATCTCAGAAGTCGTGACTGCACAGTTGGGGAGTTCCGAGCTTGAAGAGTTGAAAACTTTATCTGAGAAACCGCAATTTGACTTCTCTATCAGAGTGGATGGTGCTATCCGCTTCAGACAAAGGTTGTGGATACCCAATGCTGGTGATATGAGACAGAAGGTTTTGAGTGATGCTCATGGTTCCAAGTATACTATTCACCCTGGAACAACCAAGATGTACAAGGACTTACAGCGAAGCTTCTGGTGGAAGAACATGAAGAATGATATAGCTTTGTTCGTGGCAAAGCGTTTGACATGTCAGCAAGTCAAGATTGAACATCAACGACCCGGTGGTCTTCTTAATCCTCTTGAGATTCCAGAATGGAAGTGGGAGAAGATCACAATGGACTTTGTTACCGGTTTCCCTAAGTCCAAGAAAGGTTATGATGTTGTTTGGGTGGTTATTGATCGGCTTACAAAATCTGCTCATTTCTTGCCTTTAAAAACCACGTATAAAGTTGCTGAGATGGCTGAGTTGTATGTGGAGTGGATAGTTCGTCTGCATGGTGTCCCTACTGTGATAGTTTCTGATCGAGACCCGAAATTCACTTCTCGCTTATGGGGTCAGATTCAGGAAGAGATGGGTACTAATCTGCGTTTCAGCACTGCTTACCACCCGCAAACCGATGGTCAGTCCGAGAGAACAGTTCAGATTCTGGAGGACTTGCTACGTGCTTGTGTGATGGATTGGGGTGGTGCCTGGGATCAGTATCTACCGTTAGCAGAGTTTGCTTACAACAATAGCTACCAAGCCAGTATTGGTATGCCACCTTTTGAAGCTCTCTATGGTAGACCTTGTCGTTCACCCTTACACTGGGATGATGTTGGTGAACATTCCCTAGTAAAGACTGATGACATGCAGATGATGCTTGAGAAGGTACAGTTGATAAAGAAATGGATGAAAGCTTCTCAAGACAGACAGAAGATGTATGCTGATAAAAAGAGGTCTGATGTAAGCTTCTTAGTGGGAGACTATGCTTTTCTAAAGATCAAACCTATACGTTCTATTGCAAGATCTAAAGTAAAAGGCAAGTTGAGTCCTCGCTATGTTGGACCATTTGAGATCTTAGATAAAGTGGGAGATTGTGCATATCGTCTAGCTTTGCCTCCTGCTTATGATAAGATCCACAATGTGTTCCATGTTTCTGTGTTGAGGAAGTACGTTAAGGATCTGTCTCATGTACTCACCATTGAACCGTGGAGATTAATGAGAATCTGACTTATGAAGAACTACCTGTGAAGATCCTTGACTCCCGAGTAAAGCAGTTGAAGAATAAGGAGATAGAGTTAGTGAAGGTTTTGTGGAGATACCATGGTTTATAAGAAACCACTTTGGAGTAGAGAGATGAGATGTTACGTACTCACCCTTCCCTCTTTGTATGAGATTTTGGGGACGAAATCCTTTTTAAGTGGTGGAGTGTTGTAACATACTGAAATCCCCGATGTACCTCTTTGTACTCTTTTCTATAAGTTTTGTCCTTCTTTTCATTCCATATGTCCTTGGATTTGAATTGGTGGATTTATGATGGTTATTGGATAAATGTCTCCTATATATTCTTATTACAAGGTTGCATGCACAAATACCTCAGTTAGATTTAGATAATGGGTCTAAAATGCAATTTCACATCAAGTAATAAAAAGAATAAAATATTTTGTCCTAGAACTTTCTAGCACTTCCTAGAATAAGGGAAATAAGAGAAAATCCGAATTTTATATAAGGGAGAAGATAAATGTAATAATTAAAGGTAATATGAGAATCAATGGGTAAAGAAGATAATTAGAAAGATTTTTGCACCAAATATTATAATTTGAAACCATCAGGATAATTTGACACTTAAATTCGTTTCCTTGAGCAAAAAGTAACTTAAGGGCCAAGTATCATTTAAAATGGAACCCAAAATATAAATATTAATAACATTATCAAAAGAATATAGGAAATATGCCAATAAAGAGAAATAAAATACTTAGTGTTCTCAAATCAGGAAAATAACTCCAAATTCGTATTCTAAACATAAAAATAAGCCTCTGTGCAAATTTGCAACTAATTTGGATAATGTGTGAATAATGAGTAAAATAGGAGAGAGAGAGTGTGTAGAATATACTATTATTTTAATAAATAAATAAATAAACTCAATTTGTTAAGATAATTGCAAAATCGTGTTCCAATCTCTTAGGGAGACTTATGGGTGAAGTTACACTAATTTTAGATAATGTTATCACCTCTTTTGGAGGAGGAAAGAGAAAATGATATATTAATTAATTCACCTATCAAACTTTCACAAAAGGCAAAACTAACTCATATTTGGATTCTACGCATCAAAATAAGTCAGGATATAAATTTGGTAATTTTTGGACAACGTTTGAGCCTCCAAAAAAAGAGAGAGAAAAACATTTAAGAATTTATTTGAATTTTCGTCGAATTTTATTTTTACAACTATTCCTTGTTTCATCTGCACGATCAGACGGCCCAGAGTCCATCGTGGACCCGGGTCCATTGATCCGACGACTCATAGTCGTCTTCCTCCTCAAATCGTATAAGGCAACAGGCTGGTTTTCTCAAATTTTTTTCAAATCGAATTAACTCGAGTTTTAATCGATGGATTTTGCTCAAATCTGCTTTGTTGGTCTCCTTGCGCGATTCCGCTCAGGATTATCCCAAAAAGTTTGGGACTAGATGCGTTTTCGAGAAACGCCTAAACTGGCCGCCGACCTCCTCTCTTTGCTCCTACCTAAACCCTAACCTAGGGTGCTTTGCCTATATATATTGCAACCCCAATGACCGCCATCACCTTACCAACCTGCTCGTGCCCCCAATTTGACGTTTCGTGGACGAACTGACCACCAACAGGACGCCGAGGACCCCTGGCTTACGGCGCACCTTCTTCCCTCTTTGCTTCATCTCCGTGCAATCGAGAGGTATCACCAACTTCGGCTCTTTACCCTCTTTCTTTCGAGTATCTGATTATAGAATTTGGTCGTGTATCGCGGTTTTGCCCAATTTGGGCCGAGCAAGCTGCTCGCGATGCTCTGGCGAGGGGAGGAAGACGACCCCTGTCGTTTTCCATTTTTGCCCCTGGTCGCTTGCCTCTCTTGAGTTCCGCGTGAGGGACGATTCCGTCTTTTTCCTCTGTTTTGACCCCGGCCACTCGACTTGCTGCGGGCGTCCCTGAGACGCGGGTCACCGCTTCCAACCGCCCCCGACCGCTCGCTTTGAGAGTGGTTGCCTACATGGCACACGCTGATTGGTCGAGACAAAATATTATCTATAAATTAATTCTGTTGTCAAAAATTAAAAGTAGTTAGTGTTTTGAAATCAGGAAGACGAGACCTAGTCAATAAAAATAATTTTGAGTTTTGATTTTGATGTTTGTGACAATGTAATTTTAAGAATGAATTAATTAGCTTAAAATCACTAAAATTAACCCTAACAGTCCATATATTCAAAACATACAATATTATATGTTATTTTGATCAGGAAAACCTAACTAAGATGGTGATGAGGTTTTTGGAGTTTAAATCGATGGTTTGCGCAAAAAGTTAGTGAATTAGGGTTTTCAATCTTTTAAATGAATGCATGTAATTCTAATTTATAAATCGAATGATGTATTAGGGAAAGTGGGTTCATAATTCGTGTGAAGGGTTGAAAAGAGAAATTATAGAACACCTGAGGCTAAGGTATGCGTTTTGTTTGTGTATCTACCTTTCAGTTGGGAAAACATTAATCCATTACCCATACTTTCTTATGAGGTTTAACTTGATCTAAATCCTTGAACCCTAAAACCTAATTTGCTTATTGCCTCAAAAGTAGATGTAGTATTATCTTGATTGGGTATTCATACCCCACTGCCATGTACATATTCTTTTTCTTAACCTTGCCATAACTCTTTTGTTAGCATTCAATTAAATGATCTATTTAATGTTTAAGTAGTGGTACTTATGTACAACCACCCATAGAGGGCATGTATATAATCACCCTAGGGGAATGTTTATAATTCTCCCCAATAAAAATTATAGGTGACTGGAAATGTTTTATTCTTCCCTCACCTAAGGTTAGAGGTCCGGTAGGTGCCTCAACCCTACTTAGTTAGGTAGACATATTAATTTACATGCAAAATCCTTTATTAATATTTTGTTATTGGCAAGTCTTATTAGGAAATCCTCATACTCTTTGATGTCTCTCTTTAAACCAAAATATCTAGCCTAATTTACTTATTACAACGTTCATTGCCATTGTTAGAATATTCTTGTAACACATACTTCCTTTGTTTTTCCCTCTTGCTGGGTGTCTTCCCAACCACCCAGGTGTTGGTGCTGAGCAAGGTGAAGGAAGGGCTTGAAGAAAGGTTCCTCTACAGTTGATCGTTAGCTTGTCAAGAAGGATGGCTAGGTTGCTATAGCTAGATCCTCTTATCTTATCTTTTCTTTTAGAAATCATTCATGTAATAAACAATGAAGCCATTAGAAGGCTTATTACTTCTTTCTTTCCGCTGCTATTGACATTTTATTATGTATCTGGAATCATGCTTATTTACTGGGAATATTATGCAATCATCCTCAAAGTCTCTAAATTTTGTTAAAATTGTGGATGTTTGTATTTCCTTTAAATTTTAGTAAAGAGGTGATCTCGCCTCTTTACACAAATCCCATATCTATCACTCACCCCTCAAAATCCCTATGTGTCAAAGCCACCCAATCATCACCTTTATAACAACCCATATTTCAGGACTGCGTTTGATGATGCCAAAGTGTACCCAACGACATGTGTTGAGTGTAGTGATTTTAGGTCAAAGAATCACACTCACCACCATCACTTTGAGAACTGACTGTGACTACCATGTCATGGTTCCATGTGTCAAACTCACAGTGGGTCTGTCCGGTACACTTGTTCTCTAACAAGTACCTATGTGTTTGGTTTGATATCTCCATATCATGACTAACGAGATTTTGTCATCAACCAACACCACAATCTAGTCTTGTGTGTCATTGCTGTCTATCTACTTTCCACAATGACATCCGACTAGGGACATAACAAGAATGTACAAACTCTTAGCATCTATATGATCTCATCGTTCAGGTCCTCAACCTCAAAGCATACGTCATTGAGTACTGTCATTATCTAGACATTCAATCTATTCTATCATTATCTCATATGACTGAACCAGAAAGAATTGGAAGCTTGCCTTTTATTTTTATCAAATCAATATTAATGTATCCCACCAATCATCTCATGATTGGCTGTCAGGGCATACATACCAACAGACTCCCACTTGCACTATGAGCCAATCATCCTTGAATCATATTCATAGTGATCTTCAAACATGTCCCACATGCTACTATGCTCTAGTGCTAACATAGTGAGTTATGGAAACACCTTGCCAGAGTCGGTATTAACTGCATGTGTCTCATCTCTTCGTTGATCGTCATACGTATGAGATGGAGTTGCCGTAATATGTGATCTAGTATTCCTTTGCTAACCTTTAGCCATATTGCATGACCAAGCACTCCTAACTTGTCATTAATGACTGGCATATCTATAAGTTCATCTCTATGAACTTCCAGATCCATATAGTATCCACTGTTGTTCTTTATAACACACGGATACTCAACACTTCCTTTTAAAACAACTTTATTGGAACGTTTTCATCAACAAACATTCACTTTTATATATCTCATATATATTTTGTGATTAATTTTTTGTCCTTTTCAGAAGTTCACATCAGTGTAACTTTTCCAGTGAACCCTTCCTTATTTCCATAGAACTAGTACTTCGAAGTACTTATCAAGTTCTTATGGTATTACAGTAACCCTTACTGGAACTAGATAGACATCCACTCGTCATGTCCCACATATGAGTTATCAGGATGAGCACATCATATTGTCATGTCCTACATACAAGATGATGAATGCATTTTATTCTTGTTATGTCCATACATGCAAAATAATGGGATAATTACATACATGATAGATCCATATCTATTCTTAGTGTTCCCATTCTTCATAAGAACTGGACACTTGGCTTTGGGATACTAACTCCATGTAACATGGATAAGTTTTCTCCCATTAAATCTATGCATATTGAACCCTTTAGTATAGATTGCCAATATATGCTTTCTCTTTTCAGGTCAAGAGGTTTTTCAAGGACTATCTCTATAGATCTCTATTCCTATCACATAGGAAACGTCTCTATCTTCCCTAAAGATAATTTCCACTTTGGATTTCCATTCTAGAACATCTCATTCCTCATTGACATGTGGAATGCAAATACGCTCCCACTAAATCACAGATCTCTTCTTTATCTTTGACATATCAGTCAAACCCTTTGACCATATAATCAAAGTAAAGATCCAACTTTGAGTTTCTTGTACTTAATCAATCACATTGATTAGTCCATTGTAACTTATAGACTTTATTTGCATTAATGGATTCATAAACCCTATAGGTTGTGTCACGTACACATCCTTGTCTTATTCCTTACAGGAATGCGGTTTCAGTATCCGTATGCCAAATTTCTTAGTCATGAAGTTGCAATCAACAAGCAACATCCTTCTCAAAATGTTATCCATGTGTCTTAACGCTTAAGACTCATTCGTACTTATGGATTTCATCCCAATGGGTGCTACCATCAAGGTCATACCTTATGGTTCACATGGAAGTTATTTAGGATGTAATGGTCATAAACCATAACTCAAAATCCGGTTCCTCATATTCATCTAGATAGTTGACTCATCACATGACCAACTCATCACATAGATAATCGAGGTGCATCTGTCAAGGATATAAGAACTCACAACTCCTTGTGATTCTTAACACCCTTTATTAGTATGGGGTATTCTTTATTTAAGAAGAAATTAGTTATTTGATAATCATCCTCTTACTCTTAGAGTATGACTCCTTTTGATTTAGACATCACCATTCCTTAATCATGAGTTCACTATGATACACTATCATAATCACTCATAAGGATCTCAAACATAAGTATTTCATTCATTGATCTCATCAAGAATTAACACTTTACCAAATTCATACTTCATCTATGATATTCTTGAACACTTCAAGATATTCATATTGGTATTTCTCTAAACACTTCTTGAAATATTAGCATTAACTCTAATAGGTATGTAAATACATCACATGTATTATACCTAATAGGATAATCATTCTCCTACTACCACTAGTGAAGATTGATTAATCATGTCTAAGAGATTCATGTCTCTTGTTGGTTCTCTAACCAAAAGAGTCTAGACTTATCCATCATATGGAAACTAGAAATGAATTTCTCATGATTTATGGTAATTTGATTGTTTGAGTTATCAATAACTTTTAGGTATCATTTTATCTTATGCATACCAAGTACCACAAGATAAACAAGGCATTTCCATAAAGATCATATCTTTTGAAATTGAAACATTAACTTTATTAATTGCCATTATTGTCATACAATATGCAAAATAATTTGTTTTTATCCATTGGCAAATATGAAATAGCAGTTCATAACTCTATTACATGCCTTTAAGGTTGAAAATAAACTAAAAAGTACTCTTATCTATGGCAGCAACACATGCTCCAATGATGGGTACTCCTTTATTGGTCCTTTCACAAAGGCCATCACTTCTTTATGGATATTGCATATCATATATGACATATCCATATCTTGGTATCATATACCTCAGATAAAGAAGCAATTCATTTCATGATACCTTAGGTGGAGATCTACATCCCCTCTTTCTTCATCTTTTATTCTTCCAGATATAGAGGGCAATTCCCTTATTCCCTTTCCCATGTGCCTTGAGGCTGAAGACAGCTTGGGCTGCTGGATAGCATCAGAACACTTCTTTGCTTTGCCCTTGTCCTTGCCTTTAAGACTTACCCTTCATTTATCACATCAAACATTAGGGTTTGTCTTTCTTCATAATTTCCTCTACCATCCTCAACATGTCCAACAACTCTGTCAATGCTTGTCAAAGTTGTCCATGTCATAGTTCATCATGAACTGCATGATTCTCACAACATTTACAGTATCATACCAATAGAGGGAATCCTTCTTAGTCAGGTTTTTCCACATACCCAATCACATTGAGTGTATGAATACCTTACTGGATCTCCTTCTGTTATGACATACTTAGGACAATGTCTTGCAAACATCATATGTCTCATGTTGTCTCTGCAACTCATAGTTCAGAGAGCACAACATTAAGCACTCTACATCAATGGCATCTTCGGTATGCTTCCATAAGCATCCTTTAAGCCATTGGTGTGGTGGGATCGAGTTCATCTGGTTCTGGTATAACTAGGACTTAGAGCTTTTGCTCTTCGATTTAGAACACTTCTCAACGTCCTAACCAGTTGTGGAATTATTCCCATTTAATTTTTCCATCTTAAGGACTGATCGCAAATAAAGTGATTATTGTTGATTAGACATTTATTGTACAAAAGGAAATATATGCAATTTAGTCCAAAACTCAATTTTGACTTATTTGATTGATTTGAAAGATTGACGATATAATTAGGACTTTAATTAATTATCACTCCCATTATTTTTGTTCAAATTGATAGCCCTCACCATCAATCTGGAAGATTGTAGTGTTCAATCTTCTAGTGGGTCAAGATCCTGAAATCCTCTGAGTCATGGACCAGCTAGGGCTGTCACCCACAACTTAGATCTTCCAGGTAGGCAACTTTTGCCAATTGCATCATATGCAACTCTTGAAAGATGTCATATATAACTCCTTGCCATGATCACCTCCATGCCTCAAGGTTCTAGATCCTATCTAGGTCACCTTGTTAAGTCCGACTCAAAGCCAACATGATGAATATGTACCCTGCTAGGGCAGACCCACATACTCATCCTTCACACTTCCACGAGATAGACGGTGCACCACGCTAGGGCGTGCCCACACTTGGCTGATCAAGCTTTTCATGTGTGTCCCATTTGGAAGGTGTCTAAAACTTTAATATTTAATGGGGTATTTGGTTTTATAGGTACATATACATATCCAATCACTACAATATATAGTACGTATCATATATATGTTATATCCTACAGAAAACGTGTGAAATGATAAAAGCGATGATTATGGCAATCCTAATGTGATTCCTCAAGCCAAGAGGAATCACGATCATCTAGGTCTACATCACATGCAACCTGTCCATGATGAAGTTCTATAGCCGTCTGAGTTGATCAACTCATCACATGAATGACCTGCTTGCCCTAACCGGTTGTCTGGGTGCCACCAGCCGATCGGTTCACTGGTCATCGTGCATCTCCTCTGGGTCGCCACCTTCTCATCTCGTTCCTCAAACCGGTCATCTGGATCGCCAACCGATCGATTCACTCCTTGAACTGGTCGTCTTAGTCGTCGTCAGGTTGTCCGCCGTTCTTTGACATAATAAGAAATAAAAGATCTATCCTATTTACATTTGTATAGGGAAACCCTGAGTTACATTCAGGGGGAGCAAAGGTAGGAAAGAAATCTCGAGTTATCTGGAGTTACATCAGGAATAGGAGATAGGGAATCGGTGCACAGACCAAGATGCAAGCAACCACATTCAACCAAGCACACATGCATAGGTTTTATTGGCCATAACCACACTATACATCCACCACAAAACTTGTTTAAGGGCAACGCGTATCGAGTGCATTCATATTACATATCATATATGTATATTGGAATTTGTGGATTTAGTATTGGACATGCATAAAGCTAATTTTATTTACATTGTATGCAATAAATAAAGGCGACAAACCAAAATTGATCATATCGATAATCCTAAAGTATAGAGTAGTTGACGTGGCTCTGATACCACTGTTGGGTTTTAGGGGGGACAAAGAAGGCAGCGGAAACAAAAATGTTCTCCTCCCAAACCCAGAATAAAGGAATCGCGCCAACATCTATACAGCAGGAAGGATGGTTTGTAGAGACATACCTTGTCCCGAGGCTTGCTCGGCGACGTTACCTCGTGGCTTGCACAGTCTTCACCTCCGGTCTTGGACGGTGTGTGCAACTCCTGGTCTCACTGGGACTGTCGGAATTGACAGCTGTCCTCTGAGTGGCAGAAGTCTCCCGCCTCTGAAGTAGTCCACACAGACCACCTGGAACTCCGATCTCCTTGTCCTACAAGGAATTGGAAGGAGTCACACCCTCCTGTTGGCGTACTAGTCACCGACACACTCTCCTGCCACCAGTTGCTTTTCTGCAGTTGTCTTTCCCTTGCTGTACCTCCCTTATCGGGTAGCACTTGCTCGGGCTCTCTCGGTTACCACAACCAGAGAGAACGACAACTTTGTAGAGAAACTAGTGTTCAGTGTTGTTGTTCAGAAGCCCCCAATACCCCTATATATATAGGAGGGTCATGGGACAAGGTTCTCTACTCCAGGAAATGTGGGATTAAAGCAGGAGTAGAAGAATTCAAGATTTTCCACAAAATAACCAACTACGCCAGTTGAACCGATCGTTTCAAGCATGAACCGATCAGTTGGTGACCTGAGCCGATTGGTTCACACCTGAAACGATCGGTTGGGACACCTGAGCTGATCGGTTCAAGCATGAGCCGATCGGTTTGTGGTCCTGGTCCAACTCGAATTGACTTTCCATGTTTGTTTCCAACTAATCAAATACTAGTCCTTGTCCAAATCGAATTTGTACAAGTGAAACAAATATGTTTTTGCAAAAAGAGTCTTCTGACTTTCCAAACGATCTCGATTGGTCACATGAATCGACCGGTTTAACAATTGAAATGATCATTTCATGACACATGATCCGATCGACTCACAACATGAGCCGACCAGTTCACCAACCTAAGCCGATGGGTTCATCTCATGAGCCGATCAGTTGGGGCAGCAGACTGTGCAAATCAGTCAATCGTAGTTTCAATCAATCTGATACTCTAATCCGTCGGTCCAACACTTTGAACACTATGATACTGAGCTATCAATTTATTGTGTGTTTAATTGAACTACTAAACTCCTTTAGTAATCAATCTAAATATCGTTTGTGGATAAACTCCTCTTCCAGGTTAAATCCTATGTGTGTGACCATGTAGTTCCATTTCATGTTGGCAGTGAAAGTCCATAACACTTATGACTTCACAAACAAAGAGTGGTGCTTAGTCACACATCAGTGCTACCCAAGTGAAAAGGAAAGTTAGAGAACAACTTTCAATCTTACAATCCATGAATGGTGTTATAGTGAATGTATAATTCCTTTGTCATTGATATCCCCAATGAACTCAAGGCACAGAACAATCATCCTTTCAACGTTTGTTCACTTTCTTGATCTCAGAGTAGATTGGAGGAGATATGTTTGACATTAATATCACATAATGATTCACACATGCGTGTACACCTATCACAATCTTACTCATCAAGTGGCCATGGACATCAAACTCCCTTAGGAGGGACAAATCCCATATCTATCACTCACCCCTCAAAAGCCTCATATGTCAAAGACACCAAATCATCACCTTTATAGCAACCCATGTTTCAAGACTGCGTTTGATGATGTCAAAGTGTACCCAACAACATGTGTTGAGTGTAGTGATTTCAGGTCAAAGAATCACACTCACCACCATCACTGTGAGAACTGACTATGACTACCATGTCACGGTTCCATGTGTCAAACTCACGGTGGGTCTTTTTGGTACACTTATTCTCTAACAAGTACCTATGTGTTTGGTTTGATATCTCCATATCATGACTAACAAGATTTTGTCATCAACCAACACCACAATCTAGTCTTGTGTGTCATTATTGTCTATCTACTTACACAATGACATCTGACTAGGGACATAACAAGAATGTACAAACTCTTATCATCTGTATGATCTCATCGTTCAAGTCGTCAACCTGAAAGCATACGTCATTGAGTACTGTCATTCTCTAGACATTCAATCTATTCTATCATTATCTTATATGAGTGAACCAGAAAGAATTGGAAGCTTGCCTTTGATGTTTATCAAATCAATCTTAATGTATCCCACCAATCATCCCATGATTGGCTCTCAGGGCATACATACTAACACCTCGGGCCCCAAAAAACAACTCAGCTTCGTTGAGGAAAGCCAGGACATGGAGATTGCAAACCCAACTACCAATGACGGAGCTGGTGGTATTGGACATGATAACGAAGGCAAGGCCAAGGTCTACTTGCCGCAATACAATAACCCCCACCCCTTCTTTATGATGAATATAATCTGATGGAATATCCAAGGAGCATGCTCCAAGGATAAAATTCATCTTGTTAGAGAATACAAACTGAAATATAAGCTACAAATTTTAGTCTTAATTGAAACTAGATGTAGTGACGCTTCAACAAACAATGTTATCAAGAAGCTTGGGTTCACTTCCGTACATCGTGTGGAAGCCCTTGGCCTTTCTGGTGGTATCTGGGTCCTTTGGTATGATGCTAAGTGTCACCTTGAGGTGTTGTATATCCACAGGCAGTTCATACACTGCAAAATTAATTGATTGTGGTATGCCACCTTCGTCTATGGAAACCCCACTTTGTCAAAGAGGAAGCTCCTATGGACAAGACTGCTGAAGATATCACAATATAATTCTGAAGCCTGGGTTGTTCTCGGTGACTTTAACACCATACTTGATGTATCAGAAAAGCATTGGGGAAAGCACTTCGACCATCACAACAACCTCTTGTTTAATGCAATGCTTCGAGGAAGCGGTCTTGCAGAGATTAAAATGGCATGACACTACTATACTTTCAAAAGATAACACCTTTAGGAGAAACTAGATAGAGTAGTAGCTAATGACCTGTGGCTCAATTTGGAAGGAGGCCTTCAATGTATTGTCATTCCCAGACTACATTCTGATCACAATCCTATCCTTTTGTTGAGCTCCACCAATACAGAGCCCAAATCGGCAATCTTCAAAACGAAGGCTAGTTGGAAGAATTTAGAGGACTTCAAGCAATCTATCATGCCCTCATGGGATAGTTCTAAAACTTTTACTGAAGCACTAGTACCTTTTAAGTCATATGTACTCAAATGGGAGAAGAAAAAATGAGAGGGGAAGCAAAGCCTAAAAAAATCTATCGTCTCCAACCTGAACCGATGTCAGGTAATTGATAGCTGCAATCCAAATATTGCTAACAACTGATTATCTATTAGCTTGCAAGAACAACACTCCAAACTCCTTCTTGAAGAAGAAATGGATTGGCAACAAAAAGCACACATACAATGGCTAAAGTATGGTGATGGAAACACCAAATTCTACCACTCTTATTTCAAGGCTCGCAGATAGTTTATCAACATAAGCAGGCTCCGAGATAAAACAGGTGTATGGCTGGAATCTTCCAAGGCTCTACAAGATCTTGTCTTGAACCACTTTCACAGCTTGATGACTCAATGAGACGCAATCACCGCAGGCGCATCACTCATCTCAAACTGTATTGGCAACTTTAAACAACTCTCAAGCCCAGCTTCTAACTTCATCACATGCATGCCTGGTCCAGAAAAAATCCAAAAGATAGCCTTCCTCATGGCGCCGTCCAAGGCACCAGGCCCAGATGGAGTTTATATCGAATTCATCCAAAGTCAATGGTAGACGATTGGTAACTCCATAGTTCTCATGGTGCAGCATGATTTTAACAATGGCTGAATCAATCCCAAGTTAGCTGAGGCATACATGATTCTAATTCCCAAAATTAAGCAACCACAACGATGCTCTGACTTGAGGCCAATTTCCCTGAACAACTCATACTTCAAACTGCTATCCAAAATACTAGTAGAACGAATAAAACCCCACCTGCCGAATTGGGTTTCTAAAAATCAATCAAGTTTCATTCCAAGAAGACATATCACCGACAACATCATACTTGTTCAAGAAGTAGTTCACTCCATGAAACAAAAGACCATAACCACTATCACACAGATAGTGAGGTGTTACGAGGTGTTCAATAAGTAGTCTATCCTTGATGTGGAAACACATCCCACTATCACACAGACAGTGAGGTGCTACGTGAAAACGTGCGGAAATCACCATAACCACAGATTACCAAAAACACGGGTTAATTAAAACCGTTTGCGGAAAGCTGATAAACTATTACATTCCAGTCCACCTTCTGCAAAAGAACATGTTATATACATATATACAAGCCTTGATGCATATCCACAGCTTAGAACAACAGCTGTCCCGTCATATCATGAGTTCATCACCTGTTTATACATACATAAGGGCTCACATCCGGCCAACCGCAGGATATACAAAATATCAACGATCATACATCATGAAACATCGTCAAAACACTGCCAAGGACCTGAGAGTATAGGGATGACTCTAGACTCTACTACAAAACATCCAAAACAGTAGCATATCCATCGCTTGCCTTCTACTGCTCGTCTGGCTGCTCGGCCGCAACACCACGACCACCACCACATCTAGCTCGACCACCTAAAAAGGGTGCAAACCAGCGGAGTGAGACAATTGAACATTGTCCCAGTGGGAAACATAACTTCCCCACCGCAACTACAGAACCTCAGAAAGATAAAGCTATAACAGCAGATAACTGATAAGAGATATAATAAGAGCAATTTATGTAAGGCAAAGCTATTTTTACCGACAAGCTTACCAGTTGTACAAAAGGCATATAACCAAGTATATCTTTATGGAACATGATTGACAAGATTAGATATTGAAGTTCCACTACATATGAAGAACATATAAGCAATCTACAATAAATAACAGAGTCGACTACACAAACAAGGCCTCAACCAATGGTTCGTGTTTGTCTTAAGCAGTAAATACTAAACGGCTGAATTACGTATTATTATGCCCTGAGGAAGTGAGCTATACCGCTCAAATCCAACCTTCGGTTACGAAACCCAAGCCGGTGCCATACAAGGTCAATAGAAGAGCCGGACTCCATGACCTCGCCCCTCATGGTTAGTGCACGAGTACAACACAAGAAGGACCGCAGTCTCATGCTGAAGTGTTCTTAGCCACAGGGTCAGGCTACCCTCTGCCTAGCCCGCCTTGGTACATGTCTCGGCACTAGTGAAACTAAGCCACGGGCCTGTTCACCGTGCTCTGAGCCATGAACGCATTCATGCTCCTCATATCACATATCCTGAGCCATGGGCCTATTCACCATGCTCTTCACATATATGGGCTACGGGCCTGAATCCGCACCCTGGAGTCTACAACCGAAGTTGCACTCTTACCTCCTCAGTTTAGGCTAGGAGCAACCTCACATATTCAACAATATGTGCTCCGGGTAATCCCATAGGAGAACCCATTTCACCATCACCAAATTCCTGACGATGATGGATCTATGGCCAGGGCAACTACATGATATATCCCACTGTGATTATTTAGTATCTTTTAGATGGATTGCAAGATTCAACCAAGTTATATAACATGCAAGATATAACATAAAGTAAACAACATAAACTCAACATCATGCTATTATTGTAATCACATCAACCTGATCCATCTCAAGGATCCAACATCACATGTTATCACTTGGCCTCTTGCCAACCATCCAGATCCATCTCAAGGATCATCACATACCATGGGATCTCAATCCCTCATCATGTATTACCACTGCCTCTCAAGGATCGCATCATCATCATGGGACAAACACATCATACATGCAATCTCATCAACCAGAGTAATTATCAGAGTGATGTTACTCATCACATATATCTCATAGCCTTTTATGACTAAGCATCACCTGCATGGTTAGTGTACTCAATAATCATAGTTTCAACATAAGGACTGTGCTTACCATCATGAGATGATATTCAAGATGCTATACTTATCAATTATACATCAACTGGTGATCATGTGCACAAGACACATTATTAAGCAACTATTTATGTACTTATCCTTATCTCATCATTATATAGATAATCAAGATGATTACTTAATGCATGTAGTCATGTCAGATATGAAGGACAAGCTTTACCATTATCATCACCATTATATGGGCAAGGAGTAACTATCGTTTGGAATCAAGGACAAAAATATATATAACAGTCAGCTTCTATGCATCATGAAACCCCCACTATATGTGCTACAGCCCTCACTAGAAGTACCAAGGATCCTCACTATATAGATGTATTGGGCCACCTGCCCTCACCAAAGAACAACCCACCGCAGCCCGCAATGCTGCGTTGCCACTAAGGCAACCAAGCGCGTGCGACGCGGCATTACAGGGGAATGTGTCGGACGTCAAGGGGGGGGGGGGGGGGGGGGAGTGTCGATCACTCTCTTATCGGGCAACGCCTGTCATGATTCAGCATTATCGACCGATACCAGGGACATGTGACGCCCGTCACAAGGAGCTCAGCAACGCCCGACACAGGGTTGTCGTCCAGGTCATCATAAGAAAATAACAACCAAGAGAGAGAGATAACACATCCACAAATCGTGCAACAACTTGGTCAAGGCCTAACGGGTGACACAAAGCAAAGGAAACGGTGTGGCGCCCGTCACAAGAACAAGGGGTGTCACCCAACAAGGTCATCTTCCTCCTCAAATACAAGGTACTCAAAACCCTAGAGGTTCAAGGAGATGGCTCACCTCAATCAACCAAGAAAGAGGGGTCTTGCACATCACCTATCACCCATCGGGCAGCACAAACACCAACCCAAGCTCACCCTTCTAGTCCATGGTGAGAGGAGAGTGTTGCTCAAGCAAACAGAACACAAGCTCACCTCAATCGACTATGAAAGAGGGGTTTTGCTCATGAGACTAGAAGATTAAACTCACTCCTCTAGACCAAAGAGAGAAAGGAGTATTGCTCACCAAAAACTACCAAGAGGATCGGCCAAACAAGGGTACTAAGCAAGGTGTATAAACTAACAACAACATATAAGCAAGAAAGGAGGTAAAGTAGCCAGGGTGAGAAGTTATGCAACCCGCCTTAAGCTCCAAGCTCCAAAGAAGAAGAAGAGCTCCAAGCTTCAAGGGGTGTCGACCACCACTTGCTCCTTCAAGGGGGGGGGATGTGTTGGCCGACACAAGCAAGGAAGAAGGGAGTGTCGTGCACTCATGGTGGAGAAGGAAACTTAAAGGATCAAAGGAACTCAAAGCAAGGGAAAGAACCACCTATATAGAAGGAAAGGGAGGGGAGAACAAGGTAGAGCATGGCAAGGTGTCGCTCACCTAGGGACACTTATCCTAGAGCTCAAGCCACCTACTCTAGCAAGCCTTATACACTTGTCCAAGGTCATTGCCACATGCATGCATCAAGCTCCAAGTGTCCACTAGTGGTGACACAAACGAGGTCAAAGTTGGGTCATACACCATGGGCGACACAACACTTGCACCATGGGAAACACAACAAGGCTCCATGGGCGACACACACCCATGTTGGCCAACACACTCACCTCTAGGTCGACACACACCTCTCTTGGGCGACACAAAGCTCAACCAAGCCCAAACAAGGCACCTCAAGGCCCAAACAAACTCAACCAAGGCCCAAAGAACTCAAGTAACAAGCCCAAGCCTTCCCCTCAAACTTAGAGGAAGCAGAGAGAGAGAGGAACACCTCACAAGGTGGCAAACTTGCCCACAAAACCCTAAACTTGGGTTATTTGCTAGTAGCCCCTTGAACTCTCAACAAAGCACAACCAAACCCTAATCACCACTAAAGGCGATTAGCAAGCACCAAAGCACCAAGGTCAAGTAAAACAAACATGGTAGCCCTAAATGAAGGTCAGGATCCTTGCAAGCTAACCCCCTTTTAGGGATTTCGTCCCCGAAATCCGAAGAGAAAAGCGAGGGATACTTCTTCCTCATCTCTTTCTCAAGCTCCCACGTAGCTTCCTCAATGCCACGATGATGCCAAAGAACCTTCACAAGAACCATATCCTTCCTCTTCAGCTTCTTAAGTCTTCTGTCAAGGATCGCCACAGGACCTTCCTCATAGGTCACATCTTCATCAAGCTCAACTTCGACTGGCCGTATCATTTTTCCCAATTCTGGATGGCTTTTCATTAGCATACTGACATGGAACACTGGATGCAACCTGTGCAACTCTGGAGGCAACTCTAACTCGTAAGCTACTTTGCCAACACGTGCTATAACTAGGTAAGGCCCCATATATCTGGGTGCCAGCTTACTCTTCTAACCAAACCTTAGCACACCTTTCCACGGCGAGACTTTAAGATACACTTTGTCTCCTACCTGGAACTCCAAAGGTCGTCGATGATTGTCTGCATATGACTTCTGCCTATCCTGTGCCACTTTCAATTGTTGTTGTATCACCTTAATCTATTCTGTTGTCTGCTGCACTAACTCAGGACCCAAAAGTTGATACTCACCATACTCATACCAACATAAAGGAGATCTGCACTTCCTTCCATACAAAGCCTCATAAGGAGCCATGTCAATGCTCCACTGATAATTTTAGTTGTAGGAAAACTCTATCAAGCTAAGATGTACATCCTAGTTGCCTAGAAACTGCAAAACACAAGCTCGAAGGAGATCTTCCAAAGTCTGAATAGTCCTTTCAGACTGTCCATCTGTCTGTGGGTGAAAAGTTGTACTGAACCTCAACTGTGTTCCCAACGCTCTGTGCAACTGTTCCCAAAAATGACTCATAAACTAAGGACCTCTGTCAGAAACTATCGTTACTGGCACACCATGCAAACGTACTATCTCATCCACATATACTTGAGTGAGTTTCTCAGCTGTATACGTCGTCTTTACTGGTAAGAAATGGGCAGACTTCGTCAATCTGTCCACTATCACCCAAATGGAATCATGATTCCTAGTTGTCCTGGGTAGACCAACTACGAAATCCATGGTTATGTGATCCCATTTCCATTGCGGTATCGGCAAAGGTTGCAACGTATCTGCCGGCTTCTGATGTTCAACCTTCACTTGCTGACACACTGTACACCTAGCCATGAACTCAGCGACATCTTTCTTCAAGCCAGGCCACCAATACAAGTCTTTCAGACTATGATACATCTTGGTGACACCTGGATGCATAGCATACATTGATGTGTGTGCTTCCTTGAGCACCAACTTCCTCATCTCATCGACATTAGGAACCACCATCCTATTACGATAGCAGACTAGTCCATCCTCGGACTCATGAAACCCATCACGCTTGTCGCTGTCGAACTCTAATATGATCAACTGTACCGCATCATCTGTCTTCTGGGCATCTTTGATCTACTGTCTCAACGTAGGCTTGACTTGCATCTGTGCTAAGAGTCCAGCTAACAAGGAAACCTCCATCTGCACGTTCATCTGTCGTAAAGAGACAAACATATCCCGCCTAGGGCATACCAGGGAACTCAACCGTGCTTTCTTCGAAGAAAGAGAAGGAGACTTTCTGCTAAGCGCATCAGCTACCACGTTCGCCTTACCAGGATGATACTTGATAGTGCAGTCATAGTCGTTGATCAACTCCATCCATCGACGTTGTCACATGTTCAACTCATGCTGCGAAAAGATGTACTTCAGATTCTTATGATCCGTAAAGATCTGACACACTTCCCCATAAATATAGTGTCTCCAAATCTTTAACACATGAACCACAGCCGCCAATTCCAAGTCATGAGTCGGATAGTTCTCCTCATGTTTCTTGAGCTGTCGCGAGGCGAAAGAAACCACATGATCTTCCTACATTAGCAAACAACCTAAACCTTTGTTGGAAGCATCGTAGAAAACAACATAACCCTTTCCAGGCTCTGGCAGGGTCAACACTGGAGCACTGGTCAGCTTCTCCTTCAGACTCTAGAAAGCTTGCTGACATCGTTCATCCCAAACAAAAGGCACATCCTTTCTCATCAACTTTGTCATCGGAAATGCAATCGCACTGAAGTCCTTGATAAACCTTCGGTAGTATCCTGCTAAACCCAGAAAACTACGAATTTCTATCGGCGTCTTCGGTTGTTCCCAATCCGTAATGGATTCCACCTTCTTTGGATCTACTTTGACTCCTTCAGCAGATATCACGTGACCTAAGAAAGTCACTTCCTCCAACCAGAACTCACACTTACTGAACTTGGCATATAGCTGATGTTGACAAAGAAGAGTCAATGCTCGTCGAAGATGTTGCTCATTCTCTAGCCTATCATGACTATAGATCAAGATGTCATCTATAAAGACTACAACAAATTGATCTAAGAACGGACGGAACACTCTATTCATCAGATCCATGAAAGCAGCAGGTGCATTGGTTATCCCAAACGGCATAACCACAAACTCGAAGTGACCATACCTCGTCCTAAAAGCTGACTTTGGTATGTCATCCACCTTAATCCTCAACTGATGATATCCAGACCGTAAATCGATCTTCGAAAACACTGTAGCACCACGCATCTGATCAAACAGATCATCTATCCTTGGTAACGGGTACTTGTTCTTGATCGTGACCTTGTTCAGCTGCCGGTAGTCTATACACAACCGCATCGAACCGTCCTTCTTCTTAACAAACAACACTGGAGCACCCCAAGGCGATGTGCTCGGTCAGATGAAACCTTTGTCCAGTAACTCTTGTAACTGCTTCTTCAGATCTGCCATCTCTACTGGAGCCATCCTATACGGTGTCTGTGCAACTGGCTGCGTCCCTGGGACCAGATTGATCTCAAAGTCAATCTCTCGGGGTGGGGGAACACCAGGAAACTCCCCCAGAAACACGTCGGCAAACTCTCGGACGACTGACACCTCCTCGAGGCTTGGACCTTTCGCCTTGGTAGCCACGACGGTATCTACCACGTGAGCTAAGAATGCCTCACATCCCTGTCGTAACAACTTCTCTGTCACCATAGCTGATACCAGACACATCGGAAGAATCTTCCTATCTCCCTAGAAGATCCACTTCTCTCCAGCATCATCAAACACAGCCTGCTTCGAACCGCAGTCCAAAACAACCTTATACTTTTCTAAGGTATCCATCCCAAGGATGACATCGAAACCATACATCACTACGAAAAATATGGTCTTTACCTACAAAAAAAATTGTAGCGAAAACCCCAAAATTTGTAGCTAAAAGCTTTGACTACATTTATCCTTACATTTTAAATATATAGCTAATACCCGTGTGGCTAATTGTTTAGGCTACATTTTTTAAAGTTGTAGTTAGTTATTCCTCTCGCTACAAATTCATATGTAACCCTAATTGTAGGTAAAAATGTCCTTACACATAAACATGTAGTTTCAATTGTAGCCAAATGTATGACTACAATTCAATTTGTACCTATGATATGTAGGGAGAGATGGCATTGGTTACAATTTTTATTTGTAGTTCATGTATAGCAAAAATTAGCACTTGTTACACATGTAATTATAGCTAGTGTGTAGTGAAAGACACCATGTACTATACATACATATGTAGTGAGAGACATTATGTATCCAGTCAGTCGCTTGCCAATATAGAGTGGTTTTCAATAAGAAAACAGATGAATGTTATTCAAGATCGAGTTGTTCTTACAATGTCACCAATGATACTTTTATTTATATTTGAAAAATGAGTACACATGGGGAGGACATTAACCTGGCCCCTGTTTTACAATATGCATGAAAAAAAGACACATGTATATAATATCTTCTTCTGAGTACATCTATCCACTGTAGACTACAAAGCACAATATAAAGAGGGTGCATCTCCCTTAGTTCCTTCACCTAATTCACAATGAGTTCAACAACCCTATGAATCTCAGCTTTAGTGGTGAATCTTCCAATCCCAAACAAGGTATGTGACATGTCATCATCAACTCCCAGAGCTCTCAACACATAGGACTAAGCACAAGAGTTGCAGCCTTTCCAATTGGCAACGCCATGTAGAGGTTCATGTATGTAGTTTTGGTTGGTGAATCCCCTGGATCAGAACATATTGGCATTTCTTCTGATAATCCATACATTCTGTACTTTTGTATGTTGTGGATCTCAAGTGCCATCAATTTGATATTAGCATCCACTTTGTGCGAACCACCATGGATACCTACAAAGAAACATACAAGTTTTGAGATATAGCTCACAAAAGAAACAAGCAAACATAGTTTCTCCTACTCATAACTTACCTATTACATAAGTCGTCTTCTCCTAGTGAATGACAAGTATGAAGTGAATGAAAAGTATCTATGGGCTTCATGCCTTCAGTTTTCTACAATTCAATATATAGTCTAGTTGCCGTGACGACAATTTGTGAACTGCAAATATTTAAATGGATGCTAATGATCAGTAAAGAAGATATGAATTGAATCAAGTAAATCCTTCAAATCAAAAGATAAGAGTCTTCAAATTGCTTCTATACAGATGGAGGACGGTATTTGTAGTGCTTTATAGAAATCATAATCATACTAAATTACAATAATTAGCATAATATAAACAAATAACTAACAATAACTTCAGAAATTGACCCAGAATGCCAGCAGGCCCGTGCTAGCCAGAGCCCAGCACGCCCATGGTAGCCAGAGCCCAGCACGGCCGTGGTAGCCAGCACAATCAGATGGTTGATAGGAGTCTTCATGACACTGTGATACAACATGAATTTAGAAATTGATACCCCCTTTCTATTAAATACAACGAGGAACCTGAAGAAGATAGGAAAGTTGACTCATGTTTGTAAAGGCAATTGCTTAATATAATTGATGACAGTCTTACTTCACCTTTCAGACATATCTTGAGGATCAGGTGTCCCTTATAATGTGAGCTTAAGCCCCCCTAAAGATGCGATTGCATTTTGAGATCTTTGGAACATGATGCCTACATATTTCTTGCTTTGAGGCATCTAGATTCAGCACACTAGGGAAATATATCAGCTACATGTTAAAAAACTATTCAACTACGTACATAGTAGTTGTTACTTGAATAAAAAAATAAAGTAGAATGCAATGAATATATACCTTCATCTTTTGACTTTTCATAGAAGAAACTACTGCAACAGCTTCATTTTAACACTTAGACATGCAATATAAGTCCTGTTCAGACCTTTCAAGATTTTCTAAAGACTATCAACGGTTCCCCCATTCTTCAGTTGGAAGATAGCTGAATCATGAGTGCTAATTCCAGTTCCTTACATTGGTTTCCAATGTTGCTGATCTATATAGGAGGGGAGACACAATCACTTGGTTCTTCACAGAAATGAACACAAGAATCCAGGACCCAAATGAATAAATTGTTTCACTTGGTTCCTTTAATCTAGAGTTTCCAAATCCTTGTACATTGCCACTTCATTTTATACCTAACAAAAAAAAGCATTGCCATGTAATTAGCATGTAGTTAGAATGTCATCATAAAGTTATGCAACATAATGACAGTAAATAGAAACTATAGGAGGCACACATGAAAAATGCTCGATTTGGCATGGTGTTTATACTCTTGCATATACCTTGGATCCTTATGCTCGAGTTGTAGACGATCTTATAATTTAAATGATATGAAGGATTATTTGTTGTTCTATAGGAATCTATAAGACCATGTTTCCATGAATAAGATCATTGGCAGTGATGGTAGTTAACACCTGCAAAAAAGACTGAGATTCATCCTCAAGTAGCAATTATATTGCAATATTTCTGATGTATTAAAACCAACCAGATCATCAACATGAGTGGCTCATATGTTACCTCCAAACTTGTAATCCTCTTCTTGCAACAACCAGACAATAGAATCATAGCCATTATTGAGCATAAGCTCCATGTAAAATGTCAGAGCTTTGATGGCGCTTTCATCTTCCATATTGAGTCCTAAAGTTTAATATGCTTTGAGCATTGGCCCAACCAGTCAAGCTGCTCAGAATTCATGCCCAGTAGACAGGTCGTTTTCACACTGAAGATACCCTACTTTGTAGGGAACCAATATTGCATATTTGTGGCCCCTAAGCATACGACTCCATTGTGGTCTCATGTTTAAACATTCCTAACTGCAGTCCTACTAGAAGCATTTGGAGAAAGTAAAAATTTGAAACCACAACCATGGTGAAGACATATAGAGATGTTTCAGTCCCTAGCAGCAGCATATAAAGATGATTCAGTCACTAATAACAACATATAGAGTTGATTCAATCCCTAGTAGCAGCATACAAAGTTGATTCAGTCTGTAGTAGAAGCATATAGAGATTTATATTCTAAAATGACTTCACAAATACTTAAAAGGATATGAACACCAAATGTGAAGAAGGATCAAAAGCAAGCGACTTTTACATGTGTTATGTGATAAAGAAAATTGTGTATGAGCTCGTCCTACTAGATACAACCCAAAGTGGCAACAAGGAAGGAGAAAACTATGCAAGTACAATACCCCTACTCCCTCATCAACACAATTTCTTGTGCAACCATCACTTGCTCATCAACAGCCTGCGCTACTAATTACATAGAACCTAGTAACAGAAACTGCAGATCAATAAAGAGCTTATGAATCAGAATAGAGCATGTTAGAAGGAGTAGGGTTTGTGTCCCTTATTATTCAGCTGTCAATGGAAGCTTCAAAGAAAGCCATATAACACCACACTATAGATGACATCCCATAAGCACATCACTAGGGAGAAAGAATAGCATACCTGTGAGATGATACAAGCATAATGGGCAGGATCAAATAGCAATTCCTTGACCAATAAGATCACTTGGAAATCCAAAAACTACTTACATGGCTCCCTAAGCAGTTGCATGCTGAGAGCTTACCAGGCCAGTTATCATCACACTGCAGTGCTGGTTCAGCTGTAAGTTCACACTTTTATCATCACAAATCCCCTACAGATGCTACTAAAATATGAAGAAACAACATGCCATAAGACACATGATCCTTCAAATCAACAAATACCCTGTATATCATCCCAGAACACCCATTGTTGGCTTACCTGGTTCATATGCCATACACAATGGCATGCATCTTGGGGGGGGATTTGTAGCCATAATCTCCATAAAGCTTCCATTATTGTTCTGTATTCTTAGAAACTTCAATGCTCTATTAACTATTTTCTTTTAATGGACATTCCATAAAGACTTAAGAAGAAACGAATTTGCAGGTAGATGCTTGAAGAAGACTCAAGAAATTAATCTTACAGTCACTTGTAGGGCAATGACATGGTCTGCGTTTACTGCAGATCATGCTAATCACAAGACATTTCTCAGTAGTAGAAGACAATGACATCTAAAAGAAGACAATCAGATAAAAATGAATTTACCAAGAACCAGGAGCGTTACCACCATAGTAATCAAGAATGTCCCATTGTTGAATTTCAGAACTAGGCATTGGCTGAAAAGAAAGATATATGGCATGCAGAACATGGCAGCAATTATTAAAATATGTGTCTGACATGAATTCAAAAAAATGGGGCAAAAAGTAGCCCGACATTTAGGCAATGAAAAGCATGACATTGATGAACCTAATGATCAATCTACAATCTTCTTGAACTTCATGATAAACTTAGCATTAGGCTTCATTATAAACCAACACCCTTTGCTGCCATTAGCCACCACAATCAATGTTGGACATGCAATCGGTCACTTACATGAGCCCCTGAAGCACATAAGAAGGATGCTATACATAACCACTTCAAAGCCATAAAGCTCAGTGCTATTGCCACTGAAATATAAACCTACAGTAGGTGAGACTTGAGTTCTGAAATTTTTTAAACCCTGATGAACTGTAATATATGAAAACTTTCCAGAAAAGCCAACAAGGAAAAAGAGAAAATAGGGCAGACACATGCTAACTTCGAAAATAGACTAAGGCTTCAAAAAAAAGCAGAGTTCTATAAAGAATTGTTCAAGGTAAAGCACACAGTATCAAAGTCAGTAGTTCATTAAAGGAAAGAGTTGTGCAATGATAATAGGCCAATGAATCCAAGTAGTTCAACAGAAAGCATGGGTGCAACTTTACCGGGAGAGTCACTAACAAAGTTTATCTTGGTCCAGACCTCAAGGACTCAATGGCAATGTTTCTTGGCATATCCAGTAAGATCTTCTCTATTTGGCAAGAGTAGGTAGTTTATGTTGCTGCACAAGAATGAAAAAAAATATGACTTGGTCACAATTTAAGGTGAAATGTGATTAACAGAATTTCAAACATGGACAAAGGCATGGGTCCTATTAGCATAATAAGAAGACAATAGGAGTAAATATTACCAACATCATGATGAGAAATGGAGAAAGAAACAACACCTTGTATACCACATCTAATAGGAAAAAGATCATATTGCACAAACCATGTGAGTAAAATTTCAAAGCCCAGCAATTCTTAGACAAAGATTGAACCAATCACTTAGAAAAAGATTTCAAACAGCAGTAGACCATTGGCATCAACTTTGAAAGCAAGTCCTAAAGATCATGGAAGATGTGAAGTTGTTCACTAATCGTAGCTGAGAAACATCTGTAAAATAGAATGTAATGGACGGTATTCAGAACAAGAACCAGAAGAAAGATAATGGCTGTAATGAAGTGTTTAGTTTCTAGAAAAATAAAATAGCTACAAGATCATTTGTAGCATCATGCATGCACATGGAAATAAAGTAGCAAACTAAGTCAACATATGATAATAAAAATCCTGATTTGGTAACATGTCTAATTCAAAAACTAGATGACAAATAGATGATCAAGCCACTCATTAATTGATCATTGAATAAGAGCTCGAGAAACAAGTCTTAACAACCAATAATAGATGTCAAAACCATATAAAAACCAACATCATAACCCCTCCAAGAAGAAAATAAATCAATTGTAGCTTTCTTAACAAGCAACTTAGCAAAATATTTCAACTCGAGCTTCAAAGGAGGAAATATAGATAAACTACCTAAAAATATTACAAAAAGTAAAATTAAAACAGTAAGACATATTCAGATTAGCCTTCCCACAGATTTTGAAGAAGACTTGCATACTCTTTAGGAAAAATTAAAATTGAGGCACATGCTCAGTCATAGAAACGTGCTCATTAACATATAGAAATCTTCATATGTAGAAACATAGTAGATAAACAATGTAGTTAGTTTTAACTTTAACTACTCTGTCCACTACGCCAGAATAGGGTAACCATTTTTGAGAATTTCACCAACATGTGAGCCAAGAAAGATTATGCCCAACTTCAACATAAATTTGGTCTAGCATAGTTGTCAAAGATAGGTTTCCATAGATAAGTTCATAGAGAAGTCAGCCAACTAGCAGTGCACCAGTGGGCAACAACATTTCTCCTACCAACCTGCCAACAAAGGACATACTTGAAAAGCCAGAACTAGTAGTTGGTTGCTTGATTAAAGTCTAACAACTTAGGAATAAAGCTAATGTAAGTTTCTTATCGGCGGGTTGGAGCTAGCAGTGTTTTTTTTTGCAATATTCAAGAGGACACCCAATAGAAACAAAGCTAACAGCTTTTGAAAGAAATTTACAAACTTCATGCAATTGTCCCTGTAACAAGCAATCGACTTGCCACCATATCTAATTGTGCCAAAACTTCTTTCAAAGTTTGAATCAGAAAATGGCAGCTTACATGTTGCATGACAAGTTGGGAATGAGTAGATACAGTAGTAGGATCTCTAATATTGCCTATTTTGGTAGAGTGTGCTACAAATGAGGTACAAAACCAACACTAGTTAATGACACACAAAATGTAATGTCATGACATCCACACAATATGTAAATGTATACTGGAACTACTTTAGCACCATTAGAAAACCACCAATTCTATGAATCAACAAGCTACCATTCTTGTATGCTAGTCACTTCATCACAATAAAAAATATGCAAGTTACTATAACAAATGAGCCATAGAGTTATCCTTAGCATCCAACACATGCTTAGATATTCTATTTGTGGGGTTGCTAACTTGAAGTGAACACAATTGGGATATCTCTTCTTAATCATGTATTTCTTAGGTTAGTGGCCCTATTAATTCTTTGCTTGGTTCTGATTATGTGACTCAATGACATACATTTCCTATCATCTAGCTAATTTTAGTCTAGCACTGTGCTATCTGACTTGAAGGAAACATGCAGCACCCAAGGAAAATCTGGAAAGAGCTTCACAAAGTAATTAAATAATGTCTTTATTAAAGTTATTCCTAATTGTGCACCTATAATTATAAGTTGAGAATCACATGTTTATGTATGCATAAGCGGGCTGGATTGAATCAAGTTACAACATTTTTGCGGCTAAATTTATATGACTTTGGTTTTTTGAGCTGCATCCACTAACATCATCACTCCTTCCACTAACTTGCCACCTTAGGATCATGTAAGGGAAATCTAAGTGGGACTGCAGATTTCGTTTAAAATTAAGAAAGGTTACTATTAAAGAAATTATAATGGAGTCATGGAGATTACAGTAGACAATATATTATGTTTGGGTAAATAAATTGCCAAACAAGCAAAGAGTGAGAACACATACAATTTGCATGATCTTTGCAGACCCAATCTTAGACAGAGCAGTAGTTTGGCAGCACAGAGATAAGACAACTGATGGATTGCAAAGAGAAGTGCAAATTGGAAGATCACCTAAAAACAAGGAATTCTTGTTAGATCAAAGAGAAACAATCATTAATATGTAGATCTGTCAACTACATAGCACAACGGTCTTTCTATTACTGTCAATGTGGATATGATTCTAAAGTTCCAAACACCAATCTAAGTTATTTAGAATCTCTCTGCTCATACAATGTATAAAGACCCATGCAACTCATGTATCCAGTTTCAAAACCCATTAAAAAACAAGCATGTACCTTCAAACGAAATGATTATTAGAGAGACAGATGACGTTCTTTATTTATGTCCAGATGGAGTCACATGAAATAGATTTCTGTCTATGAATCATTAGATTCATTTTCCACCAAATACTACAAAGAATGCGTCTAGATATAGGATAAATCTTCATGTATTGGAACTCAGATAAATCATACATGATTAGTAGAGACAATAGAAGTGTTGAAAACACTTAAAGTGTTCACGAATGAGATGGTAGGTCAACATAAAAATGGGAATCTAGTATTCCACGAACTTGGAAATTACATATAATTATGATTCCCCACAATTACATCAGCAAGAGAACCTACAACAAAATTATAATTAAATACAAGGAACACATCAGAAACAGGGCCAACATGAATCTCTCATTTGCAAGTTATGTAAAATTGGTTCTTAATACTTTACCAATCTACATTGTGCGAACAACATTATCCCTAATGCTTTGTGCTAAGAAATAGATAATCTCACCAATGGATTCATATTTCAGGAGGTGGGGGGCATATCCCAAAATGTAAGAAGCCAATTGGCTGAAGTTACTGCAGATATCAAAAGGTGGCATACATGTAATCCATTCCATGAAAGAATCGTGGGACTTCCTTACTAATAGAAACATGCACTCCAAAAACTTGATGGCACATAGATATAAAAAACAAATCACTAATAGTATCTCATCGACCCAATGTTAAGTTCTTTGGAAAGTTATTGACAGATAGAAGAACCATACCCAGTAAAAAATGACTGAGAACATCATTAGTGGAGAAAAAACTAATGTCTCTAAGGATATATTGCTTCCCAACAAGACGATCCTTGCCAACACTAGCATCAATGACTGACCCCACTAACTGCATGTCCTCACTATCAACAACATGATCACAGTAAACAACACATGGGACATGGACCTTATCAGGCACCAGTACTCTTAGTAAAGCACTGAGTTTATTGAAACTATATCTCTCCAGCCCAAACTTCGGTAATGACAAATGAAGATGGAACCCATATGCTAATGGGAATTTTTCATGAACTTAATTGTTTACTCACCCACATAAAGTGCACGAGAAGGCAATATGTATATCCTAGACTGTAAATGGAGCCGTATTCATTCAGTCGTAGACTGTAAATGGAGCAAAGCCTTTTGTCAACAACTAAATCTCAGGTGATATGTAAGTTGGATTGTTTATGAGCAAAAAAAAAGAATGGGTACAGCCATACCAAACCTCAACTAATTGTGAACCAATCTGTAAACCATACTGCCTATTTGCAATCTGAAGAAGTAAAAATGACGCAATGTTGTAGAACCTTATAGCTAGTTGAACTATACAATACATCAATCAAAATGCTCGCATGTACTGATGTCGTCAAATCTTTGCATACCCATCTAAGCATGAATAACAATGGTTCAAATCTAAAACCCTACAGAGTAAAGAGCATAATGTTTAGGCCTCCACCATAACGTGTCAAGCTGAATATGAACATAGCCAAAAAGTATATATGGACAGCCAAAAAGTAGAGCTCCTACCATGCAGCTGTAGGTATGGTCATTAGAGACCATGATAGTAGATGGGTTACCAGGGAAATAGTGCACGTTTCAGCTGAAAAAGTTCTCAAAGATGACCCTACAACAATAAATGGCTAGCTGCTGACGAAGTGCAAAGATGTATCTTTCTAATCGCTTCCCATGTGACAGGGAATCACTCGAGCATGAAGACATAGGACAATAATAATTTATGGCCCTCGTCAACGCATCAGCAAAAAATTACAAATTATTACAATGTTGAATTCCTATACTAATATCTAGAGGGGGAAGAAGTCACTGATGTGCTGGAGGATGAATTCATGTATCTCAAACTCATATCCAACGGCCTATTTCATCTCAATGATTTAAATACAAAACAAAATAAGTAAACAAATCTAAGTGGAATTATCATCGGACCTTCTTTGGTTGCATATAGAACACTTTCCTTCAGGAAATCCATCATATACCTTACAGGTGGATTTTGACGAGACACTTTAGTGTTTTCATTTGCACCCCACCCAATGAAGATAGTGATGTGATTATACATGCATTAATGGTAGACGCACCTAGTAATTGTTTTCACTGCAGATTAACTACACCTAGTAAATCAATTTCCCAATGATCTATCTAGTTTTCACACTAGATCCAGAATAGTTAGAGATAGAATGAGAGTAGATCTCCTACGGATGAAAACATACATACCAAACCTGCGGGGAGGTTCAACCAAAGTGACCGGTGTTAGTTCTCTTTCAAATAGATCTAGATGCAACTCGTACATGTTATCAGTGTATCCACTCCACGTTAAGGGATGGCGTATACATAGACCATTCAGTGTGTCTGCATCATCAGAGTGCTTGTGGAGATATCCATCTTCAGGTAACATCAGGAACATGTGGAGATGAAGTTCTAGGTTAGAATAGGGGTAGAGAAGGAAGAAGAGTGTCACACCCCGATCTCACACTAACCACTAATTATGAGATTAGGGCACGACAGAGGGATTATCACATAAACAAATCACTGAAAACTTTTTCTTTTTAAAACTTCGTAATGATATCCGGATTATTGTTGTAAATTAAAACATAAATAACTATTGCGGAAGCATTTCAATTAAACTGGCTAGAGAACATAAATAGAGTTTACAACATGTAATATTATTTAACAGAAAGTAAACATAACAGTTAATTTACATCTTTATACACATTTGCCATACGTACTCTCTCTCACCCACGCCATGTCCCAAGGACCGAGGGGAAAGGACTAAGAGACCTCTAACTAGACTAACTACAAACCTTTTAATAACTAGGCGTTAGGATGAAACGATCCTTCTGATTCCTGCTGTTGGCGATAACCTGAAAATGTTTTGAGTAGAGGTATGAGCCTACTCGCTCAGTGAATAGCCTTTCATTTAGCTATCACTAAACAACTCATCAGATTTATAAAATTTAAATAACATGAATACAGTACAAACAGGGCAGTTCTAATGACATAGCAGATTACAGAATATAGTCGCATTTCTATACAACAAAAGGTAATTTAAACCAACAAACAGATATAATGAATTGGCACAAAAGTTCGGATATATTAATTTACTGTGATCCTATATGATTACATAATTATTTTATTATGCCCCAAACATATGCAGCGCACTCTACATATGAAGATCTGTAGCGAACTACGATCCCACCGTACAAGACTTAGCGACACACCCGGGAAATGCTAAGTCTGACTGTCCGTCCTGGTCTGCACAGGACTCGGGCGCACAAGGGCCCCAGGCGCACAAGGGCCTGTCTGCACTAACTCCGAGTGCTCTGGACTCCTCCCACCCTGTAGTGCACAGTCGGAGGGTCTGGGTTACCACCGTGACACAAGCACGGATTAATGTTGAATAACCCCCATTTTTCTCCAGTGCCACCGTGACACAAGCACGTGTTGTTGTTGGACACTGTCTGTCTGCCCTCGTGCCACCGTGACACACGCACGGATTATTGTTGAACACGAGCCCGACCATCTAGGCACAAGGCTAGATCGATCGTTTCACCCCAAAGGTACAGACCGCGCAATGGGGTTCTACGGTGTTGGGGCACCTAAGTCTATTAACTGATTAACATATAACCATTTAAACAGGAAAATCACATTTACTGATTTCATATCAGATCACAATACACTGTCATTCTAAACTGACAGAGCAATATATTTTAAATCATTGTAATTTCTGAGAAATTCTCATACCATGCATTCAGACAAATTAGTAATGCATAAATAACCCAACTTATTTCAATTTGACACATACATAGCGAATTTACGCAATTAAACATCTTATTGCACAAATTAAAGAAATTTGCTTCACATGTGAGAATCATACTCAACAATTATCAATTCTCTAAATTTCTCGAAAAACGTGCACATTAACCCAAATCCTGGTTTGTGCATCACTTAACTCGATTAAGAGTTAATTACATATCACAACACAATTTAATAACAATACTTGAGAATTTCTAGTAATAATTCAGAGAAATGTGCCATTTCATGTAAATATCAATTTATACATATTAACGTCAAAAGATATATGCAATTAAGGTTTTCATGCATATTTTATTTATTCATATCTACTTTGAAATCGTACATCTGATAATTTAACAAAAATCTTCATTGTTTGGGTTCATACCCAAATTATACCATTTCCAGACATGAATTTCTAATTTCAACATTCAAATGAGCAATTTAGGTTCCAATGAATCATATAAATTTACTGATTCAATCCACACTGATCAGATGCTAAACTAAGTCATATAACAGCGTCTAGAAGCATTTTATGAAATAAAAAGTCGGGCGACGCCAAACGCTGCCCGACGCCTGATAACGCCTGTTATCAGCGTAATTCGCGTACATAACTGGAAATATTCAAACGCCTGAGTTTATTAATGATAAATAAATGAAATCCCACTCACAGCGATTTGGTCTGTCCGGATTCGTCCGGAGATGCGTCCAAGGCCTATTTCGAGGCGTAATTTAATTGTCTTCTTCCTTTGAATACATTTTTCACTGTTCCTAATCACGGAACCAGAGCTTCACGTCCAACTGGAAATGGCTACTAGGCATTGATTTGGGCTGAATTGATGGCAATTTCCAGCGTAAACCTTCTAGCCAAGGTCCAAATCCTTGATTAGGAGCTTTGGCCGCCCCAAGTCCACCTCCTCCAGGCCACGCACGGCCGTTGTGCAAGCTGCTGCTTGCCGCAGCCAAGCTGCACGTCGACTTGCTAGGTGGATGAATCGCTAGCCAAAAGAGAAAGGGGAAGGGAGGTAGACGACCAAGATTAACTGAATCTAGAACCCCGAATCGCCCCGCCCAAGGTTCCTTATTGCTGTCGATCGTGCGTAGCAGAAGAAGCTAGCTAGGGCGCCGCCCAAACTAGCTGAACGCCGCCAAGGTGTGGAGGAAGGGAGTAAGGTAGGAGAAGAAGAAAAAGAAGAAGAACGGAGGCTAGGCTATCACTGGACGAAGCCAAGGGCAGAGATCACCCCGAAATCGCCTCGATTCTTCTTTGCCTGGTCGGTCGATGGCTGCTGGGTGTGCGCCGCTCACCCTGTTATATCGGGATGATATTAACATGAAGAAGATAGACAACAGGTTGCCGACCCACATAAATGGGTTATTAAATGGAAAAATTACATTTCCAACCCTAAAACTTGAAATTTTCGTATCTTTTGCCTCGAATATCCGATTCAAATGATTTCTTTTGCGAAACTTCAAGAATGAGGCCCACTACAAACCCAAGGCATGAAAACATGCTAATTACACTGTTTTACTGATTCAAAATTCCAATTGCATCCAATTATTACTTTACTCAAATTAATCATCTTAATTATGCACTAATTGATCTTATGTGCTTAATTCAACTAAATCAAGTTAATGATTCACTAACTACCTCATAAGCACATATGTTAGCTCAAATAACTTTAATTAGGCTCAAATTATAAAGCTTACCAATAAACTTTGGAACAGGTCATAACAATCTCCCTCCCTTATAAGAATTTCGTCCCGAAATTCCTAAAAGAGAAAAGGAAACTTGTTACGCATCTCAGATTCAAGTTCCCACGTAGCTTCTTCTAGATTATGATTCCTCCATAGAATTTTCACTAATGGTATCTCACGATTCTTGAGTTTCTTGATCCTTCGATCAACTATCTGAATTGGTCCTTCAACATAGGACACATCTGATCTGAGCTGTGCAGGTTCTGGGTCAAGTATCTTTTCTGTACCAGGATAGCATTTCTTCAACATGGATACATGAAACACATCATGTAGATTTGACAACTCAGATGGCAATTCTAACCTATAGGCTACAGGTCCAATCCTCTCAATGATAGGATATGGGCCCATAAACCTAGGAGTCAACTTACCCCTCTTGCCAAACCTTAGCACTCCCTTCCACGGTGAAACTTTCAGATAAACCTCGTCACCAACCTCAAACTCAAGAGGTCGACGTCGTCTCTCTGCATAACTTTTCTGCCTATCCTGTGCAGCTTTCAACTGCTCCCTGATCACGGATATCTTCTCTGTAGTTATATCAACTATCTCAGGTCCAAGAATTTCTTTCTCACCAACCTCGTACCAACAAACTGGTGATCTACACTTTCTACCATATAGAGATTCATATGGGGCCATTCCAAGACTAGAATGATAGCTGTTGTTATATGCAAACTCCATCAGGCTTAAGTGTTCTTCCCAGTTACCTCTGAACTGCAAAACGCATGCTCTCAGCATGTCTTCAAGAGTCTGAATGGTCCTCTCAGATTGACCATCTGTTTGCGGGTGAAATGTTGTACTAAACCTCAGCTTTGTGCCCAACGCACGATGTAGCTGATTCCAGAACCTAGATGTAAACTTAGGATCTCTGTCAGAAATAATGGAAACTGGAATACCATGTAATCTGATTACCTCATCCACATAAAATTTGGCCAGCTTTGGAACGTCAAAGGTTGACTTGACAGGAAGAAAGTGAGCAGACTTAGTTAGTCTATCCACAATCACCCATATCGAGTCTGAACCTCTAGGCGTCCTGGGTAACCCTACCACAAAATCCATCGTGATGTGTTCCCATTTCCATTCAGGTATAGGAAGCGACTGTAAGGTACCAGCAGGTTTTTGATGCTCAGCTTTAACCTGCTGACACACCCCACATCTAGCCACGTATTCAGCCACATCCTTCTTCATACCAGACCACCAATACAGCTCTTTGAGATTCCTGTACATTTTCGTGTTACCTGGATGCATAGCATACATAGAAGCATGTGCTTCTTCAAGAATCTGCTCTTTTAACTCACTGTTCCCAGGTACACACAACCTATCATGAAGATACAACACGCCTTCATCAGAAAACCTGAATTCTGACCTTTTACCTTCCGACATATCCTGCATAATCTGCCTCAACTCATTATCACTCTGTTGCAATTCCTTAATGTGATCATAGAAAATAGGTTTGACTTGCATCTGAGCAATCAACCCACTCTGTCCAATCACATTCAAGTCTAAATTCAACTTTCGCATATCTACAAGCAAGTCTCTCTTGAAACATGCCATAGAAAATGCATCTACAGTTGAACTTGACTTCCTACTCAAGGCATCTGCTACAACATTCGCTTTACCAGGATGGTAATCGATTGTCACATCATAATCTTTAATTAGCTCAAGCCATCTGCGCTGTCTCAGATTCAAATCCTTCTGAGTAAAGATATACTTCAGGCTCTTATGATCCGTAAACACCTGACATGTCTCACCATACAAATAGTGACGCCATGTCTTAAGAGCATGAACTATAGCAGCTAATTCGAGATCATGAGTAGGATAGTTCTCTTCATTCTTCTTAAGCTGTCTAGATGCATAAGCCACAACTTTGCCTTCCTGCATCAGCACACAGCCCAAACCTCTCCTGGAAGCATCGCAGAACACTGTATAACCTTTATCTGCCTCAGGCAACACTAACACTGGCGCTGTGGTCAACTTCCTCTTCAAAATCTGAAAACTCTTCTCACAGTTATCAGACCAAACAAACGGTGCATTCTTCCTCGTCAAACGTGTCAAGGGTGATGCTAGCACACTGAAGTTCTGTATAAACCTTCTGTAATAGCCTGCTAAACCCAAGAAACTTCTGATCTCAGTAGGAGTCTTAGGTTGTTCCCACTGAAGCACAGAATCAACTTTCTTAGGATCAACGCTAACTCCATCTCTCGAGATAACATGTCCAAGAAATGCTACCTCAGCCAACCAGAACTCACACTTGCTAAACTTAGCATACAGTTGGTGTTGCCTCAACAACTGCAACACTACTCTCAGGTGTTGCTCATGTTGTACATCGTCTCTGGAGTAGATCAGAATATCATCTATAAAGACTACAATAAATTGATCTAGGAACGGTTTGAAAATCCGATTCATCATATCCATAAAGGCTGCTGGGGCATTGGTCAGCCCAAACGACATGACCAAAAACTCATAATGCCCATACCTGGTTCTGAAAGCTGTTTTGGGAATATCCGAAGCCTTTATTCTGAGCTGATGATATCCAGATCTCAAATCTATCTTAGAGAAGATCGTCGCTCCACGCAACTGATCAAACAGATCGTCTATTCTCGGCAATGGATACTTGTTCTTAATAGTGATCTTGTTCAATTGCCTGTAATCTATACAGAGACGCATGGTACCATCCTTTTTCTTAACAAACAGGACTGGAGCACCCCATGGTGAAGAACTGGGTCTAATGAAACCCTTATCCAGCAATTCCTGCAGCTGCACCTTGAGTTCCTTCAACTCTGCAGGTGCCATTCTATAGGCTGGCAGTGCTACTGGATGACTATCTGGATATACTTGAATCTCAAAATCCAGATCTCTAACAGGAGGTAAGCCTGGCAAATCCTCTGGAAAAACATCAGAAAACTCACGAACCACGGGCACATCATAAACACTGGCGGTGCTCTTCTCTGCTATAGTGTTAATCACATGAGCAAGGAACGCTTCACACCCTTTCTGTAGCATCTTATCAGCTACAGCAGCTGATATTATGCACGTAGGCAGAACTTTCCTATCTCCAGTAAAGACACAAGAAAATTCACCTAGTTGAAAGGTAGCTTCCTTCTTCCAACAATCGAGTTGCACTCGATATGTCTCAAGACAATCCATACCCAAGATGACTTGAAAAGTATTGACATCCAAGGGTATGAGATTAGCAGCAAAGGTGTAACCTCCAAAAGATAATAAACATCCGGGACAGAACTCAGTCAGAACCGTTGGTCCACCTAGTGGAACCCTCAACACTAACTCATCTACTAACTCTTGAGATAACAAATTAAGTTCACCAACTAAAGAACGTCGTATAAAAGAGTGAGTAGCACCCGGATCTATCAAAACTGAAACTGGTATACTATTAAACAAAAACATTTCTCCTGTAACAACTTGTGAAGAAATTATACCTTCCTGAGGTGTCAAAGAGAAGAAACGTGCTGGAGCTCTCCCTCTGCCACGCTGTCCTCTCTGACCAATCCTGCCACTGGGCATTCCACCGCCTCTAGAACCAGAAGCCACAGAAGAACTCGGTCCTTCAGCTGGAGGTTGTCTCTGAGCATCATAAAACTGGGGCTGAGAAGCCTGTGATGCTGCTGGTTGAAGCTGAGGGCAAAACTTCTTTATATGTCCTATCTGCCCACAGTGGTAACATTCTGTAAAATCTAAACCCCAACATTGCCCAGAGTGTACTCTTCCACAAGCATTACATACTCGCATCTCCTGCCTCAGTGGACCAGTCACAGAAGTAGATGATCCAGATGGCCGCCCACTAGATGCACAACTCCATCTACCTGGGCTATGTCTCCCCCTGCCCCTAGAAGAAGAAACGTCCTTGGATCTCTGTTTACCGAAGCAGCTGAAGCCACGCCCAAATTTAGAAAAGAAACCTCTACCTCCACCTCTGTATCCACTACTGGACTGTCCTCTACTGAAATCTGCAGATCTCTTCTTAGACTCAGGCACCTTGTCAGCATTCACAGATTCCTCAACCTGTCGAGCAGCCTCAACAAACTCACCAAAGTTCTCTCTGTTTCTCCTACTAATAGCAGAAACGGTATGCCGAATCTCTGGCCTCAGCCCTTCTTGAAACCTTCTGCATCTTTCTAAGTTGTCAGGAACAAGCTGCGGACAGAAGTTCGCTAACCGGGTGAAAAGCGCTTCATACTCAGTAACTGTCATGTTCTCCTGCTTAATATTCTGTAACTGCCTGATTTTCTCATTAAGGAAGGTAGGTGGATAAAACTTAAGATGGAACTCTTCAGAGAAATCCTGCCAAGAAAGCTCTGTACCTCTCCTCTTTTCCTCCACACTATGCCACCACAGCTCTGCATCGCCTGTCAAAAGATAGACTGCATGATTAATCTTTTTCTCTTCTGAAAGCTCCATCAAGCGAAAGACCTTCTCTATCTGTCTAAACCATTCATCAGCCTCTGCTGGATCTGTAGTGCCACTAAACTCTGTGCCACCAAGCTTCTTTACAAGCTCATAAGATCGCATCAGATCCTTGCTGCTGGTAGAAGTAGAAGCTCGTCTATCAGCCTTGTACCTCTCTTTGGTTTCCAGAAACATCCTGTACATCCGGGATGCTTCATCCACGTGGTCACCACCACCTGGACCCAAGTACAGCGGATCAGGGCCAACATGGCTCTCGGCCTGATCATCACGATCAAAGCCTCTTCCTGCCATCTGCAATGATATAACAGAATATTTCCTGTTAGAAAACTACAGATAGAAGAAAGACACCTAAACCTTAATCCTATTGGTCTCTTATCGTCCCCTGACCTGGACTCTGAGTAACTATGTACTCAACCTAGGCTCTGATACCAAGTTGTCACACCCCGATCTCACACTAACCACTAATTATGAGATTAGGGCACGACAGAGGGATTATCACATAAACAAATCACTGAAAACTTTTTCTTTTTAAAACTTCGTAATGATATCCGGATTATTGTTGTAAATTAAAACATAAATAACTATTGCGGAAGCATTTCAATTAAACTGGCTAGAGAACATAAATAGAGTTTACAACATGTAATATTATTTAACAGAAAGTAAACATAACAGTTAATTTACATCTTTATACACATTTGCCATACGTACTCTCTCTCACCCACGCCATGTCCCAAGGACCGAGGGGAAAGGACTAAGAGACCTCTAACTAGACTAACTACAAACCTTTTAATAACTAGGCGTTAGGATGAAACGATCCTTCTGATTCCTGCTGTTGGCGATAACCTGAAAATGTTTTGAGTAGAGGTATGAGCCTACTCGCTCAGTGAATAGCCTTTCATTTAGCTATCACTAAACAACTCATCAGATTTATAAAATTTAAATAACATGAATACAGTACAAACAGGGCAGTTCTAATGACATAGCAGATTACAGAATATAGTCGCATTTCTATACAACAAAAGGTAATTTAAACCAACAAACAGATATAATGAATTGGCACAAAAGTTCGGATATATTAATTTACTGTGATCCTATATGATTACATAATTATTTTATTATGCCCCAAACATATGCAGCGCACTCTACATATGAAGATCTGTAGCGAACTACGATCCCACCGTACAAGACTTAGCGACACACCCGGGAAATGCTAAGTCTGACTGTCCGTCCTGGTCTGCACAGGACTCGGGCGCACAAGGGCCCCAGGCGCACAAGGGCCTGTCTGCACTAACTCCGAGTGCTCTGGACTCCTCCCACCCTGTAGTGCACAGTCGGAGGGTCTGGGTTACCACCGTGACACAAGCACGGATTAATGTTGAATAACCCCCATTTTTCTCCAGTGCCACCGTGACACAAGCACGTGTTGTTGTTGGACACTGTCTGTCTGCCCTCGTGCCACCGTGACACACGCACGGATTATTGTTGAACACGAGCCCGACCATCTAGGCACAAGGCTAGATCGATCGTTTCACCCCAAAGGTACAGACCGCGCAATGGGGTTCTACGGTGTTGGGGCACCTAAGTCTATTAACTGATTAACATATAACCATTTAAACAGGAAAATCACATTTACTGATTTCATATCAGATCACAATACACTGTCATTCTAAACTGACAGAGCAATATATTTTAAATCATTGTAATTTCTGAGAAATTCTCATACCATGCATTCAGACAAATTAGTAATGCATAAATAACCCAACTTATTTCAATTTGACACATACATAGCGAATTTACGCAATTAAACATCTTATTGCACAAATTAAAGAAATTTGCTTCACATGTGAGAATCATACTCAACAATTATCAATTCTCTAAATTTCTCGAAAAACGTGCACATTAACCCAAATCCTGGTTTGTGCATCACTTAACTCGATTAAGAGTTAATTACATATCACAACACAATTTAATAACAATACTTGAGAATTTCTAGTAATAATTCAGAGAAATGTGCCATTTCATGTAAATATCAATTTATACATATTAACGTCAAAAGATATATGCAATTAAGGTTTTCATGCATATTTTATTTATTCATATCTACTTTGAAATCGTACATCTGATAATTTAACAAAAATCTTCATTGTTTGGGTTCATACCCAAATTATACCATTTCCAGACATGAATTTCTAATTTCAACATTCAAATGAGCAATTTAGGTTCCAATGAATCATATAAATTTACTGATTCAATCCACACTGATCAGATGCTAAACTAAGTCATATAACAGCGTCTAGAAGCATTTTATGAAATAAAAAGTCGGGCGACGCCAAACGCTGCCCGACGCCTGATAACGCCTGTTATCAGCGTAATTCGCGTACATAACTGGAAATATTCAAACGCCTGAGTTTATTAATGATAAATAAATGAAATCCCACTCACAGCGATTTGGTCTGTCCGGATTCGTCCGGAGATGCGTCCAAGGCCTATTTCGAGGCGTAATTTAATTGTCTTCTTCCTTTGAATACATTTTTCACTGTTCCTAATCACGGAACCAGAGCTTCACGTCCAACTGGAAATGGCTACTAGGCATTGATTTGGGCTGAATTGATGGCAATTTCCAGCGTAAACCTTCTAGCCAAGGTCCAAATCCTTGATTAGGAGCTTTGGCCGCCCCAAGTCCACCTCCTCCAGGCCACGCACGGCCGTTGTGCAAGCTGCTGCTTGCCGCAGCCAAGCTGCACGTCGACTTGCTAGGTGGATGAATCGCTAGCCAAAAGAGAAAGGGGAAGGGAGGTAGACGACCAAGATTAACTGAATCTAGAACCCCGAATCGCCCCGCCCAAGGTTCCTTATTGCTGTCGATCGTGCGTAGCAGAAGAAGCTAGCTAGGGCGCCGCCCAAACTAGCTGAACGCCGCCAAGGTGTGGAGGAAGGGAGTAAGGTAGGAGAAGAAGAAAAAGAAGAAGAACGGAGGCTAGGCTATCACTGGACGAAGCCAAGGGCAGAGATCACCCCGAAATCGCCTCGATTCTTCTTTGCCTGGTCGGTCGATGGCTGCTGGGTGTGCGCCGCTCACCCTGTTATATCGGGATGATATTAACATGAAGAAGATAGACAACAGGTTGCCGACCCACATAAATGGGTTATTAAATGGAAAAATTACATTTCCAACCCTAAAACTTGAAATTTTCGTATCTTTTGCCTCGAATATCCGATTCAAATGATTTCTTTTGCGAAACTTCAAGAATGAGGCCCACTACAAACCCAAGGCATGAAAACATGCTAATTACACTGTTTTACTGATTCAAAATTCCAATTGCATCCAATTATTACTTTACTCAAATTAATCATCTTAATTATGCACTAATTGATCTTATGTGCTTAATTCAACTAAATCAAGTTAATGATTCACTAACTACCTCATAAGCACATATGTTAGCTCAAATAACTTTAATTAGGCTCAAATTATAAAGCTTACCAATAAACTTTGGAACAGGTCATAACAAAGAGAGTAACAATAAAGGGAAGACATGGTTGGGGTGGGGTGGTTTGGAGGGGAGAGGGAGAGGGAGAATGGAATTACGAGACCAGGGTGTGAAACCGGTGCCAAGAAAAGAGTATCCTAGGAGGGAAAATGAAATTTGAGAAATGAACGTGCATCATTAGAACAAAAAGGGCGTTGCTTGACTATAATTTTTAATTACAACTTTACAAATTATAAAGAGAACCATTTTCAACTACGCATAAATAAAATGTAGTTAAATTATATGTAACTAATGCCTATATTTTTTGTAGTGCATATCAAGTGGTATGAGATCCACTTGAATGCAGTGTCCTGAGAAAGATAAGACACAAGATGGACACTCTTCTCGAAGCAACGAGGAACCATCAAGAGGGGTTTCTAACAACAAACTATCCTTCTTACAGCTAACAGGTAAATGACAGTTCTCAAGCATACTATAGGCGATAAAAGAGTGCGTAGCACCCAAGTCAACCAGAACATACATAAAGTAAGAAGAGGACATATCAGAATGAAATAACTCCATCTGACCTGTCACCACTCGCGGGTTGACTATCGCCTCCGGCTGATTCATAGCATAGAATTGAGTCGTTGCTTGATGTCCACGTCCTCTGCTTCATTGAGAAGATGATCCAGCTTGATACACTTGACCGCGTCCTCGTCCTCTGCTACCACTGGGCTGTGGTCTCTCTGACCCCTGAAGATTCTGTCTCAGCTGCTGTGTTACTTCAACATCTCTACTCGGGCAGTTGATCCTCCAATGCCCGACCTGACCACACAGATGGCATGTTCTATCGTCAACCCATGGCCTAGATGGCTCTGTCACTACCACGGAAGTTGTACTATGTGCCTTAGATGGCAAAGAAACATAACCTCTCCCCTTACTTGGAGACCACTGATACGGTACACCAGAACTTCTTATCACTGACGGTGATGAAAACCCGGGCTTCTTAAAGCCACCAAACATCCGTCCCTGAAACTGAGCAGGTCTTTTGTGAGACATGGATTCTCTTTTCTCCCTTATTGACCTCTCAATCCTTCGAACAGATTCCACAAACGTAGCAAACCACTCTCAGTTTTCCAACACAGACACAGGGGTAGTCAACTCAGGACTCAAACCCTTCTCGAAACGTCTGATCCGCTCCTCATTTGATGTCGCCATGTGAGGACAAAACCTCAACAGATCCATAAACTTGGCTTCATACTCGGTGATGTTCATCGTTCCTTGTCACAAACTCTCGAACTGACTGATCTTCTCATCCAGATACGTCTTCGGAAAGTATCTGCTGATGAACTCACGCCGGAACACTTCCCAACAGATCACCTCACCGGGCCGCTTCTCTTCCTCGATGGTCCACCAGTGACCAGCAATACCCTTCAGAAGATAGACAGTGTGCTTTACTTTGTCTGCTTCGGGGATGTCGAGGATCCAGAAAGCCTTCTCAAGACTTGTCAGCCACAGATCCGCATCCACTGGATCAGCCTTTCCAGCATAATCCGAAGCTCCAACTCGGCGAAGTCGCTCGAAGGTATTCCTAATACCCGATGTTTCACCATGGGGAGCCTGTGCTCTCAGAGAAGGCACTGGCAATCGCTCAACCATGAGATTCATCGTAGCCATCATATGCGCCATAAGTTGTTGGTAGGCAGGGTGTTCAAGAATGGCTGGGTTAGGTTGGGGGACCTCAGGCAGCCGATCTTCATGTGCCTGCCCAAAAGCTCCATCAACAGATGCATCATCGCTGTGCTCATCAGCATGTTCTTCATGGTTTCCAGACATCTTGGCTTTTCTTCCGCTGAGGCAGAAGATGATTGTAAGAAAATCTAGAAAAACCCATAAGAACAGACTCAACCTAGTCCTAAATCCCTGTAGACTCAGCGAACCTAAAGCTCTGATACCAAAACTTGTGGCAACACATCCCACTATCACACAGACAGCGAGGTGTTATGCGAAAACGTGCGGAAATCACCATAACCACAGATTACCAAAAACACGGGTTAATTAAAACCGTTTGCGGAAAGCTGATAAACTATTACATTCCAGTCCACCTTCTGCAAAAGAACAGGTTATATACATATATACAAGCCTTGATGCATATCCACAGCTTAGAGCAACAACTGTCCCGTCATATCATGAGTTCATCACCTGTTTATACATACATAAGGGCTCACATCCGGCCAACCACAGGATATACAAAACATCAACGATCATACATCGTGAAACATCGTCAAAACACTGCCAAGGACCTGAGAGTACAGGGATGACTCTAGACTCTACTACAAAACATCCAAAACAACAGCATATCCATCGCTTGCCTTCTACTGCTCATCTGGCTACTCGGCCGCAACACCATGACCACCACCACGTCTAGCTCGACCACCTAAAAAGGGTGCAAACCAGCGGAGTGAGACAATTGAACATTGTCCCAGCAGGAATCATAACTTCCCCACCGCAACTACAGAACCTCAGAAAGATAAAGCTATAACAGCAGATAACTGATAAGAGATATAACAAGAGCAATTTATGTAAGGCAAAGCTATTTTTACCGACAAGCTTACCAGCTTTACAAAAGGCATATAACCAAGTATATATTTATTGAACATGATTGAGAAGATAAGATATCGAAGTTCCACTACATATGAAGAACATATAAGCAATCTGCTATAAATAATAGAGTTGACTACACAAACAAGGCCTCAACCAATGTTTCGTGTTTGTCTTAAGCAAAAAATACTAAACGACTGAATTATGTATTATTATGCCCTGAGGAAGTGAGTCGTACCGCTCAAATCCAACCTTCGATTACGAAACCCAAGCCGGTGCCATACAAGGTCAATGGAAGAGTCGGACTCCACGACCTCACCCCTCGTGGTCAGTGCACGAGTACAACACAAGCAGGACTGCAGTCTCATGATGAAGTGGTCTTAGCCACAGGGTCAGGCTACCCTCTGCCTAGCCCGCCTTGGTACAGGTCTCGGCGCTAGTGAAACTGAGCCACGGGCCTGTTCACCGTGCTCTGAGCCATGAACACATTCATGCTCCTCATATCACATATCCTGAGCTATGGACCTGTTCACCATGCTCTTCACATATATGGGCTACGGGCCTGAATCTGCACCCTGGAGTCTACAACTGAAGTTTCACTCTTACCTCCTCAGTTTAGGCTAGGAGCAACCTCGCATATTCAACAATATGCGCTCCGGGTAATCCCGTAGGAGAACCCGTTTCACCATCACCAAATTCCTGACGATGATGGATCTATGGCCAGGGCAACTACATGATATATTCCACTGTGATTATTTAGTATCTTTTAGATGGATTGCAAGATTCAACCAAGTTATATAACATGCAAGATATAACAGAAAGTAAACAACATAAACTCAACATCATGCTATTATTGTAATCACATCAACCTGATCCATCTCAAGGATCCAACATCACATGTTATCACTTGGCCTCTTGCCAACCATCCAGATCCATCTCAAGGATCATCACATACCATGGGATCTCAATCCCTCATCATGTATTACCACTGCCTCTCAAGGCTCGCATCATCATCATGGGACAAACACATTATACATGCAATCTCATCAACCAGAGTAATTATCAGAGTGATGTTACTCATCACATATTTCTCATAGCCTTTTTATGACTAATCATCACCTGCATGGTTAGTGTACTCAATTATCATAGTTTCAACATAAGGACTGTGCTTACCATCATGAGATGATATTCAAGATGCTATACTTATCAATTATACATCAACTGGTGATCATGTGCACAAGACACATTATTAAGCAACTATTTATGTACTTATCCTTATCTCATCATTATATAGATAATCAAGATGATTACTTAATGCATGTAGTCATGTCAGATATGAAGGATAAGCTTTACCATTATCATCACCATTATATGGGCAAGGAGTAAGCATCGTTTGGAAGCAAGGACAAAAATATATATATCAGTCAGCTTCTATGCATCGTGAAACCCCCACTATATGTGCTACAGCCCTCACTAGAAGTACCAAGGATCCTCACTATATAGCTGTATTGGGCCACCTGCCCTCACTAAAGAACAACCCACCGCAGCCCGCAACGTTGCGTTGCCACTAAGGCAACCAAGCGCGCGTGACGCGGCATTATAGGGGAATGTGTCGCACGTCAAGGGGGGGGGAGTGTCAAGCACTCTCCTATCGGGCAACGCCCGTCACGATTCAGCGTTATCGGCCTATACCAAGGACATGTGACACCCATCACAAGGAGCTCAGCAACGCCCGACACAGGGTTGTCGTCTAGGTCATCGCAAGAAAATAACAACCAAGAGAGAGAGAACACATCCACAAATCATGCAACAACTTGGTCAAGGCCTAACGGCCGACACAAAGCAAAGGAAAGGGTGTGGCGCCTGTCACAAGAACAAGGGGTGTCGCCCAATAAGGTCATCTTCCTCCTCAAACACAAGGTACTCAAAACCCTAGAGGTTCAAGGAGATGGATCACCTCAATAAACCAAGAAAGAGGGGTCTTGCACACCACCTATCACCCATCGGGCAGCACAAACACCAACCCAAGCTCACCCTTCTAGTCCATGGTGAGAGGAGAGTGTTTCTCAAGCAAATAGAACACAAGCTCACCTCAATCGACTATGAAAGAGGGGTGTTGCTCATGAGACTAGAAGCTTAAACTCACTCCTCTAGACCAAAGAGAGAAAGGAGTATTGCTCACCAAAAACTACCAAGAGGATCGGCCAAACAAGGGTACTAAGCAAGGTGTATAAACTAACAACAACATATAAGCAAGAATGGAGGTAAAGTAGCTAGGCTTAGAAGTTATGCAACCCCCCTTAAGCTCCAAGCTCCAAAGAAGAAGAAGAGCTCCAAGCTTCAAGGGATGTCGACCACCACTTGCTCCTTCAAGGGGGGGGTGTTGGCCGACACAAGCAAGGAAGAAGGGAGTTTCGTGCACTCAAGGTGGAGAAGGAAACTTAAAGGATCAAAGGAACTCAAAGCAAGGGAAAGAACCACCTATATAGAAGGAAAGGGAGGAGAGAACAAGGTAGAGCATGGCAAGGTGTCTCCCACCTAGGGACACTTGTCCTAGATCTCAAGCCACCTACTCTAGCAGGCCTTATACACTTGTCCAAGGACATTGCCACATGCATGCATCAAGCTCCAAGTGTCCACTAGTGGTGACACAAATAAGGTCAAAGTTGGGTCATACACCATGGGTGACACAACACTTGCACCATGGGCGACACAACAAGGCTCCATGGGCGACACACACCCATGTTGGCCGACACACTCACCTCTAGGTCGACACACACCTCTCTTGGGCGACACAAAGCTCAACCAAGCCCAAACAAGGCACCTCAAGGCCCAAACAAACTCAACCAAGGCCCAAAGAACTCAAGCAACAAGCCCAAGCCTTCCCCTCAACCTTAGAGGAAGCAGAGAGAGAGAGGAACACCTCACAAGGTGGCAAACTTGCCCACAAAACCCTAAACTTGGGTTATTTTCTAGTAGCCCCTTCAACTCTCAACAAAGCACAACCAAACCCTAATCACCACTAAAGGCGATTAGCAAGCACCAAAGCACCAAGGTCAAGTAAAACAAATAGGGTAGCCCTAAACGAAGGTCAGGGTCCTTACACTTGAGGTCCTTAACGACTTCAGTGTTGTCTCTGGACAAGCCATCTCTAAAGAGAAATCAAGGTGTTTCTTCTCGACTAACACCACAAGAAGTGACAAGAACAACTTCTGTCAGGCGATCAACATCCAAAGCACTAATGACCTCAGAAGGTACCTTGGGGTTCCTATTCTTCACCATTGTGTCAACAAGCACACGCACCAGCATATATCTTCAACCATCAGAGAACGTATGTCTAGTTGGGCGGCCAGACACCTTTGCTTGGCAGGACAGATCACCTTGGCAAAGGCAACACTACAAGCTATCCCTTCATACACAATGCAAACTGTGAAGCTGTCCCCATTGTTGTGTGATGACATTAACAAACACATCAAGGACTTTATCTAGTCAGGCGGGAGGGAACTGAAGAAACTGTCCCTGGTCTCCTGGAAGAAGGTTACTGCTACAAAATCTGATGGAGGCCTGGGCATAAAGCATATGCGAGACCAAAATAAAGCCCTAATGCTCAAGAATATGTGGCTATTCCTGAATGACCATCCATCTCCCTGGGTAAAAATAATGAAGGAGAAATACATGTGTGGAACATAGGCAGTTAAAAAGCAATGCTCGTCTGTCTGGGGCTTCATCAAACGCAACTTGGCAGAGGTATCTACTAAATGCTATAAAACAATCAAGGACGGATCTGGAACTAATGTATGGACTGATAAATGGCTCAATGGAAAGTTAGTCATGGACATCGCTCCCAACTGGCCTATCCCCCAGGATCTCCAAGATATGAATGTCAACAACATGCGTATGGACAATGGTGAATGGGATTTCTCATTTATCCATGAGTTCATACCCCCTGAAGCCCATAATATCATCTACTACATGCCCCCACCCACGGGGAACCCAGAGTCAGACTGCTGGGTTTGGCCACACGACCCTCTTGGCAGTCTTACAGTAAAGGTGGCATACGAGTGTATTAAAGATGATGGTATCCTTCACACTTATGGGAATTGGAGGGCCATCTAGAAACTTAGAGTACCTGAGAGACTCAAAGTCTTTGTCTGGCAGCTCTAACACTGGGCACTGCTTACCAAAGTGGAGAAAAAACGAAGGCATATGGATGTGGGTACAGTGTACTCAATATGCAGCAACAATGAAGACACCCTCCTACACTGCTTGAGGTACTTCACTTATTGTAAAGCTACTTGGCAAGGCTTGGAAGCACCGGTCAAATCCTTCTTTTTCTCTAAAGATGAGTGGATAAGTTGGATTATCTCTCCTCACCGGGTGGATCACCAAACTGCAATCCTATAACTAGTTGCATGTTGGCACCTATGGAATTCAAGGAATGCTTTCATCCACGACTGTGTCATCCCTAATGCACAGGTCCTAAGCACATTCATCAAAGAAAGGACAAGATCCATTATCTATGCAATGGAAATGGATAGAGGATCTATGCCTCAGCTGATCAATACGTTCGAGCGGCCAACTGAGGTAGACTACATTGTCTTTGATGACGTAGCTTTTCATAATCTATACAGGAACGCTAATGTGGGTATCCACATCATCAATAGCCATGGGAAGTTTCAAAGATTCGAAGTCATCCCTGTGCAAGCCACATCACCTCTACAAGTTGAACTTCTTACAGTTGTCATCACATCCATGATTTGTATTGAAAGTAATATGAAGAAGACCATCATCCTCACTGACTCTAGCTCTTCGGTGAAGTTAGTCAGTTAGACAAAATGCTCCTCACCAAGCCTCCAACATCTTTGGAGAAAATTTTAGGTCAACAAAGCAAGCCTAGACCAGTTACTGGTTATGTACGTCCCAAGGGACCTTACCAAGGTTGTTGACCAACTTGCAAAATCCACCCTAAGATCTCGTACTTTTCTTTCTTCAAACTATAATAGGCCAAGATGGCCGACATTCAAGTTAGATGTGAACCTTTCTATCTTTTGGCCTGTTCTAGAGCACATGATGAATAAAAACTAAGCTCTGGGTTTCACAAAAAAAACCATAGTTCCTTGGAAAGTCTTATATAGTTAAGTAATAGAAGCAACTCCTTGGACTAAAAACACATATGGAATACAGAAATGAGTACAACACACCTGTTCTTCTTAACGTGTGTTTCACGTGCAGGGTGTGGTTTGTGGACCCCTGTTTTTTGGTGGTTTAGCAACTGGGAGGGTGGTTTTGGTGAGTGACGTGGCACGAGTAGGTAGTGAGTGACATTAGTGATAATTTGATTGGTTTATGGAAAGAGAATAAGTGAGAAAATGAGAGAGAAACTTGTATCGCGTATATTCAATCCGTAATAAAATTTTGGACGAAATAAAATTATTAGATTTGTTAAAAATATATAATCCAACAAGACTAATATTGATATATTTTGAGAAAAATAATATGGTGCATACAATTTATGTCCACGTTACGATGATGATGATGCGGCTCATTACACTATGGAGTAGGCACACTACATTACATATTGATCACATTTCATTACAAATAGGGTGCAATACAAGTAAAATATGGTGCATTGTAAAAAAAATAGGTGATACAACACTAATGGGTGTAATCACGTCCGAATTGACAACATTCAAGTTGAAAACTAGGAACACTGAAGTACAAGATGGGTGCATCGAAGTCTAAACTGGGCGCATCTAAGTCTGAACTAGGCGCAATCAAGTCCAAATACTAGGTGCATTGATACAACACTAATCAGGCACAATCATGCCCAAACTAGGCACATTCAATTTAAAACCAGGCGCATTCAAGTTCAAACTGGGTGCAATCAAATCTAAAACTAGACGTAATCAAGTTTGAACCAGGTGCATTCAAGTCTGAACTAGGCACATTCTAGTCCGAATAAGGCACAATCAAGTGCAAAATACGAGGTTCATGGATAAAACACTAACTGCACACAATCATGCCAAAATTAGGTGCGTTCAAGTCGAAACTGGACACATTTAAGTCCAAACTGAGCACAATCAAGTCTGAACTGGGCATCCAAGTCCAAACAAGGCACAATCAAGTATGAACTGGGCATCTAAGTCCAAACAAGGCACAATCAAGTCTAAATTGAGTGCAATCAAGTCCGAATTGGGCACATTCAAGTCCAAACCGATTACATTGGATTGATTGTTGGCGCTATACATGTCAAATTGGGTACAATACATGTGAAACTCAGTGCAATCAAGAAGAATAAGAAGATGATTATGATGATTATGATTGCGGGCATGTTAAACTTTGAATTGGGCTCAAGTCCTTCATTCTCCTATTTCGTGCCCCAACTATGAAGTATTCAACAAGTCTAAACTAGACACATTGGATTGATTGTGAGAGCAATACATGTCAAACTGGATACAATACATGCAATTTCCTCCTCCTCCATTATATTCCCTCCTCACTCATTTTATAATTTTTACTTCCCTCCTCTCTCTTTTTATACTCCATTTATTTCCATCTATTTTTATTTTTTTTAAATATGCTACTATTGGTCTAGTTGAAAAGTACTTTTTATAAGGATTATAATAGTTTTTATTTGGTGAAAAAATTAATTACAAATCAAAAGTTAAAAGAAAAATAAATAATAAAACAATAAAAATATAGATGTTTAAGAAGGAGAGAGAGTGAGTGTGGAAGGAGAAGGGAGGAGGGATTATGTTGGTTGGTAGGGAGTGGTTTCACCCGCACACAAAACACGCATAACCCCCCACTGTGCGTGGAGAAAATTCAACTCCATAGAATATATGACTTCATGTTGTTTTCCCAAAGATTTCTAATATGAAGGCCTTGTTAAGATATGATTAGAAACCAATTCTATATAGGTGATGTCAGAATCTAGTTATAGTTTCTCTTTGGATTCTGGGAAAAAGATAAAGAGTTATTGTATCTAGTGTTAGTGATGAGGATAGAATGATTGCAAATTGGGGAGTGGATTTCCGAAGTGACCCAAACAAACTACGATTTGCATTAATTTCAAAGAATATGATACTTGGAACAGTTTTGAGATAATTTTTGTCCCTTTGCTTGCTATAGAATAAAACAGAGGAGAAAAGTAACTAACTTCCTTCCTCTATTTTGTTTTATAGAAAGCAAAGGGACAAATAAGGTTCCAAATTTGGTCTCATTTCTAGTCCCTATAGTAGAGATCTAATTTCAAACAGGTGATCGGAAAAAGGGGATGTCAAGGAATTACATATTATAGTTTACATTGCGAAAATGATGTCTTGGGACAGTTGGATCTCCCCATCAAACATTACTTGGCGTCCCATTCTACTCGAGGTTGAGACTTCCTTGGGATATTTGCATTGAATGAAAGAATGCGGGAAAGAGTAAAATCAAAAAGGATGTACGTGATAGCTTTTACCTGGCCATTGTAGATGGTGACGTTTACACCAGCAGCTAGGAGCTGGTCAACCTGCATGCGAGTGAGTAATTAATCTTCATTGTTAACATGATGAGTTGGACACATGGGTGTTATATTATATTATATCCTCCCACGGGAAAGGAAGGAAGGAGAACTCACCTCGTCAATCCTGGGCTTCATGAAGTCGCCGGACAGGGCATTGAAGACCATGTCAGATTGCCCACCCCAACTGTAGTTTCAAGAGAAAACGAACATCATTCATCTATTTTTATAATAATCATAACATTAATTTTTAAAAAAAGTGACTGCTTTTGGTAACAAGAATCACAATTAGTAGCAGGTCCTTAACGTTCTCCTCACCTAACATTTTTTGGGATGATTCCAAGTTTCTCCTTGTCTGCACCATTCATGAAAGTGGACAAGTCGACTCCTCCTCCTCCTGGCTTAGTCCACGATGCGGACTTGGAGCTGAGGTAGCGTGAGTACCTCCTCCGCATGGCCATCTTGTTGCTGGACAGCGACGACACGGCGGCGAGTCGCAACGGGTCCATGTCGGAATCCAGCATGAAGTTGTAGAAATCCTTGTCATTCAAGCGGGAACAAGTTGCCGTAAGTATAAGGTTGCGTTTGGGCGAGCTCTTTGCTAATCCCGGTAATTAGTGCATTAATTCATAGCGCATTAACTCATTACTGCCGTCCAGTGATTGACATAGCACAAAACTGCCAAAAACGGCGGTACTCCAAACAGTCACCCGCGACGGGAGTAACCATCGGCCTCCTCCTAGATTGCTTTATTTTTAGGCAGCGACTGACAGATACGACCTGCAAGCCGCCCACAGCTCACTCCCGCTCCTACTTCAATTTACTGGAGACTGCCGGTATTTAGAAGATCGGCGGCCAAACTAGGCCTAAATAGTGCAACAACATGCAGTATAATGACATGGGAGTGAAAGTTATTGGGAGTATTGGTCTTACCACATTGTTGCTTGACATGATGATGTCTCCTTCCAAGTCGCCCCATGTGTTCGTCGCCGCCGTGTACTGCCCGTTCTGGAGTTGCTGCTTGATCTTCTCCGCTACTGTGGGATTGGGTGGGTGATAATCAGCAGTTTCTACTGTTTAGTAAAGTATCCCCACCCCTAACAATCTTACGTGTTTGATGCTTGGACGCCGTTGTCGTCCAGTCGTGACACGTCTTTCAGCAACGGCGCCCACGAGAACTGCGAGGAAGAGTAGCATTGAGGAGTATTATTGCGAGAAAGCAAGTTGCGAGTGGTGACAAATAAACCAAGCACGTATGTCCTGCGGTGTCAATGCGAGGAGATCCAACTGTCCCCGAGCACTAGTACTAGTACATTACCACGAAATCCTCTGGGGAGATCCAACTGTCCCCGAGCGCAACCCCTGACAAAATGCATATTTGCGAAATCAGTGGTGTTATCATCATGATTAATTCATCGCACGCCAAGTACACAGCAGCAAACACGTACACGTACGGTTAATTAAGAGCTAGAAAGGAACATGATTGCGGTGATCATAGATTGCTCGGTAGTGAGTTAAACTGACAGAAACTTGGCGTAATTTACATCCATTTATTACTGTTTTACCAAGCTACCTACCTCCCAATGTTAGGCTGAGTTCGCCGGCCTTGACCGCCTTGACGATCGACAGTCCCAGCGTAGCGGCATACTTGCCGCCGTATGACTCGGCGACGATGTAGAGGGTACTACCACGCAGTGCCGCGTTGCCGTTGAAGACGGCCTTGAGGAGGGTCATCAGATCGGCGGCGGCATCCCAGTCCGTCTTCACGAGCAGGCTGTTGTTCTCGACGTAGCTGAACCCTGTGCCCACAGGGTTGTCCTGACAAATTAAGCGTGCGGGCCGGGATTAAGCAGGGACGATGACGGCGGACTGGGGATAAATGCAGGAGGAGGACACTACAAGTGGAAAGGAATCACTACCACAGAGAGCAGATCCGCCTTCTGCAGCCAGGTGGAGTTCCTTGGTTCCAATTTGGTGTTCAATGGGCCAACTTTTTGGAAGTTACCAATCGCAACGCCGGATGCCCCCTGTCATTCAACCATTGTATATATACAAGGATTCAGATAAAAGAAGAAAAAGTATACCATTGTAATCCGGAACAAAACAAATCGGGAGTAATGTACTCAGACGCACATCAATCGAACAGTCAATACTTTGTTTATCATTATATCTAAAAGATTTCTGGTATGTGGATCTTGTTAATGATTAGCTTTTGATACCAGTGGGGGGAGATGACATAATTTAAAGAAGATGGATGAATGGATGGGGTGCAACTCACCGGTCCTCCTTGAAGCCACATCACGATTGGCCATGGTGTGGAGGCGTTGGTCACACGTTGTGGGCTGCGGTACAGCCACCAGAACATGTGTGCTTCTGCAAATTTTTCATGAAAACAGAGGGTGGTGAAAGAAGATAGATAGATGGGGCCAGTGATGAGTGACTTTATCGATCAACTGGAAACAAAACAGAAGAGCATGGCGTATTTTTAGGGTGTATCTGTAATCATGCCGGCAGCAGAAAGAACTCTTAGATATATGGCTGTTGTAACAACCATCTATTTAGCATGGGTTAAGCCAAATGTAGTGCAACAAGTACATGTGAGAAAAGTAGTTTTGTCTCTAATGCAAATGACAAAGAATTTTTATCCCATATTGCTCACTCCTAGAACTTTTATGGCCCTCATATGTAGGATCACATGGGACACTAGTGTCCAAAGAGTTAGTGTCTAAAGAGTCCTATGAGGGAGGTATGCTCACCTTTTTGGTGGGTGAGGTTACCACATCACAACACATGCACGCACGCGTGCGCCACGCCTGGCCGGGCCGGGCTCGGGCTTGTGGATTGTGGAGAACGTCTTCCGGCTTCTTTTTGCACTAGGATTCGACTAAGTAATTAATTATTCGTGTAATTAATTATTTCTTTCCTATTCAGATTTCTTAATCCTAATTAGAAAGTTTTTCTCTTTTACGGATTATTCCGTATTGTGTACAAGAGCAACCGAGTGTTTGCGTCTTACTGGGAATATGATTAGGAACATGCGTGACTATATATACTCCTCCGGTCATTAGGGTTAAACACACAACAAACAGATTTTTGCCGCCATTTCACGTGTATTTTGAGAGCCCTAATTCAGAGAGCGAGTGTCTTCGTTCCAAGCCGCTTCGTGGAGTGTTCTTTTATGCAAAGTGCAACGTTCTCCTTCCCGTCACCGAGACGCAACTGTCAGGCGGTGGTTCCTGCAGTTGTTGTGCTGCACTGGTAGCAGTGTAACATGACTACGTCAAGCGCGAGAGAGACGATTCAATTCCAGGTTCGTGCCAGATTGAGTCTGGGAGAACGGTGCCTATCCGCGAGGATTTTCAGGCACTGATTTCTTTAAGTATCATGTTCGTTTCTCAACGAACGATCTGGTTTGCGAATCTAACTCCTGTTAATTCTGTTCTCCTGCTTTGTTTGATCTTCGTTTCTTATTTTGAATCTGCCTGAAATTATTAATTACTTTGCACCTGTCGTTGTTGCATGAACGACGTTAATACATATTATCAACAGTCTTAAAGAAATCATATTTCTGTCGTTTATTAACAATGGCCGGTCAGGGTGGTTCGGGAAATAAAATTGATACTAGCAATATGCCTGAAAAATTTATTGGTACCAACTTTGCCCGTTGGCAGAGTTGGATGGAAATTTGGTTGAATATTGTGGGTTATGATCACTACCTAGTAGTGACTGAACCTGTATCTGATGAAACGATTCCTGATAATATAAATATAATTGCTAATTGGAAGAAGGGTGACAAAACGTGTCGCGGTTTGATTATGTTTGATTTAAACAACAAACTGTATGATTCTTACTCAAAGCCGCCAGTCACTACATCCAAGGTTTTGTGGGAATTGTTGATTAAGAATTTTAGTACTGAAAATCAAGGTGCTGAAAAATACTACGTGTCTAAATTTCTTAAGTTTCATATGGTTGATGGTAAGTCAGTTTCTGATCAAACACATGATCTACAACTCGTAGTTCATGAACTCTCAGATGCCAAGATGGTGTTGCCTGAGAAGTTTGTTGTTATGTCTATCATAGAAAATTTTCCTTAGTCATGGGAATCGTTTAGTATGTCTCTAAAGCATCGCAAAGGGACACACACAATGAAAGAACTAATGATGGATATTAATATACAAGAAGAACACTTAAAGGAGAAAATGGTCAAGGTGCCTACTGATGCAAATCCAACTGTTAATTTTACTTCTGTGAAAAATACCAAAGATGAGAAATCTAAGAATGCACATAAACCTAAGGCAAAGATCCAAAAGAAACCGAAGAACAAACCTTGTTGGACTTGTGGACATGTTGGCCACTGGAACAAGGATTGTCCTACTAAGAAGGCAAAGAAAGCTACTACATCTGCAACTGAGGAGGTTGTGGTCAACATGATGACTACATCCTTGAACCTCAATGATGGGTATGTGTCTATTAAACCTGACATCCTTTCTATTTTTGAACCGCTTTATTGGATAATTGACATTGGGGCTAATGTACATGTGTGTGCTGATAAATCCCTGTTTATGTCTTATCATGCCTCTCGAGGTTGGTCTGTGACTTTGGGCGATTCCAGCTCTGTAGAAGTCAAAGGCGAAGGACGGGTGGACTTGAAGTTCCCTTCGAGGAATGTTTTGACTCTTAACTGGGTCAGACATGTTCCAACCATTCGACGCAATATCCTTAGTGGCGTCATTTTAGTTAGGGAAGGTTATAGAGTAGACTACAAATGTAATAAGGCTATTATTACACACCTTCATGATTCTTTATTTTTTGGCAAGGGGTACTTATGTGATGTGGATAACTTATTTAAGATTCATGTTGAACCTGTTTCAAATTCCATTTTAAATTTGAATGATTATAGTTCTGTTTGAATGAATCTTGTCTCATTCGATGTTTGGCATTCACGTTTGAGACATTTTAATGTTGCCTCAATGAAGTGTATGATGAATCTAAATTTGATCCCTAAATCTGAAATTAGTAACAATAAATGTGAAATTTGTGTACAAGCTAAATTGCCTAGGAAGCCTTTTCATTCTGTGAATAGGAACTCAGAAATTTTAGATTTAGTGCATACAGATATCTGTGAATTTAATGGTGTTGCTACGAGGGATCAAAAGTGTTATTTTATAACTTTTATTGACGATGCGAGTAGATACTATTATGACTTTTTACTTAGAAGTAAAGATGAGGTATTAGATAAATTTCAAATTTATAAGAAAGAAGTCGAAACTCAAACTGGTAAAGTACTTAAGCGATTAAGGTCTGATAGGGGAGGAGAGTATACCTCGAACTTGTTTTTCGAATTTTACCAATTACATGGTATAGTTCATGAGGTCACTGCTCCTTATTCACCAAAATCAAATGGGATAGCTGAACGTAAAAACTGAACATTCATAGATATGGTAAATACCTTACTCCAAACGTCTGGATTATCCAACTTTATGTGGGGGGAAGCTTTGAATACGATCTGCCATATTCTGAATAGAGTTCCCCATAAACATTCAGAGAGTAGTCCGTTTGAGTTATGGAGAGGATGGAAACTGAGTCTTAAATATCTTCAAGTGTGGGGGTGCCTTGCAAAGGTACTTGTCCTTGAACACAAAAGGAAGAAATTGGGATCGAAAATGGTTGATGCCATATTTTTGGGTTATATAGAGACAAGCTATGCTTACAGATTCCTGATTGTAAAATCAGATATCTCTGGCATTGAGGTCAATACAATTGTGGAATTACGTGATGCAACATTCTTTGAGGATGTGTTTCCTATGAAAACTAGTGTGCCCAATGAAGTATCTCAAGAAGATTCATTTACCACAGGTTCCATTCCCGAGCACGTGGAAAGGATGACAAATGTGGGGGGCGACTCAGAACAAGCTATTTCTGAATCGGATGATTTTAAAGAAATAGTTGAACCAAGGAGAAGTAAATGACCTAGGACATCCAAGGACTTTGGAAATGAGTTTATCACATACAATGTTAAGGATGATCCTGTTACTTTCAAACAAGTTATGGAATCTCCAAAAGCTAAGTTTTGGAAAGAAGTCGTTAATGATGAAATCCAATCAATTCTCTCAGATGGAACTTGGGAATTGGTGGATTTGCCTCCTGGTTGTTCTGCAGTTGGTTGCAAATGGATTTTTAAGAAGAAACTTAATGCAGATGGGACAATCAATAAGTATAAGGCGAGGTTAGTTGCTAAGGGTTACACACAAAGGGAAGGAATAGATTATTTTGATACATATTCACTTGTTTCTCGTATGACTACAATCTGAGTGCTTATAGCATTGGCTTCCATTTATAATCTCTATATCCATCAGATGGATGTGAAGACCGCGTTCTTACACGTGATCTTTAAGAAGAGATATATATGGAACAACCTAAGGGATTTGTGGGTCGTGGGAATGAGTCCAAAGTGTGTAAACTTGTTAAGTCATTATATGGCTTGAAACAAGCCCCTAAGCAATGACATGAGAAGTTTGATTCTGTGATATCATCGTTTGGCTTTATTTCTAATGAATTTGATAAGTGTCTCTACTGCAAGATTGTCAATAATGGATTCATTTTGTTATTCTTATACGTCGATGATATTCTGCTTTTTGGTTCCGATATAAAAGTAGTAAATGAGACAAAGTCATTCTTGTGTAGTAAGTTTGAGATGAAGGATATGGGTGTCGCTGATGTGATTTTAGGGCTTAAAATCATAATGTCTACGGATGGTATAACTCTCTCTCAGTCTCACTATGTTGAGAAGATACTGGAGAGGTTTGAGTACACATCACGTAAACCTATTAAGACTCCATATGATTCATCTAAGCCCTTGTTCAAGAATGAGACTGGGGTTCCAGTGTCTCAATTACGACACTCTCAGATTATCAGAAGTTTGATGTATCTTATGAACTGTACACGTTCAGACATTGCGTTTGCCGTGAATAAGTTAAGTAGATACACCAATTGTCCCGAAAAGACCCATTGGGAAGCTCTTGACAGAGTTCTGAGGTATATCAAGGGAACATGTTCTCTTGGGCTACATTATGATAAACATCCTTCCGTAATCGAAGGATATAGTGATGCAAGCTGGATTGCCGTGAATTCTGAGAGTAATGGTGTCTCAGGATATGTATTCCTCTTGGGAGGAGTTGTTTCCTGGAGGTCTAAGAAACAGACCATATTGTCTCGGTCCACTTTTGAGGCAGAGTTGTGTGCTTTAGATGAAACTGGATTGGAAGCTGAATGGCTACATGGACCTATTTCTGGTTTACCTATGGTAATGAAGCCACTTTCTGCAATTTCAGTTCACTTGACAACACTACAACTATTGCTAAGATAAAGAGTTCCAAGTACAATAAAAACAACGTAGCAAGTCAGATTGAAATATGTAAGGGAGTTAATATCTAATGGGGTCGTGGCTGTGGACTACGTCAGTACCAAAGATAATACAAATGATCCTTTCACTAAAGGTCTTACCTTGGCTTTAGTGAAAAAATCCAGGTTGGGGATGGGACTGAAACCTCTATAGATTTGCAGGAATTAGCAACCCAACCCAAAAGAGTGGAGATCCTACAAATTGGGTTCAATGTGGTAATAACAAGTTGTAGGGTAAATCAGATGACACGATATATGTATTATTGTTTGATACTTCCTGCATCTGTGTGTCTATTCCCTAGAAACCTGCTAGTGTCATGACTGTAAGTTAGTAAGAGAGTAGTCTCTGAATGGTGTCAAGTCTTAGGACAGGATGTTAGCAGTACATCCTTGGATACTCCAACTAAGTGATTGATGTTGTGTAGGCCGCAACAGGAGAATTAGGTTGTTCTCTGTTATCGATCATGATATAAAATTTTGTATGCATGGCCTTAATGCATTATTTTCTTTACTACCATGTCTTTATTGTGCTGTTACCAACATATACCCTTGTACCCAAGGTTCAGGTTCAAGATTTTTATTCACCTACTTCCTACGGGGGTCACAGTTGGATAACTCAGGTAGATTCAAACTGAAAGATATCTACTGAAAGTACAGTATGGATGACTGAATGGTAGAGCACACTACACATTGGACTTTGTGGGGGATTGTTAGATATATGGCTGCTATAGCAACCATCTATTTAGCATGAGTTAAGCCCAATGTAGTGCAGCAAGTACATGTGAGAAAAGTAGTTTTGTCTCTAGTACAAATGGTAAAGAAGTTTTATACCATATTACTAACTCTTAGAACTTTTGTGGTCCTCATATGTAGGATCACATGGGGCACTAGTGTCCAAAGGGTCCTAGGAGGGAGGTATGCTCACCTCCTTGGTGGGGGAAGTTACCACATCACAACGCACGCACGCGCCACGCCTCGCCTGGCCTGGCCGGGCTCGGGCTTGTGGCTTGTGGATTGTGGAGAATGTTTTCCGTTTTCCGGCTTCTTTTTGTACTAGGATACGACTAAGTAATTAATTACTCGTGTAATTAATTGTTTCTTTCCTATTCAGATTTTTTAATCATAATTGGAAAATATTTCTCTTTTGCGGATTATTCTGCATTGTCTACAAGAGCAACCGAGTATTTACGTCTTACTGGGAATATGATTAGGAACGTACGTGGCTATATATACGACTCCGGTCATTAGGGTTAAACACACAACAAATAGATTTCTGCCGCTGTTTCACGTGTGTTTTGAGAGCCATAATCCAGAGAGCGAGTGTCTTCGTTCCAAACAGCTTCGTGGAGTTGTTCTTCTGTGCGAAGTGCGGCGTTCTCTTTCCCGTCACTGAGACGCAACTGTCAGACGGTGGTTCCGCGAGCGAGACGAATCAATTCCAAGTTCTTGCCTGATCGAGTATGAGAGAATGGTGACTATCCGCGAGGATTGCCGAACTCTTTATTTGGTTTGCGAATCTAACTCATGTTATTTCTGGTCTCCGGTTTTGTTTGATCTTCCTTCTTATTTTAGATCTCCTGAAATTATTAATTACTAAGAACACTCACTTGGCCGGACTTGGACGTAGCCCCATTCCTCTCACCCGTCCGACGTCCCGGTGGCAGAGACGGCGAGTGGGCTGATGCTGACGACGACCAGGACGAGTAGAGCTGCTGCGGGAAGCAACAACCTCTTCATGAGGACGTTTGCTTGCTTACGCTGGGATTAGCAGGGTACAGGGGAAACGGCGGGGAGAAGACGTACTACAAGTAGAATGGAATGGATCGAAACCCTCACTTCAGGTAACCCCACCGCCAACCACCAGCAAGGAGGAACGACTTAATAGCCGACGACCGCGCAGGAATGCTGACGGAGCTAACCGCTGAGCCTTCCTTGAGGCGTAGGCGTACAATTATTATATCTATACAGCAATTTTCCTTACTCCCAAGCAACTTGCCGGTCGGGCGAGCAAAACAGAGCACAGAGGCAGAGCCGGAGGAGGACGTTTTCGGTGCCCCCGAGGAGGATCTTGTAATGGTCGCAGAGGAAATGGATGAGGGGAGTTGAAATCAAGGGGTCACGATTCAACAGTGTCCACCAAGACGAGACGACAAGGAGAAAAGAAACAAACAAAACAAAAGATGGAAGACTTGCAAAGGTTGCAAGTTGGACCGGTCAGTCAGTCGTCCACCTTTTCCACTTGTGATGGGCCGGGAAGGAAACGAGAGGAAGGGTTAGGGGTTATTGCGACCCGTTTTCCAAGTATACTAGCTAAATGCACGTGCTAACACGTAATTAGTAGTTGAGTTAGCACTATACTACTATATAATAAAATGATTGATGATTATTCAAATTTAAATCAAAAATTGATTTTTGTTCTAAGTTCATACTTAATAATAACAATAATTGTATACAATTTGTTAAAAATTAATAATTAAGCCGACGAGCAGTAACTCAGCTAGTCACAGCTCAGGGTCCCAGGTTCGACTCCCGTTGGAAGAGTCGCTAGGAAATAAATTTTTTACAGCATCAACTGCCTCTAATATTGAGATATCACTATGTGGGGGCACGAGTATCCCGAGTTTACCATCTCTGCTATCTGGACCTCCACCTGGGGGTTGGATTTCTCTGGTAATAAAAAAATAAAAATTAATAACTCGATTAACACCTAGTCGACTCATTCTAACATGCACAACAAACTTTTTTATAAAAAGTACAAAAATAATTGTGAACCACAAAAAAGGAACGGTCTAACCCATTAAGAGAGAGTGAGTGTAGCTCATTCTAATCTATAAGCATACATAGAGACTGGATTGGTTAAGATGCACACATGTTGATAGAAGAAAATAATAAATGGACCAATGAGCACATAGTTAAGCTAGTGAAGCACATACAAATGTGTTCGGTCAGTTGACCAATTACTCCCTCCAACTTATAGCGTGTCATTATCAAAATCAAAATCCAAAATTATTTCGTCTGTTGTACTCATTATGACTATTGCATTACCATGTGCTAATATATATACATCATGCTAAGAGGAGATATTGATTAAAAGTCAACTAACTCTCTTCAAACTGTAAGCACATAAATAGATTGGACCTTAGTATTCAGACATAATGTTTGAATACACAAACAAAATGAACTACTTAGCACTAAGATAGGTTGATTGAACACACAAATAAAATGGATCAATAAGAGCCGTTAATTTGCTGGAACTCCTATGAGAAAATTGATGATGTCAGATGAGCATACAATGAAATTGGTAGAACACAAACAGGCTGAACCGATGAGGACACATACCTAATACATATCACTTGTATAACATTTTCATCATTTTTTAGCTTAACCAAAAAACTCAAAAAACAAATTGAAACAAATTTAAAAAAATCAAAAGCAGAAAGCATGTTGATTAACAATCAAGCACACACATAAATCTGCTTCGTAATAGATATATAGATATAGATTGAAAAAAGAAATAATTGACTGCAACATATGCATTAGTTTGAACATGATAAAGGCAGTGTCTGTAATTGGTGGACAGCTGGTATGAGCACACCATTTTGTAGTGATCTGTTGATTGAATAGCCTAGCATGAAAGCAGCTCAATCTAGTTGCCAAGCAGCTAGACCGAAGACTCGGTCTGAGACAATTACAGAGGTGAGTAGCTGATTAGACAATTACCGAGGTGAGCAGCTGAAACAACAAAATAAGGTAACAATTACTAAAGCGAGCAGCTGAAGCAGCCTAACAAATAGTTAGACTGAGACACATCTGACTCGCTCTTGTTAAGGAAAGATAGACTAGCGAAAAGTACGTACTAAGCATGTGGATATCAATTGAATTATCACATTAAAATCTCTAATGTATACTATTACATAGTACTATAAAAATACTTGATGATTGTTCAAACTTAATCTAAAATTGATTTTTTTCACTGGTTCAATATTAGTAATAATAATAGTTACATACAACTTGGTAAAATACCTCAACTAATATCCAGTTGACTCCTTTTAGTATGCAAAAAAAAATTGAAAATTATCAATTAACATCCTGTAGACTTATTTTAATCTATAGCTCAGAAAATAAGTGATAACCATGTCAAAAAAAATGACAGAAAATCACTGATTCATTTTATTATAGGTATATAGACTATGTGGTGAAACAAAATTAAAAAACCAATACGTGAAAAAATTAAAAATCACAAAAAAATATTATTAGATCAGTTGGCTAAAAGTTGGGTGACTCCCTCTAATTTGTAAGTACACATATACACTACTTAAACACACAGACAGACTGATCTAACGTGAATTTCAAACTTTTATTTGGAAAAAAATTGTTGAGCAAAGCAGCTCAACAACATGCATGAGACTAACACAATACAAATTGAAAGTAACAAAAAAGAAAAACTACTGAGTCAACAGTGATTAAAAGCCCAATGACTCCCTCTAAGCTGTAAGCATACATACAGACTACTCAGACACATACATATTGGACCAACGTCAATCTGATGCCTTTCTTTAGCTTGACGATAAAAAAAATCTAAAACATGTCACTTATACAATAACTCTATATTAAAATAGGAAAAAAACATAAATAAGAACTAAAAATTGCAACAAAAAAACCTTCGAGTGAAGAAACTCGACAACATACGGGAAACTACCTTTTTATTATAGGTATATAGATATAGATACAAACTACTTAAACACATGGGTAAACTGGACCAAAATTCCATGTCTTTGTTTAACTTGACAGTAAAAAAATCCAAAATAAGACACCTATACAACAACTCAACCTTAAAATTGAAAATTTTAAAAACAAAATGAAAAATCACAAACAAAAATACAAAAGAAATATAAAATACAAAACACAAAAATAAATTCACGAAGAAAAAATTGTTGAGAAAATAGCTCGACAACAGACAGATGACAATCTTTTAATAAAAATATAGAATAGATAACATAGGCTAACTAACATATTGTTGAAGCTAGCAAGGTGACAACATGTATTAGAATAGCAGACATGTCACCCATGATTCTTCATATGGATATAGATAGATGCAAGGACAGATGAGGCGTCCTGATCCGTTATGCTGGCAAGATGAGAATGAGTTCAATGCAATGTGTCAAAATAGCATCGCTGAACTTGAGTCACAGAAGTTGAGTAAAAAAATCACGATCGGAGAGATTCAAAAGTTGCAAATTGCTATGGCAGTATTGGGGTGATTATGGATAAAAATGTTGTGAGTGAGGATTGTGACGGTACTTGATATGCATCATTCTCCTACTTGAAATGCCACGTGTCAAGTCACTAATCTATCACAGTAATGGTAATTGCTTTTTGGAGTAGAAAAAGAAGCATACAAGGATGATAAGCACATAGGCAACCTTGTAAAAAAAAATAAGAGGCACACATGGACGTGAAGCACAGAGACATTCATGTAAAAAAGCACACAACTGACCTTTGTTTATTCATAGGGTTATAGATTTCCTATACTTTGCCGTCCCACTTATACTTTTTCCTCTTCACGTTGACTCTTGGCGTAAGGGCCACTTCACATGTTTCTGTCTCACACTCATCATAACTTATCTATCAACGGAGAATATGGAGAGGAAATGACAGCCAGAGGAGCAACCAACCAAGTAGCATCAATCAAGAGAGGAGAAAGAGTAAGGGGTCCCCCTCCACCCACCCCTCATCCCTGCACCTTCCGTTCACATTCAAGTTAGAAGTTTAATGCAGTTGTTTTAGATATGGTATGTAATAAAATTAAAATATGAAAAAAAAATGTCCAAGGTTTTCACAGTCGAATTTAAAGTTTCAAAATAAAAAATAACAACAGTCCACGGTTATTTTTTACCAGACAATGAGTTTAACCATGGACTATGGGGAACAATTTACTAATACCTAATCCATGACAATAATCCACAGGTTGTTTTATACTCCACATTTAAAATCATGGATTATGAAACATATTCCACAATAATATTTGTGTACTATGAAGTTTTTTCTTTGCATGACTCTTATACTTATATTATTTCAACAACGTGATATGGGATATATGACTACATGTCTTTTATAAATTCATTTCCAAATATAAATGACATTTTTCAATGAATATTTGATTTTTAATTAAAGATGCAGTGATGTATATATTGTTTGATGGATGTCATACTTTGATATATTGTTCAATAGAATGTATAGACATGTGTTTGTATGTACATGATGCATATTATGTATTGTAGAAAAAAAATTATGTTTATTTTTCCACACCTTATCCAGTACCAATTTTCATGCTTATTAAGGTAGATAAACATATCATGTCGCGTAAAAATGAAAAATATTCACGTTAATAAGCGTGGATAAGTAGATTCTATATAAAGAATCATAGAACAAATTTCACACAAAAAAGTGTGGGACAATTTAATATCACACAAAAAAGTAAAATATCATGCCAAAAAGTGTGGATATCTGGATGTCACACAGAAAAAATAAAAGACATCACACCAAAAAGTGTGGATATTGAAATTTCCTACAAAAAAATATAAAAAGATTACACTAAAAGTGTGGAAAATAATTTGTCACACAAACAAATGTGAAAAGGGTGTCAACCCAAAAGGTGTGGCCCACAAAGTGTGGATTAGTTTCTATACTCAAATTTTCCATTGTTTAATGTGAGGGTAATGTATCTTTCCAAGCTTTTAAGTATGAAATAAGTATACTTTTAAGCGTCGAGAAACATATACATTTGTTGTAGTTCGATTGTGATTTTATTGTATCTTGAAAGTGAACACATGAGATGTGGTTCTAAATAAAAAAGAAAATTTGTTACACCCCGATCTCACAATTAACACTAATCATGAGATTAGGGTATAAATTGAGGATTTAAAGTAATACAAAGATCACCCTTAACTTTTTCTTCTTTTTCAAACTCTTTATTTTCTCGCATTGAACCACATAAACTAACTTTACAAGAGAATTAAACTTTTATTTCTCTAATGTAATCTCAACATTAGTGATACACATCCATACATTCATTATGTTTCTCACACTTTCTGTACATACGACATGACAATCATTTCCATTCTCTCTTATTAAGGAAACAAATATACAAAATATCATTTACAAATCTCTCACATCTATACAAGGACCTAGAGTGACAGGGACCGACTGAACTTAACTATACTCAGACTTAACTCTTGAGGCAGATCTACTTTAATACAATGATATCTTCTTCAAGTCCATGTGATTTTCCTAAAAATTGTGAGTAGAGAGGTGACCCTACTCGCTTAGTGAATGAATATTTCAAAGGAGCAATCTAAAGCACTGATATAATTACAAATATACTTTTGAGAAATTGATATCAATTATAATAGCAGTAAGCTCTAAAGAGATTGATCATTTACAATCATAATATGGAAGGATACTCTAGATATCAACAAGAGTAAATCAATATATGAGCGTGCTTGATTAATTTCAAAGAGAATTAATAATTCAGAAAGATACAAAGAATAATTGTTGAGAAATTTTACTCGAATCTTTCTTAGCCTTTCTTACTTATAAGAATCTCTTTAAACCTATATGAATATATTTTAGCTTATGCCCTGGTCATATGCAGTGTACTCTACATATGAAGACTCATAGCAAACTACGATCCCATCGTACAAGACTTAGCTGACACCCCGAGATAGCTACGTCTGATTGTTGTCCTGGTCTACAACCGGAAAACTGGCTCTCTAGCCTCGACACTCCTATGGTGCCGTAAACTGGACTCCTCCTCTAGGCTGAGTACAAAGGAAGAGGGTCTGAGACGCTCTGTGGGACTCAACTTGGTATGCTCTTTGGGTACCTCTGGGTTACCACCGGGATCTCCGGTTTATGTTGGGCAACCTATCTTCTCATAGGAGACTTCCTCAAGGGCTTCATCTCCCCATACGCTCGGTGGGTGCATTTCGACCCCCGTATATTGGACGCACCTCCAGGGTAGGTCGTTTCATCCCTAAGGCGCAAACCTCTCATAGGAATTCTACGGTGTCAGGGTCCTTAATCTAATATTTTATTATTCTAGAAAAGCTCTTACTATATTGCATCTCTGTCTTACTTATTCTTGGATTTGGTATCTCTATGGTACTGTGTCTATTTATTTGAATTTGATAACATAACATGTATATCATTCTAAACTTGGCAGAGCAATATACTCAAAACACTGTAATATACTGAGAAATCAACATTTTATACATACAGGCAGACTGAAATACTTAAATAAACATAATACATGACCATTTAGCACTTATATACTAGAATCATGCAATTAAACTTCTTAATATACTGATGAGAGCTAATTAGTTGGCATATGAGTAATCATTATTTGCACCCATAAATTATTTGAACTTTCTTGGAAAACGTGCACATCGACCCATATCTTGAGTTGTGCATCACCACATCTCATACTGAGAACATTGATATCAAAATACTTGATTCATTGAACACCCTATCCTTAGGGTTTCATTTACCTCATTCACTTATCACATGGCTCTCATAAGGATTTAATATGTCATAAACATCCACTAAATACATATTGCTTTAAACAAGTCATATACAATCAACATATGTATGAAATCCTAGAATTGAGCTAAATTAGGGTTTTCTATGCCATTCATTGAGATATTATGAATCAAGAATAACATTGCATACATAGAGTCTATGATGCCAAGAAAAACACTTCAAATGAATTTCACCATATTTATTCACAAATTTCTAACTTTCCACTCATATAGGGCTTCACCCTCTTTATAAAGATATCAAGCAAACACTATTCACATCACATGAAATCCAAGATAGTGTCTGACATATATGTACTACACATTCATATAAATAATCATTCAAAACTAAGGGGATCTAGATAAGCAACTTTTTGTATTTACTTATACAGCAAATTTCAGTCATAAACAAATTCCCTATATTTTTGTTTACTCTTATAACCTCTATGAATACTTAGGGAATTCTCATTAGAATGCATTATATACATTTCTAATATGATTTTATCATCTGAAATTCATTCAAACAAAGGAAGAATCCATTTCATATCATTTTGCAACAACTTTGAACAAATAGACAATTTAGGGTTTGTAGTCGCATACTAAGCAATTAAATATTATGGTTGACTTAACCAAATTTTCGTGCAATATACTATTTAAAGGAAGTTCTTACTCACCCTAAGGTGTGAAAACACCTTAAAAACATATCCCATATCTGAAAATCTTGAATCCATATCAAATCCCTAGCAATTCACCTGATTCTTCTTCCTTTCAACTCGGAAACCCTAAAAATAAGGAATTATGAAGAACGAGTGAGAAAAGGGGAAGTTTTGATACCATTTTAGATCAAATCAGAGGAGGGACAGAATTTTGATATGTGAGAGAAGATTCACCATGAAACTATATCCAACGAAGCTAAACTTACATGATTTCATCATTCCTCGTACCGCAAAATCCTAGGTCAGCATCTCCATCAATTTCTCCTCTCAACCCTAACTCTCCCTCTCTCTCTAGGATTTCATTTATCTGGTTTGAATCATGAATTATGGGAGCTGCTAGTGTGTTACGTTGATCATATAGAGCAATTGAGCTGCTTGGCTTAATTGCACTTTGACCCATCACTAAACTTTTTCTTATTTCAGCAGATTTTTCTGTCATAAAAAGGTTTCTGTAATTCATGTATTTCAGAGATCAAACCTTCTCCAAAAATTATGAAAAGTTTACATGTTTTTTGTAATTCAGTTATAAAGCTTTCGTTAAAATTTCTGATCATTTGGAGTTACCAATAAATCATTAAAAATAGAATAGTCCATTGTTATCCAAAAATATACAGAAATGTCAGGTGAAGAGAAAATGCCGCAGAACGACCGTGCTAAAAAGGACCCAACACGGCCGTGCTACAGTACCACGGTCATGGTGCATCGGTTTCAGCAGATTTGAGTATAAAAGTTGGTAAATAGTTCAATTCTTTCAAAACGGTCGTGTGGACTAGCATGCACGTGCCACCAACGACCTAACACGGCCGTGCTACCCACCACGACCGTGCTATCCAAGCCTCCAACTACCATTTCTATTTCCTATGCCTAACTCTCTCTTTCCTTCCCGACATGAGCTTGTTTGGTGAAAACCCTAATTTCAGCCGACTAGGGTTTATATTTCTCAAACCCTAATTTCTCAAACAATAGAACACTTAACGTTCTTATTAGGTTTAAAACATCATAATTGAATTATCATCATTAATTAGAATTAAGAAATGATCAATCCAATTAAACATATAATCATCCAGGTAAACCCTAGTTTACCAATTAAGCTCAGATGCAGTCATAACAAAATTATGTTTTGGCGTAATGCCAAAGACTCAATTTCTACTTAACAATTTCAATTAAGTGATTTCACATAATTTCTTGGAAGCACCATGAATGGTGAATATATTCATTATGGATTTGTTGCTCCAGTATTCAACGGGAACATGATGCTCCTCATATTAATGTCACTGTGCACGTGTACCTACAGCTTAATGCCAGGGTCTTGATTATATCTAGCATACATGCGTCAAATTTTGTAGCAGGTAGCATGCTCCTATTAAGATTGGGACCAACAAATCCCCTAGCCATGAACGACCATCCAAACCTCTTGACAAACCAAAAGTATTTCTTACCACCCAATGACACTGAAACCAATTTGTTTAAGATGTGAAATCTAGCATACCATGGTAGGTATTGGGCTTTCGTGAGGATGAGGCCACAAACTCTTCTATGGAGTATAAGTTGTGATTTGAGATCTAGTATATAACATCATAAACTGGCTTAGAAAATTGCATATGAAGTATTACATCAGCCGTTTAAGCTATGTGGTCTGGCATCCTTACTTTGTATATATGGGGAATGAGTTTTCTCAAGGGGCTGCTACCATTCCATTTTGTGAATTTACTTGCTGGTACGGGTGATGCACACCTTATTATTTTTGGTATAGGCCTTTTTGTGAACATCATATGGCAGCTGACATGGTCAGTTTTAGGGTTAGTTTGATAAAGTGTAGTTATATTTTAAAATATATTTTTTTGTGCAAAAAACATAAACGGTTTTGAATACACCCAACCAGATAGGCCCTTGATATCAAACTGCCAATTAGTAAAACTCTTCTTTGATGACGATTTATATATGCATCGTTGTTTATTTGAGTGGCAGTTGCTTGGTCGGATTTGTCTCCTTTTCGTGTGATTCATATGGGGAAAAAAGAGCAAGTATACCACAAAATTTGTTTTCTTTGTCCTACTGAATGTTCTCCTTGGTGGTACAATTTGTTTGAGCTCTTGTTATCTATTGTTGCTTTACACTCTATCTTTATGATGAGATGTATCAATATCCATCTGAATTACGTGACAACACATTTCATATTACATATTGTCTATATATCTAACTTGTTGGTAAAATTGTTTATGGTCTTCTTCCCTGATGTTGGTATACATTCTATCTTTATGATCAGGTGTATCAATGTATACATTTGAATTAGGTGACAACGGAATTCATGTTAAATACACATGGATTGTTATCTATATAGTTCCATTGATTATTAAAATAAATAAAAAGAGAATCCATTGTATCAAGTATCAGCGATCTTTATTTCCTCTTGCGCAGCTTTTCTACTTTCATAGTTTAGCTGGTGATTGGGTAATATCATCCAACATCTTCAATGCAACACACGGTTGATCCACTGGAACCTGGCCACAAGCACCAAAAAAGAAAAGCTCAAGTCACGACATTTACCTCACACCAAATGAAGCATTTTCTGTGTAGGTAATGTAAAAAGTTAGCATCTAAGAGATCTAGAGTGTAAGTCCAACTTATGATCCACTCGCCCATACATAGTTACAAATTCGGCGTTCAACATTTGGTAATTATTTGACGAGACTGGAAAAGTCATCATTCGGAATTATGTGGGAAATTCAGATAAAAAAGACAAAGATCCAGTAAAAGTTTGGTCAATCATTGGAAAAAATATGATATATATATATATATATGGGGTTTATCTTAAATACATGCGCGGGTAGTTTGGAATTCACTATTTTTGTCATGCTAAAAGTAACTATTTGGTAAAAAAAAATAACTTTGTCGACAAAAAGTAACTATGTTGACCAAAAAGTAACTATTCGACTCAAAAGGTAAAACATGGCAGAATACACACAAAAAATTTGGAATAAATATGTAATTGTATATTTGTTATACTTGTTACAAATTTATCTGTTTATGCATGAAAAGTAACCGTTTAAACTAACCAAATGAAAAATAATTATATATATATATATATGGAGAGAGAGAGTCAGGCTAGAATACACTCGACTTTATTTGGAGTAGAGTACACTCAAGTTGTTTTTCATGATACAATATTTTTTTTTCAAAAATCTAATCTGTTGATCTTCTTAAACATCTTGTGAATAGCTCATATGTAAAATTTGAGCATATATGGTCATTTATAGGTCATGTTATGAAGACCACAAAAATTATGCATTTCAAATTAGTTTCACGCGCCGATTTTGTTGCCCTTGGATGAATAACTAGCACTCATCCAAATCGGCTCAAAATCTGTATGTAGCCTAGTTCTAGTATGATGGTGAAGATCAATGGTTTACATTTTACAAGAAATAGTCTTGATATGCAATCACACTTGAGTGTATTCGTGTGATTTGTACACTCGAGTGTATTCTAACCTGAGTTTTTATATTATTATTGAATCATGTATGTTTAAAAATTATGGGTGTATAATTTACTTGGTGATTTGATAAAGTGAAATAAGCGCAATCAACAACTATCAAGATTCATACATGTAAGGAAAGGCACCACGGTATCAAAGTAGCCAGTTTGATAAAATGATAGTTGTATAGTTCATTTAAGAAAGAAGACGAGAGTAATTGATAAATATCAGTGTTGAAGTGTCAACTTCAACTCAAGTAACACTCTAATTCAATCTCACGTTGAACTATTTAGGTCAAATTAAATAGTAGCCAATATTTAATGAATACAGGCTTAAGAAAAATTTAAAACGGAAAGAAATCTTAACTGGCCGTTTTTTTTTTCAAAAAAATTGAAAAACATTCATTTTGTTTGGGAATAAAATGTGAATATATGCAAATGGCAAATAAAATACGAATGAAATGTAAAATTCAGAAATAGTACGGGTTTAATGTGAATTTCAAGTGTAGCATAAAAATTCCTGAGGTAAACGCAAATAATTCAAAATTTCGTGGAATAATGTGCCGAGCGCCCATACGCGTACCACACTTGACGAAGCAAGCAGTAATGGTCAACTGGGATATCAGTACTCCCCTTCATGCTGTTCCTGTGTAAAAGTTGTGCTAGAAATCTCTACACCACCCTCAGTACAGGTTGTGCTGCCTAGGTGTGGTCGGGTTCACGCAATTGAAGTAGCCGGCCATAAGTTGTTAGCGGTTAGCCTAGGATGTAGACATGAATTGCAGCAATCATAAAGGATATGCTACCGCAGTCAATAGAAAGAAGGAACTATTAATTAGAGGCGGTGGGATATCTTCCTCTTCTTTTTATGTTGGTGGGATATCTTCCTGTTCCACGCATTCCATCAAGTGGATCACGAAATGTGTGTTGCGCGAAGAAGGTGGCCCATGTAATGTGGCTAGAAGTGAACACGATGAAACAGACGAACATCAGAAGCACTAACAATAGCAATATCAGCAGTACGCAACACTAACATTGTGTTGCGTGAGCTTAAAATGGAGCTAGAAGGTGCACACTACTTTGAAACGAAATGAAGTAGTGTCAAAAGTAGAAATCTCTCTCTCTCTCTCTCAAAGGACATAACATAAACAGGGTGCTTTATGTATGTGGCTAAGAAGTAGACCTTAAACAGATACTTACGAAATGTCCCGCTCCAAGAATCCAGTAAAAGTGGAGGTTTTGGTAAGACTTTCGGAAGGCCTTGGTGCCGTCGAGACCACAGTAGAGAGGGGTGCGCGTCAAGCTGTTGAAGCTCTTGAGGCCTTCCCATCTGAATTGCAAATCATTCATGTTAGATTTATATTTCTTTTTTTGAGAGGCTTAGTCATGGTAAATTCATTATCAACAGCTAGAGATGGCAAAGGTAGATATGTACATCCTATTTTGCAGCTAGGTAAAAAAAAAAGCCTTACTTGAGCTTTTGCAGCCAGGCCTCAGTGCCCTTGGTTGCGCAAATCACGTCCAACTGTTTAAAAAAAAAAAAAGCCGACAGGAACGATCAAAACGGGTTTAGATACTGGAAATATTTGCAGGGTAATAGAAATCCAATGCCGTTCTCGTACCGTAGTCGAAAGACTCCATAAAGACAAAGTAAATGGGGAGGGTTGTTACATCTATCTTGTTCAATCTGGTTACGTAATTAGAAGTAATTCCTTGGACGAAAAATGAGTTCCATTTGTTTTCTCAATTAGGGAGTGGGTTTTGGGAAATGGAAAGTGACCCAAACAAATTACGTTGCATTAGTTTCAAACCTAGGTGATCAGAAAAACCGGATGCCATGTCATTGTCAAGGGTATGCATACTAATGTTTACCAAATCGAAACTGCAAGTCGTGGTGGTCCTCCTTAAATGCAGCCGCGGCAGCAGCAGTACATTTGTGTTTCAGTGAAATGAAAGTCAAGTGGTCGTGCGGCAGGGCAGCAGATAGCACCAGACAGGAATTTGATGGTCAAAGAGGTGAGGAGAATAGTGTACTGTACAGGGAGACCAAACACAAACTGGGTGTTGTGATCTAAGAAGAAACCAACAGAGGTGGTCGTGGTGAAGATCTCTGTCTGTCTCTCTTTCTCTGACATTTACCTGGCATGCCTTATCTCCGTTGTCTGCTGATGGATATGATGGATAGCCTGAGTCGACTGTACCTGCGGGAAGCAGTATTTGCCATTTACATCGTCTGCGGTCATCTGTTGTTGAATCCCAACAAAATTTGAAGGCGAGATCCGTAGACCCGGAGGTTTCATTGGGATTCAGTGAGTGAGTGGATGTGATATCGACTGTGGCCAACTGTTCCATCAGTTGAATCTCAATGAAACCTCCTAGTCTACGGATCCATATCGCAGCGCAGATTGTTGTATAATTGAAGGCAGCAGAGGCGTTTGACCATTCATTCAATATTTCAAAGGCAACTGTGTTAAGGGCTTGTTTTATGCCAAATTGCCAATGCGCACAGTGTTATCTAGTTGGCTAAATCGGTGGTTGGCAGCAATGAACACCAAACTGCATCTGCCATGTGCCATGACCACATGGTTCCATCCTTAGTAGGGATCCATCCCCTAAAGTCAAGCTATGAAGTGCAAGGTCGACAGCTCTGGATCATATTTGGGTGTCCCAATTAACTCCTAATTAATGAAACTCTAACCGCTGTTATTGGTGAATCGTTGGAAGGACGTCCTTGTCCGTGTAATGAAAGTCCTAACAATGATACTCACATGCTGACATAACGCCGTGACCACCATACGTGTCTCTAATGAACCTTCCTAATGATACCAATGCATGTGTGGATTGATTGGCCGAGGGAGTAGGAGTAGGGGTGGAAGTTGGAAGATGGAAGAGATGGAATCGTTGTATTATATTGGATTACGTTGTACTTGACCACCGCCTCTCCTTTTCTTTCTACCCACGCCAGATGTGCTTACGAAATCTGCGGTATTGTCTTGGTTTGCTTAGAAAACGATATTGTATATAGTAGGTGAAGAGCGTTAGTCGTTGACGCTTCTGCTGCAATGATTTCTCACTCCAACATTGAGAGGCACTAGCTCGCATAGTACTGGAGTTTGAGAGTTCCATCTGACTGCAGTACTTTTTTTCCTTTTAGCTAAATAAAGTGATACTGTATTTACTGTCTTCACTCACATTGACCTAATGTTCTCCATGGCTAGCATGTATTGAATGATTGATTGGGGGAGGGAATAAAAATAAGAGGATGGTACGTGATAGGTTTTACCTGGCCGTTGTAGATGGTGACATTGACACCAGCAGCAAGGAGCTGGTCAACCTGCATGAGAGTAAGTAATCATAATTGTTAAGATGATCAGTTGGACACATGTGTTTTATACTAACTAAATATCCTCCCATGAAAAAGGAAGGAAAGGATAAAACTCACCTCGTCAATCCTGGGCTTCATGAAGTCACCGGACAGGGCAGTAAAGACCATACCAGATTGCCCACCCCAACTGTAGTTTCAAAAGAAAGAAAGGAGTACAAGAAAACAAAAACCAACATCATTCCATTTGTTTTTAAAATAATATACGAAATTGATAAAACGATGGGTCCTGAGTTTTCCCATCGTCTCCTCACCTAACATTTTTGGGTATGATTCCTAGCTTCTCCTTGACTGCACCGTTCATGAAAGTGGACAAGTCGTCTCCTCCGCCTGGCTTGGATGATGATGCGGACGACTTGGTGCTCAGGTACCTAGAGTACCTCGTCCTCCGCATTGCGATCTTGCTGCTGCTTGACAGCGTCGTCACGGCGGCGAGACCCAACGGGTCCATATTGGAATCTAGCATGAAGTTGTAAAAGTCCTGTCATGCAAGCATGGCGTAAGCAGTAGTAGTCGATTTGGGCAAACGCAGTAACGACATGGAGTGTAAAAGTTGATTATTAGCTAGAACAGCTAGCTATGAATGTTGGTCTGACCACGTTGTTGCTTGATTTGCTGATGACTTCTTCCAAGTCGCCCCATGTGTCCGTCGCCGCCGTGTATTGCCCGGTCTGGAGTTGCTGCTTGATCTTCTCCGCTAGGCTGTGAGATTGTGCATGATGATTAGCTGTGAATTATGATCAGCAGCAGTTCCTACTGTTGTTTGGTATATATCTAGTTGTAGTCAAGCAAGAAAATTACCCCCAACAAGGTCTTCTTTACCTGTTTGATGCTTGGACTCCATTGTCGTCCAGTCTTGACACGTCTTTGAGTAACGGCGCCCACGAGAACTGCAAGGAAGGGAGAGCGACACATTAGTATGCAAGTTGCCCGAATGGTGCCAAATTCCCCAAACTCGTATTTTCTGCGGTGGCAATGATGACAGGTAAACAAATATAAAGAGAACAGGGGAGAGCACTGCTGCTAGTACGTTACCACGAAATCCTCTGGGGAGATCCAACTGTCCCCGAGCGCAACCCCTGACAAAATGCATTGCGTCATTATTCGTGTTATCGTCATGATTCATCACAGGCCAAGTACACACAGCAGGAAACACGTACGGTTGTGGTGATCATAGCTTTACTGCTGTGGGTTTAACTGACAGAAACTTCGCCTTATTCACTGGCATTTATACTGTTTTACTACTATATAAGCTAACCTACCTCCCAACGTTAGGCTGAGTTCCCCGGCCTTGACCGCCTTGACGATCGACAGTCCCAGCGTAGCGGCGTACTTGCCTCCGTATGACTCCGCGATGATGTAGAGGGTGCTCCCGCGGAGTGAGTCCTTGCCGTTGAAGATGGCCTTGAGGAGGCTCGTCAGGTCGGCGGCGGCCTCCCAGTCCGTCTTGACCAACAGACTAGCATTCTCTACAAAGCTGAACCCTGTGCCCACGGGGTTGTCCTGACAAATTAATAAGTGTGCGGTTGGTCGGGATTAAGCAGGGAAGGATACAGGGAAAAAATGCAGACAGCGGGAAGAAATCATATCAAGAATATACCACAAAGAGCAGATCCGCCTTCTGCAGCCAAGTGGAGTTCCTTGGTTCCAATTTAGTGTTCAATGGGCCAACCTCTTGGAAGTTGCCAATCGCCACGCCAGATGCTCCCTGTCAATTCAACCATATATATACATATGTATTACAAGGATTGAAAGAAGCAAAGATAATGAACCCAAAGATTTTGGTTGTGTGACTAATTAGCTTGATAGTTGATTACTGGGGAGATGACAAGAAGAATTTATAGAGAATGGACGGATCGCAACTTAATTACCGGTCCTCCTTGTAGCCACATCACGATTGGCCACGGTGTGGAGGCGTTGGTCACACGTTGTGGGCTGCGGTACAGCCACCAGAACATGTGTGCTTCTGCAAATTTTTCATGAAAACAGAGGGAGGAAAATGATGAGTGAGTTAGGCTGATGCTGGAAACAAAACAAACAGCAGTAGGTAAGACGACGTGAGCATGGCCCAAGGAACACTCACTTGGCCGGACTTCGATGTAGCCCCATTCCTCTGACCCGTCCGACGTCCCGGTGGCAGAGACGGCGAGTGGGGTGATGATGCTGACGACGACCAGGACGAGTAGAGCCGATGCAGGAAGAAGCAGCCTCTTCATGAGGACGGTTGCTTGCTTATGATCGAATAAATTAGCAGAGCACAGGGGAGACGGCGGGAGAAGACGTACGCAAGTAGACTGGAATGGATCAACCGAACACTCACTGCCAAGTAACACCACCACCAACCAGCAGCGAGTAGGCACGACTTAATAACCTGAAGGTACTACAGAGACTGCTGACGCAACCAACCGCAGCCGGCGGGCGAGCAAAACAGAGGGCAAGGTCGGATGAGGTTTGTTTCTAGGACGGTGCCCCCGAAGAGGATATTCTTCGCAATGGTCGTAGAGGGAATGGATGAGGGGAGTTGAAATCAAAGGGGATATGATTCGACAGTGCGAGACGACAAAACAAAAAGAGGGAAGACTTGCAAGGTTGGAACACCTCCTTTTTCCACTTGTGGTGGTGCCGAGGGTAATAAGGGGGAAAACGTGAGGAAGAGTTGGGGTTCACGTCGTGGTTTGTTGCGTCTCGCTTTCGAGTAATTTTCTCTAGTTTCACCGTCCCACCCGGTCGGTGACTTATGCTTCCTTCTTATCCTTACTCTTGGGGTAAACCCTACTTCACTTGTTATGTCTCACACTCTGCGAAACTTATCTATCTGCGGAGAATAGGGAGAGGAAAAAAGCCAGCCAGAGGAGCAACCGAGCAAGTAGCATCAATCAAGAGAGGATAAGGGTAAGGGGTCCCCCCACCCCAATATCCTCCCTACACTTGCCGTTCACATTCAAGTTAGACTTTAATGCCGGTGTTTATGGGATGTGAAGTGAAATAATCAAGAGCAGCGCGCGAATTGTGCGGAGTGGGTAGCCAATCCAATCAGGGAAGAGGTCGCGTACAAGGAGTGGATTCGTGGGTGTGTCTGTTACATAGGACTGGACTGGGGATGTCTAGATCGGAAGGGATTCACTATTCACATCACTTTTTAATTATGATGTTGATACCAATCTTAACCATCCGTCTCCAAAAATCACCCTAGAAATCTGTGTGCACATTAAAACATACTTTACCACACGGAATTTTTTTTTAGAACGGACGACTGAGATGTATCAGGACGTCTTGAAAAAAATATTATTACTAGTTATATTTAGACGGTGATCCCAAAATTTACATATTGCTCGTCGTATAGAACTAGTACTACACTCACACCCTTTTCGATAACACCAACTATACAAATAAAAAAATTTGTCTGGCACCAGACACATCCTATGTATTTACGAGATATAATTGAAAATTATACACCCATCTATGACGACTTATCATTAATCAGGAAATATACTTCTACTTTTTTCAACGAATGGCCTCGACTAAGACCATTTCTAAAGCATATCCTATGTAAGTATATATACATTTCACTCTAAGGTTCATTCTGTTGTAGATTATTGTAAACATATTGAACAGGAAACAAGTACATATAACTTAACACGTATATATATATATATATATATATATATATATATATATATATATATATATATATATATATATATATATATATATATATATATATATATATATATATATATATATATATATATATATATATATATATATATAGAGAGAGAGAGAGAGAGAGAGAGAGAGAGAGAGAGTCCGGCTAGAATGTACTCGAGTGTACAGATCGCGCGCTACACTCAAGTGGCGTTTGCTTATCAAGACTATTTTTTTATAAAATGTTAACCAATGGTCTTCATTGTCATACTATAATTAGGCTACATATAAATTTTGAGCTCATTTGGATGAGTGTAAGTCACTCATCCGAGGGCAACAAAATCGACGCACGAAACTAATTTGAAATGCATAACTTTTGTGGTCTTTATAACGTGAGCTATAAATATCCAAATGAGCTCAAAGTTAATATATAACCTATTGACAAGATGTTTAAGAAGATCAACGGATTAGATTTTAGATAAAAATACTACATCATGAAAAACTACTCGAGTGTATTCTGCTCTGAATACACTCGAGTGTATTCTATCCTGACTCTCTCTCTCTCTCCATATATATATATATATATATACATATATTTCCTGATGAATTCAGGTATCACTACGAAAAAACCGATAATTAACTACATTTAGCCTAGCTACAATTGTTGTATATGTAGTAAGAAATGATTTTCTTTACAATTCATGTATGTGTAACTGAAACAAACGTAGCCAACTACATACGTTCATGAAATAGACAACTAAATACATTTTCAACCGAACCCGCCCTTTTTATTTGGTGATGCCAATACGAATATTGGGCGCGTTCTTTTCCCTCCAAAGATCCTTTCTAGTGGGGAATAATTGGTCCTCTCTGCTAACAACTTCTTCGTAACCTCCGCAAGTGCGATGAATATTAGACAATGGGAGGAAACAACCTCCTTCGCATAGCAGCATTAGATGTGTGGAACTGGAAAAAAAGTGTGAACGGGGGATCATGTAGGTTTCTTCTCATCACCAACCATCTACTGATTTTGTGAGGCGGAAGAGAAACTAGATGCCTTAGTCACAAACCCCAATTTCCCATTCCACATGAGAACAACTTGGGGTGACACGGAGATGGAGAAAGGCAGCAGGGCGACGGGTGCATCTGCTTTTGGGCAATGACCATATTTATCCACGACTGGAGCATGGTGTCTGGGCTTGGAGCAATTACAGGTAATAACCTCTGTGTCTTCCTTATTGTCCCTACAACTTTGTCATATATGCTTTGGAAGTTGGAACGGCCATATCAAAATCTTTCTGTTGTGGCATATCTGTCTGTCCTTGTTTGTTATCTGGACTCTGATATCCTGAGCAAACATATATACATAAACTTGAGCTTCGTGCCACTTCTTATCTACACCATGCCCGTGCAGCTTCAATTGTCTCGTTGTTAGCACCGTCACCATCACCAGATCATAGGTTCCATTTGACGTCCCAGGATGGGGTCTTCGTTCTAGTTAATAACACACACACTAAACACTTAGAACGAACAGAGGAAATAGAGACAATGATTTGTGCCACTCAACTCCTGCAACTTTTCTGTTCTATTGACTATTGCATTTCCTTTTATTCTGAAAAGAAGCCACAACTTAGCCGCTAACTACGCCATGTCGATCCACTATGGACGGGCCATCCCACGTCTCAGATCGTGCATACCGCATAAGAAGCGGCCATGACTCTTTCTCCTAAGGACTCGGTCTTAGACCTATCCATGCGGCACTCACACAACTTGTGGGCTCGCAAGGTTCTCTTAATTCTAACTGAAGACAGTAAACTAAATGAGATGCTAAGCTATGCACGTATGCACTAGGATTACTACACCATTCTCAGGGATGCGATTTTGCTCGTGAATAACCCTCTCCTCTTTCCCTTTCACAACTACATTCTTTGTCGGTGTCTTCCAAACATCCCTGGATGTAGTCAGCTACCACCACCGTTACATACCGGCTTACTATTGACAAGACTGACTAACGTATGATTGTGAGAAGATCTCATTTACAAGTTTAAGCTGGAGAAATAAGAAGCTCATATATTTGGCACCTCTATTTTTTTTTCTCTCTCGATGACGATAAATGTGCTTGGAATAAATCCAGCTAGCTGGCTTATATATTATATCTAGACATTTACTGACTCGTGAGTATATGTTCCACTCCAGGTTAAGCTTGGTGGTTGACTAGGTACCTGTTGAATTTGATGCTGATACAATTCCTTGGCTGCTTTGCATTCATAGTCCAGTTACATCAGATTTCTCTTAAAAATAAACCTCCATGACTTCCTTTCTTAAAAAATACAGAAGAGGTGTGTGTGTTTGAAAAAGTATGCTTATTTTAGAAAAGTTGAAACTGATGAGTAGGGAATCTGGTTATGTTTGTGTTCAATATATCTGATTGCTTAATTATTTGTTGACCTACTGCTCCTATGTATTATACGTTGTGGGCTTAGTTGGTAGTGCTCATGAGCTCCTACATCATAACGTTTCTGCTCACAATAAGGCAAATTGTGTATTGCTCCAATCTCATGTCTTTTGCTCGGATTATGAAGTGTTTTCATAATATTTTATTAGCTCCCCAACTGAAAACTTTGTATTTCATGACTGACCAACACCATTCTTGTAGTTGCCATTTTCTTACTAGTTAGACTTGTTCTTTATATTATTTAATGCTACATTTCTCATCATTAGTTGTTGGTTTTGGTAGATATCATGACGTAAACATACTAAAGATTGTAATAACAAATAGTCAAATGGTTCGGTATATCATAAATGAAAACAGAAGGCTAGCGCCACAACTCACTTTTTTTTTATTTGTTGGATCACCCATTTTATACATTCTCATGCTAGCATTACCAATATTATGTAAACATGAACTGATTTTAGGGAAACTTCTGTACTTCCTGTATCTATTTTCTGTCTTCTCAAGGAGCATAACTTTTCCTCCACTTTGGGGTCTTACGTGCTTTGTGCAAAACAAGCAGCTGTACTTGTCTTGCAATAGGGGGGTAAAACCAGGCCCTACCCTCTAATCCTGACCAGACCCAGCTAAGCATGTTTGATGTTACTCTTTGACATGACTTGGAATTGATATGGACCTCTGAAACTGATAAAGTATTTAAGTTCAGTTTCTATAAACATATACGATTAATCTAAAAGACCCAAAACAACATATTAGATGTTTTAAATTTATGGCAAAAATATCATTGTTTGTATGCTTTTTCACAAGCATATGTAATATTTCATATATCTTAGAAGCAAGAGTACAAAATAATTAATCATGTGTGCCAACACGAGGAGAAATATTCACCATGCATCCAAACATGTAGGTGCTAATCAATATCATGTCTATTATTTCAATGTTCAGGTGTACCCAATTCAAGACTTAGTTGGTCAGTAGGCAGTCAAGAACATTTCAGCAGTTGGCAGGTTAGTCATTTCAAAGACAAAAACTATTTTGTAAATTATGCTAAAAAGTACACCATTTAAACTAAAAAAGTGTAGCATCTATCTATAAGCATATGAAGATGCATATATATAGTCGACACAAACGAAAGTGATGGTTATTATTTTTATAATATTTGACATATCATGTGCTTGATAATTCATTTACTTCTTTTATATTTTTCTTTCATTGTTATTGTAAATCTGTGTTTTCTCAATAAGTGATTTTTTCAGTTTTTAGATTTTTTCCATCAAAGTTTGGTTAATAACGACATAATTTGAGAAGATCATGTATTTGTTGCACATATTTGTTTACTTGAGGGATTACACTATATATGTTTGATTTGAAAATTGCAAATATCACTTCTTAGCTCATTACTAGACCATCTTTCTCGTTTACATGTTAAGATTTCCATTTTAAGATTTGACTTGATAGTGTAGAATGAAATACAAGAAGCATGAGGGATGTAAGAGCAAGATTAGTTGGGTGATTGATTGACAAACCACTAAATGAATCTCGTTCTCTATTCTGGTGGACAGGAAGAAGCTGATGAATATGGAACTTGAAGAAGTTGCACACTTCATGAGAATCATGGACATAAATCTACTCTATGAATTCATTGAACTTCCAACCTTGTTGGAAGGTTGGAAGACATGTTGAAGAAGCTAATGTTTTCTAATTGGTTCTTCATCTTGGCCAAGTCTCTCCCTAGATCAATGTGGCTTCCATAGTTGAATGTGGCTCTTGAATGGATGTAGTAGTATGTCATTTCAATTGGGGAAGCAAAATCTACTCTTGAATGAGTTGCCATATCATAAGAGCACACAAGCAAGAAAGCACAAGAAAGGGAAGACTCTTTAAGATCAATGTTCTTAGTTCAAAGTGTTAATAAGGTAATTATTTCATGCTAAATTACTCTTTTGGAGGTGTATTTACTTTTGTTCAAGTCTATAAATTTATTCCTTGAGATTCTCAAACATTACCCTAATCATTAACTCGAAGAAGGATGAAATGATATAGATGGAATTATGAGATTCATGTTTCTAGTATGTTAACCCAACTACATGTATATATTGCTTCTTAATTTGAGACTTTCACTTTCGCACATGTAAGTTTTTTTGATAAGTAAACTTGTAAGTATTTCAAATCTAGGTACATAAATCAAAGTTGAGAGATCATCAATAGGATTCACTTCTACAAGTTTTTTTTCTAAGGCATTAGATTCTAGTTTCTTAGCTAGGGAAACGTTAAGCCATCTGGACTTTAGTGTGTAAGATCTATTTTGTTTTAGATACTCACTGACTCTATTTGCATCTATAAAGGCAACATTGATACTTAATATAGTTACATGAGTAGGGGTAAGCCTCGGCACTACGTTCCTTTAGTTTCAAGAATTGCTTCCTACCTTTTCAAGTTTGTGATCTTTGAAGAAATCAATGACCTAGTTGAATTCATGATTTTTCAGATGTGGAAGATGGGTTTCATGTCTGAGGACACACTAATTTCTATACAACCAAGCTGCCAAGCAACATAGTGCTTATCCATATTCTCTAGTATGGACCTCTTTCCAAAAGAAATGATGTTTTCAACTTTGAGGCATGATCTGCTTGATACTATATCTAAGGAGTGTTTTATGTTTGCTATGCTATTTTCTCTCTTAAATGTAGCTAGAATTTATGGTATACCTCTATCAAATATCTATGTAAGGTCTTTATTTGCTTGTAGATAGATTGCTAAACATTTTGCATTGATTTTCTTAATCTTATGATGCTTATAACTAAAGTTTGCTCTCTATATAATTATATTGATAGGTAAAGCATCTGTTGTTTATGATAAGGAAGATATATTGAGATTTTCTTGGTTTGTTTCAGTTTGGTTTCTAGAAAGGCCAAATCTTGAATGTTTATTATGGGGGCTCTTTATCATTCATTCCATGTTGTTCAAGATCTACCAACTTCAGTTAAAGGGGTTCATCAGATCAAAGGTATGGAAATATGAGAATTCTAGATCTTAATTCATTATAGTAATTATGATCTACCGACTTCAACAAAAGGGTTTCATCAAACTGAAGGTATGTCAGTCTAAAAATTCTAGACCTTGTTGGTTATGATCTACCAACTTCAATGAAGGTTAATTGTTCCTTCTTTCACCTTGCCCAATTCTAACATGTTATCAGCTAAGATAAATGGAAATTGTTCATTGATAATGCCCAGGATGGCTGCCCACTTTGATGAGTTAATACTCAAAAAGAAAAAGATGATCATTCATAAAACAAGAATGGTGAATGGTGATCTAAAACATAATCTTAGAAAGTAGTTAAGAAGAAATCCTAGACAGACTTCCATGAGGCACTAGGCATGCTTAGGAAAGTAGCACATCATCCGGGGGACAACAATAGATCCCAACACTTTCAAAGTTATTAACATAACTGAACAAAGGTTCAAACTTCAACGACATCCTACCAGCGATAAGGTCATCTATACCCTAGAAGACATAAGATTTAGATATTCATATATAAATATTTGAATTTTATTTTTATTCACTTTGAACTATAAATGTGTTGTTTATACATGTACAACTATGCTACCAAATTTTCAGGAACTCTCCTTCATTTGTAGATACATAGATAAGAGGTTAACTATGTCTACTAGCTCTATAAATTTTCCTTGCTCATGCAGAAATGGATAAGTACTGGTTGTGCAACAATAAATCCATTTGTTTATGTTTTGCCTTTTCTTTTTGTTTGAATTGTAGCAGTCAGATAGAGCAGTGACTAAATGGGTTAAACTTCTAAACTCACAGACCACAATGAACAAATGAGAAATAAGTATTTAAGACCTACATTAAGAGCATCACGAGTGTGTGTTGTGCTCCTTGGATTGTTGTTCTCTATTTTTTATGTTTTCTACCAACGCCCATGACTCTATTAATCAAGAAGGATGAATATAAGTTCCATCTCACACCAAATATATAAGTTTCATATGATTGTGGTTTATGTTGGTGGAACTTTTACAGGCATACTACATCCTAGTTGTGCTCTCTCTTATGTGAGTGATCTTCACCTACCCATCCCTAACAATCAATTTGCATCTGGGCTCTCCATCCTAACAATGTAGGTGTAAAACTCTGTATGTATGCAATTTCTTGTACATCATTACTACATTCAGATTCCAAACATTATTACCTATAGGGAAGTCTCTAAGAATGATGGTGCAGTAAATGTGGATGTTGATGAGTTTTTAAGCTTGGATGCTTTGGATGACCAAGGAACTACACCCACCAAATTTGTTAGTGTTTTATATGTACATGATCAATTAAAGGCATTAAAGCTTCTAGATGATCTAGGGAGCCTCAAAATTTACCAACCTCTTACATTATAATATAGACATCACATCAGCCAACTTCAATCAAAAGTAGAGCAATCATATCCTTTTGCACTTAAAATTGAAAGTAGCTTGTTTATCATATGTGTCATGGCATGTATTTATTTGTTCTGATGTAAAAATGAAGTGGGTTATACTTTTTGTGTTAAAAATCACTTTCTCTTTTGTAGAAGTATTTTATGAAGGGAGGCCATTAAGAAGTTGGACTCAGTCCTTTAGTAGGTATGCTACTTTCGATGGTGTAGAGTAGGCTCATAGTGAACAACTTGGTCTTTCTGGTGAACCTCTGAGGAGAAGGATGCCTTTTGAAAGCATCGTTGTTAGCAAAGATATGAACCCCCTTGACAAATATTATCTGAATTGAAAGGCACCCACCCAAAACATCCTTTATCATCAAATGTTTTTGCACCTACAATGAGTGACCAAGTAGGTTCAATCACTACATTACAAGTATATTGAACTTTGTTTTCTTAATCTAGTAAATATTGACCTCTTGGATCTGGTTTCCTACAACCACAAAAATTAAAGAGTTTTCATGTAAGACATATGCACATCATGCTTAATTGTATGCATATACCACCACTGCTTTTTGGAATCCTAACAAAGTATTTCTTTTGCTTCAAGAGAAGTATGAATGACTTACTAGAACCATTCACTAGAAGTTCATAAAAAAGATAATAAACTCAGATGCATATAATAATATACATGAATCAATTTCTCCTCAAGATAATATCGTTCCTTGGTGAGACGCTAGGACATGGATCTCAGTATCTAGTCTCTTCCACAAGACATTTTTAGAGATTTGAAGACGTTCAATGATCAATATGTTTGGGTACATGTGAATAATGGTACGTGTTTATGTAGAGGTGAACAAGTAGGCGTAAGATTGATGATATTCGTATGCAAAATGCATCATGTATTCTTTTTATATTTATCTATTCATTGTGTTATACATGTTGTATACTCATTTTGTATGATGCTGAATTTGTTGTATCTTGTAGGTGGATTTATTCTATTTTCTTCAGTGTCTTGGATCATCAAAAATTCTCAGTCTCCTATCTTCTGATTGGGAAGATTGATGGATACATGTGCTCAATGTGATCTACCTTTAGATGGCCTAAGATATTTGCTCTCTATCTTGAAGATGTTTTAGCTTTGCCTTTGGCTTCAGTGGTAATCCGATCTGACGATATGAAATTCGAACCTACGGGTGCCAATCCAAGTACAACTGCATGATGGTTTTGATTTCAAGCTTCTTAAAAAGATTTTGAGAGCTAGAGTACAAAGTGGGGCAAAACATTGAGAGTGATGTAAACTTATATTCTCATGGGGGTCATTATATACATATATCTTTTTTGCAAAATAAGGGCAAAGTTTATGTCCTCCCCATGTGTACTCATTGTTTCAATATAAATAAAAGTATGATTATTGACATCACAACCACAACATGATCTGAATCAATGTTGATTTTTTCTTTCTTCTGAGAAATATTTTTGTGTTGACAATTTAATGAATGAATACATAATCTAACTATAAATGCATGGATGTGTAGTACATGATGTCTCTAACTACACACTAACTACAATTACAAGTGTAGTAAGTGATAATTTTTGCTACACATGAACTACATATACAATTGTAACAAATATGATTTCCCCCTACATATCATAGCTACATATACAATTGTAGTCATCTATTTAACTACAATTACAACTACATTTTTATATGTAAGGACAATTTTTACCTACAATTAGGGTTACATATCATTTGTAGCTAGATGAGTATCTAACTACAATCCTATAGAATGTAGAAAAAACAATTAGCTACACGGGTATTAGCTTCATATTCTAAATGTAAGGAAAAATGTAGCTAAAGCTTTTAGCTACAAAATTTAGGGTTTTTGCTACAAAATTTTTTTGTAGTTAAAGACCATTTTTTTGTAGTGTATTTGGGTGTTTGAGTCTGGGTTTACCTTGGCCCTAAACCAACTAATATGAAAATAATATGCATCAAGAATTTTGACATGACCCGTCAATGTGAAGACATGTATCGTGGTTGAGTCAAGTTATAATAGTTGTTATGTCCTCATCCCTACTCACATGGAGAAACTGAGGTATATGAGGAAGCTTCCTTTCATTTATATGACCTTTCTATGTTTTGGAAGAAAAAAGAAGAATACATTTATTATGTCGGTTCCACCCAGTTTGCATTTGGACATCAAGGGTGCTTTTCTCAGGACATCTGAAATATGATCTAGGCTACACACGACATGCTTCCTTCCATCAAATCTAAGAGGATTAAGATTCGGTATAATTTTTTTCCTCCATGTACACCACACTGTAAACCATCCTTCTTCACTAGCACCGACAATTGTGTTACCAGAGAGAAGGTGAAGAATATTGTGTGTGTATTATAGACTACATGAATAGTCATTGTATATGACTATAGTTGGATACCAATATCCATTTATATATTGTGAGACTAATCCCAATATACAAGAGTAGAGAAAGACTTATACACTCAAAACTCTCTTTCAAATTACTGTGTAGATATTGTAGGTACCCAATTTGTTATATAGAATTCTAACCCAACATCCATTTAAGGATTTAGTAAATAGATCTACAAGTTGATCTTTTGAGTGGATTAGTATGAATACTATCAACTTGTCTTCAACCTTCTCTTTGATGAAGTGATAGTTGACTTTGATGTATACCTTCATGAAAGATAGGGTTGGAACCTATGTGAGCTGCAACTTGATTGTCACACTGGAATCCATGGTTTTAGAATGTGATAATCCCACTTCTTTAGTGATGTTCCTTACCCATAGAAGTCCATTGGTTACATGAGGCATAGCTCGATACTTAGACTCAATGCCTAAGCAAGAATTTGTTGGGAAATATGGGCACCGAGTAGGCAGCGGAAACAAAAGTTATCTATCCATATTCCCTAGAGAAACAAGATCATGTAAACTATTATGCAATGGAAAAGATTGTTTAACGAGTTCATACTTTCTCCTGGAGCAAGTCCAGTGACTATAGCTTGTTGCACCACAACAAACTTGTAGTTTCTCTTGGTAGGTATCATGCAGCTCTTGGTCTTCATCACGGACTGCTAACTCGGACGACATCTATAGAAGCTCCACCAAGGACTACATGTTAATGTTGTCCTTCTAGCTGAAGATAAAACTTCCACGCCTCTAGAGAAGTCCACACGGACCACCTAGAACTTATGTCATTCTTGAATAATAGACAAGAAGAAGTTATCCCCCCGATGATGTACTAGTCACCAACCTGCTCTTCCATAATGATTCTCAATTGTTCTCTCCCTCTCTATCCCTGTCTAGTCGGGTAGGACTTGCTTGGGCTCTCCTGGTTACCACAACTAGAGACGACAACAATTGTCTAAGCAACTGATTCTCAATTGTGTGTGTTGGGAATCCTCCAGTACCCCTCTATTTAAAGAAGGGGTTAGGGTCAAGGTTCCCAGTCTGTGCGTGAGTGGAAGGGACCTGAAGATCATGATTTTTTACATCATGTGAGTGTTGAACTGGTCGGTTGGCAACAAAACCAGTTGGTTCACATGCGAGCCAATTGGTTCACACCTTGAACCAGTCATTTCGCCATGTTTCCCAATCGCATATAAAGTGAAAATTTATTTCCAATGAATGTTCAACATTAAGTCCTTGTACCAATCAAATTGAACAAGTGAAACGATAAACTATTCTCACGAATTGGGAAAATTTCCAGAAGCTTCGGTTGGCATGACTGAGCCGATCAGTTCACTAGATGAATCAATCATCTCACTAAACCTGTGTCGATTGGTTCCTCCAGTGAGTTGATGGGTTGGGGTCCTCACTCATGCAATATTTAGTCAATTTAATATCCAATCAACCTAACACTCTAAACGGCCGGCTCATCACATGAACTTGATCAGTTGGGAGATCAAACAATTGATGTGTTACTTGAATTGAGTACCTAAACACTTTTGTAATCAATCCAATTATCACTCATGATTAAACTCCTCTTCTAGATGAGTTCCTATGTGTGTGACCCTATAGGTCCCATATCACGTTGTTAGTGAATGTCCATAACATGTTTATGACATCACAAGCAAAGAGCGGTGCCTAGTCACACATCAATGCTACTCAAGTGAATGGAAAGTTGGAGAACAACTTCAACCTACAATCTACGTAAGGTGTTGTAGTGATTGTATCATTCCTTAGTCTCTGATACCTGGAATGAACTCAAGTCATGGAATCATCATCCTCTCATTGTTCAATCTATGTTTCTTGAACCTAGAGCAGACTGTATGAGATATATGTGACCTCAATATCATAAATTGATTCACATGTGCATGCACATGCATTTCTCAGTCTCTCTTATCAAGTGGCCATGATATCAATCTTCAGTAGCAGGGGCAAATCCCATCTACATCACTCACAGTCTATCCCCATGTGTCACAACTACCAAATCATCACCTTTATGAAAATCCTTATTTAGGGTTACATTAGATGTTATCAAAGTATACTGAACGACATGTGATGAGTGTAGTGATTTCATGTCTAAGAATCAAAATCACCACCTTCACTATGAGAGATGACTATGACCACCAAGTATGGTTTCCATGTGTCACTCTCAAGATGGTTCTGTCTGATACACATTTCTCTAACATGTATCTGTGTTCTTGGTTTGATATACCATATCATGACTAATGAGATTTTGTCATCAACCAACACACACTCTAGTCTAATGTATTATTGTTATCTATCTTCCTTCCTCAATAACATCTGACCAGAGACATAACAAGAATATACATACTCTTAATATCCGTATGATCTCATTGTTCAAGTCACATACTTAAAGACATACATCATTGAGTAATTGTCATTCTTTAGACATTCATTATGTTTCCTCATATATTATCTCATAACTGAGTGAAACATAATGAATTGGAATCTTGCCTTTGTTATTAATCAATTCCTTAATGCCATCACAATCATCATATGATTGGCTCTCTGGGCACACATACCAAAAAACTCCCACTTGCACTTAGAGCCAATCACCAACGAATCTTATCCTTAGTGATCTAAACATGTCCATCATGTTTCTACTGTGCAAGTGCTAATCTGGCGGGTTAGCAAGACTCTCCTTTTAGTCGGTATATTTCATGTTCCTTAACTCTTTGTTGTACGATCTCTCATATGAGATGGAACTATCATAATATGTTATCTGATATTCCTTGCCTAACAAGTAGCTCCATTTTTGTCACAATATCACTACTGTGTCATCAATGGTTGGAACATCATTAAGTTCATCCATATGAACTTCCATATCCATATAGTATTTGTTCTTGTGTTCACAACACTAGGATACTCAGCTTCAATTGTAAAATTGTAAATTAATGGCCTTATAGTTCAGAAGACTTGCAACTTATAACTCTTCTCTTAAGATTAAACACACAACTTTAATATTGCGATATTTTCCTATCATTTTGGAAGCTTGCATCAGTGTAAAATCTTTACACTCAACTCTTCCTTATTTCTATCATCTAGCAACTTATCGATCAGTGCTTCTCAAGTACTAATGGATGTTTTAAATGACATTCCAATGACCCTCACTGGAAACTAATATCATCCTGTCATGTCAAATATATACCAGACTATGGGATGAGTACATTCTTCATACCATGCATGATAGATCCAACTACTAGTGAATATGACATCTCACTCATGTTTTTCCATTCTTTGCAAGAATCGAAACATTGGGTTCAAGAGAGATTAATCCCACATAATATTGATAGATTCTCTCTTATTGAATCTTTCATACTGAACTCTTTCAACATCTTTCTATTATATGTCCTCAAACATAGGTTATAAAACTTTCAAGAACTATCTTCTATAGATCTCAATTCCTATCTCATAGGATGTTTTACCTAATCCTTCATTGTTGAAGGTGTTTTCCATGCTAGATCTCAATAATTACTTTATTGAGATATGATTCCCCATCAATATTGGAATATTCATATATAATCCCACTAAATATCGTGTAACCACATAATTCATCTTTTATCTTGACTTAAGGAAGAATCTTTTTACTTGGCAAACTCTTTGACTATTTGTTAAGTCAAAAGATTCTGCCTCTGAGATGCTTGTTTCAATATTTAATTTGATCCTTGTAGCCTATAGACTTTATTTGCATTAATAAAGTTATAAAAAGATTTAGGTTGTGTCACAACACACCGTTTCTAATATTCCTTTGAAGGAATCAAGTTTTAAGATTCATTTGCCAAATCTCATAGCCTATACTAGCTGCAACAACAAGCATGACAATTGGTTAAGGGATTTCTTCATGTTCAATAGTTTGAACTGACTTGAAAGCCTCTATAACCAATTTGTCCTTTTATGTTATCAGTGTAGGTCTTTTCAAATGAAAACCAAACTTCACCTTTTGGGTTTTACCCCTTCAGGTAGTACTACCAAGGTCATACCTTGTTAGTTTACATGGATTCCATAATGTCTTTTAAGCCATTTCTCAGATTTGATTCTCAATCTAGTTGATATGTTGACTCATCATCTTACAACCGACCTATTTGGATTCACAATATTTCAATCTTAGATTTTTTCTACTAGAACTATGATGTTTTTGTGTTACATGATGAACTTGAGATTCCTCAACAATTTGTGATTCTCACTTGTTCTCATTGTATCTCCCTGTTGACCTAGAATCCTTCGAGTTCTCCTTTTACTCCCACTGATTCTTTTGGAAATCAGTTATACTAGTAACAAATCACTTTTGTTATTGGATTGGTATCCTAGGAAGTATTCAACAATTATGGCTTGTGGATAATTCTTTATATAGGCTTAAATCCTTAAGACACATCAGGACATTCCCATATACCATATATCAAATGGTGTCTTTTGAACCACTTTACAAGCTACATTGTTTTAGTGCAAAGCATGTACCTTTCAAGGAAATTAGAAGATTGGATTAAATGATAATCATGTCATAACTCAACATTACGTGATTCCTTCTTTTTAAGGCATCATTTTGTTTCAAATGGATTTGATTCATGATATACTATCACTATTCTTCCAGAAGGTCCTCAAACTTTTGATGTAAAATATTTCAACATTTGATCATATCAAAGTTTCTTAATACTTTTATCAAAGTTATACTTCATTTATAATCTCCTTCAACACTTCAAAATATTTACATTTTACTGAGTGCATATCACCATATCATCAAACAATATTATGAAGTACAAGTAATTATCTATAGCATTTATTCTATAAGATCTTCGTACATCAACATGTATAAGTTCTAATAGAGTTCTTATCCTCCCACTACATTTTTGTCATATTGCTCATAATTAAGACTTGCATGTCTCTTGTTGGTTCAATAACCAAAAAAGTCCAAACAAACATCAATATGGATTCTAGATATGCATTTCTTATATATGTGCCCAAGATGACATACTAAAGATTGCGTTGAGTTATCAATAATCCTTTAGGTATTTATGTCATCAACAAAAGAACATAAGATATTTTAGAGTGTACCCACAAAATATCATATATTTGAAATAGAAGAATTAACAACTCTTTATTTATAATCATCCTTGTCCATACAAGATGCATAAAGTAAATCTTTCTATTTATTGGCATAATGAAATAACACTTCAATTGAATTTATTACATGCCTTGTGGGCTAAGATAAATTCTAAATGTAGACTGAAGCTGCAACAACTCTTGCTCATCACAGTCCATCTTTGGCCTTTTAGAAAGACTTTACTTCTTATCAGATCTTGTACATCAATGTATGTCAGATCTACCTCTGGTATCACATAACAAGATGAATAAGTAAATTAGAATTAACTAATAATGTTTATACCTAAAGTATATGCCTCTGCCTCTTCCTTCTTCTTCTTCTTCTTTAGTTCCTCCAACCAAAGGGGGCAATTCCTCTTCTAGTGTCTAGCCTGGTGATAGTGGTGACAATTTCCTCCCTCATCTGTTCTCGACATGCCCAATAACTCTATCAATGCTTTCTTAAAGCCATTCATGTTGCAGTTCATGACAACTAACTATATGACTTTGATAGGGACTTCATAATCACATCAGTGGCCAACTCTTGACCCAAGGGGAATCCCAGTCTTAACAGGCTCTCCACATACCCAATGAGCTTGAGCACATGAGGACCTATTGGATCTCCTTCTTCCATGTTACATTTGAACAATGACTTTGAGATATCATATCTCTTCTTTCTTTCCTGGTCCTGGAATATGTTTCTGAGATGTGTGACCATCTCAATAACTTCCAAGTCCCCATGCTATCTTTGCAACTCATAGTTCATTGAGAACAACATTAGGCATTTGACATCCACGACATCTTTAGTATGCTTCTTGTAAGAATCCCTATCAGCCTTAGGAGAATTAGGAAGAGGTTCATCTGGATCTGGTGTCTCTAGGACATAAAGCTTGTGCTCCTGTGTGAGAACAATTCTCAGCATCCTGTACCAGCCGTGGAAGTTATTCCCATTTAATTTATCCTTCTCAAGGATTGATCGCAGAGAAAAGTTCTTGTTGTGTGTTGCTATTTGATTCTACAAAAGAATTTGCAATTTTGTCAAAAAAGTCCATTTTTTTATTTGAGTTGATTTGTATAAAATTTTGACGATGTTTATTAGGTCCTTAATTAACTATTACTCTCACTATTTGATTAAATTAATAGCCTTCACATATCAATTTGGAAGATTTTAGCATACAACCTTCAAGTGAGCCAAGATCCAAAATAATTCAACTATTACCCGGACAACGTCAACGTCCATAGTCAACTATTAAGGTAAACAACATTTGTCAATTGCATCATATGCAATTCCTGGATAGATGATGCGCAACTCTTTGCCATATGCATCTGTATGGTTCCGGTGCTTGATCTCATTAAGACCACACAGTTAAGCCCAACCCAAAAGCCAACACGATAACAATGCACCCCATTTGGCAGGACGACATTATTACCATCATACTTCCATGAGATAGACAACACACCACCCTTGGGGTGCCCACGCTTGTCGATCAAGCTTTTCATGTGTGCTGCTAATGGAAAGTATCTTAGACTTAATATTTATTTGAGGGAGTTTGTATATATATATATTATCCAATCACCACATATATATAGTACATATCATATACATGCTATATCCCACAATATAAACATGAAACATAAAACATAAAACAAAAAGTGATGGTTATGGCCATATCTAATGTAACTCCTTAGAGTCACACGAAATTACTACCACCTAGGTCAACATCACATCACATCCATGAACATACTGTTGGTGTAGATCTGTGTGTGTCCATCTGGGTTGATCGGTTCAACCCTTAAACTAGTCGTCTCACCGCTTGGCCGGTTGGTTGGTCACCAAAAATGATTCGCTGGCCTCCTTTTGGTGTCTAAACACCTCCAGATGATTGATTGGGTCCATTAGCTAGTCGGTTCATGCTTCATGCGGTCTGCCCTCCTCGGTCCTCCAACCCTTCAACTCATCACCTTGATCCTCGTCTTCATCATTATAAGAAAAGAAACTATCCTATTGCTATTAAACTTATTACATGATAATGAGAAACCTCGAGTTACATTCGAGGGGAGAAAGGGTAGGAAAGAATAATACTTTTACATGGGGAAGAAGAAGGTAGCAGCTCGGTATGCAAAGAGAGATAAAATAGGAATGAAATAAAATATTCAACCACACACATATATTTGGGTTATTGGCCTTAACCATTCTACACATCCACCACCAAAACTCACTTTTAGGACAACACGTGTATATTGCATATATATCATATCAAATATGTATATTAGTTTGGGATTACATGTGGTCTTTGATTATATATACGCATTAAGAAGTTTAAGTCTTCACATTGTATGCAATAAATAAACAATGAAAATAAAAAATCTGATCACATCGATTATTCCAAAACATAATAAATTGACGTGGCTCTGATACCACTGTTGCAAAATATGGATACATAGTAGGCAACGGAAAAAAATATTTATCCATTTTCCCTAGAACAACAAGATCACATCAACTATTATGCAATGGAAAAGATAATTTAACAAGTTCATACCTGGTCCTGGAGCAAGTCCAATGACTATAACTTGTTACAACACAACTATCTTCTAGTTGCTCTTAGATGATGTCAGTGCAGCTCCTGGTCTTCACCATAGACTTTTGACTAGGACAAAACCTATAGTAGCTTCACCAAGGATACAAGGCTAATGTTGTCCTCCTAGGGGCAGACAACAACCTCCATGCCTCTAGAGAAGTCCATACAACCACTTAGAACTCCTGTCGTTCTTACAGAACATACATGAAGGAGTTGTCCCTCCCAATGGTGTACTAGTTGATAAAATCTCATTTTGTGAACTTTTCACATATGTTTTATTCCTATCCTAGCATAACGTTTATGGATTTCTTTATTCATTTGAGCATCTTAGTGCCAAAATATTGAATTCATATATTTCTTACTCAGTGCAGGTTCATGCCATGTCATGACCGCAACTAGAAAATCCACTAAAGTCGTGACCATGGTCATTGCCTTTGCTCGATGACCCCACACCGCGATCACGGCTCCTCCTTCCAACCAAAGTAAAGCACCGTGTTTGGATGAGACTCTGCTGTGATCGCGGTAGCAATTGTAAGAACAAGATCGTCGCAACTGCAGAGTAATCCATGACCGAGACTGCTGCTGCGACTAAGATAGACTCCCCAGCACGCTGCGGCCGTGATGGAGGTCGCGACCAGCCAATGCTTCATGACCACGGCCCAAAAGTTAAGTAGTGGGCAACGTCTATAAATAGACCCCGCCTCCACCCATCAAATCATCAGATCATCAAAGACCATAAAGTGTTTCCAAACTCCAGAGTCATCCACATTCATCCCATCAGTCTTGGACCTCTAAACACAAAAGTTAGAGGAGAGAGAAGATCAACCATCCTCCTCTTTGAAAGGATGAGTTTCCATCATCCACATCCGCTCCAAATCTAGATATGAAGAAGTACAGTGGGTGTATTGCCTTCTACCTTCTCTAGATCTATCATCCCCTCACATTGTAGCCTTCACCTCTTTGTTATTCTTGATGTATCTACCCTTTTGTAACGTCGTTATGTTGGCCATAAACATGTGTGGCTAAACAGTTAACTTGTGTTGAGAGTCGCCACTAAGACTCTCCCAACATGTATATTCTTACTCCCCTTATATATATATATACATATATATACATATATATATATATATATACATATATATATATGCTTTTTGTACGCTTAACAATCATATATATATATATATATATATATATATATATATATATATATATATATATATATATATATATATGCTCTTATAAAGACTATCTCCATACTCTTGTTCATAATGCTTTACTTGTTCATAACGCTTCACTTGTATGCTTGTTGGTGTCTAGAAAGAGTAGTACCAACCTTATCTAGTGTTATGAAGTAGTCTGAATGCATGAAAGTGTTGAAATGCTAAAGCTTCATCATGACCGTAACCTTTTCTCACTTCCTGATTCTCACCAAAGGATGTTGATGAATGCATATTCATCTCTTATTTTTACTTCATTTAGAATAAGTAATTAGGACTTTTTTGTTAATTTTAGCTAATTCAAAAATAAATAGCACTTTCATCTTCTTGATATACTTTTCCTGAATTCTTATGATATTTTTTCTAATTTTCAGGAATTATCTAAGTAATTAAATTGAGAAAAGAAGAAATGAAGATAGGAGGCAATTCAGTTTCCCGCAATGCTGACTTAAATGCATACCTTGCACCAAAATTAGCATAACTCTCACATCCTAAGGCGGAATTTAATGTTCAAATATGATTTGGAAAGGGAATTCAAAGGCCTACAGGAAAATCATATTTTCGGGCGCACTTTAAATTCTCTGGATAACAGAAATTCACTCGAAATTGCTGCTGCGAAAATCTGCATTAAAGAAAGACAATCAAGAGTTTGTTGACTAGATCTGAAAATTCAAAAGGATGACTCCCTCTCTTTTTTCCCCCTCTTTTTTTAGATAGACTACCCCTCCTTCTCCTATAAAAGGAAGGGCACTTCCTCCTCCCAAGGCATCTTGGTCTTCTTGTATTTTTCGGAATTCTGCAGCAAGCAATAGTGTAATCCTTTTCTTTTATGTAATAAAATAGTTTTACTTCAAGCACATTCTTCCAACCTTGTTCTTGTCTCATCTTCTCGCTTTGCCTTAATCTTCTTTTCTTCGCACTTATTTTTGGAGCAAGGAACAAAGGGCTAAGCCATTTCATTGACTCTAACATAAGGATTCATCTCCTGATTTTTGGGCTAGACTATGGCTTTTGAACTTTCTTCCTCCGTCTCTTATTTTTCCATGTGTGAGTAGTTTCTTATCGGGGCAAGGGGAATAACCCCTTAGCCATGGTTTTAGCAACTTAATCTCATACGATTAGATGGTAATCGATTTTACTTGATTGATCTTCGGATTGTATGTTAATCCGGATGGATATGACCATGGAAATCCGGATTTAGAACAATAAAATCGATTACATAGACGTTTTGATATGACCGTGGATTTTCATCTCTTAGGATGATAAACTAGGAAGCATGAGCACCAGGACCAATGGGCTCATGTGGAGTTTCTCTTTTGTGAGTTTAAAATTCACAAGCCTTCATCGAATCGTCCGTTAAGATTTAATTGCTATCACCTAGGCTAAGGTGGTGAAAACCCCTACGAGCCTCGATTCCCTTCTCTTGATTTCAATCACCGAATTCTTGTTTGCCTTTGCTTTCTCTAATTCTTAGTCTTTTCAATTCATATAGTTCTTTTTGTGCTAACAATAGTTAAATTCTCCCTTGTGCATTTTCTTATCTTGTTAAGTGCTTTTACAATTCTTAGTATAATCACCAACACCCAAACCCGACTTTTACTTTCTGTTCTAAAAATACAAAAAAAATATATATAACAAAATAATTCTTCAAAAAATAATTGGGAATAAAGAAACAATCTCTAAAGTTGTCCTGTGGGATCGACCCTTTATACTACCCTTAAAACCGGAAGTAAAAAAGGTTTAAACTCTAGGATTAATCATCTTAGTGATTGATAGTGCAAAACGACGATTATCAATTTGGCGCCGTTGCCGGGGACAACGAATTGTTTTTTCAAACCCCAAAACAATTTTGAAAAACTTTTTTTTCTTTTTTTTCATGCCTTCCGAGTAACATTCCGGAAGTGTACTCCTCTTTCTGCCGAGTTTCCATTCCGGCAGTATGTTTTTTCTGCACACGAATTAACTGCTTTATTTGTGCATGCGACGCTCGCTGAACGTCAATTCCACGGTGCAATTTTTTAATCTGGAACAAGAGAGGCTAAGGATGATTTTAATAGATGATGATGATGATGATTATATCATCTTCAATCAAGTAGAACCAACTCGAGTACCTAAAGCTTCACCAATCACTTCCATTGTGGATGTTAATCTAGTTGATTCTAATGGCCAATCTACTTCATTGGAACCCTTTCTCTATAATGAACCACCACCCTTAGAAGAAGTCCAATGTCATATAGTTGAGATTCCACACAACCTTGATCAGGAGATGGATAGGTGTTTTAAAGAAATTCAGGATGTTGTAAATGAAGAACTTTGTTTAGCTAGGGCTGCAGCTGTATGGGGCCTTGACTATCCATATAAGTCAGAAAATGAGTGGATGGAGGCCTATGTTGATAAATTCATGAATCAAGAATCTTTTAACAAAAAGGTTAATGACTGGTGGGCTCAAAGAACATCCCAAAAACCTAAGACTCCACCCTTCTCTGTTGTAGGCCCATATTTAGATGTTTGCAATAATCATCCCATCTTGGTTGAGCCTATTGTGACCAATGTACCATCACCTACCCAACATGCACTGATGGATTCTTTTGAAAGACTTCATCATCAAGAGCACTATGACCTCACTCAACCACCTCTTTTTCCACATCTGGTTGAACCTGATGAGGTGATTCTACCACTACAAGAACCTTACATTACACCGTTATTTTGTGAGGTGATCCCTTCTGAGCCGATTGAGTTGGGCACTTGTCCTATAAAGGAATCAGATCTCCCCTTAAGTATAGTAAAGGATCCAATTGATTCCATAGACATCCATGTTGATGAGAACTTTTATGAAGAAGAGATGGAGAACTCCCCAATAGAGATGGAACAACCTAGATTGATCATTTTTGATGATTATGACGACAATTATGCCATTTGTGAGTCTTCCACACCAAATCCACTGGATTCCATTTGTGAGTCTTCTATAGACATCAAAGACCAATACCCATATTTTGAGTCTATTTTGGATAATAAGCATCCAACCCCCTTTGACAAAATGATTCCACATGTTTTGTTGCAACCAATTCCCATTCCATGCACAACTGATTTAGAAGAAGAGACACAACCCTTAGGAGAAGTCTACATACCCCCTTCCACTTACTACAAGGAATATGTTCCCAATTTTATCCCTCATGAACCCTTGGGAACTCCTTGCATAGAGGAATTAGAGTTACATGCTATATCAACCATGAATCCCATCTATCACAAGGTTGGTTGCATGAATTTTGAGCAGAGCAAAATTACTTATCATGCTGATTTAGATTTAGTTGTCCCTTTCATATCACCACCAATTCTCTTATATGCAGGTCAATATGACCGAGGGAAACCAGAGCCTGATCCTTCGCCTAACATTGCACATCTGGCACTGCATGTGTTACCAGTTGGGTACCCACCAACCTCCCCCAATCCACATCCATCTTCAACACTTCCTTTGTTATTGATGGAAGATCTGTGGATCCTATTGGAGGGAATGCAAGGTGAAAGAAACTATGAGCACCCCACTGAGCTTCTACAATTACCCTATCATAGGGTACACTATGAAGCTCCTCAGATAAAGGTCCCAGCCCTCATACACATCCCCTTCAGCTGGATGTTTTTTGAGCTACCAGGGCCACCTGGAAATCCTTGCTCTTCTCTTCCCTCCATCTCGGGTTTCGATTTTTCTCAGGACGAGCAAAAATTTGAGTCTGGGGTGGAGGTGGGTGGTATGTTTCTATTCCACCCCTTATCTTTTTATTCTTGCATTATTTCTACCTTTTTTTTGGTTTTGCATATAGTTGTTTTGTTCATGGCCATTATCTAGTCGGCCATATTTTTATTTCTTTTGTTACAAAATGGCCTTTATCTAGTCGGCCTTGATATGATCATTGGTCAAAATACTCCCGTTAATGATGTAACTTCCTTACAACTAAAATTTTGAAACTTTCATGACTAGAAATCCTCCTGTCACTTAGGACCTCAAATCATAATCACTCCTTGGAAAAGATGGCAAGCCATAGAGGACTGATAGGATTCAAGAGTGATGCTTTCTTATCATGTACAACTTGTATAAATTTTCTTGATTTTTCGCATGATTCGGTAATAGTTGAACCAATGCATGGTACTCCTAAAAAAAAGATGAAAAAAAAAGTTTCACAAGAACAGCCTCTTCTACTCTTCTTCTACCACTTCCAAATCTTTCCATTCGTCAAAAAGAAAAAAAAGCCAATAATGCCAAAAAGGCTAAGTTTGGGGTGGCACCCCTTCCCCCTCTTTCGCTTCTTCCATACCCATGCAATTGGATGTATCACCAAAAATGAAAGAAAAAAAATGCGGTCAATGTAACTGCATGTCTACTAAATAAAAAGGTCTCGAGTCGAATAGAGGAGAGACTGTCCTTCTTCCATACCTCCTTCACTCCAATTTTCTACCCAGGAGAAAACTACAAAAACCCCAACTATCCAAATCAGCCCTGTTCTTGTATAAAACTTTAAAAAAAATTGGAGTACCAAATGCAAAGGTGAAATGAAAATCTGTTTTATTGCAGGTCTTGAATAAATGCAAGTTTGTGAAGTAGGAAATATAAAAGTCACTTTTTGTGAATTCAGGAAGTCAGGGTCGCTTGGCCATATTTTGGTGGAAGGAATCCAGTGATTGTTAGGAGAGTGAGGATGATAGGTTGAGAGTATGTCTTGAAAGTATTTCTTGATTTTAATGTTGCTCGGGACGAGTAAAGTTTAAGTTTGGGGTATTTTGATGAATGCATATTCATCTCTTATTTTTACTTCATTTAGAATAAGTAATTAGGACTTTTTTGTTAATTTTAGCTAATTCAAAAATAAATAGCACTTTCATCTTCTTGATATACTTTTCCTGAATTCTTATGATATTTTTTCTAATTTTCAGGAATTATCTAAGTAATTAAATTGAGAAAAGAAGAGATGAAGATAGGAGGCAATTCAGTTTCCCGCAATGCTGACTTAAATGCATACCTTGCACCAAAATTAGCATAACTCTCACATCCTAAGGCGGAATTTAATGTTCAAATATGATTTGGAAAGGGAATTCAAAGGTCTACAGGAAAATCATATTTTCGGGCGCACTTTAAATTCTCTGGATAACAGAAATTCGCTCGAAATTGCTGCTGCGAAAATCTGCATTAAAGAAAGACAATCAAGAGTTTGTTGACTAGATCTGAAAATTCAAAAGGATGGCTCCCTCTCTTTTTTCCCCCTCTTTTTTTAGATAGCCTACCCCTCCTTCTCCTATAAAAGGAAGGGCACTTCCTCCTCCCAAGGCATCTTGGTCTTCTTGTATTTTTCGGAATTCTGCAGCAAGCAATAGTGTAATCCTTTTCTTTTATGCAATAAAATAGTTTTACTTCAAGCACATTCTTCCAACCTTGTTCTTGTCTCATCTTCTCACTTTGCCTTAATCTTCTTTTCTTCGCACTTATTTTTGGAGCAAGGAACAAAGGGCTAAGCCATTTCATTGACTCTAGCATAAGGATTCATCTCCTGATTTTTGGGCTAGACTATGGCTTTTGAACTTTCTTCCTCCGTCTCCTATTTTTCCATGTGTGAGTAGTTTCTTATCGGGGCAAGAGGAATAACCCCTTAGCCATGGTTTTAGCAACTTAATCTCGTATGATTAGATGGTAATCGATTTTACTTGATTGATCTTCGGATCGTATGTTAATCCGGATGGATATGACCATAGAAATCCAGATTTAGAACAATAAAATCGATTACATAGACGTTTTGATATGACCGTGGATTTTCGTCTCTTAGGATGATAAACTAGGAAGCATGAGCACCAGGACCAATGGGCTCATGTGGAGTTTCTCTTTTGTGAGTTTAAAATTCACAAGCCTTCATCGAATCGTCCGTTAAGATTTAGTTGCTATCACCTAGGCTAAGGTGGTGAAAACCCCTACGAGCCTCGATTCCCTTCTCTTGATTTCAATCACCGAATTCTTGTTTGCCTTTGCTTTCTCTAATTCTTAGTTTTTTCAATTCATATAGTTCTTTTTGTGCTAACAATAGTTAAATTCTCCCTTGTGCATTTTCTTATCTTGTTAAGTGCTTTTGCAATTCTTAGTATAATCACCAACACCCAAACCCAACTTTTACTTTCTGTTCTAAAAATACAAAAAATATATATATAAAAAAATAATTCTTCAAAAAATAATTGGGAATAAAGAAACAATCTCTAAAGTTGTCCTGTGGGATCGACCCTTTATACTACCCTTAAAACTGTAAGTAAAAAAGGTTTAAACTCTAGGATTAATCATCTTAGTGATTGATAGTGCAAAACGACGATTATCAGATGTTCGCAGTGAACCAAAGCGCCACCGCTGTAACCCTCATCGTGGTTGCACCACCTCTGCCACTACCAACCTAACATTCTATCTTGTTCTCCTAGCTACATGAAGGTACCCCCGAATGCCCTCATTATTCAATGCTCTTCCTGTTCCTTCACTATCAGCGCTTCATTGCCATTGTTCTCCCCCAAACCCTAGAAACTGATTTCTCAATCATGCGTCGGTTGTGGACCGCCGCATACACTTTATGTTTTCCCCAAAATTTTGGTTTTCATGCCACCCCTTTTTGCCATATCTGTTTCACTTTTTCCGGCATCCTGTGATTCCCTTCTCTTCCACTTATGAGATAGTACCTCAATTGCAGCTGAGTTTCAGGTGAAGATCTACCGTGACCGTGGCACCCTTTTTCCCACAATCATTGTGGTTGCAGCTGCCTTCACGGTCACAGTCGTGACACGCATTGCGGTGGCGACATGCATGGCGTTCACGACGCCCTTCCTTTCCTTAGCATTGCTTCTTATTGTTTCTTTGAACCTGGTCTGACATCCACTGCGGTCGTGACGAGCACCACGGTCACGAAATGCACCACAGTCACAATGTGTCCCTTTCCTTGATGATCGCCTACTGCGGTCGTGACTCCCTTTGGGGTCGTGACACTATTTTCACCTTGTGCAGTGGTCACGACAACTCGTATGATTGTTCTCTTTTGAAAGGCAATATCAAGCACAAATAATTAGAAGTGAAATAAACACTAATGCCATTAATAAAATATAAAGTACAATCTTGCTGACAACAATTTAAATGCAAAAATTTCAGAATGTCGACCTTAACTAATGACATGTTGATGAATAAGGAAACTTCATTGAAGGGTGCTGAAGAAAACCTAGAGAAGATAACCAAACCTTTGAAGGATCACCCCGTCCTTTCACCAACGAAGAAGCTTCAATTATAGCAATAAAAAAAGTACGAGTACATCCTGGCCCATGAGACGCCAAAGTAATCTGAAGAATCTCAGGAGACATCACACAGAGAAACCTCTGAGTACCAACCATCAGAAGAAGAACTCAAGAATATGGGGAAATGAAAGTTTGGAACCAAAGATATAATGGACAACAAAAAGAGAAAATTGGCAGCCGTGGAAAAACCAAAGGGTCTGGAAAAAGAAGCCATCCCCATAGTGGTTAGAGAGAATGAACAAGAGGCCACTAACAAGAAGACGCCAACATTCATACCAAGAGACCAATTGCACCAGTCACATTTTGACTGGGTAATGAAGACCAAGAGTTTCAAATCGACATGGTATATAGACGTCGATGACTTCAAGAAGATGGGAATTTATGATAGGGTGATAAAATTCTTGGAAGGGGCCAACCTGCATACCCTATGTACATCAGAAGTTCCTTCCCTCACTCAACTAATGGTAGAATTCATGAAGTCACTAGAGAAACTACCCGTCAGTGATGTCGAGTGCAAGAATGGCAGCAGAGATTTCAAGCTCAAAGTGAGGACAGTGGGAAAAACTCTTGTAATTACTGAAGCTATCCTCAATGTTATCTTCTCAAAGACAATAGAAGAAGCACCTGCCTGCTCAGCCGTGCCAGGTGAAAAAGAAGTTGTTGGATACAGATGCCACAAGCTGTGGGAGAAGCTGACAGGAGAACACAAGTACAACTTGAAAAACTCAAAGATGACACTCATCACTTCTTGCTTCATCAGAGTGATGCAAAATATTACAACCAACACAATCTTCACGAGATCAGAAACTGAAGTAGTTCCTAAGGGAGACCTATTCTTAATATGGTCCATGCTAAATAAGAAACCGGTAAACATTAAAAGACTATTGATAGAGTGTCAGTTAGCACTATAGGAAAGGAAGAAAAGCAAATAAAAGAATCAGCATGGGAAGCCAAATCACCCACATCGCTAATCATTTCATGGATAACGACATGTTAATGAAATATAAGCACACTAAGGGACACACCGAGATAGATATCAAATCCCTAATAAACACGGGCATCCTGGAACAGAGGGGCAACAAGATCTTCTACAAATAAAGCTTCTCTAAAGTCCCACTGCCCCTACCCAAGATGGCGTACTATGACACCCATAAGCTGCGGCCTACAGAGGAGGAGGTAGATAAAATGCATTCTAGCACCATCAACAAAGCCACAGAATCCTTATCACCAACTGGTAAGAAAAGCATAAGGGATAAAATGCCAGTGGTAGAGATGCAAAAGCCACAAGAAAGGAAGAAGTTGGCGATAAGGAAGCGTAGGGAAAAACTAACAAATACCTATGCTGCCCCAAGTCTACTTTCACCGCCCAAACTGACGGAGGTTGGCGACCAACCAGATGTAGAAATAAATGACGAGGGTGACTTAATACATATTGCTGTTGCTGGAGAGGAACACTGCATAGAGGTCAAAACTGAGCCACACCAAGAACCCAAACCCTCCAAGGATACACCAAGCCCTACAAGCCCAGAGGCAGTGCCGCAAGTACCTGAGAAACTAGACGCAGACACCTCTACATTGGAAATCGTTGTTGATCCTGAGAAAGAGAAGTCAACTCTACAACCCATGGTCCCTGAAGCATCAAGGGAACCATCATCGACTCCTACAGAGCAACAACATCAACACCCGCAATCATTTGGTGATGTACTAGGGCAAACATTTGATGCCATGTGGGTACACATGCAACATACTTCTGAAGTTAACTTCAATATTACTTCTAGCCTATACACACTGACAATGTAGGTACAAAGATTGAATGTGAGAACTAAGGCACTCCCTCAGTTCATGTAGGAGGTCATCAACAACCAAAATATGATGTTGGGAGCTCTGAAGTCCCTAATAGAAGATATGGAGGACCTCAAAAGAGAAAGGGATTCCATGAGGGCCAATAAGGAAATGATGTAGAGGGGGTACAAAGAGGCGTTAGATGACCTAAAGAAGGAATTCCATCACTTAGAAGAAGAACGCTAAAAGCTAGCTACAAAATACCAGGAGATAGATGGCTGGAGACAAAGAAAGAATTCAAGGTGCCTAACCAACCCATCCACATCACAAGCTTCCTCAAGCCCCTCGATCTCAGACAAGAATGACAATGACGTAGGAGGAGCCGGTGCGGACACATCTTCAAAAGATGAAAGAACCAACGTAAATCTAGCCCAAAGGGAGGAACCTTATATAAAAGAGGTGCCACAAAAATTAGAAGATCACCAAGGTGATGACAAGAAAAAAACAAGCACCTTAGCACAAGTGTTCAATTTGAACAAAAACCAGACGATGAAAAATCTATATCCGAAGAGCACCAACATAAAGTTATCATCAGGGAGGAGAGAACTACTATGGAAGAGCTCACGTTAAGAGAAATGAAGGATATTAACAAATTCCTAGATGACACTATGAGCACAATAACACCATCTACGATGGAAAGATGGTTGCAACGTTAGCTGCACTCAATTCAACAGAACTAGAGAAGCCATAAGAAGAATATAGGCTCCTAGAAGAGTTGACTAGAGAAATAACTACTAACAATGCAAAGAAAGTGTCCAAACAAGTACAGAAGGATGCCAAGAAACGACTACCTACCCCAACAGTACTACCTTCAACAACACAACCAGAAGGAGATGCAACCTCAGAAGATGATGAAGTTCCTTCTTCACAAATGAGCCGGTCAGAAAGCATAGCACACCGATTGATACTATACCATTAGACATTACCCCTCCTCTACCCTACAAAATGGAAGACATGGACATGACCTTCTTATCCAGAATCACATGCAGGGATGTCCATGTTTTAGCAGATATACTCAATGACAATTTGCCAGGCACAGATGTTCTCTACCACAATAAGGGAAGGTCATTCAATAGGGACCATTTTAGAGGAATCTTCCTAAAGAAAGCATGAGTACAAAAAACCTATTTAAAGTACTCTACACAACTCTTTTTGAAGAATTTCTACACTTTGAGAAAATACAACTTGTTTTCAACAGTACCACACATATAGCAGAGCGACTTTTTGATAAAAAGTATGAGTGAGTTGATGTAAAAGAACTACAAGTAGAACTAAAAAAGTTTTTAGTTATGCCTATATAGAATGTCAAGCACAGGGCTCTCATTGTCGTCAACCTATATGAGCGATGTACAACATTGTTCAATTGCTGCATAGCTGAGTTGGACAACACTTCCTTAATTTACAAAAACAAGGAAGCAAGAAATATTCTAAAAGTGCCACTACGTCTGCAACATGATATCCAACCAACAAATGACTAATACCAAGGGATATGGAAACATTTCTCCATTTGCTAAAAGGTCCCTCAAGAAAAGGCAGGGATAGGGGATTGCACTTTCATACTACTAAGAATGATGGAAGCCATCAACAAAGGAATCCCACTAGAAGACCTCTGCGTAGAAGACTTACACAACTTACGTGGTGTTTATGCAATGGAAGTTTTCTACGATCTCCGCTTCTTTAACGACCCGACGATGCCCTCAGACGCAATACCACGTAGACTTCACCCTGAAATACCCCTACCTGAAATGAGAATAGTGAGGAAACCTCTGAAAATTGTATGGGTTGATCCAGATTAACCTGCTAGGGTGGATGCTTGGAAAGAAGGAAGGGCATCAGACACTCCTGACAAAGCATAGCATCAATCTAAAAGCAAGCCAGAAACCACCCCTTTAGCCAAAAAAGACAAAGAACAACCTCCAATAAATAAGCCTGAAGAAGGGGAGATAGATGAAGATGATATGCCAGAAATAAAGCCTGATGGGCCTGTAGGAGAGATAGTGCCAACCTTTTAGGAATTTCATAGATGGAGCTACAAAAGCTTATCATTAGAATCTATAGATTTGATAATGAAATGCTTAAAGGAAGGTGATGCCACAACCAAAGTAATCTTTGAAAGGGATGACATCTGTTTATTAAAGGACGACTTTAGAGATACTTTGAATGCAAGAGGGTCCCTTTCATTCAGCACTATGTCAACCTACCAATCACTACTAAGCGACAACATGCCAAATGTGCACATGGTTTATTTTCTCTTGGTCGATGATATCTTGAAAGACAAAAGGTCCGGATAAAAAGACCACCTACTACAATGCCAGGTTACCTCTCTCCCTGACTTTATATTCCTTCCCATCCTACATGATAATCATTGGACTCTACTAGTAGTCAATATTATAACAAGGACTACAATTCTATATAACAACTTCGATGCAGTCTTTGCACTGAAATAATGCATGAACATGAGTACTGCAAAGACACCTACAGAAGAGAAGGTAGTCACGTGCGCTGACGCAGTCATCAAAATGATTAAAATCACGGAGAAGGGTACAAGAATAAAGAAGGAAAAGACTTTAGAAAGACGCAGTTCTACCATAGAAGCCCACAACAAGTACCATTGTCAAATGACTATGACTTCTATTATTTAGCTTGGATGATCGCCCTCACCATGATGAACATGAAGGTCGAGAGCATGCCGCATGAACAATACCACCCACTACGTGAAGTATATGCCAGCATGCTCCTGGAATCAAAATGGGTGACAACAAACAACCATCAACAATAAAGAAAGCCCGTTTATACCTAAAAATCCAATTTTGACACCCCATGTCTGGGTGAATGATAAGTTTGGGGGAGGAGTCATAAATGGACGTGAGAGGTACAATTTTGTCACTAAAATGTAACTCCCACTTGTACAAATTCTTGTTCTTCCTACAAATAAGTATATGAGATTTTGAAACATTTTTGAAAGCCCCGAACAAAACATACAAATTTTTCTATAATTCACAATTTTTGCTTGGCCTTTTATCATCCAAATAGTCCCCTACTTAGATTTGTCAGTCCTCCTAGTGCTGTAGTGCAATCGTTTCTAGAGAGGAACAAATGAGCTTCCAATACACATAAAAGTAAAAGCAAGAGTCCCAACAATATGGTTTTATCTCATTCTTACGGCAAAACGTAGTGTGTGGAACAATCCTAATTCTATGGAATCCTTGGAAATTGGAGGACTTCACCATCTATACTCCTGACCAATCACCCAGACCTGACGATTCTAGCTAGAAAGTCTTCACCTTCCTCGAGAAGGAAACAACTGCCCCTTCTAGTTTTAAGTATCCCCACTTTGGGATGAAAAGAGGCTCGACCGCCCAAAAAATCCTTCAAACCCTTTCCCCCAAGCCTAAGAGAAAATATGAAAAGCCAAAAACAAAAAATCATTATGAGAGTTGTGCTTAAAAGATGCCAAAAGATCCCACACGGCCGATGTATTGCTGCACTCATGAATGCAAATATGTCATGCCCATAAGTGGAATCCTGAATCTAAGTATACCCACCTCCACTCCCAAGCAACCCTCACACAACCACCTGACTTAACATCAAGAGCCCTTGGGGCAACACTGTCTTTAAGACAACCTATGGGTGAGGGAAATTGAGGAGTGTAGGGAAAACACTTAAGGCCTTAAACCTACCTGAGCACACTAGCATATGCTTAACATATATAAAGTAAGGGTGTGAAAGTTAATCCTCGTGGGGATGATGTACAAGTATAGCCACCAACCTAGCATAGAGAGTGGGGGGTCATTATGAGGGAGAGCCCTTTACTACAAAAAGGCATTGGTAAGGATTCAAAGTCATGCAACTCTGGGTACGAAAGGAAGGAAATAGAATTTCAGGATTCGAACTAGGCATAGCACGCTAGTTTTTCTGTAAGAATGAGATAACTCTATAATGGTGGGTTTTCTGAATATTTTGTTATCCATATCTCGTCTCTCTATGATTTTGTTCCTACCCATTAGCCTGAGGACATGCTCAATTCTAAGTTTGGGGGAGTTGATAACATCTCATTTTGTGAACTTTTTGCATATTTTTTATTCCTATCCTAGCATAATTTTTATGGATTTCTCTATTCATACATTTCTACTAGGCGACCCCACACCACGACTGTGGCTCCCCCTTCCAATCGAAGTAAGGCACCATGATTGGATGAGACTCTATTGCGACCACGGTAGCTACCACAAACTTAACAATGAGATCTTCACAACCACAGAGCAAGCCACGATTGAGACTGCTCCCACGATGGAAGCACACTCCCTAGTGTGCCATGACCATGATGGAGGTCATGACCAACTAATGCATCGTAACCGTGGTCTAAAAGTTAAGTCAGTGGGCAGCATCAATAAATAGACCCCCGCCTCCACCCGTCAAATCATTAGATCATCAAGGACCACAAAGTGCTACCAAGCTCCAGAGTCATCCATGCTCATTCCATCAGTCTTGGACCTCCAAAGATCAAAGTTAGAGGAGTGAGATTATCATCCATCCTCCTGTTTGAAAGAAGGAGTTTCCATCATCCACATCCTCTCCAGATCTAGATCTGAAGAAGTACATTGGGTGTATCACATTCTATCTTCTCTAGATCTATCACCCCCTCACATTGTACCCTTAACCTCTTTGTTATTCTTAATGTATCTACCCTTCTGTATCGCCATTATGCTTCCCAGTAACATGTGTGGCTAAACATTTAACTTGGGTTGGGAGTAGCCACTAATGCTCTCCCAACATGTATATTCTTTCTTCCCTTTATATATATATATATATATATATATATATATATATATATATATATATATATATATAAAGACTATCTCCATACTCTTGTTCATAATGCTTCACTTGTTCTTAATGCTTCACTTGTATGCTTAGGTACCATATCATGATGTATGATTGTTGGTGCCTCGAAAGAGTAGTACCAACCTTATTTAGTGTTATGGAGTAGTCTGAATGAATGAAAGTGTTGAAATGCTAGATCTAATAGTCATATGGTTTGCTTTGAGATTGTTTGGATGTCATCTCGAGAGAGAGGCCACCTTATAATCTAGATCTATCCTAATCTCAAGAGAGGAGGGAATAGACATAATTTATGATTTCTTGTAATCTTGATAAAGGTATACAAAGGGACGTGAGTTTTTCATGTTGGTGAGAGACCTTAGTAGGTGAAACCCGATCCAAGTTTCCTTCCATACTTTCTTTGTTTACTTCTTGTTTGATGTTTCTCTCTTATTTTATTTTCTTGTTTGACATTGCTCTCTTTTTTATTTTCTTTCTTTTGCCTTTCTTTGTTTTATCTGGATCATTTCCTTAGGAAATGCCACCTTAATCCACCTTTTCATTTGGAGTGTAGGAGTGTTAGGCTACACGTTGTTAGCACTTACCAACCTTGTCCCTATAGTTCGACCCCGATTTATTACATCGGACCTGTATAATAGTTGCGGGGGCCTAAGTGTCGGGTTATAAATTCAAGAGTCTGACTACTCTAGATCCGCTCCATTTTGGACATGCGATTTAGGTCGGTCACTAGTCACCAACCAAACTCTCACAATGATTTTCAGTTGTTCTCTCCCTCACTATCCCTCCCTAGTTGGGTAGGACTTGCTTGGGCTCTCTTGGTTACCACAACCAGAGAGGACAACAATTGTCTGAGCAACTGATTCTCAATTGTGTGTGGAGGGAAGCCCCCAATACCCCTCTATTTATAGAAGGGGTTAGGGCTAGGGTTCCTAGTTGTGCATGAGTGGAAGGGATTGGAAGATCATGATTTTTTGCAACCTGTGAGTGCCAAACCGGTCGGTTGGGAACAAAACTAGTTGGTTCACGTGTGAGCCGATTGGTTTGCACCTCGAATCAGACATTTTGCCATGTTTCCCAATCACATATAAATTGAAAATTTATTTTCAATTAATTTTCAACATTAATTTCTTGTACGAATCGAATTGAATAAGTGAAATGATAAACTATTCTCATGAATTGAGAAAATCACCAGAAGTTTGGATTGGAATGACTGAGCCGATTGGTTCACTAGGTGAATCAATCGTCTCACCAAACCTGAGCCGATTGATTCACCCAATGAGGTGATTAGTTGGTGTCCTCACTCATACAAAATTCAATCAATTTAATATCCAATCAACCTGACACTCCAAATGGTCGTCTCATTGCATGATCCGATCGGTGGGAGATCACTCAATTGATTTGTTACTTGAATTGAGTATCGAAACACTTTAGTAATGAATCCAATTATCATTCATGATTAAAATTGTGTTCTAGATGAGTTCCTATGTGTGTGACCCTATAGGTCCCGTATCACATTGGCCGTGAATGTCCATAATAGGTTTATGACATCACAAGCAAAGAGCGGTGCCTAGTCACACATCATTTCTACCTAAGTGAAATGGAAATTTGGAGAACACATTCAACCTATAATCTACATAAGGTGTTGCAGTGATTGTATAATTCCTTTGTCTCTAATATCCTGAATGAACTCGAGGCATGGAATCATCATCTTCTCAGTGTTCAATCCATGTTTGTTGAACCTAGACCATAATGTATGAGATATATGTGACCTTAACATCATATATTTATTCACATGTGCATGCAAATGCATTTCTTAGTCTTGATTATCAACTAGCCAGGATTTCAAACTCTACTAGGAGGGGAAAATCACATCTACATCACTCACAGTCTATCCCCATGTGTCAAAACTACCCAATTTTCACTTTTTGGCAATCCTTGTGTAGAGTTATGCTGAATGATGTCAAAGTATACCGAACGACATGTGAAGTGTAAGGACCCTGACCTTCGTTTTGGGCTTACCCTATTTGTTTTGCCTAAACCTTGTGCTTGGTTGTTTTCTAATCACCTTTAGTGGTGATTAGGGTTTGATTGTGCTTTGTTGAGAGCTGGAGGTGCTACTTGCAAAATAACCTAAGAAAGGGTTGGAGAAAAAGTTTGTCACCTTGATAGATGTCTTTCTCTCTCTTTTCTTCCTCTAGGGTTGAGAGGAAGGTTTGGGCTCGTGCCTTGAGTTGTCTTGGGCTTGGTTGAGCTCTTTTGGGCCTTGTTTTCCCTTGTTTGGGCCTTGCCTTGCTTGGTTGAACCCTATATCTGGCAAGGATGCTTGTGTCAGTCTTGCTTTGTGTCGCCCATGGTGGTGTGTCGACCATGGGAGGTGGTGTATCGGCCTTTGACTTTGTTGACCTTCTTGCTTTGGTTGTGTCACCCTAGCTTGGACATGTGGCCGATCCTTGGTTGAGTAGTGGCATGGCATGTGCATGTGTTTTGCAAGGTGGTAAAATGTGTGGAAAAGTGTCCCTTGGTAAGGTGACACCTTGCCTTAGTTCCCCTTTGATCCTCATTAATATATGCCTTGCCTTTCTCTTCCTTAGGAACCTTTTATCTCTTTGTTGCTCCTCTCTTCCTTAGTGCACGATACACCTCTCCCTTGCAACCTTGGTGGCCGATCCCCTTGGAGGAGTTAAGGTTGGTGGCCGATCTCTTTGAAGGAGCTCTCTTCTTCTTCTAGCTTGGTGGCTGAACCCTAGGTGGACCTTGTTCCCTTGGTGGCCAAAAGTGGTGTGCTTGGAGCAAGGAGCTAGATCTTGGAGCTTTGGAGCTTGAGGAGCTTGCTTAAGGTGGGTTACATAACTTCTAAACCTAGCTATACTACCTTCTATGTGTTGCATGTTTCATATATGTTGATGATCAGCCATTGCATGTTATGTTTCTTGCTCTAGTATATGTTTTTGATCTATGGGTATAGTGAGCATGATGTTGCCGATGGTCTATATGTCTTGGATTTAGTTGACCAAACCTATAGTTTGGAGTTTTCCTTTAGTAGCAATACTCTTTCTCTCCTCAGTTATGAGAAGTGAGTTTGAGCTCTAGTGATGTGGGCAATACCCCTCTCCCATTTATGTTGAGAGGTGAGTCTACATCCCAGTTGCTTGGGCAACACCCTCCTCTCACCATTGATTTGAGAGGTGAGCTTTCGAATAGATGATGACCTATTTTGAGGTGGATCCTTGCGGTTGCCCAATTTGTGATAGAGGTTGTGCAAAACCCCTCTCTCTTGGTTGTTGAGAGGTGAGCCGATCTTCTTGATCAATTAGGGTTAGGTGCCCTTGTGCTTGAGGTTAAAGATGACCTTTTGGGGTTGTGCCTTGCACGTTATGACCTTGGAGTAGTACTGCCCAATAGTTTAGTCTTGATATGTACCCTTGGCCGATGTGCCTAGTTGGAGTTTGGTTGGTGGCCGATACCCATGTGTGCTTGGGTGATATGCTTTGTTGAGTGCCCTGCACGATACACCTAGTTAAGATAGTTGGCTTGGTGCCCGATGTGCCTTGGACGTTATAGAGCTCAGTGGGCTATCCTTATGTTGGGCGACATGGTTTGGTTGTGGTGATGCCTGATATGGTGGCATATAGAAACCCTAGATGCTGCTATGATGGAGGCCGATATGGAGTGCTGCCCTTGACCGATAGGCTTCCTTGAAGCGCTTTTGTGTCGCCTGAGTTGTGAATATGTTGGGTGATACCATTCTGTGCTGGAGCGCTATGTTTTTGACAGTACGAGCCTTAGGCGATAGAGAGGTGTGGCTGCCCGATAGGAACCCTAACCCTAGATGGGCGATAGGGTTTAGTCGATGCAGATAGATAGCTGATACATGCTTAGCCTTGAATGTGCAATACACTCTCTTAACCTAGCTACACGATAGTGCCTAGTGCATCCGGTATGTACGTCAGGGTTGCGCAATAATTCCTTGATCTCTAGTTGCATGACACCCTTGGGTGGTGGTCGATACCTTCTAGAGTTGGCCGATATGTGATTATATATATAGTTAGGCCGGTATGCTTCTGGTAGGGGATGCTACCCTACCCGATACAAGCTGTGGTGAGGGACACGCTACCTTCCACCCCTTTTTGGGAGGGATGTGGAAGTTTTAGTAAGGGTTCTGACAATCCGGGATGTATATAGATGATAGTTCCATATTAATAATGATATTACATGTGCTATGGTGTAATCACCTTGAAACCTGCAACTATGATAATGAGATAAGATGATAGGTTGTGCACCAGGAAGTTTGTAAGGATATGATGTTGCTAGATATGATGATGTAACTCATGTATATGACTACATGTTTGGGATCTGATAAATTCTTATGTTGATAATAAAACTATGATCTCTACAGCTGATGTGAAATATACTCATGATCTTGCTTTATACTTCATAGCATTATAATCCTGTTAATCCATGATGACTTTGATTATCTTTATGGATGTGTATACTGACCATGCAGGTATTTCTATGTGAATTCATAGCCTATAAGAGCTATGAGATGTATGTTCTTGAGTAGAACCAGGTAATGAGATAACAAGTTGATAGGTCTGAGGACCTAATATAAGGCTAAGCGCCTAGTTGAGATGAGATAAGGGATGCGTTCCCAGATGTTGATGCATGATTATGATGCCTTGAGAGGCAGTGGTTGATGTAATGAGGGATTGAGGTCTCAAGACAGTATGATGATCACAATAATGATGTAATTCCATAAGGCTGTGTCTATACTTTGGTTGCCTCAGCAATTGGCTTAAAATATACTAATCAATTATAGATGAACATATCATGTAGTTTTCCCTGGCCATAGATCCATTACCGTCAGTATTTGGTAATGGTAAAATAGATTTATCCTACGGGATTACCTGGAGCGCGTATTATTGAATATGCGAGGTTTCCCCTAGCCTAAAATAGGAGGGTTTGAGTGCAACTGTGGTTGCAGACTCAGGACATATGGAGCATGGTGAACCGACCCATGGCTTATGATATGTGATGATGAGCATGATGCATTCATGGCTCGGATGTATGCACTAACACCTATGATGATGTGAGCTAAAGATATGGGTAGCTTGCGGAGCTAACCCAGAGGCTGAGGCCCTATAAGAATAAGACTGTTGTCTTGCTTGATGATTCAGGTATTGACCACGAGAAGGTGAGGTCATGGAGTTCAGATCTCCTTTGACATTGTATGGCACTGGATTGGGCTTCGCAGCCAAAGGTTGGATTTGAGCAGGGAAGGCTCACTTCCTCAGGGCATAATAAAACGTAATCCAACCGAATAAGTATATCTTGCTTAGAGAAAAATACGGAACATTGATTGAGGCCTTGCTTATATAGCCGATCTAGTTGTACAATGCAGTTGTGCGTACGATCCTTATATCTTGTGATAAGTTCTTATAAAGCTTATCTTGTCAATCATGTTCCATAAAGAATTACTTGGTTATATGCCTCCCGGATATCTTGGTAAGATTGATGGTAATAATAGCTTTTCTCAGATGCTGCTCTTGTTATACGCTTTATCATTTACCTACTGTTATCTACTTTAACCTTTTGCGGTTTTATAGTTTCGGCGGGGAGTTATGTATCTCGCTGGGACTATGTGTCTCACTCTGCTGGTTTACACCCTTTTTAGGTGATCGCTCTAGACGTGGTGGCGGTCGTGAGGTTGCCACCGAGCAGCAAGAAGAGCAGTAGAAGGCAAGAGATGGGCATCCTGCTATTTTGGTGGTTTTGTAGTAGAGTCCTAGCCTTGGAGGTGTTTGACGACGTTTCACGATGTCTAGCTGTTGTAATTTTCATATATCCTACTGCTGGCCGTACATGGCTCGTTATGTATATATAAATAGGTGTTGAACTTTGGTGTTGATAGTACAACTGGTTCTGTTAAGCTGTGGACCTATAAGAAGGCTTATGAATGTTTATATAACATGTTTCTCTACAGGATCTAGATGCAAAAGTTCTCTCATGTATGCTTTCCTCAATCAGTTTTAATTAACCCGTGTTTTCGGTAATGTGAGGTTCCACACGTTTTCACGTGTCATCTCATTGTCTGTGTGATGGCGGGGTGTCACATGATGAGTGTAGTGGCTTTAGGTCTAAGAATCACAATTACCACCTTCACTGTGAGAGATGATTATGACCACCTAGTATGGTTTCCATGTGCCACTCTCAAGATGGGTCTGTCTGAGGCATGGTTCTCTAACATATATCTGTGTGCTTGGTTTGATATGCCATATCATGACCAATGAGATTATGTCAGCAACCAACACACACACTACTCTTATATGTTATTGTTGTCTATCTTCCTTCCTCAATAACATCTGACCAGGGACATAACAAGAATGTACATACTCTTAACTTTTATATGATCTCAAGTCACGTACTTGAAAACATACATCATTGAATAATTGTCATTCATTGGAAACCCATTATGTTTCCTCCTTATCTCATAACTGAGTGAATCCAAATGAACTGGAAGCTTTCCTTTATTATTAGTCAAATCCTTTATGCCATCACAATCGTCATATGATTGGCTCTCTGGGCATACATACCAACAAAAAAGACATTCTACTTCTTTCTCTTTAAAATGTTCTTGCTTGTATCCAACCTGGGATGATTAGGTGAAATAGAGATACTATGAGGTATTGGGATAGTAGATAGGTTTGAAATAAATGTAGAATATGAGGTAATAAGCAATCATAAGACACAAATTAGATATAGGATGGACATTGCATGAATGCTTCTCTTTTCTTAGGATAATAGGCAAACCATTGGGATCTGGTCAACTCATAGAACCCTAGAGGCGACAACAATTAGAGAAGGATTGAGAGATGCCTTGTAAGGGAGCACAACAAGACCGGTCTTCCAGTCATAGTGGTCCTCCTTGAATGCAGATGTGGTAGTAGAAGTACATATGTACTTTAGTGAAAGGAAAGTCAAGTAATCATTTGATAGCATATAGCACCAAACAAGAATTTGATGGTCAGTGAGGTGAGAAGGATGGCACACTTTAGCAATCTGGTATTGGTTTTGAGAGGCCTAGGGTTAAGGTTCCCTTTAGTGTGCTTGATGCTAAAGTTATGCATTTCTCCTAAAGCTCAATGAATGGGGTTGGGGCATCCATGGCCCATGCCTCAAGGGATGGTTGCCTTCTCTACTACAAAACCACAAAAATAGCAACATGCCCATCTCTTGCCTTGTACTGCTCTTCTTTCTGCTCGGCTGCAACCTCACGACCGCCACCACGTCTAGAGCGATCACCTAAAAAGGGTGTAAACCAGCGGAGTGAGACACACAGTCCCAGTGAGATACATAACTCCCCGCCAAAACTATAAAACTGCAAAAGGTTAACGAAGATAACAACAGATAACTGATAAAGCGTATAACAAGAGAAGCATACTGAGCAAAGATATTATTACCATCAAGCTTACCAAGATATCCGGGAGGCATATAACCAAGTATTTCTTTATGGAACATGATTGACAAGATAATCTTTATAAGAACTTATCACAAGATATAAGGATCGTACACACAATTGTATAGTACAACTAGATTAGCTATATAAGCAAGGCCTCAATCAATGTTCCATATTTTGCTCTAAGCAAGATATACTTATTCGGTTGGATTATGTTTTATTATGCCCTGAGGAAGTGAGCCTTCCCTGCTCAAATACAACCTTTGGCTGCGAAGCCCAATTCGGTGCCATACAAGGTCTAAGGACATTCGGACTCCATGACCTCACCTTCTTGTGGTCAGTACACGAATCATCAAGCAAGACAATAATCTTATGCTTATAGGGCCTCAACCTCTGGGTCAGCTCTGCAAGTTACCCATATCTTTAGCTCACCTCATCATCGGTGTTAGTGCATACATCCAAGACATGAACGCATCATGCTCATCATCACATATCCCGAGCCATGGGTCGGTTCACCATGCTCCATATGTCCCGAGTCTGCAACCACAGTTGCACTCAAACCCTCCTATTTTAGGCTAGGGGAAACCTCGCATATTCAACAATATGCGCTCCAGGTAATCCCGCAGGATAAACCTGTTTACCATTACCAAATACTTACGGTAATGGATCTATGGACAAGGCAAACTACATGATATGTTCATCTATAATTGATTAGTATATTTTAAGAAATTGCTGAGGCAACCAAAGTATAAACATAGCCTTATGGAATTACATCATTATTGTGATCATCATACTGTCCTGGGAACTCAATCCCTCATTACATCAACCACTGCCTCTCAAGGCATCATAATCATGCATCAGCATCTGGGAACACATCCCTTATCTCATCTCAACTAGGCACTTAGCCTTATATCAGATCCTCAGACCTATCAACTTGTTATCTCATTACCTGGTGCTACTCAAGCACATACATCTCATAGCTCTTATAGACTATGAATTCACATAGAAATACCTGCATGGTCAGTGTACACATCCATAGAGATAACCAAAGCCATCATGCATTAATAGGATTACCATGCTATCAAGTATAAAGCAAGATCATGAGTATATTACACATCAGCTGTAGAGATCATAATTTGATTATCAACATAAGAATTTATCAGATCCCAAACATGTAGTCATATACATGAGTTACATCATCATATGTAGAAACATCATATCCTTCAAAACTTCCTGGTGCACAACCTATCATGTTATCTCATTATCATAGTTGCAGGTTTCAAGGTGATTACACCATAGCACATGTAATATCATTATTAATATGGAACTATCATCTATATAAATCCCGGGTTGTTAGAACCCATTCCAAAATTTCTACAACCCTCCCAAAAAAGGGGGGGGGGTAGTGTGTCCCTCACCACAGCTTGTATCGGGTAGGGTAGCATCCCCTACCAGAAGCATACCGACCTAACTATATATATAATCACATATCAGCCAACTCTAGAAGGTATCGACCACCACCCAATGGTGTCATGCAACTAGAGATCAAGGCATTATCGTGCAACCCTGACGTACATACTGGATGGACAAGGCACTATCGAACAGTTAGGTTAAGAGAGTGTATTGTGCATTCAAGGCTAAGCATGTATCAGCTATCTATCTGCATTGACTAAACCCTATCACCCATCTAGGGTTAGGGTTCCTATCAGCAGCCACACCACTCTATCTCCCAAGGCTTGTACTGTCAAAAACATAGCGCACCAGCACAACATGGTATCGCCCAGCATATTCACAACTCAGGCGACACAAAAGTGCTTCAAGGAAGCCTTTCTGTCAAGGGTATCACTCCATATCGGCCTCCATCAAAGCAGCATCTAGGGTTTCTATATGCCACCATATCGGGCATCACCACAACCAAACCATGTCTCCCAACACAAGGATAGCCCACTGAGCTCTATAATGTCCAAGGCACATCGAGCACCAAACCAATTATCTTAACTAGGCGTATCGTATAGGGCACTCAACAAAGCATATCTCCCAAGCACACATGGGTATCGGCCACCAACCAAACTCCAACTAGGCACATCAGCCAAGGGTACATCTCAAGACTAAACTATCGGGCAACACTACTCCAAGGTCATATCGTGCAAGGCACAACCCCACAAGGTCATCTTCAACCTCAAGCACAAGGGCACCTAACCCTAATTGATCAAGAAGATCGGCTCACCTCTCAAAAACCAAGAGAGAGGGGTTTTTGCACAACCTCTATCACAAATCGGGCCACCACAAGGATCCACCTCAACATAGGTCATCATCTATTCGAAAGCTCACCTCTCAAATCAATGGTGAGAGGAGGGTGTTGCCCAAGCAATTGGGATGTAGACTCACCTCTCAACTTAAACGAGAGAGGGGTATTGCCCACATCACTAGAGCTCAAACTCACTTCTCATAACCGAGGAGAGAAAGGAGTATTTCTACCAAAGCAAAACTCCAAATTATAGGTTCGGTCAACTAAATCTAAGACATATAGACTATCGACAACATCATGCTCACTATACCCATAGATCAACAACATATACTAGAGCAAGAAACATAACATGCAATGGCCAGTAATCAACATATATGAAACATGCAACACATAGAAGGTAGTATAGCTAGGATTAGAAGTTATGTAACCCACCTTAAGCAAGCTCCTCAAGCTCCAAAGCTCCAAGCTCTAGCTCCTTGCTCCAAGCACACCACTTTCGGCCACCAAGGAAACAAGGTCCACCTAGGGTTCGGCCACCAAGCTAGAAGAAGAAGAAGAGAGCTCCTTCAAAGAGATCGGCCACCAACCTTAGCTCCTCCAAGGGGATCAACCACCAAGGTTGCAAGGGATATGTGTATCGTGCACTAAGGAAGAGAGGAGCAACAAAGAGCTAAAGGGTTCCTAAGGAAGAGAAAGGCAAGGCATATATAGATGAGGATCAAAGGGGAACCAAGGCAAGGTGTCACCTTACCAAGGGACACTTGTCCACACATTTTACCACCTTGCAAAACACATACAAATGCCATACCACTACTCAACCAAGGATCGACTACATGTCCAAGCTAGGGTGACACAACCAAAGTAAGAAGGTCAACAAAGTCAAAGGCCGACACACCACCTCCCATGGCCGACACACTACCATGGGCGACACAAAGCAAGGCCGACACAAGCATCCTTGCCCTATACAGGGTTCAACCAAGCAAGGCAAGGCCCAAACAAGGGAAAACAAGGTCCAAAAGAGCTCAACCAAGCCCAAGACAAAAGGCACGAGCCCAAACCTTCCTCTCAACCCTAGAGGAAGCAAAGAGAAAGAAAGACATCTCTCAAGATGACAAACTTGCTCTACAACCCTATCTTAGGTTATTTTGCAAGTAGCTCCTCCAGCTCTCAACAAAGAACAAGCAAACCCTAATCACCATTAAAGGTGATTAGCAAACAACCAAGCACAAGGTTTAGGCAAAACAAATAGGGTAAGCCCAAAAAGAAGGTCAGGGTCCTTGCAAGCCATAAACCTCTACAAAGGGATTTCGTCCCCGAAATCCAAAGAGAAAAGTGAGGGATACTTCCGCATCATCTCTTCCTCAAGCTCCCACATGGCTTCCTCAACACCACGATGATGCCAAAGAACCTTCACAAGAACTAGGTCCTTCCTCTTCAGCTTCTTTACTCTTCTATCAAGGATTGCCACCAGACCCTCCTTGTAGGTCACGTCTTCATCAAGCTCAATCTCAACTGGCTGTATCATTGTCCCTGTGTCTGGATGACTTTTCTTTAGCATACTGACATGGAACACTGGATGCAACCTGTGCAACTCTGGCGGTAGCTCCAACTTGTAAGCTACCTTGCCAACACGTGCTATTACCGGGTATGGCCTCATATACCTGGGTGCTAGTTTGCCTTTCCGGCCAAACCTTAGCATGACTTTCCAAGGTGAGACCTTGAGATATACTTTGTCTCCCACTTGGAACTCTAAAGGTCATCGGTGATTGTATGCATAAGACTTTTGTCTGTCTTGTGCTTCCTTCAACTGTTGGCATATCATTCTGATCTTTTTTGTCATCTGTTGTACTAACTCCGGACCCAAAAGCTGATACTCACCAGACTCATACCAACATAAAGGGGATCTGCACTTCCTTCCATATAGAGCCTGATAAGGAGCCATGTCAATGCTCTGCTGGTAACTATTATTGTAAGCGAATTCTATCAAACTTAGATGCTCATCCCAACTTCCTGGGAATTGCAAAACACATGCTCAGAGAAGATCCTCCAAAGTCTGAATAGTCCTTTCAGACTGTCCATCCGTCTATGGGTGGAAAGCGGTACTGAACCTCAACTGCGTTCTCATAGCTTTGTGCAACTATTCCCAGAAATGACTTGTGAATTGAGGACCTCTGTCAGAAACTATCATTGTTGGTACACTATGCATACACATTATCTCATCTACATACACCCGAGCAAGCTTCTCTGCTATATATTTCGTCTTTATTGGTATGAAATGAGCATATTTTGTCAGCCTGTTCACTATTACCCAAATGGAATCATGATTCCTAGATGTCTTCGGTAGACCAACTATGAAGTCCATGGTTATATGATCCCATTTCCATTGTGGTATCGGCATGGGTTGCAACGTGCCTGCCGACTTCTCATGCTCAACTTTAACTTGCTGACATACTGCGCACTTAGCCAAAAACTCAACTACATCCTTCTTCAAGCCAGACCACCAATACATGTCCTTCAGATTATGATGCATTTTGGTGACTCCTAGATGCATAGAATACATTGATGTGTGTGCTTCCTCGAGCACTATCTCTCTTAGATTATCAACATCAGGGACCACCATTCTACCATGATAGCAAACTAGTCCATCCTCAGACTCATGGAACCCATCACGCTTTTCGCTGCCAAGCTCTGGCCTGATCAACTACACTGTATCATCTGCTTGTTGTGTGTCTTTGATCTTCTATCTCAGCGTAGGCTTGACTTGCATCTGTGCCAACAATCCTGCCAACAAGGAAACTTCCAACTATACATTCATCTACCGCAAGGAGACAAACATATCTCGCCTAAGACATACCAAGGAACTCAACTGTGCCTTCTTTGTGGGGAGAAAAGAAGTCTTTTTACTTAGCACATCAGCTACCACATTTACCTTACCAGGATGATACTCAATGGTGCAATCATAATCTTTGATTAGCTCCATCCAATGACGTTGTCACATATTCAACTCACTCTGCGAAAAGATATACTTCAAGTTCTTGTGATCTGTAAAGATCTGACACACCTCCCCATAAATAGAGTATCTCTAAATCTTTAACGCATAGACCACCGATGCCAACTCCAAATCATGTGTCAGATAGTTCTCCTCATGTTTCTTAAGCTGTCGTGAAGCAAAAGAAACCACATGATCCTCCTGCATCAACATGCAACCTAGGCCTTTCTTGGAAGCATCACAGAAAACAACATAGCCCTTCCCAAGCTCTGGAAGCACTAGCACTGGAGCACTAGTCCGTTTCTCCTTCAAACTTTGGAAACCTTGCTGACAACGATCATCCCAGATAAAAGGTACATCCTTCCTGGTCAACTTTGTGACCGGTAACGTGATCTCATTGAAGTCTTTTATAAACCACCGGTAGTATCCTACCAAACCCTGAAAACTACGAACTTCTTTCGGCATCTTTGGTTTCTCCCAATCTATAACTGACTCCACCTTCTTAGGGTCCACTCTGACTCCTTCTACAGATATCACGTGACCCAAGAAAGTCACTTCCTTCAACCAGAACTTGCATTTACCGAACTTGGCATATAACATGTGTTGACGAAGAAGAGTCAATGCTTGTTGAAGATGTTGTTCATGCTCTTGACTGTCCCGACTGTAGATCAAGATGTCATCTATAAAAACTACAAAAAACTGATCTAGAAGCAGACGGAACACCCTATTCATCCGATCCATAAAAGCAGCAGGTGTGTTGGTTATCCCAAATGGCATAACCACAAACTCAAAGTGACCATACCTTGTCCTAAACACTGACTTTGGTATGTCGTCCACCTTAATCCTCAATTGATGATATCCAGACCGTAGATCGATCTTTGAGAACATTGTAGAACAACGCAATTGATCAAATAGATCGTCTATCGTCAGCAATTGGTACTTATTCTTGGTCGTGACTTTTTTCAACTGCCGGTAGTCTATACATAACCACATCGACCCATCCTTCTTCTTAACAAACAACACTGGAGCACCCCAAGGTGACGTGCTCAGTCGGATGAAACCTTTCTCCAACAACTCCTATAACTGCTTCTTCAACTCTGCCATCTCTGCTGGGGCCATCCTATATGGCATTTGTGCAACTGGCTGCGTTCCTGGTACCAGATTGATCTCAAAATCAATCTCTCGAGGTTGGGGAACACCGGGGAACTCATCAGGAAACACGTCATCAAACTCTCAGACAATCGTCACCTCCTCAAGGATAGGACCTTTCACCTTGGTATCCATGACATGAGCTAAGAATGCCTTACATCCTTGCCGCAACAACTTTTCTGCCACCATTGCTGACACTAGACATGTTGGAAGAATCTTCCTATCTCCTTGGAAGATCCACTTTTCTCCACCGTCATCAAACACTACCTGCTTGGAACCATAGTCCAACACAACCTTATACTTCTCTAAGGTATCCATCCCAAGGATCACATCAAACCCATGCATATCAAGTGGTATAAGATCCACTTGTATACCGTGTCCCGAGAAAGACAGAACACAAGACGGACACTCCTCTCTAAGCATTGAGAAACCATCGAGAGGGGTTTCTAACAACAGACTATCTTTCTTACAACTAACAGGTAAAAGACAACTAGAAAGTAGACTATGTGCGATAAAAGAGTGTGTAGCACCGGGGTCAACCAAAAAAGATATAAAGCAAGAAGAAGACAAATCAGAAGGAAATAACTCCATTTGACCTGTCACAACGCGCGGTTTGACTATCACATCCGGCTGACTCATAGCATAGAATTGAGCCGTAGCTTGGGTTCACTCTGACTAGCATCACTCTGGGTGGAGCCGTAGCATAGAATCGACCCATAGATCAACAACATATACTAGAGCAAGAAACATAACATGCAATGGCCAGTCATCAACATATATGAAACATGCAACACATAGAAGGTAGTATATCTAGGGTTAGAAGTTATGTAACCCGCGTTAAGCAAGCTCCTCAAGCTCCAAAGCTCCAAGCTCTAGCTCCTTGCTCCAAGCACACCACTTTCGTCCACCAAGGAAACAAGGTCCACCTAGGGTTCGGCCACCAAACTAGAAGAAGAAGAAGAGAGCTCCTTCAAAGAGATCGGCCACCAACCTTATCTCCTCCAAGGGGATCGGCCACCAAGGTTGCAAGGGAGAGGTGTATCGTGCACTAAGGAAGAGAGGAGAAACAAAGAGCTAAAGGGTTCCTAAGGAAGAGAAAGGCAAGGCATATATAGATGAGGATCAAAGGGGAACCAAGGCAAGGTGTCACCTTACCAAGGGACACTTGTCCACACATTTTACCACCTTGAAAAACACATGCACATGCCATGCCACTACTCAACCAAGGATCAGACTCATGTCCAAGCTAGGGTGACACAACCAAAGCAAGAAGGTCAACAAAGTCAAAGGCCAACACACCACCTCCCATGGCCGACACACCACCATGGGCGACACAAAGCAAGGCCGACACAAGCATCCTTGCCTGATATTGGGTTCAACCAAGCAAGGCACGACCCAAACAAGGGGAAACAAGGCCCAAAAGAGCTCAACCAAGCCCAAGACAACTCAAGGCATGAGCCCAAACCTTCCTCTCAACCCTAGAGGAAGCAAAGAGAAAGAAAGACATCTCTCAAGATGACAAACTTGCTCTCCAACCCTATCTTAGGTTATTTTGCAAGTAGCACCTCCATCTCTCAACAAAGAACAAGAAAACCCTAATCACCACTAAAGGTGATTAGCAAACAACCAAGTACAAGGTTTAGGAAAAACAAATAGGGTAAGCCCAAAAAGAAGGTCAGGGTCCTTACAAGCCATAAACCTCTACAAAGGGATTTCGTCCCCGAAATCCAAAGAGAAAAGTGAGGAATACTTCCGCCTCATCTCTTCCTCAACCTCCCACATGGCTTCCTCAACACCACGATGATGCCAAAGAACCTTCATAAGAACCAGGTCCTTCCTCTTTAGCTTCTTTACTCTTCTATCAAGGATCACCACCGGACCCTCCTCATAGGTCACGTCTTCATCAAGCTCAATCTCAACTGGCTGTATCACTGTCCCTATGTCTGGATGACTTTTCTTCAGCATACTGACATGGAACACTGGATGCAACCTGTGCAACTCTGGCGGCAGCTCCAACTTGTAAGCTACCTTGCCAACACATGCTATTATTGGGTATGGCCTCATATACCTGGGTGCTAGTTTGCCTTTCCGGCCAAACCTTAGCACGCCTTTCCAAGGTGAGACCTTGAGATATACTTTGTCTCCCACTTGGAACTCTAAAGGTCATCGGCGATTGTAGGCATATGACTTTTGTCTGTCCTGTGCCACCTTCAACTGTTGGCATATCATTCTAATCTTTTTGTCATCTGTTGTACTAACTCTGGACCCAAAAGATGATACTCACCAAACTCATACTAGCATAAAGGGGATCTGCACTTCCTTCCATATAGAGCCTCATAAGGAGCCATGTCAATGCTCCGCTGGTAACTGTTATTGTAAGTGAATTCTATCAAACTCAGATGCTCATCCCAACTGCCTAGGAATTGCAAAACACATGCTCAGAGAAGATCCTCCAAAGTCTGAATAGTCCTTTCAGACTGTCCATCCGTCTGCAGGTGGAAAGCGGTATTGAACCTCAACTGCATTCCCAGAGCTTTGTGCAACTATTCCCAGAAATGACTTGTGAATTGAGGACCTCTATCAGAAACTATCATTGTTGGTACACTATGCAGACACATTATCTCATCTACATACACCCGAGCAAGATTCTCTGTTATATATGTCATCTTTATTGGTATGCAATGAGCAGATTTTGTCAGCCTGTTCACTATTACCCAAATGGAATCATGATTCCTAGCTGTCTTCGGTAGACCAACTACGAAGTCTATGGTTATATGATCCCATTTACATTGTGGTATCGACATGGGTTGCAATGTATCTGCCGGATTCTGATGCTCAGTTTTAACTTGCTGACATACTACACACTTAGCCACAAACTCAGCTACATCCTTCTTCCAGCCAGACCACCAATACAGGTCCTTCAAATTATGATACATTTTGGTGACTCTTGGATGCATAGCATACATTTATGTGTGTGCTTCCTCGAGCACTAGCTCTCTTAGATTATCAACATCAGGGACCACCATTCTACCATGATAGCAAACTAGTCCATCCTCGGACTCATGGAACCCATCACGCTTTTCGCTGCCAAGCTCTGGCCTGATCAACTACACTGTATCATCTGCTTGTTGTGTGTCTTTGATCTTCTATCTCAGCGTAGGCTTGACTTGCATCTGTGCCAACAATCCTGCCAACAAGGAAACTTCCAACTATACATTCATCTACCGCAAGGAGACAAACATATCTCGCCTATGACATACCAAGGAACTCAACTGTGCCTTCTTTGTGGGGAGAAAAGAAGACTTTTTACTAAGCACATCAGCTACCACATTTACCTTACCAGGATGATACTCAATGGTGCAATCATAATCATTGATTAGCTCCATCCAATGATGTTGTCGCATATTCAACTCACTCTGTAAAAAGATATACTTCAAGTTCTTGTGATCTGTAAAGATCTGACACACCTCCCCATAAATAGAGTATCTCTAAATCTTTAACGCATAGACCACTGCTGCTAACTCCAAATCATGTGTCAGATAGTTCTCCTCATGTTTCTTAAGCTGTCGCGAAGCAAAAGAAACCACATGATCCTCCTGCATCAACATGCAACCTAGGCCTTTCTTGGAAGCATTGCAGAAAACAACACAACCCTTCCCAGGCTCTTGCAGCACTAGAACTAGAGCACTAGTCAGTTTCTCCTTCAAACGTTGGAAAGCTTGCTGACAACGATCATCCCAGATAAAAGGTACATCCTTCCTGGTCAACTTTGTCATCGGTAACACGATCACACTGAAGTCCTTTATAAACCTCTGGTAGTATCCTTCCAAACCCAGAAAACTAAGAACTTCTGTCGGCATCTTTGGTTGCTCCCAATCTGCAACTGACTCCACCATCTTAGGGTCCACTCTGACTCCTTCTGTAGATATCACATGACCCAAGAAAGTCACTTCCTTCAACCAAAACTCGCATTTACCGAACTTGGCATATAACTGGTGTTGACGAAGAAGAGTTAAAGCTTGTCGAAGATGTTGTTTATGCTCTTGACTGTCCCGACTGTAGATCAAGATGTCATCTATAAAAACACAACAAACTAATCTAGAAATGGAGGGAACACCCTATTTATCAGATCCATAAAAGTAGCAGGTGCATTGGTTAGCCCAAATGGCATAACCAAAAACTCAAAGTGACCATACCTCATCCTAAATGCTGACTTTGGTATGTCGTACACCTTAATCCTCAACTGATGATATCCAGACTGTAGATCAATCTTTGAGAATACTGTAGCGCAACACAATTGATGAAACAGATCGTCTATCTTCGACAATGGGTACTTATTCTTGATCGCGACTTTGTTTAACTATCGATAATCTATACATAACCGCATCGACCCGTCCTTCCTCTTAACGAACAGCACTGGAGCACCCCAAGGCGACATGCTCGGTTGGATGAAACCTTTCTCCAACAACTCCTATAACTTCTTCTTCAACTCTGCCATCTCTGTTGGAGCCATCCTATACGACGTTTGTGCAACTGGCTGCGTTCCTGGTACCAGATTGATCTCAAAATCAATCTCTCGAGGTGGGGGAACACCGGAGAACTCATCAGGAAACACGTCTACAAACTCTTAGACAACCGTCATCTCCTCAAGGATAGGACCTTTCGCCTTGGTATCCATGACGTGAGCTAAGAATGCCTTACAACCTTGCCGCAACAACTTTTCTGCCACCATTGCTGACACTAGACATGTCGGAAGAATCTTCCTATCTCCTTGGAAGATCCAATTTTCTCCACCGTCATCAAACATTGCCTTGTTGGAACCACAGTCCAACACAACCTTATACTTTTCTAAGGTATCCATCCCAAGGATCACATCGAACCCATGCATATCAAGTGGTATAAGATCCACTTGTATACCGTGTCCTGAGAAAGATAGAACACTCCTCTCAAAGCATCAAGAAACCATCGAGAGGGGTTTCCAACGACATGCTATCTTTCTTACAACTAACAGGTAAAGGACATCTAGCAAGCAGACTATGTGCAATAAAAGAGTGCGTAGCACTGGGGTCAACCAAAACAGATATAAAGCAAGAAAAAGACAAATCAGAATGAAATAACTCCATCTGACCTATCACCACTTGCGGGTTGACTATCGCCTCCGGCTGACTCATAGCATAGAATCGAGCCGTAGCTTGTTGTCCACATCCTCTACTTCCTTGAGCAGATGATCCCGCTTGTGATGCTTGACCGCGTCCTTGCCCTCTACTACCACTGGGTTGTTGTCTGTCTGACCCTTGTTGATTCTACCTCAGTTGTTGTGTTACTTCAACATCTCTCTTTGGGCAATTTGATCTCATGTGCCCAGTCTTTCCACAGTGATAACATGACCTACCTTCTGTCTATGGCCTAGATGGCCCTGTCACTGCCACAGAAGCTGTATTATGCACCTTTGATGGTGAAGAAACATAACATCTTCCTTTACTCAGAGACCACTGAGATGGTACGCGAGAACCCTGCATCCTAGAAGGTGTTGAAAACCTTGGCTTCTTGAAGCCACAAAATCTCTGTCCCTGGAACTGAGCAGGCCTTTTCCAGGTCATGGAATCCCTTTTCTCCTTGACAAACCATTCAATACTGCGGATGGACTCCACAAATGTGGCAAACCGCTCCTGATTTTCTAAAGCAGCAGCAGGTGTCGACAGATCAACGCTCAAACCTTTCTCAAACCGCCTGATCCACTCATCATTTGTCGCCGCCATGTGAGGAAAAAACCTCAACAAGTCCATGAACTTGGCTTCATACTCGGTGATGCTCATCGTCCCTTGGCGTAGATGCTCAAACTAGTTGATCTTCTCGTCCAGATATGTCTTCGAAAAGTATTTGCTGATGAACTCTCGCTGGAAAACCTCCCAACCAATCTCCTCACCGGGTCGCTTCTCCTCCTCGATGGCTCACCAGTGGCCAGCACTACCCTTTTGAAGGTAGACAGCTCGCTTGACTTGGTCTGCTTCAGGGATGTCAAGGATCCGAAAGGCCTTCTCAAGACCTATCAACCATACATCTGCATCTGTCGGATCAGCCGTTCCAGCATAATCTGAAGCTCCGACTCGGCGAAGCCGCTCAAAGGCATTGTATGATCTCATCTGCCATAGGGTCTGGAGAAAACTTGCAAAGAAATCAAGGGAGTCCATGGTAATCATGGAGGAAACCATGCACATTGCCAATTGTCAAAGATGTGAAACCCTAGAAGACAGACGGATGCAAATTAGTCATGGGCACCAAATGGTGAATAGTTTCTCTGATGTATACTAGAAGGATTTGTCATAAAACAATGATCTGTGATTGGATGTTGTCTCTATAGAGGGTTGATCTCCTATAAGAGCAAGAAACATAATGTTGTTTCCCTCTAAAGTGTTGAGTCTGAGTATCAAGCTATGTCTAATGTTTCCAATGAACTTTCATTTATAAGGAACCTCATAGAAGAACTAGGATTCCCACAATCTAAATTCATGGAATTGTAGTGTGACAATTAAGGTGCAGTTCAGATATCTTCCAACCCCTTCTTTCATGAAGGTACAGAACACATGAAAGTTGATTGTCACTTCATCATGGAGAAGGTGAAAGATAAGTTGGTCAAATTAGTTCCATTCCTCTCATAGGATCAACTTGTAGATCTATATACTAAATCCTCAAATGGATGTTGGGTTAAATCTTCTGTAACAAACTCAGTGATCACAATATCTACACACCAATTTGGGGGATAATATTAAGTGTATAGGTGAGTCTATAATCTTGTATGTTGGGGTTAGTCCCACATTGTCTAATGGGGATTTCTAGATGTTGTAATTTTTATATATCATGCTGATGGTCGTCCGTGGCCCGCTATGTATGTATAAACAGGTGTTGAACTCTGGTGCTGACAGTATAGTTGGTTTTGTTAAGCTGTGGACCTATAACAAGGCTTGTGAATGTTTATATAACATGTTTCTCTACAAGATCTGGATGTAAAAGTTCTCTCATGTATGCTTTCCGCAATCAGTTTTAATTAACCTGTGTTTTCGGTAATGTGAGGTTCTGCACATTTTCACGTGTCATCTCTTTGTCTGTGTGATGGCGGGGTGTCATAGTTGGTTTGGTATCAGATCTCTAGGTTCGCTGAGTCTATAGGGATCTAGGACTAGTTTTGCATCTATTCTTGTGAAGTTTTCCAGATTTTCTTACAATAACCTTCTGCCCTTAGCAGAAGATAAAGCTTAAAGATGTCTAGAAACCATGAAGAACATGCTTCCAAGAGCAGTGATGTTGCATCAGTCGATGGAGCAGGAGGGCAGGCATGAGAAGATCGGGTTCCTAAGGTCCCTAACTTGACCCAACGATTCTCGAAAATCCTGGCTACAACAGCTTATGGGGCAGTTGATGGCTACGATGAATCACATGGTAGAACGAGTGGCAGTGCCTCTGCTAAGAGCACGGGCTCCCCATGGTGAAGCATTGGGTATTGGGAAGTATGCCTCTCTTTAGTTCACTATAGATAAGAAGAGGATGATGTTCTCAATTTAAAGAAGTAAGATATTCGTATAAAGAATAAGAACCTTGACCTAGCCCTAGTTTGAAATATAGAAATAAACAAACCTTATAGATGAAGTGTACAATGTTGAAAGCATGGGTGCTTAGAAGAGAAGCAAGGTTTTGTCAGATTGGAAGTAATCCCTTCATAATCTAATTCATCACTGGAGAGACAAGGAGAAAGTGGAGTAGGAAGGCCCATGGAATTTTGATAATCATCACATGATGACTAAAGGAATTGGACTAGAGGACATCTTGATGGAGATTTCCCCAACACATAGTCCTTTCTGGATTCACCTTTATGACCTACCTTCGGGATACATATCTGAAGAGGCGATCAATGCTATTGCTAACAAAGTTGGAATGGTGGTATCTATCGATCATCAAGATGTTAGTTGGGACACATAATGTAGAGCTTGAGTTTCTATGAATATTAGAAAACCAATTAAGAAACAGTAGAAGATTAAACACCTACAAGGGAAATTGGTTTGGTTCAAGATTTTGTATGAAAGACTCCCTTCTTTCTCGACATAGGTCACACAGACAAAGAATTTTCAAGAAGATAATGAGAACATTCAAAGGCCCCATGTCTTGGGACCATGGGTGAAGGCATCCCCAATGAAATGATAGCATGTACCAATCAAAGAGGAACTATTCAATAGGGAAAGTTATACCAAAACACTATCTTTCACAAGAAAACTAATGGTAGCACAAAATCATGGAAACATAAGCGATGTGAGGTGTGATAGTGACACATACCAAAGATCATATACTCTCATTGAGGGAGTCAAATCTCGGGATCAAATAGAAGACAGAATGGGCTCACTGAAAACAATGGAACATATTTTCATCAAATTTCCAAAGACACCTCTGGTTGAGGAAGAAGTGGAAGATACCAGGGAAAGGTCCATGCTGAAGGACTTATGTTCTGGAAAGGAAAAGAACATCAAATGGAAAATGTAGAACAAACAAACTATGTGGCTGTTAGGGAAGTCAATCCATAATGGATATCTAATAGGAAAGATACCAACAACACCTCCATTATGCACCATATATAACCTATAATACTTTGTTATCCATCCTACCATCAAGAGCGCCCAAACACACTGAACCCTTGACATCCTCTCATCCATCATTGGTAGCCTCATCGGAAGCTACACTGATCCACCACACTGGAAAACCCACCATGGTACTAACCCCGACACCCACATCCACCCGCTGCATATTGTCGCTACAAACACTCCATACTCATTCAATATGAAAATACAAAGTTAAACCACCCACAAACATACTCATCCATCTTCTCATGACGAGGTATCCTATATCCCTCCAATACAAAAGTTTAATCCCTACAGAGTGAATATGGAGGCACATGGAACTCATACTCATCACATTAAACATGAATTCAACATGTTCTACTTATCCTGGGAGCTTTGGGCACTCTAGACATGGTGCTTCCAGAAAGATATAGAGGATCACAAGGGACAATGATGCCATCACATGGATTCCCAACTTGGAAGGATGAAGCAACTGCTATGGTTCAAACATAAGGAAAATGAATAGGAGAAAGGGTGAGTTCTGTGTAGATATGGAGGGCAAACCTACAGAGGTGAAAATGGACAAAAAAGCTTGTGGAGAAAGTATTTTGGATGCTTATGAAAGCAAGAAAGTAGCAGGTCATATTGTTTCCCTGACCCGTGAAGAGAAATGAAAATCTTGTCTTAGAACGTCCAAGGGATGGGCACCCCTAGGACGGTACCCACTCTCAAAGACAAATGTTGGAGAGAGATGCCTGACATTGTATTTGTCATATAAACAATGAGAAATAGTGGTGACATTGAGAAAATTAGAACAAGTTGTGGTTTTGATCATGGGATAGGTGTGAACAATAGAGGAAGATAAGGTAGCTTGGGGATGTAGTTGTGAGGGTAGGAGGAGATAGTTTCATCTTACTCTGAGCACCACATCTGTGTAGAAATAGGGGCACATGGTCACAATGATAGTTTTGGTTTCCTAGGTTTGTATGACTGGCCTGCAGTACGATACAGACATATGACTTGGAACCTACTAAAGTCCATATGTTTATCATCTACATTGCCTATTATCATCACGGGTGAATTCAATGAGATTGTTTCAAATGCTGAAAAAGAAGAAGGACAACCTAGCAGTGAGTACAGATGCACAATGTTTGAGAAGTCATGGACATCTATAATTTGAAGGACTTGGGGCTACACATGCAACTTTTTCACCTGGAAGATAGGTAGAAAAGATAATAACATGATACAAGAAAGACTAGACATGTTTAATGGAAGATGAAAGACAGACAACTTCTTTCCCAGTGACCCATGTACCAAAGTATATGTCTCTAGAGATAGATGAGTAAGAAGAAACAATTAAGAGTAAGCAAAGAGTACTCGTTATTCTTAGATTTTCCTACAAATTTCCATGAGGTTGTACACACTAGTTTGATAAGGTTGTTAGACACAATTATTTATCTATGAGAAAGTCATACTTTAATGGTTTCTATGAGACTTTATGACAATCGTCAAACATTAGTGTAAATAAGGTAGGTGAAACCCTAGGGTGGGTAGCCATCTATAGTTTAGTCAAATTTCAAGGACGAAATTCCCAAAAAGGTGGGTAGTATTGTCACACCCCTAATTTTGGAACCTAGTAAGTACATGATTAAGTTATTGATGAATTCACTATATGATAGGTTTATGGTTACAATAAGGTTCCATCCAATTTTCATGATATTTGGATTTAAAGGAAAAAGAATCTAGAGGGTGTATTTTATGTAATTGTGACTATTTTGGAAATATCCTCAAAGTTTAGGAATATGATATTTGATTTGATGATATAGGATGACAACCAAAGTAGAATAATGAAGGAAAGGTGATGACTCAGTTAAAGGTTTGAGCCCTAGACCTTGGTTATGATCTTAGTATTTAGAAAAAATGTAATGTTAATCAAATGTACCATGAGAAAGCTTCAATTGAGTAATTTTGTCAATTCACAACTTGATTTTTATAATCGAGGATAGGATTACGCCTATGGACCCTTTGAAATACCGTGGAATGGGCCATGTGCCCCAGAAACCAACTCAAGCCTAATTAGGTCAATTTTGATTCACAAATGGGTCCTTGGAGTACAACTTTAGGAATGGAGTATTTTTTGCTCATAATAAATATTGAATATATTTTTCATAGATAGATAATTTGAGTTCAAAGATATAGGAGAAATTTCAGATAGTTTTGAGTTATCTAGTGGCCTAGGTAATTAAATTTGTAATAATTTAATATTTACATAAAAAGATAATTTTGGAGTGCTACCCAATGGTTTTTGACCTAATATCTTGTTTAAAGAAAGATAATGACAAATATTGGTGACCCCAAAATTTGGGGTCAAAATGAGTCAGGATTTGGTATGAATAGATATTTCTTTAGAATGGACTTTTATCTAAAATAAAATAAAAAATAAAATAGAAAGGGGGTTCACGATCCCTAATCTAGAAGAACGATGAACCGAAATAGAGTCTATGGCTGGGGACAATTCTAGCGGCTGATCCTAGAAGCGAGGTCTATAAGAGCCTCATTTTATAGAACCAGAGGGTGTGACGAGTTCGTAACTAGGGTTTTGGATCGAATTGAGGGCAAGAGAACATGGGAGAAGATGCGAAGGAAAGGACTGGGTGGCCATGGTGTTTTCCTGGACAACAATGGGGAGTTGAAAATTTCCAGTACTAAGTCTCTCTTCTACATAGAGCTGACCGCTAGTGACCATATTTGGGGGTCTAAACCATCTGGGGATTTTCCCCAATGAGAAGGTAGCTCAGGGCATTTGAGGATGTAGTTGCCAGACCTGTGCACTGCCTACTCTATTCTTGTCCTAGAATAAAGGGGCGTAGGTCAAAACAACTAAGATGAAGAGTGAAAGTGCCAATAGATCAACAATGGATCCCAGATTGGTGATGGACATTCATTAACAAAAAGGGAATTTTTAATAAATTGTATCTTGAGATATAGATCTCAGTTGGGACAAAATAGGTACCCATGGAAAGCTCTTTGAGTGTAGTATCTCTAAAAAATATTTCTAAAATACGATTTTGATGTTTGCTACATATTATATGTTGGGTATTCCAAGCTATATGATTTTGATGTTTTGTCAATTAAAAATAACAAACAAATTTAGAAGTTCATGGGAATTTTATCGAATGTGTATTTTGATATGCTAGATACTATTCTAAAGCTTGATTATTCTAATTCTAAGTTTTACTAATGTAAACCCTAATAGGGGCATTATGGGTATTTCACCAATTATTTCATAATGAAATGATTTGAGATTTTTACCTTGACCCCAATATACATAATGCTTATTGTTCCTTATGTTTTGATGGAGTTTCATGTATTACTGTATTAGTATTTTGATTTGGGGCCTAACTGGCTATTAGGCAAGATAATTGATAATTATTTATGAGGCAATATAGGTTATGTATGCATATTTTGTTTGGAAAATTATTTGCAATTTTTTTTCTTCCAATGGTGTCATAATTATATCAATACAATTAGTATATGTGGCTATGTTAGAGATTTATTCTCATTGTATGATGTGTACGCTGTAATTATTGCATATAAAGATTTTTGACTTATTTGAGTATAAAGATTATAACAATGTATAATAAGAGTTTTGATGTAATTTCAGCGTCAAGATTTTACGGTGATTTTAGATCAGAGTTATGTTTAGTCTAAATAAGAACCCAAATTTAGTTCAGGAGGTCAGGGTCATGGGTCTTGAGATTTAAGAATGGAAAAGGGAAATACACGTGGACTTATGGAATGTTGTTGATGTCCAGGTAGATATGTTGTGAACCAAGGAATGCAGACTATGTTAAGTATCTCCCCAAACAAGGTAAGTGGGCCATGTACATTGAATTTCATTATTATTATGATTCAGCCTATTCATATGCAAAGTAACATGGAGAACAACTAACTTGTTGGCATTTAGTTATTAATGTGCATCTCATATTCAATAATGTATCTATTACCAAATATATTTAAGATGAACTTAGTTGTGAGGATATCAAATTATAGATTATAGATATTTAAGCTAATTTTAGATGCTTAGTATTCATTTATTCATTTTAGTTTATTTCTCAAGCCTGTAGACACATGAGTCATACATTCGATATCATAATTAACTAAGTGATCTATTGAATATGAGTTTCAGATTAAGATTTATTGATAACACCCAAATTAGCGCATATTTTCAATGTATTTTATCTATAGTTTTGTGCCATTTTAGTCTTAATATGCACTCTTTTGTTCATGTTTTATGCTTTCTGTCTCGAATTAGATAAAAGTAGTAAAAATAGCCAATAATGTAGCTAATTAGCCAATTTTTGACTTACAGGCACCGAAACTAGCCAATTTTGGGACTCTCAAGTACCGAACCTGAAAAGACAAGAATTCCAGTAGCTGGACGATACGGTTGTCCGATACAGCCTGGCCGATACGTCTGGCTGATATGGCTGCCCAATATGGTCTAGCTGATATGGCTGCCCGATATGGTTTCCCGATACGGTCTGCCCGATATGGTTGCCCGATACGGCCTGCCCGATACAGCTTCCTGACACTCCCCCTGCCCGACACGGTCTTCGAGTGACAATCATATTGACCCACCTGATGCCTCAAGATTGAAGCCACAGATGAAGGACACATGGACCAATAAAAGCTACAATTCCCATCAACTCGCTGCCTATAAATAGAAGCTGCCAACCTACAGAGCAAAGGAGAGAGCCCGAGGGGGGACCCTGCAAGAGCTAGTGCCTAGACCAAGGAGCTAGTGTGTCGAGTTCCCCAAAAGTCTACTTCCTGATACGGTCTCCCGATACGGTCTGCCCGATATGGTCTGTCTGATACGGTTGCCCGATACGGTCTGCCCGATACGGTTGCCCGATACAGTTAAGAGAGAGAGAGAGAGAGAGCCGAGGAGTCCAGAGGGACAAAGAGAAGACCCAAGGGCCGAGATCTGACCTACACAGAGGCCGAAGAGCAAGAGCCACCTCTCCTCTACGGGCTATATCTCTTCCCTCTTCTCTTTCATTCTACTGCATTCCTCTGTTTCTTGTAAAAACGATGTTTACCCATCTTTGTTCGGTGCTAGCTATGCTTGTCTATGGCTATTTAGCTCCTTCTTGGCTATGTAGCCCGATCTGGGCATGTATATGTACTTTTGCCTTAAGCAAGTAGATTCATATCAGATCTAGTATGTTTCATGTTCTATTTTCTCTTTCCAAGTTATGATTGCTAGTTTGGTTGATCTCTTACTCGCTTGAACTATTTTTTCTGCCTGTATCGAGAGATCTGTTGTAGGAATAACTAAGAGATGATGGTTTGGATCTAAACCCGAGAGGAGGATGATCCAAGGTATTCTTTTCCTAACACCCTGGAATGTCCTAAGACCTGAGAGGGAACTTACTGTATTCTGAGGTGTTGACATGTCATTCCTCGAGAGAGGGTCATTGACATATTGTTGATGGTTTTAGTCACGCATAGCGAGAGCGAGTGGAACGACCCCACATGACAGATGTCACCCTGCATACTAGATGCTTGCTTGGGTGTTCGAGGGTTGTCTATACCCGAGAACGAGTGCATAGACTACCCCATTTGTGGTTACATAGCCAGGCACTCTCTTTCTATGATTAGTAGAATCACTAGCTCTATTTTGTTTTGTTTTCTATTCTTTGTTTTGTTTTCTATCATGACAACCCGCTAGACTAGTTCTAGCAATTACTTTTATCGACTATCGTCTTGGCTTATCTGACTAAAGAACGAGATCTGTGGCGTCCTAAATGTCACCACGTCCCTGTGTTCGACCCCGTATATCTACTTCAACCCCATAATAAAGTTGTGGGGGCCTAGAAGGTTTCAGGTTATAAGTTTAAAGCTTGATTCCCTCCTTTATCCCGCGTTCATTTCTGGATGCATGAAAAAGACCGATCAACTTTTGGCACCGTTGCCAGGGATGTGGTTTTCCACGTTTACACACCTAGTAGATTTTTGTTCTGTCACTATAAGCTTGTATATACATGCATAGTTTTCCTCTTGCTTTACACATACTTGTTCATATATACTAAATCACTTTTCTTTTTCTCATACCTTTTTCAGCCATGGACCTTGCTTCTGCAAGACAAGTCATCTTGTCCACCTGTCCTCCTAAGTTTTTCCACAGTCCCGACTGCTGGCAAATAATTGAAGGTCGTGCTCTACATCTAGTCGAGTTATACTTACCTCCACCATCGTCATATGTCTTGATTCCAACAACGGAGACTGCCAGTCAACCCTCGACCCCCATGCTATCATGGGATCAAGAATTGATTAAGGAAGTGGAGTTGGATAGGGAAAGTATTCAAGCACTTACCTCCTTAGCCCCTCATCTCCAAGAAGATGTCGATCCAATGCAACAACTACTAGAAGAGCAGTATCGTCATCTCAAAGAAGCCACCGAGGTTGCAAACCGTAGTAGTAGTATACTTCAAACTGTTGAACAAGGATTCATCCTAAACATTCAGTTTGATACAGCGGGTTCCCCTTATAAGTGCATGGCAGAATTGACGGGTCTCGAAAGCATTGTTGCTCAAGTATAAAAACTTCATGATAAAGATGTTGAACAAGGCGGGAGGCTCTAAGAGCTCATCGATTTGGTTACAATTCAGTTACAACTGCCATCACAAGACAATAAAGATGTTAGTCATCAAGACCATTCCATTGGGTCTAAAGTGGAGTATGCACCATCATCCTATTCAGACCATCAACTGGATTCACTAGGATTTTTTTGTGAAGACCAACGCACTTGGGGAAGCCTTCATTCTATCCAGATGACCCAGCTGATGAACCAATGGAAGAAATGAGTCATAGACATGAATGGGTCCATGATGACGATGATGAATACTCGAAAAGACAATCGACCTCACAACCAGAAGGTTGGTTTGAGGAACCAGAGTCAGATATTGAACCCGACCAGAGTGACATTTCTCATATTGAGACTTGTCATTTCACTTTGAGCAGTACACCAACCATGGTTTGGAACAATTTGTTCGACGACGACGACAGTTGCTCGAGATGGAGCAGTGAGTATAGTAACGAAGATGAGTTGGAGCAGCACGAGCCATCATTCGCCACCATACCTTTACAAGGCTTGGTGGATGTCACGGGGGTAGGATTGACGGTTCACTATAACATGGCTGCTGATCATGAAGACACCCCTGACTCCACGCCAGGTGATAAGCTTGGGGTGGTAGAACCACAAACCGATTCTTCAGGGGGTACTTTTTGCTCAGAAGATGATTGGATGACTCAGACAGTACATGAAGATTTATCTGAGCATCCAACCTCAAGTGCAGATATGGAGAGAGAAGATATGAGTCCTAAAGATGACGTCCAACCTCTCTCATCTATCTCATCCTGTGTCGACATCCCATGACCTTCATTTTCAGAATCATATAATGAAAGGTACCCTGAGGACAATATGCTGAAGAATTCATCCCAGTGCAGTTTAAGCCACTTCCAGCACAAAGATGACTTCACCGAGTCACCAGATTTCACTTTTCTTCTTTGAACTCGGCAGGGCCAACACATCTTCCTATTCTACTCATATTATGTGGAGGAACCCTTCGACAAGACACAAGTGACACTGGTCCCAAAACTTAGGATTTGGGATCCCAGTGTCGGTATCGTGGGGCAGCCACCCCCTTTTCTATTACCCTCCTACACTTTTATTACAATAAATTTTGCTTTTCATGTTCTTATTAGTTAGCTTCTTTCTTCTAACTGTTTTTATATCCTTGCACCCATGCATCATCTTTAGAACTTCAATAACTGCCGTTAAAATCATGAATTCCTGCCTCACTATCTCAAGTTTAAGTCTTACTCGAGGATGAGCAAAATTTTTAGCTTGGAGTGTTAGGCTTCACCCTTATTTCTCTTCACCCTTCTTGCATGCATGACTATTTCCTACATATAGTCTTAAATTTTCAAAATTTTCAGCTTTTTAGCTTTGCAATTATGGCTATATGGTGCGAAGCTAATAGATAAATGCTTGACTTTATGCCTAGATGCACAATTTTCATCTTAAAAATTGCTTGACCTCTTTCTTGACTTGCTCTTTGACTCTTTCCTTGAGTTTGGTAATAAATCTAAGGTTATGTCCCTTTTTCATAGCTTAAAGCTAAATTCCCTTGATCTATGTTGTGAATGGCGAATTCATGGTAAAGGACCGTTGGAATGAGCTAAAACAAGATTAAAGAATCCTAGCTGTAGTTTCACAAGCTTGCCTCTATTCTAAGGATTCTTGAATCATAATTGCAAATTTTCACATAGGTGTCAAGCAGATCATGATGAGTTTTAAGCTATGATCAAAATGAAGTGTTTTCCTTGATGGACTACGTGCCTTCTCACATTAGATTGAGTCAAAAAGATGAAAAATATAAAAATGTGCAAAAGAGGATTGGCCTCCCACAAAATCCCAAAATATCTATATAGTTCTCACCCAACCCTACAAATAGAATGCAGATGATAAAAGCCTGAGTGTGAACAATAAATGAGTGTTGTTTTCCCTTTGAGGAGAGTTGAGGATAGTGCCCAGCTGGTGTATGAGTGTGCTCATGAACGCGGATATGTCGTGCCTGGTAGTACCACTCTAAAAGCTCATTAGAGAGTCACTAGGAACCCCTAGGTGACCTATGAGACAATCTCAGTAGCAGGGTTGGTTCGAGCGTAGTACAAGTTCATCTCACTGCTTTAGGCCAACTGGATCGGACTGTAGGGACTGTTGCTCGCTACATGGACCTACCTGATGCAGATCGGGATTCTCAAAAGTCATTAGAGTCCTCTGCTTTGTTTCTTAGGATATGAATAAGTGAGAGGTGTGGTATTCCTGATTGGTTTGCATGGATTCATGGTGATGGCTCATTGCTCATCACCTGCGTGATCACCTGTGTGATAGCTCTTTCATATTTAAATAATTATGGTTCAAACCCTCATGAGTATCGACAGGTTGTAGTGAATTTGCTTAATCTTACCTGGAAACTCTTTGATCTTACTTTGGCAGGATTGTGCCTGACAGGTGGGGGTTTGTTCTGAAACGACATGGATCAAGAGAATTGATGTTTTAAACTATTTTTCTTAACCTTAGCATTTATCGCCAAGCTTAATTTGGATGTTATCTTTTTGTTCTTTGAGCACAACCTTGCTTGAGGACAAGCAAGTTTTAAGCTTGGGGTAGTTGATAACACCCAAATTAGCGCATATTTTCTATGCATTTTATCTATAGTTTTGTGCCATTTTAGTCTTAATATGCACTCTTTTGTTCATGTTTTATGCTTTCTGTCTCGAATTAGATAAAAGTAGTAAAAATAGCCAATAATGTAGCTAATTAGCCAATTTTTGACTTACAGGCACCGAAACTAGCCAATTTTGGGACTCTCAAGTACCGAACCTGAAAAGACAAGAATTCCAGCAGCTGGTCGATACGGATGCTCGATACGGCCTGGCCGATACGTCTGGCCGATACGGCTGCCCGATATGGTCTGGCCGATACGGCTGCCCGATATGGTTGCCTGATACAGTCTGCCCGATATGGTTGCCTGATACGGCCTGCCCGATACAGCTGCCTGACACTCCCCCTGCCCGACACGGTCTTCGGGCGATAATCATATTGGCCCACCTGATGCCTCAAGATCGAAGCCATGGATGAAGGACACGTAGACCAATAAAATCTACAGCTCCCATCAACTCGTTGCCTATAAATAGCAGTTACCAACCTATAGAGCAAAGGAGAGAGCCCGAGGGGGGACCCTGCAAGAGCTAGTCCCTAGACCAAGGAGCTAGTGTGTCGAGTTCCCCAAAAGTCGATTGCCCGATACGGTCGCCCGAGACGGTCTGCCCGATACGGTCTGCCCGATACGGTCTGCTCGATATGGTTGCCCGATACGGTTGCCCAATACAGTTAAGAGAGAGAGAGTCGAGGAGTCCAGAGGGATGAAGAGAAGACCCAAGGGCCGAGATCTGACCTGCACATAGGCCGAGGAGAGAGAGCCACCTCTACTCTACGGGCTATATCTCTTCCCTCTTCTCTTTCATTCTACTACATTCCTCTGTTTCTTGTACAAACGATGTTTACCCATCTTTTTTCGGTGCCAGCTATGCTTGTCTATGTCTAGTTAGCTCCTTCTTGGCTATGTAGCCCGATATGGGCATCTATATGTATTTTTTCCTTAAACAAGTAGATTCATATTAAATCTAGTATGTTGCATGTTCTATTTTCTCTTTCCAAGTTATGATTGCTAGTTTGGTTGATCTCTTACTCGCTTGAACTGTTGTTTCTGTCTGTATCGAGAGATCTGTTGTAGGAATAACTAAGAGATGATAGTTTGGATCTGAACCTGAGAGGAGGATGATCTAAGGTATTCTGTTCCTAACACCCCGGAATGTCCTAAGACCGGAGAGGGAACTTAGTGTATTCTGAGGTGTTGATATGTCATTCCTCGAGAGAGGGTCATTGACATATTGTTGATGGTTTTAGTCACGCATCACGAGAGTGAGTGGAACGAGCCCACAGGGCAGATGACACCGTGCGTACTAGATGCTTGCTTGGGTGTTCGAGGGTTGTCTACGCCCGAGAACGAGTGCATAGACTGCCCCGTTTGTGGTTACATAGCCAGAAACTCTCTTTCTATGATTAGTAGAATCACGATCTCTGTTTTGTTTTGTTTTGTTTTCTTTTTTTTTGTTTTATATCGTGACAACCCGCTAGACTAGTTCTAGCAATTACTTTTATCGACTATCGTCTTGGCTTATCTGACTAAAGAACGAGATCTGTGGCGTCCTAAATGTCACCATGTCCCTGTGTTCAACCCCGTATATCTACTTCGACCTCGTAATAAAGTTGTGGGGGCCTAGAAGGTTTCAGGTTATAAATTTAAAGCTTGATTCCCTACTTTATCCCGCATTCATTTCCGGACGCGTGAAAAAGGCCGATCACTTATTTATACATTAAGAGTATAGATTTCAAGTTTTACATTCATATTACTCATTTTAAGTAATCATAAATTAGATCTGCATACTTGATATGAGCCTCATATTGAATCCCAATTATCTAGTAATTTAGATACATATTCAGATTCAAAGTTTAGAGTTTAGAGTAAGATTCAATTTATAATTAAAGAACAAAGATAATATATTAAGATTTAGAGATAACAAACTGAGAACAGATTCAAAGATAAGAGAACAAGATTCATAGATAAGATATTAATATTCAAAGATAAGAGATTAAGATTCAGAGATAAGAAATTAAGAATAGAGATATAAACTGACATCAAAACATTAATTATATACATTATAGGATAAGTCCTCACCAGAGAGTCCCTAGAAAATTAAGAGGGAGCATTGCGCTTGACACTGCAAGTGTCAAAGAGGGCACTTAGTGCCAACAAAGAGTGTGTTGCACCAAGAGGACACTTCAGTGTCAACAAAGGACACATACTTCCAACAGAGGATGTGTTGCACCATAGAGGACACTTCAACATCGATAGAGGGTACGTAGTGCCAGTAGAGTGTGAGTTGCACCATAGAGGACACTTTAGTATCAACAGAGGAGCACTTATCATATAATTGTGTCCACAAATAGATAAAATACATTAATAAAATACACATCAATTCAATATAAGTTTACAACTCTCAAATATTAGTTCAACTTTCAGTTATATTATATTAATGATTATCTTATTAGAAATTCAATGCCACTTACTCTAACATAGGTTTCCCTTTGTGCATGGTTGGGGACGAGATGTATGCGTGTACTCATATTTAGGAAGATGAATCAAGATAGAGGATTTTCTTGGTGGGGTGCCATCTACATGATCTGAGACATTAAGATAGAGTATATGTTTTAGTATCATGTATTTAGACTTTATTATTAAGTTTGATGTAAATAAGTTTCTTTTGGGAGGGTGTGATGTGAATATATTTCATACATAGTCTATAATGGTTGTTGTCTATCATTATTGTTATGAATATCATGTTTGTGACACTCCCACTTGAAAAAAGATCTAGCTTCCACTCACGAGATATGAAAATTGAGGTGTTACAGTGTCACATGTAACTTGGAGTTTGGCACATTCATTTTAGCCTTTTGAGTTATTTTTGGTAAATTGTGGGGTAAGAACATGGTGGAAGGATTGTAGAAAAGGTCAAACTTGTACATCTCATATTTGGGAATTTAAATCATAGAAAAAAAATTCTTTAACAAACAACACAACCATATCATATAATTGTAAGGTAATGACAATTATGAAAGAAGTTAAACTAATCAATAAGAGATATGCTACAATGTGATTCCACTCAATCCCATTAAACTTATCATATTTTCTAGGAAATTCTATCACTCAATATATTTGGGGATAGGATGGGTTCTAGCATTGACAATTGTAATTCGTCATTACAAAAAGTATTTATATAATTCAAATGGGTACATTGATGATCGATGCCAAATAAACACGAAAAAAGAAATTGAATCTAGAGTGGCTAGATAATGGCCAGTTATACAAAACCAATCATGGAAAATTTGAAAGAACATATGTGATGTTGATTCTAGAATGCAAATGACAAAAATGAAATATATAGTGTGTGGAATAGAGATATACCACCGTCCCTGCAACCCAAATTTAGATTTTTTTTCATTCTTGAGAAAATTCTAGATCAAAATGGAGGGGAAAAATATAACTACAAATGCTACTTGTTGTTGTGCTGACCAATGATGGTGACTATTATGAAGGTAGAGGGGTGTGCTGGTTGGGAAGAGTCTAGAAGGATTCCCAGTATTGTTGGTCAAACTAATCTTTTGGCTCATGGAAGATTTGGGTGGCTCCTTAAGTGGCGGTGGCTTGATGTACTGGCTTCCAATACCCATAGGTAGGGGAAGGATATGTATGCCCATAGTTAAGTCTACATAGTAAGTGCAAACCTGGTGGCACTCACCCTAGCCAATGTTACACTACTCATCTATCTACTACATTAGGTAATTATGGTTGTGGTGGTGGTTCAATTTCTATTTATCCCACTCGGATCTAAGTGCACTCGATGTGGTCCAGCTGCTATTGGATCTTACTGAATTCATAGGGCCTAAATGACCCAACAATATCAAGAACACGTCTTTTAGTGAAATATCATAAAGGTGGCATGGGAGGACCAAACTTGTAATGACCACATTTGTGCTTAATTGGTATACTAGGGTTTACCTGAATGATTACATTTTTGATTAGATTGAACATCATTTAGACTTGATTAATGATAGTAGGGCAATTGTGATGTTTTAAACCTAAGAAGAAACTCTAACTATGATTTTAGTTTAGAGAATTAGGGTTTGAGAAATGTAAACCCTAATCGGCAAAAATTAGGGTTTTGATAGTACATGAATATGGAATTTGATCAGGATAGCAGTGTGGTAAATGATTTTTCATATTTTCTAATAATTTTTTATTAAACAGAATTTTGGATATGATATGGATAACTAAATCATGAGTATTGGAGAAAAATTTCAGAATATTTGAGTGTTCTTTAAATGTGGTTCTCGGTCGAACTATACTTCAACCAAAATGCTGACAGAGTGCTTTTTAGTAGTGTAGTGTTTTATTTTTATTTATTTATTGGTAACTCCAAATGATTAGAAATTTTTTACTGTAGATGTAAAACTCAATCATAAACAACATGTAAAATTTTCATAATTTTTGGATGCGTTTAGACCTTATCAATAGATGAATTACTGTAATACTTTTATGATAGAACATTCATAAGAAATAAGAGAAAGTATAGTGAGGGGTCAATGTGCAATTGACCCAAGAAACTCAATTTCTCCATATGGTCAAACTAACACAAAAGGAACTCTCATAATTCGTGATTCAATCCAGAGAAATGAAATCCTAGAGAGCGAGAGAGGGAGAGTTAGGGTTTGAGAGGAGAAAGTGATGGAGATGTTGACCTAGGGTTTTGCTGTCTGAGGAATGATGAAATCATGTAAGTTTAGCTTATTTGGATATAGTTTCATGGTGAATCTTCTCTCAGATGTCAAGATTCCGTCCATCCCCTATTTGGATTCGAAATTATATCAAATCAAGTCCTTTTCTCACTCTTTCTCTCCTAATCTTCAATTCTAGGGTTTCCGAGTTGAAAGGAAGAAGAATTGGGTGAATTACTAGGGATTTGATATGAGATCGAGATTTTCAGGGATGAACTGCATTTTTAAGGTGTTTTCACACCTTAGGGTGAGTGGGAACTTCATTTAAATAGTATATTGCACAAAAATTGGTTAAATCATCCATAATCTTTAATTGCTTAGTATGCGACTACAAACCCTGAATTGTCTGTTTGATCTAAGTTGTTACAAAATGATATGAAATGGATTCTTCCTCTGTTTGTTTGAATTTATATGGTAAATTCATATTAAAAATGCATAAAATACATCCTAATGAGAATTCCCTAAGTATTCGCAAAGGTTATAAGAGTAAATTGAAATATAGGGAATTTGTCTATGACTGAAATTGTTGTATAATTAAATAGAGAAATTTGTTTATCTGGATCCTCTTGGTTATGAATAATTGTTTATCTGAATGCGTAATACATATATGTCAGATACTATCTTAGATTTCATGTGATGTGAATAATGTTTGCTTTATATCTTCGTACAGAGTGTGAAGCCCTATATGAGTGGAAAGTTGGAAATTTGTGAATAAATATGGTGAAATCCATTTGAAGTGTTTTTCTTGGCATCATAGACTCTATTTATGCAATGTTATTCTTGATTCATAATATCTCAATGAATGGCATGAAAAACCCTAATTTAGCTCAATTCGAGGATTTCATACATATGTTGCTTTTATATGACTTATTTAAAGAAATCTGTATTTAGTGGATGTTTATGACATAGTAAATCCTTATGATCGCCATGTGATAAGTGAATGAGGTAAATGAAATCCTAAGGATAGGATGTTCAATGAATCAAGTATTGTGATATCAATATTCTTAGTATGAGATGTGGCGATGCTTAACAGTTCAGCTGTGGTAAATGTTATGAGATGGTCTATGAAAAGAATGGTTTACAAAGCTAAACTAAGATATGTTGATGTGATGATTGAATTGTGAATGTACAGAGTAAAGTAGACATTTAGATGCCCTGAACACTATAGATTCCCTATGAGAGGTCTGCGCCATAGGGATGAAATGACCTAACCCTGGCAGTGTCCAGTATATGGGGGTCAGAACGTACTAACATGTGGTACGGGAGATGAAGCCCTAGTGGAAGTCTCCTAAAAAATACAGTATGTAGTGTCCAACATCAACTAGAGATCTTGGTGGCACTAGAGTATAGAAAATCCAATAGGTGGCTTGACTCTCTGCCTGTGTGCTCAGGTTAGAGGAGGCATCCAGTGTTTACGACATAATAGGTGTGCCGAGGCCAGCGAGCCATTTTCCTATTACAGACCAGTGATGTTGTCAGACTTAGCATTCCCGGTTGTGTCAGCTAAGTCTTGTACGGTGAGATCGTAGTTCATTATGAGTCTTCATATGTAGAGTACACTGCATATGATCAGGGCACACATTAGAATATGATAATAAGATGAATGAGAGATTAAACAAGTGTATGCATTTATTTAAATATTCTTTGTATGTTTCTGCATTATTAGTTTTTTTATGATCAATCAAGCATGTTCATATATTGATACACTCTTGTAGATATCTAGAGTATCTTGAAATATTTATGTTTGGGAATGAATAGTCTCTTTTAAGCTCAATACTTTCATAATTGATATCAATTGCTCAAAAGTATATTTGTAATTATATAAGTGCTTTAGACTGTTTCTTTGAAGTACTCATTCACTGAGAGAGTAGGCTCACCCCTCTACTCAAAATTTTTAGGGATAACTCGTGGACTCAAGAGGTCAAGGAATCAGAGTAGATCTACCACATAAGTTAAGTATGAGATTAATTAAGTTTAGTTGGTCCCTATCACTCTAGGTCCTAGTATAGACATGAGAGAATTGTAAGTGATGTTTTGTATCTTTGTTTCCTTAATAATAGAGTATGTATCTGATTATCATGTCATATGTATATGGAAGTGTGAGAAATAGAATGAATGTATATATGTGTATTGTTTATGTTGAGATCATATTAAAGAAATCAAAGTTTGATCCTCTTGTAAAGTTGTTTATGTGATTGGATGTGAGAAAACAAAGAGTTTGAAATAAATGGAAAAAGAAAAATAATCAGGAGTGAACTTTGTATTAAGTATAATCCTCAAAGTTATTCTCTAATCTCATGATTAGTGGTAATTGTGAGATCGAGGTGTGACATCTTTTGGTATCAAAACTTAGGCTGAGTCGTCAGGGACCATTAGGATAGAAAGTTAGAGTTATAAGTGTGGCAGATAGAAGATGATGTGTCTATAGCTCTGGGAGGTCTGAGTAATTAGATACCATGGCCCAGTATCTGAATACTTAGGTTGAACAGTATCAAGCTACTCTGTCTATTCTTCTCTAAATGCCCTGGCCAGGCATGCAGTGGAAGGATGGGCTAGAGAGAAATCCTAGAAATATTAGGGTTAGAAGACTAGAAAGAAATAAATGGATTGAGAATAAGAACAGAATGTGATGCGACTCTTATTTTATATTGTTTCTATGATTGGAAATAAATAAAAATGCTCTTATATGTATGAATTCATATTATCAGTTTGTGGAATATATATGGTTCCTTATTATTGTTGTGTACCATGAAGTGATTCAGTTATTGTTTATATTCTTTATATCAAGTAGACCATGCCCTAAGTGGATATTCTTTCCACATGTTTGAGATTAATAGGAGTTAGTTAATATTGAGTAGCTCTTGGCTTCAGGAATGCAGGTTTGTCCTGGTCCAGCTGGCAGGATGCGTTACTAGGATCTATTGGCTCCTATTAACAATATAACAAGAATAGACTCTAGATAAATTAGAGCCACATCATAGTGAGAATGTACATACACTAAGATGTTGAAACATATGGGAAAGGTTATCATAGCTAAGAATTAGTTGGAACTGATATCTGAGATCCAACTTTGGGGCCTCATATGATAGTCCCTTAATCGGGAATAAAGGAACACGACATAAGGTTCAGGTTAATTTTAATGATTAGTATTATATGAACTTTAAATATGAAATATGGAAAAGATATGAGAAAGGTATGTAAGGGCCAAGATAGTAAGAATCAATCATGAGGAATGGATCATATAATCGATTAAAATGATTTTATGTACTTCAAAGCAAAGGGAAAATAGAAGAAAAGAGTTAAGTAGACAATAAGTACATATAAGTGAAGAGTCTTCAGAAGAGTTAAAGTAAAGAGAATTGGATGAACTTGTAAATCATAAGACTAGAATAAAAAACTTAGTTGAAACAAAGAGAAATGTTAGAAATGATGAACTTGATTAAGGAATGAGGATTATGATTTAATTGAGAGCATGGAATGCATACCTTTATTATAAAGTTTAATACATTCACCCTTACTGCCTTTGGATTCTAAGTCTCTATAAAACAACAAACTAGTTTCTAAAAGAAGAACAAAAGTGTAGCTAAATAAATGAATAAGTCATACAAAGGTAGACTATATTCAGAAAGTAAAAACTTGATTGAAAGAGAAACTACGTTTGACCCATGCATGAGCCGTTTGATTTAAAATGAAGGATATGTACTGTATTAAACATGAGGTGAAACTCGTAGAGAGATTATTGATTTAGAATATCAACTTCACATTAGTAGAAGGATACAAAGAAATATATGCAACATGGTATACATGATCATACACATAAAAGAAGCAACATGATCATAAGAGAAAACTAGAAGTTAAAGATGACATGTGGAATAGTAGTATATGGTAAGGGGATTATGGAAAGTAAGGAAGGGTTAGAAACATGATGGAGTAATATAGATTATAAAAGAAAGAGGTTAGGAGATTCAATCAAGTTCTACTTAGTCAAGTATCCTTGTTGATAACTAACTAAACCTACATACAAGAAATGTATTAAGGGAATGTTTGAAGATAAGAATTATAATTCTTAGAATCATCTTCTCTTTCATATCTTCCTTAATGAAAGCAATGTGGGAATGGAGTGATAATAAAATGAATCATATATGATGCATAACCACTGTGGTAGAGACACCTAGTGAATGTAATAATGACACACAATATGATGATGAAACCCTAACATGGTAAATTGAGAATGTAATCTATCTGAATGGCCAAGTAAGAGAAAGAAAATTCAGTTGATAAGATAAAGAAGACTTTAGTAAAACTTGTGAGATTCAAAGTTTAAATTTCAAATTAAGGGAACAAAGTCACATCACAATAACGTCATGCTACTGATAAGGACCAAACCCTAGAATGTTTAAAGTTGTAGTAGTTCAAGGGATGTCGTTAGTGATTTGACCTTGAATACTAGCATCTCTATAAAACAAGATCATGAGATTTGCACTATGAGAAGTAAACTAGCACTGATAGTAATCTAGGGTTTGAAGATAGCTAATCTAAAAGGTAGATGAACAATATGGAAATGATTATGAGTAAAGAGTAAGATATAAATTTGAAATGTAACAAGTGTGTTTTGAACAAAAAGAGAAATACAATATGAGTGGAGTGTGATATGAGATAAATTCTTGCAGTGGTAGCAAGAATGATGAATAATCTATTTGTACCTTGTATGTTTCAATTTTAGGAATGTTTAATCTACATGATTAAATTGAGAAGAATAAATAGAAAAAAGTAAGTAGTAGTTAATGAGGAGAGATATAAGAGAAAACAATGGCTTTTAGTAATATGTGAATTTGTTTTTAGAAGTATAGTTTGTTGAAGGTATATTAAGGGATGTAAATTGGTTCTACATATGATTTCAGTGTACATGTGCAAGCAATATGTTAATTAAAGGTGTCTGGTAGTTGTAGTCATTCATACCAGTAATCCATCTTAGTATTGCACAATTGTGGTATGGTGATATGGGTTGAATAATGATGGAACAAATGGTGGGTTACCCTGAATAAGGTATTCTTACCTATTCACTCATTAGAATAGAAGGTGTGATAACCATATTGTATTGATATGTAACCCTAATGAGGTATAGCTTGTTATACCTAGATTTAATATAACAAAGTGATGGTAATTGGGTATGAATAGTCCTTGAATGACTAATACAATCATGGAGTACTCTGTTACTGTTGTTGAAACCCTAGTATGCTAGAACCTAATGGTTACACCTTGAATTATGTGTGGGTTCATACTTGAGAATAGTATGGAATGTGATGGTGATGATTCACCTTATGCATCCATGATCCAATGGGGATGCCGTGAGTAGTATTGTACAATTGTTGTTGAATCTAGTTTTCCAACTCAAGACTGTTTTGCTATTTGAGTAGCATAATAGTAAAATTCAAAACAACATGGTGAACTCTCTTTTGTGACTTAGAGGTAATACATAACAATAGTACATATTGAGCCGTATGAATTGAGATAGTTGGATCATATTATCAATGTTGAGGTAACCCCTCAAGAGTATGAGGATTTTGAAATGGTTGTTTCTCTCTCTATCCTATGATTGATTGTGGCATACAAAATTCATTTGACATCATGGGGAACTATTTCAAACATGTTGTGATTATAAAAGAAATAAAGGACTTAATGTTGAAAAGTGCATTCAAGAATGAAATACGAATATATAATGACATGTAAGATTTCAGAAGCTTAAAATAAACTTTGAATATACTTTGTTTGCATATTTATGTTTCGGGGACGAAACCTTTTTAGGTGGGGGGGGGAGAACTGTAATGACCACATTTGCGGTTAATTGGTAAATTAGGGTTTACCTGAATGATTACATGCTTGATTAGATTGAACATCGTTTAGACTTGATTAATGATAGTAGGTCAATTGTGATGTTTCAAACCTAAGAAGAAACTCTAACTATGATTTTAGTTTGAAGAATTAGGGTTTGAGAAATGTAAACCCTAATTGGCAAAAATTAGGATTTTGATAGTACATGAATATGGAATTTGATCATGATAGAAGTGTGGTAAATGATTTTTCATATTTTCTACAAATTTTTTATTTAATTGAATTTTAGATATGATATCGGCCCCTATCACTCTAGGTCCTAGTATAGCTGTGAGAGAGTTGTAAGTGATGTTTTGTATTTTTGTTTCCTTAATAATAGAGTATGTATCTGATTATCATGTCATATGTATATGGAAGTGTGAGAAATAGATTGAATGTATGGATGTGTATCGTTTATGTTGAGATCATATTAAAGAAATCAAATTTTGATTCTCTTGTAAAGTTGTTTATGTGATTGGATGCAAGAAAACAAAGAGTTTGAAATAAAAGGAAAAAGAAAAATAATTAGGTGTGAACTTTGTATTAAGTATAATCCTCAAGGTTATACCCTAATCTCATGATTAGTGGTAATTGTGAGATTGGGGTGTGACAAGACTCCTTGTCATTTTCCTCCATGGAGGCACTATATCTTCTAGACTTTGGCTGAAGAACTTCACCTCTAATCGGTGGATGCTCCCTCATGTAATACTGGATGAGTGCACCCAATCATCAATGGTATTTTCTACTATGAAATAGGAGTGAGTAGGAAGAACCAGAATGTCGTTATTGTCCCTCAACAATTATTAGTAGATGCCATCCTCCTTGATTATCTTGATGTTGGAAAAATATACTAGGCACTTGGCATCAATCAAGTGGGATGGATTTTGTGTTGTCATATACATGAAGTGAATGTGAGTGTAGCTGAGATAGGAGGATATGGTGGTGATGAATCCTCCCTGGTAGAACTACTGATTGGGAATGTGGCCGATGAGAGTACTCCTCCAATTCAACATCACATCATTTAGCACACACCAAAAGTTGTACAAGTTGGTGGAGATGACAATATCAAGTGCACCAATCTGGCCAAAGATGGTACCTGATAGGATATTGTAAAGGTAGCATACCACCGAGCTATAGATGGATGATGTTTTGGCTCCATGTGGGAGGGAGGGGAGTTGGCAGATAATCTTAGCCCATAACTTGTTAGTGACATATTTTTTGGATAGGAATCTGTAACTGTCTTTAAAACACTTTTCCCTCCACTCCTTGTCAACGTCGAGGATGATGAAAGTGAGTTTTATATCATCCAAGGGGTGTTCCTCCTCAAACATGCAAAAGGACAAACTAAACTCATTATTGTGAATGTAGTACTCTGTGAAGAATCCAAGGAACTCTAGGGAAATCTCCTTGAAAATTGGCTGCATGTGGAAAGAGAAGAGGGAGATGCACACACAACAAAGGATGAGCTACATAGGCTCGTAGAATGCCTAAGTTCTTGAGTGTATTGGGGCATGCCCAACATGGAAGATGCACCCCAATGGCCTCCATGGCCTTATAACTCTTCCTTTGTTTGGGAAAACTACAACTTTGTACATGTCTGAGACTAGGGTAAAGTGAGGAAAGGAAGGAGGGTGAGCATGCCCATGGCTTGTCGTCAACTCATGGTGACTACCTCATTAGAGGAGTAGAGGAAGTGTCGGTGTGTTAGACAATAGGTGCTGATTGAGTGTTAAGGTCATCCATCAATAGCTTGACTATAGTTTTGTCTCCATTTCCTCCTTGTGAAAGGTATTGTTATGCTCCACGTCAATGGGGGTGCATTGGTCATCTCCCTCATCCCTATCCTATGCGTGGATGTCATCAGTGGGTTAAGTGAAGAGAGAGAAAGAGAGAGTTGGACTTGTCATGGTTTCCTTGCCCTTTTCTCTCTTAGATACAAAGGGGTTGGGATTTTTTAGGATTGCAGGATCAAAATCCTTCAACGGTGGTTTGAACCATCTCCTTGAATGGATGGAAAACTGGTACCTATTGGGTTGCTGGTCGTGCGACTTGGAGAAATGATCATCCCATCAAGAAGAAGGTTGGCACAATCTGAGGTAACCTGACCCTACAATCAGGTATGGCTGGTTAGTCAATTAGAAGGAGTTTAGTGGAATCTAATGCTTCCAGACCAAGAGATATGATCAGTCGATAAGAAGCACATGAGGACCTGGTGATGTGTGTCATTTACACACCAAATTCATTGGAAACAAATAATTCCTAGAGTATAACTTTTATAGAAAAACAACCCCCTTTATGACAAGTTGGTTAATTCTTTTTTATAGACGATATTGATCCATGGGAAAACTTTTTAAGAAATATTTTCACCCAATTTCCCTTGATAAAAAGTAGCTTTGAACATAATTGCATTTTAGTTTGAATGAGAGAATTATGCTAAGAACAAAGAATAAGAGAATTAATCTAAGAACAAAAATAAAGAGAATTAATCTAAGAATAAAATAAAAGAGAATTATACAAAGAATGAAGTAAGAATTGCAAGTGAAGAAATTCAACTAAAATCAATTGATGTTAAGGGAATATTGGGGTTTTGGGGACCACCCAAGGTTAACAAGAGGTAATAAGATAAATAAATTCGTATAACACATGTTGTAAATGAATAAAACTCCATATAATTGGAAAGATCACATAGTTAATTTAAATCTAAAAAACTATGGGCTATAGGGCTACACCCCATTCCCCGATCTAGAAAACTACTCAATCATTATTAAAATTGATACAAGAGAAAACAAAAGGAGAAGAGAAGTAATAGGTTAGTGATGAGAAGAAGAATAAGAACAATATCATACTCTGATCTAGCAACTAATTAAATGAATATCTTCTTCAATCCTTGCCCAATATACAATAATACAAAAGAAAATAACAAGTTAAAACTATAATTTTTGATACAAGAATGGAGTAGAAGAGATACAAGAAAACCCAATATGTAAAAGATAAAATATTCCTTGTATTTGCAGTTCCCTTCCTTTTGTTGGGGGAATGAGGGGTGAGAAACCCTAAAAATCTACTGGCAACGACTATAATGTCTGCTTCATGATGTTCCAATCAATCGACTGGTATTCCTAGTTGGTCGACTTGGTTGCATGGACCCGAGGGAAGTGAGTCGAAATCCTAGAGACTGTTGGAGGCGTAGACCGAGCTAGGGCTGATGCCATCGATGAATAATGTTTGGGATCCAAGGGATCCCATCCATTGATGAATAAATACTAAATATGAACTATGGGTTAACTTGCTCTTGTCCATCCTGAAACAAGTCTTTACACCTGGGAGACTAGTTCAACATATTAGGGTCCCTAAAGATAAATCATATAGATGTCTAAGGCTACTATTGCCTAAAAGCATGCTATTTCGAACAATTCATATCAGCTCAGGTCAGGCAACTATCATATGGATTCGGGAGTCCTTGTAAACCAAGATATTGGAGCAGAGGAAAATCTTGCCAGCCCCGAACCCTAATCCTTTCTAGACACCTTTGCTTTCAACTTCATGTCCTAGTTGCGACCTAAAGGCCAAGCTAAACAACCGCAAGTTACTATGGTTACTTATGCATCTTTTGATTGTAAGTATTTTGGGGATCTATTCATCATTATTCTAATGTGAAACTATAGGATCCTAAATCAACCCTTCATTATCTATTGATCAACTCTAGGGCAAACATGTCACTTAAAGGTAAGGCAAGGATTCTAACTAGGGAGACAAAATTGAAATAGTCAGATTTCGACTACTATGGGATCTGATACCATGCTGTAAGGAGGCAAGATCACCCCCTTACTAAAGATTTGAAGAATAAAACATCCATTCCAGACACACTCAAAGGTATGCTGAAAAAGGTGTAACATTTTCAAACTTCAATAAATGGTATTCAAAACAACCAAAGTATAGCAACAGAATAAAAATGTTGACTATATTCAATTTGTCACAAGGTTACAAAAGAACATCATAATCTCCCACAAAGGATTTATATGTATCACTCAACATAAGGATCTAGTAGAGGGAAATCCAAACCATAACAACTTTGTCTCCAAGCTTTAACTCCTTAATCTAGTCCAAAACTTCATGCCTTATCATCCAAGTCCTTCACCTAGGGTTGAAAGCATACCCCAACAAGAAGAGAAAATAGATGACATCAACAAAGACTGGTATGTGCATAATAAATAGGAAATTGAGTAATATATGGAATAAAGGACATCAAATATAAAAGGCTTCCCATAGAAAGGATAAGGACAACCCAAGTGGGAATCAAGAGAAAAGGAATTGAAATCATATGATAACAAAAGAATACTTGCCATTATAAAACATAAAGATTGTGCCACACAAGCACATGTTAAGAATTAGGGCTCACACCCCACATCATCAACCTGCATGCATGTGAGATAAACATAGCCTAGAAAAATATAAACACAAAGGCGGCCAAGTCTCATAAACTTGAAACCTGATAGAGAAAGAAATACTGCCAATCTCCCAAATATATAAAACATGGGCCAAGAATCACACATCTTGCCCTGGGTATGAGGTTCCTTTCCATCCTAAAAGAGTAGGATAGGAAATATCACATCTGCTCGGCAGGAAATAACAAATCTACCATAAAAAGCAATGCAATTACACTACTGTAGTGCTACTGAATCACATAGCATGTTAAATGTAGAGGCAAGTAGAAAGTATAGTCTGAATATATAAACTAGTTACCACATAAGTGACCAACATATACATCCACCTCATAAGTGGGCAAAAGACATCACATGTCATCATTTAGAGTTCTATCATGAACAAAGCATAAGATAAGAGTTCAAAAGAATATCCATGATCACATGATAAATATCAAATAAGGTAGTTCACATGAACCATGATTTTCAAAAGAAAAGACATTGTGTATAGGCTAATGTCCATAGGACAAAGAGAATGAATAAGCATAGGTGAATTGCTCAACATAGAAGAATAGGGGATACATCATACCTCAAATTCAGAGTCTAAACAGTCCAAGTCAGTCCTAGATCTAAGCCTAGGCCTCCAAAGAACCTCTAGGGAAGGTGGAAAGGTACAATAAGTAAGGTTACCAAGCTTAGAGAGGCTAGTTTCTCCAACAAAGCTCCTATCTTGAGCAAGAAGCACCTTCTCCACTTTTGAGGTGAAAACCCTAACAAAAGAACATGGAGATGAGGTGTTTATGGGTTCTAGGTGGGGTTTCACCATGGAAGGCCATGGTTCTGACCTAGAGGAAGGTGGAAAGAAGACTAACAACATGAAAATAGGGAAGGAAAGGAGAAAACTTACTAATTTTGGTCAAAATAACCAAAGAGGAGCTTTAGAAATCCTAAATTGAGAAAATTTGGAACCTTAGGAGCCTTATTCACCAAGGTAAGCATTATATTTTACCTTAGGACAACACCTTCATGAAAAAATAGAGTAGGAACGTTTCTCTAAGCTTGAGGAAAGAAAGGAGAGCAAGAGTGTTCGAATTGGGAGTTGGGAAGGGGTAGACATGGTTATATAAAGGAAGAGGTCAAGTATGAGGTGTCTATGAGACTTTCCATGTGTCATGTATAAGGGTGTCCATGGACATGCAAGCCTTTATGGATGAGGAAGAAGTCAAGCATGAGGTGTCAAGTTACTTTCCATGTGTCCAATGCTAAGGGTGCCTATGGACATGCAAACCTTTATGGATAAGGAAGAAGTCAAGCATGAGGTGTCCATGGAGATTTCCATGTGTCCTTAGCCTAGGGATTTCATGGCCATGCAAGAGGACAGATCATAGAGGCTTCTTGAATATAAAATGTCAGTTTATGGACACTTATAGTCCATCCCAACTGACCTCTAATCAAGGAATAACCCCATTGGTTGATAGCTTCTAATGATAATCTCATTTATAAAGAGAGTAATCCCTAAAATGCCCTTGGAAAGAAACACCTTCAAACCAAGCTGCAACTAGGCACCCTATGGTTCAAAAACTTGATAATAGTAAGGGAATATATAATTATTATAATGCACGTGAAAATTTGCAAATAAAACCTCCCAATTGGGTAAATTGCAAAAAAAGTCCAAATGTACCTAAAATTGCATAACTTGCACAAACAACATCCAAATTGGAACAAACTTCATCCACAAGTTATCTTTGATGCGTTGAATATGAATTTGGAATTAGTACCATATTTTGAAGTTATATAATCACATGATTCATTACTTATGCCTTTTACTCATTTTCTCTCTCCTAATCTTATCCTAATATTTCAAGGTGGTCCAAATTAGATGAGATTTGACATGTAGGCTAATTTTGATATGTAGATTTCAAATTTGAAGTTTGTTTCTACTTTTGAGACTTCTTTTCATGAGATATATCATATGGCCCATTAACGGCCTGTTATCTAAATTATTCATCCAATTAAGTTTCTTATCTTCATATTACCACCAAAATGAGTTATGTGGCATATTTTATGTATCCCTTATAAAACTAAGATTAATGTTAGAACAACATGATACATTAAGGTGATCTATACATGCATTAGCTCATTGGGGTTATACTAAACATCTATTTAGGTCTAACCTTCAACCTTATTTGGCTAAGTAAAAAATGTCAACTTCCAGGGTAGGGTCCGATATCTAGTATGTTACAATTATAGACTATACAAGTATGTGAAAGGGAAAAAGAAGGTTTTGTGTAAAAAAACAACTCAAATATACAACTCAAGATCAAAAGAAAAAAGCCTATGGTCAAAAGGGAAATCTTTAGTGAAGCGCCTGATCTTCAACAACTTCTACATAAACCAAATAAATAAGTAGTTTTAGAAAACAAACTTCATGCTAAAGAGAAAATCTTTAGAGGTCAAAAAAATCTCTAGAGATAGCAGGATAATCCATATCATATCAACAATCTTCAAAAGCAAAAAGAAAGAACCCAAAAAAACCATCAAAACCTCCCTTTTCCAAAATATCAATTCCAACTATGAAGGAAAAGAGCTTTCAAAAACATTCACAACGACAAAAATCAACTACCATTAGGAACATAATCATAAGAATCATCCTTTTCCATACAAATGGCAAGCAGACTTGAACATCTAGAATAGGAGTATCAGGACGAATATTCCAGAGCTTGGAACTTAGGCATAATACCCTTCCAGATGGAATTTCCATCCCTATAGATATTATGGTGAACTCTAATATTCCTTTTCATCCAAGAATGGTAAATAATTAAAGCACTAATGATCCTACACTTCTTTCTCATCATACTAATAATTTCACTCCAACAACATGGAATAGAATTCACTAGATTAACATGTAAAGCCCATCTTTAGATGTTAGTCACAAAAATACATTCAAAATAGAGATGCCTAGTGTCCTCATAACCATTCTTACATAATAAGAAAATAGAGGGCGCTACAATCCTCCTTCTCCTCGTATAATCAGAGGTAGGCAGTTTATTTAACCTCACCTTCCACATATGAATGTTGGCATGAACATCACATTTACAATCCCAGATCTAAACAAAATCCTCCTCACAAGGTTTCTTAATTCTAAAACTATCACAAATCAGCTTCAGATTAACCTTTTTTTCACCTTTAAACAATAAGTAATCATTGTCTTCAAACATAGGGAAAACAATTCTTCAATACACTAAATAGGGGTTTAGAATTCCTATTGGCCCGAACTTATCACTCCCGATTAAAAATAAAAGAATTCATGTATGAATCAAAGGGAATACCAGACTTGATGATCATTTCACTACCAAAAAAATCACTTAAGAACTTGGAATCATACCAAGGGTCCTACCAAAGTTAAAAGTGATTCCCAGAACCAAACTTGAAACTAATACAAGGAGGAAGAAGGTCCATTATTCTGATAATATTATTATTGATCCAGGAGTGATGGGATGACTCAATTGACATCCAAAAAGAAAAATTTTTAAGGTATTTTTTACTAATCCATTTGACCCATAGTGTGTCCTTCTTGTTAGCAATGTCCCATGCATTAAGAATCAGGCAGTCTTCGAAAATTTCCTTGCTTTTTCTAATGCCCAATCCACCTTCTTTTTTTGACAAGGTGACATTTTTTCCATTTAACAAGGTGGAGATTCCTTTTTTCTTCAGTTTGTCCCCATAAGAAGTCCCTACAAATTTTATCAATATCTTCCAAGGTAGAGCTAGGTATAGAAAACAAAAAAACCCAATAAAGGTGCATAGAAGATAGAGTAGATTTAATCAATTCTAGCCTTCCAACAAACAATATTAATTAATTAGCTTTCCAGGATTCCATTCTTTTCTTGATTTTTTCCACCAAAACAACACAATAAGATTTAGTAATTTTCTCAATGAACAAAGGTAAACCCAAATACCTGGAGTTCTCAAAACTGCCTTATTTAGTGCCTAGGATATTAGTAAGAGTCCTGGCATCAACATTCTTACTGTATAGAGAGCTTTTATCAAGGCTAATCAAAAGGCCCGACAAATTACCAAAGTCTTCAACCAAACTCCTTAAACTCATAGCACTAGATTCATCTGCCTTAGAGAAGATCATTACGTCGTGAGAAAAAATCAATTGTGAATAGGAGAAGTACTTCAAAGCATAGGTTGGAACTATATATTTCTTAACAACTCATTTCTTCATCAACTTAGAAAATCCCTGCATCACAATGACAAATAAATATGGGGAAATTGGGTCCTCTTGTCTAACTCTATTAGAAGGAAAGATTGGTTTAGTAGGTTCCTCATTCAAAAGGACCTAATAGGATGTGGAGTAGAAAATACATTTAATGAAGGGAACCCATCTTGAATATGATAGATAATAAGAACTCCTAGGACATAGAATCATATGCCATTGAAATGTCTTCCTACAAACAAAGGTTAGATAAAGAACTCTTCTCAAAATCACTAAGGATTTCATTAGTAAGCAAGATAGCATCCTTTATACTTCTGCCCTTAACAAAAACACATTGATTAATGTCAATTATTGATCATAGAACATATTGAAGCCTATTTGTCATAAAATTAGACATGATTTTATAGAAGGTATTACACAACAAAATAGGTCTTCAATTCCTTAACTCAAAGTTGTACAAACCTTTAGGAATTAAGACAATGAAGGTTTTATTAGCTTCCTTCAACATAATACCATTAGCAAAATATTCTTTAGCATCTTCAAAAACATCATCGACAACCACTTTCCAGGAAACCATATAGAAATGTCCATTAACCCGTCAAGTCTAGGGGATTTTGTTGGGTTTTGTGGAGAAAACATGCGCGGCGGAAGCGATAAATCCACGCAACCCGTAACAGGATCTCGTCGATAACAGCGTATTCGGAAATAGGTTTGCGGGATATACCTTATCGCGGAGCAAGTCCGGCGATGTCCCGCTGCACGACGGTGCAACGCTGCTTGTCAAACACGGACGGATCTTCTCTCCCGTTCGATATCGCAGGTTGATCCGGCGATGCTCCTTTGCGGCAGTGGCGTACGTTGCTCGCAGCACGTACAGATGGTCGTCGACGTCCTCCGAACGCAGGCGTCAAGGCGTCTGCGTCTCTACTTTGTCCACGCGGATGGATGGAACTCCACGTCGCGCTTCTCAAGCCGGCGGGAAGGAGCGTGTCTCTGCGGCGGCGTGCTAGCGGCGCGTTGCTCTCCTTTCTCTCCTAAGGACGGCGACGGCTAGGTTTACGTACGTGAGAATAACCTAAAAGCGTCTCTCTATATCTTATATAGATATCGGTCGTCTATCCTCCTTTAAATAGGATAAGAAGAGAAGTAGGGTTTCCTAAACCCATCGGTAAACAGAAACGTTGCGTTAATTAAAACGCTCGTGGATTAATTAGAATATTTCGGAATTCATTAATTAACCAAATAATCGCATTAATTGATTAATTAATATCCGACTCCATGCAATCGCTTGGGATGGCTCTACGGGCATACATATACCAACAGACTCCCACTTGCACTTAGAGCCACTCACTCCAATATTATTCTAATCGATTACATAAACATTTTAGTAATCAATGTGATTCGAAGCAATTTCAATCAAATCCACAATTATACTCCTATTCCAACACATCCTGTGCGTGTGACCCGGTAGGCTCCAAATTACGTTGGCAGTGATATCCATAATCATATTATGATTTCACAAGCAATGATTGGTATCTAGCAAGACTTCATTGCTACCCAAGTAATTGGAGAAGTTGGAGAACAACTTAACCTATCATACATGACTGGTGTTACAATGATTGTACAGTTCCTTTGTCGCTGATATCTGGATTGAACTCAAGTCATGGAATTGTTATCCTCTTCAATGTTCAATCCATGTTCCTTGAACTAGAGCAGACTGTCTGAGATATATGTAAGCTCAATATCACATATTGACTCACATCAGCATGGCCATGCATTTCTCAGTCTCGCTTATCAAGTGGCCGGAATATCAAACTCCCGTAGGAAGGACAAATTCCATCTACATCACTCACAGTCATCCCCATGTGTCACAGTGCACCCAAGCACCATCTTTATAGCAATCCTTATTCAGGACCACGATGGATGATGTCAAAGTACACCGAACGTCATGTGATAAGTGTAGTGACTTCAGGTCTAAGAACCACAATCACCACCATCATTATGAGATGTGACTCTAACTACCAATCATGGTATCCATGTGTCACTCTCAAGGTGGGTCTATCCGATACACTGTTCTCTAACAAGTATCTATGTATTTGGTTTGATATCTGCATATCATGGATAATGAGATTCTTCCATCAACCAACATACATTCTAATCTTATGTGTTATTGATGTCTATGGATATTTCCACAATAACAACCGATTAGGGACAAAACAAGAATACATACTCCTAGCATACATATGATCTCACTGTTCAGGTCATCAACCCGAAGACATATGTCATTGAGTATATTATTCTATAGACATCTATAAGTTTTATGGTCATCTCACAATATAAAACACAAACATATAGATTGGAAACTTGCCTTTATTGATATGATCAATATAGTATTACAAATCGTTTACATAGTATCCCATTACAATCATCGAATGATAGTCTCTATGGGCATACATACCAACAGATTCCCACTTGCACTTATACCCAATCACCCATGAATCTCAATCCAAGTGATCGAACATGCCCGTCATGTTTCTGCTGTGAAAGTGCTTTTGTGAGCGGGTCAGCCACATTGCTTTCTGTAGGTACTCTGCAAATCTTCACATCTCCTCGTTGTACGATCTCTCGTATGAGATGGAACCGCCGTAGAATATGTTTGGAACGTTGGTGCGATCTTGGTTCTTTAGCTTGTGCAATTGCTCCATTGTTGTCGCAAAACAACTCAATTGCATCACCAGCGCTTGGAACCACTCCAAGTTCAGAAATGAACTTCTTGATCCACACAGCTTCCTTTGCAGCATTAGATGCGGCAATATATTCGGCCTCTGTTGTAGAATCCGCAACCGTCTCTTGCTTGGAACTCTTCCAGCTCACAGCTCCGTTGTTCAGGCAAAACACAAATCCAGATTGCGATCTGTAGTCATCTTTGTCAGTTTGGAAGCTAGCATCGGTGTAACCCTTTACTATGAGCTCTTCCTCACCACCGTATACCAAGAATTGATCCTTAGTCCTTCTCAAGTACTTTAGGATGTTCTTTACGGCTGTCCAGTGACATTCACCTGGATCTGACTGATACCGGCTCGTCATGCTCAAAGCATACGATACATCAGGACGAGTACATAACATCGCGTACATGATAGATCCAATTGCTGATGCATATGGAATCTTACTCATGCGTGCCCGTTCATCACATGAACTAGGACATTGGGATTTAGAGATTGTAACCCCATGGGACATGGGCAAGTTACCTCTCTTAGAACCCTCCATGCTAAACCTCTTTAGCACCTTGTCAATGTATGTGCTCTGGCTTAGGCCTAGAAGCCTTCTAGATCTATCTCTATAGATCTTGATCCCTAGTATATAGGATGCTTCACCTAAATCCTTCATAGAGAAAGTCTTCCCTAGCCAACCTTTTACTGTCTGAAGAGTAGGGATGTCATTTCCCATCAATAGTATGTCATCCACATACAATATGAGAAATACGACTGTGCTCCCACTAACCTTTTTGTAAACACAAGGTTCATCTTCATTTTGACTAAAGCCAAACTTTTTGACTACTTCATCAAAACGTAGATTCCAACTCCGAGATGCTTGCTTCAATCCATAGATTGACCTTTGTAGCTTACATACTTTATTGGCTTCCTTTGGATCGATAAAACCCTCAGGTTGTGTCATGTACACATCCTCGAGTAAATTCCCATTAAGGAATGCTGTTTTAACATCCATCTGCCAAATCTCATAGTCATGATAAGCTGCAATGGCAAGCATGATCCTGATGGATTTAACCATGGCAACTGGTGAGAAGGTCTCGTCATAATCAACACCTTGAATTTGACGGAATCCTTTCGCAACCAATCTACCTTTATAGGTTTGAAAATTTCCATCCATGTCAGTCTTCTTCTTGAAGACCCACTTGCACCCTATGGGTCTTACCCCTTCGGGTGGATCCACCAAGGTCCATACCTTGTTGGTGTACATGGATTCCATCTCAGATCTCATGGCTTCGAGCCATTTCTCAGATTCTGGTCCCTTAGTAGCTTCTAGATAGGAAGTTGGCTCATCTGCTATGCCCAATTCGTCACTGTCTTGAGTTACGAGAAATCCAAATCTCTCAGGCTCAATTCGTGTCCTACTAGACCTACGAGGTTCATGTGTTACATTTGGAACTTGAAATTCCACAACAACTTGTGAGTCCTCATGTTCCTTATGTACCTCCTCAGGTTCTCTGCTTTCTTGTTGGTCTCGAACTTCTTCGAACTCTACATTCCTCCCACTAATTCCTTTGGAAATAAATTCCTTTTCAAGAAATACAGCAGTCCTAGCAACAAACACTTTGTTGTCAGTTGGTGTGTAGAAGTAGTATCCCCGAGTTTCCTTGGGGTATCCAACAAAATAGCATTTTTCCGATTTGGGTCCAAGCTTTTCAGGAAATTGTTTCCTAACATAAGCTTCACATCCCCAAATCTTTAACATAGACAAATTGGGACGATTCCCATTCCATATCTCATATGGTGTCTTTTGAACCGATTTGGAAGGTACACGGTTAAGTGTAAACGCTGCAGTTTCAAGAGCATATCCCCAGAACGATATTGGAAGTTCGGCTGAACTCATCATTGATCGTACCATGTCTAATAATGTACGATTCCTTCTTTCTGACACACCATTATGTTGTGGTGTACCAGGTGGAGTCCATTGTGATACAATACCACGGTCTCTCAGAAGGTCCTCAAACTCTTGGCTTAAGTATTCACCACCTCGATCTGAACGGAGTGCTTTAATACTCTTACCAAGTTGCTTCTCCACTTCATTCATGAAAGTCTTGAACATTTCAAGAGTTTCTGACTTGTGTTTCATAAGATATACATAGCCATACCTACTGAGGTCATCAGTGAAGGTAATGAAGTATTGATAGCCTCCTCTAGCATTTGCTCTAAAAGGTCCACATACATCAGTATGTATGAGCCCTAGCAGATCACTGGCTCTCTCACTGTGTCCAGTGAAAGGAGTCTTGGTCATCTTCCCTAATAAACATGCCTCGCATGTCTCTAATGATTCAAAATCAAAAGAGTCTAGATAACCATCCTTATGGAGTCTAGATATGCGCTTCTCGTTTATGTGCCCAAGACGACAATGCCATAAGAATGTTTTGTTTGAGCTGTCAAGTTTTAGCCTTTTAGTATTTACGTTATATATGCTAGTCTCAAGTTCTAACAAGTAGATGCCATAAGACATAGGGGCATTGCCATAAAAGATCTCATCTTTAGAAATAGAAATAATTCCATTCTTAATGTGAAATTCAAATCCACTCTTGTCCATACAAGATATAGAAATAATATTTCTATTAATGGCAGGTACATAATAGCAATTCTCTAATTCTATTACAAGGCCCGTAGGCAAAGATAAACTAATAACTCCAACTACGGTGGCAGCAACTCTTGCTCCATTAGCGACCCGCAGCTCGACTTGGCCCTTTCGTAAAGGCTTACTTCTTATCAGATCCTGCATATTAGAACATATGTGAGATCCACATCCGGTATCCAGTACCCATGATGAAGAAGTATTTAAGTTTATCTCAATAACGTATATACCTGAAGTGGAGATCTCTATCCCCTGCTTCTTCTTCCTTAGTTCCTCCAGGTAGAGAGGTCAGTTTCTTTTCCAATGTCCAGGCTGGTGACAATGGTGACAATTGCCTTCTTTGGAGATCCCACCTTTAGCTTTGAGCGCGGATGACTTTGGCTTCTGCCCGGCTTTAGAACTTTTCTTAGCCTTGCCTTTGCCTTTTGACTTTCCCTTTGTCTTGCTGATCATCATCACAGACTTGGGCTTGTCTTTCTTCATCTGTGCTTCAGCTGTCCTCAACATGCCCAACAATTCTGACAACGGCTTGTCAAAATTGTTCATGTTGTAGTTCATGACAAAATGATTATATGATTCAGGCAACGATTGTAGAATCACATCAGTGGCCAACTCTTGACCTAGGGGAAATCCCAGCTTGGATAGGCTTTCCACGTACCCAATCAAGGTGAGTATATGGGTGCCAACTGAGTCTCCCTCTTTCATCTTGCTTTTGAACAACGCCTTTGAGACATCATATCTCTCCTGTCTTGCTTGATGTTGATACATGTTCTTGAGATGTGTTACCATCTCCATGACATTCATGTTCTCATGTTGCTCTTGCAACTCATAGTTCATTGAGCACAACATTAGGCACTTGACATCCACGGCATCATCAAGGTGCTTCTTGTAAGCATCCTTTTCAGCCTTGGGCGCATTTACGGCGGGCTCCTCTGGCTCTGGTGTTTCAAGGACATAGAGCTTACGCTCATGTGTGAGAACAATTCTCAATGTCCTAAACCAGTTTTGAAAGTTGGTTCCGGTAAGTTTGTCCTTCTCAAGGACCGATCGCAACGAGAACGTGTGAGTGTTGTTTGCCATTTGATTGCTACAAAAGAAAAAAATTTGCATTTAGTCCAAAACATTTTGACTTGTAAAGATTTGATAAACGAGATTAATTAGGCCTTTAATTAATTACGCTCCCACTATTTTATTCAAATTGATAGCCCTCACTATCAACTCGGAAGATTGCAACGCACAACCTTCTAGTGAGCCAAGACCCAAAATAATTGGATCAATGCCCAGCCAACGCCGGCGTCAAAGACCAAATACTAAGGTAGGCAACTTTTGCCAATTGCATCATATGCAACTCTTGGATAGATGATCATACACAAATCCTTGCCATGATGCATCTGTGTGCCTCTAGGTACTTGATCCTATCAAGGTTCCCTAGTTAAGTCCAACCCATAAGCCAACACGATGAGTGTGCACCCTGCGGAGGCAGACCCACACACCCACCATCACACTTCCACGAGATAGACAGTGTACCACGCGGAGGCGTGCCCACACATAGTCGATCAAGTTTTTCATGTGTGTTGCTTTATGGAAGGCAACTAAAACTTAATATTATTAATTGAGGGATTTTATTAATACATATATATATATATATATCCAAACACCACATACTTATAGTACGTATCATATACTACTATATCCACAACCATAAACGATAGACATGCAATCACAAATACATCGGTTATGGCCATACTATTGTAATTCTTTGGAGCAACAAAGGATTACGGTCCACCTATGGTCTTATGCATCTCATGCAACACCTGTGAAAACAACCTGTAAGCCTGTAATGATCAACATTACAATGAACAACTTCATGGATGCTTCGTGAGGTTGGAATGTCAAGTTGCTTCTTGGAATGGGATCTTCTTGTTGCTTCTCCATGGACGCTCCTTGGAGTGGGATCTTCAGGTTGCTTCTTGGAATTAGATCTTCATGGTGCTTCTCCATGGACACTCCTTGGAGTTGGATCTTCAAGTGGCCTCCTTACATCAAGATTACAAAGACTAAAACTAATCCTATCTTTATTACATCATATGATTACAAAATTAAAGAGAAAGAATTAATTACACTTTGAAATAAGAGATGAGGCTCGGCTTGCAAGCCGAATACATTATACAAAGGATCCATATGCAACGATTATACATCCATAACATTCACAAACAACCATATCCACAAGATCAACATCCACATCCATTCACAACATTCACAAAAGGGGATACGAGGCCATAACCGTGCATGCACTCACCACATTAAACAGATTTTAAAGGCGACGTGTATGCTATCATAGGTATATCTACATATACGTATATACATATTAAAATTGCAGTACTTTTAATGCGGGACATTCCCCATTAAATGAATTTTGACTCCCACGCAGACAATGCGGGGTACACAGGGGCAGCGCCCCTGTGCGGGGATCGAGGGGAGGCCGCCCCTCGCGGGGTCTCAGGGGCAGAGCCCCTGAAAGGTCTACGGAATTTTACTTCCGTGCACTTAGGAAAATCACTATTTTCCACAGTCGACCCCGTCCAAAACGTCAAAAACAATAGCCTGCGGCGTATGTGGAATTAGGTTTAGATTTGCACATTAACAGGTTTAATTCGCATCGTATGCAACATAAAACAGTATACAGCGATTCGATCATATCGAAACGAATCCAAATACGCCGTAGATCGACGCTGCTCTGATACCACTGTTGGGTTTTGTGGAGAAAACATGCGCGGCGGAAGCGATAAATCCACGCAACCCGTAACAGGATCTCGTCGATAACAGCGTATTCGGAAATAGGTTTGCGGGATATACCTTATCGCGGAGCAAGTCCGGCGATGTCCCGCTGCACGACGGTGCAACGCTGCTTGTCAAACACGGACGGATCTTCTCTCCCGTTCGATATCGCAGGTTGATCCGGCGATGCTCCTTTGCGGCAGTGGCGTACGTTGCTCGCAGCACGTACAGATGGTCGTCGACGTCCTCCGAACGCAGGCGTCAAGGCGTCTGCGTCTCTACTTTGTCCACGCGGATGGATGGAACTCCACGTCGCGCTTCTCAAGCCGGCGGGAAGGAGCGTGTCTCTGCGGCGGCGTGCTAGCGGCGCGTTGCTCTCCTTTCTCTCCTAAGGACGGCGACGGCTAGGTTTACGTACGTGAGAATAACCTAAAAGCGTCTCTCTATATCTTATATAGATATCGGTCGTCTATCCTCCTTTAAATAGGATAAGAAGAGAAGTAGGGTTTCCTAAACCCATCGGTAAACAGAAACGTTGCGTTAATTAAAACGCTCGTGGATTAATTAGAATATTTCGGAATTCATTAATTAACCAAATAATCGCATTAATTGATTAATTAATATCCGACTCCATGCAATCGCTTGGGATGGCTCTACGGGCATACATATACCAACAGATTTATCATCCTTCAGGTCTTCAACTACTTGATCAACTTATTTTCTAGTTAAAGGCTTGGCAAGACCAATCATTTTGGAGTTAGAGAGAACAAGGCCATCCCAGGATCCTTCAAAACACTTCCAACCCCATCTTCCTTACAAAACAACTTTGAATAAAAGATACCAATATCATTTTTAATAACATCAAAGTCATGATTAATGACTCCACCAATATTAAGGCCTTTGATAGAATTTCTTACCCTTCTTGTCTTCATCGAAGAATATAAGAATTTAGCATTCGAATTACATTCTCTTACCCATTGAACCTTTGACTTCTGTCTAAAGAAAGACTCTTATAGGTCCTCAGTAACATTAGCTTATAATCTTAGCTTCTTAGCCTTGATTCTCACATCCTCACCTAAAGGATTCAAGTCTGACTATTTTTGGGCAATGAGAGTGAGCTCTTTAGCTACATTGGCATTCTCAGTAAAGTTCCCAACAATATTCACATTCCAGTACTTTAACTTTATACAGAGAACAACTAACTTCTTGTAAAGTTTAAACATAGAAAAGCCATCCACCTACAAGTTCCACACATCTTGAAGAATAGTAATAAAGTCATCCCTTTTAGTCTAGTCAATAAAAAATCTAAAAGGGGCACACATTTTTCTTAGATTACCAATAGTCAAGCTAATTCTTCTATGGTCACTTATAGTATTAGAGATACATTTGCCCTAAAAACCATGATACTGATTCATAATGAAAGAGTCATAGAGAATATTGTCAATTTCATATGTAACAAAAAAATCCCCATCCTGATGGTTATCCCTAGTAAAAAAGGGCCATCTAAATCCAACTCAAACAAACCACAGTCAAGCATGAAACCATTAAAGTCATCCATTAGCATTTTAGTAGGCAAATGCTTACCTATCTTCTCATAGTTTTTTATAACAACATTACAATCTCCCATAATTAACCAAGGACCATCAATACCAACATAAACCTATCTCATATCTCGCCACAAATCAACTCTGTCATAGTCCCCATTATGACCATAAACAAAAGAAATAAAGAAACAGTCATCATCACGTTGATCTTTATCATGAATAGCTTGATCTAATTCAAAAAACTTAGTGATAGCACATGAATCATTCTTCTATAGGACAAGAGTCTTCCCAAGCACATGTGAGTCAAGGTTTGAAATCCATTGGTAATCAGGAATGAACTTACTCATCACTTTATGTATTTTATTGACCCTTAACTTTGATTTATTAATAATAACTACATCAGCATGCAACCTCCTTTGTCCTTCTTGAACGCCCATGATTTTATTACTTATACCTCTCACACTCCAAGAGGTAATGAGAAGAGAATGTAACGACTGACTTGCAAAAACAAGATTAATTAATGCGGAAGCGAATCATTTGCAGCGGATTACTAAAAATCACTAAAAATTAAAACTTTTTGTAAAGAGATCCACACATAGGAAATATTTTTCTTCATGAACCAAAGTGTAACATTTACATTCTGTTTCAAAGTACATGTCTTGCACTATCTCTTCTCGAGATTTACAACAACAGCTGTCTCAATACATAATATATAGACAACATATAACTTCGAGGCATCAAGCCAAAATATCGGATCGATTCATTAAAACACTAACTATAAATTATGAGGACCTAAGAGTACATAGACGACACATAGGACTTTCTAACTATATAGTACTTGGAAGCCAGTGCCTCCACCTGAGTTATCACTGCTGTTCCCGATACTGCTGCTGCTGTTCTTTCTCTACTAAAGGTTTTCTGCTTCTTCTTCTGCGTTTACCTAAAAACATTGAATCCCACGGGGTGAGACAATTGTAAATTGTCCCAGCGGGAGATATAACCCTCCTCCAAAACATTGTTATAGCATTTTATTATAAATAAAACTGAACATGAGTTCTCGTATAATATCAGCAATATTAATCATTGAAGGAACAAAGTAAAGTAATTTCCTTTCCTAAGGAAATAATTGTATCTACTCATGGTAGATTCATATTTCACATATCTACTTGTTTTGAATGTAAACAGATATGAGTAACATTTATCAACTAGTGTTGCATAATAGAAATATAATATCAGCCAATGCATTTCCATATTCAATCCTTAAGAAAATATGCTAGACGGCTGATTACATTTTACAATCACACTTATGCCCTGAGGAGATGAGGTATACCGCTCATGCTCCAACCGACCATTGCGAAGTCGAAATCGGTACCATACAAGGTCAAAGGTAGAGCCGGCTACCAAGACCTCCCATATCTCAGTCAGTGTGAGATTCCATGCAGGACATCTTATGTCTCTGCTATATATAGCTTTCCAGGGTATACTGGCAACTTCGCTATCAGAGTTACAGTGGCGTGCTGCACTCTCTTTGCGATCGTGAGATTTCATGTTTATCTCCATCAATCCGGCATTAACATTATTGGGAGATCTGTACAACATCTGTCCCAATCATCGGGGAATTCATGATACATCCATCCCAGTTTAATTAATGAAGGATTGAGAGATTTAATGCTTATCTCACATCAATTCCTCCATTAGGGCGTAAGGATATTCACGCCCATAACCCCCACATACTCAAAAGTATGCCCTCTGGGTTTTTTCCGCGGAGCAACCCATTTCACCATCACCAATTTGCTGATGATGATGGATCTATGGTCAGGGATCTACATGATATGATTTCACTCGGTTATTAAAGTCCATTACAACATATTCTTTGAGCATCAGTCAAGTTCTCAAACATAACTTATTAAGACAATTATTACAAAGGAACATGTACTATCTTCCTCATTCACTTCTCATTCTTTATGAAGCATTGGGATCTCAGTCCCTCATTTCAATACTGGGATTTATCATCCCTGAATCACATCATTATCATGCTTATCAAATCTGGGTATTTAAAACCCTCATCTCAACACTGAACATTGTTACCACTTAATAGGTAACTATTACCTCTGGGTCCTCAGACCAAGGTATTCATGATACTTGTTATACAAGCATACCACATGGCTCACAAGGCCTATAACATATCTTGTCACCTTTCACTAGGAAACAACTTATTCATGGAACTCATGAGGTTCATACACATTTTGTTACTTTTACTAAGCAACAACAACATTAGGCACATCAGGCCATTCAACATATTTATTATATGAATGTCATAGCTCAAATTTGGCTATGTTTATCACCTCATGATGTCTTCATGATTAATAGATATGATAACAGTCATGTAAATCATTTATCACATCATATGAAACAATAATAACACCAACATCCTTTATCAGGATTAGGGTTATCTATCAAATAGGACTTTTCATTCCCTTTACCCAAAATTAGGGTTATGGTTTCTCCACCTGACATTAATTACGGTTTCATGCTCACATTATTAGTTCAACCCTAATATATTGCTCCACACCTCTAGGAGCATTCAAATATATCATAAGTATTTGCTTATGATCACCATTCATTCATATATCATTAATGATCATCAATTCAAGGTATGAATTCATTTCTCATCCTTATCATGGTATGATTACATCATACTCATTGATTTGGCTTACCCCATTCTCAAGGTATAATATATTGGTCAAAATTTAATAAAGTACATCAAGTTCAATACATCTTTATTGTAACAAGTACATATCACACACTCCATGTGTTTCTTATCCAAGAACATTGGATTAGAGGTTTATCAAGGTATGTCTACCCTGAAATGCTGAATATGATAACTATCATATCTTGATGTATCACTTTCTCATCATTTCAGAATCTCTTGAGTTAACCAACTTATCTTGTATTAAGGTATTTCCCTCTTAATACATTCCATCACTAAACTCTCACCTTTAGCATATAATACATAGGCCACACATTAGAATTGTCCAACTATCTTTAATGATATGGACATGTCAAATGGTAAAGACATTGCTTACAATTAGGTTGCATATAATCAACCACATGAATTGTTTTACCTTTATAAGGTCATTCCTTCTATCTCATCATTAGGGTTTCCTTATACCCTTACTTAAAATTAGAATATGATTCATTGTCATATTGCTCAAGATTAGGGCTTTATGCATTATGACTTCACATTAAAGTCTCATATACCTTCACCCTACATGGGGCCTCTCATCACAACATAGCATTAGAACATCATGTGGTGTTAGTACTTAGTCAGGGTTTCTCATGGAATCACCCTCAACTAGGGTTTCTCATGGATTCACCCTCAACTAGGATTCTACATGTCATTACATGACATCCCCTTAAATTTGATTCTCATATCACATCACCACATCAATGTTCTATATACCTAATTCTAACTTTAGGGTTTCTCATAACATAACCCTAGAATAGGATTTCACATGGAATCATCCTTAATTAAGATTTCCACTATAGTCACCCACAATTTGGGTCTACAATTCATTTCAATTAGGATTTCATTCAATTATCCATAATTAGAGATTCACTATTCATCCCAATTAGGGTTTTACATCGCATTTCCCTAAATTGGAGTTTCACACATCACTACCCTAGATTAGGGATACATCCTCACCCTGGGTTAGGGTTAAATTTAGAATTGCCCTCAACTTGGGTTAGGACTCAATAGACCTGTCAATTAGGGTTTATGTTCATGATTAGGGTTTCATGATCTCTCTACTTAAGGATCATACCCCTAAACACCACATGAATCATATTCATGTATGAATTCATGTTAACATCCTCTCAACTTGATTAGGTCATATCAACCCTTCAATCAAGTAGATACAACTATGATTAACACAGTGTACCAAGTCATTGATCCTATAAGCAATTAGGGTTCATCCCTTAATTGGCATTAATCAGTTAGGTACTATTAGAGTTTCAACCTTTGTACCTTCATTAATTATCATTACTAATCATCATTGGATCAATGGATCATTCATCATCTTTAGTTATTAAGGGATTCAATCACATTGGACCTTCATTTCATAAGGTATCCAATTGAATTGACCAATTGAATATTCAATTACAATAGGTGTCCAAGTGGATTAACCAATTGAATCCTCAATCAACCTTGACTACTTGAGCCCCAAACGGTCTTGGTCCCTCAAAGTTCAAATGGTTTGAAACCTTTTGGTAAAGTTGCACACTCAAGACCATTTGCTAAAGTAGTAGGTGAAGACCGTTTGCCCAAGTTTGACTTTTGAAATCGCATGGGCACAAACGGTTTGGGATCGTTTGGTCCCAAACGTTCTTGAGACCGTTTGGTCCAAACCTCCTCAAAACTGCATGGACAAAATATGGTCTCAACCAATTGAATTGGATTAGGATTTCCAATGTTGATTCTTCAATCATTGAATTCATGGAACCAATCATCAATTGGACCTATCCTCATTCTTCAATTGAGCTTAATAGGTCAACCTTCAACTGATTTGACCCTTAATTGACCCTCAATTTATTATCAATTAAGGCTTGAATCAATTGAATTAGGGTTTGAAATCGATAATTCTTCAACACTAATCAATGCATGATTAGTTACTTTGAAACCATTGAACCATCATCCAAATTTAACATGACCTGACCCCAAACGGTCTTGAGGTCATTTGGATGACCTCCAAATGGTCTTGAGACCTTTTCCCCATGACATCATCAAAATCCAAGCCAACCAATTAGGGTTTGGATCATTGGATTGATCACCAAATCAACAATTGATTACACTCCAACTTAGTATCTTTGGATCTTCAATTGCTTAACCATACTCAACCCTAGACCTCCAAACGGTCTTGGGTGACCTCCAAATGGTCTTGAGACCGTTTGGATGAGCTACAAACGGTCTTGAGACCATTTGTCTCATCCAACCCTTGGATTCTAGTGAAAATCATTAGGATTTGAGCTATTGAGTTGATCATCAAATCATCACTTAATTGCAAAGTGATTTGGTACCTTTAGACCTTCAATTGGTCAACCATGCTTAACCCTAGACCTCCAAACGGTCTTGGGTGATCCCCAAATGGTCTTGAGACCGTTTGGGTGATCCCCAAATGGTCTTGAGACCGTTTGGGTGATCCCCAAACGGTTTTGAAATTGTTTGGTCCAATCAACCCAAAGTATCAACTCATTCAATTGCAAAATCAGCACTTAGCCGATTAGGGTTTATACCATATGTTTGAATCTTCAAATACTTAACCATACTCAACCCTGGACCTCCAAACGGTCTTGAGACCGTTTGGGTGATTCCCAAACGGTTTTGAAACCGTTTCGGCTAATTAACCCAAAAAGTCAAATCGATCAAGTTGAAAATCAGCACTTAATCCAATTAGGGTTTTCCTAATTGATTAGCCTTCAACTCATGATTCCTTTGGAATTAATCCATAAAATTTTGTGGGTTATCAACCAACATAATTAGGAACAGGATTCTTAAACGTTCAATCCCTGGTCAACTCTTTCAAATGGTTTTGAAACCATTTTCTCTCAAACGGTCTCAAACCGTTTGCTCTCAAACGGTTTGGTGAAACCGAATGGGCAAACATGTTGAAACCGTTTGGTCTAGATATTTGGGGAGGTGTGTGATTATGATGATGTCATCATCATCAAGCTCTAAACCCACGCAACCTGCTGTGATTTCCATAGAAATTGCATCAATCAACCAAATCAATAATTGTAAATAGAGAAATGATCATTATTTGATGGGGAATTGAATGCAATAACAAAGTTAGGGTTTCAAGTTATAAAACCCACCTCCAATTGAGCTCCAAAGCTCCATGTTCACGGAAACAATGGTGGATGCAACTCCCTTCACCATTCCAAGGCTCGTTCTCAAGATTTGAGTGAAAAGGAATGGTTAGAATTGAAGAGGAGATAGAAATAGGAAGAAATCCATAATTTATTTTTGATTTCCACCATGGAATCCAGGTGAAATGGATAAAGAACCTTACCAACAGGTTGGGGGTCGTCCTCCTGACCCTCCCAAGCTACCTTGGTCGTTTTCCAAGCAAGGAGAAGAAGTGTGGTTGAAAAAGCCTTCCATTTGGCTTGTAAAAGGTTGTTTTATAAAAAAATTCAGTAAGAGAGAATGTACTTTGCAAAAATCCAATTAATCCAAAAACTGTGGCCGCCTCTTCCCCCTCATCTTCCTTAGGGACGAGGCTATCTTTTTTGCCTCTTATTCTTCTCAATTATACATGATTTAAAGAAAAGAAAATTAAGCACCTTAAATCATATTATATTAATATCCATATGTGAGTGGATATTTCTTTTTCTTATAAAATTGTGTGTGAGTTATCCACTCCCTTGGATATTTTCGTGGTCCTTGCAAGGCTCAAGGACGTCACACACACATCTGAATTCAACCATTTTAATTTTGGTTGAATGCCCTTTAATTAATACATTTAGTTTTGCCCTAAATCAAATTAGGGTTTCAATTAAGTTTAAATCTTGATTATTTTAATATCAAAATTCTCTCTCCTCCAACTTAATTCAAATGAGGCGCCCCTCTCATTTTATTTGCTCTACTTGATGCCAAGAAACATTAGGGACCTTGTTGAAGTGGTAATTTACATATTGAACCCTAGGTTTTGGGTAAATTGCACTTTATACCAAAACTAGGTTTTAATGCGCAAACCTTGCTTTATCAGCTCTTTCTTGGTACTCAGGCTACCATAATCCATAACTTTGCATCATCTTCATTCTCATGATGCTTCAACACATGAGGAATATATTATCATGCACAATTTTCACTTAAACCCCTCAACTTGGGTAATTTTCACTTTAGTCCAAAACAAATAAAACATTGATTTCAAATGTTCAAAAAGGACTAGAATTGCAACATAGGTTCCTCTTGAGGCCTAATTACTTTTCAAAAGATGATATTAAGCATTTAATCACCTTTCTTAATCAAAACACCTAGGGTTAGAGTATAACCCAGTTCAGGGATGTTACAGATAAGGACTCATTTAATCATTGGGACTATTGAACTGGCAGGCTCAGTTTCTTAACTAATGATCTTCAACACTCCAAACTTGCTATGCATTAGAGTGAAAATATATTTCGTTACATGATGTCATATACCCACATTGGGTTTAGTCAAGAATTTAGGGGAATATTTACTCTCTCTTCATGTCTCACTAAACCCCTCATGAGTAGGATTACTTCTATTCTTCCTTCTGACTATCTTAGACTCATCACAATACACATCACTACTAATTTTAGGGGAATCATGAGGGAAAATAGGATCTAGGTAGTTGTAATAGACCTTCCTACATTTATTGTATTTAGAAGGAACTATTTGATGAGATCTTCATTATGCACTTTTCCAGCTTCACTAATAGTTACAAATTCAATGTCAATGTCTTGTTCTCCAAAGACTTTATATTCATTAGCAGTAGACCAAGCCAACACTTCTTTATCCCTAGCATCCAACCTAGTGACATTGCTCTTCATCACATAACCTTTTTCCTATTTTAGTGTCATCTTCTTTTGAAACAATGACAAAATCCTTCAAAACTTCATCAACTTGAATATCCTTGCTTTCTATAGTGTTAGTCTTCCTTTCCTAGATAACATTAGAGGTGTTCTGAACATTTTTAGTAGGCTTGTAGAGAAACAATATGATATTCATACATGATGCTTGTAAGAGTGATAAAATCAATGAAATTTTCCTCCAACGACATGAGAATTTGAAGTCTAGCAAACTCGATACTAAAACCAAACTTTGTCTGTTCATCCTTCTTCAACGATTTTCCCAGTAATGAACCTATCCTCTCAAACATCCTTTCATCCCAAAGTTTGAGTGGGAGGTTATAAACTCTGACCCAAAATGGAACCTCCTATAATCTGGCTTTCTCCATTCTATCACCAATCTTCCATCTCTTGAAGATTAGTAGTTTATCTCTCACATACTGATCACTTGATAATTATGTGTTTAAGTCTTCCAGATCAGTGAACTTTGCAATGTAGAAACCCTCCCCTCAGTCAAAAACTTCAATGGATTCATGCAATTTCCAGATATAAACCAAGTGATCAACTAGCATAGGAATATGGGGTCTGAAAGCAAGGACATACCCAATAAGGCACTGATTCCACTTCTCAACATTTAGTTCAACACTTGTTTGGGATAAACAAGCTTTCCATCTAGAATGGTAATCTTCTTAGGTTTCAAAGCCAGAGAACTCTCCTCATAATTCTTTCAGACATTTTCCCAATGGTATAGATCTGAGACAAGAGTAAAGGAGGTTGAAGAGACTACACTATTTCCACTCAAAGGAGGTCCTCATTCCCATGAAGTATCCTAGGGAGGTAGCCAATGATGCTAAATCACCTTTCCAGTCACCCACCTTGTTGCCTTTCTGCACATGACCATTGTATCAGGTGAATACTTGAAAGGTTATATTTCATGTGTTATAACAAAATTTGAGTATGTCCTAAATTGCAAGAAATCTAGTTAAGGAGATGAAAGCAATGACATTGCAATTACTTCTTAATTTTGGGAAAATGCAACAATATGCCATAAATAAATGGCTTAAAAGATGCGATGGAATGGGATGAATATGCATTCATAAAAATACCCCGAACTTGATTGTTTGCTCATCCTCGAGTAATAAGAAATCACGAACTTATTCCAATTTTTATTAACAAAATGTGTTTCCTCACTAACATAGAAACACTTTGTTCCTTACCCCTTTTATGGCTTGCGACCCCAATTTCTTCGGATCATAGAACACAAAAATATCACATTCTCTACTAAAACATATTTCATAACTTGTTTCTATATCAAGATTTGTGAAGAAGTAGGTTTCATTTCCCTTTTACTTCAACCCTTCCACAATTTTGTATGTTTTGCACAAGAACATGGTTGAGAATTGTGGGGTAATTTAGATTCCCCTTGGTAGAAAATAGAGTGAATGAGGTATGAAGGAAGATGATGCCTCCTCTATTTGATTTGAGATCTCTTTTTTAATGTACAATTGCATTGATTGCAATTTTTGGTTGCACTTTGGCATCTTTACTTGATGGTACACCCTATTAGTTTTACGAGGGGTGTGGAAGAAGTGGTGAAAGGGAGAAGATCATGCCACCCCAAACTTGGAGTTTGGAAAAATTTTGCCTGTTTTACTTTTTTTTAGATGAGGGGCTATGAAGTTGGTGGAAGAATGTGTAGAAAAGGATGATACCATCCATCTCAAATTTAAAACTTTTCTCTTTGCGAGCATCATCATATTAGTTCAAACTTTCATGTATTCACACCATACAAGAGAGACGACAAGTTATTCCTTGATTTTGAATAAATAAAAATTTGTATTTGATTCCTATCAATCAATTAAATCTTATCAACATTACCAAAGAGTTATGCTAATTTTCAGATCCTAGGTGACATGGTGAGTTCTAATCATATCAGTTTGTAAAATGGTTGAAAGAAAAATTCACCACATTCAATAGGGTACATTGACACAAAACATATGTATTCATCTGGAAGACTAGGTAAGGACCAAATCACATCATGATAGAACAAAAGCAAACTATAACTACATGAAATAAAATATGAAATGATATATATGTTAGGAAAAAGTAAGTTAAAGAGGGTGGAATCAGTACATGCCACACACCTCCACCCCAAACATAGAATTTTGCTCATCTTGATAAAATACCAAGTCTAAGATGGAGGGAAGAAAATAACTATGGTGGTGGAGATCAAGTTGGAGAAAGAGAGGATGAGGAAGTAGTCTCATAATAGTAGTGTCCCCAATATTTGGAGTTGGAGTCAGGGTAAGCCATGTGAGCCCCATACTCCTTGTAGGGTGTTTTGGTGGGGGTGTAGTGAACGCACAACATGCGAGGACTCCCGAGATCACAACATAGGATAAAAATGGTTGAGTTGATGGCCTTGACACTACTGCTCATGGTTGGTGCACATTTGTGACTGCTCATGTGGTCAAGAGGTTTCTAGATCTTATAAAAACCATAAGGTCCCCCAAGACCTTCACCTCTGTAGTGTGTCTCCTGGTGAGACGTGGTGGAGAAGGAGAAGGGGTCCTCTTTCATCATCATTCACCTCTAGAGATACACTCCAACAATGGGCTGTGGGATCGAACAAGGTACCCTTTGGAACTGGGTTCAATTAGATAAAAGATTAGTGTTGAGTAATGTTGTACATCAATCAAATATTCATTGCCAATTCAATTGCAATTGGGAAACATAGTGAAACAACTGGTTCAAGGGTTGAACCTATCGACTCACATGACAATTGATTAGTTCACTATTGAACACCATGTTTCTTCATTCGCATGCTACAAACGTTCATGAATATTTTGTCTCATCAATGCACACTCATACAAGAACTCTTTCACCTAACCCTCCTAAAAATAGAGGGGTGGTTGAGACATTCTAGAGACATAACAACAAGCTCTGAAAATTATTGTCTTCTCTGGTTGTGGTAATGAAGAGAAACCCTAGAAAGTCTTACCCATCAAAGGGAGGGATAGCAAGGCAGAGGCAATTGGGAGAGCAAGTCAGCACAAGCACACTGACTAGATGGGACAATTTCTTCTCGTCCACCCATCTAGAATGACAGGAGTTCCCGGTGATCTTGTCGAATACTATTATAGAGGTGAGGAGTCTATTTCCTGCGCTAGGAGAACAAAGTCAACTACTATCCATGGTGTTCAACTAGGTGGCTATGAATGACACTTTCTAGGCGCAACTTGAAGAAAGGCGCACACTACTACAAGGAAATTGTCTCTGGATCTGCTCCAGGACCAGGTATCACTTTGCAACTGTCCTTCCCATTACATAGTTTTTCACATGATCTACTATTCAAAGAGGAATATGGCAGCTTCTTTTTTTGATTCTGTTTCCTTAACTGATTCCAGATTTCCCAACAGTGGTATCAAAGCCACGTCAATTTATTATGCTATGAGATTTGATCGATATGATCGGATTTTGTTTTTCATCATTTATTTATTACATACAATGTAGATAATTAAAATGATTAATGTACATATCTGATTAAATACCCACATACGATTCCAAATAATACATATATATGTATATATATGTATATATATATATATATATATATATATATATATATATCCATTCATTCACTACCTGTGTGGGTAACTGTCTTTAGTTACCCTTGGATCTATTTTGTAATAGAAAGGTACCTATTTGTACTGATACAGACAATGTTTGTAATGAGATCACCAAATTTGTAATACAAACACTCATTTTGTATTACAATGTAAACTGTTGTCATAAATATCATTTTTACTGTAATCAGATGTATAATACAAAGTAAGTGTTTGTATTACAAATTTGGTCATCTCATTACAAATGTTGGCTGTCTCATTACAAATAGGTACCTTTCTATTATAAAATAGATCCATGGGTAACTAAAGTTAGTTACCCACATGGGTAGTGAATATATACCCATATATATAAGCATAGTAGTAATAGAGCAGCTCATACAGCTGCGTAGTAGTAATAGAGAAGCTCATACTACGAACCTAGCTCGTAAAGGTAGCAACACTAGTGTATTTTTTACCCATTCCTTTCCTTCATGTTTTGTAGATGTGGTTATGGATGATTTAACGTGTAATGAATGGCGGGGACCCCTCTGGGTTCCTCACCCCTATTTTGATATATATATATATATATATATATATATATATATATATATATATATATATATATATATATATATATATATATATATATATATATATATATATATATATATGGAACTTACACGTGTCACCCTAAAAGTTGGGTTTGATGGTGGATGTGAAGCATGGTTATGGCCAATAACCCTAGACTTGTGTGCTTGGTTGTGTGGTTGTTCCTATTTATATCTTGCTTTGTAAACCGAGCCTCGATCTTCTCTTCTATATGTTAAAGTATTATGCTGTCCTTCCTATGCTCCACTCGAATAAAACTCAAGGTTTTCCTATTACCATGTAATATGTTTAATAGCATAAGGATAGTTTTAGTTCTTTTTATGATGAAGGAGACGCTCAAAACCAAATGAACTAAACGCTTCAGTAGATGAGCCAACTAACTAGAGGACCAAGGAGGATTGATGACATGAGGAGCCTAATCGATTGGTCGGTGGCCCAACTATGCCAATGGAGATGTCCAAATGTTATTTGGACTGCATGATAGACGATTGATCTGATGGACCAATCGACTAACTAGGAGGTAACCGACTGGTTCAAATGTTGAATTGATCAACCTAGATTGGTTCAAGCATAGATATTCATCAACTATAGGTTGCACATATGATGTGGACCTTAGGTGGTAGTAATTCCTTATGGCTCCATAGAATTACAATAGTAATGGCCATAACCATATAATTGCATATTTTGATTTGTGGGATATATCATGTATATGATACATAGTATAAGTATGTGTTGTTGGATATGTATATATATTTATAAATATAAATCCCTCAATCAAACATATTAAGTCATATATGCTTTCCATAAGCAACACACATGAAAATCTTGATCGACTATGTGTCGGCACCTCAAGCATGGTGCACTAAGATGGAAGTGTGATGGTAGTTATGTGGGCCTATAAATTAGAGTGCATTACCATCATGTTGGCTTTTGGGTCATACTTAAGTAGGAAATTTTAATGAGATTAAGTACCTAGAATCATATATATGACTATGGCAAAGAGTGGTGCATAGCATCTATCCAAGAATTGCATAAGATGTAATTGGAGATAGTTGCCAATCTTAATGATTGATTATGAATGATGACGTTGGTCGGGTAATAACTCAATTGTCTTGGGTCTTGTCTCATTAGAAGGTTGTACGGTACAATCTTCTAAATTGATATGTTAGGGCTATCAAATCAAAAAATATAGTGAGAGTAATAATTAATTAAAGGTCTGATTAGACATCATCAAATTTTATTCAAATCAAATCAAAAGTGTTTTGAAAAATTGCAAATTTTCTCTTGTATAATAAGATGGCAACCAAACTCACGTTGTCATTGCAATCAATATGCATCTATCCAAGAATTGCATAAGATGCAATTGGAGATAGTTGCCTACCTTAATGATTGATTATGAGCGATGTCGTTGGCCGAGTAATAACTCAATTGTCTTGGGTCTTGTCTCATTAGAAGGTTGTACGCTACAATCTTCCAAATTGATATGTGAGGGCTATCAAATCAAAAAATATAGTGAGAGTAATAATTAATTAAAGGCCTAATTAGACATCATCAAAATTTTATTCAAATCAAATTAAAATTTTTTGATAAATTGCAAATTTCCTCTTGTATAATAAGATGGCAACCAAACTCACATTGTCATTGCGATCAATTCTTCAGAACAACAATTTGAATGGGAATATTTCCACAAGTGGTTCAGGATGTTGAGAATTGTTCTCACATAAGAGCAAAAGCTTTGTCCTAGAGACACTAAAGCAAGATGAACTTTCTCCAACTGCAGCTAAGGCTGACAAGGATTCTTACAAAAAGCACTCTATAGTTGACTCTCATGTCAAGTGCCTAATGATGTGCTCCATGAACTATGAGTTGTACAAACAACATGAGAATATGGATGTGATTGAGATGGTAACACATCTTACAGACATGTACCAATATCATGCAAGACATGAGAGATATGATGTCTTCAAGGAGTCATTTAAGTGTAACATGGTATAAGGAGATCTGGTAGGTCCTCATGTGCTCAAACTAATTGGGTATGTAGACAACATTGCTAGACTAGGATTTCCCTTGGTTCAATAGTTGGTCACTGATGTGATTATGCAGTCATCGCCATAGTCATACAATCAGTTTGCCATGAACTACAACATGAATGACTTTGACAAGTTGTTGACAACATTACTTGGCATATTGAGAACAAGTGAGGCCCAAACAAAGAAAGACAAGCCTAAGTCTATGATGATGATGAACATATCAAAGGGGAAGTCCAAGGGAAAAGGAAAAGATAAGAAGAGTTCTAAAGATAGACAAAAACCCAAGTCTTCTGCACTCAAACCAAAGGGAGGGGTGAATAGAGGAGGCAATTGTCACCACTGTCACTAGCATGCATACTAGAAGAGGAAATTTCCTCTCTACTTGGAGGAACAAAAGAAGAAGAAGGAGGAGGGCATAGAGATCTCCACTTTAGGTATATACATTATTGAGATAAATTTATCTACTTCTTCATCTTGGGTACTAGTTACCGGATGTGAATCTCACATATGTTCAGATATGTAGGATCTGAAAATAGGTAAGCCTTTATGAAAGGGAGAGGTCAAATCTCAAGTTGCAAATGGAGCAAGAGTTTCTACCACTGCAGTTGGAACCTATAATTAACTCAGTCCACATTGCTTGTAATAGAGTTAATGAACTGCTATTTCATAACTTCCATTGATAGAAACAATTTATACCTTACATATTATATGTACAAGGATGAATATGAATATCATATAAAGAATGATCCATGTCCTATTTCAAAAGGATGAGGTCTTTTATAGAAGTGTCTGGCTTCTTATGGTTTTATTTTTTGAATCTCAAGACAAATGTTTATAACATAAATACCAAAACATTAAAACTCAATAACTCAAACAAACAATGCCTATATCATTTTCATCTAGAGAACATAAATGTTAAATGCATTTTGGTTGTTGAACCACTAGAGACATGCAAGTCTTATTTATTGGGCAATATGACAAAAGCACCTCTCATTAGATGTAGTGGGAGAGTGAGTATTTGATTAGGGCTCATACATGTTGATTTGTATAGTCCTTTTGATATAAATGCTAAAGGTAGTTACTACTACCTCATTATATTTATAAATGAGCTCAATAGATATGGTAATTTGTATCTAGTGAAATACAAACATGTATATCTTGAAGTGTTCAAGGACATCATGAATGAAGTACATAACCACCATGGTAAAAGTATTTAGACACTTTAATATGATCTATGTTGAAATATTTTTTAAAATCAAGAGTTTGAGGACCTTATAGAGAGACAATGTTATTATATCACAATGAACTCCACCTAAAACTTAATGATGTATCAGAAAGAAGGAATCACACCCTGTTAATTCATGGTACAATTATCAAAAAAGCTATATAATATTCAAAATTCCTTTTGGACACATGCTTTACACTAAAACAATGTACCATATTAAATTGGTTCAGAAGACACCATATGAAATATGGCATGGGAAATGTCCCTGCATGTATTTTATAAAGATTGGGATTGATAGGTTATGCAAGAAAATAGTTTCTTGAAAATCTTTGACCACAAATCATATAAATGTGATTTTGTTGAATACTATTTTTATATTCCAATCTGACAACAAAAGTATTTTGTTTCCAGGATGGCTATATTCCTATAGGAAATTTAATTCCAAATGAATCAGTAGGAAGTTCAAACTTGAAGTATTCGAGACCAACAAGAAAACATTAAACCTAAAGAGGTTTAGTAGGAATAAGGAGAATCACAAGTTGTTGTGGAATCTCAAGGTCCTCATGTAATACAAAAACCTCTTTAATCTAGTAGGACATGCATTGATCTTAAAAGATTATGATATCTTATGGCTCAAGGAGGCGAGATATGTTGGTTATACCAGATGAGTCAACAGACTACTTAGAAGCTATTGAGGGAATAGAGTCCGAGAAATGGCTTGAAGTCAAGAGATCCAAGATGGAGTCCATGCACACCAACAAGGTATGAGCTTGGTAGAATCACCTGAAGGGGTGAAATCCATGGGTACAATTGGTTCTTCAAGGAGAAGACCAACATGGATGTTAGTGCAAATCAGTTGCTAATGGTTTCAAACAAGTTCAAAGTGTTGAACATAATGAAATAATCATTTTACCAGTTGTCATTAAAATCCATTAGGATCATGTGTGCTATTGCAGTTTAATATGACTATAACATTTCACAAAATGGATGTTAAAACCACATTCCCTAACAAGTATATTGTAGAAGATGTGTACATGACGTAGCCCAAAAGGTTTTATAAATCTAGTTATTGCAAATAAAGTCTAGCTACAAAGGTCACTCTATAGTGTGAAGAAAGCATCTCAAGAAATGGAATCTTTGATTTGACAAGATAGTCAAAGAGTTCGACTTTAGTCAAAATGAAAATGAAACCTGTGATACAAAAGATTTAGTGGGAGCATATTTATATTCCACATAATGAGTGGGAATAACATCCTTATACTACAAATTTTAAAACTTGGCAAGGAAAATAACTTATCTTTGATTGGTTTAGGTAAAGTATCCTATATGATAGGAACTGAGATCTATAGAGATATATCTGGAAAGCTTCTTTACCTAAGAAAGAGAACAAACATTGACAAGATACTGAAGGGGGTTCAACATGTAAGATTCTATGATAGAAAATTTGTCCATGTTCCATTGGATTAGTCTCTCAAGATCCTAGTGTCCCAATTCTTGTGAAGAATGGGAAATCATGAGTAAGATGCCATATGCATTCACAATCGGATCTATCCTGAACGCAATGTTATGTACTCATCCCGTATTCTCGTATGTATTAGAAATGGCGAATGGATATCAATAAGATCTCAATGAAGTCATGGGACTGCCAACAAAACATCCTTAAGTACTTGAGCAGCCCTAAAAGGATCATTTCTTTAGTTATGGTAATAAGAAAGAGTTGGGTGTAAAGGGTTACACCAATGCAAGCCTCCAAAATGACAAATAAAATTAACTTCCACAATCAAAATTTGTTTTTAAAATGAGAACTATAAGCGGGAAAAGTTCTGAGCAAGAGACAATTGTTTAATTCTATAATATAAGCTGAGTATCTTGGTGTTATGAAAACACAAAGGATACTGTATGGATCAAGCTGTTCATTTGGATGAACTTATGGAGCTTCCAACCATTTATGACACAATAGAAATATTGTGACCCGAATAGCATACTACGCCATTTACATCTCATACGAGAATTCATAAAGTGAGGAGATGTGAAACTTGCAATATACTAACTAGAGTCAAATGGTGCTAACCTGCTAGATAAGAACTTGCACATTAGAAACATTATGAACATGTTTGAGATGACTTGGTTTGAGATTTAATTGATCGATTCAACAAATAAACTGATCGTCTAAGGTCTATGAACCAACCAGTTCAAGTTGTGAACCTATCGATTGGTTGATCAGTTCAATTAGATCAAAAATAAGCACTGAGTGATGTTGTTCATCAATCAAATATTAATTGCTAATTCAATTGCGACTGGGAAACTTAGTGAAACGGCTGGTGCAAGGGTTGAACCTATCGACTCACATGCCAATTGATCAGTTCACAATTGAACACCCATGTTTTCATTCAAATGCTATGAGAGTTCATGAATATTTTGTCTCTTAAATGCCCACTCAGGCGAAAACTTTTGAACCTGACCCTCCAAAAAGTAGAGGGGTATTTGAATCTTTCTAGAGAAACCACAATAAACTTTGAAAATTCTTATATTCTCTAGCTGTGGTAATCGAGAAAACCATAACAAGTCCTACCCATCAAAGGGAGGGATAGCAAGGGAGAGACAATTGGGAGAGCAAGTCAGCATAAGGACACAAACTAGAAGGGACAACTTATTCTCGTCTATTCAGCTAGAATGACAGGAGTTCTTGGTGGTTCATGTGAAATACTCTGATAGAGGCGAGGAGTCTGTTGCTTGTGCTAGGATAATAAAGTCAACTACGTGTCTGTGGTGATCATCTAGGAGGCTACGACTGACCCTTTCTAGGTGAAAATTGAAGAAAGGCGCACACTACTACAAGGAAATTGTCGCCGAACCTGCTCCAAGACCAGGTATAACTTTGCTACCATCCTTCCCATTACATAGTTGTTGACACGATCTATTGTTCAAGGGGGAATATGTTGGTTTCTTTTTTTTGTTTTTGTTGCTTTAACTAATTCTATATTTTCCAACAGTGACATTAGAGACACGTCAATTTATTATGCTATGTGATTTAATCGATTCGATCGGATTTTGGTTTTTGTCATTTATTTATTTCATACGATGTAGATAACTAAAATGATTAATGTCCATATCCAATTAAATACCACATACGATCCCAACTAATATGTATATATATATATCTATATATATATCTCTCTATATATATATCTATATATATATATATCTATATCTATATATATATATATCTATATATATATATATATATATATATATATATCTATATATATATATCTATATATATATATCTATATATATATATATATATATATATATATATATATATATTTATAGTCATGCTAGTGTACACTCGAGTGTACCAGAGGCACTGTACACCTCAGTCATTTTTAAAGATGCAGTAACTTTTTGAAAATTCTAAACTATTGATCTTCTTAAATATCTTAAGAACATACTATATAATAAATTTTAGCTCATTTTGATACTTATAGGTCGTGCATCTAAAGGAGGAAAGAATCATGCATTTTAAATTAGTTTTGTGCGTTGGTTTTTTTGTCCTTTGATGATTGACTTACACTCATCCAAATGAGCTCAAATTTTGTATGTGGCCTATTATTATTGTAACCATGAAGATCAATGGATTGGATTTTGGAAAGACAAAGTCTAGATAGGCAAACAATATTGAGGTGTACATCATAATCTGTACACTCGAGTGTATTCTAGCCTGACTCTCTCTCTCTCTCTCTTTATATATATGTATATATATAAATATATATATTTAAATATATATATAAAAATATGTATATAAATATATATATATGAATATAAATATAAATACAAATATATATATATATATGTATATATATGTATGTATATATGTATATATATGTATATATATGTATATATATATATATATATATATATATATATATATATATATATATATATATATATATATATATATATATATATATTTATGGAACTTGCATGTATCACCCTAAAAGTTGGGTTTGATGGTGGATGTGAAGCATGCTCTCCTTCCTATGCTCCCCTCGAATATAACTCATGGTTTTCATGTTACCATGTAATATGTTTAATAGCATTAGGACAATTTTAGTTCTTATTATGATGAAGAAGATGCTCAAAACCACATGAACCTCCCATTTCAGAAGACAAGTCGACTAACTAGAGGACCAAGGAGGATTGATGATAGGAGGAGCCTAATCGATCGGCTGGTGGCCTAACTGAGTGAATGGAAATGACCAAATGTCATTTGGACCGGAGGCTAGATGATCGATTTGATGGACCAATCGACCGACCATGAGGCAGTTGATTAGTTCAAATGTCGAATCAATCAACCTAGATTGCTTCAAGCATAGATATTCATCAACTCCATGTTGCACATATGATGTGTACCTTAGGTGGTAGTAATTCCTTGTGGCTCCAAAGAATTACAATTGTAATGGCCATAACCATCACTTGTGTTTATTATTGCATATTTTCATTTGTGGGATATATCATGTGTATGATACATAGTATAAGTATGTGTTGTTGGATATGTATATATTTTTATAAATATAAATTCCATCAATCAATCATATAAAGTCTTAGATGCTTTCCATAACCAACACACATGAAAAGCTTGTTCGACTATGTGTGGGTACGCCAAGCGTGGTGCGTTGCCTATCTCATGGAAGTGTGATGGTAGTTATGTAGGCCTGCCAAGTAGGGTGCATTGCCATCGTGTTGGCTTTTGGATCATGCTTAAGTAGGTAATGTTAATAAGATTAAGTGCTTAGAAGCATATATATGACTATGGAAAAGAGTGGTGCATACCATCTATCCAAGAATTGCATAAGATGCAATTGGAGATAGTTGCCTACCTTAATCATTGATTATGGGCGATGGAGTTGGCCAAGTAATAACTCGATTGTCTTGGGTCTTAGCTCACTAGAAGGCTATATGCTACAATCTTCCAAATTGATATGTGAGGACTATCACTTTGAACAAAAATAGTGGTAGTGATGATTAATTAAAGGCCTAATTAAACATCAACAAATTTTATTCAAATCAAATTAGAAGTGTTTTGACAAATTGCAATTTTTCTCTTGTATAATAAAATGGCAACCAATATCACACTGCTATTGTGATCAATTCTTGAGAAGGACAACTTTCATGGTAATAATTTCCACAACTGGTTTAGGATGTTGAGAAGTGTTCTCACATAAGAGCAAAAGTTCTATGTCCTGGAGACACTAGAACAAGGTGAACCTGCTCCCACTGCACCTAATGCTAACAGGGATGCTTACAAAAAGCACTCTGAAGATGACTTTAATGTCAAGTGCCTAATGATGTACTCCATGAACTATGAGTTGTAGAGACAACATGGGAATATGGATGTGATTGAGATGATAACACATCTTAAGAACATGTACCAAGATCAGGCAAGACATGAGAGATATGATGTCTCCAAGGCATTATTCAAGTGTAACAAGGAAGAAGGAGATCTGGTAGTAATTCCTTGTGGCTCCAAAGAATTACAATTGTAATGGTCATAACCATCACTTTTGTTTATTATTGCATATTTTCATTTGTGGGATATATCATGTATATGATACGTAGTATAAGTATGTGGTGTTGGATATGTATATATATTTATAAATATAAATTCCATCAATCAAACATATTAAGTTTTAGATGATTTCCATAAGCAACACACATAAAAATCTTGTTCGACTATGTGTGGGCAAGTCAAGCATGGTGCGCTGTCCTTCTCGTGGAAGTGTGATGGTAGTTATGTGGGCCTGCCAAGTAGGGTGAATTAACATCGTGTTGTCTTTAGGATCATACATAAGTAGGTAATCTTAATAAGATTAAGTGCTTAGAAGCATAAATATGACTATGGCAAAGAGTGGTGCATACCATCTATCCAAGAATTGCATAAGATGTAATTGGAGATAGTTTCCTACCTTAATGATTGATTATGGATGATGGTGTTGGCCGTGTAATTACTCGATTGTCTTGGGTCTTGGCTCACTAGAAGGTTGTATGCTACAATCTTCCAAATCGATATGTGAGGACTATCACTTTGAACAAAAATAGTGGTAGTGATAATTCATTAAAGGCCTAATTAAACATCGTCAAATTTTATTCAAATCAAATCAGAAGTGTTTTGACAAATTTCAATTTTTCTCTTGTATAATAAAATGGCAACCAATATCACATTGTTATTGCGGTCAATTCTTGAGAAGGACAATTTGAATTGCAATAATTTCCACAACTTGTTCAAGATGTTGAGAAGTATTCTCACATAAGAGCAAAAGCTCTATGTCCTGGAGACATTAGAGAAAGATGAACCTACTCCCACTGCACCTAAGGATGACAGGAATGCTTACAAAAATCACTATGAAAATGACTCTAATGTCAAGTTCCTAATGATGTGATCCATAAACTATTATTTGTAGATACAACATGAGAATATGGATGTAATTGATATGGTAACACATCTTAAGAACATGTACCAAGATCAGGCAAGACATGAGAGATATGATGTCTCCAAGGCATTATTCAAGTATAACAAGGAAGAAGGAGATTTGGTAGGTCCTCATGTGCTCAAATGGATTGGGTATGTGGAGAAACTTGCTAGACTGGGATTTCCCTTGGTTCAATAGTTGGTCACTGATGTGATTGTGTAATCCCTGTCATAGTCATACAATTAGTTTGTCGTGAACTACAACATGAATGACTTTGATAAGCTATTGACAACATTACTTGGCATGTTGAGAACGACTATGGAACAAACAAAGAAAGACAAGCCAAATTCTATGATGATGATCAACATATCAAAGGGGAAGTCCAAGGGAAAAGGAAAAGATAAGAAGAGTTCTAAAGCTGGACAAAAACCCAAGTCTTCTGCACTCAAAGCAAAGGGAGGGGTGAATAAAGGTGGAATTTCCCTCTCTAATTGTAGGAACTGAAGAAGAAGAAGGAGGGAATAGAGATCTCCACTTCAAGTATATACATTTTTGAAATAAATTATTTTCTTTTTCATCTAGGTTACTAGTTACGAGATGTGGATCTCACATATGTTTGAATATGCAAGATCTAAAAATAAGTAAGACTTTATGAAAGGGAGACGTCAAATTGCAAGTTGCAAATGTAGTAAGAGTTGTTGCTGCTACAGTTAGAACCTATAATTTATCTCAAACCATATGGCTTGTAATAGAGTTAATGACCTACTATTTCATAATTCCCATTTTTAGAAACATTTTATATCTTGCATCTTATATGGACAAGGATGGATATGAATATCATATAAAGAATGATCCATGTTCTATCTCAAAAGGATGAGATCTTTTATGGTAGTGCCTCATGTATTTTGGTTTTATTTTCTGAATCTAAAGAAAATAGTTTATAACGTAAATACCAAAACATTAAAACTCAATAACTCAAACAAACAATGCCTATATCATTTTCATCTAGAGAACATAAATGTGAAATGCAACCATTAGAGAGATGCAGGACTTATTTATTGGACAATATGACAAAAGCATCTCTCACTAGATGTAGTGGGAGAGCAAGCATTCTATTAGGGCTCATACATATTGATTTATATAGTCATTTGATATAAATGGTAAAGGTAATTACTAGTACCTCATCATACTTATAGGTGATCTCAGTAGACATGGTAATTTATATCTAGTGAAATACAAACATGAATATCTTGAAGTATTCAAGGAGATCATGAATTAAGTACGTAACCACCATGTAAAAGTATTAAGACACTTTGATATGATCGATGTTGAAATATTTTTAAAAATCATGAGTTTGAGGACCTTCTAGAGAGATAGTGTTATTATATCACAATGAACTCCACCTGAATCATAATGATGTATCAGAAATAAGGAATCACACCCTATTATGTCATGGTGAAATTATCAAAAAATCTATATAATCTTCAAAATTCTTTTTGGGCACATGCTTTACACTAAAACAACGTACCATATTAAATTGGTTCAGAAGATAACATATGAAATATGGCATGGGAAATGTCCCTGCGTGTATTTTATAAAGATTAGGATTGAAAGCTTATGTAAGAAAATAGTCTAATGAAAAGCTTTGTCCACAAATCATAAAAATGTGATTTTTTTAATACTACTTTTATATTCCAATTGACAACAAAAGTATATTGTTGTGAGGATGGCTATATTCCTATAGGGAATATAATTCCAAAGGAATAAGTGGGAGAAAAATCGAACTTAAAATATTTGAGACCAACAAGAAAACATTGAACCTAAATAGGTATAGTAGGAATAAGGAGAATCACAAGTTGTTGTGGAATCCCAAGGTCCTTATGTAACCCAAAAACCTCTTTAATCTAGTAGGACCTGCCTTGAGCTTAAAAGAATATGATATCTTATAGATCAAGGAGGCAAGATATGTTGGTCATTCGAGATGGGTCAACAACCTACCTAGAAGCTATTGAGGGACCAGAGTCTGAGAAATGGCTTGAAGCCAAGATATCCAAGATGGAGTCCATGCACACCAACAAGGTATGAGCTTGGTGGAACCACCTGAAGGGCTAAAACCCATAGGGTGCAATTGGTTCTTCCAGGAGAAAACCAACATGGATGTTAGTCCAAATTGGTTGCTAAAGTTTAAAACAAGTTCAAAGTGTTGAACATGATAAAATCATTTCACTAGTTGTCATTAAAATCCATTAGGATCATGCTTGTTGTTGCAGCTTAATATGACTATAACATTTCACAAAATGGATGCTAAAATTTCATTCCCTAACAAGAACATTGTATAAGATGTATACATGACATAGCCTAAAGGTTTTATAAATCCAGTTTTTGAAGATAAATTCTACAAGCTACAAAGGTCAATATATAATGTGAAGAAACCATCCCAAGAAATGAAATCTTTGATTTGAAAAGATATTCAAAGTGTTTGACTTTAGTAAAAATGAAAATGAAACATGTGATACACAAGATATAGTGGGAGTGTATTTGTATACCACATAATGAGTGGGAATAACATCCTTATACTAGAAATTTTAAAACTTGGCAAGGAAAGTACCTTCTCTTTGAAGGGTTTAGGAAAAGTATCCTATATGATAGGAATTGAGATATATGGCGATATATCTAGAAAGCTTCTTTACCTAAAAAAGAGTACAAACATTGATAAGGTATTGAAGGGGGTTCAACATGCAAGATTCACTGGTAGAAAATTTGTCCATGTACCATGGGTTAGTTGCTCAAGATCCTAGTGTATAAATTCTTGTGATGAATGGGAAACCATAAGTAAGATGACATATGCATTTTCAATTGGATATTTCATGAATGTAATGTTATGTACTCATCCCGTTGTCTCGTATGTATTGGACATGGAAAATGGATATCGGTAAGATCTCAATGAAGTCATTGGACTGCCATAAAATCATCCTTAAGTACTTGAGAAGCCCTAAAAGGATTGTTTCCTTAGTTATTGTAATAAGGAAGAGTTGCATGTAAAGGGTTACACCTATGCAAGATTCCAAACTGATAAATAAAATTAACAATCACAATCAAAATTTGTGTTTAAAAGGAGAACTGTGAGATGGAAAAGTTTTGAGCAAGAGACAATTGTTTAATTCTACAATAGAAGCTGAATATCTTGGTGTTACGAACACACAGGGGATACTGTATGGATCAAGAAGTTCATTTTGATGAACATATGGGAGGTTCCATCCATTTATGACACAATAGAAATATTATGACCCAGATATCATACTATGACATTTACATCTCATATGAGAATTTGTAAAGCGAGGAGATGTGAAACTTATAATATAATGACTAGAGGAAAATGGTTCTAACCTGCTAGATAAGCACTTGCACATCAGAGACATTATGGACATGTTTGAGATCACTTGGATTGAGATTCATGGGTGACTGGCTCTAAGAGTAAGTGGGAGTCTGTTAGTATGTATGCCGAGAGATCCAATCATATGATGATTGTAATGACATATCTTTTGAATGATTTAATTAATAGTAAAGGAAATATTCTGATCTATTGTATTTTATTCAATTATGAGATAATGATGTCAATAATAAATGTATAAATAATGATATTACTCAATGACATATGTCTTTGGGCAGTGGACCTAAACAATGTGATCATACATATGTCAAGAGTAGATGCAATCTTGTTATGTCCCTAGTCAGTTGTTATTATGGAAGGATGTTAGACAACGGTAACACATAAGCTGTGAGTGTGTGCCTGTTGATTACAGAATTTCATTAAGTCATGATTGTGATATCAAACCAAAGACATAGATACTTGTTAGAGAACAATGTATGAGACAGACCCACGTTGAGAGTGATGCATGGAAACCATAATTAGTAGTCAGAATCATCACTCATAGTTATGGTGGTGATTTTGGTTCTTAGACCTGAAGTCACTACACCCATCACATGTTATTTGATGTACTTTTTCATCATCAAACGTGACCTTGAATGATGGTTTCCATAAAGGTGATGCTCAAATATATTATAACACATGGGGACTGAGTGTGAGTGATGTTGATGGCATTTGTCCCTCCTACAAGAGATTGATATCTAGGCCACCTGATAAGTGAGATTGAGAAACATATGACCACACTCATGTGAATCAATATATGATATGTAAGCTCACATGCATCTTAGACAGTCTGTTCTAGTTCAAGGAACAAGGATTGAATGTTGAAGAGGATGAAGATTCCATGCCTCGAGTTCAATCTAGATATTAGTGAAAAAGGAACTATTGTAACAAGTTAAAAACCTAACCCAAATCTACACCGTGAAACCCAAAAAGAGAATGGTCTAGAAAAGGGTTAAAGTTTCCCATCCCTAAGTGGATCAAACACACAAGTATATACATGCACCAAATAACAAACTTCCTTCAATAAACCAAGTGTTAATTACATAGGGGCCCGAAGGCATAGGAGTACTACAAAAGAAATCTTAATACATGAGATAACTACTTGAAGAAGAAAAAGAACCTAAACTAGGAGTCCCATTTAACTATAGCATCCCCATGAAAGATCTAATTTTTTTGAGCCAGCATATTGAGTTGCATCATCATCATCATAAGAAAAAGGTACCTAAAAAGCATTTGAAATTGGTACACATCAGCACAATATATAAATATATTGTACTGAGTATGCCTACTTGTCTTTAATTATACCTCTTTTCATATCTTAGCAATAAAATAAAACTAAACTTGGCAGTAATAAATAATATGACAAAAGCATACTTGAATAAGAATGTTTATTGACAAATAAGAACACACATTTTAAGCACTTTTTCCATTATATATTCATGCATTGATTGCTGAAGGTTTTGATGCATTCTCTTGACTCTCAAAGAGCTCAAGATTAAGGCCTTTATGATCGACTACTGAAAAGTTAGATCATATGTACAATGTGACCGACTACCAAAGAGTTAAGTCACTTCCATGCACTGTACTACCAAATAGTTTAGTTCTATCATATAATGGACAAGATAATTTATGTTCAGGTTTTGCAATATACATATAGAGGAAACATCATTGAAGTTGATCATACATAAATATCTATTTCAAAAAATACCATATGCCAAGTCGTTTACATTCATATAAGTCACTTCCATGCACTGTACTACCAAAGAGTTTAGTGCTATCATATAATGGACAAGACAATTGTAACAACCCCGCCTCATGGTAACCCCCAATCAAGGGATACCAAAATGTCAGAGCCGCTATCCCCATAATTCAAGATCCATGGTTTGACGTTTAATCAAAAATAATTACCAAATTCTACTATTACTAAACTGAAAGACTGGAATAAAAAAATAATCTTTTTGCATACCTTAAAATTTTGGATTTAGACTTCTATCCACAGAACAAGTCTATCCCAAACTCGCACTTCGAGAATTTCCCATTGAACTTCTTCTTTCTCAAGATATCAAGGACTCTACCTAGGTGGTTACGATGCTGTTCTAGGGCATTGGAATAAACCAAGATGTCGTCTACGAACACTATGACAAACGAGTCGAGGAAGGGTTGGAACACACTATTCATGAGGTTCATAAACACACTCAGGGCATTAGAAAACCCAAAAGGTATAACCACGAACTCATAGTGGCCATAACGAGTTCTAAAAGCGGTTTTTGGGATGGCTTCACTCTTGACTCACAACTGGTAGTACCCCAATCTCAGGTCAATCTTTGAAAAGACTCGAGCTGACTTCAACTGGTCAAATAGGTCATCTATCTGGGGTAAAGAGTATTTGTTTGTAATAGTAGCCTGGTTGATCATCCGGTAGTCTATGAACATTCTGAGTGAACCGTCCTTCTTCTTCACAAAAAGAACTAGTGCTCCGCATGGTGATGTGCTAGGGCGGATAAAACCCTTGTCTAGCAATTCTTGTAGTTGCGTCTTCAACTCGAGCAACTCAGCTAGAGACATCCAATAAGGTTCTCTAGAAATAGGGTTTGTCCCAGGAGCTAGCTCTATCAAAAAGTCTACCTCTCTCTCAGGAGGGATCCCAAGCAAATCATCTGGCAAAACATCTGCATAGTCCCTGACTACCTCTATTTCCTCTAAGGGTTGTACCTTAGGCTTCGTCTTGGTGACGAAAGCTAGGAAAGCTTGACAACCTTCGGTTATCATTCGTTCTTGCTTCAAGGTTGACACATACAGGCTAGTAGTAGCATCCTTCCTACCCCTAATGATTAACGGTGGGTGACCTGGTCTCTTTATGATTACCTTCTTCTCCCTACAATCGATATTTTCCTTATAAGTATAAAGCCAATCCATACCAATGATCACATCAAAGTCATTCATGTTAAGGAGTATAAAATCTATAGGGAACTCAAGATCTCGATACTTAATAGGTATCACAGGAGTTTTCAAAAGGGACATAAAGATTCGACCACTTGGGGTTGTGACATCCAAGATATATCCTAAATCCTTGATATCCAAACATAGCATAGTTGTGAGATTTCTTGAAATAAAAGTATTAGTAGATCCAGAGTCAAATAAAGCCTTTACATTGTGTCCCATGACTTACAACATATGTAAAATATTTTTCAGCATACATTAGACCATTACATGCTTATCTTAAAACATAAATGTAAACTCTAAGGGTTATTACCCTATATCAACCGATTAGCATTAGCTTGAGCCTCTTTGTTGTCGATGGCAAACACCCTATCTTGTCTTATCTCTCCAACTGGTGGACCTCCAACTGGTACTCCTCCTCCTGCTGGGGGTGCTACTACCATTGGTTGCACTACCACTGGACCTCTCAGATCAGGCAGAGGATAGTTGGTGATGAAGTGTCCCTCTTGCTGGCAATGGTAGCACACTCTCTTCTCAAATCGGAACTTCCCAGGATGTGTCTATCCACATGTACAACAATTCTAAAGGAGACTCTCAACACATGACTTTCCTTTGTTTCCATGCTTGCCCATGGTGTGGTTACAACCTTGTCCATTCTTGTGGTCATTCTTTTGTCCTTGAGTACCTTCAGTGAAACCCAAATGTTCTTTGGGTGGATTCTGAGTAGACATCACCATCCTCTCCATGTCCAGGGTAGTGTTATAGGCTTATGTGAAGATTTTTGGTTTACTTGTCATCACATGAGACTTAATGGTAGGGTGAAGACGCTCTAGAAAATGGTCCAATCATCTCTCCTCAGTCATCATGTGCCCAAAACACTCTAGGATGCAAAACTTGCGGCCAAAGTCTACGACTAGTAAGTTACCTTGGATCAGATTGGTGAGCTCTCTTTCCTTCTCCTTCTTAGCTAAGGTGGGAATGAATCTGGCTGTGAAGATAGTCCTGAAGTCGGTCCATGCCATTGGGTCTGCACTCAGATCTCGACCCATGATGTGGTTCTCCCACCATATTCTGGCTGCTCCTTCCAAGAGGTGAGCAACAAAAGGGACCTTCTTGTTTGGTCGCACCTCTAACATGCAGAAATCATTCTCAATTGCTATCACCCAAGCATCTACTTTGTCAACCACTTCGGTCTTATCCTCTCCCTAGAATTTCTCAATGTTTAGCTTGACAAAGTCCAGAATGGTGACTCCATGTCGGGGACAAACGGATAGCGACTCACCATTTTCATCTCAGGCTATATCCCTAAGGGCCAGGGTACTAATGGCCTTAGTTAGCCTCTTCTGCTGTTCCATCCATAGGGCATTAGGGGTGTGAACTACCATTGTAGTTCTTGGACCACCAGTCAGGTTCTCCTCAAACTTGACCTTATCCTCAGACATGTGTTCTTCTTCCTGGTCCATCTCAGGGTTATCGAAGGGAACTGGCTTAGGATCGGGGCCTTCTTCTGAGGCTCCGATCTTCTTTGAGGGCTCATCACCCCAGCCCCTCTTCCTCTTCTCTGAAGATCCCTTCCTCTTATAGGGAGGCCAACCACTAGTAGGGTTCTTGATGGCCTCAGGGATAGATACGATCTTCACACGAGCCATGTTGTTACACACAAGTTAAAAATCTTTTTAAACACAGATTTATAACTTGGAAGATATAAAATTTAACTTACGTGCATGTCCTCTTATTTACATGCATTTTATTATTTGGTGGAGGATCCCTTAATCCTTATCACTTTGTATTCCTAAACATAGGAGGTGGTGGAGAGAGAGAAAACCCTAAGCTCTTACTATTTCTACAGAGATAAGGGGTAAAGAAGGGACGAAGATAGATGAGAAAACCTAGAGGTATCTTATTTCGAGTCAATTACTTGGATTTCAGCCAGGCAGTTACACATAATCCTGGAGTCCTCATTGACCGACTAGCGGGGTGGAGCAAATATTTCCATCCCCCCAGACCGTGATCCTTTTCTAGACACCTCCATCCTCAGAAAATCATCTAATAACTCCCTTGGGATATAAAGAGTTTGTAAAATTTATTAATTACTGGAGATTAAATGGAAAACCACAACTCTGATACCAAATATAACGACCCCTCCTACCGGTAACCCCCAATCAAGGGAGACCAAAAGGTCAGAGCTTCTATCCCCATAATTCAGGATCCATGGTTTGACATTTAGTCAAAAATAATAATCAAATTCTACTATTACTAAAATGATAGGCTAGAATAAAAAAATAATTTTTTTGCATTCCTTGAAAATTCGGATTTAGACTTCTATCCATAGAACAAGTCTATCCAAAACTCACACTTCGAGAATTTCCCATAGAACTCCTACTTTCTCAAGATATCAAGGACTTTACCTAGGTGGTCATGGTGTTTCTCTAGGCCATTGAAATAAACCAAGATGTCATCTATGAACACTATGACAAACAAGTCGAAGAAGGGTTGGAACACACTATTCATGAGGTTCATAAACACACTTGGGGCATTAGACAACCCAAAAGGCATACTCACAAACTCATAGTAGCCATAAAAAGTTCTAAAAGCAGTTTTAGTGATGACTTCACTCTTGACTTGCAACTGGTGGTACCCCAATCTCAGGTCAAGCTTTGAAAAGACTCAAACTGACTTCAACTGGTCAAACATGTCATCTATACGGGGTAAATGGTATTTGTTTTTAATATTGGACTGGTTGATCATCTGGTAGTCTACGCACATTCTGGGCGAATCATCCTTCTTCTTCACGAAAAGAACTGGCGCTCCCCATGGTGATGTGCTAGGGCAGATAAAAGCCTTGTTTAGCAATTCCTACAGTTGCTTCTTCAACTCGAGCAACTCAGTAGGAGCCATCTATAAGGTGCTTTCAAAATAGGGTTTGTCCCGTGAGCTAGCTCTATCAAAAAGTCTAGCTCTCCCGTGGGAGGGATCCTAGGATAATCATCTAGGAAAACATCGGCATAGTCCCTGACTACCTCTATTTCCTGTAAGGGTCGTACCTTAGGCTCCATCTTGGTAACGACTGCTAGGAAAGCTTGACAACCTTTGGTTATCATTTGTTGTGCCTTCAGGGTTGACACATACAGGATGGTGGTAGCACCCTTCCTACCCCTAATGATGAATGGTGGGTTGTTGGTATGTATGCCCTGAGAGCCAATCTTAAGATGATTGGTGGGATACATTAAGATTGATTTGATAAACATCAAAGGCAAGCTTCCAATTCTTTCTGGTTCAGTCATATGAGATAGTGATAGAACATATTGAATGTCTAGAGAATGACAGTACTCAATGACGTATGTTTTCAGGTTGAGGACCTGAACGATGAGATCATACGGATGCTAAGGGTTTGTACATTCTTGTTGTGTCCCTAGTCAGATGTCATTGTGGAAGGTAGATAGACAACAATGACACAAAAGACTAGATTGTGGTGTTGGTTGATGACAGAATCTCATTAGTCATGATATAGAGATATCAAACCAAACACATAGGTAGTTGTTAGAGAACAAGTGCACCGGACAGACCCACCATGAGTTTGACACATGGAACCATGACATGGTAGTCACAGTCAATACTCACAGTGATGATGGTGAGTGTGATTCTTAGACCTGAAATCACTACACTCAACACATGTCGTTGGGCACACTTTGACATCATCAAACACAGTCCTGAAACATGGGTTGTTATAAAGGTGATGATTGGGTGGCTTTGACACATGGGGCTTTTGAGGGGTGAGTGATAGATATGGGATTTGTCTCTCCCGAGGGAGTTTGATATCCAAGGCCACTTGATGAGTAGGATTGAGATAGGCGTGCACTAGCATGTGTGAATCAGTATGTGATATTGATGTCATACATATCTCATTCAATCTACTCTGAGATCAAGAAAGTGAATGAACGTTGTCAGGATGACTGTTCCATGCCCCGAGTTCATTCGAGATATCAGTGACAAAGGAATTATACACTCACCATAACACCATTCACGGATTGTAGGATTGAAAGTTGTTCTCCAACTTTCTACTTTCACTTGGGTAGCACTGATGTGTGACTAGGCACCGCTCTTTGCTTGTGAAGTCATAAGTGTTATGGACTTTCACTGCCAACGTGAAATGGACCTGCAGGGTCACACACATAGGATTTAACCTGTAAGAGGAGTTTTGTCCACAAGCAATGTTTAGATTGATTACTAAAGGAGTTTAGTAGTTCAATTAAACACTCAATCAATTGATAGCTCAATATCATATTGTTCAAGGTGTTGGACACGTTGATTGGAGTATCGGATTGATTGAGATCGCAATTGACTGATTCTGCACAACCTGTACTCCCAACCGATCGGCTCATGTGATAACCGGTCAGCTGAGGTTGCTGAACCGGTCGGCTCAAGTGTTGAGCCGATCGGCTCAAGTCCAGGGTGAACCGATTGCTTCAAATGTTGAAACGATCGATTCAACTGGTGCAACCGAGCAAGTTGGGAAAATAGGATTGGTGAGAATTTTCCTTTCGTTCCAATTGCCCAATTTGATTGGGAATAGTATTGGTATTCGATACCAATTAGGAACAAAAGAAGGAAAGTCAATCGGGAAATGACCAGGACCACCAACTGACCGGTTCACTTGTGAACCGATCAGTTCAGGTCCCCAACCGACCGGTTCAGGTTGCGAGTTGGTTGCATAATTTTGTGGAAAATCTCAAACCCTTCTACTCTTGCTTTTAGTCCCGCATTGCACGGGATGGAGAACATTGTCCCATGACCCTCCTATATATATAGGGGTATTGGGGGCTTCTCAAAGTACAACTCAGTGCAACTAGTTGCTCTGCAAAGTTGTCCTTCTCTCTGGTTTTGGTAACCGAGTGAGAGCCTGAGCAAGTGCTACCCACAAAGGGAGGTGCAACAAGGGAAAGACAACTGCAGTTGCAATTGGCAGCAGGCAAGTGTGTTGGCGACTAGTACGTCAACAAGAGGGTGTGAATCCTTCCACTTCCTTGTGGGACAAGGAGTGTGGAGTTCCAGGTGGTCCGTGTGGACTACTTCAGAGGCGGGAGGTCACTGCTGCTCAGGAGGACAAATGTCATCTGACAGTCCGGTGAGAGGAGGAGTCATCAGTCCCGGTGCGACCAGGAGCTGCACAGACACCGTCTAAGACCGGATTTGAAGACCGCGCAAGGCGCGAGGTATTGTCGCCGAGAAAGCCTCAGGACAAGGTATGATTCCACAAACCATCCTTTCCTATTATATAGACGTTGACGCATTTCCTTGTTCTGGGTTCGGGGGAGAATTTTTTTGTTTCCGCTGCCTTCTTTGTCTCCCCTAAAACCCAACAGTGGTATCAGAGCCACGTCAGCTGCTCTATATTTTAGGAATATCGATGTGATCGATTTTGGTTTGTCGCCTTTTATTATTGCATGCGATGCGAATAAAATTGGCTTTATGCATGTCCAATCCTAAATCCACAAATCCCAATTACATATATGATATGTATTATTAATGCACTCGATACGCGTCGCCCTTAAACGAGTTTTGTGGTGGATGTATAGCGTGGTTATGGCCAATAAACCCTATCTATGTATGGTTGTTTGTGGTTGCTTGCATCTTGGTCTGCGCACCGATCTTCCTTCTCCTATTCCTAATGTAACTCGAAATAATTCGAGATTCTTTCCTACCTTTGCTCCCCCCGAATGTAACTCGGGGTTTCCCTTTTAAGCAATGTAAAATTAGGATAGTTTTTTTTATTTCTTGTTATGTCGAAGACCGGCAGACATCATGACGATAGCTGAGACAATCGGTTCAAGGTGTGAACCGATCGGTTGACGTTCCATATGATCCGTTCAAGGAGTGAACCGATCGGTTGATGACCGGTTCGAGGAGTGAGATGAGCGGGTGGTGGCCATGATGAGATGCACAACGACCAAGCGAACCGACCGGTTGGAGGAGCCAACCGATCGGCTGGTGGCACCCAGACGACCGGCCAGAGAGAGCAGATCATTCATATGATGAGTTGATCAACTCGGAAGGCAAAGGCACAGAAGTTCATCTTGTACAGGTTGCATGTGATGTAGACCTAGATGACCGTGATTCCTCTTGGCTCGAGGAATCACATTAGGATGGACATAATCATCGCTTTTTATCGTGTGTGCATGTTTTCTGTGGGATATAACATGTATATGATACGTCTATGTATTGTGGTGATTGGATATGTATATGTATATAAAAACCAAATCCCTCATTAAAATATTAAGTTTTAGATGCCTTCCAAATGCGACACATGTGAAAAGCTTGATCGACCAAGTGTGGGCACACCCAAGCGTGGTGCACCATCTATCTCAAGGAAGCGTAAAGGATGAATGTGTGGGTCTGCCCGAGCAGGGTGCATATTCATCGTGTTTGCTTTGGGTTGGACTTAACAAGGTGATCTAGATGGGATCTAGTACGTTGAGGCATGGAGATGATCATGGCAAGGAGTTGCATATGACATATTATCAAGAGCTGCATATGATGCAATTGGCAAAAGTTGCCTACCTGAGAGATATATGTTGTGGGTGACAGCCCTAGCTGGTCCATGACTTAGAGGATTTCAGGATCTTGCCAACTAGAAGGTTGTACGCTGCAATCTTCCGAATTGATGGTGAGGGCTATCAATTTGAAGTAAAATAGTGGGAGCAATAATTAATTAAAGGCCTAATTTTATCGTCAACTTTTCAAATCAAACAAACAAGCCAAAAGAGTTTTGGGCTAAAATTGCATATATTTCCTTTTGTTAAAATAAATGGTTAATCAACAAATCACTTTATTTGCGATCGGTCTTTGAGACCAACAAATTAAATGGGAATAATTCCACGACTGGTTAGGATGATGAGAAGTGTTCTCAAAGAGAGAAAGCTCTAAGTCCTAGTTATACCAAGACCAGATAAACTCAATCCCACCACATCAATGGCTGAAAGTATGCTTATGGAAGCATACCGAGGAAGACATTGATGAGGAGTGCTTGATGTTGTGTTCTCTGAACTATGAGTTGCAGAGACAACATCAGACATATGATGTCTCAAAGACATTGTCCTAGTATGTCATGACAGAAGGAGATCTAGTAAGGTATTCACACATTCAATGTGATTGGGTATGTTGAAAACCTGACTAAGAAGGATTCCCTCTGAGCTAAGGGTTGGCTATTGGTATGATAATGCAAATGTTGCGAGAATCATATAATTCATGATAAACTACAACATGAACAACTTTGACAAGAATTGACAGAGTTGTTGGACATGTTGATGATAGTAGAGGCAAAGATGAAGAAAGACAAACCATAATCTTTGATGTGATCAAAGAGAAACGTAATTCTTAAGGGCAAGGATAAGGGCAAAGCAAAGAAGTGTTCTGATGCTAGCCAGCAATCCAAGCCGTCTTCAGCCTCAAGGCACATGGGGAAAGGGTGTATGAGGGAATTGCCCTCTATATCTGGAAGAACAAAAGAAGATGAAGGAGGGGATGGAGATCTCCACCTAAGGTATCATGAAATGAACTGCTTCTTTATCTGAGGTATATGATACCAAGATATGGATCTATCATATATGATATGCAAGATCCACAAAGAAGTGATGGACTTTGTGAAAGGACCAAGAAAGAAGTACCCAACATTGGATCAAGTGTTGCTGCCATAGATAGGAGTATCTTTTAGTTTATTTCAGCCTAAAGGACACGAAATAGAGTTGAGAACTACTATTTCATATATTGCCAATATATAGAAACACTTTATTTTTGCATATTGTATGACAATGATGGCAATTAATAAAGTTGATGTTTCAATCTTAAAGATGTGATCTTTGTGGCAATGCCTTGTTTATCTTGTGGTATTTGATATGCATAAGATAAAACGATACCTAAAAGTTATAGATAACTCAAACAATCATATTAGCATCAATAATGAGAAATTCATGTGATGGATAAATCTAGACTCTTTTGGTTAGAGAACCAGTAAGGGACATGAATATCTTGGACATGATTAATCAATATTCACTAAAGGTAGTGGGAGAATGATTATCCTATTAGGTATAATACATGTGATGTATTTACATACCTATTGGAACAAATGCTAATACTTCAAATGGTATTTAGAGAATTACCCATATGAATATCTTGAAGTGTTCAAGATTATCATAGATGAAGTACAAATTTGGTAAAGTGTTAATTCTTGATGAGATCAATAAATGAAATACTTGAACCAAATGTTTGAGATCCTTATGAGTGATTATGATAGTGTATCATAGTGAACTCATGATTAAGGCATGGTGATGTCTAAATCAAGAAGGAATCATACTCTAAAGAGCTAGAGAATGATTATTGAATAACTGAATTCTTCTTAATAAAAGAACACCCCACACTAATGAAGGACATTAAGAATCACATGGAGTTGTGAGTTCTTATATACTTAACAGATACACCTCAATTATCTATGTGATGAGTTGTTCATACGATGAGTCAACTATCTAGGTGATTATGAGGAACTGAATTTTGAGTTATGGCGTATGGCCATTACATCCTAAATGACATCCATGTGAACCATACGGTATGACCTTGATGGTAGCACCCATTGGATGAAATCCATAAGTGCAAATGAATCTTAAAGGTTAAGATACATGGATAACATTTGAGAAGGATGATGCTTGTTGATTGCAACTTAATGACTAAGGCATTTGGCATATGGATACTAAAACCTCATTCCTATGAGGAATAAAACAAGGATGTGTACGTGACACAACCTATGAGGTTTATGAATCCAGTAATGCAAATGAAGTCTATAAGTTACAATGGACTAATCAATGTGATTGATTGAGTACAAGCAACTCAGAATTGGATCTTTACTTTGATGATATAGTCAAAGGGTTTGACTGATATGTCAAAGATAAAGAAGGGATCTGTGATTTAGTGGGAGCGTATTCACATTCCACATGTTGATGTGAAATGGAAATGTTCTAGAATGGAAATCCAAAAGTTGAAATTATCTTTAAGGAAGATAGAGATGTTTCCTATATGATAGGAATAGAGATCTATAGACATAGTTCTTGAAAAACCTCTTGACCTGAAAAGAGAAAGCATACATTGGCAATCTGTACTGAAGGGTTCAGTATGCACATATTCAGTGGGAGAAAGCTTGTCCATGTTACATGGAGTTAGTATCCCAAGGCAAAGTGTCCAATTCTTATGAAGAATGGGAACACTAAGAATAGATATGGATCTATCATGTATGTAATCATCCCATTACCTTGCATGTATCGACATTGCAAGAACAAAAATGCATTCATCATCTTGTATGTATGACATGGCAATATGATGTGCTCATCCTGATAACTCGTATGTGGGACATGACGAGTGGATGTCTGTCTACTTACAATAAGGGTTACTGGAAACCATGGGGACTTGATAAGTACTTGAGAAGTACTAGTTCTATGTAGATAAGGAAGAGTTCGATGTAAAGAGTTACATTGATGCGAACTTCCGAAAGGACAAAAAATTGATCACAAAATATATAGGATATATAAAAGTGAAAGTTTGTTGATAATTGGAAGTGTTCCAATAAAACCATTTAAAAGGAAATGTCGAGTATCTATGTGTTAGAGAACAGCAGTGGATACTATATGGATCTGGAAGTTCATGAGATGAACTTATAGATATTCCGCTCATTGATGACAAGTGTGGAATCCTTGATCATGCAATGTGGATAAAGGTTAGCAAAGGAATACTAGATCACATATTACGACAACTCCATCTCATATGTGTGACGTACAACGAAGACATGTGAGACATGCAATTTATACTGACTTTGGCAAGGTGTTTCCATTACTCACTATGATCGCACTAGAGCATAGTAACATGTGGGACATGTTTGAAGATCACTATCAATATGATTCAAGGGTGATTGGCTCGTAGTGCAAGTGGGAGTCTGTTGGTATGTATGCCCTGAGAGACAATCATAAGATGATTGGTGGGATACATTAAGATTGATTTGATAAACATCAAAGGCAAGCTTCCAATTCTTTGTGGTTCAATCATATGAGATAGTGATAGACCAGATTGAATGTCTAGAGAATGACATTACTCAATGACGTATGTTTTCAGGTTGAGGACCTAAACGATGAGATCATACGGATGCTAAGAGTTTGTACATGCTTGTTGTGTCCCTAGTCAGATGTCATTGTGGAAGGTAGATAGGCAACAATGACACACAAGACTAGAATGTGGTGTTGGTTGATGATAGAATCTCATTAGTCATGATATAGAGATATCAAACCAAACACATATGTACTTGTTAGAGAACAAGTGCACCGGACAGACCCACCATGAGTTTGACACATGGAACCATGACATGGTAGTCACAATCAGTACTCACAATGATGGCGGTGAGTGTGATTCTTAGACCTGAAATCACTACACTCAACACATGTCGTTGGGCACACTTTGACATCATCAAACGCAGTCCTGAAACATGGGTTGTTATAAAGGTGATGATTGGGTGGCTTTGACACATGGGGCTTTTGAGGGGTGAGTGATAGATATGGGATTTGTCCCTCCTAAGAGAGTTTGATATCCAAGGCCACTTGATGAGTAGGATTGAGATAGGCGCGCGCACGCATGTGTGAATCGGTATGTGATATTGATGTCATACATATCTCGTTCAATCTACTCTGAGATCTAGAAAGTGAACGAACGTGGACAGGATGATTGTTCCATGCCTCAAGTTCATTCGGGATATCAGTGACAAAGGAATTATACACTCACTGTAACACTATTCACAGATTGTAGGATTGAAAGTTGTTCTCCAACTTTCTACTTTCACTTGGGCAGCACTGATGTGTGACTAGGCACCACTCTTTACTTGCGAAGTCATAACTGTTATGGACTTTCACTGCCAACGTGAAATTGACCTGCAGGGTCACACACATAGGATTTAACTTGGAAGAGGAGTTTTGTCCACAAGCAATGTTTAGATTGATTACTAAAGGAGTTTAGTAGTTCAATTAAACACTCAATCAATTAATAGCTCAATATCATATTGTTCAAGGTGTTGGACACGTTGATTGGAGTATCAGATTGATTGAGATCACAATTGGCTGATTCTGCACAACCTGTACTCCCAACCGATTGGCTCATGTGATGAACCGGTTGGATGAGGTTGGTGAACCAGTCGGCTCAAGTGTTGAGCCGATCGGCTCAAGTCTGGGGTGAACTGATTGCTTCAAATGTTGAAATGATTGATTCAACTGGTGCAATCGAGCAAGTTGGGAAAATAGGATTGGTGAGAATTTTCCTTTCGTTTCAATTGCCCAATTTGACTGGGAATAGGATAGGTATTCGATACCAATTAGGAACAAAAGAAGGAAAGTCAATCGGGAATTGACCAGGACCACCAACCGACCGGTTCACTTGTGAACTGACCGGTTGAGGTGTCCCAACTGACCGGTTCACTTGTGAACTGATCGGTTCAGGTCCCCAACTGACCGGTTCACTTGTGAACCGATCGGTTCAGGTTGCAAGTTGGTTGCTTTTGTGGAAAATCTCGAACCCTTCTACTCCTGCTTTTAGTCACGCATTGCCCGGGATGGAGAACCCTGTCCCATGACCCTCCTATATATATAGGGGTATTGGGGGCTTCTCAAAGTACAACTTAGTGCAACCAGTTGCTCTGCAAAGTTGTCCTTCTCTCTAGTTTTGGTAACCGAGAGAGCCCGAGCAAGTGCTACCCACAAAGGGAGGAGTAGCAAGGGAAAGACAACTGCAGTTGCAACTGGCAGCAGGAGAGTGTGTTGGTGACTCGTACGCCAACAGGAGGGTGCGACTCCTTCCACTTCCTTGTGGGACAAGGAGTGTGGAGTTCCAGGTGGTCCGTGTGGACTACTTCAGAGGCGAGAGGTCACTGCCACTCAGGAGGACAACTGTCATCCGACAGTCCGGTGAGAGGATTCGTCAGTCCCGATGCGACCAGGAGCTGCACAGACACCGTCCAAAACCGGATTTGAAGACCACGCAAGGCGCGAGGTATTGTCGCGGAGCAAGCCTCGGGATAAGGTATGATTCCACAAACCATCCTTTCCTATTATATAGACGTTGACGCATTTCCTTGTTCCGGGTTTGGGGGAGAATTTTTTTATTTCCGCTGCCTTCTCTGTCTCCCCTAAAACCCAACATGGGTGACCTAGTCTCTTTATGATTACCTTCTTCTCCCTACAATCGATATTTGCCCTATAAGTATTAAGCCAATCCATACCAATGATCACATAAAAGTCATTCATGCCAAGGAGGATAAAATCTATAAGGAACTCCTGATCTCTACACTTAATAGGTATCACAGGAGTTTTCGAAAGGGATGTAAAGATTTGATCACTTGGGGTTGTGACGTCCAAGATATATCCTAAATCCTTGATATCCAAACAGAGCATAGTTGCGAGATTTCTCAAAATAAAAATATTAGTAGATCCAGAGCCAAATAAAGCCTTTACATTGTGTCCCATGACTTATAGCATGCCTAAATTGTTTTTCACCATACATTATACCATTACATGCTTATCTTAAAACATAAAAGAAAACTCTAAGGGTTATTACCCTATATCAGCCAATTAGCATTAGTTTGAGCCTCTTCATTGTCGATGGAAAACACCCTAGCTTGTCTTCTCTCTCCAACTGGTACTCCTCCTCCTACTGGGGGTGCTGCTACCACTGGTTGCACTGCCACTGGACCTCTTAGATCAGGCAGAGGACAATTGGTGATGAAGTGGGCCTCTTTTTGGCTACGGTAGAACACTCTCTTCTTGAAGAGGCACTTCCCAGGATGTGTCTATCCACATGCACGACACTTCTATAAGCGACTCTCACCACGTGGCTTTCCTTTGTTTCCATGCTTGCCCTTGGTGAGGTTACACCCTTGTCTTTTCTTGTGATCATTCTTCTGTCCTTGAGTACCTATAGTGAAACCCAAATGTCCTTTGGGTGGATTCTGATATGGCATCACCATCCTCTCCATGTACAAGGAAGTGTTATAGGCTTTTGTGAAGGTTTTTGGTTTACTTGCCATCACATGAGGCTTAATGGTAGGGTGAAGACACTCTACAAAATGGTCCACTCATCTCTCCTCAGTCATCATGTGCCCAAAATGCTCCAGGATGTGAAACTTGTGGCCAAAGTCTGTGACTGATAAGTTACCTTGGACCAGGTTGGTGAACTCTCTTTCCTTATCCTTCTTAGCTAAGGTGGGAATGAATCTAGTTTTGAAGATAGTCATGAGGTCGGTCCATGCCATTGGGTCCACACTCAGATCTCAACCCATGATGTGGTTCTCCCACCAGATTTTGGTTGTTCCTTCCAAGAGGTGAGCAACAAAAGGGACCTCCTCATTTGACCGCACCTCTAACATGTAGAAACCATTCTCGATCACTATCAGCCAAGCATCTACTTTGTCAACCACTTTGGTCTTATCCTCTCCCCAGAATTTCTCAATATTTAGCATGATGAAGTCCAGAATGGTGACTCCAAGTGGGAGATGAACGGAAAGTGACTCACCATTTTCATCTCTGGCTATATCCCTAAGGGCCAGGGAACTAATCGCCTCAGTTAGCCTCTTCTGCTATTCCATCCATAGGGCATCAGGGGTGTGAATTACTATTGTAGGTCCTGGACCACCAATCAGGTTCTCCTCAAACTTGACCTCATCCTGGAACATGTGTTCTTCTTCCTGGTCCATCTTAGGGTTGTCAAAGGGAACTGGATTAGGATCGGGGCCTTCTTTCGAGGATCCCTCTGGTCTCTTTCTCTTCTATTGTTCCATCCTCAGATCGACTGTTGACTTGTCTTACTACTGCTCCTCCACGTGATCCCAGGCCGCCTGGAGCTCCGCCATGTTCTCCCAAACTCAAGAACCCTTTAATTGCTCCGTCCTCTCCCTGTTAGCACCAAGATGACACCGCACAACTCCGACTGAATATGCTCCTCAACGGGGATACAAGTCTGGGTGGAACTCTCAATTGAAGACGCAGAAATACTCGCCTACTCATTCCGATCTCACATGGGATGTTTGTGAGTTTGCTCGTGTTACACAATGCCCTCCTTATATAGGGACAGGTCTTAGGTTCCACGAGATTGGGGAAACTCTATTCCCACTACAACAAGTACTAAATCCTGGTATGGAGCGAGTCCTCGTGGCCTCCCGAAGACAACATGCCAACTCCCAGATCCGATGATGCACTGAATCGCTAGGAAAGTGGAGACGAATTTTCTCCCAGGTTACCAGTCGGACTCGAGGTAGGGGATGGCACCACCACCATTGGATATCATATCCACGACTGTCACGCTACCCACATAAATAGAAAATCAAGAAATAAGATAATTCCCTTAAAAATAAAGGAAATCCTTCTCACTTTAAGAAGGTGTTTTGACATTAGGTAATCTATATGTTTTAGGAATTAAGGGTTGGTTGCATTAAGGTTCTTGCTTGGATATCTTGTTGAATTTGAATTCTATTGCTCAAGAATAGGTATGTGGTTACGCCTATGGTTAAATCTATTTAGTTTCACGACAATTCCCGAGATTTTATCAGTTGTTGGGAAATAATTGCTTAATTGTTTTTTATTTCATGCAACTATAAAGTGACTATGATTATCACCATAATTATATGTGCATGTCTAGCTTAGATCACGGTCCTCCTCTGTAGCTCTGATGATGATAAGATAGATGACCTAGTACATGGTCTACCCACGAGGTAGGATCATCAGGTTATCACAAGTTGATGTGTTGGTATACCCTTGAGTAGGACCATACGACTCCACAACCCTATGTATTGATCTACATGTAAGGTAGGATCATGGGGGTTAGTTGAGATCTACCATATGAGAGGTAGTATCCATGTCCACTGCAAGGACATCACAGAGGCTAGGGTATGTAAGGATTGAGTAGTCATGTTTAAAACATAAAGATTGTTTTGTTAAATCATAATTGCTTGCAATATGTTGTTACCGTTAAATGCAAGATTATTGGTTCCCCCACATACCAATATAAATCATTATACTGACTGCCGTTTTGTTTGCCGGCATTTTAGGTTATCAAGAAAATGGATATTGTTTTAAAGTGACATTGATGGAATAAAGCTTAATAAAGAATTGGAGGATTGTAGTTAGATAAGTTCTTACTTGGGTAAAGACTTCCACTTCCTATATTTTGTCAATGTATGAATAGAAATTTTTTATTCCATTAAAAGTTTAGTTTTAGTAGAATTTATTAATTATTGTGGATTATTTGCAAAACCACTGATCCTATATTGGGATAATGCCTCTGACCTCTTGGTCTCCCTTTATTGGGGGTTACCAGTAGGCGGGGTCGTTATAAATATGATGTTCAGGTTTTGCAATATACATATAAAGGAAATATCATTGAAGTTGATCATACATAAATGTCTATTTCAAATAATATCATATGCCAAGTCTTTTACATTCATAATACAACTATATTACTTAGTAGGGACACGTACAAGGTAAGAGCGTTCCTTCTACTCAGAAGTGGGGAGTCTAGAGATGCACCTCACTGGTACCTTTGTATTCCTAAAATTATAAGAGATTTGGTACTAATTAGATATATTGACACAATCATCATTTAGTCTTAGAAGAGTATAAAAGGCCCTTTTCTTAGTTAGAGTCATGAAAGTATATCATGAGTCATTGAGTATAGATTTGAGTCCACATTTGATATTATCATGTCAAAATAGGATTTCTAGATCGAATTGGTGGTATTTAGATCATGATGGATAATTATAATAATTTTGGTAAGCCAAATAGGGGAAAATAGTAGTAATTCATATTTGCTGATATTTGAGTCACATAAATTTGAAAAGAACATCGCATAATTATTTGGGTACAAAGAGAAAATAATCACATGACTTTGGTGATTTAATCAGGCTTGAGTATTATCTGAATAATTAAACAAGGTAGAATAACATTTGAGTATGAGAGTCACTATTGACCGGCCTAAATCGCGCGTCCAAAAGTGGAGGCGGAATTGAGGTAGTCGAGCTTTTACATTTATAAACCCAAATCCTTCTAGGCCCCCACAACTTTGTTTACGGGGTCGAAGTAGATATACGGGGTCGAACACAAGAACAAGGGGGGTAGTGTTGAGAACCCAGAATCGACACACTACACTCTGACAGGTATAAAGAGATGACAAATTCCCCAGAAAGGAAGCAGTAAGGTGTCACGAAAAAAACAAGAAAACTATCTCCAAGTGGAGTTACTAGAAAGATTTAAGGTTTTAGTCATTTAGCAATTTTTAGAGGTTTTCTTGCAATAGAAACAGAAGGATAAAACTAGGGCCAGAGCAAGGTATGAAGGATAAGACTACAACATAACAAGCGGCACCGGTAACATCCTGCACCCCTCCTCTCAGAGAGGATACCTCTAACCAAGCCTCGACACCCCTCTCGAGGTTGCTGGGTTCAAAGTTAGAGTGGAAGGTTACTAAAATGACTCCGTTCTAGGCACTCTCGTACTCCAGAATCGGACCAAACACTAGAGCCACAACACAACTCTCGAAGTTGTTGCGACGGGAAAACGCGATTCGGTAGCAAAGCGAAACGCGATCCAAACATGCAAGCTAGAGTTTAGATATCAAACATAGAAGTCATACAACATATTGTACCAAGCATAGAGCAGCAAGTAATTTGCCTTGTGTCCTTGACAAACTTCATGGCTCCTTAGGGTACCTGAGCCCTACTGCTATTAGGTTAACAATGCCCCCATGCAATATTCTTTGGTGGCATCCCTTATTGGGTGTAGCCTGTTCAGCAGGAACCGTCTGAGGTTTATCACTCTTCCCTCCATTAGGTGCCATATGAAGTGGAGTTCTTCTATGTAAATGTTGCTGGACTCATTTTTGCTGAACAGCAGGCATGCCACCAACTTGTGTATGATTCTCCAGAAACATGAGTGCATCGCCGCCACTTTGACTCCCGGCTTAAAGGATGACTCACCGGTCAGCTTATTCCAGAGCTCCATAGGGTTGAACCTGTCTCCTTCGGTGATTGTCTCACCGTTATTCATCAAATCTTCCTCCTCCTCACTGGAAGAGAAGATCTTGTTTAGCAGCTTCTCGGAGATTGCGTACTCTGAGTTGTACAGCCTGGCTTGAAGTCTATCAGCTCCGCCGTATTCTTTCTTTTCAGCTGCAGAATTCTTTACTCGGCGGAGAGACGACATGAACTCTTTTGTGAGCTCGGTGTAGGAGGAAGACCGGCTGAGCCAGATCTTATTCAATCCAGCCGCGGCGAGGACGCCCTTCAATCTTTCAAATATGCCTAGCTCCATGAAAGAAGACCGATGGCAGAACCTTCTCGGCCTGTAGAGCTTGGTTGACAGCTCAGCGTAACGACGTGCATGCTCGTCGTCCCTTGGCAGGAACCTTCCTGGGGTGTATTCCAAGGGTTCCTGGGGTGTATTCCTTATCGTTCCTGAGGGTGGTGCCGCCATCTCACCTGTCCTTGTTCTCTTTTCCGCCGTTGATGGTCCAGCTACTTCTGGATTCAGGCGTTTCTACCCAGCAGTGGGTACTCCAGCTGATGTCTCGGGGTAGACCCTCCTGCCTTGCTCGTCGACACGGACAACGGTTTGCTTGATGCGTGCCATTCTTCCTGAATTAACCAAAAAAACCCTTAGTAAATTTTGATATCTCGATGTTTTGAAAAGGTTAAACTTGAATGCTCAAAAAGGTATGTCCTGATATAGAAATGATCCACACCCCGTATCGGGTGACACGATTGTTTCAGGGGTGAAGCCTTGTGCCCAGTACTAGAGGTGGGTACCACCCACCAAAAGAAAACTCGAGCTGATGCGAGATTGGGTGATACGAGGAGAGCAGCGCGGCACAACACATTGCCCGACAAAGATGTACCGGTCGATACGGTCGCCAAAGATCGACTGTCCGTCAGGACGTCACAAAAGACAAACGTGTCGCCCAATATGGCGTATCGGGCAAACATGAACTAAAGGTATGTTGCGCGACATCCATATCAGGCGATACAAGGCGTGCTCTGTAAAGGACCCGTAAGACCGATAAGCTTCATGTTTAAAGAAAGGAACGTGTCAGGCGATAGGGTCTGTCGGGTGTTACCTTCCTGAATTTTCACACGACACGAGAGCAGGGCAAACTTGCGTGATGCGGGAGCAAAAACACAAGGTCTTAACATGGTAAGGGAGCGTGAGAATAGTAAGGCAAGGAGCTCGACACGGTAAAAACTTGCCCCCCCCCTTATATAGCACACTCAATCGGGGTGAAACAGGTAAAACCGAGGCGGTTGTCGGCTATTAGGGCAACTCGTAAGATGGGCAATTCCATCTGTTGGCCTAAGGGTGATCAGTCCTTTGGCGCGAAGGTCACAGGTGCATGCCGTCTCGGCGTGTAATCCGTCACGGCCCTTGCGATGCCCGAAGTTCCACTGCCCGATATGGGCGCATTCATAGCTCCGGTTGGGTTGTATTCCGTTACATCATGAAAATAAAGCGGTTTAAACTTCGACTGATGAGTAAAACATCATTGGCCGAAGACTGAGATCCCGGCCTCAAATGGTATTACCCATACCGGTCTATAAAACTAAGGCGGAGACCCATAAGGGTCAGCGCATGTGGCGCATGCGCTAACTCTGGCCTTATTACATGCCATAATGTTCATTTTTCTTGAAAGTAAATGCGCCCTATACTAGGAATTTAAAAAACAGCTCGGGTTGCCTCCCGAGAAGCACTGTAGTTTTTCGTCTCCAGCTTGATGGTTCCAGCTTTTTCATCCTCTAGCCTTTAGTATCGTCCATCTTTTGCAACTCAATCCCCTCTTCTCTTGATCACATCCCTACCTTCTTGGCAGCCTCGGTGTTGGACGGTATTCTGCCAGAAGGATTCTTCATTAATTCGGCCATTTGAGTTAATTGCTGATCAATTTGGCATTGATGCGTCTACATATCCGCCAGTTGGACCTGCAATGAGTTCAAAACACCCGAATTTGATAGCGCACTCTGTGCTAGGTGGTTATTAATCATGTCCTGCTTCTTTGCGAAGTCAAAAAGCTGGCCAATTAGGTTTGATTGGCTCGAGCCCTTGTCGTGATCTTTGTTCGGCCCTTGATATTTACCTTGTGCCTGAAAGTTTCCTTTCGCTGACTGGAACTGACTGTTCTTGGTATATTGACCAGACCCCCCTCTCTTCTCAAAAGCTTGTATTGGCTTAGATGTAGCATGCAGCTGGTGAGAATTCTCAGCGGCGTCTTTGTTGTCGTAGTTAAACCTGAGATCATCTGGCCTTTTGAAGTTCACAAAGGAGACATTTTCGGTCTATTCGTCTTCCAAGTCAGAATCATCGTCTGCGTCCGGTCGGGTGTAAACACAGTTGTCTACCCCATGTCCTCCTTCGCCGCATGTAACACATTTCATCACCTTCTCGACTGGCTTCTTACCTTTCCCACCAGCTTCTTGCAGTTGTTTATCATCAGTGGCGATTCTCTGTATTTGTGAGGTGATGGACTCCAGCACCTTAGACTCAAGGGTAGACCCTTCACCGCCCTTCTTGACCTGTCCTCTGTCAGATCGATCAAAGTCAGTGTCGGCCATCAGCTCGACCATATTCTTGATGATCTTTTCAGACTTGCTTGGTTTCTTCCCGAGGAAGTCGCTGCCTGCTGCCGCATTTAGTGACACCCTTTCATCGGGAGTCAGGCCATTATAGAAGGTGGTGACGAGGAAGCCCTTCTTATAATTATGATGGGGGCAATCCCTCTGATACTCCTAGAACCACTCCCAGGCATCATGGAGGCTTTCACTCGGCTTTTGCATGAAGGATGTTATTTTCTGCCTGTTTCTGACCGTTCTTTCAGTGGGGTAGAACTTGTTTACGAATGCGTCGGCCAAAGCTCCCCATCTGTTCAAAGACTGGTGGGGTAACCCAAGATACCAGGACATGGCCTTGTCTTCTAGGGAGAAGATGAAGCCCTTACAGTAGATAACCTCTTGAGGGACCCCCCGCATCTTTATCGTATCACATATGTTTTTGAATGCATCGAGATGGTGGTAGGGATTGTCGCTTTTCGAACTCCCCCTGAAGCTTTTGTTTTGAATCATAGAGATCACGGACGGCTTAAGCTCAAAATTTGTAGCGTTGAACCGTGGGGTGATGACGGGACATCTAGAGTTGTTGGCTTTTGTGGATGCCAACTCTCTCAGAGTCTTCTCCTCTTCATATAAATCTTCACTGTCACTTTCTCCTCGGCATTGTTCCTGGTCGTTCCGATTTCTTCTTTGCCTCTGACGGTGATGGCGTCTGTGTCGGTGATGGTCCTCCTCATACTCTCTTGAGTCTGGATCTTCTTGTTGATGGTCACCGTCGTACCTGTCGTTTCCTTTAGGCGGGAGCGAATCAGGCCTCCTCCCTTGGCGTTCGCCTCCCGAATGGGGTGGCTCAACGCGGGGTGGCATGACGGTTGGAGCTGGTGCTCAGTGGAATAGATCACCGTTCTTCTGAGTACCTATTAGTGGCACGAGGAATCAAGTTTAGAAGAAAGATTTATTAATTTCAAGCAGAGAATAATAGTAAAGAAAAAGAAAAAGAAAAAGAGTGTTGTCAAACTCATTGCTAAGCTTGAGGCACAAGAGTGTAGTTAGTGGATTCAGATTTGTCAACAGTGCCATTTTGCCTTGTCCCCGGCAACGGCGCCAAAAAGTTGACCGGCCTAAATCGCGCGTCCAAAAGTGGAGGCGGATTTGAGGTAGTCGAGATTTTACATTTATAAACCTGAATCCTTCTAGGCCCCCACAACTTTGTTTACGGGGTCGAAGTAGATATATGGGGTGGAACACAGGGACAAGGGGGGTAGTGTTGAGAACCCAGAATCGACACGCTACACTCCGACAGGTATAAAGAGATGATAAATTCCCCAGAAAGGAAGCAATAAGGTGTCACGAACAAAACAAGAAAACTATCTCCAAGTGGAGTTACTAGAAAGATTTAAGGTTTTAGTCATTTAGAAATTTTTAGAGGTTTTCTTGCATTATAAATAGAAGGATAAAACTAGGGCCAGAGCAAGGTACGAAGGATAAGACTACAACATAACAAGCGGCACCGGTAACATCCTGCACCCCTCCTCTCATAGCAGATACCTCTAACCAAGCCTCGACACCCCTCTCGAGGTTGTTGGGCTCAAAGTTAGAGTGGAAGGTTACTGAAAGGACTCCGTTCCAGGCACTCTCGTACTCCAGAATCAGACCAAACACTAGAGCCACAATACAACTCTTGAAGTTGTTGCGACGGGAAAACGCGATTCGGTAGCTAAGCAAAACGCGATCCAAACATGAAAGCTAGAGTTCAGATATCAAACATAGAAGCATCCAACATATTGTACCAAGCACAGAGCATCAAGTAATTAAGCTCTTCTATTTCCATAGACAAATAAAGGGTCTTAATTACAATGCATAAGTAAAGAATTAAATGACAGAAAAATAAAGATAGGTGTCACCTTCTTGATGTAGAAGGACGACAGACTACTACGGCTCTCCAGCCCGATATCGGTCAGGGGCCTAGCCTGATATAGCCGTGTCGGGTGGCACACCCTCTCAAGCAGCACGCCTAACGGGCAACTGTATCGCTCAAGGATCCTGGCTGATACGCTCATGTCGAATGATGGACCCTCTCGGGCTGCACGTATGACAGGTGAAGCGTATAGGGTTTGATATCATGTCGGGCATTGAGCTACGCGTTCTACTGTCGGGCATGGGTGTCAGGCACTCGTGTCACGTATCTACATCAGACGATATCGGCCCTCGGTGTCACCCGGTACAGTCCTAGGTGAACCAGTCCCCTCCCTCTCGGGACGAGGAAGAGCTCACCTAGTGTCTCCCGGTATGAGTACTGGGGCACGATACGTCTGCTCTCGCGATTCTCCTCGAAGATAGCTCAAGTTCCCCCACTGTTTGAACTGTCTTTTCGGCTTCCTGTAGCTCTTATTTATAGTCAGCGAGTGGGGGAACTTATGGTGCTCGAAGCGCCACATGTCCTCCTTATTTGCGGGTCGGTGGACGGTCGATACTCGTATCGCTCGGCGCAGGGTTGTCGGTCGTTGGTCACGTGATGGGAAATGGCGCCTGCCGGTGGGTGGCTGTGTCGCCCGAAATACTTGGGTTGTCGCAGTGACTATGGCTCCCTGTCGGGTAAGAGGCTTGTCGTCCGTCAGTTCCTCCTTGCATGACACTCCTTTGTCGCGTGTCGTGGTGTCGTTCTACCCTACCAGGCAGGGCGTGTATCGGGCGTCAGGAAGGTCGGTGCAGACTTGGACTTATTTTGTGGGCCGGGACGGCCTTATTGCACCAAAATGAGGAGAAACTCTACAAAAGATGGAAATATACGATTAAGAGCATTGCTTGGCCAATCATTGCAAAAGTGCATACAAAAGAGAGGAAAATAGCTAAAAATGGCAGTTTTGATAACAGAAAAACAGTCTAAAATATCACAAAAATTGGTGTTATCAACTATGAGTCAAATTTAGGGTTAACTAATGGCATATTCGTGTTCCTCATATTTTTATAATTAAAATAGAGTATCTATTTGCATTTTCCCAATATTCCTATGATTTATTATGATTTTCCTAGGATCAGGATATTTACTATCGATTATTGAAAATCGAGGATCAACAAAAGAAAGGGGTAAAATATGGGTCGTTAGATGCTCGGATCCAACAGTCAAAACAAAAATGTGTGGCCACAAATAAAAGAAAAGCCGACTGAGGTGGTATAGTCTTACTAGTCCACGCAGATCCAAGGTGGGACCCACTCCTCCTTCTCCTCTTACAATGCTTGCTAGCTCTATCTCCAACTCTAGAGAGCTCGGGATGGAGGCTGAGTGCTCCTTGTATAGAACTGAGATTGGCTTCACCTTCATGGAGATCTCCTATGTTAGGACAGTGAGCTCACAAGGGTTGGCTCCCTCTGGAGCATTGGGTCGTGGAGGAGCTCCGAGCATGTTTCCTCTCACGGTGAAGGAGAGGAGTTGAGCGAGTTGTATGTGGTGTGAGAGCTATCTGAGGTGGCATTATGTTTGTTCAAGACACCACAGAAATGGAGGGATGATCAATTCATGGTGAGGAGGGGGAGAGGTAGCTCATCCAACACTTACTCCATGGCGGAGCCGATCGGAGTTTTTGGCTTGAGGGTGGAGCTATTGGGACAACTAACAAGAAAATTGAGAGGTGAGGTGGCTAAAGAGGTACATGCAAAGGTGAGGATGGGTTTAAATAGAAGGGGGGAAGGTTGAGCGCGAGAAGCCCAAACTTTGGTTTGACACACTAGAGAGGGAGGTTGCCATAGTAATTCATGGGAGCGGTCCTGGTTGTCATTGGGGGTCGTGTAAGGGGTCCGTGAGTTCATGGGGATGAGGTGGAGGAAGTGCCTTAGGTGATTTCTCATGAAAGAGAGTGGAGAGGGAGAAAGTGGTTGATGTTCGAGTCTCGTGGCTACAACCATGATCTCGCGGGTCATGTAGAGGTTAGGGATGATTGTGCGACCATCTGATCTTCCCTAAATCTGTGGGATTGCACATGAGTGGCTGGGATGGTGCCCAAAGGGTGACTCCCAGATGGGTGAGTCTGATGCATGGGTTTTGAGTCACTTTTATAGGCTTATTTTATATCTGTTTTATGCATGTATTTGTCATTTTCTTGATTATATTTGCATAATTCACTATAGTTGCCCCTTAAACTCTTTTTGCATCAAATTATACTTCTTTTATAATATTTATATGATTTTATATAATCTCCGGACTTATACACATGTTTCGGCACTTTTTCAGGCACTTTTGCATTGTCCGGAGTCGATACTATCGACCCCCAGGTCGATAGTATCGACATTTCATCAAAAAGCAACCCCAAAACGCGATCTTGGAAGGAATAACCTGTGCCATGGTCGATACCATCGACCTTGGGCTCGATACTATCGACAACGTCGGGATCTGGTGATTTTCAGCACTAAAACGGAGCGTTTTAATCCGACGGTTGAGCTTTTTCGGAGCCGTAAAGTGGTCCTATGACCTAAGAAGAGCACAGACGGCCCGAGGGGGAGAGGATATTGTGTTGCACAACATCCAAGAAGGAGAGAGAGAGATAGGAGACGAGATACGAAGGCCGTCAACCGAGCAATCCGGGCACCTCTGACGGGCGATTTTGCTGCCGGAAGACTGCAAAACGCACATTTCTCGAGGAGGATCTCCAGGAACACCTTTGTATCAGGGGTTACACGAGTTTGCTCCATGTTTCCCACGTTTTTCTTCTCTACTCCTATATCTTTCATTGAGATGACCATGCGGGGCTAATCCCCTTTGTCTTTAGGACCGGGAGTAGCCCGGGGATTCATTGTATGATAATTTTATAATAGTAATTCATATTTATCTCTTAAATCCGTGGTATATTTTTGTTTTCTCCATATATTGTTATGCTTGATCACCATAATAATAACCTAATGCCCTTAATCACTTTGAAAGAAGAATTAACGGCTGAAAAGAGATGAAATCTACATTAATCGATAAATCCCTTGACCAAGGTGGTGTAAAATTAATGGTGGATACTGAGAGATCGTTCATAATGCACTGAGTTTAGGGTATAGGGTACTACGACAGTGGAACTGACCTAGACCTAGGTAGTGAATTGCACCACGACAGTGGGCAATTCTGTTTTCAGGCCACTACCCAGAAAGAGAGATAAAATTGAGGCATTATATAAAATTTAATACAATGAAAACCCGTGGTGAAACCACAATCCTAAAGTTACCTTTTGAATTGATTAAACCAACATTTAATTGATTGCTTCTTTTGTTTTGTTTTTATTTTTCTTTTAGTTTTAACAAAAAATCTCAACTTGTTAATCGGCTTAGCTGATTGCGACTAGTTAGTAGGAGTCACCAGCAATTCCGAGTATCCCTGTGTTCAACTCGGGCCTCACAAAGGCTTGTACTACTCGACGCGTTCACTTGCGTTTTAGTGCATAGTAAAATTGCATCAAGTTTTTGGCGCCGTTGCCGGGGATACGACGAATTGTTGGCACTTTGAGTGCTACGAGCGGCCATTATGGGCCACTTTTTTTTTATTTAGATTGAAACAACTTCAAATATTTTTAAATTGTTCGATAATTTTTATACTCGTCATAGCACTGTATTGAACTCGAATTTTCTCATTTCAGGTACTGTGCATGGTGCAGACACGTAGTAATGACTACACAGGTCACGCACCCGAGGTTCCGTTGCCGAGACCTGAGGACGAGGATTATCACGAGCAAGAGCAACCAGAAGAGGTAGATTACGAACTTGAACAGGAAGAGATGGCCGAGCCAGAAACTATATGGGACAAGATCAAGGCTTCTTCCTCATCAGCTTCAAAAGGGCCTATAAAGAAGCAGGCAATCAACATACCTACTTATAAGATTGATCCAGCGTTGATAAATCTGGTGAAATCAAATGCTTTCCATGGGCTCAAGAATGAGGACCCCGTCGCGCACATCAGCCAGTTTGTTGAGAACTGTGACATGGTAAAAATCGATAGGTTTCCACAGGAGGCACTGTATCTCAAGCTTTTCCCGAGTTCATTGGCGAAAGCCGCGCGAGAATGGTTACATAATTTGGATGATGAGTTTGTGGAGTCATGGAACCATATGGTGGAGGTTTTCTTTGAGAGGTTCTTCCCTCCTGAGAAGACTAACGACATGATCCGGAAGATTCATAACTTTACCCAACAGGCTGGTGAGACATATTCTGCGACCTGAGAGAGATTTCAGGTTATGCTGAGGAGGTGCCCGCATCATGGGCTGGATAAGGAGACACAGGTAAATATCTTCTATTTTTCTCTCTCTGAGCACGATAGGAGCAACTTTGATTCAGCTGGGTCAGGATTCTTTCTTAATAATACGGACACTAGATGTTGGGAGATATTAAAGAACATGGCTAGGAAACATTCATGGGGTGAAAGAGGCACTGTGGAGCAGGTCAGAGTTGCAGGTGAATCCAAAGTAATTAAGGAGTTGAACGATAAGTTAGATCTTCTAGCCAAGAAGCTGCTATCTAAGGAAGATGCATCTGAGGATGAGGAAGCCCAAGTGAAATTCATGCAACAACAGGGCTATAGAAACAATGACTATGCATGGAGGAAGGATAAAAAGTTTTCATGGAAGGATCTGAATAATTTTCTGCAGGATCCGGATGCCAAGCCACAACCTAGAGAAGAGGATAAGAATACTGAACTACTGAGTCAAATGGTACAGCAGAACCAGGAGATGATGGCCATGTTTGGTAAGCAATTGCAATCTCAAGGTGATATTCTAACCAAGTTTGGACAGACGCTGCAAAGCCATGGAGCACAAATGCGGGCATTAGAAACCACCGTGGCACATATTTCTAGTGAAGTGGCGGCCATCAAGCACGCCAATCAACAGAAACCGTCCGAGAATGCAAACGTGGCCCAAGCACACCATCAGGTCAAGTATATGTCTGTGGTAAGCAATGAGGAGGAATCTTAGGTGCAAGAAGCTAAAGAAGAAAGAAAAATGACTTTTAATACGCATGCGTCACCGGAGATACCGTATCCATGCACTTACTATGGACTGCCGGGTGGAAACCCGTTCTTCAGAAAATCACAGCGATTTATGAATATTGTATCTCCATCTAGGAAGGAAGAACAATTGAAGGTTGTTTGTGCACGTGTGGAAACATCTAATGCGAGAGAGAAACCACAACAAGCTATTGTTGTTGATGATGTCTCGCCCAAGCCCACGTCAGAGGGAGTGATTGAAGCAAGCTTAGGGGAGTTGGCCCCGAAAAGCTCATATGTGCCACCTCACAGGCGTGTGAGTGCAGCAGTTGTGTCAAGTCCAGGAAATCCAGGGCCAAAGAAAGAGCATCGTCATTTTAGGAAATTCTTGGAAATATTCTGAAAACTCCACATCAATATTCCATTAGTGGAGATGATCGAGAAGGTTCCCGCCTATGGGAGGTTCATCAAAGAAATCATCAATAAGAAGAGGCGGATAAAAGACGATGATATTTGTCGGATGAATGAGACGGTGAGTTCTATGATTCACGGGAGTTCGCCAAAGAAGAGAAAAGACCCAGGAGGTTTCTACATTCCATGCTCGATAGGTGATCAACATTTTCCTAAAGCGCAATGTGATTCAGGCGCCAGCATAAATCTCATGCCTCTGGCGACATTTCAGAAACTTGGGTTAAAAGAAATCAAGAAGTCGGCGGCAACGATTGAGTTGGCGGATGGGTAAATTGTAAGGCCATATGGAGTGTGTGAGGATGTACTCGTCAAGGTAGATAGGTTCATCTTCCCGGTAGATTTTTTTGTCATGGACATGCCACAGCTCCAAAGTTGTGAGATGCTATTGGGAAGGCCGTTCCAAGCTACGGCTGATGTCATCGCTGCCATTAGGAGAGGTACATTGACCTTGGGGATTGGACAAGATCGAGTTCAATTCAAATTGCCACATGACTCATTGGGGACATATCTTGACAACCCAGGTTAAAGGTATCTTTATGTCAAGCCTAGGACATTAAACAAGGGCGCTTGTTGGGAGGCAACCCAACTTTAGGTTCAATTTTATGTTTGGTTATGTTCTTTTATGTTTATGTACTTAGTTTTTGCTTAGGTTTTGATAATTTTTGTAAAAATGGTACCCTAACTCGTGTTTTGAAGTGTGCAGAATGTTAAGGTCGATACTATCGACACGCATGTCGATAGTATCGAGTTTGGATCAGTAAACGCTGAAGAAAAGTCGATACCATCGACCCTAGGGTCGATAGTATCGAGATTCCTGAAGATTTACAGAAAAATTGGTGCCAGTAAAGTCGATACCATCGACCCTAGGGTCGATAGTATCGACACTTTTGAGTTCCCAGGATTTTAGATGCGTCGATTCAACAAAATCGCTGAGTCTGGGTCGATAGCATCGACCTTGGTCGATGGTATCGACACCTGCAGGACAACTACATAAAACAGACCGTAAAAGGTATCGAAACGAGATTTTTTCGAACCGTTTTTTGCAGAGGAAAGATGGATGAAGCAAGTCACGTCTTAGAACCACTAAGACACAAAAATGGGCCAAAAAAAGGAGGGAGATAGCAAGCATCACTTGGTCTACTTGAGCATCTGACCATCCTTCATCACCACACTTCAAAGCGAATGGTACCGTTGTTCCACCTCTTAAGTGAGAATGTTGACTATGAGGCCATAGTCATATTCAAGCTTGGGGGGGTGTTGGAACAACCCTCTATCTTAGTTTTTACTTACTTATTCATGTTGATTTTATTTTTGAATTATTAGTTGTTTTTATTTCTAGGTTTACCGCTTTTGTAGGATCCATATCTATCTAGTGTAATCTGTGGAGCAATAAATGCATGCTTTCAATTGGGAGTTTTACTCTTGGGTTGTGGGCACATGAAAATATGAGCATATTGAAAACTTTTTGAGCTTATTCTTGTGAGTAATTGAGTTGCATAACTGAGGAAGTGCTTGGGTGAGTCAGCTTCAGGACACGGGGACATGAATGACCATCTTTATTTCACTAAGGAAAAGTGATTGACAAGGATGTTTGAGCCCAAACCGACCAAATGCTAACGTGACCTTAGACTAAAGTTTAAGAGAGAAATCCTTCAGTTACCATGTACACAGGTCTTTAGAGAGGGACATATGATATTTTCGGAAGTTCTGTCAATTAGTCTTGTGATCTGATCCACCGTAATTTCATTCACACTCCACCATAAGAAATGGGAGCACATTACTGTCTTTCACTCTTTGATTGCATACCATGTAGATAGGTCTTGCATTACAACTATTTTCACATTTTTTGCATGAGAATGAAAAAAAAAAGATAGAGTAGTTATACATGCACATTATCCTTAGGTGCATGTCATAGTAGTTGCATAACTGTCATTATGTAGTTGCATTTACATCTTTTGAGCATATTGTACACCATGTATCTTATGTTACTCTGAAAACATTAAAGGTGATGAACTTGTTCCATACCCTCCAAATAGAATGCTTCAGATGCACAAGTATGTAACAAGAAGTGAGCCCGACATATAATTCATTGTCATCTATGAAAATAAGGGCTTGAAAAAAAAATTGAAAAAAAATTTGAAAAAAAAAGAGAAGAAAAAAAAGAAAAAAAAAAGAATTGAGAAGTAAGTAGGAATGAGAGGGAGAAAGGAACATGTTCTCACTTACATACTAAGAAGAATAAGCACATGGTGTAGTTTTCTTAGATATTCCATCTCACCTTGAGACGGAATGATAGTGCATGCATCATTCCACCAAAAATGTAACATTAGGACTTTTTCACTTGCATTTTGCATCATGATAGGTCATTAATTTTTGTATTGCATGATTGACTATTATGTGCTTCCATCTCTTCCACAACCACCTATCACATCCACCCGTTGCTCTAATCGGTTGGCCACCCATGATATTCTCCTCATTCATTAATATCAGGAGATCTACTTCCATTTAGATGGTAGTTAGGAAATGAGCAACGTAGATAGGAGATCACAAGATGCATCAAGTATGGACCAAATGAGTTTATCATATTAACTTATTTAATTGATAGTGTTTCATTGATTGGGGGACAGACATCTTTTACATAGGTCTTTGGTCGCCTGGATGGCAGTTAGTGTTCAGTGGTCAATGAGGGCTGGTTTGTGGAAAGAAGGTGGGGATTATGTAGATTCATTTCATGTATTTATGTCCTGTTGCTGACTTATCTCAACCAAATCCAAAGTTTTGTTGCTCGAGGACGAGCAAGATTTAAGCTTAGGGGAGTTTGATGCATGGGTTTTGAGTCACTTTTATAGGCTTATTTTATATCTGTTTTATGCATGTATTTGTCATTTTCTTGATTATATTTGCATAATTCACTATAGTTGCCCCTTAAACTCTTTTTGCATCAAATTATACTTCTTTTATAATATTTATATGATTTTATATAATCTCCGGACTTATACACATGTTTTGGCACTTTTTCAGGCACTTTTGCATTGTCCGGAGTCGATACTATCGACCCCCAGGTCGACAGTATCGACATTTCATCAAAAAGCAACCCCAAAACACGATCTTGGAAGGAATAACCTGTGCCATGGTCGATAACATCGACCTTGGGGTCGATACTATCGACATCGTCGGGATCTGGTGATTTTCAGCACTAAAACGGAGCGTTTTAATCCGACGGTTGAGCTTTTTCGGAGCCATAAAGTGGTCCTATGACCTAAGAAGAGCACGAACGGCCCGAGGGGGAGAGGAGATTGTGATGCACAACATCCAAGAAGGAGAGAGAGATAGAAGATGAGAGACGAAGGCCGTCAACCGAGCGATCTGGGCACCTCCGACGGGCGATTTTGCTGCCGGAAGACTGCAAAACGCACGTTTCTCGAGGAGGATCTCCAGGAACACCTTTGTATCAGGGGTTACATGAGTTTGCTCCATGTTTCCCACGTTTTTCTTCTCTACTCCTATGTATTTCATTGAGATGACCATGCGGGGCTAATCCCCTTTGTCTTTAGGACCGGGAGTAGCCCGAGGATTCATTGTATGATAATTTTATAATAGTAATTCATATTTTATCTCTTAAATCCGTGGTATAGTTTCGTTTTCTCCATATATTGTTATGCTTGATCACCATAATAATAACCTAATGCCCTTAATCACTTTGAAAGAAGAATTAACGACTGAAAAGAGACGAAATTTACATTAATCGATAAATCCCTTGACCAAGGTGGTGTAAAATTAATGGTGGATACTGAGAGATCGTTCATAATGCACCGAGTTTAGGGTATAGGTTACTACGACGGTGGAACCGACCTAGACCTAGGTAGTGAATTGCACCACGACAGTGGGCAATTCTATTTTCAGGCCACTACCCGGAAAGAGAGATAAAATTGAGGCATTATATAAAATTTAATACAATGAAAACCCGCGGTGAAACCGCAATCTTAAAGATACCTTTGGAATTGATTAAACCAACATTTAATCGATTGCTTCTTTTGTTTTGTTTTTATTTTTCTTTTAGTTTTAACAACAACTCTCAACTTGTTAATCGGCTTAGCTGATCGCGACTAGTTAGTAGGAGTCACCAACAATTCCGAGTATCCCTGTGTTCGACTCGGGCCTCACAAAGGCCTGTACTACTCGACGCGTTCACTTGCGTTTTATCTCATAGTAAAATTTCGTCAGAGTCCAACCCCCATGTTACATGGTTAAAGGCCCCTGTAATTTATCCAAACTTTAGGGATTCATTGGATACGACTTAATCCAAAGGAAAAACATTGAATTAACTTTGAAAAATAATATAAGGATCTAGGGAAGTTATATTGATACAAAAATTGAACCATGGCTTCATCATAGAAAACCCTAGGTGTTGGTAAAGTTTGAGCTCAAGATTCCAATATTTGATTGATCAAATTATATTTCTTTGAAACTAGAGTTTAGGGTTAAGATATTATAAAAGAACAAGTATAAAAGAGTATAGAAAAACCACTTTATCACATCCTACTCACCTTAAAAGAAATTTTATCCTCCAAATTAAACTGGATGAAAGAGGTGACGAAAACATTGCTCCATATCCATATGTAGCTCCCATGTTGCATCTTCTACACCATGATGGTTCCATTTCACCTTCACCATCTTAATTTGCTTGTTCCTGAGCTCTTTGACTTTGGAATCAAGAATCCTTATGGCTTCTCTGGATAAGACATATTCTCCCGCAACTCAAGAGGCTCGTGATTCAGCACATGACTATCATCCTTCACATAATGCTTAAGATTGGATTTATGAAAAACATTGTGCATCATGCTGTATTGAGGAGGGAGAGAAAGCCAATAAGCACATTCACCAATGTTCTCCAGAACCTCAAAGAGGCCCACATATCTCAAACTAAGGTTCCCTTTGTTCTTGGCTATAACACGGATGGGTCTCATCTTCAAGAAAGAATAATCACCAGCCTTGAACTGCATGTCTGACCTGTTTGCATCTGTATATGATTTCTGATGATCCTGGGCCCGTTTTAACCTTTGCTTGATCAAAGACACACTATCAACATAAAGTTGCAACTCCTCAAACTTTAGCATTTTCCTTTCTCTGACTTCATCCCAATGGAGAGGGGATCAACATGGCCTACCATGGAGAGCTTCATAGGGTGGCATATCAATACTTGATTGGTAACTATTATTGTATGCGAACTCTGCTAATGGAAGGTAGTAATCCCAAGACCCTTCCCAATCTAGGACACATGCTCTAAGAAGATCCTCTAGTATTTGGATGGTACACTCAGACTGACAAACTATTTGAGTATGATATGTTGTGCTGAAATTCAACTGTGTACCAACTCATTCTGTACTTGCTTCCATATATATGATGTGAACTTTGGATCCCGATCTGAAACAATAGATACTGACACTCCATGCAGTCGCACGATATCCCTGATATACAACTCAGCAAGCTCAAGAACCTTGTCCATAGTCCGCATAGGTAAGAAATGTGCAGACTTGGTCAGACGATCTACTATGACCCATACTGCATCATTTCTCTTCCTAGTCTAGGGTAACCCCACCACGAAATCCATGGTTATGTTTTCCCATTTCCATTCAAGAATTGGTAAAGGTTGCAATAAATTGCCTGACATTTATGTTTGTCCTTAATCTCCTGACATGTGAGGCACTTAGAGACAAACTCTACTATATCATTCTTCATACCTCTCCACCAAAAGTGTCTTTGGTGATCCTTGTACATCTTAGTAGATCCATGATGTATAGAATACTTAGACCCATGTGCCTCTTATAGAATACACTTCTTAATATATGACTCCTTAGGTACCCACATCCGATGCTTATACCTTAGTCCACCATACATACCAACAGATAGATGTGTCTCGGGTTTAGCCAAAAGAGTTGTCATCTCCTCCAAGCTAGGGCTATTCTTTTAAGATGTCAGAAGTTCAGATAGAAGACCAGGAATAATATTGATATTTGCCAAAATAATAGTGCCATCTTCTGCTTGAGGTGACCCAGAAGTTGAAGGTTCCAGACTCATTGGTTTAGAAGTAAATATAGATGCACAAATTGACCTCTTACAACTAAGAGCATCAACTACAACATTGGCCTTTCCCGGATGATAAGCAATAGTGAAATCATAGTCTTTAAGATATTCCAACCATCTTCTTTGTTTAAGATTGAGATCCTTTTGAGTAAGAGATATTTGAGGCTTTTATGATTCATGAATATATCAAATGTAGAACCATATAGATAATGTCTCCAGATTTTGAGAGCATAGACAATTGCAGCTAATTCCAAATCGTGAGTCAGATAGTTGACCTCATTAGGTTTCAATTGTCCAGAAGCTTAGGAAACAACTTTACTGTCTTGCATTAGGATGCAACCCAAACCCATTTTAGAAGCATCATAAAATATACAAAGCCATCATTGCCAAAAGGTAAGGTCAAGATAGAAGTAGAAGTCAAACGAGATTTGAATTATTGGAAGCTAGATTCACATTCAGAAGTCCATATAAATTTGACATCTTTTCTGGTAAGTTTGGTCATGGGTAGGGCTATTTTGCTGAAATTAAGTATGAAATGATGGTAATAACCTGCTAGACCAAGGAAGCTACAAATTTTAGAGGCATTGGTAGGAGCTTTCTAATCAAGAATTGCTAAGACTTTGACATGTTCAATAGAAATTTTCCCACTCAAAATGACATGTCCAAGAAACATGACTTGGTCAGTCCAGAACTCACATTTGGATAGTTTAGCATACACTTTCTTGGCTCTCAACACATCAAGTACTTTTTGGAGATGCTCACGATGTTGATCAACATAGTTTGAATATATGAGAATGTCATCAATGAAGACCCAACAAAGTTGTCCAGAAAAGGCTAGAAGACAGTATTCATTAGGTTCATAAATACTCCAGGAGCATTAGTCAACCCAAAAGGCATTACCACGAATTCATAATGTACATATCTAGTTCTAAAAGTTGTCTTTGGAATATCACAGTCCTTCATTCATAATTGATGATAGCCTGATCTAAGGTCAATCTTGGAGAACATAGAGCAGTATGAAGCTGGTTAAATAAGTCATCAATTCTTGGGAGGGGATATTTATTTTTTGATGGTGGCTTGATTGATGATGAGATAATCAATACACATTCGCATTGACCCATCTTTCTTTTTAACAAAAACGATAGGAGCACCCCAAGGAGATGTACTAGGATGGAGAAGCCCTTATCAAGCAGTTCTTCTAATTGTTTCTTGAGCTCTACAAGCTCGGCAGGTGCCATTCGATAAGGTGCCTTTGATATTGGTGTGGTGCCCGGTGCTAACTCAATCTCACGTACTAGAGGCAGTCGTAGAAACTCCTCAGGAAATACATACGGGTAATCTGTCACCACATCCAAGCTCTCTAAAGGTCTCACCTTAGAATCAGACACTGATACAACTGCAAGATAGTCTCTACACCATTTGTCTATCAAGGTTTTGACTTTAAGAGAAGAGATATTCATATTTCAGTTTCTTTCCTTTCTCTCAGATATTATCAAAGGTTTAGAATTGGGTGCAGAAATGATTACTTTCTTGGCTCGACAATCAAGCATGGAATAGTTGGCAAAAAGCCTATCCATCCCCAAAATTAGGTCAAAATCTTCCATATCAAGGAGAATAAAATTAGAATGAAATTTATGACCACCATAAGAAAAAGGCAAGATTTTGGTTTTCTGAAGAGAAGTATAGATTTTTCCAGTGGGAGTTGTTACATCCAAGATATAAACTAGATCGTTTATCTCTAACTTGATCATGAAAGCAAGATTTCTAGAGATGAAGGTATGTGTTGATCCTAAATCAAATAATGCCACAATAGGATGATCTTAGAGACATATCATACCTACATTAGGATTTTTATATGAGAACATGGTTTTGAGTGGGTTTCATATATAAATAAATTATTAACATTATTACTGTCAATCAGATGGTTGTAATTGGCCATAGCATCCTCTGCATCAATTGCAAAAACTCATCCCTGATGATGTTCTGATTGAGCCTGAGCTATAGGGGTAGCTAGTTGAATAGGAGGAGCTCCAAGATGAGTTAATGGGGTAGGACAGTTATGAGGTTCCCCATGAACCAGATTTGGGCAATTGAACTTCATATGCCCATCCTTCTTGTAATAAAAATAGATAGGCCTCTCAAACTTGCATTTTCCAGCATGTAACCAACCACAAATTTTGCATTTGTTCAAATTTTGGTATGGTCCACCTCGGCCTTGACCTCCTCAGTTTGGTCCTCCTCATTCTGATTGACCTCTATGGTGATTTCCGCCTCCTCTTCCCATGTCATGGCTATGACGCTTCTTCCTATCCAACATCTTCTCTTTGTCATTGGTGATTGAAGCATCAGTTAAGCCTAGGTATCCCAAACTTGGTGCTTAATTCTTACCTAAGAATCTTTCTTGGGTAAGGGCACTATTGATGGTGGCTTTAAAGGTAGTGTGATTGGAGGTGCAAAGTGTTGGGTTATAGGGGAGACAGAGAAGGCAGCGGAAACAAAATTTTCTTCTCCCAAACCTATAATAAAGGAATCGCATTAACGTCTATAAAATAGGAAGGATGGTTTGTAGAGGCGTACCTTGTCCGAGGCTTGCTCGGCAATGTTACCTCATGGCTTGTGCGGTCTTCACCTCCAGTCTTGGACGGTTCTGTGCAGCTCCTGGTCTTACCGGGACTGTCGGCATTGATAGCTATCCTCCGAGTGGCAGAAGTCTCCTGCCTCTACAGTCGTCCACACGGACTGCCTATAACTCTGATCACCTTGTCACACAAGGCACCAGAAGGAGTCGTACCCTCTTGTCTGCATACTAGTCACTGACACACTCTCCTGCCACCAGTCACTTTTCTACAGTTGTCTTTCCCTTGAAGTGCCTCCCTTATCGGGTAGCACTTGCTCAGGCTCTCTCAGTTACCAAAACCAGAGAGAACGACAACTTTGTAGAGCAACTGATGTTATGAGTTGTACTTTGAGAAGCCCCCAATACCATTATATATATAGGAGGGTCATGGGACATGGTTCTCTACCCCGGGCAATGCGGGACTAAGCACGAGTAGAAGGGTTCGAGATTTTTCTACAAAACAATCAACTGCGCCAACTGAAATTAATCATTTGAAGCATGAACTGATCGATTGGGGACTGGAGCCGATCGGTTCACACCTGAACCGATCAGTTGGGACACCTGAGCTGATCAGTTCAAGCATGAGCCGATCTGTTTGTGGTCCTAGTCCAACTCAAATTGACTTTCATGTTTGTTTCCGACTAATCAAATATTATTCCTTGTACAAATCAAATTTGTACAAGTGAAACAAATATGTTATTGTAAAAAGAGTCTTCTGACTTTCCAAATGATCTCGGTTGGTCACACGAATCGACCAGTTCAACAATCGAGCCGATCATTTCATTGACACATGAGCCATTTGACTCACCACTTGAGCCGATCGGTTCACCAACCTGAGTCGAGCGGTTCATCATATGAGCCGATTGGTTGGAAGTGCAGACTGTGCAAAACCAGTCAATTGTAGTTTCAATCAATCTAATACTCGAATCAATTGGTCCAACACCTTGAACACTATGATTTTGAGCTATCAATCAACTCTGTGTTTAATTGAACTACTAAACTCCTTTAGTAATCAATCTAAACATCATTTGTTGATAAACTCCTCTTCCAAGTTGAATCATATGTGTGTGACCCTACAGGTCCATTTCACGTTAGCAGTGAAAGTCCATAACACTTATGACTTCACAAGCAAAGAGCAGTGCCTAGTTGCACATCAGTGCTACCCAAGTGAAATAGAAAGTTGGAGAACAACTTTCAAACCTACAATCCGTGAATGGTGTTACAGAGAATGTATAATTCCTTTGTCACTAATGTCGTGAATGAACTCAAGGCATGGTACAATCATCCTTTCAACGTTCATCCATTTCCTTGATCTCAAAGCAGATTGGGTGAGGTGTGTGTGACATCAATATCACATATTGATTCACACATGCATGCACATGCCTTTCTCAATCCTACTCATCAAGTGGCCATGGACATCAAACTCCTTTAGGAGGGACAAATCCCATATCTATCAATCACCCCTCAAAAGCCCCATGTGTCAAAGTCACCCAATCATCACCTTTATAACAACCCATGTTTCAGGACTGCGTTTGATGATGTCAAAGTGTACCCAACGACATGTGTTGAGTGTAGTGATTTTAGGTCGAAGAATCACACTCACCACCATCACTGTGAGAGCTGACTGTGACTACCAAATCATGGTTCCATGTGTCACTCTCACTGTGGGTCTGTTCGGTACACTTGTTCTCTAACAAGTACCTATGTTCTTGGTTTGATGTCACTATATCATGACTAATGAGATTCTGTCATCAACCAACACACAATCTAGTCTTTAGTGTTATTGATGTCTATGGTTATTTCCACAATAACAACCGACTAGGGACTAAACAAGAATGTATACTCTTAACATCCGTATGATCTCATCATTTAGGTCCTAAACCTAAAAGCATACGTCATTGAGTAAACAATTCTTTAGACATCTATCATGTTACACTATCATCTCAGAAACAATTAAAACATATAGATCGGAAATTTCCTTTATTATTATCCAAATCATTTACAAAGTATCCCATTACAATCATCACATGACTTGCTCTATGGGCATACATACCAACAGACTCCCACTTGCACTTAGAGCCAGTCACCTAGGAACCTCAGTCCTTGTGACCTAGCATGACCATCATGCTTCTGCTGAGAAAGGGCCTTCGTATGTGGATCAGCTATGTTGTCTTCAGTTGGTACTTTGCAAGTCTTCACATCTCCTCATTGTATGATCTCTCGTATGCGATGGAAGTGCCGCCGTATGTGCTTGGACCGCTGATGTGATTTGGGCTCCTTAGCTTGAGCAATAGATCCATTATTGTTACAATAAAGCTCAATTGCATCACTTCTACTGGGAACCACACCAAGTTCAGTGACAAACTTCCTGATCCACACAACCTCCTTTGCTGCATGTGAAGCAGCAATATACTCGACCTCGGTAGTAGAATCGGAAATTGTTTCTTGCTTGGAACTCTTCCAGCTCACAACTCCATTGTTTAGGCCAAATACAAATCCTAATTGCGATCTGTAATCATCTTTATCAGTTTGGAAGCTTGCATCGGTGTAACCTCTTACAACCAGTTCTTCCTCACCGCCGTATACAAGGAACTGATCCTTAGTCCTTCGCAAGTACTTGAGGATGTTCTTTATGGCTATCTAATGAGCATCCCCGAGATCTGACTGGTACATGCTCGTCATGCTGAGGGCATACGAGACATCTGGGTGTGTGCACAACATAGCATACATGATGGATCCAATGGCTGATGCATATGGGATCCCATTCATATGCTCCCTCTCTTCACAAGATTGGGGACATTGAGCTCTAGAGATGGTGACTCCATGTAGCATGGGGTTGTTGCCTCTCTTTGAGTTCTCCATGCTGAACCGCTTCAACACTTTGTCAATGTACGTGCTTTGACTTAGTCTGAGAAGCCTTTTAGATCTATCTCTATAGATCTTAATACCTAGAATGTTGGATGCTTCTCCTATATCCTTCATTGAGAAAGTATTCCCAAGCCAAGTCTTTACCTTCTCTAAGGCTGTGATGACATCATTCCCCATCAATAGTATGTCATTCACATACAATATGAGGAATGTGGTCTTACTCCCACTAACCTTCTTGTACACACAAGGTTCATCTTCATTTTGAATAAAGCCAAACACTTTGACTTCTTCATCAAATCGAAGATTCCAACTCCGAGATGCTTGTTTCAATCCATAGATTGACCTTTACAGCTTACAGAATTTATTGGCATTCTTTGAATCTATAAAACCTTCAGGTTGTATCATGTACACATCCTCATTTATATTCCCATTAAGGAATGTAGTTTTAACATCCATTTGCCAAATGTCATAGTCATAGTAAGCCGCAATAGAAAGCATGATCCTGATGGACTTAATCACGGCAACTGGAGAAAAAGTTTTGTCATAGTCAACACCTTAAACTTGTTGGAAACCCTTTGCAACCAATCTGCTTTTATAAGTTTGCACATTGCCATCCATGTCGGTCTTCTTCTTGAAGACCCACTTGCACCCTATGGGTTTTACCCCTTTAGGTGGTTCCACTAAAGTCCATACTTTGTTGGTGTACATGGATTCCATCTCAGATTTCATGGCCTCAAGCCATTTCTCAGAATCTAGTCCCTCCATAGCCTCTAGATAGGTAGTTGGATCATCATCTATGATCAACTCACCGCCTTCCTGAGTCACAAGGTATCCAAACCTCTCAGGTTCAAGGCATGTCCTACTAGATCTATGAGGTCCTTGTGTTACTTGAGGAGACTGAGATTCCATAACACCTTGTGAATCTCTATGTTCCTCTTGTACATCTACCGGTTCAATGTATTCTTGTTGGGCTTTAACCACTTCAAGCTCTATTTTCCTCCCACTGTTTCCTCTGGAAAAAAATTCCTTTTCTCGGAATACAGTTGTCCTAGCAACAAACACTTTGTTGTCATTAGGGTGGTATAAATAGTATCCCCTCGTTTCCTTGGGGTATCCAACAAAATAACATTTATCGGACTTGGGTCCAAGCTTATCAGGAAATATTTTCCTGACGTAAGCCTCACAACCCCAAATCTTAATAAAATATAAATCGGGACGCTTCCCGTGCCATATCTCATATGGTGTCTTTTGAACCAATTTAGATGGTATTCGGTTAAGTGTAAACGCAGAAGTTTCAAGAACATGACCCCAGAAGGAAATTGGAAGATCAACAAAACTCATCATTGATTGCACCATATCCAGTAAAGTGTGATTCCTTCTTTCAGACACATCATTATGCTGTGGTGTTCTAGGCGGAGTCCATTGTGATACAATACCACGGGCTCACAGAAGGTCCTCAAACTCTTAGCTTAAGTATTCTCCACCTCAATCAGATTGAAGTGCTTTAATACTTTTACCAAGTTGGTTATGTACTTCATTCATAAAATCCTTAAACCGTTCAAGGGTTTCTGACTTATGTTTCATCAGGTACACATAGCCATACTACTAAAGTCATCAATGAAGGTAATGAAGTACTGACACCCATTTCAAGCATTAGTTCTAAAAAGCCCACATACATCAGTATGTACGAGTCCTAAAAGATCACTAGCTCTCTCACCTTTACCTAAAAAGGGAGTCTTGGTCATGTTGCCCAACAAACAAGATTCACATGTCTCTAGTGATTCATAATCAAAAGAGTCTAAATAACCATCTTTATGGAGTCTAGAGATGCGCTTCTCATTTATGTGCCCTAGACGATAATGCCAAAGATATGTTTTGTTTGAGTTGTTGAGTTTTTTCCTTTTGGTGTTTATGTTGTATACACTTGTCTCCAGATCTATCAAGTATAGACCATAAGACATTGGGGCACTGCCATAAAAGATCCCATCTTTTGATATAGAACACTTTCCATTCTTAATAAGAAATTCAAAACCATCCTTGTCCAAACAAGAGACGAAAATGATATTCTGATTTATGGAAGGTACATAATAGCAGTTCCTCAACTCTATTATTATCCCACTAGGTAGAGTTAACTCATAGGTTCCTACAACACTGGCGACAACTCTTACCCCATTGGAAACATGTAGTTCAACCTTGCCTTTCCCCAAAGGCCAACTTCTCTTAAGATCCTTCACATTTGAACAAATGTAAGATCCACATCCAGTATCAAGTACCCATGACAAAGAAGTAGTAAAGTTAATCTCTATCACGTATACACCAGAAGTAGAGATATCTATCTCTCGCTTCTTCTTCCATCGTTCCTTCCATCCTCTCCATGTTTTGAGCACAGAAGATTCTGACATTGGTTTGGCAAGAGAACCCTTCTCTCCCTCACCTTTGTCCTTAGACTTTGTTCCATTGATCTCCATCAATGAACTATCCTTCTTCTTAAGCGCACATAGAGTGGATTCAAAGGCTACCAGTATTTCTGGATTGTGCAGAACACTTCTCGCAATCCCTAACCAGTTATGGAATTTAATCTCAATTAATTCTCCCATTTTAAAAGATGATTCTTTTGCCATTCTACAAGAGAAAATTGCATTTTTCAAAACTCCTTTTGATTTGATTTGATTTGAATAAATTTGACAGTAGTTAATTAGGCCTCTAATCAATTACCGCTCCTACTATTTTGATTCAAATTGACAGCCCTCACCATCAACTCGGAAGATTGCAACATACAATCTCCTAGTGGGTCAAGATCCTAAAATCCTCTGAGTCATGGACCAGCTAGGGCTGTCACCCACAACTCAGATCTTCCAGGTAGGCAACTTTTGCCAATTGCATCATATGCAACTCTTGAAAGATGTCATATGCAACTCCTTGCCATGATCACCTCCATGCCTCAAGGTGCTAGATCCTATCTAGTTCACCTTGTTAAGTCTGACCCAAAGCCAACACGATGAATATGCACCCTGCAAGGGCAGACCCACATATCCATCCTTCACGCTTCCACGAGATAGACGGTGTACCACGCTAGGGCGTGTCCACACTTGGCTGATCAAGCTTTTCACGTGTGTCACATTTGGAAGGCATCTAGAACTTTAATATTTAATGAGGGATTTGGTTTGTATAGGTACATATACATATCCCATCACCACAATATAGTAAGTATGATATACATGCTATATCCCACAGAAAACATGTGAAATGATAAAATCAATGATTATGGCCATCCTAATGTGATTCCTCGAGCCAAGAGGAATCACAGTCATCTAGGTCCACATCACATGCAACCTGTACAAGATGAACTCTGTGCCTTGCCTTTCTGGGTTTGATCAACTCATCTCCATGATTGATCTACTCACCATTAGGCCAGTCAGTTGGGTGCCACGAGCCAATCGACTGGTTCCTCCAGCCGATCGGTTCACTGGTCATCATGCATCTCCTCAGGCCGCCACCCGCTCATCTCGCTCCTCGAACCGGTCATCAAAATGTCCACCATTCTTTGACATAACAGGAAATAAAAATCTATCCTATTTTACATTTGAAAAAGGAAACCCCGAGTTACATTCGGGGGGATCAAAGGTAGGAAAGAAATCTCAAGTTATCTCGAGTTACATCAGGAATAAGAGATAGGGAATTGGTGAGTAGACCGAGATGCAAGCAACCACATACAACCAAGCACACATACATAGGGTTTATTGGCCATAACCATGTTGTACATCCACCACAAAACTCGTTTAAGAGTGACGCGTATCGAGTGCATTCATATTACATATCATATATGTAAATAGGGATTTGTGGATTTAGTATTGGACATGCATAAAGCCAATTTTATTCACATCGTATGCAATAAATAAAGGTGACAAACCAAAATCGATCATATCAATAATCCTAAGTATAGAGCAGTTGGCGTGGCTCTGATACCACTATTGGGTTATAGGGGAGATAGAGAAGGTAGCGGGAAAAAAATTTCTTCTCCCAAACCTAGAATAAAGGAATCGCGTCAACGTCTATAAAATAGGAAGGATGGTTTGTAGAGGAGTACCTTGTCCTGAGGCTTGCTCGGCGACGTTACCTCACGGCTTGCGCGGTGTTCACCTCCGGTCTTGGACAATGTCTGTGCAGCTCCTGGTCTTACCGGGACTGTCGGGATTGATAGTTGTCCTCGGAGCAGCAGAAGTCTCATGCCTCTACAGTCGTCCACACGGACTGCCTAGAACTCTGATCGCCTTGTCACACAAGGCCCCAGAAGGAGTCGTACCCTCTTATCAGCGTACTAGTCACCGACACACTCACCTACCACCAGTCACTTTTCTACAATTGTCTTTCCATTGTTGTGCCTCGCTTATCGCGTAGCACTTGCTCAGGCTCTATCAGTTACTAAAACCAAAGAGAACGACAACTTTGCAGAGAAACTGGTGTTCTGAGTTGTACTTTGAGAAGCCCCCGATACCCCTATATATAGGAGGGTCATGGGACATGGTTCTCTACCCCGGGCAATGCAGGATTAAAGTTGGAGTAGAAGGGTTTGAGATTTTTCTACAAAATAATCAATTACGCCAGCTGAACTGATCATTTCAAGCATGAACTGATCGGTTGGGGACCTGAGCCGATCGGTTCACACCTGAACCAATCGGTTGGGACACCTGAGCCGACCAGTTCAAGAATGAGCCGATCTATTCGTGGTCCTGGTCCAACTTGAATTGACTTTCATATTTGTTTCTGACTAATCAAATATTAGTCCTTGTCCAAATCAAATTTGTACAAGTGAAACAAATATGTTTTTGCAAAAAGAGTCTTCTAACTTTCCAAACGATCTCAGTTGGTCACACGAATCGACCAGTTCAACAATTGAGCCGATCATTTCATTGACACATGAGCCGATCGACTCACCACTTGAGCCGATCGGTTCATCAACCTGAGCCGATCAGTTCATCATATGAGCTGATTGGTTGGAAGTGCAGACTGTGCAAAACTAGTCAATTGTAGTTTCAATCAATCTGCTACTCTAATCAATTTGTCCAACACCTTGAACACTATGATTTTGAGCTATCAATCAACTATGTGTTTAATTGAACTACTAAACTCCTTTAGTAGTCAATCTAAACATCATTTGTGGACAAACTCCTCTTTTAGGTTGAATCCTATGTGTGTGACCCTGCAGGTCCATTTCACGTTGGCAGTGAAAGTCCATAACACTTATGACTTTGGAAGCAAAGAGCAGTGCCTAGTTACACATCAGTGCTACCCAAGTGAAATAGAAAGTTGGAGAACAACTTTCAAACCTACAATCCGTGAATGGTGTTATGGTGAATGTATAATTCCTTTGTCACTAATGTCCTGAATGAACTCAAGGCATGGTATAATCATCCTTTCAACATTCATTCGTTTCCTTGATCTCAGAGCAGACTGGGTGAGATGTGTGTGACATCAATATCACATATTGATTCACACATGCATGCACATGCCTTTCTCAATCCTACTCATCAAGTAGCCATGGACATCAAACTCCCTTAGGAGGGATAAATCCCATATCTATCACTCACCCCTCAAAAGCCCATGTGTCAAAGTCACCCAATCATCACCTTTATAACAACCCATGTTTCAGGACTACGTTTGATGATGTCAAAGTGTACCCAACGACATGTGTTGAGTGTAGTGATTTCAGGTCAAAGAATCACACTCACCACCATCACTGTGAGAGCTGACTGTGACTACCAAATCATGGTTCCATGTGTCACTCTCACGGTGGGTCTGTCCAGTACACTTGTTCTCTAACAAGTACCTATGTGCTTGGTTTGATATCACTATATCATGACTAATGAGATTCTGTCATCAACCAAGACACAATCTAGTCTTTAGTGTTTTTGATGTCTATGGTTATTTCTACAATAACAACCGACTAGGGACTAAACAAGAATGTATACTCTTAACATCCGTATGATCTCATAATTTAGGTCCTGAACCTAAAAGCATACGTCATCGAGTAAACAATTCTTTAGACATCTATCATGTTACACTATCATCTCAGAAACAATTAAAACATATAGATCAGAAACTGCCTTTATTGTTATCCAAATCATTTACAAAGTATCCCATTACAATCATCACATGACTTGCTCTATGGGCATACATACCAACACAAAGGTAAATTTTTAGTTCTTGGTTAAGGCCATCAATGAAATGTTCATTCTTTTCATCTTCATCAAGGTGACGAGCATGATGCTCTAGTAGTCCAAAGGCCCTAACATTGTCAGCAATGGATAAGGTTCCTTGGGTGAGGTTATTGAACTACTTCCACTTCTCCTTTCTAGCAGATATGGGCATGAACCGAGTAGTGAAAATCACCTTAAACTCCTCCCAACTTATAAGGGCATCTGGAAGTTATCGTGTATGGTAATAGTTTTCCCACCACAACTGCATGGACCCCCTAAGTTGGTAGGTTGCAAAAGTGACTTTATCTTCCTTAGCACATTTAAGGGCTCTAAAGGCATTTTCAACAGATAGGATCCATGCATCAACTTTATCTAGGACTTCACCTAAATCTGCTCCATGAAAGGCTTCGGGTTTGAGTTTGAGGAACTCATTGATGGTAGTTTCAGGGTTGGTCTTAGAAGAAGAGGTAGTATTATTGGTTTTCTTTAGGTCTAGGGCATGCATGCATTCCAACATCACCTTCTTTTGTTCCTCCCATTCACCTATAACCATGGTCTTATTAGGGTTTGAGTTAGATTCATCACCAGAGTCATCATTAGTTCTCTTTCTCTTGGTTCTAGTTTTTGGAGGCATCTGCAAGTTAGTAAATCAAGCGATGATTTAGTTGATTATTTGTGGTAGATCATAATGAAAACAAAGTTTTATCAATCATAAAGGTGTATGTTTTCCAATTCTTCATGTCGTTTAGTTGTTCCCAATTCTCCTAATCTACCCACATAATAGAGAGTACTTCATTGATCATGGTTAAGAGAGTGAAAGTAGATGAGAAGACTACTGTGTATCATTCACTAAATAGGTGGCTAGGGTAGTCCTTAATTGAAAAAAGATGAGAAGATAGATTTCTCTAAGGTATGGCTGCCCACTTTAATAATAGTTGCATTAGCTAGGTAGATTACTTGCAGTGGGTAACCCTAACAACTATGAAAATGGATTGAGGATTTTATGCCAGAACCTTTCGCAAGTATCCTTCTAGACACCTCAACAACATAAAGTTAAATATGGGTTACCTCAGGTCTAAATAAGGTTACTAGGTATTTGATACACATATATTAACCTATGTGCCTGCTCTGATACCATCTGTCATGGGTTAACAACCTAACCTCAATCTACACCATGAAACCCAAAAAGGCTATGGTGCAGAAAAGGGTTAAAGTTACCCGTCGCTGAGTGGATCAAACACACAAGTATATACATGCACCAAATACCAAGCTTCCTTAAATAAACCAAGTGTTAATTACATAGGGGCCCAAAGGCATAGGATTACTACAGAAGAAAACATAATACATGAGAGAAATACTTGCACAAGAAAAAGAACTTAAACTAGGAGTCCCATTTACTTTAGGATCCCCATGAAAGATTTGATTTTGTTGAGCCAACATATTGAGTTGCATCATCATCATCATCATAAGAAAAAGGTACCTAAAAAGCATTTGAAATTGGTGTGTGTCTTTAATTATACCTCTTTTCATATCTTGGCAATAAAGTAAAACTAAACTTGGTAGTAATAAATAATATGCCAAAAGCATACTTCAATAAGAATGTTTATTGACAAATAAGAACACACATTTTAAGCACATTTTTCATTATATATCCATGCATTGACCGCCGAAGGTTTTGATGCATTCTCTTGACTCTCAAGGAGCTCAAGATTAAGGCCTTTATGATTGAATACCAAAGAGTGAGATCATATGTACAATGTGACCGACTACCAAAGAGTTAAGTCACTTCCATGTACTGTACTACCAAAGAGTTTAGTTCTATCCTATAATGGACAAGATAATTTATGTTTAGGTTTTGCAGTATACATATAGAGGAAACATCATTGAAGTTGATCATACATAAATATATATTTCAAACAATACCATATGCCAAATCTTTTACATTCATAATACAACCATATTACTTAGTAGGGCCAAGTAAGAGGTAATGTCATAACTTATACACAGAAGTTGGGAGTCCATAGATGCTCCTCACTGGTACCTTTGTAATCCTAAAATTATAAGAGATTTGGTAATTGAGTATGTATTTGAGTCCACATTTGATATTATCATGTCAGAGTAGGATTTCTATATCGATTTGGTGGTCTTTAGATCATGATGGATAGTTATAATAATTTTGGTAAGCCAAATAGGGGAAAAGAGTAGTAATTCATCTTTGTTGATATTTGAGTCACATAAATTGGAAAAGAACGTCCCATAACTATCTAGGAAAAAAGAGAAGATAATTACATGAATTTAGTGATTTAATCATACTCGCGACACATGAATTTGGTGATTTAATCAGGCTTGAGTATTTTTTGAATAATTAAACAAGGTATAATCACATTTTTGTATGACAATCACTATGAGTCAGATTTAGGGTTAACTAATGGCAAATTCGTGTTCCTCATATTTTTTTTATTAAAAAAGAGTATCTATTTGAAGTTTTCCAATTATCCTATGAATTATTATGATTTTCCTAAGATCAAGATATTTACTGGTGATTATTGGAAATTGAGGATCAACGGAAGCAAGGGGGAAAAGATGGGTCGTTAGATGCTCGAATCGAACAGTCAAAACAAAAATGTGTGGCTGCAAATAAAAGAAAAGCCAACTAAGGTGGTATAGTCTTACTAGTCCATGTAGATCCAAGGTGGGATCCACTCCTCCTCCCCTTGCAATGCTTGCTAGCTCTGTCGTCAACTCTGGCGAGCTTGGGATAGAGGATGAGTGCTCCTTGAGTAGAATTGAGACTGGCTTCACCTTCGTGGATCTCTCCTGGGTCAGGACGATGAGCTCTCAAGGCTTGGCTCCCTCTAGAGCATTGGGTCAAGGAGAAGCTCGGAGAAGGTTGCTTCTCACGGTGAAGGAGAGGAGGCGAGCTAGTTGTATGTGGTTTGAGAGCTATCTGAGGTGTCTTTGCATTTGTTTGAGACACCACAAAGCTGAAGGGATGATCAATTCATGGTGAGGAGGGGGAGAGGTAGCTCATCCAAAACTTACTCCATGGCGGAGCCGATCAGAGTGGTTGTCTTGAGGGTGGATCTACTGGGACAACTAGCAAGCAAATTGAGAGGTGCAATGGACTAAAGAGGTCCAGGAAAAGGTGAGGATGGGTTTAAATTGAAGGGGGGAGTTCACAAGTACATAACCAGCATTTAGTGTTGGTTATTTAAGGCCTTTCACATCATTTTCAATGCGACACCTATGTGGGCGCCGCTAAAAGGCCAACCGTTAGGCGTCAGTTATCAAACTGACGCCAAAACCCTTCACACGCCACCGAAAACGCACCAGCAGGGGGTATAGGCGTTGGTTATTAGTTTTGAAACCAAAGCCATAAACCTTCATAGCACAGAAAGGGCGTCATCTGGGGCACTATCAGCATCGGTTTATTAGTGATAACTGACACCATCTCACCCGCTGCCACGGTCGTGCTGGATAGCACGACCGTGTTGTCTGGCCCTCTACCACGGCCATGCTGGCCAGCTCAGCCATGGTGTCTGGCCTGCTGCCACGACTGTGCAGGCCATCACGACCGTGGTGTCTAGCCTCATTAGGGAAATCGACGTCAGTTACTAGTAGGGCAACCGATGCCAGAACCATCAGCCTCGGTTTATTATTATTTATCCAACACTGTAATCATTTGTCGTTGGTTTTAAACAAATAACCGACACCTATTTCATGTTTTTTTTCTTATCAGTCTGTAGTCCTGCTGTGGCTGGTCGTAGGATGAACAACCTGCAGTTCAATTATGAACTACAAGTTTTACGACATCCATTGATATCATCCAACAACAGGCCACAAACCTGCAAAATTAACAACATTAATTTTCACACATTTAGCAACCTGCAGTTCCATTCGATTTTCACACATGTAGAAACATTCATGTAGCAATTTGTAGTTCCATTCATTTTCACATTCACACATGTAGAAACATTCATATAGAAACCAACAGTTTCATTCATTTTCACATTCACACATGTATAAACATTCAAACACATGTAGAAACATTTAGACATGTAGAAACATTCACACATATTACAATTCATAAATTCAATTACAAAATATCATTCTTTAGTCATTATTCCCTATCAACATCCCAATTATATTTTAAAAACCCCACTACTTGTATGGCTTTCGCCCATTCTTCTCTTACATCATTTAATTCTTCTGTCATATAGGGAGATTGTACATCTAGCAAGGCATTTCTTGTTGTGTGGTCAATTTTAAACACCTGCAAAGAGAATGATGTATATATATAATTAATAATATATTAATAAGATTGATATATTTCATATTATCTAATGAGACTATATATAATACCTCAGAAATGGTATCGATGTCCACTGCGGCATATTTGATAATCATGTGCATAAATCACATCACATAGTATGCACATGCCCATCTGTTATCTTGTGTAGCACACTATAAATTGAAACATATAAAATATTAAAAAATACAACTAATTAAGCACTATTCACATAAATAATATATACATTGCAGTCGGGAACTTACTTCCACGTTCTTCCAAATTATTGGCTGGTTCTTTTTCCTGGGGACCTTTCCTCCAGCCTTTTTGAACTCATCTAAACCCCTACATGTTAATGTAACACAGTACATTGCATAATTAAATAGTAATGTAATAACATATGTTAACGGATATGAAAATGAAATATTTCTCACCAGAATAATGCCATTTTCGTTGTGTGTCCATATTTTGAATTCAATTTAGTCCCCTTAGGATCTAGATAATAGACAGTGAACATCTCAGGGATAATAACTAGTAACTCCCAATGCATACCACTAGAGGTAAAAAAGTTAAAAATTAATAACTCAAATCCACAATAAAAATGTAATTTTCTTAAATTCAAATTATAAGCAAAGTAAACTTACTCCACATTGAATGGAGCTATTATCACCGTATTGTTATTTTGAGAAAAAATTGTAAAAGCATCACAACAGTATTGTTGAACTGACGAAGGGTCTTTAGCTACTAGACTAATCAAAGATGGAATCAAAAATCCTACATGTTCGAATGAAAAATCTACACATATCTTGTCTAAGTAGCTGCAAAACATGTATTACATATGCATTAATAAATAAGAAACCAGATCACCAGATCCTAAACAAGGTATATGGACATATAAAGAAGATCTCACCTTATCCACAACTCTATCATAGATGTATTCAGCCAATCATATCGAAACAACTCCAAAATATCTTGTATAAATAGTTTGCTTTCGTATGATTGACCTGCAGCATCTGCATTTGTAGAAACAGTTATAGGGCAATTTATATCATGTTCACCTAACCATATTGCCATACCCCTACAATTAGGACCTAACGGGACATGTAGGTCCTGTGGAACCCAACTTGGTAATGTAGGAGGTGGAGGTGGAGGCCTAGATGCTCTGGGTGTCTTCTTTTTAACCTGTATATATATATAATTTCAAATCAATTGACATCATATACACACTAACAATTTAACATAATGTTAATTTACCATATAGTTTCAGTATAGAGGACATCCACTTTTGGCCACAATATCACTCCGCCTTCTGCCTCACCAAGTGTTTCACAATTTGGGTGGGCATATGCCAATGGAAGATTCATCCAATTGGGGAATATACGTATCGGGCTCACACAAACCCAACCAGCTGGTAATGGAGACCCATGAAACATTTCCCCTGGTAGGTATGGGTAAGCCGACGCCTCTGCAATGACAAATATGAAACAAACAAATTGTGATTCACTCCAATTGCATTTCCTACATTATCAAAATCCACAACAAGTTTGGGTCCATTGCCCCTTTGCGCTATTAACTTCTTCATCATAGTGATGCCCCTTCTCTTGTCAACTTTTTGGTGCTGCTCATCAAGTGCCTCAAGTGCTTCAGAGGGTACATGTGCATCATCAACCTAAAATTTGACAAAATAAACACACTTATAAGATATAACTATAAATGGACATATAGATATAAATATATGATATATTTTTAAAACTTACATTGTGAGGTGGCACATTGATGTCCTCACCCTCACGATAATCATCAGCACGGTCATCAGGAGAATGCTCAGCCATCTAAAAGTTCACATTCACATTGTAAAGCTCACATTGTAAAGTTCACATTACATTGTAAAGTAATTCACATTGTAAAGTTCACATTGTAAAGTAATTCACATTGTAAAGTTCACATTCACATTGTAAAGTAATTCACATTGTAAAGTTCACATTCAGAAAAATAAAACATATAAAAAAATATAAACATGCCTCTAATGTTGTGATTTTTTATAAATTAACAATCCTTCATTGTGATCTCCGCGCACATACAAGTCATCATTAGCTTCAATATTTTCTGGTGTTTGCAACCCAACTGAGAATGGACTGGAGTCATCATACTTATCATAGTACTCTTCTTCATCTATAGGATCTTCAATAAACTATCTTTTACCATGAAGAACAACTGACCATTTATCATTTGCAGGATCATCAATATAAAATACTTGTTTCGCCTGTGATGCCAATATGAATGGTTCACCCTTCTCGCCAATGTTTTCAAAGTTCACTAAAGTGAAACCCCATTCATCCAGTCTAACTCCTTTGGTGTTATCAATCCAATTACATTTGAAGAGGGAAATTCTAAAAATCTATGTAGTCAAACTCCCATATGTCTTCAATGACACCGTAATATGACATTTTAGCTTCACGTGGACTCTTATCCTTTGCACTTGCAAAAAACATAGTCGACGCTTGAAGGGTGACCCCACTATTTTGGACGACACTCTTATCATCTTGGCGCTTTATGTAATATGTGAATCCATTAATGTCATACCATTCATAAGACATACCATTCAATTTTGGTTTAAAGGCGAGGCATTTGATGGTTTCAATAATATCATCTGGTGTTTGAGATAGTTGATGTAAGACTTTATCTTCAAACCACTTAATAAATGTCTTGTTATGCTCTCTAGCAAGCCACATTGTTTTGGCTCGAGGATATTGTCTCTTGATGAAATTGGAATGTTCCTCGATATAAACACTCACTTCGTCCATGTTGTGTAAAATATACAAGTGACCTTGTTCCAACTGCTCATGACTGATTACTTTCAGTCGTGATCCCAAAATTCCTTTGCTAAATTGCTCCTCAATATTCTTGTCATTACCATGAGTGTCATTACCACTGAGAAAGTCATTGCAAAAATCCATAACCTCTCTCGCCACATAACCCTCAATAATACTCCCTTCAGGTCGATAACGGTTTTGAACATCACTTTTAAAAATGTTCATCTATCGTACAAAGGGATACATCCAATGCAAGAAAATTGGTCCCAACATTTTCACTTCCCTAGTCAAGTGGACAACAAGATGTACCATGATATCAAAGAACGACGGAGGAAAATACATCTCAAGCTGACATAGGGTAACAACCACTTCTCTTTGCAAATTATCAAGAGTATCAGGGTCAATAACTTTGATGCACAAACTGTTGAAAAAGAAACAAAGTCTGGTGATTGCAAACCTTACATGCTTTGGCAATATAGATCGAATTGCCACAGGCAATATTTGTTGCATTAGAGTGCAACAATCATGAGATTTAAGACCTATCAAGTTCAGATCTTTCATTGAAACAAATATACGGATGTTGGATGAGTAACCCTGTGGCACCCTAAAATTTACCAAACATTCACAAAAAGCTTTCTTCTCCTTTCTAGACAATGTGTAACAAGTGGGAGGTAAGTATGTTCTTCGATTTCCCATTTCATGTAATTCTGTTAATTCTGACCTTATTCCCATTTCACGTAGGTCCAGTCTGGATTTTATCCCATCATAGTCTTACTTGGTATATTCAACAAAGTACCAATGACACTATCACAAACATTTTTCTCAACATGCATGACATCGATACAATGCCTGACTGTCAAAGAACTCCAATATGGAAGATCCCAAAATATTGACTTCTTCTTGAATAAAGATTTGTCACTCCGTGTGGCCATAGTACATTGTGATCTCTTACCAAATTCATTGACAAAGTCTTTTACTCTTTCATAAACAACCTCCCCTGGTATAGGTTTAGGTGCACTCCGTTCCTCATTCAATCCATTGGATGCTTTGCTCTTCCTACGATACAGATGGAATTTTGTAAGAAACCTTCGATGACCGAGATATACAGTCTGACCGCCATGTTTTAGTCTTGTTGAATCAGTGTTCTCTTCACATATAGGACACGCTTTAGCTCCTTTGACACTATATCCAAACAAATTCCCATATACTGGAAAGTCATTAATAGTGCAAAACAACATAGCATGCAAACGAAATGTCTCTCTTCGTGAAGCATCATAGGTCATCACACCTTCACCCTAGAGTTTCTTTAAGTCATCAATCAGGGGTTCAAGATAAACATCGATATCATTTCCAGGTTGTTTAGGGTCCGATATCAACAATGACAACATTACGTACTTATTTTTCATAAACAGCCAGGGAGGAAGATTGTATATAACAAGCATGACTGGCCAAGTGCTATGTTGGCTGCTCAATGTCCCGTACAGATTCATCCCATCTGTACAAAGCCCAAGTCTTAGATTCCTGACTTCTTCACCAAATTCAGGGTACAATAGATCAATCTTCTTCCATTGTGGGGAATCAGACGCATGTCGTAGGATCCCATCATTATTTTTATTAACATATGCATGCCACCTCAAATTCTTCGCATCTATCAGATTGGCAAACAAGCGTTGAAATCGTGATATTATAGGTAGATACCACATCACCTTGGTAGGAGAACCAGTTTTGGACTCCCCCGAAGTCGTCAATTTATACTGTGACACACCACATTTTGGACAATCTTTCAAATCCACATAGTCCTTTTGAAATAATACACAATCATTCGGGCATGCATATATCTTCTTGGCATCCATTCCCATTGGGCACAACAATTTCTTTACCTGGTATGTTGAGATTGGCAGCTTGTTTCCTTCAGGAAGCATTTCTTACAACAAAGACAACAATGACGTGAAGCTTTTCTCACTCCATATATTGTTAGCTTTCATCTTATACAATCTCAACACAGTGCTAAGCTTCATAAACTTAGTGCAACCTGTGTATAATGATATCTCAGCATCATGCACAATATTTCTAAAAATGGGAGGTGGATCGGTTTACTCTACCCCACAACTATCCAACATCGCATCAACGATGTCTACTGGAACTGGTTCATTCACATCTACGTCATCGGAGGCAATTTCTTCTTCCACACCAGCACTGCTATAGACATCCACTAGTTTCGGGTTTGAAATCTCTCCATGCTAGTGCCATTCTGTATAGCCTTGTATAATCCCGTTGCACCTAACATGACTTTTGATTTTGTCAGCAGTACTGGACTTTCAAGTTGTTACCGCCATGCCTACATGGACAGTAGAACCTATCTCCAGGTTGTTTCCTATGTTCCTCAGCAAATCTAATAAACTGGTCAAGACCACAAATAAACTCTGGGGTGCAGCAATTGCGAATGGACATCCATGATCTATCCATTCTATGATCAAAGAGAAAAAAAGTATATATTACAACAAGATTAGGGTTAACAAATTAGAGTTTTTGCATGGTTAAAACTTTAGGTCAACAAATACATGTGTTGTCATTCTTATATATAATAAATGTGTACCACCTATCCCATTCTTGAACACCTAATCTCACTAGTAAGTGTATAATGTGTATTGGATTTTCAAGAAAATTTCGGCACCATTTCCCCACTGTTCTCTAAGTACATATGTACTTAGAGAACAAACGGGGAAATGCTACCGAAGTTTTCTTGAAAACCCAATACACATTATACACTTACATACTAAGTGAGATTAGGTGTTCAAGAACAGTCCCAAAATGGGGACTATCTAAGATTACTCTTAATGAGTAAATCTTGGACGGGTTTCTAGGCCAAAAAATACATGCAATGTCATTCTTATACCTACAATACTAGTTTCATCATTCATATCCTATGTTTTGTGTAACATCATTTAATCATGCTTGTCAGTAAATAATAAACTGTAAATAAACCATGATTCCATATATCAAAGATTTGAATTAAAATGGAGCCTAATGGAACATTGGGAGAGTGAGAATATTATACCTCACTTGAAGGCTGAAGAAGAAATATATGCAAATCAATAGCAAGTCAACAACACCTACAACAACACAAGTGTAGATGCATGTTCATCATCAAGATAATCATCGCACACAAATATAGGTATCCGATCATAATTGAGCAATATAGCACAAAATCAGCCACCACGGCCGTGCTACGCAGCACGACCGTGCTACCAACATGGTCGTGCTGCCCAGCACGGTCGTGCCAACCTGTGATTTCACAACATGCACCAGCGCTAGCTATGGTCGTGGAGCAGGGTACCTGCTTGAGGGTGGAGAAAGAAGAGGGAGCAGGTACCTTTGGGAAACCAGCGAGGAGAGCAGGGCAACCGACGGCGGTGCGGGGGAGCAGAGACCGGCGAAGAAACTGGGAGCAGAGCCGGAGATCAGCGAAGAAATCAGGAGGAGCAGGAGACTGCCGGTGAGGAGAGCAGCAACAGCAGTGGCGTCGGCAAGGAGAGAAGCAGTAGTGAGCAGCGGCGGTGCGAGGGAGAAATGGCGGCAAGATTTCCAGACCTAACTGATCAACCAATGAAACAGAGAGAGTGGGGAAGAGTCTTTTGTGCGGGTTCTATTAGCTGTACCATCGGCGTCGGTTGTTTAAAAAACCGACACCTAAGAATTAATGGCGTCGGTTAACTAAAAACACTGACATCGATGATCAATGATAGTCGTCGGTTTTCACTAGAAAAAACTGACATCTATCTACAAATGTCGATTAAAAAAATTGTTCTCAATTAATTACCATAGTCGTCGATTTCTTTAGAAAACCGACGCCCAAGGGGTGTGAAAATTTTCCCGGGAACAACGTGGGAAAACCCATAGTCGTCGGTTATTGTAGTAAAACCGACGACCAAAATGTGCCCAATTTCTGTCTCGCGAAAAACCTTTCGTCGTCGGTTTAAGAGTTAATAACCGACGCCATATGTTAAATTTTGGAGGTAATTTGTTACACTGGAAATTTTGGATTTGGCGGTTAATTTTAGGCGTCAGTTTCTAAATAAGGAACCGACACTAAATAAAAGCGATACCCGTGTCTGGCCACCCTTCACAGATAGATGTCGATTTTTTTTTAATGGACGCTTTATGTTTTAGGTGTTTGTGTATTTATACAACCGACGCCTTTAAAAGTTACGTTTTAAGTCATTTCTGTAGTAGTGGTTTGAGCGAGAAGCACAAACTTTGGTTTGGTGCACTGGAGAGGGAGCTTGTCGGAGTAATTCATGGGAGTAGTCCTGGTCATCGTTGGGGGTCGTGTGAGGGGTCGGTGAGATCATGGGGATGAGGTGGAGGTAGTGCCTCAGATGAGTTCTCGTGAAAGATAGTAGAGAGGGAGAATATGGTCGACATTTGAGTCTCGTAGATGTAGCCAAGATCTCGCGGGTCGTGTGGAGGTTAGGGATGACTTCAGGGCTGTCTGATATTCCCTTAATATGTGGGATCACACACGAGTGGCTGGGATGGTATCCTGAGGGTGACCCATAGAAGGGTGAGTCAAACCCTCGCGTGACAGTGTTAAATGCCCCAACAATTGATCCAAACTTTAGGGATACATTGGATATGATTTAATCAAAAGGAAAAACATTAAATTAACTTCGAAAAATCATAGAGGGAGCTAGGAATGTTTGGATTGATACAAAAATTAAATCATGGCTTCATCATAGAAAATCCTAGGTGTTGGAAAAGTTTGAGCTCAAGATTCCAATATTTGATTGATCAAATTATGTTTCTTTGAAACTAGGGTTTAGGGTTAAGATATTATAAAAGAACAAGTATAAAAGAGTATATAAAAATCACTTTATCACAACTATAGAATCACTTTAACAACAATCACAGATTGTAGGTTAAAGTTGTTCTCTAATTTTCCAATTACTTGGGTAGCAATGATGTCTTACTAGATAACAATCATTGCTTGTGATGTCATAAATTAGTTATGGACACTCACAACAAATGTAAGTTGCAAACTATATGGTCACACACATAGGATACACTTGGATTGGGAGTTTATTCTTGAATGTAGTTTAAAATTGATTACTAAAGAGTTAAGTATTAAATTTAAATGAAAATGGTAAAAAGTTTACTGATAGGACTGTGAGCCAACCGGTTCAAGTGTTGAACCGATAGATTCAAGTGTCAGGTCAATTGAACAAAAAATTGGCGATCAAAACCATGAGAAGTCTAGTTCATCAAGTGATCTGATAGGCTCAGGTATGTGAACTGACCGGTTTAGGTTTTGAATCGACCGGTTGGTTGATCAATTTGATTGGACCAAGGATCAGATCTTAGACCATGTTGTGCATTAATTGAATATTAACTACAAATTCAATTGTGATTGGAAGCATAGTGAAATGACCGGTTCTTTGGTTGAACCGTCTGAATCACATGCCAAACGATTGGGTCACTGTTGAATCGGCCATTTTGTCATTTTCTCGCTATGAAAATTCATGAATATTTTGTTTCTTCAATTCCTACTCAGGCTAGAAACCTAACGTTGACCCTTATAGAGGGGTAGTCGAGGCTTTCTAGAGACACAACAATAATCTCTGACAATTGTTGTCTTCTCTAGTTGTGGTAACTGAGATAATCCGATCAAGTTATACCCATCAAAGGGAAGGATAGCAAGGGAGAGACATTTTGAAGAGAAAGTCAGTGCTAGCATGCTGACTAGAAGGGGAAGTCCTTCTTGTTCATTCATATAGAATGACAGGAATTCCTGATGGTCTGTGTGGACCACTACTTATATATAGGCGAGGAGGTTCTTTCCTGCCTCTAGTAGGACAAACTCAACTGCTATTTGCAGTGATATACTGGGAGGCCACTTCTGTCATTGTCTAGGTGCAACTTGAAGTAAGGTGCTTGCTACTACAAGGGAGTTGTCGGTGGACATGCTCCAGGACTAGGTATAACCTTGAAAGCATTCTTCCCATTACATCGTAGTTGAAACCATCTATTATTTAAATGAGAATATGGCAATGTTTTTTACATTTTTGCTATCTTATATGATGCCATATTTCCCAACAAGTGGACCATCAGATTGTGTAGACTAGGGGCCTTTGGTTTCAGTTTCAGAGAGGGACACATGCTAGTGATGCATGCCCAAAACTTGTCAAGATTATACCGGTTTTGATAGGAGGTGTGGGAACGCTCCATGAATTTCTAAAAGCAAGAAGGATCCCCACCACCAAGGATGAGAGAGGTGATGTGCCTATTGATGATTTGTGTACTTTCCCCAAAAATCTAGATCAATCAACTAGATCTCCCCTATGAGATGTAGAGGTGATGAAAAGTGGACACAAACTCTAGGGTGAGATCACTGCAGATGGATAAGATTTGGTAGGGGAAACACAAGATGTACTTTCATTGCAATATGTTGTCAATTGGAATCACAAATCACAAGGGTAGTAAGGCTATATCCGCATGCCCATTGGGGAAGGGTGACGTCAATCGTACTCATTGTCGAGTGCTTGTCGTCAAAGAACCAAATGTAATTGCTCAGATGAGGGGGCAATATGTGGGCAACATGGGGAAGTGCATTGGATTTGGACATGAGGCCCTGCTGGACATAAGATGGTCGAGAGAGTCATCAAGGTTGTCAAGGTCATACACCATCTCCTTAATAGTGTTGGGGGGGTTCACATGAGGACTCTACAATGTGGATCCCACCCTTGAGTTGTGTTGAAGATTGGGTTATGGGGGTTGGATTCTAGCTATCTTATTTACCTTTGCCTTTGCGAAGGCAGGTCATGAAACTACCATGAGAATCGTCATTTGACATTTTGACCTATAGTAAGTTGTCTATCAGCTAATTGAGATGTAGGTCGATTAACTTATAGATACCGTGATTGTTGATGTTGAGGTGTTGGTTGCTCGACTGGACAACAAATTGTTCAACTCACAAACTCACATATTTGGATTCTAAGGTTGTGGAGTTTTCAATCCCCTGACTGGAATAGTGAGTCAACCAACTCATGGATCGGGTTTCTCCTTCTTAGATACTCTAGTTGCATGATAGGTCTTTCCAGTCACTCAAAATTCCTAGAAGTTGAGGAGGTGATGGAGTGTTGGGGAAGAGGAAGGCCCACAACTAGGAGGGTGATGGTGTTGGAGAGAGGTGAATTGGCCCGACACTAAGGACACTCGACGGTACATGAGCCGACATTGAGGTAGTGTGTCAGGTGATTACAGAGGACACCCTATGATGGTCAACGTTAGAGGTGATGTTGTTGTGATAGTGGGTCGAGCAATCAGTTGGCTAACTCACCAACAAAGGGGTGTTGAATGGCATCGAGGAAGACTACTACAACTTGGGTGGTGGCGGCTAGGGTGAAGGAGTGAGTTGACCCCCAAGCGGAAACCTTTATAGACACGTTGCGGCTTTCCATTCGATCAATTTTGTAGTCATTGGGATAGCTACAGTGTTTTGAATTTTGAACTCAACCTCCAAAATTAGTTGACCAATTGGGTGACCAACCATTCAATTTGTTTTTCTAAAAAAGACCTATAATCAAGATTATAAAAATAAAGTAACATGAATAAAACAATGAGATTATTCTAGAAAAGAAAGAAAAAAATATTTAAGAAAAATATATCACATGAACATTCGATTTCCTCCCAACAAGAACATAATTAACGTCGAAGGCCCAATGCATGTGATCAAATAGATGATTTTGGTTTTAAGCAAGTTTAGGGTGGTGGTTCTCTTAGTTCTAGGTCTTCAGGTCTAGGTAAGCATTGAACTCCTTGAGCAAAAAAATCATTGACTATTAAGTAGCATTTAAGTCTATGCCCATTTACTACAAATTCACCCTTCAATTAGTCCCAAAGGATTAAAGTGCCATGTGGATAGGAACACTTTACTAGGTAAGTCCCATACCATACGGATATTAGTTTTCCAGGGAAAATCCTCAACTTGGAGTTGTGCACTAGAACTTTGTCACCTTATTGAATGTCCTTTTGCCTAATATGGCCATGATACCACATTTTGTCATTGTTGGATCCTAGATGGGTGATTGGATGCTCTGGTGGGGGGGGTGAATAGAGCCACTTTGCAAGGAGTCTTCAACCTTCTCCAAGGACTTACCCACTCTTGCACAAGTCTTCATCCTTCTAGGAATTACCCACTCTTCTTGGATCTTCAGCCTTTGACTTCACCTTCACTCGGAGAAGCTTCCACTAAGGACTTAACCACTTGAGTAAGGAGTCTTCTTCCTTCACCAAGGGCTTACACACTCTTTCTCCAAGTCTTAGGTCTTGATCTTCACCAAGGGACTCCACCCCTTGTTCTTCTTCACCTCTCTTAGCCCAGAGAGAGAACCTTCATCTTCATGGTTGAAAAGAGAGATAGGGAGGCGGTGGAAGTGAGAGCCTCACAAGATATACATGTAGGACTAGCTCTCTTATAGATTTCCTACTCACTCTAACAAATGTAGCAAGTGATTAATCTTAGAGAGAGAGAGGAGGCTATAGTATACGCTCAACTAAAATAGGAACCTCATATAGATTTTTGCATTGAATGCTCAACCTTGAAATGAAGCCCAAGGGGTCCTATTTATAGCTGGGGATGCCTCTTAGCCTTTGGGAACACTTAAGAATGAAAACAAGCCATTTTGTGGCTTTGAACAGATATATTTTCAATTGTCATAACTGCAAAATAGCTAGAAACATTTTTGTACACTTTTCTGTACAGTGCAATCGGTCGAGTTTCTATAAAGGTAACTTGACCGATCCCACTAAGAGACAAGACCAATATAGGCCATCAGTCGAGTTTGTCCTGGGGTAACTCGACCGGTTCACTTAAATCAATTTTGTTCTACAGAGGGATCGATTGAGTTCTATGAAATGTGAACTCGACCAATCAAAAGTCATTTCCAAGATCTAATCAGGATCAGTCGAGTTTGGAACTATTACAACCCCAATTTTTGGGTTCATTTGGAGAGAAATGTAATTTCTCATATTAAAGAACAAATAATGATATAATTTGTTTTGAATAAATGGATTTCATTTACAGTGGGCTTTATTGGGTATTGGTCCCAATAACAAGGAAGAGACAAAAGGAACTCCATTATTAATAAGAAATGGAGAAAATAAAATGTAGAAACCTCTAGAAGGCGAAAGAGTGTAACCCAAAGATGGATTTAGTGCCTATTGGGTTCCTTGGGTCCCAAGGAGTCCAAAATGGCAAAAATAAAGCAATAAGAAAAGAAAAGATCAATTAGATATTTCTTTATTAAGAAAGAAATTGAAAACAATGATAAAATGTGGAAAATAAGTGAAAAGAGGTACATTTAAGTTATCCTTGGTGGATTTTCGTATCCAAAGGTTTCCTAATGTTAAAAGGAATGCCAATGAGGAAAATAAAAAGAAAGATAAAGAGAAATACTCAAGAAGAGATATTTTAATGTGAAATATTGAATATAGATGCATCTAGAAGGATAATAAGTATCCTTAGAAAGGAATTTCGAAATATTTGAGTTTCTTGGCATCCAAGGAGCCCCGATGGAGAAAAACAAAGAAAAAATACCAAAAATTGAAAATAAGAGAATAATATGATGCATAATGAATGATTTTTTTAGTATGGTATAAAAGGAAGTAATTTCTATTAAAAGAAAATAGAAATTCGTGCCTATGGATTAAAAAGAAAGAATAAAGAGAATAAGTGAGAGGAATTCTAAATTCCTAATTATCTAAATAATAAAGAATATCAAAAGGTTTATTAAGAGAGAGAAGCTTACTTTTTCATGAAGGAATCAGATTCCTAGTAGGAAAGGACCTCTTTTCTACATGAGCAAGCATCATAAGCCATTGTTACCCTTATCTATAAAAGGAAAGAGAGCCCTGGGCCGAGTCCAGGAGAGAGATCCCCTGTACCCTCCTTTCTTCTTCATCATTTTAGTTCAAAACCGTAGAAGAGGGGAGCAACGTGATCCTGGGGCAGCGAGGAGCCTAGGTGGGGTTGCGAGGGAAGTTGCATAAGCCACGATGTCAGAGAGAGGTCAAGACGGCATCGTCGTGCCCTATACAACGCGCCTTAGCAAGCTATACGGCTACACTTGGCAGCTGCAAGTCGCAGGTGTGCCTAGCCTAACCCAGCCACTCTGGATGAGAGCTGGGTGGTGCCCCAAGGTCGTAAGGAGGTGGCAGAGCAAGTGGAACCCTCGCCAATAGGTTTTAGGTCCAGGAAGTGGAAGAACAAGCCACACGAGGCGTAGCTAGGGCGACGCAGCGTGCCGTCGCAAGGAGGAAGATGACCTTCGGGTCAGTGGACCATCTTGCCCCTCCGCAGGCTGAACAACCTGCAACTTAACCAAGGGAATTTTAGACATTTTGAAATGTTTTCAACCAAATCGAACAACTTTGCATGGAGCAGGCTACGTGGTGCCTCTCTATTGGCCAAAGTAAGTGGAATTTGTAAAATTCATAGTTAATTATTCATAGCTCGAATTAGCACGTATAAAATATGAAAATTGCTCAGAAAGATGAGAGGAATCCAATAAAAATGTGTATAGAAGAAAATTCCTCTTGCAATTCGAAAAATAGTATAAGTTATCAACTTTGATGAATTAAAGATTAAGAATCCCTATTTTGAGATGATTAATATATTTAGTAGGGTTTAATGGATGATTAAAGTTGGTATTAACCTGTCAATGATGAAAAGGAACATTAGGAACAAAAGGGATGAACTTTGCACATAATTGGTTTAATTTAGAATTTCATGTGCATGAATATACTTTAATGGGCCTTAAAACCCAAATATTGGTAAATGCGACTCTTAAAGGCTTTAATTATTCAAAATCGTGAATAAAGTTAAGAGATGATGTTTTTAAGATATTTTGAATATATAAGTTCTTTATTGTGGATAAATATCCTTAATATGATAATTAGGGTTTTTCTAATGAATAAAGGTTGGATTAATGATAAATAACGTTCATATGTGAATTAGACCATAATGAACTATGAATTGATTATAAAGGAGCATAATGATCTTGTCATGGATTAAAAGGATAAAAATGGTAGTTTTAATGTAAAAGAGGCTTAATGGACTTAATTGATGATTAATTGTGATGTTTTTGAAATTAAGGTTATATGTTGTTAAAAGGTAACCTTAATAACTTTCATGAAGGATAGATGAGAAATTAGGGTTTAAAAGAGTGAAATGAAGTAAAAACCCTAATTGCAAAGTAAACCCTAAAAGAGGTAGAAATCCTAAAAAGGGAATAGAAACCTTAAGTAGCAAGATGGTTTGAATGGATTTTAATAAAAAGGAATTGGATGTAATTTCAGGATTCTTGTACTTGCTTGATTGGATTTTCCTTCTTGGTTGATTCTGTCTCAAATTTTCCTAACAGGTTTGTGGTTACGCTTATGAATATCTCGAATTAGTTTTTTGAGGTTTTCTGAAGTTTTCCTCGATGACTTGAATGAAACTGTTGGATGAATTTCATTCATGCAAACTATAATGTGGATATGACTATCACTTAAGATATGTGCCTCCTAGCTCAGATACTAGTCCCCTCTGTGGCTTAATAGTTTGACTTAGTACATGGCTACCTATGGGGTAGGTCCATCAGGTCATTGGATGGCTTAGTACATGGCTACCAATGGGGTAGGTCCATCAAGTCACCTTTTGGGAATTGGGCTACCTATGGGTAGTGCCATGTGACTCTTCAGCATACCATGAGTTAGGGATTGGGCTATCTATGGGTAGTGCCATGCGACTCAACCCTAGATATTGATCTACCTGTTAGGTAGGATCATGCGGGGTTTAATGGGGATCTACCATGAGGAAGGTAGCATCCAAGTCTAGTGCAGGGACAACATAGAGATAGGGAATATGTAAGGATTGAGTAGTATTGCTTAAGACATAATCTTGGCTGTTAAATGATAATTGGCTGATTACATTATTATCATATTTGCACAAATATTGTTTCCCCCACATACTAGCTTTATGTTGACTGACATTTCGTTTGTCGGCGTTTTAGGTACAAGTGAAAAGAACAAACAGTAAAGTGGCATATGTGGAATTAAATGGGGATTAACGAACAAGGAGGATTAGTTAGAATATTCTCTCATATGGATAAAATATTAGTAATCCAAGTTTTTCAAAGGTATGCAAAAAGTTTTAATTTATACCATATTTCAGTATAGTTGGTAGAATTTGATAATTGTTATTGATTATTTCTCAAACCTTTGATCCTGTTAATTGGGATAACGACACTGACCTTTTTGGTCTCCCTTAATTGGGGGTTACCGGGAGGCGGGGTCATTACATTTGGTATCAGAGCATAGGTTCCTCATTTAATCTTTAATAATTATTAAATTTTACAAATTCTGTAGAATACAAGGGAGTTATTAGAGGAATTTCTGAAAGACAGAGGTGTCTAGAAAAGGATCACGCACGAGGGCTGGCAAGATTTTCCTTTCCACTGCTAGTCAGAATACGGGGACTCCCGGATCCGTGTGACTGCCTGGCCAAAGTCTCAGGATTTGACTCGAAATAAGATACCTTTAGGACTCTCTCATCTTGTTCATCCCTTCTCAACTCAAATGCTATTAAGGATTATAAGGATAAGGGTTTTTCTCTTTTCCTCACCCTCTTAAGGTATGGGTAAGGTTGATAAGGATTAAGGAATCCTCCACCAAATTAATAAAAAGCATGTAAATAAGATGTCATGGACATAAGCTTAATAGATTAAGCGTAAAAGAATAGATACATGCTTAGGTCGTATGACATAAGTTGTCATGCCCTCAGGAGAGACCTGAGGCTAGACCTTCTTGTCAGTTGGATAAGTAGAGAGATTTCATCTTGGAGGTAGAGATCTCCATTACAAGTGGAGACCTGGCACATCCTTTGAGGATTGTGTTAACCCTAACCCTAAGTGAAGGTTAGAGAGACTGATGACATGATGAGTTAGATGGGCATGCCCGGGATGCCATATGAGCCATGTGAGGTTGGATGACTGAGTACCTTTGGTGACCCATCCTTGGGAAGGGACGTGCATGTTATAGTGAAGGATAGCTTATGAGATAAGCATATAGAGCTATGGATAACCTTGAGAAAACATAAGCTTGAATATGGGCTTCATCAGGTAGGGGTATGCTTGTGAGCTTGATCCACCTTCATGGATAGAGGACCTCTGGTAGTGAGGCTGTTTGTAGGGTTAACTCTAGAGAGAGAGAGCAGGACCCCCAAGCAAGAAGGTTGGAAGCCTAGACTCTGAGATATGAGGCAAAGTAGGGAGCTGAGGATGATGCGACCTAAGTGGATGATATCTTGGTTGCCTTTAGAGGAACCAAACCTTAGAGAGAGGATGAGGCTTCTAGTACCTATGTGCCTATGGTATATATGTTTACCTTCTGAGATGGAAAAAGAGTTCCTTAGATCATGGAGTGGTTTAGTAACAATTTGTGATGCCTTGTACCTTGTTGGTTGTCCTTGGAGTGTTGCTCGAGTTGAAGGATGACAAGAAGTGCAAGTCGTGCCTTGCACATGCTTGATTCGTAGTTAAGAGGTTGAGCATGCACTTTGACACTGAAAAGTGAACCTAGGGTTCCTAGGCCTAAGAGGGGAAGTGGTGTACCTAATGTTTATGACGAGATTTGAGTTTCTATAGATTCGAGCATGGTACTCCTCATGGTTATAAGAGAGGGAACCCCTTAAGTTTAAAGGTATGTTTGATGAACCCCTCACAACTAAGTGGATGACATGGGAAGGTATGATCATGATCCAGTGTTGAGGATGAGAACAAGCATGACCCAGTGTGGTTTAGTAGGTGGTTAGCTTGTTCCTTAGTATCTTTCTAGGGTTAAGCATGCTCATGTGGATGTAAACCCGAGACATAAGGGTGTTTGTGACCTTTGTTATCAAGAGGTGCAGTTTCCTCCCATCCTAGGAGAGGAACCCTTTGGTAGGGTGTGTACCAATTTGTGGGTTTTATGGAAACCTAAAGAGGTATCATAATACCATGAGAAGCTAAGTGAAAAGTACATGGCAATAGAATGAACCTGTAGACCCATAGATAATCATCTCTAGGTGCATGTGGATGCGTTACCATGGAGGTAACCGGTATGGGTCCTGACCAAGGTAGGCAGGTTGCCATGACCCTATGAAAGGATGAAAGTCAGCCCATGAATGCAGAGAGAGAGATGGTGAAGGCTTGGGTAAGGTTCCAATTTGACATGTACTATAATAGAATCCTAAGTCTAGCCTAGGGTCACGTAGGGATAAGACCGATGGAAGTAGGAGTTTCCTAATTCCCTAGTTGCACATGACCATAGGGTCGAGAGGTAACAACTATCATTGTCTGAGGGACATGAGTTAGGAGATTAATCACCTTCATGAACTCATGGGACCCAAAGGGTAGATGAGTAGGGCACTCTCTAGATGCATGAGGGAAGAGGGATGACCCCAAAAGTGTCGGCACCCTATAGACCCAGAGGAGATGACCAAGGATTCTGTGTAAGCCCAAGTAGGTTCGAGACCAGTTTTCCATGGAGGTAACTTTGATATCAAGATGTTTGGGATGTTGAGACATAAGATGCACGTTTCAACTAAGATTTAAAGGTGTACTAGCAAGGTGGGGTGTACCATCCCTACTCTTGGAATAGGAAGAACTCTATATTTTGACTGCAGCTAAATGCTTATTTCCTCTTGTTATGGGGGTGAGGGATAGGACAATACGCATGCCATACACCAAGGATAAAAGATGATGTGAGTTGGAACGTTTCTATGAGGTATGAGGACAAAGATGATAACCTTCCCTAGTGGAGTGAATGATACATGAATGGTTTACAAACAATAAGAGAAACAAGGTAGTCATCTTATGAGGGTGTTTTGATCATGAGATATGAGTCATACAAGGTTGAGTTTGAAAAACCAAGGGAATGAGCTCAGAGTTTTCTTGATGTAGATAGACCTAGAGCTGAGATGAGATAATAAGTGGAATACATGGAGGTGTATGTCTTCAACTTTACGCAACACATAAGGATGTGAAGTGGTAATGGATGCTCTGGATGAGATATAGTTGCCTAGTTTAGATGGAGGCTAGAAGAATTTGTTAGGTTAACCCTCAGTTGGAAAAGAGATAAGTTTGGCTAACATTCAGATGTAATAATATCGGTTAATCAAGTTAAAGGTTGTTTGGTTAGCCATCCTAGCCCCTAATGCAATGAAAGGATGGTGGTAGTACCTCAGATGCACTTCTTTGGAAAAGAAGGTGACAACACCCTGATAAGAGTGGTTTAGGGTTTCGGAGGAATCGAACCTAAGGAATCATGACAATATAGGAGATCATGATTGAAGATCACCATATACCATGGTACTACTAGGATAATAAGTGACAATAGTAATTTGGATGCTTAAGATGAAGTTTCATGGGGTATGTTGCCATGCAAGTCAAGAGGAAAGGATGAACCTCAGTAACCCAGTGTATCGTTATAGAGGATAAAAGAGTCCCTGAGAGGGAATGGGAGTTCATCACTATGGATGTCGTGGTAAGTCTCCCCTAGACAAAGGAAGGTCAAGATGCAATATGGGTTATGGTAGATCACCTTACCTAGAAGACATGAGAAAGAAAGAGTACTATCAAGGGATAGATCTGGTTGAACTACATATGAGAGAGATGGTTCAACTACATCATGATGCGAGTTCAAAAGTTCTTGAGTATAACCTAAAGGTTCACTTCCATAAGGTGGAAGTAGGTACATGAAGAACTCGATGTTAGTGCTGCATATCACCCCTAACTAATGGTTAGTGTGATCCAAGCTAGAGGGTTTGATGGGAGCACGTGTGCTCATTCAGGGTGATACATGGAGACAATTCTTGTCTTCAGTAAAATATGACGATAACCACCATAGCCAGTATCGGGTTGTAAGGAAGCTCTGTAAGAGAGGTTGTGTTGGTCACCACTTCATTAAGATGATGTGGGTGAAGGGACCTCACAAAGGTCAAGAAAGGTCCATAGTGTGTGCAGATGAAGTCGTTTTGATCATGCAATGGCTGAAAGGAACCCAGAGACGACATGAGTTGTAAGCTGATGCAAGGTAGACTGACATGCAGTTCACTGTGGGGGAATATGTGACATGAAAATCCAACCCCTCTAAGTTATAACTAAGAGAGATGAGTTCCCGATGCATGGGTTCTTTTGAGGAGGTTAAGTGTGCCCTTACCTCTCATGATAATGTGATGTGTGATGAGTTTCATGTGTCCAATTTAGAGAACTATGTGAGGTACCCAGACCATGTGCGGAGAAATGAACCTAGTGAGCCCCAGGGGAGGCTGAAATGACCTGAGTCACCTATGAGGACATTTATAGATGCCAAGGAGAAAGAACTCAGAGAAAAGAATATGTTATGATAAAGGTTCTTTGGAAGTGCCATGGATAAGGTAAAGCCACATAGGGGTCAATGATGGACATGGAAAATTCTTATCCTGAATTGTTTGTTTGCTTGATGGAATTTTGAGGGCAAAATTCCTATAAGAGGGGAAGGATGTTACAACCCCAACTTTTGGGTTCATTTGGAGAGAAATGTAATTTATCATATTAAAGATAAGGGAACAAATAATGATTTAATTTGTTTTGAATACATGGATTTCATTTACAATAGCCTTGATGGTTGTTTGTGGGCTTTATTGGCTATTGGGCCCAATAACAAGGAAGAGACAAAAGGAACTCCATTATTAATAAGAAATGGAGAAAATAAAAATGTAGAAACCTCTAGAAGGCAAAAGAGTGTAATACAAAGGTGGATTTCGTGCCTATTGGGTTCCTTGAGTCCCAAGGAGTCCAAAATTGTAAAAATAAATAAATAAGAAAAGAAAAGATCAATTAGATATTTCTTTATTAAGAAAGAAATTGAAAACAATGATAAAATATGGAAAATAAGTGAAAAGAGGTACATTTGAGTTATCCTTGGTGTATTTTCGTATCCAAAGGATTCCTAATGTTAAAAAGAATGACAATGAGGAAAATAAAAAGAAAGATAAAGAGAAATCCTCAAAAAGAGATATTTTAATGTGAAATATTGAATATAGATGCATCTAGAAGGATAATAAGTACATTTAAAAAGGAATTTTGAAATATTTGAGTTTCTTGGGGTGCAAGGAGCCCCAATGGAGAAAAACAAAGAGAAGATACCAAAAATAGAAAATAAGAGAATAATATGATGCATAATGAATGATTTTGTAGTATGGTTTAAAAGGAAGTAATTTCTATTAAAGGAAAATAGAAATTCATGCCAATGGAGTAAAAAGTAAGAATAAAGAGAATAAGTGAGAGGAATTCTGAATTCCTAATTATCCAAATAATAAAGAATATCAAAAGGATGATTAAAAGAGAGAAGATTGCTTTTTCATGAAGGAATTGGAATCCTAGTAGCAAAGGACCTCTTTTCTTTGTGAGCAAGCATCATAGGGTGTTGTTACCCTTATCTATAAAAAGAGAGAGAGCCCTGGGCCGAGTCCAGGAGAGAGATCCCCCATACCCTCCTTTCTTCTTTATCGTTTTAGTTCAAAACCCTAGTAAAGGGGAGTATAATGACCCTGGGGCAGCGAGGAGCCCAGGGTGGGTTGCGAGGGAAGCTGCATACGCCACGATGTTAGAGAGAGGTCTAGACGGCATCACCATGCCCTATACAACACCCCTTAGCAAGCTATACGGATACACTTGGTAGCTGCAAGTCGCAGGTGTGCCTAGCATAACCCAACCACTCTAGACGAGAGCTGGGTGGTGCCCCAAGGTCAGATGGAGGTGGCGGAGCAAGTGGAACCCTCGCCAATGGGTTTTAGGTCCAGGAAGTGGAAGAACAAGCCACGCGAGGCGCAGCTAGGGCGAAGCAGCGCACCGTCGCAAGGAGGAAGACATCCTTCGGGTCATTGGACCATCTTGCCCCTCCGCGGGCTGAACAACATGCAACTTAACCAAGGGCATTTCAGACATTTTGAAATGTTTTCAACCAAATCGAACAACGTTGCATGGAGCAGGCTACGTGACGCCTCCCTATTGGCCAAAGTTAGTGGATTTTGTAAAATTCGTAGTTAATTATTCGTAGCTCGGATTAGCACGTATAAAATATGAAAATTTCTCAAAAAAACAAGAGGAATCCAATAAAAATGCTTATAGAATCTAATTCCTCTCGCAATTCGAAAAATAGTATAAGTTATCAACTTTGATGAATTAAAGATTAAGAAACCCTATTTTGAGATGATTAATATATTTAGTAGGGTTTAATGGATGATTAAAGTTGGTATTAACTTGTTAATGATGAAAAGGAACATTAGGAATAAAAAGTATGAACTTTTCACGTAACTGGTTTAATTTAGAATTTCATGTGCATGAATATACTTTAATGGGCCTTAAAACCCTAATATTGGTAAATGCGACTCTTAATGGCTTTAATTATTCAAAATCCTGAATAAAGTTAAGAGATGATGTTTTTAAGCTATTTCGAATATAGAAGTTCTTAATTGTGGATAAATATCCTTACTATGATATTAGGGTTTTTCTAATGGATAAAGGTAGGATTAATGATAAATAACGTTCATATGTGAATTAGACCATAATGAACTATGAATTGATGATAAAGGAGCATAATGGTCTTGTCATATATTAATAGGATAAAAATGGTAGTTTTAATGTAAAAGAGGCTTGATGGACTTAATTGATGATTAATTGTGTTGTTTCTGAAATTTCGGTTATATTTTGTTAAAAGGTAACCTTAATAACTTTCATGAAGGATAGATGAGAAATTATGTTTTAAACGAGTGAAATGAAGTAAAAACCCTAATTACAAAGTAAACCCTAAAAGAGGTAGAAATCCTAAAAAGGGAATAGAAACCTTAAGTAGCAAGATGGTTTGAATGGATTTTGATAAAAAGGAATTGGATGTAATTTTAGGATTCTTATACTTGCTTGATTGGATTTCCCTTCTTGGTTGATTCTGTCTCAAATCTGCCTGATAGGTATGTGGTTACGCTTATGAATATCTCGAATTAGTTTTTCGAGGTTTTCTAAAGTTTTCCTCGATGACTTGAATGAAACTGTTGGATGAATTTAATTCATGCAAACTATAATGTGGATATGACTATCACTTAAGATATGTTCCTAATAGCTTAGATCATAGTCCCCTCTGTGGCTTAATAGTTTGACCTAGTACATGGCTACCTATGGGGTAGGTCCATCAGGTCATTGGACGACATAGTACATGGCTACCAATGGGGTAGGTCCATCAAGTCACCTTGAGTCAGGAATTGGGCTACCTATGGGTAGTGCCATGCGACTCTTCAACATACCATGACTTAGGGATTGGGCTACCTATGGGTAGTGCCATGCGACTCAACCCTAGATATTGATCTACCTGTTAGGTAGGATCATGCGGGGTTTAATGCGGATCTACCATGAGGAAGGTAGCATCCAGGTCCACTACATGGACAACACAGAGATAGGGGATATGTAAGGATTGAGTAGTATTGCTTAAGACGTAATCTTGGATGTTAAATGATAATTGGCTGATTACATTGTTATCATAGTTGCACGATTATTGTTTTCCCCACATACCAGCTTTATGCTGACCAACGTTTCATTTTTCGGCGTTTTAGGTACAAGTGAAAAGAACAAACAGTAAAGTGGCATATGTGGAATTAAATGGGGATTAACGAACAAGGAGGATTAGTTTGAATATTCTCTCATATGGATAGAAGATTAGTAATCCAAGTTTTTCAAAGGTATGCAAAAAGTTTTAATTTATACCAGATTTCAGTATAGTTGGTAGAATTTGATAATTATTATTAATCATTTGTCGAACCTTTGATCCTGTTAATTGGGATAACGGCACCGACCTTTTTGGTCTCCCTTAATTGGGGGTTACCAGGAGGTGGGGTCGTTACAGGAACTCGACCAATGAACAACCTGATGTGAATTTTAGAAAATGGCATTTGAATGCTTAAATATTCGATATAAGTGCTCCTAATTTTTTTTAAAGCTTAATTACAAGTCATACAATCATTACAAGTGATGCACAACATGATTCTAACGGATTTGCATCATATTCCAAAAACATGCACTTGTATTGACTTTGACTTGTCTTTTCTCCCATTTGATATGCGCAAGGTAGGGCATTTGGAGTGTGTTTATACCTAATCTGAAATCACTCAAGTAGAAACATTAGGCAGAAATTAGTGGAATGGTTTAGTCATCATCACACAAGGGTTTAGTCAATTTAGACTTTAAGTCAACATTGACCTAGAGTCAACATTCTCCCCCTTTTTGAAGATGAAAAACCATTCCATATATGTATTGAAAGCATCTAAGTAAAGTCATACCTTTGGAGAAACCTAGGGGTTTCAATAGAATTGAGTTCATATGCTCCCCCTCAATTGATGCTAGTCGAGTTCTCATACTCCGCCTCAATTGATGCTATTTCTCGTACAAGGTTAGCATTCATAACATTTATAGAAAACTATGTCTTCTACTCATATATGTTCTACACATATATGTCTTCTCCCCTTTACCTTCTCCCCTTTACATGGACATGCTTCTCCTCTTCATGTAAGACATGCCTTCTCCCTCTTTTGTTAAAATAAGACATACCTCTCTCCCCCTTTGTCATTTCAAAAAGTGGGGGTATGAAGAAATAAGAAACACCACTTGTTAAAAGACAGGAGATAACAAAAAGTTATATAAGGAGAGAAGAAGAGAACAGCTAGGGGCTTGTCCAAGCATAGAAAGAAAAGCAAGTTAAATCATGCACTTGACCAACCCAAAATGCAAGATAAAGTGCTACAGAAAAATAATAAATCACAATTTTGACCCTCAAGATGACGCAATTTTCCCAAAAAGCATCAGGGCTCATGGCAAAGCATGAGCCTTGCTCAGAAGGTCATTTTTGCATAAAAAATAGTAGTTTTGCACCAAAAACTGAAATTGGAGCAAAATCTGCATGAAATCCAAAGATGCTCCAATTTCTACATACAATGTAGATCTATGTATCCACTGAGAACCTCAAGGTTGTATCCAAACAAGATATACAACTAGATAGATGTAGCAAGTTAGAGCACAACAGACACAATTTAAGGCACAACCAAGAGATCCAAAGAGATCATCATCAAAACCTACAAAACAACTCAAAGCAAGTAAATTGCAAGATATAGATATACAATTTAGAGCATTTAGAAAGATAGAGTTGTAAGAAGGATAGGCAATTTAGAAGATGGCAATATGCACATATAAAGGTACCAAGGGATTGCCAAAGAATTAGGTTATTGGTTGAGAAAAATCTAGTTGAGAGGGAAATTCTCATCCAAAAAGCCAACTGTATATTCTATTCACAGTGTTGTTGGTCGAGTTCTGTGTGTTGACAACTTGACCGATGACAACTTTTGGAAACACCCATTGGTGCTTATCAGTCGAGTTTCAAACAGGATAAACTCGACCGATGAAGCTGCTGTTAAAAAGCACATATATTTAGTAAAAACATATTTAGAGACATGCTAAAGATATAAGCCATATCCTAACATGTGTAAGCAAGTTAGTAATGCACTATGAAAGCAATAGAAATAGTTTTTGTGCAAGAGTGTGAAGAGAATCACAAAAATACCACTTTCGACTCAAAAACCACATGCACAGTGCACACTAACTTGACAAAAAACAAGTTAGGATTGGTTATAAGCAAGAAAACCTTTACCTATGTTCTTACCGTTCCTTTTTCCACTTGTTGTCACCCTCTACACATCTCACCTTTCTTTTTTCATGTGGATTGAGAAGTCAATTTGCAATTCAATAGCTCAAGTCAATCCATTTGCAGGTACTTACAAGAAGAAAGATAAAATAGCCCCTAATCATGTTTTTGGGTCCGGAGGGGTTAGCTTAGCAACCCAAGCCCTATTTCTCTTGGATGCTTTCCTAAAAGGACAACAAGTAGAATAGTGGCCAATATCATTGCAATAGTTGTATGTGACTATAGTCTTGAAACTAGAGAATTCTCCATGGAATATTGGAGGTCCTTTATCTTTGTGGTTCCTTTGGCTACTATCATATCCTAAACCATGTGTACCAATTTATTTAGTAGTATGGTGTAGGATGTCATTAAGAGACAAGACCAATTTAGGCCATCTGTCGAGTTTGTCCTGGGGTAACTTGACCGATTCACTTAAATCAATTTTGGTCTACAGAGGGATCAATCGAATTATGTGAAATGTAAACTCGATCGATCAAAAGTCATTTTCAAGATCCAATCAGGATCGGTTGAGTTTGCAACTAGACCGATGAACAACCTGATGTGAATTTTAGAAAATGGCTTTTGAGTGCTTAAATATTCGATCTAAGTGATCTTAATTTTATTTAAGCTTAATTACAAGTCATACTTTCCTCCCATTTGATATGCACAAGTTAGGGTATTTGGGGTGTGTTTATACCTAATCTGAAATCACTCAAGTAGAAAAATTAGACACAAATAAGTGGAATGGTTTATTCATCATCAAAACAAGGGTTTAGTCAATTTAGACTTTGAGTCAACATTGACCTAGAATCAATAGTCATGTCTTTGTAAATTCTTTCACTGTCATAGGTTGTCATTGTAAGTTACTTTGGTTCTTGCATTTGAAGGAAACAGTTCTCTTCTTCTGCAGATAGGTTGAAGTTGACGGTTTTGATAGATCAGTTGGCTTCATGTTCTAATTCTATGAGGAGATGTCAAGACTTACCATAAATCAATCGGAAAGGAGTGGTAACTAAGTGTGTTTTGAAGGTATTTCTATACACCCACAAGGTGTCTTAGAGTTTCAAGGCCCAGTCTTTCATAGCGTGATTGATTTTTTTCTACAAAATGGATTTTATTTGATGGTTTGAGACCTAGACTTGGCCACTTGTATGAGGGTTCTAGGGGGAGCGACCTTGTGGAAGACACCATATTTTCTCAGCTTGGACTTAAATTTTTTCTCCAAGAAGTGTGACACCCCATTGGAAATCAAAGTGCGAGGAACCCCAAACCTAAGGAAGATGGTATCCTAAAAAGTTTCATAATAGATTTGGAGTCATTGGTTTTGGTAGTGATGGCTTCTACTCATTTTGAAACATAGTCCACAACCACTAAGATATAAGAAAACCCATAATAAGAAGGAAAGGTTCCCACTTAATCTATTCCCCACACGTCAAATATCTCTATCTCTTACTAGGAGGTCATGGCTCAACTGGTCTCTCTTAGAAATGTTCCCAGACCTCTGACATTGTTCACAAGATATGACAAATTCATAAGAATCGTTAAACAATGTGGGACATAAAAAACCACACTGAAGCACTTTCCTAGCAGTCTTTTGAGAGATCATGTGTCCACTGATAGGACCAGAATGAAATTGTTTTTAATTAGCATGAGCCTATTCATTGGTGAAACATCTATAATGGATACAATCTCTGCATAGTTTAAACTTATTAGGGTCATCCAAATAAATGTTCCTAACATCATGTAAATTTTTTGCTTTAGCCTGTTCCTTGTAATCGGGATGTAGGATACCTATCGCAAGATCATTTACATAGTCGGGAAACCATGGTTATTGGGATTCAAATTTTAACAAATGAATGTCTGGAAAAGAATTTTCAGTTGGGATCCTATCATCATGATGTGAGGTAAGGTAGATGATGTGGTCAGAAACTACATTTTTATAGCCCTTTTTATCACAAATTTCTAAAGAAAATTCTTGAAGTAGAAGAATCAACTGGATAAGTTGGCACTTGGCATTCTTTTTGGTCATTAGGAATTGGATGCCAACATGGTATGTGTAGACAATCACTTTGTAACTGACTAAATAAGAATGAAACTTATATATAGTGTAGACAATTATTAACATCTCTCTCATTCATTGTGTAGTTCCATTACACATCATCTAAGTTCTTAGATGCAAAGTAAATGACATGACAGTTCCTATTGACTCAATGTTTATGAATGTCTCCTACCACATAGTTGTAGGCATCACACTTGATCTCTAAGGGTAGTGACCATTTGATGCACGGATTATGGGGGTAGAGGTGAGAGCATCCTTGAAACTAAGGAAACTAGTCATACACGTGTGGTCAAAATCAAAGGTAACATCCTTCACAAGAATATTGGTGAGAAGTTTGTTTAATTTTTGAGAAATATTAAATGAATCATCGATAAAACCCAATGTGCCCATGAAAAAAATAGATGTACTTTATAGAGGTAGGAGGGGAAGTTTTGTGATGACCTCATTTTTCTCCATCCAGTTCTATTCCTTTATTTCTCTCTCTATGTCCTAGGACAATTCCTTCTCTCACTATAAGGCGACATTTTTCCCCAATTTAAAAACCATATGTGTTTCTTCTCACTTTTCTATCACAAGAGACAAATGCATAAACATGTATCAAAACAATCTCCATAGATGGAGAAATCATCAATAAAAACCTCCATGATAGTTTTGGTCAAAGTGGAATGTGGTGAGGCATTAAAAAGACCAAATGACATTCTCCTAAATGTGTAGGTTCCAAAGGGGTAGATGAAGGTCATCGGGGTGGATAGGGATTTGATAAAAGCCCAAATAGCCATCTAACTAACAAAATATTGCTAATGAGCTAGGCATTCTTGAACTTGGTCAAGAAAGGGAAGGGAGAAGTGATTTTTCCTGGTGGTCTTGTTTGCATTTTCTATAATCAATACATATGCTCCATCTTGTGATGGTGCGGGTGGGTATGAGCTCATCATTGTCATTTCTAACCACCGTGGTGCCTACTTCCTTTGGACGACTTGGAAAGAACTAACTCGAGGAGAGTCAAAGATTGGGAATATGATTCCAGTAGTGAGAAGATTGATGACCTCTAGATGAACAACCTCTTTCATATTTGGATTTAGTTTGCTTTGAGGGTCTCAGGATGTCTTATATTCTTCAACCATGGGAACTTTATGCATACGAATAGCTAGACTAACCCTTGTTAGGTCAATCATTTTGTATCCCAATGTAGCTCTCCTTTTCCTCAACTCGGTCATGTTCTTGTATTCTTGTTGGGATCTAAGGTTGGAATTTATTATGACTAGGAAAATCTATTTCTCATCAAGAAAGACATATTTGAGTCTTTTCTAGAGGGGTTTCAACTCTGGGGATTTTGGTGGTTCAATTTTCTCTTTTAGAAGGGAAATCATCTTGGGATACTCAAATTCGGTTAGTGGGACTTCATCAAGATTATCTAGATGGGCCCACACTAGTTGAATTTCTCATCATCAAGGTCAAATTCGGTCGAGGTAGTAAGGGATTTTTGGTGTGGGTCCCCAAATAGTTCCCACTCTTGTCTAAGTTGGGAAAGCTTGTCCATACAATCAAGAAGGTAAACTTATTTATGGATGATTGGGCCTTTTATGCTCTAAAAACACAAAACTCTAGGGTATAAATACCTATACATAAAAGAACTGTTCCAACCTATACATGAATCAAATATCAGACAGTGTCTAGAAAGCGACTGGAAAAGATAAGGGGATAGTATCACATTCCAAGAATTGAGGCCTCAAATAAAATGATCTTAAAAGGAATCATTGGACTACCCATATCACCAAGGTGTACCTTCTTTTTAGGGATCCCATCACTAAAGAACTGTGTGGTTAAGTGTGCTCAATACAAAGAAGTATTAGGATGGGTGACCAGTTAGGAAGTTTTTGATATCTAACACGTGAGTGAGGAAAAAGTGCATAGTTAAGGCTAGTGGTGGTCGGTGGGGCCAGTCGTCATTTTTGAAACTCTACCTTGAGCAGTGGGCCCAGTTGTTACAAATAACATCAAAGATACTTTCCCTATAGTAGGAGGGGCCCACATGGGTTTGTGGCATGCCAACCTTTGTGTCGTGTAGTTCAGGCATGTTGAAAAGTGTTATCCCCACGAGTGAGGACAAAGTGCGTGATTACGACAAGTGATTGTATGTGGGGCCAGTCGTCATTCCTGAAACTCTACTAGAGCCTTAGGTAGCGGCCCGGTTGTTACAAATGGTATCAAAGCCACTTCTCCTATAGTAGGTGGGGCCCACATGGGTCTGTGGCATGCCGGTCTTTGATCTGTGTGGTCTAGGCATGTTGGAAAGGATTATCTGTGACGATGGAACCACCCTTGCACTGGTAGTTGTGTTCGAGAGCTGGATGTACGTGGCCATGTTGGATCTGCACTAAAATGGGGATAAATTATGAGGCCATATGGTTGAGCCTTGACGAGGATGTCAAGAGTCTAATTGGGGGAGATTACAACATCCCAGGATTTGAGTCCTCAGATAAAATGTTTTTTTAAGGAATGATTGGACAACCCATACCACCAAGGTGCACCTCCTTTTCAGGAAGAGCATCACTAAGGACTTTCTGGATAAGTGTGCTCAACCAAGAGTAGTACTGGAATGGGTGACTAAATCCTCCTAGACATCCTTCATTTCAAACTTATGTAGGACTAAGACTTCCTTTCCTACTTTTTATGGTATATCCTCTATAATACCCATGGGTTTTGTCATAGACAAATCTGCTAAGTGGATGGTCTTAGCTGTGGGAACCATGTCAACAAATCCTAATCTTTTAGAAAGACTATAAGGCATGTTGGAAATACTTGCACCTATTTTTGCTTGACACTTCCTACAAGTGTTGTCACCTAGATAACATCCAATCCCAAATGGATTGGGTTCTTTCAATCTTTTTTGAGCATTTTGTTAAGAATTATGTCTTAGGTGGACCTAGAGAAATTCACAACATCATATTCTTCAATGGTATAATTCCTAATCAACAACATTTTCATCTACTTAGACCATGGAGACATTTTAGAAAGAGCATCTAAAAAGGGAATGTCCACATGAAGTTTCTTCATGGCGTCATTGAATTTCACAAATCTAGTATCTAACTTAGTCTTCTTAAGTAAGGATTGTTATGGTAGGCGTGTCTTGTAAACAAGTATGTTAAGTTCATCTACATCAACTATGGAGGCTCAGGGATGGGAGCTTCATTAGCATTGGGAGTATGAGTGGTTTCTTGTGTCGATTCCCTTTCAACGATCACTGTATATCATCATCAAAACATATGGGAACAACAGGATGATTCTCTACAGGAGAGGAGCATAAAACACATACATGTGAAGATGACTTTTAGTTGTTCAGGACGCTTTGGGTTATTTTTTAGCTTCCCATCAAAGGTGCAAGTAGTTGGGCTAATTGAGCAACGTTGCTTTTTGATGGGCATTCTATGAAAGGGTTATCTGCTAAAAAGCATCTGTTCTATCATTAGAAGAAGGGATGGCATTGGTTTGTTGCCTTTTAGGTTATTGCTTTACATTTTGATATTGTTTCCCTTGATAACCCCCATAGTTTTGGAAATTACCCCAATGATTTCCTTGATTCCCGAAATTCTTTTGGTTGTTGTATTGGAAACCTAGGGGAGTATGGTTTGTTGACTTAGGGAGGTCTTTGTTGGATTCATTTTAGCATCATCTGAGTTGCCATATTGGAACCCAGGGTGGTTCCTTGCTTGATTGGGATTGTAGAATGGCTGACTAAGAATGGTATGGATGGGTATACTATTTTATTATTTAATATCTTGTACTTTAAGCTGTATTTTATCTCCTAAACTAAACTAGGATAGATAAGATTGTGAAATTAATATGAAAATGCATGCATAGAATAATTTTGGTATGTGGAATTCCAGTTTGGCATTTGTTTCAACTTTTGAATCATTTGACAATTTATTCAACACCTTTGGCATTTCTCCCATTTTATTCTCTTAATAGAATTTGAATAGTTATTATTGTTCAAATAATGTGAAACTTGGCACCCAAGCCAATTTGGGACCCCAAGAACACAATTTTGCCATTATATTTCAACTTTGAGATTTATTTTTGTGATTTCCAAAACAATTTAGATTTTTTCTCATTACCATCATTATTATCAACATTCATGAAACTAAATATTATTTTCTTGACACTTCTGCCAAAAGAGTTATATTGTGTTATTATACATGAATTCCCATATTTTTTTCATATTAAGTCTTTTAATTCAATATTTATTAAAGTTATATAACATTATTAATATTTAAGGACATGGAAAGACCAATTATTATTCCAAAGCATGGCATACCTATTATTGGACATATTTTATCCATTATTTGCATCTTAGTTAGCAAAAGGAAACATCGGTGAATTACTTATATGTTTGCACATTATTATGTTATTATGCTAATATGAGTGTAGTATGATATGTGATGTTAATTATAGAACCTACCGCAAGATAATATGTTATATACATGAACAATGTTCATTAAGGGATAAATTTTTCCTTGTTTATTCAAATCTAATAAACCGGTCTCATAAGCTTTCTAATTCTGGGATAGGGTAGGATTCTAGGTTTTAGTTTGTTACAACACTTCAAACTCAAAAACATACCCTATATATGATGAGCTAAATGGGTTGTTTTCATTCTTTTCATGAGAGTGCCTCCCACTTTGGTAAAAAAAAGCCCACGGATCTGACTCTGATCCCATTAAAAGGACTTTTTCTTTGGAATATAATCATCCATACATTATCGATCACCTATTGTCCACCCCTTAGTCAAGATAAACAACATCAAGGTACTATGGTCACTTATGCATCTTTTTCTTGTGAATATGTTAGGTATTTATGTTGTTCATGCACCCAATAATAGGTCATATCCAACTAGGGTTGACTTTTAGGTCCTTGTGTTTCTAGCCTAGAAACCCTAAGATTCAATTGTTTTGCAACCAATGGTCATAGTGTACAAAAGGGTAGGTCTACTAGACCTTTAAATAATACCACATATTCTTAATCACCACTTCATAGCCAAAACTAAGGCTGAGATTTCTATTCTAACTAATTCTAGGGTTTCTCTACCAAGACCTCACACATATATTCCTTACGACCTATTTCAAGAAAACCTCAATAAATTATAGAAATTCTTTTATACATATAGTATTACTAAAGAAAATTAATTCAATGTCAAAAACTTGGCGATATAAAACTGAAAATAGGGCCCAAAATCAATGTGATAAACCAAGTCATAATTTTATCCATATATGATCTCCTTATCAACTACTTCCTCATTCTCATTCCAAAAACCAATCTATTTCTAAATCTTTACATCCAAAGAGACATTTCACCATGAACCTATATGGTAGGGTAATATCACCAAACACCTCATCACATTAGGCTTTACTAATCATGCTTCAAATGTATACCTCATATGATTTTAAATCGTCCTTTCATCATCACATGAATAACATAGGACATATCTAGGGTCATATGATTTTAAATCGTCCTTTCATCATCACATTAATAACATAGGACATATCTAGGGTAAACATGTCAATTAAAGGATGACTATGTAAGATAAGGATTCTAATTAGGGATACAAATTTGAAATAATGAGATTCCAACTACTATGGGCTTTGATACCATCTTATAAGGAGTGGGACCTGAGATGGGATCCTCTCCCTACTATATTTGAGGAATTAAACCCATATATTACAAAACACACTAATAAAGTATGCTAGAATGTGTATATTTTTTCATTTCTCAAATTACGGTGTACAACAATAATCAAAGTATAGACGCAAAATAATATTTCATGACTATATTCAATTCATAAAGGTTACATAAATTCTCCCACTAAGGGGCTTACATGAAAGTTACCACATAAGGATCTAAGAAGAGGGATATCCAACCATCTCAAGTCTATCTTCCCAAAAGCTCCATCTAGAAGGTCCATGACCCCATGTCCAGTCTTCAAAGTCCTACACATGGGGTTGGAAGCATACCCCAGAAATGATGATCAAAATGGAAATTATCAATAGAAATGATGGTATGCACATATAGAATCTAGATTGAGCAATATAAGGAATAAAGGTCATCAACTGAACAAGGCTTCCCATAGAGGAGGAAAGTACCACCGAAGAAGGTATCAAAAGAATAAGAATTATAATCAGACGATAAATAAGAAGAATGATTGCCATTGATAAAATATAAAAGTTGTTCCACAAAATAATATACAAAGAGATTAGGGCACTAAACCCATCATAATAATATTCAAGCTACATAAATGTGAGATAAGGATAGCACTAGTGTAATATAAAGTCAATGGTGGTTAGGGCACATAACCTATAACTTGATACAGAATGACACACAACCAAAATCCCTTGGCATACAAGCCAGGGTATGGGGCATACGATCCTTCATCCCAATATATATAAGTGTAGAAGGAGTAAAATCTCAGTGAATGGTAGGAGGAGTAAAACCTTAGTGCGTAAGAATATCACATCGAAGAATAAAACCCCAGGGGAATAAAACCCAAAAAACCCAAGCATTACATTACTCTGGGGCTACTTAATCACAAAGCATGCCAAATGTTGAGGCCAGTAAAAGTTCAACCTTTTATAGAATTTGTTGAGATTTCCATCACACAAATGGAAAATATAAACATCCACCAAAAAGTGGGAAAAATCACAATTTCCTCAAGAAGAAAAGTACAAGCTAGATCCATAAAGAAAATCCAACAAAGTTGTATGATCGCAAGATCAGAATCAACATAGAATCTTTCACAAGAAATGAGTTCTCACAAGAGAGAGAAGTTGTATCAGCTAATTTGTCTAGAGGACCAAGAAAAAAATAATTATAGATGATTGCTCAATGTAGAATAATATGGAATGCACATACCACACATGAAGTCTACAACATTTCAACTCAAAACCACAATTCCATGACCCGCGTGAGACTCTCCCCTGTCTCTCATCTCTGTTTCATTGCCGAGAACATAGGGCTGGCGATTTGCAATTCTGCCGCCGCATGTTCTGCTCCTACAGTTGCCTGCTGCCGCGTGCACCGCCGCCGCTCCTGCTACCGCCTACGCCTCCTACCGTCGTCGCCTTCTACCACCTCTGCCTTATACTACCGCCGTTCCTGCTCCTGCTACTGCCACCGCTCCTGCTCCTGCTCCTTCTACCGCCACCGATCCTGTGCCTGTCCTGCTTCCGCCTGCCGCACGACTGTGGTCTAGCCACTGTCGCCTGATCAAGCCTCCGCCCCCTGCTCCTCACACTATCGGAGCTCCAGCCTGAGGTCACCGGAGGAGCTGTTGCACCATCAAAGCTTGAGCCTGAGGTCATCGAAAGATACCCTCCTCTTCCTCAGTCTAGTGTTAGTGTAGCTTCATACCTTCCACCACACCCATCTAGACATGTGCTCAATGTCTGACCTAACGGCGGCGGCATGCTAGCTCTGTGGTGGGCGCTCCATCGGCGGCGGCGCCGCCTCTCTATCTCGGTTAGGCACTCTGCCTATCGAGATTCACCCACTTGGTTTTCGGTGTCGTGAACTAGCGGAGAATGTTACCCTCCCCATTTTCGAGAAGAGTCACTCGGCAGAGCGCCCAGGCCATGAAGGCGCGGCAGGCCGTCCATGAAAGGAGAGAGGGCTTCGCTGCGCTCGCCATACCTTCGGATACAGTCATCCAGGACATTAGGAATGTCCTTCGATCGCCAAGCCCGGTGATCGGCTAGAAGGAGCCAGAGGACAGCCGTGAAGTCGGGGCTGTCGTGCAGGTCCAGGGAGAAGAAAGACCGGTTGCCACTGTTAATCCTATCGAGGATGGAGTTGCGACGAGGGCAGCATCAACCGTGCAGATGGACTCGTGTATCCACGCTGAGTCAGGGAGTGTTTTGATTGGTGATGAGACTTCCGCAAGGACAGGAGGGGAGACGGACCCGCCTGTGGGAAACCCTAACCAGTCTCTTGTTCAAAGCCTTCGACTGGAAGAGGAAGGAGGACAGCGCCCACGGGAGACCCGTAGCAGAGAAGATGGGCAGACCCGAAACCCTAGGTCGGCTGCTACGGATCGCGATCTTAGAAGATCAACTCCAGCGCAATGGGAGATAGGGGTGCCAAAGGACACATGTTACAGATGTTTGGGGACTGCCAATGTCAAAACGCCATTGTCTGCTACAAGTGCAGAAGAACTGGCCATGTTGCTAGGCGATGCACCTTCGTTCCTCGTCCTCAACCTCCCAACATCTTTTCCATGGAAGAATTCTCGGCGATGAGAACAGGTATACCGGCTCGAGACGGGCCTCAACATGTTCCCAAAAGGGTCGCAGTTAATCTAGGACCCGATACAGAAGAGAGAAAGAATAGAGCCATGGCTCTTGGTCGAGCAGTGGAGATAGCATGGCATACCCATACTTCCTGGGAGGATCTAGGTCCTGTGTTGCAGAAGATGTGGCCGCACGTGACGGATATATATCGTCATGCTCGTAGTAAAGCAGTTGCCTTTTTTGCATCTAAGGAGTAACCGATGGATGCTTGCAAGAACGGAGGTTTCCAGTTTCAAAACAACAGAGTTACCCTCAAATCCTTGGAGGACGGAGAGCTTTGTTCCAAGAAGGAAGCATTATGGTTCTGGATCGCAAATCTCCCTATTGTATGTCGAGATGACGATGCCATTGACAGTATTGTAAACAGCTTTGGCAGATTGGTCCTTGTATCGGACTGGATGAGAAACCATGACGACATATCCGGTATCTTGGTCCTTGTTGAAGCTTTCAGTGAGGACGTGCCACAATATGTGGCCCTTACTTATGGGGATCGAAGGTCGGATGTGATGTTGTAGATGGTGGCAAGAGGGAATCCTAGATCATCCCTTTTCTCGCGTACTGAGATTGGTGAGGAGCTAGGCATCCCAATGGAAGCGCTTTCTATCCATAGAACAGCTTACGTAAATGCAGCAATACAGCCGGTGGTTCCTGTGGATACAGCAGTGCTTACAGAGCCTGAGAAGAAGGATGAGCAGCCATTGATTGCCGTTGAAGATGAGCCAGTCAGAGAAGAAGATAACCAGCTGCAGCGTGCGACACAACACAGTAGAATCGTGTTCGATGGTGAAGGTAATAGGGTCCGTCTACAGCTGAGCAGTGTGAAAGATTTCATTCACTTAGGCGATGGGAGTTCAAGAACAGATTATAATGGTAGCAGGCGTCGACCAAGATTTCCTTGTGAAGAGGGCACCTCTTCTCAGATTGATAGCCAGGTACATGGTCAGCGTTCGCATGGACACAGAAGACAACTTTCTGAAGGCGAGACTCCATTCTCGGATGATGACTGGGTCGATCGAGAAAGAGAAGTTTGCTGAATCGGCTGCTAGCAGTAGTGTGATCTTAGATCCTATTCTATGGACTCTAAAATCTTATTCTGGAATATCCGAGGAGCGGCGAATAACAAAACTAGAAAAGTCCTGGGCAGGCTTTGTAGAAGATACTCCCCGAAGATTGTTTGCATTGTCGAACCTTTCCTCCATGCACTAGTTGCAGAGGAGCTGCTTGATATTGTTAGGCTTGACTGGACGACCAGCAATGAGGTGGAAGGCGGAAAGCTCTGGCTTTACGTTGACAAGGAGCTAAACCCTACTGTGGTCTGAATGCATAAACAGCATATTACTTTAAAGCTTAATGTGGAGACAAATTCTGAATTCTTTGTTACTATGGTTTACGCAAGCTGCAATCATGTGACTAGAAGGAATCGCTGGGAGGATATCATTTATCTTTCTACAATGATGGGGGACGCAGGCTGGCTGATTACGGGTGATTTTAATATCATTAGAGACAACGCGGAGAAGAGAGGGGGACTTGACAGAAGTTTCCAAGAGATTATGGAGTTCAACTCTTTCATCCATGATGTGAATATGAGGGAGGCCCCTTTTGAAGGTAGCAAGTTCACCTGGGTTGACAAGCAGTATGGTACCCCTACTATCTGGGAGAGACTGGACAGAACTTTTCTTAATGATGCATGGTGCACTAAGTTTCCTAATGCGATGTCTTCACACCTTACCCGGTACAGGGTTTCTGACCACTGCCCTATTCTTTACCAGCCTGGGACCATGAGGAACTTCAGAGGCCGAAGAACTTTTTCTTTTATGCAGATGTGGTTAAGCCATGAGAGTTGTCGTAACCTTATCAATGAGACTTGGGATTTGGTTTCGTGGGGGAACCCGTCCGAGTCTTTCTACTTCAAGCTTAAGATGGTCAGAGAAGCCCTTAAGACGTGGAATAAGCAGACTTTTGGTGATATTGAGCAGAGGAAAAAAGATCTGGAAGATATTGTTCACACTACCCAGATTGCTTATGATGACAATCCTTCGTTAGAAAATGAAACAAATCTCAGAAAAGCGGAATATGAGCTTCAGGAGGTCCTGGATACCGAAGAATGCATCTGGAGAGAGAAATCTCGTATAAGCTGGCTCAATGAAGGTGAAAGGAACACTAGATTCTATCATGCTATCGTCAAGGCTAAGAGGAAGCATAACAGTGTTCGCAGCTTGCTGCTGGATGACGGTTCGATTTTGGATGACCCTTGTGAGATCGCAAAGCTCGCAGCTGAGCACTACAGTGATTTCTATAAAGACTGTTCCACGTACGATGAAGATGCCCTTGATGAGATGTTGCAGACTATTCCTGAGATGATTTCTATGGATGATAACAGCTCCCTCACCGCTATTCCTATGGAGGATGAGGTCCGTGTTGCTCTATCGCAGATGGATACGCACACTGCCCCAGGACCTGATGGTTTCACTATTCCCTTCTACATTGCTATGTGGGACACCATTAAGAAAGACTTCATGAGGATGACTGAGATGTTCTTTAAAGGCCTTGTTTGTCACCGGAGCCTCTTTAGCTGCAGAATCCTTCTTGTTCCGAAGGTCGAGAATCCTAAAAAGATTGAGAAAGACTTCCGTCCTATATCCATTGAAAACGTTTCCTTGAGAATTCTTGCTAGAGTTGTTAGTAACAGAATGGCCCAGTTGATGCCTTCCATTATTTCTGAGCAGGCGGCTTTCATTCATGGCAGGGAGATCACTCACCACATCAGGATGACCAAAGAGTTAATGCATGATATTCACAAGGGCAGAGAGAAGCCAAACGTGATGATCAAGCTAGATATGTCGAAGGCTTTTGACAGGGTTGAATGGCCTATTCTCAAGAAGATCATGATGAGATTTGGGTTCTCGGATGTTTTCTGCATGCTATGCCTTAGCTTCTTCTCGAATGCGTGGGCTACGGTCTCCATCGGGGGTGAGTATGACGGTTTCTTCCCCATGCTCAGGGGCCTCAAACAAGGGAATGTGATCTCCCCCTTTCTGTTTATCATCTATGAAGAGCTTCTTAGTAGATACATCCATCACATTGACCATGTTCACAAATTAGACAGATTCCGCACTCGCGGCAACGGCTCTGCTCCTCTCTTCCTTCTTTATGTGGATGATGTGGTGATGTTCCTAAATGCTCATCCTGACACTTTGCAACGTGTACAGCAGATTATGAAGGCTTATGAAGCAGCAACCGCACAGAAGATCAATCGTGCAAAGTCCATATGCACGGTGGGCAGCAAGAGTGATGTAATCATCTCCAACATTGCGTACACTCTTGAGATAGACACTACCGCGGAATCGTTTCTTTATCTGGGAGTTAACATCAGAATGGGTAGATATGCTCTTAATGACTTTGAGGGTCTGTTTCAGAAGATCAAACAGAAGATGGCATCCTGGAAGTCGAGGCTCCTCTCCTTTGCTGGTCGGAGGTTGCTCATTGCTCATGTCCTCTCGTCGACGACAGTCCATACTGCTGCTGCCATTGGTATCCCTTGTGGAGTTTCTGATCGTATTGACGCTATCCTTGCTCGGTTTCTCTGGGCAGATAGAGAAAATCACCATCGTAAGGCGTGGATCGGCTGGAACAAGGTTGCTAAGCCTGTGGAGTATGGTGGTTTGGGTCTTCATAATACGAGAATTGTTGATAAAGCTTTCATGGCTAAAGCATGCTGGGAGATCTTAGCAAAGGACACAATTTGGGCAAGATTCTGTAGAGAGAAATATGCGAGCAGGGCGCACAGTAGATCTGAGTTATATCCGCACAATGTTAGATACAGTATTTCTGCTTCTCCATACTGGAAACATATTTGGAATTTGTTCCCTATGATTCTCCCTTACTGCAGATGGAGAGTTGGGAAGGGACATATCCCTTTCTGGGATTCATTATGGTGTGATGAGAGGCTCTTTGATCATGCCTTGCATACCAGTGATCGTAACCATCATTTCCTCATTTGTGACTTCTGGATCCATAACGAAGGATGGGACTGGATATCCTTGAGGCAGCTTCTCGATGAGGACGGAATTAATCTGATCAAGAAGGCAGACCAGCAGATAAACGAAGATGATGATATGCTTGTTTGGTGTCCGGAGGTGACGGGTCAGTTTACTATTAAATCTGTGAAGAATATTTTGACTATGGATCACAGTGATGCTCCTTCCGCCGCTCAGAAGCTTTGGTACCTTGACGCGCCCAAGGCCTGCACGCTCATTTGGAAGCTCTTCCATAGAGCTCTTCCAACCGATGACAACATTATTAGGTGCCATATTGCTATGTCTTCTAGATGCGAATGCTGCGATGAACCCAATACTGAAGATATGGATCACCTTTTCTTTCATGGAAACCTTGCTCTTACTTACTGGAACAAGTTCTCTCTTCTTACTGCTAGAGCCCGACCACATGACACAACCGAGCTGTTGTCTCTCTGTTCGCGGGGGAGATCGTCCATTGTTATGGAGTGGATTGCAGCTTTCTTTGCTACGCTTACTCCTTTCTATATCTGGAGATGGAGATGTCGTGCCAGATATGACGGCTGTAAGACCCCTATTGCCCGTGATATGAACTGCATGATCGCACAGCTCAACTCTATGTTGAAAAAGAGGTGGTTCCGCATCCTTGCTCAGCCGGAGGATCATAGGCGCCTTAATCATTACGGCATTGATGACCCAAACTATGCTCTTAGAGAAGTTCACCTTATGAGATGGACGACCCCCGACCTCAATTCTTTGAAGATGAATGTCACGATTGGTAGAAGCAAAGATTCATCTGGTCATAACAGGTGGTGGATGGCTAGTATCATCAGGAATCACCGGGCTGCTATTTGTCAGATTGCTAGAGCATGGTTAACTGCAAATGATCACCTTTCTGCGTCCCTTCAAGCTTGTGCAGTAGGGTTGAAGTTGGCAGAGAATCAATCCTTGCGGATTGCTGTGGTGGAGTTAGATGATGAAAATACATATCACATGTTATGGGGCACTGCTTGTATTCCTTGGAGGATATCTCGTATCGTCAGGGAGTTAAAGAGCTACATGGAGGATGAAGGTATTGTAGGAACGCTTGTTCACAGGGCCATCAATTCCATTCCCAGAGAGATTGGTAAATGGGGTGTACTTAGTCAGGATCTGATCGTGATTTCCGATCCTAGCAGATTTCCGGCTAGAGTTCGAGGTATGGCTTTTCTTGAGAGAAACCACACACCTTACGTGGTTTTGAAGATTAAGCATCCTTAATGCTTTGGTTGGGATGTTGTTTTGAGTCTGTCTTGTGGTCGTCTTGTGTGATCGAGGTTTTTTTGCTGTGGTTTTTGTGATGTGGGAGGTCAAGTGGGGGTTCGACCTGTATCTTATAAGCAAGAGTTGTATTTGAATCTTTTATATGCTCACACGAGGAGGGTGAGATGAATAGACGACCACCTGACTTAACCAAAAACAAACAAAAACCACAATTCCATCTTAGTCCACAAGCAACCTATTAAAGGCATATATGAGATTAGGGTTAGGTTTATATTATCTATATAAACCCTAAAATTTGTCTTTTTCTTATTAATGAACTAAGTTACCAAAAGCATGCCATGCTATAGATTATATTTTTTGAGGTCATGTCATATTTTATGACATATAGATTATTTAGATACGAATTTTAGAAAATCTAAAAAAAGTTATTAATTTCATAAAAATGGCATAATTATCAGATTGGATTTAGGTGATGAAATTAGTACCATTGAATGGAAACAAATATGAAATTTCAATACATATTTTATTTATTTTTAGGAGTTAGAAGTAATTTAGTAATAATTTCACAAGAACTAACCAATATAAAATTTGATTAAGCCACATATTTCATTATTATCCATTTCGAAAACTAGGGTGAGATGTCCCAATCAATGACTACCAAATGGGTCAAGCCTACTTCAAGTCTGTTGCCCCAATTGTATTAAGGGATACTACAATCAACAGTTAAAAAACTAGCAAAAACATGATTATGCCCTACCTCGAGGGTCGAATGTAAAATATTTACAAGGGAAGTCTTAGGATATATCTACCAGAACCTTTCCACAACCAACACACCATGACATAGAGCAAGCATGATAACAACATCACATATTGGTGTCTCTCTCAGGGTGCAAGAATTGCAAGAAAAATGAGTGCTAATAGTAATCCAAACAAGTACAACTGAGTTCGTCATGAACTCATGAAGACAGAGACCCAAAAATGATCAAAATCTGCAAAGAAAAAAAAAGGTTCAAGGTGGAAGAGCAAGATTAGGGAATAAAGGGTTTACCAGGAAGCAGAGCAAAGATGTGATGGGGAAGGTTTCACAAAAATGGTTCTGTAACATCCCAGGATTTGAGGCCTTAGATAAAATGATCTTATAAGGAATGATTGGACTACCCATATCACCAAGGTGCACCTCCGTTTTTGGGAGCCCATCACTAAGAACTCCATAGTTAAGCATGCTCAGCATGGAATAGTATTGGGATGGGTGACCTATTGGGAAGTTGATTCGGGCATGCGCGTGAGTGAGAACAAAGCGCACAGTTAAGGCTAGTGGTGGTCTGTGGGGATAGTGGTCATTCGTGAATCTACTAGAGCCTTGGGAAGTGGGCCCATGCATTATAAATGGTATCGGAGCCAAAACCCCTCCAGTAGGTAGGGCCCACATAGGCATGGCATGCCAGTCTTGAGTCGTGCAGTCTAGGCAGGTAGGAAAGGGTTGTCCATGGTTTATGTAGCCACCCTTGCACTGGTATTTCATGATTGGGAGTTGGGTGTCCATGGGCCATTGTGGGTCCGCACTGAAATGGGGTCATATTATGAAGCCATATAGTCAAGCCTTGACGAGGACATCAAGAGTTTAAGTGGGGGAGATTGTAACATCCCAGGATTTGACGCCTCAAATAAAATGATCTTATAAGGAATGATTGTACTACCCATATCACCAAGGTGCACCTTTGTCTCCAGGAGCCCATCACTAAGAACTCCATAGTTAAGCGTGCTCAGCTTGGAGTAGTACTGGGATGGGTGACCTATCGAGAAGTTGATCCTGGCATGTGTGTGAGTGAGGACAAAGTGCGTAGTTAAGGCTAGTGGTGGTCTGTGGGGACAGTCATCATTCCAGAAACTCTACTAGAGCCTTGGGAAGTGGGCCCATGCATTACATGTTCACTGCTTCCTGTACAATCTCCACATTGTAGAGGAGCTGAACGATCTTCTTCTAGAGTGTCATTGGTAAGTCTAGGTGACAAAGTTGAGGAAACCAATTGACCAATACCCAAGAGGAAAGAAGGCACGATGCATATTTGGAACGATTCAGAGAAGGTTTGGGAGCACATAATTTAGGCAATGTGTATGAGAAAAATTGATGCCCAGCCCAAGAACAACTAAAGGAGGGCTAGGTAATGTGGGTACGTACATTGTATCTTTGATGGAATTGAGAGGAGAACAAAACTACAGTAGGGCATATGGTTCTCAAAGTACCCCCTCTTATACATATGGTTAACTATCAAGGTCCTAGAAAAAGAGTCGTAGAAGGGAAAGGAGGGGTTTTTTATGCGATAGGAAATTGATAAGAAAAGTACATATTATGAGATTAAAAAACACTTGGGGAATCTAGAGGAGCAAAAACATTGAGAAATCATGTAGTGTGGAGGGAGAAATTGATCAAAACAAATTAATGTGTATTGTATGACTAGTTTCTAAAACCAACATGACATAGATGATGACTTGCCATATATCAGATTCACATTCAATGATCAGGAGAAGACACATCCATCAGGGTTGTAAACATAGCATGACATTTTCATGCTCAACTAATTCGGGAAACCATATCAAACTCAAATTTTGGATGAAGTGACTTTGAACAATTATGACATTTTTTTTCAAATCAAATAAGGGTGCATACATTGTCTAATAAATACAAATTTGACTCCTAGGCTAATTAAGTCATGTAGATTTTGATTTTGACACTAGTTTTACTTTTGAGGACATCTAGTATTTTAATTAATATGTTTAGATCTAATAACTTATTTCATTCTCTTAGCAAATTTAAGGCATCTACTAGAACTTGGCCTAAAAGTAAACTTAAAGATGAGGAATACAATTTTGCCATTAATTTTCCCTTTTGGGATTGTTTACTACTTTTTGTTTACCATCTTGGACTTTAAGTTATATTCTTGCTCCTAAACTAAACTAGAATAGATAAGATTATCCAATTAATGTGAAAAGTCATACATGGATTCATTTTTTCATGTGGAATTCGAATTTGGGATTTTCCCCACTTTTGAAAACATTTCATAATAAATTTAACAGTTTTAACCTTTTATCCTAGTATCTTCTCTAAATAAAATTAGGATAGTTAGTATTGTTCAAATATTGTGAAACTTGTCACCCAAGCCAATTGGGATCCAAGGAACACAATTTTTCCATATATTTAACTCTTGAGATTTATTTTTATGATTTCCAAAACAATTCAGAGTTTGGCTCATTACCATCATTGTTATCAACATTCATTAAATTAGTTGTTATTATATTCACTCTATTGACAAAAAAAGTTAGCTTATGTTATTATACACAAATTCCCATATTTTTCATATGAAGTCTATAAATGCAATATTTATTTAAAGAAGAGAACATTATTAATATTTAAGGACATGGAAAGACGAATTGTTATTTGAAAGCATGTTATAAGTCTTACTGAACATATTTTAGCCATTATTTGCATCTTAGTTAGCAAAAGAAATATATGTGAATTTACTTACATGTTAGAATATAATTAAGTTATTATGCTAATATGAGTGTAGTATGATATGTGATGTTAATTATAGAACCTATTGCAACATAATATGTTATATGCATGAACAATGTCCATTAAGGGATTTATCCTTGTTTGGTCATGTCTATAGAACTGATCTCATAACCTTTCTAATGATGGAATTGGGTAGGATTCTAGGTTTTGGTTTCTTACAACAGTATTAGGGACTGAAAAGTCCTTAAGTTGTTTTTGTCATTCAACATCATGTATCATGGCTTCCCGAGCTTGTTGTTCGTCCAACAAACTCCCACATATATTTCCTCTTGCTCGACTAACATGGCTTCTCTTTGAATGTCAAGGGCTCACTCGATCCTACGGTTTACTTCCTATTCATCCAGCCTATATTGATTTGTACAGTTTATAGGATGGAAAATATTTTCTAATTTTGGATCAAAATCAGGTGGCACAAAATCAGTATTTTACAAACGTGGCATACACATCTTGGTACTTAACAAGATTGGTGAATAATTTGACGAAAACATTCTGATCTAAGAAAATAAGTGTGATTTGCAAGAATCAAATAGTGATACTAGAATGGAAACTTGGTAGAAAGAGTAGTACTACAAGAATGGGCATCAGTAGATAAAGAAATAAGAAAAAATGTCCTACTCATCCAAAGAGATTGGGGTTCAAGAAAAAAATATGTTGCCCTAGAAACGGAGCCAATTTGACGTGCATTGTTTATGCAATTCACTAGTGATAATTAATCCCTAGAAAGTATAACCTTTATGAAAAAAAATACCCTTTATGAAAATTTGGTTAGTTCTTTAGTATAGAAGGTATCAATACATGGAACAACATTTTAGGAAATGTTTTAACCCATTTTTCCTAAATAAATAGAAACTTTGAAGAGGATTTAAATTACAATTTGAATGAGAGAATTATGCTAAGAACAAAGAATAAGTAAATTATACTATGAACATAAATAAAGAAAATTATGCTAAGAACAAAATAAAAATTAATCATGCTAAGAAAATTGTAAGGATTACATGTAAGGCGATGAAACTGAGATCAATCAATGATAAGGGAATATTAGGGATTTGGGGCTTGCACCCATTAAAGGCATTGAAACTTAGATCGACAACAGTCATTCAAAACAAACCAGTTAGATGAGGAGAAGTAGAAAATGTTCATATGAAAATCATTCATTAAATCGAGCTTCTCACAAACCCGTTGATCCCGGTGTTTGTGGATCCTAGCCCAATCATCCAAAATAGCTTCTTCCGAGGTTTCTTTTGGACGTGTATGCATTTTTTTAAGTCATTTAAAACCTTATGAGATCTCATTAGCCAAGGTTAACTAGCAGTAATATGAGAAATCAATTACTAAAATATGTGCGATAAATGAATAGAACATCATCTAATAGGAAAGATCAAAGTTAATTAAAATCTAAGCAACTATAGGCTACATGGCTACACCCTGTACCTCAAAATAGAAAACTACTCACTCAGTATTAATATTGATGCAAGAGAAAAATAAAGGAGAAGATAAGAGAAGTCATGGATAGTGATAAGAAGAAAAATCTAAACAATATCAGGCTATCATCTAATAAACAATTAAATGACTTTATTTTCCAATCCTTGCCCAACATACAAAAAGACCAAAGAAAATAACAAGTTCAAACTAGAATTTTGACACAAGAATGGAATACAAGAGATATAAGAAAAACCAAGATGTAAAAGATAAAATATGCCTTGTGTTTAGAGTCCCCCTCCTTTTATAGGGATAAGGAGGGGTGAAGAACCATAAAACTTTGTTGGCGACAACTGAAATGTATGCTTTGCAATGTGCCAATTGGTTGACTAGTACTCCCAGTCAGTCAACTAGGTTGCACATATTCTTGGACACGGGGAAAGTGATCCAGAACCCTAGAATGTACTGGTAGTGTGTACCTAGTTAGGGCAGACACAATTGGTGAATATGTCTTGGGCTCCAAGGGATCCCATCCGACCATTGGCGGAATGAGTCCACTGGTTCACTAAGAAAGCACACCTTCCTAGATGGAAGTGACTCGATTGACTAAGAAAGTGAGCCAGTCGAGTGGGATTCTTAAGCTAGACTGGTTTTAGCATGTGAGTCCATTGAGTAAGGGATCAACCGATCGAATGTTGAGTTCTAGGATGTTAATTGAAACCTCAAATAATCCGACTCTTCGAATGATTATGTAGGTTCTTTTACTTGAGGAAATGAATTTGAAACCTACAAAATGTGGAAAAAACTAATAAGAAATCTAGTTAAGGAGATGAAAGTAATGAAATTGCAATTTGTTATTGATTTTGGGAAAAAACAACATAATGTCCTAAGTAAATGGATTAAAAGATGCAACAGAAAGGGATGAATATGCATTCATCACACAGGAGTCACTACACTGGAGAAGCGATAGGGACATGCCCAGTTGGCTAATCAGGCAAAGGTGCGATCAATAGTTGAGGTGCTGGTAAACTAATGCGGACCGGGTGGAGGAGGATTCTTGGGTAGGCAATTAGTGAGAACAAGTTTGGCTGAACAAGGCTAAAGGGAGGGTGGAGGATGGGTGCACAATCAGACAATTGTTGTGTCTACATCGACTAAGAGGAAGGGATGGAGGGTACTGTTGCTCACTTTATTGGTGGAGGGACAAATGAGGGGTGCCTAAGCATGTTGTTCAGCCTAGTGGTGGGACCTACAGTCGGCCAACTGGGCTGTTGTGCGACAGCTTGCAAGGGAGAAGAGTGTGATGGTGTAAGGGAGGGGAGTGTCGAGATGTTAGGGCAAGGGAGGATTTGGTGCTTGATTTTGACTCCCATGCACCTAGTGTTGATTATAAAAATGAGGGACCACTAAACTGATCATAGGCATTCGGGTCAGCCAATTAGGGTCCTTGTGAAGAACAAGTGCAGGTGTTGATCACACAGATGGAACATCATAGTTTGACTAATCTATTTCGCTTTAGTCAACCAATCAACAAAGACACATTAGGCAATCAAGTGGCCTAATGAGAGAGAGTTGTCTTGATTTGGTCGACTGATCTTCTTGATGAGTTACCTGAACTAGTAATCCGATTAATGTATGTGATCACTGATCTAAGTATAGAACATGGATCCAATGGATTCAAAAAATTTGGCCCTCATTTCAATCAACAAATCAACAAGCCTGGTCAGCTGGTCAAAGATGGAGGATATTTCTTATACATGTGGGTTGATTGACTAGAATGGATGATTGGTCGGCCCACATGTGGTTGATTTGTGATGAAAAGGGGACACTCTTCAACGTACGAACAATTGATGTAGTTGGCTGGTCAAAAGGTCAATTGGGTCTGAATAAGTAGTTTATTAACTAGTAGACAACTTCAACCAAAATTTTAGATTAGATAATAGTTCAACTATAGGGTTAAGCAAGAGGACAAGTAAATGGAATTAAAATGCAGCCTATCTAATCCAACAAAATGTAAAACTTTTTTTATTTATGTTAGAACCCACCCCAGACAGGGCCACTACTGGACCCAATCCAATATGATAAGCTCTTAGGGCCTGAGAGGGTGTGGTTTAAACACCCCCTCCCACACCCAATCAGTGTAAAATGCCATTCGTTGAGTGTCTTTTGGTCGTGGTTTGAACTCAGGTCCTTCATTGAGACTTACCGAGCTCTTACCAACTGGGATACTCTAGCCTTGTTCAAAATGTAAAACTTAATAGATAAACTTTAGGTTGCCTCCCTACAAGTGTCTTGTTTAGTGTCGTGGCTCAACATCTAGATTCTCAATTACCAACCGGACTGGCAAGGGGAAGTGGAGTCACTTCCCTCGCTGTGAAACATTTAGAAGTGATCTATCTTTTAGCATGTGGTTGTCTGCAATGCATCAACCTTGCTTGTCCCATATAATTAATGCACCATGTGGGTATAACTTATTCACTATATACAAACCATGACATTGGTATTTTAATTTACCAAGAAACAATCTCAAGTGAGAATTGTAGAATAAGACTTGGTCTCTCATATGAATGTCCTTTTTCTTTAGGTGGTTGTCATGCCACATCTTGGTCCGCTCCATGTAGATACATGGGTTCTCGTAGGTGGACGTGCATACTTCCTCTAGCTCTTGCAAATAAAGGAAACATTTCTCTCCAGCATAATAAAAATCTATGCTAAAGAGGCATATTGCGCATCTGGCATTGTCTTCCATCTCAACTAGGAGATGGCAAGATTTTCTACTGATCAGCAAGAACTAAATGGTACCCAAGGGCATCTTGAACGTTGTATAGTATACCCATAGGGCATCACTAAGATTCATTGCCCAATATTTTTTTGTTTGCCCAACCGTCTTCTTGAGGATGCTTTGATCTTTCAATTTGATACTTCCACTTGGTCACTAGTTTTAGGAAGATATGGTGAAGCTACCCAACAATGAACGTATATTTATTCAATAAAGTTTAAATTTCATTTCCAAGAAATGGTATTCTTTGTCAGACATGACTTTGAATGGCACCCCAAACATGGGAAAAATAATATCCTTAAAAATCTTCATGACAGATTTGGAGTCACTGGACATGGTGGGGTTTCCTCATCCCACTTTGAAACATAGTTTGCCACAACTAGAATGTAGGAGTAGATGGAAGATGGGAGAAATGGACCCATGCATTCTACTCCCAACCATCAAATATCTCTACTTCTTGCCAAGATGTCAAAGGCATATCATTAAGTTTCAAAATGTTGTCACATATCTAGAACTGATTGCAAGAGAGGATATGAATTTATGAAAGGCATACATGATGGCCAACAACTCCTTCTCAATTTTGGTGTAGTATCGATGTGCTTAATCAAGTGTCTCTAATGCGTAGTGGATGACATGGTGCATCTTGTTAATTTACTATCCCAAAACTACTCGTAAATCATAGTTGCTAGCATTGCACATGATCTCAAAGGGTTGAGACCTATCTGGTGCTCGGATGATGGACGTGGTAGTGAGGAAAACCTTCAATTTTAAGAAACTTTCCATACATGCAACATCAAAAGAGAAGACATTCGTCTTTGAAGAGAAGGTTTGTCATCAACTTTGTAATTTTGTAGAAGTCCTTGTTGAAATTGCAATAAAATCCCACAAGACCCGTGAAAGTACCGACTTCCTTCACATTGGGAGGTGGTGTGAGTTTGTCAATAACCTCATTCTTTGCCTTGTCTACCAAATTGTCCTTGTTCTCACTCTATGACCATGAAGTCTCACTTCTTTCAATTAACACTAGATGTGCTTCTTCACATTTTGATAAACATAAGATATAGGTTTTTCAAACAAGAGTCAAAAGAATTCATGTCTATGAACCTTGAAAAAATGGTTGCCATAGAATGCTAGTAAGTGATAGGGGCATTGCACAAGCCAAAGGGAATCCCCCTAAAGACATAAGTTCCAAAAGGGAATATGAAGGTGGTCTTCTCCTAGTCATCGGGATGGATTGGAAATTGTTAGAACTGAGAGTAGCTTTCTAGGTAGCATATGAATTCCTGATATGACAATTGTTCAAGGACCTGATCTAGGAAGGGGAGGGGGAATGGTATTTTCTTGTAGTCTTGTTCAACTTTCTATAGTAAATGCACATCCTACACCCTATGACAGTGGAGGTGGGGAAGAGTTTGTATTAGTCATTATGCACAATAGCAGTACCATGTTCTTGGGAACAACTTGCACCAGGATTACCCACAAAGAATCTCAAATGGGATAAATAATCATAGTTCTGAGCAATTGGATTACCTCTAGACCAATCACCTCCTTCATGTTGGGGTCTATCCTATGTTGGGGGTTTATGGATGGCTTGTAATTGTCCAAAATGGGGATCTTGTACATACACATGGCTTGGTTGATACATGTCAAATCAGCCATTTTATATCTCAAGGTTGCCCTACTTTTTCTATGCTAGGTCATCAACTGTACTATCACTCCTGAGTGAGATCTGAATTGATGATCACATGGATCCTACTTATCAAGGAAGGAGTATTCCATCCCTTCTGGTAGGGCCTTCTTCTTAGTTTCTTTGGTGGATCTGTCTTCTCTTCGACTATAGAGATCACTCTGAGTTCCTCAAATCTAGCAGCCAGATCCTCCTCATAAGTGTCCAATTCAGTAGTCAAAATTGATGAAAATGTTCATCATCAAAATCAGAAGAGTATGGGATGGTGAGGACACTTGCAAAGGGTCTTTTGCAAGAAGTGGGAATTGAGAAGGGATCCACTCCCTACTTAATTTTAGGAATAAATCCATCTAATCCAAACACACTGACACATATGCTGGAATAGGTGTACTTCCTTTATTTCTCAAACAAATGGTATACAAGACCAAAGTATAGAAGCTACAATAATTGTGTGACTATATTCTATTATATGTGATACAAGGATATGGAAAAAGCTACAAGGTTGGTCCAAGAAACTACTGTACAAAACCCGGGAAGGAGGTCCTCATCAAGGCAGTGGCACAGGCTATCCCAACATATGTGATGAGTATTTTTCAAATCCCAGGGGGTACTCTTGATAAGATTCAAAGCATAGTAGCAAGGTTCTGGTGGGGAGCGAAAGGAGATGAGAGGAAGCTAGCCTGGATGAGTTGGGACAATATGTGTAAACCAAAATGGTTGGGAGGTCTTGGCTTTAGAAATTTCCATATTTTTAACCAAGCCCTTCTAGCCAAGCAGTTATGGAGGTTGGGGGTCAATCTGCATTCCCTTGTGCATAAAGTGTTGAAGGCTAGATACTTTCCAAGAACATCTATTTGGGAGGCAAGGAGAGGCTACAATCCTAGCTACATGTGGAGAAGTTTATGGGGGGCAAAGTCCTTACTAAAGGAAGGGACTGAATGGAGAATAGGAAGTGGGAAAGATGTGGACATTTGGGAGGATACATGGTTGTCGGGTGAGACAGACACTCTTGTGTCTTTCAAGCCATTGGATGGATCACATTACGGGAAGGCATATGATCTAATGACACCGGGGAACGAAAGTGGGATACTACAAGACTAGAGGAATGTTTCCCTATGAGATATGTTGAGAAAATATGTGTTATTCCCCTTAGCTTCGAGGACCAGTGCGACACATGGTATTGGTGGCTGGCAAAGAATGGGATTTTCACTGTCCGTTCAGCGTACTGGCTTGGTATGCTTGGCAAGGAGGAAGCCCGAAGACACTCAATGCAGCAAGGAGACAATCTATGGTAGCACATATGGCGAGGGGGGTGGATGCCCAAAACTGCTCATTTTCTTTGGAGGGTGAGCACTGGAGGTTTAGCTACCAAAGGAAGGCTTTTTGACCGCCACTGCACCGATGACGACATGTGCCAACTGTGTATGTCAGAGAAGGAGTCTATTCCATAAATGTTGTTCTGCTGCCCAAACGCAACTGAGATATGGGATCTCTTAGATCAGGGGACCCAAAAGTGGGTGGATGATTACAAAGACGAAAATATAAACATCACTTTGGGGGCAGCCTTGGAAAGAGAGGATAAAGGGGAGATCGTTGCAGCCATGTGGGCCATCTGGAGAGGGCTCAATAAGAGGGTTTTCTAGGATGTCGAGGTTCATAGCAGCTACTTGTTACGAGCAACACTGACAATGATCAATTATGTAGGGGACGAGCAGCACATGAGGAGGAACAACAACGCCCAAGGGGGGGGGGACGTAGCACCTAAATGGACCAAAGCAGCACCGGGTAGGGTGAAAGTGAATGTGAATGCAACATGTGGGGAAGATGGGGAAACAACCATTGGAATGGCGATGCGTGACAGTGACGACATCCTGTTGGGTGTGGCGGGTGAGAAGATTAGTAAGGGAACATGCATTGCAATGGCCGAAGCTTTTACTCTAAGGGCAGCACCCCAATGGGCGAGAAACAATGGCGTGGTGTAGGTGGAAATGGAATCGGACTCCCTCGAAGTGGTCCAAGCTTGTAGTGAGCCAGAAATGAGAAGAGATTATGTGGGTGTCCTAGCTAAGGACATCACTATCTTAAAAAGTGAGTTTCCTTTTTGCAGTATTTCTTTTGTTAGTCAAAAATTTAACATGCTTGCCCATGAAGTTGCCACTATGGCACGAAGGGGACAAGCAAGTAGGTTTTCTTTCTCTCATTCTTTCATGCATGTTTTGTAAATCTTGCTACCATTGATGGAGCTTAATTTAAAAGGTGTGACGGGGGGTCCCAATCACAGGATCCACTGTCTTTCCTAAAAAAAAAGATAATATCCCACTTGGGGTTTACATAAAAGAATCAATTTCTCCACTAGGTAGAGGGATGTCCAAACTATTTAAAGTCTATCTCCCAAAAGTCAACTTCACTAAACAAGGTCCAAGTCTGCAATGTCAAGTCCACCATGGCCTTTATTTAAGGGGTTGGAAACATGCCTCATAAGTGAATAAAAAAATGAAAATTATCATCATAAAAGTCGTTATGTGCATATAAATATGAATTGCAATATTAGGGAAATGGACATAAATAACGACTCAAGGATTTCCAAATAAATAGAGATAGTGAATATCCATATCAATATTGAAGAGAAGTAATAAAAAGGTATACAACAGATGCACTTGAAACATATCAACATAGAAACTTGTGCCAAAAGCACAATAAAATAGATTATGGCATACAACCCATCATATGACATACTCAACATGCATGCAAGTTCGATAAACATAGCACTAGTGAAAATATAAAGTCAGTGATAGTTAAACACAAAACCTTATAGAGAATGGAAGCTAACTAAACACCCATGGCATACAGTATGGGGTATGGGCTTACGATCCTCCATCCCAAAATATATAAGTGCAGGAAGGGTTAAAAACTTAGTTCCTAATAATATCACAAAGGGTAATAAAACCATAGGGGTATAAAATCAAAAAATTAAAACATTATATTACTCTAGATACTGAATCACAAAGCATGAGTAAATGTATAGAAATGGGAATGTTCAGCAATATAACAAGAATTAATGATATTTCCATCACATAAACAAGAAGTATGAAACATCCACCTCAAAAGTGGGCAACATTAGGCTCCACATCACAATAAGGAACAACTTGGTTCAATTCCCCAATTAGGATTTCATCATGAAGAAAAGTACAATTTAGAGTCAACAAGAATATCCAACAAAAGATTCATATCCTATAGCTCACATGAGTCAAACTCTCTAAGTAGGGAGATAAAAGATTATAGGGTGTCCTTCACATTGGGAAATGGTGTGAGTTTCACAATAAACTCATTCTTTACCTTATATACCCAAATTCCCCCATTTATCACTCTATGACCAAGGACATTGCCCTCGTTCACCATGAAATATCACTTCTTCCAGTCAAAACCTGATGTGATTCTTCACATTTTGCTAAACACAAGGTATAGGTGATGCAAAAATGAGTCAAAATAATCACCGTAAATGGCATTATCCATAAAAACTTCCATCACAATTTTTATCAACCATGCAAAAAATGGCTGCCATAGAATGCTAGTAAGAGTTAGGGGTGTTGCACAAGCCAAAGGGAATCCTCCTAAAGGCATAAGTGACAAAAGGGAATATGAAGATGGTATTATCCTTGTCATTGGGATGAACTAGAATTTTTTAGAATCTAGAGTAGCTTTCTTGGTGGCAGAAGGATTCCTAATATGCCAATCACACTAGGATCTAATTTAGGAAGAGGAGGGGAGATGGACTTTTCTTGTGGCCTTGTTCAACTTCCTATAGTCAATGCACATCTTACACCCTATGAAAGTGCATGTGGGAATGAGTTTGTATGTGTCATTATGCCTAATAGCAGTCCCCCCTCTTGGGAACAACTTGCACTGGGCTTATCCATAAAGAATCTCAAATGGGATAGATAATCATAGTTGTGAGCAATTAGATTACTCTAGAAAAATCACCTCCTTCATGTTGGGATTTATTATATGTTGGGGGGCCTCTGGATGACTTGTAATCGTTCAAAATGGGGATCTTATACATACACATGGCTTGGTTGATGCATGTCAAATCAGCCATTTTGTATCCCAAGGTTGCCTAACTTTTTCTATGCTAGGTCATCAATTGTACTATTGCTCGTAAGTGATATTTGAATAGATGATCACATGGGAAACCTCCTACTTATCAAGGAAGGCGTATTTCATCCCTTCTAGTAGGGCCATCTTCCTAGTTTCTTTGGTGTATATTCCTTCTCTTCAACTATGCAGATCATTGTGAACTCCACCAATTTAACAACTAGCTCCTACTCATATGTGTCCAATTCATTAGATAGAGTCTATGCAAATGTTTATTATCAAAGTCAGAATAGTCTGAGATGGTGAGGCTACTTACAAAGGGTTTTCTTTAAGAAGTGGGAGCTGAGAGGGGATCAACTCCCTACTTAATTTGAGGAATAAATCCATCTAAAATCCAAACACACTAACACATATGTTGTAATAGGTGTATTTTCTTCATTTCTCAAACAAATGGTAGACATGAATAAAGTATATAAGATGAAATAAATGTGTGACTATATTCTATTATATAGAATACAATATAATATCCCACTTGGGGTTTACATAAAAGAAACAATGTCTTTACTAGGTAGAGGGATGTTCAAACTATCTCAAGTCTCTCTCCCAAGAGTCAACTTCACTAAGAAAGGTCCAAGTATGCATGTCAAGTACACCATGGCCTTTACCTAAGGGGATGGCATCATACCTCACAAGTGAAGAAAAAAATTATCATCATAAAGATGGTATGTGCATATATATATATATATATATATATATATATATATTAATTGAGCAATATTAGGGAAAAAGGACATCAATAACTACTCTAGACTTTCCAAACCAAGAGAGATAGTGAATATCCAAATGGATATTAAAGATAAGTAATGAAAAGGTATACAATAGACACACTTTCTACATATCACACAACAAATTATGCCACATAAGCATAATCAAATTTATCAGTTCATACAACCCATTGTATCATATAATCAACCTGCATGAAACTTAGATAAACATAACACTAGTGAAAATATAAAGTCAGTGATAGTTAGGGTACAAAACCCAAAAGATAATAGAGAATGGTACATAATCAAACTCCCAGGGCATACAACTCGGTGTATGGGGCCTATGATCCTCCATCCCCAATCATATAAGTACAAGAGGAATAAACCCTCATTGCCTAATAATATGAAAAGGGTTAATAAAACCACAAGGGAATGAAACCAAAAAATGAAAGCATTATATTACACTAGGGATATTGAATCACAAAACATGCATAAATGTATAGGAAAGTAAAAATTTAGTAATATTAATAGAATTAATTTGATTTCCATCACATAAACGGGCAATATGAAACATCCACCTCAAAAGTGGAAAAAAATTAGGGTTCCATCTCACAATAAGGAACAACTTTGTTTAGTTCCATAATTAGGGCTTCTTCATGAAGAAAAGTACAACTTAGAGTCAACAAGAATATCCAATAAAGGATTCATATCATATAGCTCACGTGAGTCAAACTATCTAAGGAGAGAGATAAAAGTGTATAGGGTAGCATATACTAAAGGACCAAAAGAGTGATAATCATGGGTAATAGTTCAATATAGAAGTAAGCAATGCAATATACCTCATATTGAGTCTATATGTATCCATGGTCAACCCTAACTCAACAATAGGGTCAGAAGACACCTAATAACATCATATATGTAATTTTGAATTCACACTTATTATACAAACCCCATAAGTCACATTGATATTATTCTTGAATTAGGTTATAAAAACACACCATATTTTAGTTTATATTTTTTGAATATAATATATATATTTTATTTTATTTTTCTATCCCACAAATGATTGGTTATAGATTTTAGAAAATATAACCAATTAGGAAAATGCAAAATTCATTAATCAAAAATTTAAAAACCCTTCTAATAAGTGGTTTTTCACTGAGATGTCCCAATATTAGCCGGCCACATGGCATGAGTCCTGCACAATCACATGTGCAAATAGTAGGAGAAGCAAGTGTACATAGATGAAAATTCCGCAGGGATAACGAGAGAAAAAGGAACATGTAGAGGGGGAAAATGCTAAATATCCAACAAAATTGTTGTTGTATTGGGTGAAACAAACAAGGACGACTTACAAGTCATCCAACAATCAAAACCCTGCTTGCTATAGTGTTAGAGCCGAAGGAAACTGTGAGAACCCGTTACACTAAAAGAGATTACTCAAAACATAAAACACAATCAATCACTAATTAATCACATATCCAAAAATATGGGAAATTTAAATCGATTTCAACGTCATCACCCGCTCAGAAACATTTGCATAAGAGGCCAACATCTTTCTTATATCCATACTATGCCAAGAATTTGATACAAATTGTTCTATTGCCTTAGCCACAACATATATACACAGGAGAATAATATTTGTATATGTCACACAAACAAGCATTAATATGCTAACGAAAGTCTGATTCATTTGAAACACCATATACAAACTTTTCCTTCCCATACCTGAGAATACATTAAAACCCACAATTGACTGTTCATTTAAAACAAGCCATCCATTATCAACAAGTAAGCTCCTTAAGTTGATCATATAAAGGAAACCATCTAAATCACATTATTAGGACCAACATATTACATTAGCCATCATTCCACTTTATTGGAGGAATAAACATGAGATCTTGACCATTGGATCAAGTTCATATGTTAAAACCATAAATTACAGTATAGGTCTGACCATTGTATCAAGTGAACCAAGAAACCATTGGTCTAAGGCTTAATTGATGCTACAACTACAAAGCTTAACTTAACATTGGTTGTAGAGACCTGATCCACCATCATTAGTGACCATTAAATCACCATAGGTTGTTAGATCAACACTATATTCATTAATCAACATCAAATATTAAGCTAATGTCATCATTAATTGATAACATCAGTAGGGTACTTAATGGTTGATCATTAAACTTCTAATTGATCCAAAATATGACCTAAGGGGGTGACTATAGGTTGTCACCATCATATGACACCTTTGATCCCGACCATCAGTTGTCATGAAGACAACGCCATAGGGTTGTTGAAATGGTACCATCATCGGGTCATGGGTTTACAAAAGAAATCAGCTTAAAACCCTAAAATTGACCATTGGTTGATAGGTTCTTAGCACCATAGGTTGTCAAACCAACCTGATACAAGTCATATTATACATTAGGAATAACATACACATGATCATAGGTTCATCTAGAACTGAAATCAGAATAGGGAATATTATAAAAATTGAAATCCAAGTCAAGCATAGCTTTTTAGTGCATGGATCATCATTTTCAAGCAAGAACATGATCTAGAAAGCTTATGGTAAGCAATAAATGTGGAGCAAGTTATAAAACATGCCTCTAATTAGAAGATGAAACTCCAAACAGAAGAAAACTCGAGCAGGTAGGGTAGAAAATCCAAGCATAAGTTGTGAACTCGTCCATCTAGCACCTTTCTTCATCAAATGAGCAAACCCTAAGCATAAGGAGCAAGAAAGGTAGGATTTTAGAGCTTTAGAGCAATTTCTACCATGGAAAAGTAAGGTTTCTACCTAGAGAAAGGTAGGAGGAAGAATAGAAAATAAAGAAACAGAGGAAAGAATAAGATTCTTACTCTTTTAGGTCAAGATCACTAGAAGGAAGCTTTTCAAACCCTAAATGGAAGTCAATTGCAACCCTAGATTCTTTTTCCAAGAAGATCCCCTCTTTCTTATACCTTGGACAGGAAATTCAAAGCAGAACAGAGGGAGAAAGAGGTTTATAGAAGGAAGGAAATGGTGGAGAGAAAATGGCTCATTTTGGTACTTAGGGATAAGTATATGAAACTTTAAGATAAAGAAAAAGAAAAAGTTGAAGTTCTAGCATCTTTCCAAGTGTCCATGGCCTTAAACTATTAATAATATACAACCACACACACAAGAAGCTCCCACAATATCCATAGAGACATGCTTATCCATAGTTTCTTGAATTTCAAAACAAAACAAAAAATTCATTAGTTGATAGCTACTAAAGGTAGCTCATCCATGAAGGGGTAAACCCTAAAATACCCTTAGAGAAAACACCTTCAAAACCAAGGATTAAATAGGTTCCCCATGGATCAAAAAGCTCAATAATGATGAGAGAGTATCCAAGGAACATAATGAAAGTGATAAATTGCAAAGAAAACCTCTCAATTGGGTAAATTTTAGAAAAGTCCAAAATGAGCATAAAATTGCATAACTTGCTCAAAAAGTGTCCAAATTGGACCAAATTTGAAAATTAAGATTGTATTATGATTTCAAAGCAAATAACAAGGTTATATTAGGGTTATAAGAATAAAATTATGATAATTAATCTTATTCAACTCATTAAGCAAGTTAGGGGCCTTACAGAAATATCACTAGTGAATTTAGGGTACCATACTGAGCTCACATAGTGCAAGACTATGCACCCTGGTGGTTGAATACTCCAAGAGGGTTCACCGCAATGATAACAAGATATGGATTTGAGTTTCTTAGTCAGAAGAGGCCCCAAGGAAAAGTAATTGGTTTGTTGAGTATGTGAAGGTGCATGGATGTATGAAAAAGAGAAAGCAAGTTAAGGCATGTCCAGAAGAAAGGAAAACAAAGTCTATCCTGGAAAATTGGAATTGGAAAACAAAAAGAGGAAAAACTAACATACCAAAAATTGGGTGAAGAAAGAAGTACAAAAGACTTTGGGTAGACCAACTGAGTGTTTCTTTGCACATGCCAAAGACTATAGAGGTTTCACCCATGGCTCCTGACTCCAAAAGGTCATCATGAGTGAAGCGGGTAAGGAGGATAGGTCTTGGATTGAACAAGGGGTGGTGGATCATTGTAATATAGTTGTGAGGGTTCAAGGATCCTTTTGAAGTTGCTAGAGGTGTCAACGGTGGTCGAAGAAGATAAAGCTTGTCGATAGAGAGTAAAACATAGGAACAGATGGTTGCAAGGTTTGATAGAGAGGTTGATTGAACCAAACCATATATATTAGGGTTATCTGGTGTGAAAACATGCAAGGAAAGAAAAGGGAAAGAAATTGGGTCAAAAGATGGAGGGGAGAGGGATAAAGCATGAGGGAGAGATTCTCACTATTATTTATAAAAAAATACGTGACTTGACAGTAGAAGAAAGCTGAAGAAAGTTTGCTTTACACACAATTAGAATCTTATGGTAGCGAGAGAGATCGGTTTTAGATGATTAAGGAATGCTCATATGGCATTATTAAATCTGATGAACTTTGGGAAACCAATTATATTCATCAAATACATTGAATATTAAGTTTTGAAAATCATGTTTCCTTTACTTATAAATTTGAGTGCTAAAACATGATTCAAATGAAGGAAAATTTGACACAAAGGGTAGTTAAGACATGTAGAATCCGAATTTCCTAAAATATTCCAATTTTGAGGTCATCAAATATATTATTTAATATTTAATATTATAATTTATATTTGCTTTCCTAAATGATATTAGGTCATTTAGGATTGTTAATATATAGCCTCAAACTTGGGACCCAAGGAAAACAATTTTGCCATTAGATTATGCTTGAAAAACTTCATGTTATAAGTTCTTATACACTTTGGGTTTAGGCTCATGAGAAATATGTTTATTATAATATTACATTATTATTATCAACATCCATTAAATCAATTCCTATTATCCTTACATTGTCACACAAGAATTACCTTATATTATAGTGCATGAATTTTCATATTTTACTTATTTAACTTATACATTCCATTATTCAATATTTATTTAAATAGTGGCATATTCATCTTTATGGACATGAAAATGCCAATTTTTAGTCTAATTCATATCTTAAGCTCGTTATACTTCCTATTAATCATATCTTAGTCATTATGTGAAAATTAGTTAGTAAAGGAAACCTATGTGACATATTTAATTAATTTCATTACATGTTAACCCATAATTAAGCTATTAAGTTAACATATATGTATCATGATATGTGATGTTTATTATTGAACTAATGTCACTTAATGTGTTATATTTGTTCTTAGACCTCTTTATGTTATGGGTTACCATTTAGTTATTCAAATCATAGGCATTTACTATATAAATTAAGGTATAACACCATCCTTGTTTAGTCAACTACAAGGAACTAAGCATATTATCCTCGTAATCATGGGATTAGAGTTTCTAAAGTCAAAAGAATAGGTTTGGGTATGTTACAATACTCCACCCCTTAAAAGGATTTTGACCTTCAAATCTAAATATCCATACATTATCAACCAACAACCCTTCACCCCTTAAAAGTTTTAACTTAATAAGTTAAACTAAACCACTTTTAAGGTATTAGGATTACATATTCATTTTTTGATTTATATTAACTAGGCATGTTTGTGATGTTTAAAATCTCACATCAATCTTGATGATCATGGAAACCTAGGGTTGAACATTAGATCCTTGTGTTTCTTACTTAACAACCCTAACTTTCACATAAGAAACCAAAAAGTCATAGGGTATAAAAGGGTAGGCCAAATAAACCTTTATCAAAAGACATACTTTTCTTATTCATCACTCCATACTCAAACTAGAGTTTGGGATTCCTATTCTAACAAGTTCTTGATTCTCTATTCCAGACTGCATGTGTTACTTCTTTGTGACTTATCTCACATAGCATCAATTAGATTAGGAAACCCCTCCTTTTGTACATATAGTATTTTAAAGAAAAATAATTTCATGGCATAAGTTTGTGATAGAAAACTAAATATAGGGCACAAAATCAATGAGAGAACCAAGTCACAATTTTCCATTTAAGATCTCCTAATTACTACTTCAACATCCTCATAACATGACTCCATCCTCAAGTCAAACCTCATAACGTCCAAAGATACATGCCACAACTAACCTACATCTTGGGGTATAATCAACTAGAGTTTCATCACATGAGGGTTAACAACTTAAGATCCTCATATGTACTTCACCACTTTCAATATCCTTCATTTATCATCTCATCAGAGGTAAACATATTATTTACATAAGGTAAGGGATCTATAAAGAACCTCTGGGACAAGATAGGAAACCTAGGGGAGAATAGTCAGAATATGAAACTATGGCTCTAATACCATCTTGTAAGAAGTGGGACCTGAGAGGGGATCCAATTCCTACTTAATTTTAGTAATAAATCCATCTAAGCCATACTTAATTTTGGAATAAGTGTATTTTTTCATTTATAAAACAAATCATATACAAAACAAAATTATGTTAGTGAAAATAAGTGTAATGGAAATATTCAATTATACAAGGTACAAGATAATCTCCAACTTGGGATTTACATGAAAGAAACAATCTATTCACTATGTAGAGGGATGTCCAATCTGCTCAAGTCAATCTCCCAAGAGTAAGATTTACTAGGAAAGGTTCATGGCTTTATTCAAGTCCACCATTTCCTTCACCTAAGGGACTAGAAGCGTACCCCACAAGAGAGCACCAAATTAAAATTATCGACATAAAAGCCGGTATGTGCATACAAATAAGAATTGATAAATATTGGGGAAAAAGGGTATCGCTATAAACTCAAGGGTTCCAAATCAATAGAGATAGTGAATATCCTAATTGATATCAACTAGAATAATGAAAAGGCTTACAAAAGGTACCCTTGCCATATATCAACACAACAACTTGTTCCACATAAGCGCACTGAAATATATTTGTACACACAACTAATCAAACCATATAACCAACTTGCAATGAAGTGAGAAAAATATGGCACTAGTAAAAATACAAGATTAATGGTAGTTATGGAACATAACCTGAAACCTAATCAAGAATAGTACATAACCAAACTCCCATGAGATACAAGCCTGGGTACGGGGCATACGATCCTACGTCCCAATATATATAAGTAAAGGAGGACTAAAATGTTAGTGTATGGTGGGAAGACAAGAACTCGACTGCCTAATAATATCACAAAGGGGAATAGAACTCAAAAACCAAAGCATTAGGTTACTCTAGGGATAATGGATCACAAAGCATGCATGAATTTAGAGGCAAGTGAAAGTTCAATCATATAAATATAATTTATGAGATTTCCATCACATAAATGAACAATATGAAACATTCGCCTCAAAAGTGGGAAAAATAGGTTTCCATCTAATAATAAGGAACAAATTGGTTCAATTTCATGATGAGAGTTTCATCACGAAGTAAAGTATAATTTAGAGTCAATAAATATATCCAACAAAGGATTCATATCATTTAACACACATGAGGCAACTTCTCTAAGGAGAGAGAGAAAATTGTATAGGGTAGCATGACAAAAATGACCAAAACAAAGATTGTTACGACCCATTCCTTGTTTTACTAGTAATTTGAGGATTTAAGAAATTTTTGGTGTTAACTACACCTTTATTTTACCTTACTAACACTTTGTATTATTAAATGGTTGATCTATATTTTGGTTTAACTTAAAATTTCTCTTTGATAAGTTAAATAAAAAATGTGTTGTGGATGCATAAAGGTTTGAACCCAGACATGTATGTGGATGAACATTATAGATATTTGAGTAATTCGTTAATATATATCATCAAAAATTAGTTTTATAAAAAAAATATTTTGAATTTTATAGAATTCAATTACGAATCTGAAACAAAAAGAATGGACCAAATCAGGGTTCATATTGAGGAAGTTATGGCAATATTAATTTCATCCAGTTTTACCCTCAATTGATGAACTGATTGTGGGCCTTTATATGGAGGGCTTCCAAAGGTGGTCCTTCTAATGGCAAGCCTCTGATGGTCCAAACTGATGTATTGACATATGGTGGACCAGTGTAGCCACACATAACAACCAATCATAATAGATCATCCATAACTTCTTCTATAGTTATTGGAATTTGACAAAATTATTTTAATTAGATTCATTTAGCAATCCTCTACACAACCAAATCCTTAAACCATGAAAAGGGTGAACTGGAAGCTGAAATTTAGGGAAATTATTGAGAAAGAACACAAGGAACAATAGAAATTGAAGGTTGTGTTATATATTTGACTTGGTAAGTAGTTCTTGATTATTGATCCTTTCTTATCTTCATGTTACCTTGCTTAGAATTCCCTGATTCATCAACCCAAGGTTCCAGTTAATCTTCATTTTTCATCTTCTACCTCCAACAGACATTCTTCTAGGTCATTTAACCTATTGAAAGGTTGTTTGGATGAGATTCTTGAGGTATGAATCTTGGATCAAACTAGGATGAGCTAGATTTTGAGTCTAGCTAGGTAAAGGACGAGATTGAAAAGATGGAACATGTGCAAGTGAGGGGAAAATCACCTCCTAACTTTGATTTATAATGACTAAACTAGAAATAATGTTGTTTGTGTTAATTATTATTATGTAATTGTTGTTGCAAAATTATTGTGAATCCTAAATCAATTTTAGTAGAAAAATAATATGATTCAGTGTATTTTGTGGCTTGATATTATATGCTTAATTTTTGTACAAGTTGCTATGCAACATGGAAAACAAAATTGTGGTTTTAGAAGCACCAAAGAGGTTGAGTTTGTCATATTCCAGATCTAAAGGATTGAATTATGGTTTATGAGAATTATGGAAGTTGCTATTCTGTCATATGAATTATGTTTCATGTTAAATGCTTAATCATATAAGATAGAACAATTATTGGCAGTGATAAGATGTTAGCCATATAAATTAAATGCCCTAGACACAGTAGAATCCTTCATAGGAGGCTTGCACTATTGGGAGGAAATGTGCTTCTCGACTGGAGGTATTTTATCCTAATCGAGGTAATCCAAAGTGCACTGGTAGGGTGCAGGGGTCTAGGTGAGCAAGGATAGAGTCCTTGTAGTTTGGTGGTACCCAAAACCATCAGGGAATGTCGTTGGTACTTATTTTGTGGAATAGTTGTCATCTTCGGTAGGATCAGTTCTATAGAATGAGATAGAGTGATTTGACTCTCCACACGAATACCCAAGTCTAGAGGAAGAGCTCAGATATTGGGCTGCTCCCATTATCTTCTGAGAATTAGACATGTAGTGCCTTCTACAGATGGGGTAGTTGAGACTGAAGACTTAGGATCATGTGCATGCTTCTAAGTCTTCTACATTGAGATCCTAGCTTGCCCTGATGCTTTCATATGCCATGTTCCACACTTCATGTGGCTCCAATGACATATAATATTTGGATTAAAGAACCCAATAGTTAATTAGTGATTTACCCTCATCAGTTGTCTATACATTCTGTTTAATTGGATTAAAGTTGTAAAGATTTGGACTGACTTGCTTAATTTCTTAAATTCCTAAATCACACATATCACTAAACTACTTATCATAGTTACTTGTTGATTTTCCAGCACTGAGCCAGTAGCTCATCAACAAACTAAAACATGTTTCACAAAAAGAACCAGCTCCACCAAAAGAGGTAGTAACCAATTTTTGTCAAGACTAGAGAAGAGGTCTTATGAAGAAGTAGTTAGATTAAATAGTTGGTCTCTTATCATTCCTCTAGATCTTGGGAATGAGTGAGTGAGAAAAGATAACAATTTATAATATGTTGTATAATATGTATATTAAGTGTGAACTTTTTCTTTTACATTAAATGCAAACTCTTTAGTATTAGTCACTACTTATTTGTATCTAATGTTGTTAGTTCAACTAATTCCATGTTTCCACAAGTTTCTGTTGGAAAATTGGGCGACAGATAAGGCAACAGACATGAAATTTTAAATGTGTGTTTCTCAAAATAGCAAGATCGCATCAGTAACAATGTATATAGGAAGGAAGGTAACACGAGTTATACTTGGTCCTGGAGCAATTCCAATGACAACTCTTGATGCAAATAATTGTGCTTCTTATCCAAGCAGAAACACAATTCTTCTTCAACAACAACACTCAAAAACTAGTCATCAAAGGCCTCCTAGTCTAGAACAACAGACATCAGTTGATGTCGTCCTCCTAGCCAGAAAAAATCCTCACCTCTAGAGTAGTCCATGTGGAGCACCGAGAATTCCACATTGCACTACTAGACTAACGAGAAATAGGTGCCCCGTCAAATGTCAATGTACTAGCACTGATTCACTCTCCCACAATTGTCTCTCCCTTTCTATCCCTAGCTTTATCGAGTAGGACTTGCTCGGGATCCCTATTGGTTACCACAACTATAGAGGATAAAAATTGTCAAAACTAATTGTTGTGTCTGGGAAGCCTATAATACCCCTCTATTTATAGGAGAAGCTAGGGTTAGGGTTCCCTTAACGTCCCTCTCCCCTATTATCCCCTATTCAGGAAGACTAAGAGAGAAAGGACCATTACCAATTATACATGATCAAAGGTTTAGAAAATAACATAAATAATTCATAAATTCTCACTAAATGGGAATGAGTTTGTACATGATTGACTTTCCACAAAGTAATTACACAATATGGTATTCTAAAATTTTGCAACATGAAGTAAAAACTAACTAAATCCTCCATAGATTACATTATTTCTTGTTGGTCTGGTGCCTTCTTCATGAATGTCCACTTTCCATTAAAATTGTAGAAATAATATCATATTATCCTAAAATGCTGAGAAATCAAAATCCGGTCAGTATAACAAGTTATGTCGGTATGTGGGGGAAATAAAAGATTTCATGTAGGTGTCACAACAAAAGCACATCAATTATTATTATAGAATCAAAATTATCATTTTCTTCATAACTTCTCAACCCATTTTTACTCAACCTATAAGATACCCTCTCTTAGGGTTTGTCCCTATAGTGGATTATAGACCACCTCTCAATCTGGACTTAGGTGCCACAATAGCCACCTATCAATCTAGAGCTAGGTGCCATGTTGGTCTTCCCAATCTAGGGCATGACCTCAGAAGACCTTCCCAATCTGGGGCTTGGTCTAACATTCCCAATCGGACATGACCTGTGAAGACCTTCCCAATCTGGGGTTGGGTCTGACATTCCCAATCTAGGTCCTAGTCTTTAGTCAACACCATGAATTTTCATTTCTTTCCATTCTCAAACTTCCAGGTTTGGTATGCAGGGTTCGAGCAAGTTATAAGAATATTTTATGATAGCCATAGTGACTTTATAGATTGTAGGAAATAAATAAAAAAGTAAGAATTTATTTTCAAGCAATCTGAAAAACCTCAGAAAATGTCTAGAAACTAAAACGGTTATTCATAGGCATAACAACACACCTTGATAAGGTATTCTTGATATCCAAGCAAGAGCAATGAGGAATAAGAAAACAAGCAACATTGTAATTATCCTGAAAGTTAAAGCAATACACCCATGTATCATTATTCTATCCAAATCATCACTATGACTAACTTGGGCCTCAATTTAGGGTTTCAATAGGATTTTTTATTCCTAAACCCTAATTACCACTTTTCATGACTTTTGGGTCAACAAACCCTAATATCGTCAATAATTATGCTTTTAGTCTCAACGAAACCCTAATTATAGAATCATGGTTTTTTTTACAGAAGCTAAGAAGCTATTTTATTCAACCCGCCTTCCTCTTGCAGGGATAACTACTTGAGAAACTACATTATTTGTAAGGAAGCTAAATATGGTAGGACTCCTACCATTAAAGAATAGAATAGAGATGGGTAGACCCACATGGTCGAGAGGAGGGTTCATGTAGATATGACCCTCCTTATAGTTTTTGAGGTGATGCTTTTCTCGTGCATCTACTATCTCCGTACACTATCTAGGTAAGTTAAGAATGCTCACATCCTCTAGTTCATTAAGGAAAGTTCTAATATCCTACAACCAAGGGTGGTAAGCAGGGTAGTCTGACAGGTTACCATTGATGGCCATAGTTGCTTCACTACTATCCGTGATAATCATCAGTGGCTCATTTGGATTACCTTGTATCTGCAGCTGAGTTGTACGGGCGCTCATCCAGGTGGTACTTAGGCGGCCCAGGCATTCACCTAGGGTCCCAATCCCAGGCGCCCAGCCTAGTTAGGCCTTTGGGCGGCCTGGGTGGACTAAGCGGACGGTTGGGCGGTACCTAGGCACGCCTAGGCTGCTGTTGTGTTTTTTACATTTTTATTATGTTATTTACTAATTTGTGTTTATTTATGTACTGATTTTGTAATTATTTAATCATCTAATTATTTACCTTTATTTATCAACTAATTTAACTTTATTTATCAACTGATATATATTTATTCATCTACTATTTGTATTTATTTATTACTGATTCAGGAATTAATTAATCATCTACTGATTTATATTAGTTTATCAACTGATTTGTATATTCATATGCTTATTTGTATTTCTTTTTCTACTATTTTATATAGTTTTCTACTCATTTCAAACTTTTTATGTACTGCTTTTGAAATTACATAATCATCTATGATGTATCTTTATTTAGCAACATATTTGTATTTACTTATCCGCTTAACATTATGCATTCATCTACTTATTTGTATTTATTTATCTACTATTTTTTATTTAGTTATCTAATAATTTGTGTTTATTTATGTACATATTCTGATATTATTTAATCATCTACTCATTTAACTTTATTTATCAACTGATTTAATTATATTTATCAACTAATTTGTGTTTATTGTATTTAATCATCTACTATTTATATTTATTTATGTTCTGATTTAGGAATGAATTAATCATCTACTGATTTATATTAGTTTATCAACTGATTTGTATTTATTCATCTACTTATTTGTATTTTTGTGTCTACTATTTTATATAGTTTTATAATCATTTGAATTTTTTTATGTACTACTTTTGAAATTACATAATCATCTACTGATGTATCTTTATTTATCAACATATTTGTATTTACTTATCCGCTTAACATTATGTATTCATCCACTTATTTGTATTTATTTATCTATTGTTTTTTATTTAGTGATCTACTAATTTGTGTTTATTTATGTAAAAATTCTGATATTATTTAATCATCTACTCATTTAACTTTATTTATCAAGTGATTTAATTATATTTATCAACTGATTTGTATTTATTGTATTTATTCATCTACTATTTGTATTTATTTATGTACTGATTTAGGTATGAATTAATCATCTACTGATTTATATTAGTTTATCAACATATTTGTATTTATTCATCTACTTATTTGTATTTATTCATTTACTAAATTTATCTTTATACTATTTTTTATTTAGTTATCTACTCATTTGAATTTATTTGTGTACTGCTTTTGAAATTATATGATCATCTAGTGATGTAACTTTATTTATCAACTGATTTGTATTTATTTATCCACTTAACTGTATTTATTCATATAGTTATTTGTATTTATTTATCTACAGTTTTTTATTTAGTTATCTACCGATTTGTGTTTATTTATGTACTAATTCTGATATTATTTAATCATCTACTCATTTAACTTTATTTATCATTTTTTACATGTATCCATTATATTAATATATATATATATATAAGAAAATGTCTGGAGACGCCTGGGCATCCCCAGGCAATGCCTGGTCGCCTAGCCGCCTATACAACCATGATCAGCAGTGCCAAATGGATGGCCCTAATTTCGACTTCTGTTACCGACTGAATAAAGAAGGTCTTGGCCTCGCCTCTAGTCCATTGCCCATCTCTATTGATGGTATTAGCTTCCACAGTTGCCATGTCTTCCTTTACTGTTGCATCCATAATAGTAGTTGTTCCCCCTATCAATTTAGACCACTGGGTGGTATCAACCTCCCCTCTTCTAGGAACTGGGGGTTGTCTCCTCCTTTTCCCGATAGCTATAGCTTAACATATAGCTTCTATTTGGATGAGTTATCTATTGGTGTTTGTACTGGTTTGTTCAAAGACCATGGCATTCCTGGCTCGCCAGATCGTCCAGTAAGCAACTACAAATCTCACTTTGGCTTCCTCTTTTACTTCCAAGTACTTTGATAGCCATACTTGAACTTGTAGTCCCTACTAGTCTCTCGTATCGGCTAGCATGTTCAATTTAAGCCACACTTCTCTAACCAAGGGGCAGATCCAAAGTGCATCTAATGTGTCTTCATTTTCTACTCCGCAGTGTGGGCATATGGAACAGTCAGTAAGCTATTGTTGCTTCCTGCGGGTGTTGGTCATTATGGCCTCGTGAGCAGTAAGCCATCTGAAGACCTTGATCTTGCTTGGGATGTGAAGATGCCAGATGGTGTTCCAAAGATTATTGATGGAGAACACGCAATTTCCATGTATGATGTCATAAGCTGAGCTTGTTGTATAGCAACCACTTTCATCGTACCTCCATCTCCACAATGAGCTGCCCTTGGTGGTGTTTGGGGGTGAAAATAGTTGGATCCTCTGAAAACAGCTGGAAGGCAGGTATCTATTGAGAAATTCAATATCCCAACCCCCTTTTAGGTTCTTCACACTCGCAATTTGCAGTTCATGAATATCCTCATCCACAAGCTTCTTGCTGATGGACAAGAGGTTGTCATAGTTGGGAACCCACCTATCTGACCAAAAGGAAGTAGAGATGCCATTGTTGATAATTTTCAAACAGCGTGCTTTTACAAAGTGTATACCTAAGGACATTGATCTCCAAAGAGGAGTGGCTTGACCCTTTTTGGACTTGCTGAACTGCTTGTATTTGTATTTAAGACTTGTCTTCCAAAGGGAGTTGTGAGAGCTTAAAAATTTCCATGAGTTCTTCCATATTAAGGCTTTATTCCAGTCTTCCATGGACTTTCTACCTAGGCTACCATTTTCAGGCTTGGTGTTGATCATCTTCCATAACACAAGGGACATCAGGTGAGGATTTTGGCCCCCTCCCCAAATGAATCTTTGTACTATCTTATCCAGCTTAGTGCAAACTGATATAGGGATCATTGTTGTTTGCATAACGTAGGTAGGGAGCCAGGAGATAACTAACTTTGCTAAGAAGAAATGGCTCGTGAGGGGGAGGGTCTTGGCTACTCATCCATTGATCCTGGACTCCATATTATTTACCAAGAAAGAGTATGTATCTTTGTTAACCTTTTTATGCAGTAAAGGCACACCATGATATTTGCCGAGATCAGTTGTTTCCTGGATGCCAGTGACCTGACAGATGGTCCTTCTAGTAGCTCGATCGACTAAGGAAGCAAACAAAATTTTGGACTTGTTGATAGATATTTGTTGCCCAGATGCATCTTTGAAGATCTTGAAACATTTGTTGATAATCATCATTTATTCCATGGTTGCCCGTGCAAAGATGACAATGTTGTCTGCAAAGCAAATATGAGAAATAGTGGGGCCTTGCTGGGAGAGCTTCACAGGCCACCAAAATTTTTCTACGACACTATGGTGAATGAGTTGAGTTAGGTGTTCCATACATAGGACAAATATATAGGGAGAAAGGGGGTCACCCTATTGCATGCCCCTAGATGTCTTGAAGGGAGGAAGGGATTCACCATTGAATATGATACTTGTTTTCCCTACCGAGAGGGAGTTCAAAATATACCTCTTGATGTTTTCAGGCCAGGACAGTTTATTGAGAGTATTTTTGATGAATTCCCAAGACATTCGATCATAAGCTTTACATAAGTCCACCTTTATGGCCATGTAAGGAGCACTCGATCGTTTTCTCAAGTTATGAATCACTTCTTGAACTAGAATTATGTTATCAGCAATGCATCGACCGGGGATGAAGCTGGTCTTCTCCAATGAGATCCAGTGAGGGATATGCCTCTTGACATGTTCCACAATGACTTTGGATGCCAATTTAAGACAAGCATTATTAAGAGGTATGGGTCACAGTTGGTTGCAGTTTATTGGGTGCTTTATCTTCGGAACAAGAACAATGCTTGCATCTCCAAGAATTTTAGGTATTTGGGAGCCATTAAGTATGCTTCTGATGGTAAGAAGAATTGAGTTTCTTATGACTTTCCAGTTGGATTTTATGAAATGCATGTCGGTGCCATCAGGACCTATAGCTTTGAAGGGGTTAGCATCTTTAACAATTTTCCATACCTCATACTCAGTAGCAGTTGCGCCCAACGCACGAAGTTGATGTGCATTCAGGTTTTTGAAAGCTCCAGGAAGTTTGTCCATAGCTAAGATGGTAGGTATTGAGGTGGCTGTGAAGAGACTTCTGAAATGGTTAGATACTAAGCTCTGAAGTTCACTGGGATCGGTAATCCAATTGCCTCTATCATTCTTGAGGCTACATATGTTATTAGATCTACGCTTGTTGTTCACATAAGCATGATAAAACTTTGAATTTTATCTCCCTCTGTGAGCTAGTTGATGTGGCTTCATTGACGCCAATCCTCTTCTTCCTTGATGAAGAGGGATTCAAGGTCGAGTTCTAGCTATTGACAGATATGATCTAGTTCTTTGTCGTAGATAGATTCGATCTACTGTTGGAGTTTAGCTATGCAAGAAAGAAGCTTGTTCTTGGCCTTACAGTGGTTGCTCCGGGTGATATTGTCCCATTCTGTGATGGGGCCAGATGCTTGGCTTGGTGCAAAGTGGAAAGGTGTCGATACATCCCAAATTCTAGGCAGCATATTTTGAAAGTTTGGTTGAGACTGCTAAGATGCTTTAGTCTTAAACCTCTTGTTGATGTTATGTTTACTGGAGTTTAGAATACCAATTGGGTTATGATCTGACCTAGTTCTAGGAAGATTTTCATAGATAAATGTGGGATATTGTTGAATCCATTTATCATTAGCAAGGGCTTTGTCTAAGCACTCATGTAAAAAACCTTTTTTGTAGGTAAACACATATCATGTGCTACCTATGTCTTCGAAGCCTGCTTGGATGATGGCATTGTTAAACATGTTGGCCTCAGATAAGTTGATACTCCCCATTTTCTCAGACAAATTTAACATGCAGTTGAAATCTCCCAAGGTGATCCAAGGGAGATTGATAGAATGACTAATTGTTAGAAGATGTTCCCAAAGAGTTCGTCTTCCTCTTAGCCTAGGGGAAGCATAGACAAAGGTGATGAAAAGACAATCATTAATCTGACAATGTATATAATACTTATGACTCTGGATGATTTGAATGTTACATTCAGTTTCATTCCAAAGGACCCAGATCCTTCCCTATAACCCAGAGGCTTCAACTCTGTGAGAACTAGAGAAACTGAGGTCTTTAATCACTCAAAGAGCATTATCTCTAGATGTGTGAGGTTCTATTATGCAAAAAAATTTAACTTTATGCTTGATAACAAGGTGTTTGAGGAAGTGCCTAGCTTTCTTTTTGCTGGCACATCTAATGTTCCACATTATTGTATTTATCATAAAGAATCTTTTTTGTATGAAGTTATCTTCCTGGAGAGGTCGTGTTACCCTCACCTCCATCCACTAGCCTCTTTTCCTTGCTTCGAGTGTCGTGTTGGTGGGGCTTCAGTGGGCTCGTAGAGCCCAAAGCTACTTCCTTTTCCTTTGCCTTCCTACCCGGGAGAGCCTGCTTTTGAGAGGGATCTCCAGAGATCATAGTGCCCTCAGGGATATCTTTAGCTGCTAGATCACCTTCAACCTCCATCGCTGGAGTCTTATTACTCACTGTTGTTTTCCTGAACGGTCCTACCTCTCACCACCTTGTTGCCGACCGACATAACGACGGTGTGGGAGGGTGATGATATTTTAGCTGTGTTTCATACCAATGACTTGGGGTTAACAGGAATTATTGTATATTGCTTCTTGGTTGACACATCTGCATCTTCATTTCGGCATTGTTTCTTCCTCCAAATCTTTGGTCTGAGGTTGTCTTCAGTAGTTCACGTCAGCATAGATAGTTTCCTCTTCTTATTCCTCCTCAAGGATCTGATATTTGTTGCTCAATGTTGTACCTTTTCCTAAGGATTTCTTTGTTGTTTCTTTGTTTTTTTGGGGCCGATGTGCAAGTAAATTTCTACCGTAGTAGACTTGCCACTTCCACTCATGCTCCATCCATCGACCACCTACTTCATCTTCATTGTTTTCAATATTAGTTTTAGTCGGTGTTCCATCTAGGCCATTGCAATCCTCTACAACATGACCCAATTTTCCACACTTGAGACACATATTAGGCAAAGATTTGTATTCTACTTTATATTCCCGTACATTGATTTTAATTTCTGGTCGGTTGGGTTTGGACGTTGAGATCTCTACTACTAACTGATCTCTTTTTATCCATAAAAGATCAATCTTTTATTATCAATATCAATGGAACACATTATAATCATCAAATCTTGGAACTTAGGGTTTCTAATTCATTAACTACATTAAAGATGTCCTCTTTAGATACTTTTTGAACTAAAAGAAGATTTAGGTAGTGAACATAATTTTTATTGGGTTTCTTATATTTTTTAAGAAAAAAATCATATATTACATGACTTTATCTGATTATGCTACCAATTACTGTGATTTTTACAAAATAAATCATTTTAGGTCAATAGGGGCTTGCCACCTAGTTAAGGAACCTCAGACTCCGCCCTTCCAACTCGACTGGGCCGTCCTATCAACTTTTGCAAACACAGTGGTCCACCCATGTGGCGATCTCACAAGTGGAATGAAAAAGATGTGGAGAAAGACATTATTGCCCTTACCTCTATAACGCACATGTGAGGGTTGTGATGTGATTCCCTCGCCTCCCTTCTTCAACCTCCCACTTGTGCAATACCTCTGAGTGAGTCAACTAGACTATTGACTTTGAGGTTTTGGCTTCCCCAGCCACCGATGAAGTTGCTATTGTCTTCTACCGACCCCGACTAACTAGTTGATGACTTCAATTGGTCGATAGGAGGTCAGAGGATCGAGAACCAAGGGAAGATTTCTTGGTGGTATATAAGGATGAGATGAGGAAGTAAACAAGGGAATGGGTGGAAATTGGAGGTAGGGAAATAAACTCTAATTCATGCACCATCTTGCAAACACAATGGTGCCTCTGAACTGGATGCCGCTCCCATTATATAGTCTTTGAGGTAGAGGGGTAGTCATGTTGCTTTTAGAAAATTGGGTGAAACTCCTACATACATAAAAACTAGGTAAAACCTAGGACACTTAGGTGCAGTTCTTGCTCTTGAATTCAGTGGGCACCTTTCCCAAACTGATCGTGCATTGATGAGGGAGATATGAGGCAAAAATTTGTTGTTTCTACCTCTCTATTTCCGAATATGACCGAAGGCAGGTTACAACGTCACCACCATTGGATCACAATTCTAACGATCCACAAGGTGTGCACCAATTAAAAGGCCAAAATTAGGAATTGTATTATGAATGTAAATCATGACATTTAACGTCAGTCCTAGTTAAAACATACATCTTAGGGATTTTTTTAAATTCCATATCTCTCAATTTATCGATCATTGTGTTATAAAATTTTAAGGGAAAGTCTTCAATGACTTTATCTAGATGTGTGCAAAGGTTGGGACCAACATTTGAAAAGAAAAGGGACTTTTCTTCATATGCAACTCTTCCTCTAATTTCATGCATTTAAGGCATCAAAACAAATCCTTTTCCATTTCTTTTTTTTTCTATTTTATTTATTTTGTCTATTATTTCTATTAGAAACCATGTGCAAATGAAAACTAATTACTAGTGTCCATCCTTGCCACTTTCTAGAGAATTCTACATAATTCTCTCAAGTACACATAATTATTATCTTTTTTTCCTTTGCTTTTTATTATAATGGGATTTTCTTCTCTCCCTTTTCCTTTTTTATCCATTATTGGATTAATAAATCAGAAGAAATCAAGAAATCAACCATCCAAGGGAAATTTGCAAAGAAAACCATAGTTTAAAAACAAATCATACAAATTTCCAACATGTCTCTTTTACTAAAATAATTGCATTCCAAATCTATAAAATACAAGTGAAGATGAGGTTATAACATTTCCCACTTTGTGCGGGAGTTTAAAGAATTTAATTCACATTTTTTGGAAACTTCAGACGACAAACCGGTCGATTTGCATGCCCAACCAGTCGATTTGTACATGAATCGGTCGATTTGTGCAGTTTCCTATTCTAAATCGCATTGCTATTCAATGCACGATTAATGCAAAATGTGACGTCAACCCTAATCCTTGATCCAATCAAATTGACCATTGAACCGGGAAAATCATCATACAAAATGGTCATTTGGGACCGTGAATTAGTTAGTTCACTAGGTGAACCAGTCAGTTCATGCCCTAGTTCAGGCATTGCCAATGTTGATTCCAATTGACCTGACACTCCAACCGATTAGTTCAACACTTGAACTTATTGGTTCAGAGTCTATTCAGTCTATTTTGAACCTCAGTTCTTTAATAAAAGGCCTAAACTCCTTTGGTAATCAAGTTAAACATCATTCATGAATATACTCCTATTCCAAGTGTATCATATGCATGTGACCCTATAGGTCCCAAATTACGTCAGAAATAAATGTCCATAACCAACTTATGACATCACAACAATGAGCGTTATGTAGCAACACATCATTGCTACCCAAGTAGCTTGGAAAGTTAGAGAAAAACTTCAACCTACAATCCATCACCAGTGTTATTGTGATTGTATAGTTCCTTTGTCTCTAATATCTGCGTTGAACTCAAAGCATGGAACCGTCATCCTCGTCAATATATAATTCATGTTCCCTGAACTAGGGCAGACTGTCTGAGATGTATGTGAGTTCACATATCACATATTGAATCACATGAGTATGTCCATAAATTTCTCAATCTCACTTATCAAGTGACATGGATATCAATCACCTTGTAGGAGGGACAAATCCCATCTACATCACTGACACTCAATCCCCATGAGTCACAATGCACCTGGGCATCACCTTAATGGAAACCATTTTTTATGGTCAAGTTGGATGATGTCTAAATGCAATGAAAATTATGTGACAAGTGTAGTAACTTCAGGTGTCATGAGCCAATGCCACATGAGCCAAATTACTCAAAACAAACCGCGTGATCAACATCTAAACACCCATATTACCAAAAGAATGAGTATATTAAAACCATTTCATATAACTATCACTAATCAAAAAATATATTTAAATAGGTGAACAACCTATAATATATCACATACCATACCAGGTATATACATCTATACAGTGGCCATCTTCCACAACCCTATCACAAAAGAACATCTTCACATTTACAAGTCACTTATACTACCAAAATACGTATCCATGTATAGATTATCAACAAAGAACAACCCTCCCAAACATGAGAGTACAAGGAAAACACATAGGACTCTACACAAAACACTAGAAACTATACAACATTCTGTGTCTACTGATGTCCAAGCTACTCTTCCTCAACCTCATAATCTCCACCATGCCACTGATGACCCATAAAAAGATGTGGTAAACCACGAGGGTGAGATGCATGTCCCAGTGAGAGATACAACTCTCAACCAATGATTATTCAAACATAGAAGAATATATCCTCGTCTAGCAAATTCAACTAAATAAGTCATTTAAACTAAGTACACATGATAGGTAGGTTGAGCAGCTATAACTAATAAGGAGATTATCATATGCTTTTAGAAGGATTATGAACAACATGTATAATAATTATTTCCTCTTACCACATTATATAACAACTAAGAAGTAATAAAAACAAGGCAAGGGTAAACATCCAATGTTAAGCATGTTTTAACCCTAAGCAGATATACTACATGGTTGTATTACATCTTTTAGTTAATGCCCTGAGGATTTGAGACATACCACCCAAATCCAACTGACCACTGCTAAGTCAAAATTATTGCCATATAAGATCTAGGAAGAGCCAGACTCCAAGATCTTCTCTGCACTACACGGTCAGTTGCAGTCTACACCGCAATGGCATATCAGTCAAACTACCATGAAGGACATATAGTCAAGCTAAAAATACCTAGCCCACCTTGATACTAGTCAGGGCGCTAGAAAATAGGGTATCCAAACCCAATCACCTAGGTACAACTGCATTTGTCCTCCAATCACATCACATATATAACATGAAGATACAAATGTAGCCACTCGCAAACAGCTTGGGATCTAGATTACAAGGATGAACTCTCCAAGCACCCCGCATACTCAACAGTATGTGCTATGAGTTTCCTTTAGGAATACTCATTTCACCATCTAGCAAGTCCTGAAGCTGGTATGGATCTACGGCGAGGGAAACTAAACGACTAGGGTTCTACTTGATTAATAAAGCCAATTGGGTGTCTTTTAACTATATCAATCAAGTTACAAGAAGACCCTAAATAGATTGTACAAAGCATAGGTCGAGTGCAATTTCAGAAGATATAAAGCATAAAACTGACCACATCACCACATGGCACTGGTTCACTATCATACATAAGGCCATTATCATTATCACATAACTGTGGGATATCAATCCCTCATCACATCACTATCACCTCAAATAGGAATAAGACATTGCCAAGGTCATAATACCATTCAAAATATTCCCTGCAAGAACAATATTATCTCTCCATGCCTCATCAAGGCTCATAATTACCACACATGTGTCACATAAGTGATAATCCAATCAAACATTATCTTATTATGTTCATTCAACAACAATTTAAGGTTTCAATGTTTACAGAGAGAATACATTCCAACAACATGCTAGTCATTCAAGTAACTAGGCAACATCATTATATACTTGGAATCAGGGTTAGGCTTCAAGTTAGTTAACCAAATTAGGGTTTTCAATCAGCAACTAATAATAAACCCTAATTATCACCACCTCCCACATTCTTGGATGAAAGATGGTCAACCAACATCATTACTAGGTCAACCGTACAAAGAAAACATGTCCAGGAATCTCATTGACCGAAGAGGAATTGACCTCACCATCTTCATCGATCCACGGGGGGGTCACCAACATCAATCACATAAATAAAACCATAGAAACCAAATATAACAAAGCATGACATCGACCGAAGAGAACCAGGTCGAAGAAGACTTGGGGAATGAAGGAAATTTCCACTTCATCAACCGAAACGATATCAAGCATCATTGATCATGAAGAACCATTATTTATCAATTGAAGAGAACTATATAATCATAATCTACTGCATAGACCATACCAAGTGAATATCAGGAGAGAGAAAATCACCTCCAACACATAATCAAAATAGGTTGTTCACCACCATGAATTGAAAGTCACCAAAGTGCAAAGCACAAGAAGAAGGTCATCACCAAAACCCTAAATCCGATCATTAATCATGAGAAACCAATCCATTATGCAAAAGAGAGGGAAAACCAAATGTTACACCATCACACATGTATCCAAAATTTCCCTCTTAAAGCAAGAGACCAAAACAATGTTCATGAGAAGAAAACCAACGTTAAGCATGTGCATGTAAGAGCCAACACCTCCATCCCTAACCAAACAAACGTACACTAGATTAGGTTTTAGAAAAAGGGGTGCATCTACTCAAGATCACCACAACGTCACAACACTTAATTCAAGACATCATAGTCATACTATTAGGAACCACATTTTAGAGGTAGATTACTTGCATGCAAGATTAAGTGCAATAATAATCAAGGAGAAAGTTATATAACTTGCCTTGATTGTGAAGAAGAACTGCAAAAGCAAGATGCTCCAAAGAAAGAGAGGATGACCAAAGCTTTATCACCACCTAATGTAAAAGCTAGAATCACCTCAAGGAGGGAAACAAACCCATCGATTATAGGTTCACATGGAAGAGGGAAAACCCTATGACAAAAAGACAAAGTAGATAGGAGATCTTCAACTCAACTTCAGGCAATACCATGGAGGACCATGAATTCAGCCAAAAGAGAGAGAACATCCTCAACAAGAACCACCATGGAAGCCCATGGATTAGGCCAAGAGAAAGAAGAGAGGGGTAGGGTTGCAATAAAACGAAATCAAGAAGGATGGATCACTTATCAAGATCAAGGAGAACCAAAGGATCACCAAAGATGAGTTGCACCAACCCTAGATCAACACATGCAAGGGTTTGGCCACCTTGATCCAAGGTTGAGCTCTCCTTCTCCACCAAGAACACAAGGGACGACCTCCAAAGAGAAGTTAGAAAGAAGAGAGTGCAAAAGGATCACTTGCATTCAAAGAGAGGGGTATATATACCCAAGGGTAGGAGACGGAGGCAAAGGAGGTTAGGTTTCCAACTAAACATGCCACTTGTCCACTATAATATCCATGCAAGAACTAAATAAACATGCAACAAGGGTCGTTAAAACCTAGTAAAGCCTTCAAACTCACTAGGTCCTAAAGACCATCAATCAAAGAGAATTATCTGTGATAAAAACACATCAAAACCTTGCGACTGCATATGAAAACCCTAGATTTCTCATTGACCCAAGAGAGGGTTCAAGGGCTCATTGATTAAATAAGACACAAGGCACATTCAAATCTCTTCAACCATAAAGATCAAGGATAACGATAAATAAGGTGATCACTAAAAACCAAAACTCAATGTTCAACACATACGGTCAACACCAAACTAGGGCATCAAGAGGACACTAGAAACAACACCAGGTGACACCACATCTATCCTCAACAAACCAAGGTACAACAAGGGTTAAGGGCACTACTCTCTCTCCAACATGATTTCGATACATGTGAGGAGTATCAAGAATGCAGTGAATTGCAAGATAAACCTTAAACATGGGTAATTTGAAATTTGGTCCAAAACAAGCACTTATAAGTGTAACTAGCTCAAACATCAACTAAATTGGACCAAACTGAAAACATAAGCACATCACATTCTATTAAAGCACAACACATGATTAGATTAAGATTTTAAGCATCTTATCATGTTAATCAAGGAGGATCAATCCTAAATCTTGGTCATAGGTCTTACAACGATAAACACCCCTGACAAGGATTTCTCCCCCTAAATCCTATTTGGACAAATACGGGTACTTCCTACACATCTTGTCCTCTAACTCCCACATGGCTTCCTCCATGCCACAGTAATGCCAAAAACCTTAACCAACACTATATCCTTCTTCTTCAACTTTTTCACCCTCCTATCCAGGATCATCACATGACCCTCAAAATATGACACATCCTCATCCAACTCAACCTCAACCGACATCAACACTTGCTCTATATCTAGATGGAACTTCCTCAACATAGAAACATGGAACACTGGATGCATCATGTGCAACTTTGGAGGTATCTCCAACTTGTAAGACACCTTCCCAACACAAGTTACCATATGGTAAGGTCCCATATACCTGGGAGACAACTTACCCTTCCTACCAAACCTCAACACACCTTTCTAAGGAGAGACCTTGAGATACACCTTGTATCCCACTTGGAACTCTAAGGGCCTGCAGTGACGTCCCCAGATTTTCACTTCTCCAAACCCTATTGGGAATGAGAGGTCAGAATCCGAAAACATCATCCAATCATATGAGAGAGCGATGCGGAAGCATAATACGCATACATCAACATACAACCATAACATACTCAACATTCAACATGCATATTTATACAATATGAATTATTACAACATGATTTATAGTCACATATTGAATGACCTACAAGTCTGAACATGTATGCTAATAGGATCTTAGACAATAGGTACAACCTGAACAACTTGCTCACATCATGTACTTTTCTCCCAAGCTATCTCTGAACCTAAAACACACGTGAAACAACAAATCAACACACAAGGTGTTGTGTACATGGGCAGAAAGATACATATATTTATGGCTTTCATAATTTTTGAAAAAGATTTGCAGAAGGAAAGAAAATCATAGAAAATACTTCTTTATTAAGCGAAATACGCCAATTTAAGTCATTTTCCTAGATGAATTGCATTATCAAGGTGGACTAGTACCAAAACATAAATATTGGGCCCATCCCCGTGTACCAAGCACTCTAGGGAAACTCCCCGTACACCTTGTGCTCTAGGGAGGTGTACTAGTCAACATTAATCCATTTCCTCGTAAGGGGGATAATGAACACCTTAAATAACTACAAAACATCTACTCATAATTTATGTTTTCAAGTGACAAAACAACGAGTACTACATAGCAATACTACATCCAATATTTGCAAATAGAAGAGAGCATACATACATATCATGATTGCAAGCAAGAAAACCATAGTCATATAATTAAATAAACCCACGTACCTGAGTTCAGATATTTCTCACATATCCATGATCATCTAAATAATCTGGTCAACACCTGATCAAGACAATACCATATACTATCATCAGGTTCTAATCATCTTACATCTCATCTTAACCCTAATCGTATCCATTTTAGGGTTTTCTTAACTCATTAGGATATTCTCATCATTACTTGCATTCTTGTCTTAGAATTATCTTAATGATGTCTTTTTCCAGATTATGGTTCATTATCTGAACATTAGGTTCCATATCCTTTTTGTGCACATATTAACCCTAGTTTATATACATTATTTAAAATAGGGTTACAACCCATGTATTAAGGGTCATCTTCATATAACATGAATTCTATGCATATAACTGATCTCAAATTTATACATTATATTCTAGTTAAAGATATGAGGGTTTTCTGTAAATCTCATCATTTATAGAGCATGTATGCATTTAATACATTATCTTTAGTGCTATTAGCCCTAATTAGCCATATGAATCAAATTATATGGTTTCGTACATCAACATGACCATATTTGACATCATATGCATTATAAACATGATTATAGACTTACTAACATTTTCCCATAATTTAATATCATTTGATATTTATTACTCATGAAATAAGAATTTTACAACTAATAAGATATCACTGATATTAGTGCATCAAAAGCCTGATATTATGATTCTAATGTGTTCTATTCATTTTTCTGAGAATTTTGATACCTTATTTGTAATTTTCTGATAAACGTACTAATTTCTATGAATTATAGGAGGTCTAAGAATTTTCTGGTGATTTTACCTTTTGAGCCAATGAGCATCGGCCACGTGGCCATCGTGGGGGAATGGGTCAAGGCTTGGGCCGCCTGGTTTATGACTTGGACCGGTTGGTCTTAGATTGAGCTGGCCTGGTTCATCGGTTGGCTGACTTGAGCGTCTGCTTCCTTTCTCACGATCTGGCTTCCACAGCGAGACCCATCTGTGACCGCCGCCGCCACTCGGAGCCCCACGCTTGTGTGTGTCGTCCCCTCCTCTTCATGCGCCACTGCATCCAGGTCGTCCGGTGAGTGTCGCCTCATCCAGGGCCACTAGGGAGCTCTATTCTCCTGATCCTACATTCTCCGCCCTGAGCTCCTCCTTGTCAGCCTCATCCGCCGTCATGGTGGTTCATGGATTGGGGCTCCTCCTCATAGGTTGGTGACCACGCTGGTGGTGGATGCCTCTACGGTGCAGATCAGAAGAGGGAACAAGTCTACGTTGGATGCTGGAATCTTGTGCGTCTTTGGTCCAAGGAGATGTCTCCTAGCTTCCGCCACTGCAAGACTAGATCCCAGGTGCACAACGATGACTCATGGCATCATCTAGAATCTGCCTCCTCCTTGTTTCCAGTGGTGGCCCGGATCAAGGTGTGGAATCCGGTCATATCGGTACCATCTTCGAAGACAGGGGGTACCTCAGCTTCCCTACAGAATCTAATGGCACCATGGATTCTTGGACGAACTTGGGAGTTTGGATTCTGCTAGGTGATGGGCTCTCCTAGGCATCTGACATTGGCACTGTCTCTCTCTCTCTCATCGCATACTAGCACATGATCTCCATAGGGCGTTAATCTCTATTCCTATGTGACAACGTTGCCGCAAGGGAAGCAAGCAGTAGGAATTTGGAATAGCTATCTCCTCAAACTCATCTTCTCCTTCGTAGAGGAACTCTCTGTGGCTGGATAAAGATGTGTGGGTGGGATGGCTCCTTATTCCTATAGCGATGGGTTTGTTGGATAGTTCCGACCCCGACAGAGGTAGTGGCTTGCTTCAGATCCAGATCTTGTTACTTTTAACTAGATGTGGGAGACTAGGACTTGGTCTCATGGATACCAGTTCATCCGTAAGAAAAAGGAGTAGGTGATGATTGTTTAGTCTCGAATCGCGGTGCAACCTATCCTGTCCACTCACCTGTGCCCAAGTATCCTTACTCATGGATCGACTATTTCATGAAGGTGAGATAAAAGACGCAAGAATGTTGTTGATTACTTATAATCTCTAAAAGAAATCCATTATATCTCTGACTTCCAAGGATTGAATCTCCTATACGTAACTCAAGATATCAAGAATAATAATACAACCTTGACAACACTTAATCTAACTCTTGACCAAAAGGAATTCCATATTATTCATATGGGCACCTAAAAGAACTACTCAAAAAGCTCGCGTTCCTTATTACAAAAATCAACCTTAAATTCTCATTGATTTCCAATGAATCTCTATAAACTTAATATGGTTGTGATAATGCATGGGTTATTTCTCAAACATTAGAATTTACATATATCAGTAATGGATGTCTTACTACATTGTACTCAATTATATCAACAAATGAAATTCATTATAATCAAGCTCTATTAGATATCATGATCATCATTTGTATCACTAATCACACCCTTAGATGAAATGAAATTGGATAGCTAATTCCTCAATTTAAAATTTCCCCAAAATCTAGGTTATCACATTCACCTCACCTTATATGGAATTTCACCCTCGAAATTCAACTAAAATAATACTCACAATGAAATCAAGGAATTCTAAATGCCTCTAGGCCACCACTTCTAAGTGCCAAGGATAAATTGTTCTAGATTCATCCCAAGTTGTCATTTTAAGATAGTGAAGCATGTAGGGTGCACCCACCCCACCTTATATAGGTGGAAGCATCATAAAAAAATTGTAGCATCACTTAGTGTCTTAGTCATCACATGCCATTATGATATCTTAGGGTTACATCACCTCTAAGGGTACATGTTTCATTCATACTTTTAATGTTTAGGAGGAATTTGTTTATATGCCATGATATTTAGATCGTTCAAATCTAACATCATTAATATGTTTTATGATCAACATATTACAATGATTTCAGCATTAGGGAAGATTTATCTTCATCCTTGATATTAGGATTTTTCTACATAAGAAGGGCTTATGTAACATGCTTGACCATTAGGGTTTCACCCTATGGCGTGATATTCATACTCAACTTAGAAGCATACATTGAGAAGGATCAATGTTATGAACTATATTTCTGATCATATATCCTATGATCCAAAAATATCTTTATATCAAGTTCACGAGTCAACTTTTTATGTCTTGCATGTATTATGTGATGGGAAAAAGAGAATATACTAAGTTTATCTCATGATCTCAACATCATATCTTTCATGTTTCATATGAAGGGGAAAAGAATATTTTAAAGTCAAACTTTTCATGATTTCAAACTTGGGCACCACAAGTATGATATAGGGGGAAAAATATAGAATAGGTCAAGCTTATACGAGTGACTCCTCATATATAAATCATCCATATAGCTCAAGTGAGGTTTCTATCATCATATATTAAGAAAGAGAAGAAGGGAGAATTGTACTTTTGAGTATCTTTTGCACAAAGCATCATACTCTCATAACTACAGTTCATATATTACCTCACTTGCAACTAATTATGAGATTCACAAAATATGTCACTGTAGCTAGGACCTAACTCAGCCAAAGGATTGACTTTATCATATGGGTCATCTACCCATTCTTTTATTTTACCCAATTCTCACATATAGATTTGAATCATGCATAAGGACTCAACTCAACACTCAAGAGTAATCTAGTGTAGGACATTTTTTTTACACATCTCATATATTGGAGGCTAGGTCCTATGACCTTCTCCCTATGGGTCTTACTCTCTCTAGAGTTCACCACATATCCCATCCTACCACTAGATATCCTCCTTGTATAAGAGCTTGAGGCTCATGCACACTCATCTCTATCTTAACTTAGCACATCTTAAGTAGGAAAAGAAAATGAATTTTCATCATCACGACTTAGCATAGATCCTCTAAGAGTGGATTCAGCTCATATACAACTCAAATCTTAATAAGGGAACTCATACCATCATGGATTAAAGATAGATAAGATTGCACATTCTTATTTCAACCATCATTCTATCATCTACTCTATGTATCACCTATCTTGATAAGGCTCTAGACATCTAATCTAGACTACTCTCTCTTCTAGACTGATGTCACTCCCTTTCACTTAGGTTGCATGAACACTAACTACTCTACAGTGTGAGGGACACATTTTTATATTTACATATAGGTAATAAAATATTATATAGTTTTTCTCCGAGAAGGCAGACGACAGAGAAAACTATCGAGGCTCGAGCCAATTGGAAAACGAAACCAAATCAGCAAAACGAGTGTTCCACACATAGTAGATAGTCTAGTGCCATGTCACCTAGTGAAATGGTGAGAACAGGGTGTAGATTAGTGTAGCTACCCAATACATATGAGCTCTACATGGAAAGAGTTTCACACACTTATCTAAACCTAGTTCTCAAACATCTAGGTTCTAACTTAGAGGCTAAGTCAAACCTTATTCCTATAGAACAACTTACTAAGTTTCTAGGGTTTTAAGTGAAAGTTGAAGTTTAGTTTTATATTTCATGGTGAGCAATTGTTAGGTTTAGCTATTATTCATGCTCTGATACCAACTGTGACGTCCCCGGATTTTCACTTCTCCAAACCCTATTGGGAATGAGAGGTCAGAATCCGAAAACATCATCCAATCATATCAGAGAGCGATGTGGAAGCATAATAAGCATACATGAACATACAACCATAACATACTCAACATTCAACATGCATATTTATATAATATGAATTATTACAACATGATTTACAGTAACATATTGAATGACCTACAAGTCTGAACATGTATGCTAATAGGATCTTAAACAATAGGTACAACCTGAACAACTTGCTCACATCCTGTACTTTTCTCCCAAGCTATCTCTGAACCTAAAACATACGTGAAACAATAAATCAACACACAAGGTGTTGTGTACATGGGCAGAAAGATACATATATTTATGGCTTTCATAATTTTTGAAAAAGATTTGTAGAAAGAAAGAAAATCATAGAAAACACTTCTTTATTAAGCGAAATACGCCAATTTAAGTCATTTTCCTAGATGAATCGCATTATCAAGGTGGACTAGTACCAAAACATAAATATTGGGCCCATCCCCGTGTACCAAGCACTCTAGGGAAACTCCCCGTACACCTTGTGCTCTTGGGAGGTGTACTAGTCAACATTAATCCATTTCCTCATAAGGGGGATAATGAACACCTTAAATAACTACAAAACATCTACTCATAATTTATGTTTTCAAGTGACAAAACAACGAGTACTACATAGCAATACTACATCCAATATTTGCAAATAGAAGAGAGTATACATACATATCATGATTGCAAGCAAGAAAACCATAGTCATATAATTAAATAAACCCACATACCTGAGTTCAGATATTTCTCACATATCCATGATCATCTAAATAATCTGGTCAACACCTGATCAAGACAAGACCATATACTATCATCAGGTTATAATCATCTTACATCTCATCTTAACCCTAATCGTATCTATTTTAGGGTTTTCTTAACTCATTAGGATATTCTCATCATTACTTGCATTCTTGTCTTAGAATTATCTTAATGATGTCTTTTTCCAGATTATGGTTCATTATCTGAACATTAGGTTCCATATCCTTTTTGTGCACATAATAACCCTGGTTTATATACATTATTCAAAATAGGGTTACAACCCATGTATTAAGGGTCATCTTCATATAACATGAATTCTATGCATAAAACTGATCTCAAATTTATAAATTATATTCCAGTTACAGATATGAGGGTTTTCTGTAAATCTCATCATTTATAGAGCATGTATGCATTTAATACATTATCTTTAGTGCTATTAGCCCTAATTAGCCATATTAATCAAATTATATGGTTTCGTACATCAACATGACCATATTTGACATCATATGCATTATAAACATGATTATAGACTTACTAACATTTTTCCATAATTTAATATCATCATTTGATATTTATTACTCATGAACTAAGCATTTACAACTAATACGATATCACTAATATTAGCGCATCAAAAGCCTGATATTATGATTCTAATGTGTTCTATTCATTTTTCTGAGAATTTTGATACCTTATTTGTAATTTTCTGATAAACATACTAAATTCTATGAATTATAGGAGGTCTAAGCATTTTCTGGGATTTTACCTTTTGAGCCAATGAGCGTCGGCCACGTGGCCATCGTGGGGGAACGGGTCAAGGCTTGGGTCGCCCGGTTTATGACTTGGACCGGTTGGTCTTAGATTGAGCTGGCCTGGTTCATCGGTTGGCTGACTTGAGCGTCTGCTTCCTTTCTCACGATCTGGCTTCCACAGCGAGACCCATCTGTGACCGCCGCCACCGCTCGGAGCCCCACGCTTACGTGCGTCGTCCCCTCCTCATCATGCGCCGCTGCATCCAGGTCATCCGGTGAGCGTTGCCGCATCCATGGTCCCTAGGGAGCTCTATTCTCCTGATCCTACATTCTCCGCCTGGTCAGCCTCATCCGTTGTCACGGTGGTTCATGGATTGGGGCTCCTCCTCGTAGGTTGGTGACCATACTGGTGGTGGATACCTCTACGGTGGAGATCAGAAGAGGGAACAAGTCTACGTTGGATGTTGGAATCTTGTGCGTCTTAGGTCCAAGGAGATGTCACCTAGCTTCCGCCACTACAAGACTGGATCCCGGGTGTGCAAGGATGACTCATGGCATCATCTAGAATATGCCTCCTCCTTGTTTCCAGTGGTGGCCCGGATCAAGGTGTGGAATCTGGTCATCTCGGTACCATCTTCAAAGACAGGGGGTACCTCAGCTTCCCTATAGAACCTACTGGCACCATGGATTCTTGGACTAACTTGGGAGTTTGGATTCTGCTAGGTGATGAGATCTCCTAGGCGTCCGACATTGGCACTTTCTCTCTCTCTCATTGCATACTAGCACATGATCTCCATAGGGCGTTAATCTATATTCCTATGTGACAATGTTGCCGCAAGGGAAGCAAGCAGTAGGAATTTGGAATAGCTATCTCCTCAAACTCATCTTCTCCTTTGTAGAGGAACTCTCTGTGGCTAGATAAAGATGTGTGGGCGGGATGGCTCCTTATTCCTATAGCGATGGGTTCGTTGGATAGTTCCGACCCCGATGGAGGTAGTGGCTTGCTTCAGATCCAGATCTTGTTACTTTTAACTAGATGTGGGAGACTAGGACTTGGTCTCATGGATACCAATTCATCCGTAAGAAAAAGGAGTAGGTGATGACTGTTTAGTCTCGAATCGGGGTGCAACCTATCCTGTCCACTCACCTGTGCCCAAGTATCCTTACTCATGGATCAACTATTTCATGCAGGTGAGATAAAAGACCCAAGAATATTGTTGATTGCTTATAATCTCTAAAAGAAATCCATTATATCTCTGACTTCCAAGGATTGAATCTCCTATACGTAACTCAAGATATCAAGAATAATAATACAACCTTGACAACACTTAATCTAACTCTTGACCAAAAGGAATTCCATATTATTCATATGGCCACCTAAAAGAACTACTCAAAGAGCTCACGTTCCTTATTACAAAAATCAACCTTAAATGCTCATTGATTTCCAATGAATCTCTAAAAACTTAATATGGTTGTGATAATGCATGGGTTATTTCTCAAACATTAGAATTTACATATATCAGTAATGGATGTCTTACTACATTGTACTCGATTATATCAACAACTGAAATTCATTATAATTGAGCTCGATTAGATATCATGATCATCATTTGTATCACTAATCACACCCTTATATGAAATGAAATTGGATAGCTAATTCCTCAATTTAAATTTCCCCAAAATCTAGGTTATCACACCTGCACTAATTATTATCATAAGACCTTAGTCTACCCTGGACTTCCTTCAGCTCCTGTTATATCACTTTGATCTTCTCTATAATCTACTCGACAAGCTTAGGACCCAAAAGTTGATACTTGCATGTCTCATACCAACAAATCAGAGATCTACAACACCTCTTATACAAGGCCTCATATGGTTCCATGTCGATACTTTTATGATGAATATTATTGTAAGAAAACTCTATCAAACTGAGGTGCACATCCCAACCTCCAAGAAACTAAAAAACACAAGCTCTCAATAGATCCTCCAAGATCTGAATGGTCCTCTCTAACTGACTATCTGTCTATGGGTGAAACGTTGCACTAAACCTCAACTGTGTACCCATGGTTATATGTAGACACTCCCAGAAATGATTGGGAAACTAAGGACCTTTTTCAAACACTATGTTAACTGAGTCATCAAGGAGACTTCCTCTCCAACCCCTCATTTTTACCTGTGGCGGACTGACACAGGAGGAGTATGGTAACCAAGTGTGCAACCCATTAGTCTTGGTGCAAAGCATGTCAGACATAAATTTTAGTTTATTCTCCCCCATGTGGATTCGAACCTGAGACCTCTCTCCGTGTTCATGGTCTGATCACCAGTGAGCTACACCCTTACGGGCAACACTATGGTAACTTAGATACTGTGTAGATGCACTATCTCATCCACATATATATGTGCTAACTTCTCTACTATATATGTTGTCTTCATAGGAAGGAAGTGCACTGACTTGATCAACCAATCTACTATCACCCAAATGGAATCATGACCTCTGGTTGTCCTAGAAAGACCAACCACAAAGTCCATAGTGATATGATCCCATTTCCACTATAGTATAGGCAATGGTTGTAATGTTCATGTAGGCTTCTGATGCTCAACCTTGACATGTTGGCACACTGGACATCTTACCACAAACTCATCTACATCACACTTCAACCCAGGTCACCAATACAGATCCTCTAAGTTGTGGTACATCTTGGTGCTTCCTATATGCATCACATAATCGAAGAGTGATCCTCTTCCAAAACCAACTTTCTCAACCCATCCACATCTAGAACCACTATCCTTCCATGGAAATAAATGGTCCCATCCTTTATTTTATGGAATCCCTCATGCTTCTTGCTGTCAAAATATGATCTTATCTACTATGTCACATCATCATCATGATGCACATCTCTGATCTACTGTAACAAGGTAGGCTTTACTTGCAACTATGCTAAGAAGTCTTCCATAAAGGAAAATTCTAGCTTCACATTCATATGGAGCAACAACACCAACATGTCTCTCTTATGGAACACTAAGGAACACAAGTGTGCCTTATCAACACATGATGATGAAGAAGAATTCTTGCTCAACGCATCAACTACTATGTTCACCTTTCTTGGATGGTAGTATATTGTGCAATCATAGTCCTTGATCTACTCCATCCATATCCTCTACTGCATGTAAACTGAAGGTTCTTGTGGCTAGTGAAGATAGGACACTTCTCGCCATAGAGGTAGTATCCCAAATCCTCAAAGCATGCACCACATCTACAAGATCTAGATCATGCGTTAGGTAGCTCTCCTTGTGTTTCTTAAGTTGTCTCTAAGAAAAAGAAATCATGTTCTTATCCTACATCAACAAGCCATTCTATGACGCATCACAGAAGAAAATATAGCCTTTCTCTTACCCTGGTAGAACTAACACTAGTGTACTGGTCAACTTCTCATTCAAAAGTTGAAAGGACCACTAACACTTGTCATCTCAGACAAAAGGTACACCTTTCCTCATCAACTTGGTTAGAGGTAACGACATGACACTAAAGTTCTTGATAAACCTCTTGTAGTAAGCCTGCCAATCCTAGGAAACTGCAAACCTCCATCAGTATCTTAGGTTGATACCATTCTACCATGGACTCAACCTTCTTCGGGTCCAAGAAAAGACACTTCCTTTAGCCATAACTCTCACTTGCTAAACTTGGCATACAACTTCTACTGCCTCAACAAGGCTAACACTTGTCTAGATGTTGCTCATGATGTTGGCTATCTCTAGAGTATATGAGGATGTCATCAATTAACACCACCACAAATTGGTCAAGATATGGCATGAACACTCTATTCATTAGATCCATGAATGTTGTCGGCACATTGGTTATCCCGAACGACATAACCACAAACTTGTAGTGCCCATACCTAGTCCTAAAAGCTGACTTGGGTATGTCATCTTCCTTGATCCGCAATCGTGGTATCCTAACCTTAGGTCTATCCTAGAGAACCCTACAACACCTCTTAACTGATCAAACAGATTGTTTATCCTTGGCAAAGGGTACTTGTTCTTAATCGTAACCTTGTTAAAGTGTCAGTAGTTTATTGATAAATGAATATTCATCATGAAATCCACTTGCCATCCTGGACTCATTTTAACTCAATACATCCAATTTCACTTACTAAATAACAAAATGTGCAAAATTACTTAATTGGTCTAATTAACAAGATTTTAATGGAATTATGTTGATTTGATGCAGGTATCATCCATTCGGTCTGACCAAACGGTTTCATCCATTTGGTCTGACCAAACGGTTTCATCCATACAGTCTCAAGACCGAATGGACATGTTCACGTCAAAACCATTTGGATCTGGGTCTGCGGGACCGTTTGAGGAATTTCAATATGCGAGATTGTTTGAGAAGTTATGGTCTGTGAGACTGTTTGAAGGGTTTTGGTCTGCGAGACCGTTTGGAGGCAGGAACGCGGGACCGTTTGGATGCCGAGGTTGCGTAGACTGAATGGACAGATTCGAAGACCGTTTGGAGATGGGTCTGTGAGACCGTTTGAGAAGTTACGGTCTACGAGACCGTTTGAAGGGTTTTGGTCTGCGAGACCATTTGGAGGTAGGAACATGGGACCATATGGATGTTGAGGTCGCATAGACTGAATGGACAGATTCGAAGATCATTTGGAAAATGCTAAATGCAAGACCATTTGGAGGTTTGCATTCGGTTTCCAAACCAGATGAAATAGGCATGCATATGTGAAACCATTTGAGCAATTAATCCAAGACCAAATGCCCAATTCAAAACTGAATGGCCACTTCCTATATCAAGATTGTTTGCTGTTTGCTCAAGCTGATCATTTGCATGCAACCCACGTGAAGACCAATTGGAATTAGTTGTTGCATGAAGACCGAATGGCCTAGTAGCAACGTGAAAACCGATTGGATTAGAAATGCAAATTGTGAAGAATGCATGCATGGAAACCATTTAGGAAATGAAGACCGAATGTGTGATGGCCCTGAATTTTGGATCTTCATATCCAAAATATCATTGTTGACATACATGAAATAGAATGGTTCGATGATGGACTTTGAGATTTCAATTTGTCAAATGATGCAAGTTGAACTCATTTTATCAAGATTCAATGAATAATTGAATCGTATACAAGGTTTATACAATTATTTAACTGAGGAATTAAGTTTAATAAACAATGTTAGGCTTTGGATGTCAAACTTGAACAAGAGTTAGATTACGTGTTGGAGAACTAATGATTCAAATTATATGGTGTTTTGATTAACCATTTGAGAGATATCGAGGTTTGAATGTTTGATTCAATGGTAAGAGTATAATTAAATTACAACTAAATTAGGAACATGTTTTGACTATGGTGGCAGTTTAGTTACTCTGTCATGCAGCCACTTAGTCTATTAGACATGTGTTTGTTTTGTTTAACTATTGATCCTATCCAATGATGAGAATACGACCCTGTCACCATCTTCAACCTTCGCATCTCGTGGAGATATTGGTTGATGATCCCTTAGGCCTTGACCACTTCTATCTCACATCTCACACTTGAATTTTATCCGATGGAGTAGATCCACAGGATCAGGAGGAGTCCAACAATACAAATATCGTGGGACTTTGAGGTGATTCTAAGGATATCAACCTTGAAGCCCCCTCCTTTCTCCATAGCTGCGAGCAGCAACTGACCAAGTCTGCGGCTACCACATCATGGGGATCTGTACAAGACCTAGGTCGTGTGGGATGATGTTGTTGATTGTCGGGACTAGCAACAATGCTGAAACTAGAGGATGGAGGCGTGAGGATGGATGAAGAAGACATGAGTTCACAACTTGGTTTATAGTGACTGCCTCTGACTTCCCTCTTCCATAGCAGGTGCAGATGCAACAGAGCCACCTCTATCTCAAGCTACAAAGCTTGTCATGGTACAACTAGGGTTCGGGATACACATGGAAGATGGATCCATCGTCCCCACTTTCCTTCCCCACGGCGGTGCCTTTCCGGTGAGAGCACGACTTCACTATTGCTTGCCTCCTCAACCTAGATCCACGGAGGACAAAATCCATGTGCAGGTGGTTTTCTGCTGTGCCGGTGGTGATGGTGCTTCTAGCTCGCCAGATTTCACTCCCTGAGCCAGGCCACGACAGCAGTGAAGCAAGGATGAGAAGGATTTAAGATCATGGAAGGAAGCAATCTTTGCCTCCAGTAATCTAGTCTTGCTGCATCGACTTCACGCCCAAGGACGGAGTCTTGCATCGAATTCTAGGCCGTGAGGGAGATGAACGGAGAGAGAGATGTTGTGGATCCTTGCCAGTTGCCCTGCTCATGGCGGCGCCCAACCACAGAGCACCAAAAGACCCAGGCGCGGTGGCAATCAGGTGGAACTTAGAGTTGTAGATGGCTCGAGAAGGAATTGTGGAGCCTCCACGGAGATAATGGCAGCCTACAGGGAGCACCAAAAGGAGATGGGAAAGCCGGCGTCGTGAAAGGTGTGTGTGGTTGAAGTTCTGGGGAATACTAGGTCATGGAGATGGAGATCGTAACCAGAAGATGAGGAGCGATCAATGATCAACCCCTCTCCGGGGATCCTCCTTTACGGCGGCTGTCACGCATCAGAGGAGCATGAACTCCAGATCGTGTGCAAGGCTGGGAGGTCGAGTCCCCAAGTCTGAACCAATCCAATTTATCTAATAAACCGGCTGGTCTGACCATAAACCGAACCAGCCAGGAGTCTGAACTCAGGAGCTTCGTCAGCTAGCAGTAGCCAATCAACCGCCGCCATCTCAGGCAATGGGAAGGTAAATCATTGTATATTTCTAAAAAATAGCTTTTCCTTAGAAAATCTATAGAAAATAGCTCCCTTGACCAATAAATGCCCCAAAAATACCACTAGACTCATAAAACTACCCTCTTTATTGAGAAACTCTTATAACGGACTTCTGAGACACTAATATTGATGATATTTATTTTAGATGAGAATGCTTCAATTAAATGGTATAATTAGAAAATGATTGAGATTAAATCTGATAAAAATAAATTTGAACCCTAATATCATCTAGAAACTAAATGTGGACACATATCTTGATATTATTGAGCAATTTAGGGCCTTTTCTCATTATTGCCTAATTACATGTTTAATCCTCATTTTAATTATAGAAAATAGACTAAGCATCAAAAAATTATGAGAATTTAACCAGACCCCAATTATGATATGTAGGTCAGTATAAAAATATTAGAGACAAACTTAGGTCAGTTTAAACCAAGGTTTGGCCTAAACCCTAACTTAGACCTAAAATATCAATGACATAATGGACCATGTATTAATGATGATTAAATTATTATTAACCAGGTGATGATCAAATATCTAGATGAGCAAGAATGATTAGAAATCTCTGAACTCAGGTACATGGGCTTTATCTAAGTATATGACTAGTTTTCTTGTGTGCAATAGCTATGATGTATTGCTTGTCTTTATTTGAGAATATTGCTTGGATGTACTATGATTGTAGTATCTTCGCCATGTTAATAAGAACAACAAAGAGTATAGATAGTTTGTAGCTACTAAGTGGGTATATGCTCTCTCTCTCTCTCCCTCAATCCTCTCTCTCTCTCTCTCTTCCTCTAAATATAATGTCAGCACTCGGTCCCCATAGCCCAAGGGGCGGGGAAAAATGAAGTGTGACATCTCTCTCTCTCCCCTCTAAATATAAGGTCGGCACTCGGTCCCCATAGCCCAAGGGGCGGGGGAAAATGAAGTGTGACACCACTTAGTAGTACAAACACATCAAAAGACATCTAAAATATGTGTTTACCTTATTAACGCTTTAAACAATGTTTTCTTTTACTCTTTCTTTCTCAAGTTATTTCAATTATGCAAACATATTAGTATGTATTTTTCTACCCACGTACACAACACCTTATGTGTTGATTCATTGTTTCACGTATGTTTTAGGTTCAGAGCTAGCGTGGGATAAAAGAAAGGAAGTGAGCAGTTGTCCAGGTTGTACCTATTGTGTTAAGATCCTGTTAGCATACATGTTCATTGACTTGTAAAATTTTCTTCAAATTATGTAAATGTAAGTTGCAAATTTAATTCATGTTGTAATATAAATATGTTAAATGTTGAGAATGTTATGGTGTATGTCTATTGTTGTACGTTCATGTATGTGCATATTATTCTTCCACATCACTCTCTGATATAATTGCTAACGTTTTCGGATTTTATCTTCTCATCTCCATGGGGTTTTGAGAAGGTGAAAATCCGGGGACGTTATAGAATGGAACTTACAAAGACTGTTTGTTGATCGTTAGCATATGAAGGCCTTTTGCCACCCTTACGTAAGACTGTTTCCTTGAAATAATAGCATGTATGTAGCAAACCAAATGAGATAACCACGTGAAGACCGTTTGGGTCATTAGTTGTTTGCTACAACCGAACCGTTTGAGCTGATTGGAAAACTCAAACTGTGTGGAAGCCCATGCAAGACTGATTGATTAAATGAACAAGCAGAAAACCATTTCATAGAGAATACATGCATGCAATAGCCATGCACACGTGCATGCAATGTCAATGCATGAAGACCGTTTGGTCTCTTTCTTGCCGCATGAAGACCGAATGGTGCCGAGAGACCGTTTGAGCAGGATATTTATGAAGACCGAATGGTTCCGAAAGACCGTTTGAGCAGGATATTTATGAAGACCAAATGCTGATATGAAGACCGCATGGGAACCAAAACCGTTTGATATTTAATGATTTACAAACTGTTTGGCCAGCAATCAAAAACCGAATACTAGAAATTGTTTGCTCAATACATGCAAACCGTTCAAACCAAACCGATTGAAATAGATATTTACCAAACCGTTTGGAAAATTTAAAAGCAAACCGTTTGGCCTCACACCAAAAGCATGAGGCCCAGATCTTTTCCTATAAATAGGACCATCAGGGTCCCCATTTGGCAGGTGGTTCCGAGACGCCGATAGGCTTCCTGTACACAGGTCCGATCCAGATCCAGGGTCGTCCACACTAGTTTGATTCCACCTACTGCCCGTGTTGCAATCAAGGAGACTAAGAATAGAAGGAAGACGGAGTGAGGGAGACTGTCTGGACTATCTTGGCATCTTCCATTCACGTCCAGATCTGCTCCGACACGACGTAGAAGGCCGCATCATCTTCACCGAACTGCGACTACCTTCTGCACCGAGTTCATGGAGGATTTCTCTCTCTTTCTTATTCTTCTTGTTTCTCACATCATGAGCGAGTAGTACCTTTTCCCTGGGGTGTAGGGACTAGCCCCGCTGCCCATACAATCATGTTCTTTTATTAAACTTTCCATGGCAATGTATATAGCTTTTCATTTCGTTATTAATTGGTATGTTTGTAGTTGATTATCTACTTGCTTTCATTTTGTTCTTTCCTGTATTGCAAAATCTTCTATATGTGGGATGGAATGGCGGTTTACAAAGTTCAACTCCTTGACAAGAACTTCTGATAGGATTCCTTAAGGTCGTAAGTGTATGATCCGTGAGGAGACGAGACATCTAGCGTACAGTGATGCTTCTGTGATCTAAACATCCCTTAGGGAGGACCACAGCCTTAGTTGGATTTTGTATCATCTTTGTTTATCGTTGATGTTAGTTTGTAGATCTATCACCTTCTTGCTTATCGATTAATGCAGTTGACTCCCAAACTAGAAATAGAATGAGATATCTTTGGAGTCGTAAGTAAGTGATCCAGTTGTTGATGAGACATCGGATGCCTAAGGTGATGCTTACACGAACCTAATGCCCGTATGGGGGGTTTTACAGCAGCTCTATTTGGATCGTTTTATTTTTCTTGGATTGTTTGCATTGGAATGTGTTTGCATGTGTAGCGGTGGTGAAACTCAATACCATCCCAGCAATTCCATATCATTGATCTAAATCCAACTTTCATTTAGCTTTTAACTTCTTGCAATTAGTTTAATTAACCTCAAATCAACCAATCATTTTAAATATTAGTCTTAACTCGAACTGGATTAGACTGACAAGGATTCTTAAAAACGTTGTCCTTTGGGTTTGATCCTTAACTATATTGCGATAAGACCCGTCCGCTTGCGGGTGGCATTATTTCACTTTGGTTTTGGTAAATGCTCGAGGATTTCAACCTCGAGTGAGTTTGTTAGTGCAATAAAATCCCACGTCAAATTTTGGCGCCATTGCCGGGGACAACGGAATTAGTTAGTCAAATCAAGTTCTTTTAAGGCTAATCTAGGATTTTGTTTTTCTTTTGATACAATCGATCATCTACTTGACTTTAACTCTACTTTGTGGGTCTCATTTTTAAAATCCTTCTATTTTCAGGTACTTCAGAAGGATTAGTGCATGCACTGTTTGAACAGTCCCAGACTCACCGCCAGCTATGATCCAGAGATTGACAGAACCTTCCACCGACAAAATAGAGAGAACCAAGCAAGAATGGCTCAAGAAGAGGAGATAGCTCGAAGGGTGGCTCTAGCCCTTAATGCACAGAGAGAAAGATTCATGCAAGAAGCTAGAGCTGCAGTTCAAGAAGAAATTCAAGAAGCACAAGCAGTGACACAAGTAGTAGAACTACAAAAGGATCTTAGAGAATTCTCGATCCCCAAAGCTGCTAATGTTCATCATCCAGTACAACCTCCTCCCATCAATGTTGCCAATTTTGAGATTAGGGCACATTGGATCACATTGCTTCAAAACAACCCTTTCTATGGCAAACAAGGAGAGGATAGCCAGGAGAATCTTTTGAGGTCTATAGATCTATGTGCTATGACAAGCCAAATTGGAGTATCTAATGATGCCATTCAACTCCCTCTCTTCAAGTATTCCCTTACTGATAGAGCCATAAGTTGGTACAATTTGTTGTAGAGTGAAATACCCATCACCACTTGGGAACAACTCCAAAATGTGTTTCTAGAAAAGTTCTACCCCCCATCTCTCACCTATGAAATTAGAGGGTGAATAACAAATTTCACTCAAGTCTCTAGAGAAACTCTTGCTGAAGCATGGGATAGATATAAAGAGCTACTACGCAAGTGTCCACACCATGGAATTCCTAAGAATCAACTCATCGAAATTTTCTATAGGGGTGTGGACGATGATATCAAGAGATTCTTAGACTCCTCATCTAGAGGAAACTTCATGCATCAAAGTTATGACAGTGCATGGAGAGTCGTCTCCCTTGGAGTAGAAAATCAAGCCAATTGGGGTAGATATGTAGGTAAAGGAATATTGAAAGTATCTATGGTTGAAGCTACTCTCGAGTACAAGTTAATCGTTGAAACCTTGAAACTCTTAGTTACCAAGAAAGACCATATTGAATCATCTCTTACTGCTAACGGAAGAGTATGATCGCCCACTCGACAACAAGAACAGATCAAGTCAGCTTCATCAGTCTATGAAGCATGTAAAAGTACTGATCATTCCACATTAGCATGTAATGTTCTTTATGATGTTGTTCTAAGCAACGTATGTGGACAAGGAGATAATGTTCAAATGGAAAATCTTAATGTTGTTAATACCATCCCTGGTCAAAGTTACTACAATCTGAATCAGAATAGGAATCATCCAAGATTTCAATATGGAAACCCCTCTGGAGTAATAAACTCACATCAATTTGGTTCGAACAACCAGCCACGAGGGCCACCAAGATTCCAGTACAATAAACAATAGAATTTTGGAAATCAAGGAAATTTCAAGGGAAACTTTTAGAATAGAAACTTCAATAACTATCAAAACAACTCCTAGTACCAGAGTCTTAACCAAGTTCCTTATCAAAAACAAGGACAACAAGCAGGTCCAGTTTCTCCTGATGACAAACTATCAATCATTGAAAAGATGTTGCAAACTTAGCAAACTATGATAGCTAACCAACAAGCTCAGCAGAAGGCTATTAAATCTCAACTATCTCAACTTGCAGCTAGCATTAAGCCACCAGTTGGGGTTTTTGCTGGCCAACCTGAGAACAACCCAAAGCACCCAGAACAACTGAAGGCAGTAACCACTAGGTCAGGAAAAGACTATTCTGATCCTCCTATCAAGACACCTGTGGTTGTTACTAATGAGGATGAGCCTGTGATCATTCAAGACTCAACAACACTGGAGTCTCAACCAGAAGAACCAATAATTGCTGATAAGACAGATAAGGAAAGTCTTGAGAAACCTATTGACGAAGAAACTAAAACACCAGAACCTGATATTCCTATATATAAGCCTCGTATACCATTCCCTGCTCGTTTAAGGCAAACAAAGCTAGATACTCAGTTCAATAAGTTTAAAGAAGCTATGAAGAAACTTCATGTTGATATACCCTTTTTGGATGCGCTGGCTGAGATACCATCTTGGACAAAGTACTTAAAGTCACTCCTCACCAGGAAATATATAACTGAAGAATATGAGACAGTCAAGTTAGCTAAAACCACTTCAGATATCATCCAGAGTAAGATGCCAAAGAAACAGAAAGATCCATGATCTTTTGGGATTTCCTTCCATATCAGTGATTCTTCATGCCAGAAAGGACTAGAAGATCTTGGTGCTAGCATCTCCATCATGCCACTCAGCCTTTGCAGAAGGCTAGGGTTTGCTGAACTTCTTCCAACTGGCATGACCATACAACTTGCAGACAATTTGATAAAATGCTCATTAGGAATTATTGAGGATGTACCTATCAAGGTAGGGAAAGATTCTTATGTTTCGTGTGACTTTGTCATCATGGACATAAAAGAGGACGCCATATATACTCTCATCTTTGGACGTCCGTTCCTCACCACTGCAAGAGTTCTAATTGATGTTGAAGTAGGAACTTTGCATCTCATACTTGGCAAAGAAACTCTCAAATTCAAGGTTTTTGAAAGCATGAGAAGACCAAGTTTGCAAGAAGAAGTTTATATGATTGACTGCATCAAACAAATATCACTCCTCACACAAGAGGGATATGAACTAGATGATCCTTTAGAAGTGACACTAACAAACCCCTCTACTGATAATTCCATCAGTGAACGAGTTTAAGAGTGTGTTCTTGACCTTGACACTATCGAAGAAGATCCCGAAGCTACGTTTGAAGGACTCAAGGTTGTGGAAGCTACTGAAGAAATATGCAAAAAACCAGAGGCCCCTGAAATGAAGCCCCTGCCTGAGGGAGTGAAGTATGTGTTTTTGGATGACCTCAAGGTTTGTCCTGTAATAATAAATTCATATCTTACAACCGAACAAGAAGATAAACTCCTAAAAGAATTGAAGGAAAGGAAGAATGTGATTGGCTACAAAATGAATGACCTAACTGGGGTTAGTCAAGTGATGTGCATGCACAAGATCCCTATGACGGAAGATCACATGCCAACTATGTTGGTATATATGCCCATAGAGCCATCCCAAGTGATTACATGGAGTCGGATATTTATTAATAAATTAATGTGATTATTTGGTTAATTAATGAATTCCAGAATATTCTAATTAATCCATGAGCATTTAATTAACGCAACGTTTCCGTTTACCGATGGGTTTAGGAAATCCTACTTCCCTTCGTATCCTATTTAAAGGAGGATTGACAGCCGATATCTATATAAGAGATTGAGAGACACTTTTAGTTTACGCTCACGTACGTAAACCTAGCCGTCACCATCCTTAGGAGTGAAAGGATAGCAATGCGCCGCTAGCACGCCGCCACACAGACACGACTCCTTCCCGCCGGCTTAGGAAGTGCGACGTGGAGTTCCAGTCCATCCGCGTGGACGAAGTAGAGACGCAGACACTGAGATGCCTGTGTTCGGAGGACATCGACGACCATCCGTGCACCTTACGAGCGGCACACATCATCGCACAGGAGCACCGCCGGATCTTCCTGCGACAGTGAACGGGAGAGAAGTTCTGTCCGTGTAGGTCAGCAGCGTTGCACTGTCATGCAGCGGGACATCGCCGGACTTGCTCCGCGATAAGGTATATCCCGCAAACACTCCTTCCAAATACACTGTTTTCGACGAGATCCTGTTACGGGTTGCGTGGATTTTTGTTGCTTCCAATGCGCATGTTTTCTCCACAAAACCCAACAGTGGTATCAGAGCAGCGTCGATCTACGGCGTATTTGGATTCGTTTTGATATGATTGAATCATTGTATACTGTTTTTATGTTGCATACGATGCGAATTAAACCTGCTAGTGTGCAAATCTAAACCTAATTCCACATACACCGCAGGCTTCTGTTTTTGACATTTTAGACAGGGTCGACTATGGAAAATATTGATTTTCCTAAGTGCACGGAAGTAAAATTCTTTAGACCTTTCAGGGGCTCAGCCCCTGAGACCCCACGAGGGGCGGCCTCCCCTCGACCCCCTGCACAGGGGCGTTGCCCATGTGTACCCCGCATAGTCTGCATGGGAGTAAAAAAATTATTTAATGGGGAATGTCCCGCATTAAAAGTACTGTAATTTTAATATATATATATACGTATATGTAGATATACCTATGATAGCATACACGTCGCCTTTAAATTCTATTTTATGTGGTGAATGCATGCACGGTTATGGCCTAGTATCCCCATTTGTGAATGTTGTGAATGGATGTGGATGTCAATCTTGTGGATATGTTTGTTTGTGAATTATATAGATGTACAATGGTTGCATATGGATCCTTTGTATAAAGTATTCGGCTTCCATGTCGAGCCTCATCTCTTATTTCAAAGTGTAATTAATTCTTTCCCTTTATATTTGTACTTATATGATGTAATAGAGATAGGATTAGTTTTAGTTTTTGTAAACTTGATGTAAGGAGGCCACTTGAGGATCCAACTCCAAGGAGTGTCCATGGAGAAGCACCATGAAGATCTAATTCCAAGAAGCAGCCTGAAGATCCAACTCCAAGGAGCGTCCATGGAGAAGCAACAAGAAGATCCAATTCTAAGAAGCAACTTGAAGTTCCAACCTCACGAAGCATCCATGAAGTTGTTCATTGTAATGTTGATCATTACATGCTTACAGGTTGATTCACAAGTGTTGCATGAGATGAATAAGACCATAGGTGGACTGTAATCCTTTATTTCTCCAAAGGATTGCAATAGTATGGCCATAACCTATGTATTTGTGTTTGTGATTGCATGTCTATCATTTGTGGTTGTGGATATAGTAGTATATGATACGTACTACAAGTATGTGGTGTTTGGATTTGGATATGTATATGTATTAATAAAACCCCTTAATCAATAATATTAAGTTTTAGTTTCCTTCCATAAAGCAACACACATGAAAAGCTTGATCGACTATGTGTGGGCACGCCTCTGTGTGGTACACTGTCTATCTCGTGGAAGTGTGATGGTGGGTGTGTGGGTCTTCCTCCGTAGGGTGCACACTCATCGTGTTGGCTTATGGGTTGGACTTAACTAGGGAACCTTGATATGATCAAGTACCTAGAGGCACAAAGATGCATCGTGGCAAGGAGTTGTGCATGATCATCTATCCAAGAGTTGGATATGATGCAATTGGAAAAAGTTTCCTACCTTAGTTTTTGGTCTTTGACGCCAGCGTTGGCTGGGCATTGATCCAATTATTTTGGGTCTTGGCTCACTAGAAGGTTGAGCGTTGCAATCTTCTGAGTTGATAGTGAGGGCTATCAATTTGAATAAAATAGTGGGAGTGTAATTAATTAAAGGCCTAATTAATCTCTTTTATCAAATCTTTACAAGTCAAAATGTTTTGGACTAAATGCAAATTTTTCTTTAGTAGCAATCAAATGGCAAACAACACTCACACTTTCTCGTTGTGATCGGTCCTTGAGAAGGACAAACTTACCGGAACCAACTTTCAAAATTGGTTTAGGATGCTGAGAATTGTTCTCACACATGAGCGTAAGCTCTATGTCCTTGAAACACCAAAGTCAGCAGAACCCTCCGTAAATGCGCCCAAGGATGAAAAGGACGCTTACAAGAAGCACCTTGATGATGTCATGGATGTCAAGTGCCTGATGTTCTGCTCAATGAACTATGAGTTGCAAGAGCAGCATGAGAACATGAATGTCATGGAGATGGTAACACATCTCAAGAACATGTATCAACATCAAGCAAGACAGGAGAGATATGATATCTCAAAGGCTTTGTTCAGGAGCAAGATGAAAGAGGGGGACTCAGTTGGCACCCATATACTCACTTTAATTGGGTACGTGGAAAGCTTATCCAAGCTGGGTTTTCCCCTAGGTCAAGAGTTGGCCACTGATATGATTCTACAATCGTTGCCTGAATCATATAATTATTTTGTCATGAACTACAACATGAACCATTTTGACAAGCCGTTGTCAGAATTGTTGGGCATGTTGAGGATAGCTGAAGCACAGATGAAGAAAGACAAGCCCAAGTTTGTGATGATGATCAGCAAGACAGGGAAAGTCAAAAGGCAAAGGCAAGGCTAAGAAAAGTTCTAAAGCTGGGAAGAAGCCAAAGTCATCCGCGCTCAAAGCTAAAGGTGGGATCTCCAAAGAAGGCAGTTGTCACCATTGTCACCAGCCTGGACATTGGAAAAGAAATTGTCCTCTCTACCTGGTGGAACTGAGGAAGAAGAAGCAGGGGATAGAGATCTCCACTTCAGGTATATGCGTTATTGAGATAAACTTAAATACTTCTTCATCATGGGTACTGGATACCGGATGTGGATCTCACATATGTTCTAATATGCAGGATCTGATAAGAAGTAAGCCTTTATGAAAGGGCCAAGTCGAGCTGTGGGTTTCTAATGAAGCAAGAGTTGCTGCCACCGCAGTTGGAGTTATTAGTTTATCTTTGCCTATGGGCCTTGTAATAGAATTAGAGAATTGCTATTATGTACCTGCCATTAATAGAAATATTATTTCTGTATCTTGTATGGACAAGAGTGGATTTGAATTTCACATTAAGAATGGAATTATTTCTATATCTAAAGATGAGATCTTTTATGGCAATGCCCCATGTCTTATGGTATCTACTTGTTAGAACTTGAGACTAGCATGTACAACGTAAATACTAAAAGGTTAAAACTTGACAACTCAAACAAAACATTCTTATGGCATTGTCGTCTTGGGCAGATAAATGAGAAGCGTATATCTAGACTCCATAAGGATGGTTATCTAGACTCTTTTGATTTTGAATCATTAGAGACATGTGAGGCATGTTTATTAGGGAAGATGACCAAGACTGCTTTCACTGTACATAGTGAGAGAGCCAGTGATCTTATAGGGCTCATACATACTGATATATGTGGACCTTTTAGATCAAATGCTAGAGGAGGCTATCAATACTTCATTACCTTCACTAATGACCTCAGTAGGTATGGCTATGTATATCTTATGAAACACAAGTCAGAAACTCTTGAAATGTTCAAGACTTTCATGAATGAAGTAGAGAAGCAACTTGGTAAGTGAATTAAAGCACTCCATTCAGATCAAGGTGGCGAATACTTAAGCCAAGAGTTTGAGGACCTTCTGAGAGACTGCGGTATTGTATCACAATGGACTCCACCTACTACACCACAACATAATGGTGTGTTAGAAAGAAGCAATCGTGCATTATTACACATGGTACGATCCATGATGAGTTCAGACAAACTTCCAATATCGTTCTGGGGATATGCTCTTGAAACTGCAGCGTTTACACTTAACCGTGTACCTTCCAAATCGGTTCAAAAGACACCATATGAGATATGGAATGGGAATCGTCCCAATTTGTCTATGTTAAAGATTTGGGGATGTGAAGCTTATGTTAGGAAACAATTTCCTGAAAAGCTTGGACCCAAATTGGAAAAATGCTATTTTGTTGGATACCCCAAGGAAACTCGGGGATACTACTTCTACACACCAACTGACAACAAAGTGTTTGTTGCTAGGACTACTGTATTTCTTGAAAAGGAATTTATTTCCAAAGGAATTAGTGGGGGAATGTATAGCTCGAAGAAGTTCGAGACCAACAAGAAAGCAGAGAACCTGAGGAGGTACATAAGGAACATGAAGACTCACAAATTGTTGTGGAATTTCAAGTTCCAAATGTAACACAGGAACCTCGTAGGTCTAGTAGGACACGACTTGAGCCTGAGAGATTTGGATTTCTCGTGACTCAAGATAGTGACGAATTGGGCATATAAGATGAGCCAACTTCCTATCTAGAAGCTACTAAGGGACCAGAATCTAAGAAATGGCTCGAAGCCATGAGATCTGAGATGAAATCCATGTACACCAACAAGGCATGGACCTTGGTGGATCCACCAGAAGGGGTAAAACCCATAGGGTGCAAGTGGGTCTTCAAGAAGAAGACTGACATCGATGGAAATTTTCAAACCTATAAAGGTAGATTGGTTGCAAAAGGATTCCATCAAATTCAAGGTGTTGATTATGACGATACCTTCTCACCAGTTGCCATGGTTAAATCCATCAGGATCATGCTTTCCATTGCATCTTATCATGACTATGAGATTTGGAAGATGGATGTTAAAACAACATTTCTTAATAGGAATTTACTCGAGGATGTGTACATGACACAACCTGAGGGTTTTATCGATCCAAAGGAAGCCAATAAAGTCTATAAGCTACAAACGTCAATCTATGGATTGAAGCAAGCATCTCGAAGCTGGAATCTATGTTTTGATGAAGTAGTCAAAAAGTTTGGCTTTAGTCAAAATGAAGATGAACTTTGTGTTTACAAAAGGGTTAGTGGGAGTACAATCGTATTTCTCATATTGTATGTGGATGACATACTATTGATGGGAAATGACATCTCTACTCTTCAGACAGTAAAAGGTTGGCTAGGGAAGACCTTCTCTATGAAGGATTTAGGCAAAGCATCCTATATACTAGGGATCAAGATCTATAGAGATAGATCTAGAAGGCTTCTAGGCCTAAGCCAGAGCACATACATTGACAAGGTGCTAAAGAGGTTTAGCATGGAGGGTTCTAAGAGAGGTAACTTGCCCATGTCCCATGGGGTTACGATCTCTAAAGCCCAATGTCCTAGTTCATGTGATGAACGGGCACGGATGAGTAAGATTTCATATGCATCAACAATTGGATCTATCATGTACGCGATGTTATGTACTCGTCCTGATGTGTCGTATGCTTTGAGCATAATGAGCCGGTATCAGTCAGATCTAGGTGAATGTCACTGGGCAGCCGTAAAGAACATCCTAAAGTACTTGAGAAGGACTAAGGATCAATTCTTGGTATACGGTGGTGAGGAAGAGCTCGTGATAAAGGGTTATATCGATGCTAGCTTACAAACTGACAAATATGACTACAGATCGCAATCTGGATTTGTGTTTTTCCTGAACAACGGAGTTGTGAGCTGGAATAGTTCCAAGCAAGAGATGGTTGTGGATTCTACAACAGAGGCCGAATATATTGCCACATCTAATGCTACAAAGGAAGCTGTGTGGATCAAGAAGTTCATTTCTGAACTTGGAGTGGTTCCAAGCGTTGGTGATGCAATTGATTTGTTTTGCGACAACAATGGAGCAATTGTACAGGCTAAAGAACCAAGATCGCACCAACATTCCAAACATATTCTATGGCGGTTCCATCTCATACGAGAGATCATACAATGAGGAGATGTGAAGATTTGCAGAGTACCTACAGAAAGCAATGTGGCTGACCCACTCACAAAAGCACTTTCACAGCAGAAACATGACAGACATGTTCGATCACTTGGATTGAGATTCATGAGTGATTGAGTATAAGTGCAAGTGGGAATCTATTGGTATGTATGCTCATAGAGACTATCATTTGATGATTGTAGTGGGATACTATGTAAATGATTTGTAATACTACATTGATCATATTAATAAAGGCAAGTTTTCAATCTATATGTTTGTGTTTTATATTGTGAGATGACCATAAAACTTATAGATGTCTATAGAATAATATACTCAATGACATATGTCTTCAGGTTGATGACCTGAACAGTGAGATCATATGTATGCTAATAGTATGTATTCTTATTTTGTCCCTAATCGGTTGTTATTGTGGAAATATCCATAGACATAAATAACACATAAGATTAGAATGTATGTTGGTTGATGGAAGAATCTCATTATCCATGATATGGAGATATCAAACCAAATACAAAGATTCTTGTTAGAGAATAGTGTATCAGATAGACCCACCTTGAGAGTGACACATGGATACCATGATTGGTAGTTAGAGTCACATCTCATAATGATGGTGGTGATAATGGTTCTTAGACCTAAAGTCACTACACTTATCACATGTCGTTCGGTGAACTTTGACATCATCCACCGTGGTCCTGAATAAGGATTGCCATAAAGATGGTGCTTGGGTGCATTGTGACACATGGGGATGACTGTGAGTGATGTAGATGGAATTTGTCCTTCCTACGGGAGTTTGATATTCCGACCACTTGATAAGAGAGACTGAGAAATGCATGGCCATGCTGATGTGAGTCAATATGTGATATTGAGCTTACATATATCTCAGACAGTCTATTCTAGTTCAAGGAACATGGATTGAACGTTGAAGAGGATAACAATTCCATGACTCGAGTTCAATCCGGATATCAGCGACAAAGGAACTATACAATCTCTGTAACACCAGTCATGAATGATAGGTTAAGTTGTTCTCCAACTTCTCTAATTACTTGGGTGGCAATGAAGTCTTGCTAGATACCAATCATTGATTGTGAAATCATAATATGATTATGGATATCACTGCCAACGTAATTATAAGCCTACCGGGTCACATGCATAGGATGTGTTGGAATAGGAGTATAATTGTGGATTTGATTGGAATTGCTCCGAATCACAATGATTACTAAAATGTTTATGTAATTGATTAGAATAATATCAGAGTGACTGGCTCTAAGTGCAAGTGGGAGTCTATGGGTATATATGCCCATAGAGCCATCCCAAGTGATTGCATGGAGACAGATATTTATTAATCAATTAATGTGATTATTTAGTTAATTAATGAATTCTAGAATATTCTAATTAATCCACGAGCATTTAATTAACGCAAAGTTTCTATTTACCGATGGGTTTAGGAAACCCTACTTCCCTTCATATCCTATTTAAAGGTGGATTGACGGCTGATATCTATATAAGAGATCGAGAGACGCTTTTAGTTTACGCTCACGTACGTAAACCTATCCGTCACCGTCCTTAGGAGTGAAAGGAGAGCAACGCGCTACTAGCACGCTGCCGCACAGACATGACTCCTTCCCACCGGCTTAGGAAGCGCGACGTGGAGTTCCAGTCCATCCGCTTGGACGAAGTAGAGACGCAGATGCTAAGATGCCTGCGTTCGGAGGACATCGATGACCATCCGTGCACGTTATGAGTGGTGCACATCATCGCACAGGAGTGCCGCCGGATCTTCCTACGATAGTGAACAGGAGAGAAGTTCCATCTGTGTAGGTCAGCAGCGTTGCACCGTCGTGCAGCGGGACATTGTCGGACTTGCTCCACAATAAGGTATATCCCGCAAACACTCCTTCCAAATACACTGTTGTCGACGAGAACCTGTTACGGGTTGCGTGGATTTTTGTTGCTTCCGTCGTGCATGTTTTCTCCACTAAACCCAACAAACTATTGAGCATCAATGGAAATTGAATCCAAATATGAAGGAAGTAGTTTGTCGTGAAGTCATTAAACTACTCACAACTAGAATAATCTATCCAATATCAGACTCACCATGGGTGAGCCCAGTGCATGTAGTCCCGAAGAAAGGTGGAACGACTATTATACGAAATGAAAACAATGAACTCATCCCCACTCGAACAGTCACAGGGTGGAGGATGTGCATAGATTATAGGAAATTGAACAAGGCAACTCGTAAAGCTTTTCCTTGATCAAGTCCGAGAAAGGTTGGCTCACCAAGAATATTTCTGTTATCTTGACGGTTACTCTGGATTCTATCAAATACCCATACATCCAGACGACCAAGAGAAAACTACTTTTACCAGCCCATTCGAAACATACGCATTTAGAAGAATGTCGTTCAGCCTCTGCAATGCACCTACAACTTTCCAACGTTGCATGGCTGCCATATTTGCCGATCTCACTGAAACCATTATGGAAGTTTTCATGGACGGTTTTTCTGTATACGGAGATTCATTTGATTCATGTCTAAAGAACCTTTCCCTGGTCCTCAAACGATGTGAATAAGCACATCTTGTGCTGAATTGGGAAAAGTGGCATTTTATGGTAAAGGAAGGCTTTGTCCTTGGCCATAGGGTCAGCAATAGAGGAATTGAAGTAGATAATGCCAAGATTGAAGTGATTTCTAAACTAGATATTCCAACAAATGTAAAAGAAGTTCGTTCTTTCCTAGGTCATGTAGGATTTTACAGAAGATTCATAAAGGACTTTTCAAAGATAATCAAGCCAATGAAAAATTTGTTACTAAAAGATGTTGAATTCAATTTTGATGAAGAATGTGTCAAAAGCTTCAACACACTAAAGCATGCTCTCACAACAACACCCATCATTAGAGCTCTCGACTGGGACCACCCTTTTGAAATTATGTGCGATGCTAGTGACTATGATGTGGGTGCTGTTTTAGGGCAATATATAGAGAAGAAACGTTATGTGATCTATTATGCATCAAAAACTCTTGATGACGCTCAGAGGAATTATGCAACTACCGAGAAAGAACTTCTAGCAGTCGTGTATGCCTTTGACAAGTTTAGATCCTACCTAATCGGTTCAAAGGTCATTGTCTACATAGACCACACTGCCATTTGTTACCTTCTGGCAAAGAAAGATGCAAAACCCAGGTTAATTAGATGGATTCTCCTATTGCAAGAATTTGATTTAGAGATAAGAGATTAAAAAAAGGGTACAGAGAATGTTGGAGCAGACCACCTCAGTCGCATCCACACCCTGGATACTGAAACGATTCCGATCAATGATTCCCTGCTAGATGATCAACTAATGAAGGTCTCAGAAGTTGTACCGTGGTACTCAGATTTTGTGAACTACCTTGCTACTGGGGTCATCCATCCTCAATGCACTGGAAATGCACTGAAGAAATTTATGCATGATGTGAAACAATATCACTGGGATGAGCCATATCTTTTTAAGCTATGTGATGATGGTCTTTACAGACGATGTATCGCTGAGGAAGAAACCAAACTCATTCTAGAGCATTGTCACTCTGGCCCTATTGGAGGCCACATGAGTTCTAAGAAGAATGCGATAAAGGTTTTGTAATGTGGATTCTCTTGGCCAACCATATCCAAGGATTCCTACAACTTTGTTCAATCATGTGACAAATGTCAAAGAACATGTAACATTACGAAGAGAGATGAGATGACACTTAAGTTGTGGCAAGAAATTGAGATATTTGATGTTTGGGGTGTGGACTACACGGGGTCGTTCCCAACTTCTTATGGATTTTCTTACATCCTAGTAGCGGTTGATTACGTCTCAAAATGGGTTGAAGCTATACCAACTATCACTAATGATTCCAAACCCATCATCAAATTATTCAAAGATATTATCTTCCCCCGTTTTGGAGTACCACGAACTGTGATATCCGACGGAGTGTCACATTTTCTAGAAAGAAGCTTTGTAGCGTTACTGAGAAAGTATGGTGTAACGCACAAGGTAGCCTCTCCCTACCATCCACGAACTAGTGGACATGTAGAGGTTTCTAACCGTCAACTCAAGGCTATTTTGGACAAAACTGTAGGCCGCAATCGGAAAGATTGGTCAGTGAAAATCAACGACGCATTATGGGTCTATCGAACTGCTTATAAAACTCCCCTAGGGACTACACCTTTTCGATTAATATATGAAAAGGCTTGCCACCTGCCAATAGAACTAGAACACAAGGCATGGTGGGCAATAAAATAACTGAATTTTGATATGAAAAATGCTGGCCAAGCCAGGATTCTGCAACTCCAAGAGCTGGACGAACTCAGGATGACAGCTTATGAGAATGCACGAATCTACAAAGAACACACCAAACTTCGGCATGATGGTCATTTAAAAAGAAAAGACATACAAGTGGGAGACCAAGTTCTGTTGTTCAACTCAAGATTGAAGTTATTCCTAGGAAAACTCTGCTCCCGCTGGTATGGACCATACATTGTCAAAAGCATCTCCCCACATGGTGCTTTCTTTTTATGGAGCGAAAAAAGTCAGGTGAATTCGTGGAAAATGGTCAACGTTTGAAAAGATATTTCACCACAGCCGACATAAGCACCAAAACAACAATAGATCTTTCCAATCCAAAGGAACCACCGTAAAGCTGAAGATATCAAGTCAGGCCATCAAAGTAAAACAAAGGCACTTGTCGGGAGGAAACTAGATCAATAATTTCATATTTAGTTTTAATTTTGATTTAGAATTTTTTCCTTAATTTTGTTTTCACCTTTTAGATAATTTTTCACCAAATAAAATTTGCATCACGAGATGATATCTTGAGTTTTGATTGACCTTTCTTTATATTTTCAGTTAAGAGGATGTGCACGGACTGGAACGCTACCACATCTGGCGGTCAACCTGGCATGAATTTTCCCCTCCATCTTGGATTTAGGGTTTTCTCGGGACGAGCAAATTTCAATGTTCGGGGTGGAGGGTGGGTGGGACGTACTTCACTTTCCACCAACACCCATCCTTTTCATACTTAAGTCTTCACTATCACATTCTTGATAAAATTTTCAAAAATTTCAAAAAATTTAAAAGTTTTCCAAAGAAATTGAACATATACTTGATGAATTTTTGACACTTTCTATTTCATTAAAAGTCACTAAGTAACCTGCTATGCATTTTAAATCATTATATCCTCCTTATTCGAAGTAAATCCTCAAAAGGACTATTTTTTTAAACAAGCCTTTTGATTGAAATCATCTTGTGAACTTATGATTCCTAACATCATGATACTCATGCAAAAATGACAAGCATCTGTCGAACTGATAGGGATCAAACACATCATGCTTCCTAACTGACTAATGGAACAATAACATGGAATCCCCACCGGATCCTCATCAAGTCATTATTTGAGCAGAGTATGATAAAGAGAACGACCCGATGCACTGAATTGTAAATCAAGTTGCATTCCGATTTGAACTCTCTTCTACACTTCTTCTACCATCTTCGTACCTCTACATCCATCAAAAAGAAACAAGTATAGCTAAAATGATGCCAAACCCTAAGTTCGGGGTGGCTCACCACTTCCCTCTATATCCGCTTCTTCCATACCCCACAAATAAATAAGGGGTGCACCACCAAAAATACAATCTTGAGTCGAATAGAGGAGAGATTCGCATACAAAAAGATGCCAAAGCACACACAAAAATAAATGCAATCTCAAGTCGAATAGAGGAGAGATTCGCGCCAAAAAATGCAATAAATGAAATTGCAAACCATAAAATAAAAATCTCGACTCGAATAGAGGAGAGATTTATTTCCTCCTTCCATACCACCATTCACTCCATTTTCTACCTAATGGCACAATGAATGCCTACCCTATCTTGAAAAATACCAGTGTCAGATCAAATGCACACTTGTTGTTCTGCGGGTGTATCTAGACTCTTACAAAACTCTTTGACATGCTTGTTGTTGGAAAAAGTGAGGAGGAAGTGATATTGGAAAGAAAAATGAGGAATGAAAATATGGTAAGATGTGTTAGTTGTCACAAGAGATTGAGATGTTGAGTCATACTGATGTAGAAAGAAAACAATCATGATGTGAAAATGAGGCAATCACACGAATTGAAAGTATTCATTTGGCGACTGTTTCAGATTACGTGTTACTCAAGGATGAGCAACGTTTAAGTTCGGGGTATTTTGATGAATGAATATTCATCAGGAAATCCACTTTCCATCCTGGACTCATTTTAACTCATCCAATTTCACTTACTAAATAATAAAATGTGCAAAATTACTGAATTGGTCCAATTATCATGATTTTAATGGAATTTATGTTGATTTGATGCAGGTATCATCCATTCGGTCTGACCAAATGGTTTCATCCATTCGGTCTGACCAAACGGTTTCATCCATACGGTCTCAAGACCGAATGGACGTGTTCATGTCAAGACCGTTTGGAGTTGGGTCTGCGGGACCATTTGAGGAATTTCGGTCTGCGAGACCGTTTGAGAAGTTATAGTCTGTGAGATTGTTTGAAGGGTTTTGGTCTATGAGACTATTTGGAGGTAGGAACGCAGGACCGTTTGGATGTTGAGGTCGTGTAGACCGAATGGACAGATTCGAAGACCGTTTGGAGCTGGGTCTGCGAGACCGTTTGAGAAGTTGCGGTCTGCGAGACTTTTTGAAGGGTTTCGGTCTGCGAGACCGTTTGGAGGCAGGAACGTGGGACTGTTTGGATGCCGAGGTCGCATAGACCGAATGGACAGATTCAAAGATTGTTTGGAAAATGCTAAACGCAAGACCGTTTGGAGGTTTGCATTCAGTTTCCAAACCGGATGAAACAGACATGCATATTTCAAACCGTTTGAGCAATTAATCCAAGACCGAATGGACAATTCAAAACCGAATGGCCACTTCCTATATCAAGACCATTTGTTGTTTGCTCAAGCTGATCGTTTGCATGCAACCCACGTGAAAATCAATTGGAATTAGCTGCTGCATGAAGACCGAATGGCCTAGTAGCAACGTGAAAACCGATTGGATTAGCAATGCAAACCGTGAAGAATGCATGCATGGAAACTGTTTAGGAAATGAAGACCGAATGGAACTTACAAAGACCGTTTGCTGATCGTTAGCATATGAAGACTGTTTGCCACCTTACATAAGACTGTTTGCTTGAAATAATAGCATGTATGCAGCAAACCAAATGAAATAACCACGTGAAGACCGTTTGGATCATTAGTTGTTTGCTACAAGCGAATCATTTGAGCTGATTGGAAAAGTCAAACCGTGTGGAAGCCCATGCAAGACCGATTGATTAAATGAACAAGAAGCAAATAGTTTCATAGAGAATACATGCATGCAATAGCCATGCACACATGCATGCAATGGCAATGCATGAAGACCGTTTGGTCTCTTGCTTTCCGCGTGAAGACCAAATGGTGCCGAGAGACCGTTTGAGCAGGATATTTACGAAGACCGAATGCCGATATGAAGACCGAATGGGATCTAAAACAGTTTGATATTTAACGGTTTACAAACCGTATGGCCAGAAATCAAAGATCGAATACTGGAAACCGTTCGCTCAATACATGCAAACCGTTCAAACCAAACCGATTGAAATAGATATTTACCAAAATGTTTGGACAATTATAAGCAAACCGTTTGGACTCACACCAAAAGCATGAGGCCCATATCTGTGCCTATAAATAAGACCAGTGGGGTCCCCATTTGGGAGGCGGTTCTGGGACGTCGACAGGCTGCCTGTATACAGGTCCGATCTAGATCCAGTTCTGTCCACGCCAGTTTCATTCCACCTACTTCCCGTGTTGCAATCAAGGAGACTGAGAAGAGAAGGAAGACGGAGTGAGGGAGACTGTCCGGTCTATCTTGGCATCTCCCGTTCACGTCCAAATCTGCTCTGACACGACATAGAAGGCCACATCATCTTCACCGAGCTGCGACTACCTTCTGCACCGAGTTCATGGAAGATTTCTCTCTCTTTCTTATTCTTCTTGTTTCTCACATCATGAGCGAGTAGTACCTTTTCGCTGGGGTGCGGGGACTAGCCCCGCTGCCCATGCAATCATGTTCTTTTGTTAAACTTTCCATGACAATTTATATAGCTTTTCATTTTATTATTAATTGATATGTTTGTAGTTGTTTATCTACTTACTTTCATCTTGTTCTTTCATGTATTGTGAAATCTTCTATATGTGGGATGGAATGGCGGTTTACAAAGTTCGACTCCTTGATGAGAAATTTCGATAGGATTCCTTGAGGTCGTAAGTGTATGATCCATGAGGGGATGAGACATCTAGCTTACAGTGACGCTTCTGTGATCTAAACATCCCTCATGGAGGACCACAGCCTTAGGTGGATTTTGTATCGTCTTTGTTTATCGTCGGTATTAGTTTGTAGATCTATCACCTACTTGCTTATTGATTAATGCAGTTGACCCCCAAACTAGAAATAGAATGGGATATCTTCGGTGTCGTAAGTAAGTGATCTGGTTGGTGACGAGACATCTGATGCCTAAGGTGATGCTTACGCAAACCTAACGCTCGTATGGGGGGTTCTACAGTAGCTCTATTTGGATCATTTTATTTTGCTTGGATTGTTTGCGTTAGAATGTGTTTGTGTGTGTAGCGGTGGTGAAACCTGATACCATCCCAGCAATTCCATATCATTGATCTAAATCCAACTTTAATTCAGATTTTACCTTCTTGCAATTAGTTTAATTAACCTTAAATCAACCAATCGTTTTAAATATTAATCTTAACTCAAACTGGATTAGACTGAAAAGGATTCTTAAAAACGTTGTCCTTTGGGTTCGATTCTTAACTATACTGTGATAAGACCCATCCGCTTGTGGCTTGTATTATTGCACTTTGGTTTTGGTAAAAGCTCAAGGATTTCAACCTCGAGTGAGTTTGTTAGTGAGATAAAATCCCACGTCATTTACGCACAACCCCATAGAATTATCCTTATTCTTCATGAACATCACGGTATTGTCCCAAGGGGAAATTTTTAGTCTAATAAATCCCTTCTCTAACAACTCCTAGAGCTACTTCTATAATTCTTGCATCTCTACGGGTGCCATCCTATATAGTGACTATGATATCAGATGCATACCATGAACCATATTGATCTCAAAATCAATCTCTCTAAGAGGGGGAACTCTAGGATACTCTTCAGAAAACACATCCTCAAACTCTCGAACAATATGCACCTCCTCGATACTAGGAGTCCTCACCTTGGCATCCACTACATGTGCCACAAAGGCCTCACACCCCTACTTCATCAGCCACTCTGCTGTCATAGATGACACCAAGCATGTTAGAAGAATCTTCCCATCTCCTTGGAAGATCCACAAAACACCATCATCAAAGAACTTCACCACCTTGGAACTACAGTCCAAGACCACCCATTATTTCTCCAAGGTATCCATTCCAAGGATCACATTGAATCCATGCATGTAAGGTGGTATAAGATCCCCTTGGATGCTGCATCCCAAGAAAGAAAGAATGCAGGATGGACACACCTCCTGCAACTCAGAGGAACCAACAAGAGGGGTTTCTAACAAAAGACTTTCAGACCTATGACTATCATGCAAAGAACAACTACATGCCACCTCACTGGTGATAAAAGAGTGTGTCGCACCCGATTTATCCAACATAGGTACAAAAGAAGAAGCAGAAAAATCAAAATGAAAATGTTCCATCTGACCTATCATGACCTATGGATTGACCACTCCCTCAGGTTGACTCATAGTGTAGAGTCGAGTTGTTGCCTGTTATCGTCCATGTCCTCTGCTAGCCTACCCAGAAGAACTTGCTTGTGATGCCTGACTGCATCCTCTGCCGCCACCACTATTGTACTGTTTTTGCTGGGAACCTGGTTGAATCTTCCTCGGTTGGTGTTTAACCTCCTTTACCTTCATAGGGAAAAACCACTTTGTATGCCCACTCTGACCACACCTACAACAAGTATTTCTCTCATAATATGGCCTAGACGACCCTGTCATCGAAACTGATGAGGTGTTGTGAGATCCTACCAGTGGGAAACTACAACCTCTTCCCTTACTAGGTCACCACTGAGATGGCACTACTGACCACAGCTGTGACTGCGGTGATGAAAACCTAGGCTTTTTGAAGCCTCTAGAAGACTGTCCATGAAACTACATTGACCTCTTCTTTGATTTGGCTTCACACTTCTCAACCACCGACCGTTTGATCCTTCTAACCTACTCCACAAAGGTAGAGAACCTATCCCTACTCTTCAAAGTAAAAATCATTGTCGTCAACTCTGTGCTCAATCCCTTCTCTAACCATCAAATCCTCTCATTATCCATTGTATCCATGTGATGAAAAAACCTCAGCAACTCCATGAACTTCACATCTTACTCATTGATCATCATCAATCCTTGTCAGACTTTCTCAAACTACAAGATCTTCTCATCAAGATACGTCTTCGGGAAGCATCGGCTCACAAACTCCCGCCAAAACTCCTCCCAACTGATCACTACACTAGGTCTCTCCTCCTCCTCCTCAATGGCCCACCAATGGCTAGCACTGCCCTTCTGCAAGTACACCGCATGCTTTGCCTTATACTCTTCTAGGATATTGAGGATCTTAAATGCCTTCTCCAACTTTGTCAGCCACATGTCTACATCCTTTAGGTCTTCTGCACTGGCATACTCAATCTCCCCAACATGCTGCAACCTCTCAAAGGTCTTCCCAGAATCTTGGTATTCTACATTGGGAATAGAAGCCCTAGGCTGAGATACAGGAACTCTATCCTCCATATATGAAATCGTGGCCATTAACTGTCCAAAAATGGACTAAAACGTGAGATTGTCCATGTTTTTGGGTCAAGCTAAGGCATTTCAGGCACTCCATCTTCTTTGGGCTGCCTCCTAACACCGCCTCCTAGTGTAGGAACACTACTCTTAGGATGTTCTTTGTGCTCTCGATACATATCTACATGAGCAAAAGCTACAATCAAATATGTTGGAGGATGCATGAACAGACACAACCCTATTCCTATGTCCATGTAGAATTAACGAACCTAGAGCTCTCTGATACCAACATATCATGTGATGACCTAATGCCACATGAGCGAGATTACTCAAAACAAAGAGCACGATCAACATCTAAACACCCATATTACTAATAGAATGGGTACACTAAAACTGATTTCATAAAACCATCACTAAGTGAAAAATATATCATAACAAGGTCCACAACCTATAATATATCACATACCATACCAGGTATATACATCTATACAGTGGCCATCTACCACAACCCTGTTACAAAAGAACATGTTCACATATACAAATCACTTAAATACAATAAAGGCATACTGCCAAAAACATGTATCGATGTATAGACCATCTACAAAACACAACCCTACTAGACCTAAGAGTAAAGGGACGAAACATATGACTCTACACAAAACACTAACAACTATCTAACCTTTTGCATCTACTGATCTCCAAGCTAATCTCCTCAATAGTACAAACTCCACCATGCCGATGATGACCACCTAAAAAGATGTGGCAAACCACAAGGGTAAAACTCATGTCCAATGAGAGATATAACTCTCAACCAAATATTATTGAAACATAGAAAATTATATTATCATTAAGTAGGACAAGAACATTCAGCTAAATAAGTTATTCAAACCAAGTGCATAGGTTAGGCGGGTTGAACATCTATAATTGATAAGTAGATTATTATATGCTTTTCAAAGGAATATGAAGAATTTGTATAACATTTGATTTCTCCTACCTCATTATATAGCAACTAAGCAGTGATAAAAAGAAATCAAGGTTAAACATACAATGTGAAGCTTGTTTTTACCCTGAGCATATATACATGACTAAATTACATCTTTTGATTAATGCCCTGAGGATCTGAGTCATACCACCCAAATCCTACTGACCATTGATAAGACGAAATCAGTTCCATACAAGATCTAAGAAGATCCGGACTTCAAGATCTTCTCCACACTACTTGGTTAGTTTGAGTCTTCACCACAATGATATATCAGCCAAACTACCACTAGTGACATATAACCAAGCGGAAAACACCTAGCCCACCTTGGTACAGGTCAGGATGCTGAGAACTAGGGTATCCAAATCCAATCACCAAGGCACAATTACAGTTGACCTCCAATCACATCATGCATATAACCCTGAGACACGACCGCAACCGCTCTCAAACACCTTCAAATTTGGATAACAAGGATGTACTCTCCAAGCACCCCACATACTCAATAGTATGCGCTCTGAGTTTCCATAAGAATACTCGTTTCACTATCCAACAAGTCTCGACAATAGGACGGATCTACTGTAAGGAGTGGGACACAGAGGGGATCCACTCCCTACTAAAATTTGAAGAATAAAACATCCATTCCAAACACACTCAAAAGGTATGCCAGATAGGTGTAAAATTTTAAAATGTCAAATAATGGTATAAAAAGACCAAAGAATAGAATCATAATAGAAGTTTCATAACTATAATAAATTTTACAAAATTACATCATCATCTCCCATATAGGGTTTACATGGATAGTACATCATAAGGGTCTTGCAGAGGGAAATCTAACCATATTAAGTTTGTCTCCAAGCTTCAACTTCTTAAGCTAAGTCCCGATCTACTTGCCATGTCCTTCAAATCCCACACTTGGGGTTGGAAGAATACCCCCTTAAGAAGAGAAAAATAGATGATATCCACATAAGGCTGGTATGTGCATACTAAATATATATATGGATTGAGAAACATTATGAATTAAATGGAATTAAAATAAACAAGTCTTCACATAGGAAAAAGAAAGGACTACCCAATCAGGTATAAAAGAATATGAATTCAATAAAATAAGAGCAAGGCATCCATGTGTTTCACCTATGACAATACTAGAAAAAATAAACATATCAATAGGAATTAACACATCTACCATAAATATGGGGTCAGTAGGAACTTATACACATCTACTCTAAATATGGGGTGAGCAAGAACATATACACATATGCTCTAAGCAGGACATGATACACATCTTCTCTAATAATATGTATTGCAGGAATTATCACCTCTGTATTATCAAATTTTGTCTAAATTTACACATCCACATAAAATAACACATGTAACATTATACTAGCAGTCACTACATGATGCATAACAAAAGAGTAAGAAAGAATAAATCAAAGTATGAGGGATGAGAACATCTAAGAAATATAACATTGGATCAGAGGATCCATATAAAATTCCCATCACATAAATATGCAATGTAAACGTCCCCCACAAATGTGGGAAAATTTAGGAATTCATCAAGAATAAAGGCATTATATAGATTCAAAAGAAACTCCCACAAAATAGGATGATCATAATACCAGAATCAAGTAGAATGTTCCACAAGGAAGTAATTCTCAAAAGAGAGATATTGTGTAGACTATTGTCCATAGGACCAAGAGAAAGATGAAAATAGGTTATTGCTCAAAAGGAATAATAGGTAATGCAAACATACCTCACTTCAGAGTCTAAACAAGTCCAAAGTCAGTACTAGGTCCAATCGTAGGTCTCCAAAGCACCTATCAAGAATATATGTAGAACTAGGGTTAGATTTACATTAATTTCAATAAACCTAAAAATCACCTTTTTGTTATCTGTGAATTAGGTTATCAAAACCATTCCATATTATAGACTATATTTTTCTAAGTTCATAATACATTTTATTTTATTTTTTTGACTTATAAACTATTAGTTATGAATTTTGCAATTTATACCCTAATAGGAAAATCCATAAAATCACATATTTATTATATTAAAGTTAGGCAATGAAACCCATGTCATGAATGGATTATATTTTTCTAATTCCAAAACATATTTTAATTCATTTTTCTGATGGGTAAATATTTAGTTATGAATTTTATAAATTCTAGCCAATATTTTTTTTAGAAAAAGCCACGTGGATCAAAACATGGACTCCCCCAACCTAGGTGGACCAATGGTATTTGGCCACATGGTCTTTGGTCTACAATATCTTGGGCACACTGATGGAACAAACTGAAGAGCTGAAAAAACCAAAATGTCCATGATTATGTGATGACTAAACAAGTGAAATTGAGGGTAGATAGGGTAATATGCTTGCCATCGCAATCATCCTACCAGTAGCTCCTCCCCGTCTCAATGGAAAAGAACCATCTCGATAGAAAAATAGCTATGGTGAGGAGGTTAGAGGACCAAGAAGAAAACCAAACAGACAATCGACTTTGGAGACTCATGACAAAGTCAAAGGAGGAAAAACCGTGCAAGACCAATGACTTCATCTCTCAATTGCACTTGTACCCTAGCACACATTCAAGAGGATTAAAAAGAGGGAAACATAAAGTCTAAGTCACCTGAGTCAATCAACAAAGTAGAAGTCTTTGTGAGGACTACCCAAAGACGCTCAGCCACTCTCTTGACTTTTGCTGACCAAGAGGAGACATCAATGGTCTCACCACCATTGGAGGAGACATCATGGATAGGGAAGCCGATCTGGGGAGCAATCATGCCAAACAAACACTAGAAATTGGAGAAGAGAGATGAGGCAGAGGTAGTAAGGTGGTCATACAGGAGTTTGACAGTCTAGGACACCGAGGAGAAGGAAAAAGGGAAGGGGTAGCAGGAAGCGGAAGGTAGGAGAAAAGACTAGAATCACATGATCTAAATCCAACGATCCCAAGAAGCCCGACTAGAAGCTGAAATTGGAAATCAGTGTGACCTAGAAAAACAAAGGAAACCATATGAAATCAGAAATATTTATTAAATATTGAGATAATAATCATATAAAATCTATTTTTCTTTTCTTTTTTATTTGAGGGTCCAAACAATATTCAATTAATATGAAAATGTGCACCCATACTAATTAATGCATGGAGAATCTGGATTTGGCATTAGTTTTTGTATTTGGAAGCTTTTGACACATGAATTTAGGAAATCATATTTTCTCTTTACTCATGCATTAATGACACTAGAATTATCCAATTTTGATGAAACTTCACCCTCAAGTATATTTAAGTATGTTGGATACAAATTTGCCATTAATTTTATCTTTAGTAGTCATTAACCATATTATTTAATATTTTGGACTTTAATTACACTTTCTCTCTCCTAATGTACACATGAACATTAAAAATTTCCAAATTAGATGAAAATTCACACATAGTCTTATATTAGTTTGTAGATTTTGAATCTGAGATTAGTTGTCACTTTGGGAGTCATTTAAAGATTTATTTTCTATTTTGGAGGAAAAACTCATATTTCTTTTCTAAAAGAAATTAGGTAATTGATATTGTGCAAATAAGGTGAAACTTGACTTCCAAGCTGATTGGGACCCAAGGTGCACAATTTTCATCTTAGATTTGGGTTTTGTAGTTCTATTTTATGAAATTTATCACCATTATGGTTCAAGCCATATATTTTATTATGTCCCCTTTTTCATTGATAATCTTAGATTAAAGTCACATTTTCTACACATCACACCTTAAACAATATTATAACATGTGATATATTTTATGTATTCCTTATTGGTCTTATGATTAATATGAGGTTACTATATCATTTTTCTTGGCAAGCCTAATGTCTTAGTTAGGTCTCTGATGTTATCCGTGTTTGGCCAAGTCTAATGAATCAAATTGTCTATCCTCTAAGGCATATGATCAGGTCAAGAGGCTAGATTTCATTACATTACAAAAATCAACCCCTTAAAAGGATTTCTTCCTCAAAATCTAATCATCCATACTTCATAAACCAACTACTCTCCACCCCTTTAAATGTTTTACCTACTTAGTCAAACTAAACAACTCTTAAAGATATTAGTGTTTCATATGAATCTTTTAGTTGTGAATACTTTTTATGTTGTTCTTTGGTCAAGCATCTAACTAACATGTCTTATCAACCTAGGTTTATGCTTTAGGTCCTTGTCTCTAACCTAAAAACCCTAAGGTTCACATTATCAACTGAAAGTCATAGGGTACAAAGGGTAGATCCACTAGGCATGTATGTTATTCCACATATTCCTAGTCACCACATAGTCAAAACTAGGGTTTATGATATCCACTACAACTAAATCTACGGTTTCTCCAATAAACTTCATATATCTATTTATTATGACTTAGTACAAGAAAACCTTCAATAAAATCCAGAAAACATTATTTTTGTACATATAGTATAATAAGGGAAAATAATTTGATATGAAAATGGTTGTGATTGAAAACTGAAATGAATGCCCAAAATCAAAATGAGAACCAAGTCACAATAATTACATATAGTTTCTCCTTACCAACTACTTGCCTCATCTCCATGCCAAAACCTCATAACATCTAAAGATATGTGTCACCATTAACATGATCATCTCATCACATTAGGGTTTACTACACATGGTTCTAATGTATACCTCATATCATCCTTTTATCAACTCATGAAAAATATAGATTAATTCTAGGGTGAACATCTCACCTGGAGGGCAACTATATAAGGAAAGGGTTCTAATTAGGGAGACAAATTGAAATAGCCTGATTCCGACTACCATGGGCTCTGAAAAATGCTATAAGGAGTGGGACCCAGAGGGGATCCACTCCCTACTAAAATTTGAAGAATAAAACATCCATTCCAAACACACTCAAAAGTTATGCTGGAATAGGTGTAAAATTTTCAAATATCAAATAATGGTATATAAAAGACCAAAGAATCACAACAGAATAGATTTTTTTTAGTATAATCAATTTTAAAAAAGGTACATCATCATATCCTATATAGGGTTTACATGGATATTACATAATAAGGGTCTAGTAGAGGGAAATCTAAACCATATCAAGTTTGTCTCCAAGATTCAACTCCTTAAGCTAGTCCCAGTCTGCATGCCATGTTCTTCGAATCCTACACCTGGGGTTGGAAGCATACCCCAACAAGAGGAGAAAAATAGATGAGATTAGCATAAGGATGGTATGAACATAATAAATATGAATTGAGCAACACATGAAATAAATGGAATCAAAATAAACAACGCTTCCCATAGGAAAAGCAAAGGACTATCCAATCAGGCATAAAAGAATATGAATTCAATAAAATAAGAGCAAGGAATCCATGTGTTCCACTAGTGAAAAAACTAGAACAATATAAACATGTTGGTAGGAATTAACACATCTACCATAAATATGGGGTGGGTAGGAAAATATACACATCTACTCTGAATATGGGGTGAGCAGGAACATATACACATCTTCTATGAGAATGACATGATACATATTTGCCCTAATAATATGTATTGTAGGAATTATCACCTCTACATTATCAAATTTTTTGGGAATTTTCACATCCACATAAAATAACACATGTACATTATACTAGCAGTCACCACATGATGCATAATAAAAGTGTACGCAAGAATAAATCAAAGTATGAGGGATGAGAACATCTAACAAATTTAATGTGGGATTAGAGGATCTATATACAATTTTCATCACATAAATGTGCATTGTAAATATCCACCACAAAAGTGGGAAATTTAGGGATTTATCAAGAATAAAGGCATAAGAGGGATTCAAAAGAAAGTCCAACAAAAATAGGATTATCATAATATCAGAATCACGTAGAATATTCCACATGGAGTTAAATTCTCAAAAGAGAGATATTGTGTTGACTATTGTCCATAGGACCAAGAGGATGCAAACGTACCCCACTTCATAGTCTAAACAAGTCCAAGTCAGTCCTAGATCCAATCCTAGGTCTCCAAAGCACCTATTAAGAATATATGTAGAATTAGGGTTAGATTTACATTAATTTCATTTATCCTAAAAATGACCTTTTATTAATTGTGAATTAGGTTATCAAAACCATGCCATATTGAGGCTATATTTTTCTGAGTTCATAATATATTTTATTTTATTATTTTGATTAATAATTATGAATTTTGCAATTTATAAACAAATTAGAAAAATCCATAAAGTCACATATTTATTATATTAAAGTTAGGCAATGAAATCAATATCATGGATAGATTATATTTTTTTGATTCCAGAACATATTTTCTTTAGTTTTTCTGAGGGGTAAATATTTAGTTATGATTTTTATTAATTCTACCCAATAAGAATTTTAGAAAAAGCCACGTGGATCAGAACTTGGACGCCCCCATCCTAGGTGGACCAATGGTATTTATCGGCATGGTCTTTGGTCCATAATATCTTGGGATCACTGATGGAATAAACTGAAGAGATGAAAAGACAAAAAAGTTCATGATTCCGTCATGAATAAACAATTGAAATGGAGGGAGAGAGTGTAATATGTCTTCCATCGCCATCATCCTACTAGTAGCTCCTCCCCGTCTCAACAAAAAAGAAACATCTCGACAGATAACTAGAGATGGTGAGGAGGCAAGAGGACTAAGAAGAAAACCAAACAAAAAATTGACTTTGGAGACTCATGACAGAGTCAAAGGAGGCAAAACCGTGCAAGACTGATGACTTCATCTCTCAATTGCATTGGTACCCTAGAACACATTCAAGAGGCCGAAGAAGAGAAGAAGGCCAACTCACCTGATTCAATCTACAAAATAGAAGTCTTTGTGAGGACTACCCGAAGACTCTCAATCACTCTCCTGACTTTTTCTGACTAAGAGGAGACACCAATGGTCTCATAGCTGCCAGAGGAGACACCATGGATAGGGAAGGAGAACCGGGGAGCAACCGGGCTGAACAAACACCAGAAATTAGAGAAGAGAGATGAGGCAGAGGTAGTAAGGTGGTCATATAGGAGTTTGAGAGTCTAGCACACTGAGGAGAAGGAAAAAGGAAAGTGGTAGCAGGAAGCAGAAGGTAGGAAAAAAGATGAGAATCACACGATTTGAATCCAATGATCCTAAGAAGTCCGACTAAAAGCCAAAACTAATAATCAGCGTGACACAAAAAAGCAAAGGAAATCATATGAAATCAGAAATATTAATTAAATACTAAGATATTAATAATTTAAAATGTATTTTTCTTTCCTTATTTATTTTAGGGTCCAAACAATGTTCAATTAATATGAAAATATGCACCTACACTAACTAAGGTATCCAAATTTGGCATTATTTTTCATATTTGGAAACTTTTGATACATGAATTAAGAAAATCATATTTTCTCTTTCCTCATGCATTAATGACACAAGAATTATCCAATTTTAATGAAACTTCACCCTCAAGTAAGCTTAAATACATTGGATACAAATTTTCCATTAATTTTATCTATTGGAGTCGTTTAACATATTATTTATTACTTTAGATTTTACTTACACTTTCTCTCTCCTAATCTACACATGAACATTAAAGATTATCTAAATTAGATCAAATTCACACAGAGGCTTATTTTAGTATGTAAATTTTGAATCTGATATTAGTTGTCATTTCTGGAGTCATTCAATGATTTATTTTCTATTTTGGCGAAAAAATCCATATTTCTTTTCTAAAAGAAATTAGGTAATTATTATTGCGCAAATAAGGTGATATTTGACTCCCAAGATAATTGGGACCCAAGGAACACAATTTTCATCTTAGATTTGGGATTTGTAGTTCCCTTTTATGAAATTTATCACCATTGTGGTTTAAGCCATATATTTCATTATGTCCTCTTTTTCATTGATAATATTAGATTAAAGTTACATTATTACACATCACACATTAAACAATATTATCACATGTGTCATATTTTATATATTCCTTATTGATCTTATGATTAATACAAGGATATTATATCATTTTTGTTAGCAAGCCTAATCTTGTCTTAGTTAGGTCTGTGATGTTATCCTTGTTTGGCCAAGTCCAAAGAATCAAACTTTCTATCCTCTAAGGCATATGATCAGGGTCAAGAGGCTAGATTTCAGTATGTTACATATATGGCCAGGGCAACTACATGATAGGGTTCCACTTGATTAATTGAAGACAATTGGGTGTCTTTTAACTGGATCAATCAAGTTACAAGGAAACCCTAAACAGATTCTACAAAGCATAGGTAAACCTCAACTTTAGAAGATATAAAACGTATAAAGCATAAAATTGATCAAATCATCACGTAGTATTGGTCCACTATAATACATAAGTCCATTATCATTATCACATCATCATGGAATATCAATTCCTCATCACATCACCAGAGGATATGACCTCAATTAGGAACAAGCTATTGCCAAGGTCATAAGACCATTCACAATATTCCATGCAAGAACATTATTATCTCTCCATCCCTCATCAAGGCTCATAATTACCACACATGTGTCACATAAGTGATACTCTAATGTTATGATGTTCATTCAACAACAATTTAAGGTTTCAACATTTGGAGAGAGAAAACATTCAACATTATTATATACTTGCAATTAGGGTTAGTTTCAAGTTGGTTAACCGAATTCGGGTTTACAATTAAAAACTAACATTAAACCTGATTATCACCACCTCCCACATTCTTGGAGGAAAGAGGGTCAACCACCATCATTACTAGGTCAACTGTACCAAGAAAACATGTCCAGGAAATCTCATTGACCAAAAAGTAATTGACCTCACCATTGGTATAATATATAAGCCATGAAAGATTAAGCAGCAAAAAATATAACTATTTATAAAGTTACACAATGTTCCATGTACATGACTTTCTCACCCAAAAGGTGGTACATAAAAAGGAAAACTATAACTATATTTCATAAGATCCCCAGATGCATAGGGCAACCCCGTGATTCCAAGCTACCCTTAAGCTAGCTTTATGTGTACGACCTTCATGTGTCCACGTCCTTCAAAGCACCTATACCTAGGTAGTTTTGGTAACACCCAAAAAAATAGGAAAACAAGGTATAAATCAGCAAAAGCTGAGTATGTACATTAGAGAATTAATTAGGCATTATTGGATACATATGTAAGAAGATGTTACCATTAAAAGGGGGCTTTTAAAATTAGGTAAGCTTCAACGAGAAGTAACAAGAGAATTTTTTTTCAAAAGAATGAGGCAGTGTAAATAAACAATTATTACAACACTTCTCGCCATAATCATCAATCCAATCATATAAATATTTGCATGTCGGTACATTTGATTAAAGTAACTATAGTAGGGCCTCGACACCACTCAGTCAATGGCCTTAGTAAAATGGGTGGAAATAGCGACCCTGTGCGAAAATAGCGTGCCCCTGTACAAAAAGAGATGGAAGTAGCACACCCGGGGCAGAAATAGCGTGCCCTAATGTTTATGCATAAGTGTCTACGATAGTTAAACTAGTCGAATTATCTAACATGCATAAATAGAGTGGTAAGATTCACTTTTCACAAACAAATATGGTAAGTGGGGTCATTGACCCGATTCAACCTGTAATAATAATTTCAGAAGAATTGGATATGTCAAAGTGAAACAACAGCAAGTATTTCAAAAGATGCCTCATTGTGGAAAATTTAGTCATATAATGCCCAGTTATAAAATAGAGAGAGTGCATACCTCCAGTCTTAATTAAGTCAACAAAAATGTCACCTAATTATGAGCCAAGATTAATATCACCTACGCATAAGATTATATTTTGTGTCAATATTGTTCCTCATGCAATTTTTTAATCTAATACAACACTTCTCGTGAAAACTCGTTATTGGGCTGAGGCTTGTACTAAACACCCCAAAGATCTTTTTGATTTTGAAAACACACCCGTAGGTATTACCCTGACTCCCGGTTTGTTTAGTATTGTAATACCAAGTTATGCTTAATAAGCAAACAATTGCTAACCAAAGTTTTTGTTTCTGACCTCTAAACAGATTCATGACCAGGTGGTGCAATTCAAAATGTAAACAAAGTAAAATTGGGTATATGCTAACCCGTAACCAGTGAGATTCCAATACACTAAACACGACCGATTAACATGTCTTGCTAAACACCGGACAAACAAAACTGTGACTTTGCATTTTATTTGTCCCAACCTTAGAACTTTGCGATTCAGACTCCAGGCATTCAGCTATTCTCGCGTACCCTGCAGGAGAACCCCGACGAGTTGAATTGGGTTCCAAAGATGAATCAGCCCACTGAACAAGGAGTTCGATCAGGCGAACACAACCTATCAGCCACATGCCAAAGCTCGGGTGATTTATGCCCTTCGTATTCCTTCATACTGACGCACTACATAACTCAAGAATTCTTGTTTTTCTAAAAACACGATGATCAATTTGTAGGATGGGGTGGTCTGAACCTGGGGCAGAACTAGAGGGGGGGCTGCCCAGGCTGAAGCCCCCCCCCCCTCCTCCAAAAAAATATTTTGATTATTACTATGATACTATGTAAAGATTTGTATATTTTAAAAATATATTATTATACCACATAAAATGTGATTTTGAATCTTATTATTTCAATCAATTCTTTGTGTGAACTACTTAAAGGTTACACTTAATATATTTATGTATCATATGTCTTATCTCTTCACAAATCATAAAATTTATAGTCCTAATGTAGATGTTGTCAATTATGAGTTTAAGAAATTATATATTTGATTCATCTTCTAGTAAACTTTGTTTAATAATTTCATAACAATTGTGTCAAGATTTATGCAGATTGTACCCATACTTAAAAAACAAGCTCTATATAGACTAAGGAGCTCATATTCTCATAAAATGTGGAAATTAAATATATAATATGAAACTTATAAAAATATATCATGCAACATTTTGACATATTAATTAATATCTAATTCAATATTATTGAATCAATATTTGAAAAATATTATTAACTATAACTTGAGTCAGTGCACTCAATTATAATTATACATCATTGGAAAAATGATAAGCATACATGCATAACTAATCAGCTTTTGTTTAAATATTTTCCTTTCAAACTTTTATTAGTCAATCACTCTCAAGTTAAGAAAAGATCCATGCACTATTTAAAATAGATCCAAATAATACTTAATGTTACATGGTATTTCATAGACTTTCATTTACATAATAATCATATATTATAAGATTAATCCAAATAATAATTATTATAATTTTACAAGAACTTGAGAAGATAATGAAAAAAAATTTATCTATAAAAGAAAAGAAAAAGGTCGATCAAGTAAAGTTTATCTTTGGCATAATGTAAAAAAAGAGTCGGGAAAAATAATAGCATGTGGGTTAAGAAGGAGAAGAAAAGGTTAAAAAATCCATATTTTACATATAATTTTAATCAAATTGAGAGAGAAAAATAAGGATCACATGTAAAAGTCAATATAAATAATATAATTGCTTCTTTCATATCCTCTATTTTCCATCTTTCAAATAGAATATAAGAAATATATGTATGGATCTTTCTCCTTCATTCTCTTCATTTTTCATTCCTCAATTTTTTCCATTATTTTTTATTTATACAACCACGTTAATATTTTCCTTCTTCTTTCTTTTTGAAGTTTCCTTCATACTAACCATTTTGTCAAGATCTTAAAATAAATTGACATTATCTTGTACCTTATGCTTATATAGTTTATAGTATAAGATTTAACTATTATAAATGTTTTTAGATCTTCCTGTTTGACACCATCTACAAGACAGTGTCATATAGGGTTGAGCATCGGGTCGGGTCACCCCGGGTTTTGATCGGCCCAGACCCAGATCCATATTTTAAAATGGATTACGGGCCGGGTTTAGGCCCGAGAATGTTTTTAAAAAGAAACCCGTATCCGGCCCGCCTTAGAAATATGGGATTAGGGTCGGGCTCGGGCCGGCCCGGTTTGCACGATAAGCTCGGTCTTCAATAGCCATAGCCAAGCCCTGTTTTGAAAAAATACATCTTGCTGCCCCTATTTGCTGCTATTTTATATATTATTATTACGTATTCCGTAAAATCTGAAATAAAAATGTATTTTATGCAAGCAAAGAGCAGTTGGTACACTACTTCCTTTTCATAAATCAGTAAAATGCATAGACAAGCGACTATCAACAAAACATTTTCATTCACGTGTGACTTTGTCATCACACACATCACCATTAACACAACTATGTTCTCATCGGCGTTAGAAAACTATTCATCACGTGTTTATAAAAGCATTCAGAGAGGACATTATGAAAGAAACATCACCATCGATAAATAAAAACTAAACTAGATTCATCAACAAACTAACAGTCGCAGCTACCAAATTGCAGACTGGTTGTAAATCATTGTTGCCGCTGTTATATGGACAAAAAACATAGTAAATGGGCATACAAAAGATGCCATATAAACTAAATCTTTTTTGCTATATGACAGAAAATATCAAGAACGATGATATAAAAAAGAGAGCTGACAGCTAATGTATAGATTACAAATCTGAAATCCCTGGTCGGGCATACAAAGATTATAAGTCCATGTTCAAACAAGAGTACTTCCACACGAACAACAGAGAAGCTGTCAAACAAGAATAAAATAGTTTACAACCAAAACGAGATTAAAGTTGTATCACAAAATGACATTAGAGTCAATTACAAAACGTTTGCAGAAAAGATTTGTTAATGGTGTATACACTAGACACTAGACAGAGAGACTGGGAAGACGTATGGCCTGCTGGAAATCAGGGCAAGAAAAGGGAGCTTAGCCGCATAGAAATTGGCCATGGAGAAAGAGCAAGGACAAGATTCTACAGTGTACTCATACATTGCAAGACTGGAAACAACAACCAATAGGAGCAGGGCGCCTCCTTTTCTCACAGTGTGCAAGGACAACAGAATGGCGACGACCAGCAAGCAGCAGGGGCGAGGCTGCGAGAATGCTAGATCCGACGGACAACGAGATGGACTCGGCCAGGAGCTAGGCTTCAGGCCACGACAATTTGGGGGAGTCGATTTACACCTTGGCGATTCCACCAAAGAGGGATTGGGGAGACTACTAGCTAGCGAGCGTTGGATGGAACTGGAGTCCGGAGCGGACCAAGCCTCCGGAGCCGGTGCTCCCCTGCGCACTGCGTTGTCGCCGTTGCTCCCCTGCGATCTGCATTGTCGTCGCTGCGTCTAGAAGGACAATTATAGGGCAACCCCTCCCAAATCGCAAGTCTGCGGCTAGAGTCTAGCGACGGGCTTTAGGGGAGGGAGAGGGACGAGTGAGCATTAGGGGTTTTAGGGCTTTAGGGGAGTTGGTTGATGAATATCAACCATTGGATGCATCATGATCCTACGATAAAAAAGGAATGGAACTATATATAAATAAATATTATAATCAGTAGTAAGTGAAAATGTGGGACGGGTCTCGGGTTTTCGGGTATGGGTTTCTAGTGGCCCGAGCCCGACCCAGATTATAAAACGGGCCTAAAATGCAAACTCGGTCCACCCATTTTTATTATCAGGGCCGGATTCGGATTCGGGTAGCGGGCTGGGTCGGGCTGGCCCGGTCTGATGCTCAACCCTAGTGTCATATTATATTTTGACACTTGCTTTCCATAGATGTATAATTAGTACTTTCCTTGTGCATTACTAATTTTATACACATTGTACGGATCAAGTGACCATGTAATTATATTGTTGATGATCTAGTTATTTAATCTAAAAGTATGGTAATAGTGTATTATTTATGATGTCAGACATTTAAGAAAATGTACTACTATAGTGAATTATATCATGTCATTTATTTTAGATTTTTATTTTTTTACAATAGGTTATGTTTGTGTGTTGAAGGCAATGAGACATTATTTTTCTTTAATTTTTCTAAATGAGTACTGTTTTGCCCATCTATATATAGTCAATATTTTTCATTACTCATACTAATCCAACCCCCGTGGATTTCTGATTCTGCCACTGGTCTAACACCGTCATCACCCAAGAGTCAAGTCGGAAAACTGTGTCTATCACCAATCAAACAATCGAATCATTGGTGCGAGAATAGCAGACATACGAACTCCCCTTCCTCGGCATTAACACAAGATGCGGTGGCGAGTCAGATTGAGGGCAGTCAGGCAGCATCGAGCCAAAGAGTGATTTTGCCACTCCAAGCCATCCCCACGATGATGTGAGGGGTCAGGTAAAGTCTCTGGCCACTAGCCAATACCTGCTCCACTGGTGACTAGCTGTGAGTCGGCAAAAATGGATGGCAGATTCACATGAACGAATGCATAGGTGAAAAGGAGATAGAGAAAGAAAGGAATCCATCATAATCATATACACGGATCGGCGATGGGTCTGGAACCTGGTCTTCAAGTTCAGACAATTCCACATTTTCTATTGTCAAAAGCATTCGTGCCAGAAATAGGGGCTCTTGTCGACCCAGCAGTCGGGACCAACACTGAGCAGTTTGAGAACCATAATTGAACACATATGGACCAAGGATGCTGCCATTACCTTCGATTGATCTGAGAGCAAGCAAAGAGGCTCCCCTTCTTCCTTCCTCGCCATAGACGACAGTCGCGTCAGCGTGAGAAGGCAATGGCGCCAGCGGAAATTGGGCGTAGAAAGTTCACAAGGACAGACCAGCACTTTCCCAGATGATTCTACTACGATTGGAGCTAAAAAGACAGCGTTGCATGGCATTTTAGAGAGAAGGGTAGCGGCCGATTGAGAGGCTTTTGGGAGTTCGGCGCTCAAGGAACCACAAAGGTCGACTAGGGTTGGATGGAAACGAAAGAAGATGTCTTTTTGATTGTCGGTGGATTCGTGTGTATTTAAGACGTGTAGACTGAGAAAACGGTAGAAGAACGAGTCAGTCAAGAAGCATTTTGAGACCGCAGGCATTGGTGGGGGTTGAGGGGTAGGAGATGAGCTCTAGCCCTCCGATTTTGATCTAGCGGCCATGAATGATATGCACATCACTAAAGATCCAGTATTGGCCAAAGTAACGCATGATAGCCATGCAAAACTTACTTTGGTGGGTATTATGCTATCAGCCAATTAGTACCCTGCTAAAATAACTTAGTTAAAATTTTGTATCTTTTACTTAAATTAGTTTGGAGGAGTAATTTAGGCCCGATTTATATGAACATTGACAGGTAGGGTAATAATGATAGGAGGATTCCAACTTGAACATTGGTTTTGCATTCTATAACCGTTTGGAAAAGGTTGTATTACCTATATACCTATTGTTCACTTAATGTATTTACTCTTTCTAATTATTTTTTTGTGACATTATGTTACATACTAGTATAATTTTCTTATGTTATGTCCTTCGGATTATGTTGGAGTGTCACATTAGAGTTTAACATGATATTAAGCATATGTGCTCATTAAGTCTTGTCATTGTATGTATTAGGGTTATTTTACTTTTAAAGTAATATATATATTATGGGTATTTATACTAATTGACTCTCTAAATTCCTAATTTATTTTGATACAAAGGAGAAATGTGCTATAGGTTAACATAATCAATTAGGGGTCTAGAAGAAATGATGTTTAAGCTATGGTTCTAGATCTGGGTATGTTCCACATGGCCTCAAGCCATTTCTCAAACTCTAGTTCCTCAATAGCTTCTAGGTAGGTTTTTACCTCATCATACATGACAAATTTACAACCATCTTGAGCCTTAAGATATCATAATCTTTCAAGCCCCTGGCGTGTTCTACTATATTTATGAGGTTTTGTGTTACATAAGGAATTTGAGATTCCACAACATTTTATAATTCTCATTGTTTCCATTATACCCCTTTAGGTTCAATGTTTTCTTGTTTGTCTTGAAGATTTTGAGTTCTGCTTTTCTCCCACTAATTTCTTTTGACTGAAATTACTTTTAGGAATCGTACTGGCAACAAACAATTTTGTTGTTGGATTATAATATAAATGTAGTATTCAATAAAATAACATTTATGTGATGTCAGGACAAAGCTTTTCAAGAAACTATTGTTTTACATAAGCTTTCATCCCTATCACTATAAATACATATTGGGACACTTCCCATACCATATATGATATGGTGTGTTTTGAACCATTTTAGACGATACATTATTTTAGTGTAAAGCATGTGCCCAAAAGGAAAGTGGAAGATCAACTAGATTTATTGAATATCGCACCATGACTTAACAATGTGTAATTCCTTCTTTCAGATACATCATTATGTTTTAGGTAGAGTCCATTGTCATACACTATCACAGTCTCTAGAAGGTCCTCAAACTCTTGGTTTTAAAATATTTTAACATCGATCATATCAAAGTATCTTAATACTTTCACCAAGTTAGTTACATACTTCATTCATGATCTCCTTGAACACTTCAAGAGATCTACACTTATATTTTATTAAATACAAATTACCATATCTACTGATAACATTAGTAAATATAATGAGGTACTAGAAATTACCTTTAGCATTTATTCTAAAAGGTCTATTTACATCAGTATGTATGAGCCCTCATAGAATGGTCGCTCTCCCACTACATCTAGTGGAGATGCTATAGTCATATTTCCCAATAGATAATACTTGCATGTATCTATTTGTTCAAATAACCAAAAGAGTCAAGATAACCATCATTATGGATTCTATAAATGCATTTCTCATATACATGATTTATATGAAAATGATGCATGTGTTCATTGTTTGAGTCATCGAGTCATTCAATATATATGTTATAATATTTGTATTATAACTATCAAATATAGATAATGAGACATAGGGAATTTCCATAAAAGATTGTATCTTTAAACTGAAACATAAATCATTCATGATATTCTTGTCCATACTAGATACATGATGTTTTCATCAATGACATGTGCATAATAGCAATTCACTAATTCTATTACATGCCCATGAATGACGACTTCCAATTGTAGTGGCATCAACTCTTGCTCTACATAGTTCTAGCTTACTTCTTCTCAGGTCCTGAAGTGTAGATATCTATCTCCTTCTTATTTCTGAGATCCTCTATATAAAGACGGAAGTTCCTTTTCCAGTGTCAAGAATGATGACAATGGTGGCACTTTCCTTCCTTAATCAAGACATACTCCTTTTGCACTTACCCTTCTCCTAGTCTTGAGTGTTGAAGACTTGGGCTTCAACATGGCCTGAAAACTCTTCTTGTCCTTGTCTTTGTCCTTGGACTCTATCTTGCTGATCTTCATTATAGATTTATCCTTCTTCATTCATGCTTCGATATTTATCAACATGCCAAGCATTTTGAAAAGTAGTTTGGCCAATTACTCAAATGATAGCACTTGATAAATTGGTTGTACAATTCAAGAAACTCTTAGAGAATCATATCTATGGCCAACTCCAACCTCTACACATGCCCAATGATATTGAGCACATGGGGCTCTAGTAGATATCCCTCTGCCAGTTTGCACCCAAACAATGCTTTGAAGACATTATACCTTACATGGTTCTTAATATGTGTTACCATCTCAATAATGTCCAGGTTTTCATGATGTTCATGCAACTCATAGTTCATATAGCTCATCATAAGGTCATTGATGAGTGTGGCATCATTGGCATGCTTCAAGTAAGCATCCATTTCAGCCTTAGGCACATTTCAAGCAGGTTCCTCTGGCTCTGGTCTTTCTAAGACATAGAGCTTTTGCTCATTGATGATAATTCTTCTCAAAGTCCTAAACTAGATGTGTAAGTAAATCTTATTTAGTTTATCCTACTCAAGGATTGATCGCAATGATAATATGTTTGTGTTTGTCTACAAAGAATTTTTGCAATTTTTTCAAAACATTTTTGATTTGGTTTGATTTGATAAATTTGATGATATTAATTAGGATTTTAAATAATTATCGTTCTGACTATTTTATTTAAATTGATATAGCTCACTACCAATTTGGAAGATTATAGTGTAGAACCTTCTAGTGATACAAGATCCATGTTTCATCAAATCATGAGTCAGCTTTGGCTGATCGCCCATAACTTGACTATTTAAATAGTCAACATTTATCAATTGCATCTCATGCAACTATTGAATAATGGTGTGTACAACTCTATGCTATAGTCATTTGTATGCTCCTAGCTACTTAATCCCATTAAGATCACCTAGTTAAGCTTGACCCAAGAGCTAAGACAATAGAGTATGTACCCTACTTTGGTAGATCTATATGCCTACCATCACACTTCCATGAGATAGACAGTGAATGACACTTTGGCATAATGTATGCTTGTTCGGTCAATCTTTTCATATGTGTTTCTTATGGAAATAATTTAGAATTAATATTTATTGAGGTAATTCATATATAAGTACATATACATATCCAATGACCACATACTTATAGTATGCATCATATACATGCTACAAACATAATGAAAACATGCAATTATAAACACATGCTATGGTTATGAACATACTATTCTAATTCCTTGGAGCCATAAGGAATGAATACCACCTAAGGTCTACATCATATAAATCAACTTGTTGTTGGTAAAGATCCGTGCTCAAATCAACCCAAGTTGATCGTTTCAACACTTGAACCAATTGAATTGCCTCCTGGATGCTCGGTTGGGGTCTTGAAATGCTCATATTGTCTCATGTTCAACTGATATCTGGACTCCTCTAGTCAATTGGTTGGACCACCAATCGATCGGTTCATCTTTCCTATTGTCTAGCCTCTTTGGTCCTCAAATCGATCGACTTGTCTACTGAAAGGGTCAATTCTTCTGGTGCAGAACATCTTCTCAAGATGTAACATAAACTAAATCTATCCTATTTCATATCAAATTATAAAAGGGGAAACCTCGAGTTACATTCAAGGGGAATTAGGAAGAAGAGAATTAATTTACATTTAGAAGGGAGGAGAGAGGCTTGTTATGCAAACTGAGATATAAATATGTATAAACAACCACAACCACAATCTAGGGTCAACTGCCATAACCATGATACCATCCACCATCAAAACAAATTTTAGGGTGATGCTGGTAAATTGCATATTATATATATATATATATATATATATATATATATAAAGAGAGAGAGAGAGAGGAAGAGACTCAGGCTAGAAAACTCTTGAGTGTATAGATTACATGCTACCTCAAGTGGTGATTACATATGTAGACTATTTTTTTTGACAAATACAAACCATTGATATTCATTGTTATAACAAATACATGCTACATGAAGAATTTGAGCTCGTTTGGATATTTATAAGTCACTCTTTTATGGTCAATAAAATTGATGCATAAAACTAATTTAAATTTTATCATTTTTGTCGCCTTTAAATGCATGACCTATATGTGTCCAAATGAGCTCAAATTTTGTGTCTAGTATGTTCATAAGATAGTTAAGAAGATCAATAGTTTAGATTTTCAAAATAAATGTTACATGATGGAAAATGACTTGAGTGTATTCAGTCCCCGCTACACTCAAGTGTATTCCAGCTTGACTCAATATTTACACACACACACACACACACACACAGATATATATATATATATATACATATATATATATATATCTGTGTGTGTATTACTTTGTGGAATCGTATGAGGTAGTTAATAAAATATGCAAAACTTACCAGTTTAATATTCTCATTGTTTGCAAAAAAAAATAAAATTTGATCACATCGATTTAAATCCAGATACACCATAAATTAACGTGGCTCTAATGCCACTGTTGGGAAATTGGGGCGACAGATAAGGAAGTGGAAATGAAAATTGAAATGCCCGTTCCACAATACAACAAGATCATGTCAACAACAATGTATCTAGGAACAAAGGTAACCAGAGTTATACCTGGTCCTAGATAAAGTCCATCAACAACTCTTGATGTAGTACCATGCTTCTTCTCCAAGCAACAACACACTTCTTCTTCAGCAACACACTTGAACAGTCATCAGCAACGGCCTCTGGTCTGACACCATAGATAGCGTTTGATGTTGTCCTCCTAGAGGGAAAATCTCCTCACATCTCGAGTAGTCCACGTGAACCACCAGGAACTCCACATTGCACTACTAGAGCCCATGGGAAAGAGTTTCTGTAACATACCAGATCTAGAACCCTACCCTAGTAGTTTGACCTTTTGGTCCTAGCCAAACAAAGTTGAGGTTAGAGTGATCCTAATAATCTAATGCATGAATAATGTAATCTAATATGTCATATAACTCATTTGATGAAAATAAGATGATAAAGAACTTAATTGAAAGAGTAATAATGTTAATGGGCCTCTAACGGGCCATATGATGTAACCCATGTAAGAAAGACTCAAATTAAATAATAGACTTCAAATTCGTAATCTACACATTAAAATAAGGCTACATGTCAATTTTCATTTAATTTGGACAACCTTGAAATAATATGGTAATATTAAGAGAGAGAAATTGCCTAAAAGGTGTAATTAATAAATAAATATAATAATTGACTCCAAAAGAGGGAAGTAATCTTATATTCGTAATCTACATAATAAATATATCCTTTGGGTGAATTTTCATCCAATTTGGAGAAAGTTTGCTTAAAAGGTGAAATCAGGAGAGAGAAAGTGTGTAAAATCTTCAAGATATTAAATAAATATGCAAATATATCCAATATGTAAAATTGAGGGAAAATTCGTATCCAACACATTAAATGTGACTTGTGGGTCAAGTTTCATAAAAATTGGATAATCCTAATACCATAAATGAAAGAGGAAAGAGAAAATATGATTTGATTTAATTAACACATTAAGAGTTTCTAAAAGGCAAAACTAAGTGCATAATTGGAATCTACATGCCTTTATTGGCCTCTGTGCAAAATTTGGTTTAATTTGGATAATGTTTGCACCCTCATTTAAGGAAAGAAAGAAAAGGAAATAATGTTAATTTTCACTTTAATCAGATTTGATTTGGATATTGTTTTCTGTGTCACATGGATCGTGATTTCACGGTTTCTCTCTGACCGTCAGATTTAGATCAAGCGACAACTGTATCTTCTTCTTACCCGTTTCCTTTCTCGTTTCCAAACGGTTAGTTTCAGGTTTTCCTTCTCCGGTTACTCCCTTTCTTTTCTTTCTTTCCCTCCGTTTTCTCCTCCCTCACCTTCCTGGCTTCTTCCCGAATCCATTGGTCCTATAAAAGATAGGACACCATCTTTACAGCTCGGATCCGCCAGGCGCTGCCCCCCTACTCTGTCCCTCCTCTGCTTCCTCCCTTTTTCTTCTTCTTCTCTTCCATCTTGCCTCATGGGTCTGCCGCGACCCCAGTTTTGTTCTCCCTGACCTTCGTAGGACTCGTGGGAAGCGGTTGCTGGTTCCTGCTCGCCCCATCTGACACCCGACAATGCTTCCCCACATCTGTCAAGCTCCGGCATGGTCCTAGGGTTGTGGTTGGCTCATCAGTGAGGTTCTCTCCGACATTTTGCCTCGAGAAGGTTTGTTTACACTCTTGTATGATCCTTGGTACCACAGTAATCTTCAATTGGACTCAAGGGCAAACATAGATCGTTTCCCCCTTTTTGACTTTGATCTTCTGTTTCTGACCTCGGGTGCTATCCCAGTTGTTCGTTGCCTGCGTGTTTTGGATTCTGCTCGTTTTGTACTCTGCGAGTTTCCACGAGTAACATCTACCATTGGGTTTGCTTCTTCTTTACTCATTGCTTTCCGTTTCCCAGGTTTCCTTGATCTCAGCCGTCGCAGCAGCTTCCTGCTGGCGACCATGGCGCGGGCCTTCAGGATGGCTGAGTGCTTGTGGACGAAACCCTGTTATGCCCTTAGTTTATGGCTCATTCTCGCTTTTCTTCTCAGGGGCATTCTTGTCTTTTCACCTGCATTTTGTTTTCTTGGTCGAGCGCCCTCAACCTCTCTCTCTTCTTTCTCTGCTTGCTTCGCTGACTTGGATTTTTGGCTATTTCCGATTGGCCAGTATTATAAAATTGATAATTAATAATCCACTAAAAGGAAAATTACAAATAAATAGCCGTTGGATTCAGAAAAATAAGGGCTTTCTTATGGTGTTGGTTTTATCGCCTGAATCTGATGTTTTAAGCATGTGTTTTTAATGGATCTAATTAATAATGAATTAACTTCTAAAATTCATAACTAATAATTTATAAGTCAGAAAAATATAATAAAATATGTTTTGAGTTCAGGAAAATATAATCTAAAATATGGAATGGTTTTGGAAACCTAATTCATATATTAATAAAAAGGTGTTTTTAGGGTTTATGAAATCAATATAAATCTAACCCTAATCCTATATATATGCAAATAGGTGCTTTGGAAGCCTAGGCTTGGACCTAGAAGTGTCTTTGGACGTTTGACTCTGAAGTTGAGGTATGTTTGCATCCTCGATTATTATTTTGAGAAATTAGCCTATGTTTCTTCTTACTTTTGGTCCTTTGGACATTAGCCTACACATTGTCTTGTTCTCTTGAAATCATGCTTCATGTGAAGTATCTTATTTTATTATTGATCTTGTGATCATAGATATTCTCTTGGAATCTTATCTTGTTGCCTTGGTGCAATTTGGACTTTTGATATTATATGCCCACTGTGATGTGGATTTTACTTGTTGATATGCCCACTTTGAGGTGGATTTGTTTATATGTTTAGTTGTTCATTGTGTGATGGCAACCTTGATAAATCTGACTATACTTTTCTACTTGCCTCTACATTAAACATGCAATGTGATTCAGTAGCACTAGAGTAGTGTAAGTGCATTGGTTTGTTTATAGCAGATGTGTTATTTCCTGCTCTTTTGGGACAGAAAGGAACCTCGTACCCAGGGAAAGATGTGTGTCTTGACCCATTTTATATTTGGGAGTTTGGCGGTGAGCCATTCTCTATCAGGTTTGCAAGGATGTGAAGCCTTGGCCGCCAATTGTGTTTATATTGTTCTAGTGTTATGTTTATCTCACATGCATGCAGGATATTGATTGTGGGGTGTGTGCCCTACTTGTGCTTTGTTTACCACCATGGTAGTGGATTTATTTATGGCACAATTCTTTTATATGTTTTTTTTATGGCAAGTATCCCTTTTGTTATGATCTTTTCTCCTGATACCCATTTGGGTGGTACTTATCTCTTTCATGGGAAGCCTTTTACTTTGATGTCCCTATTTCTTTATATTGCTTAAAATTTGCCTTTTTAGTATGCACATACCAGCCTTTGCTGATGTTTCCTTTTGTTTCTCTTTTGCTGGGGTATGCTTCCAACCCTAGGTGGAGGACAAGGAAGGCTTGACATGATGACCTAGACTTAGCTTGAGTTGATAAAGCTTGGAGACAATCTTGAGGTGGTTTAGATTTCCTCTACATGGATCCTTGTGATGTAAGTTTAAGTTGTAACCCTTTGTTTTATAATTGAATAGTCAAATATTTTCTTCCGCTGCTATACATTGGTCTTTTGATTACCATTATATAAATATTTGAAAATTTTACACCCACTCCATCACACCTTTTGAGTGTGTTTGGATTGGGGGTTCTATTGTTCAAATTTTTAGTAGAGAAGTGGTTTCACTTCTTTACAACATGGTATCAGAGCCAGGTTAGTCGGAATCGACTATTTCAATTTTGTCTCCCCATTAGAACCCTTGACTTTTCTAGATAGCTCTAAGTGAGATGTTGACCTTAGAGTTGATCAATGATGATCTTTGTATGCAATAAGGATGGATTTGAGGATGTGAATATGTTAGGAGATCTAAATATGGGAATATTGTGACTTGGTTTCCACAATTGATTTCGGATCCACATTTTGTTTCATCTCAAAAAGATTTTCATCGCCAAAAATTATTTTCAATTATACTACTATATGTACAAAAGTTTTCTCAGATTTATCGATGTTTTCGTGAGCTAAGTCACAATTAAGAGAACTATAGTTTGTGTAGAATCTAACCCTAGTTTGTAACTAGGATTGAAATAAAGGTATAGTTGACCTACCCTATGACTTTTGGATGATCATGTAGGGTTGATAGGTTAGAGACACAAGGACCTAAAATCTCAACCCTAGATGGTGACTATTAGTTGGATACATGAGAAATATTAATCTCTAAAAATTTCATAACTAAGAGATGTGGGTAGCTCTACAAAGTTGTTTAGTTTGACTTGTTAGGTTGAACCCTTTATGGGGTGGAGAGTAGTTGATCGTTGATGTTTGAATCTATAGATTTCGAGGACGAAATCCTTTTTAAGGGGTGGAGTGCTGTAACATACCAGATCTAGAACCCTACCCTAGTAGTTTGACCTTTTGGTCCTAGCCAAACAAAGTTGAGGTTAGAGTGATCCTAATAATCTAATGCATGAATAATGTAATCTAATATGTCATATAACTCATTTGATGAAAATAAGGTGATAAAGAACTTAATTGAAAGAGTAATAATGTTAATGGGCCTCTAATGGGCCATATGATGTAACCCATGTAAGAAAGACTCAAATTAAATAATAGACTTCAAATTCGTAATCTACACATTAAAATAAGGCTACATGTCAATTTTCATTAAATTTGGACAACCTTGAAATAATATGGTAGTATTAAGAGAGAGAAATTGCCTAAAAGGTGTAATTAATAAATAAATATAATAATTGACTCCAAAAGAGGGAAGTAATCTTATATTCGTAATCTACATAATAAATATATCCTTTGGGTGAATTTTCATCCAATTTGGAGAAAGTTTGCTTAAAAGATGAAATCATGAGAGAGAAAGTGTGTAAATCTTCAAGATATTAAATAAATATGCAAATATATCCAATATGTAAAATTGATGGAAAATTCGTATCCAACACATTAAATGTGACTTGTGGGTCAAGTTTCATAAAAATTGGATAATCCTAATACCATAAATGAAAGAGGAAAGAGAAAATATGATTTGATTTAATTAACACATTAAGACTTTCTAAAAGGCAAAACTCAGTGCATAATCGGAATCTACATGCCTTTATTGGCCTCTGTGCAAAATTTGGTTTAATTTGGATAATGTTTGCACCCTTATTTAAGGAAAGAAAGAAAAGGAAATAATGTTAATTTTCACTTTAATCAGATTTGATTTGGATATTGTTTTCTGTGTCACATGGATCGTGATTTCACGATTTCTCTCTGACCGTTAGATTTAGATCAAGCGACAACTGTATCTTCTTCTTCCCCGTTTCCTTTCTCATTTCCAAACGGTTAGTTTCAGGTTTTCCTTCTCCGATTACTCCCTTTCCTTTCTTTCTTCCCCTCCGTTTTCTCCTCCCTCACCTTCCTGGCTTCTTCCCGAATCCATTGGTCCCATAAAAGATAGGACACCGTCTTTACAGCTCGGATCCGCCAGGCGCTGCCCCCCTACTCTGTCCCTCCTCTGCTTCCTCCCTTTTTCTTCTTCTTCTCTTCCATCTTGCCTCATGGGTCTGCCGCGACCCCAATTTTGTTCTCCCTGACCTTCGTAGGACTCGTGGGAAGCGGTTGCTGGTTCCTGCTCGCCCCATCTGGCACCCGACAATGCTTCCCCACATCTGTCAAGCTCCGGCATGGTCCTAGGGTTGTGGTTGGCTCATCGGTGAGGTTCTCTCCGACATTTTGCCTCGAGAAGGTTTGTTTACACTCTTGTATGATCCTTGGTACCGCTGTAATCTTCAATTGGACTCAAGGGCAAACATAGATCGTTTCCCCCTTTTTGACTTTGATCTTCTATTTCCGACCTCGGGTGCTATCCCAGTTGTTCGTTGCCTGCGTGTTTTGGATTCTGCTCGTTTTGTACTATGCGAGTTTCCACGAGTAACATCTACCATTGGGTTTGCTTCTTCTTTACTCATTGCTTTCCGTTTCCCAGGTTTCCTTGATCTCAGCCGTCGCAGCAGCTTCCTTCTGGCGACCATGGCGCGGGCCTTCAGGATGGCTGAGTGCTTGTGGACGAAACCCTGTTATGCCCTTAGTTTATGGCTCATTCTCGCTTTTCTTCTCAGGGGCATTCTTGTCTTTTCGCCTGCATTTTGTTTTCTTGGTCGAGCGCCCTCAACCTCTCTCTCTTCTTTCTCTGCTTGCTTCGCTGACTTGGATTTTTGGCTATTTTCGATTGGCCAGTATTATAAAATTGATAATTAATAATCCACTAATATGAAAATTACAAATAAATAGCCGTTGGATTCAGAAAAATAAGGGCTTTCTTATGGTGTTGGTTTTATCGCCTGAATCTGATGTTTTAAGCTTGTGTTTTTAATGGATCTAATTAATAATGAATTAACTTCTAAAATTCATAACTAATAATTTATAAGTCAGAAAAATATAATAAAATATGTTTTGAGTTCAGGAAAATATAATCTAAAATATAGAATGGTTTTGGAAACCTAATTCATATATTAATAAAAAGGTATTTTTAGGGTTTATGAAATCAATATAAATCTAACCCTAATCCTATATATATGCAAATAGGTGCTTTGGAAGCCTAGGCTTGGACCTAGAAGTGTCTTTGGACGTTTGACTCTGAAGTTGAGGTATGTTTGCATCCTCGATTATTCTTTTGAGCAATTAGCCTATGTTTCTTCTTACTTGTGGTCCTTTGGGCATTAGCCTACACATTGTCTTGTTCTCTTGAAATCATGCTTCATGTGAAGTATCTTATTTTATTATTGATCTTGTGATCATAGATATTCTCTTGGAATCTTATCTTGTTGCCTTGGTGCAATTTGGACTTTTGATATTATATGCCCACTGTGATGTGGATTTTACTTGTTGATATGCCCACTTTGAGGTGGATTTGTTTATATGTTTGAGTTGTTCATTGTGTGATGGCAACCTTGATAAATCTGACTATACTTTTCTACTTGCCTCTACATTAAACATGCAATGTGATTCAGTAACACTAGAGTAGTGTAAGTGCATTGGTTTGTTTATAGCAGATGTGTTATTTCCTGCTCTTTTGGGATGGAAAGGAACCTCGTACCCAGGGCAAGATGTGTGTCTTGACCCATTTTATATTTGGGAGTTTGGCGGTGAGCCATTCTCTATCAGGTTTGCAAGGATGTGAAGCCTTGGCCGCCAATTGTGTTTATATTGTTCTAGTGTTATGTTTGTCTCACATGCATGCAGGATATTGATTGTGGGGTGTGTGCCCTACTTGTGCTTTGTTTACCACCATGGTAGTGGATTTATTTATGGCACAATTCTTTTATATGTTTTTTTTATGGCAAGTATCCCTTTTGTTATGATCTTTTCTCCTGATACCCATTTGGGTGGTACTTATCTCTTTCATGGGAAGCCTTTTACTTTGATGTCCCTATTTCTTTATATTGCTTAAAATTTGCCTTTTTAGTATGCACATACCAGCCTTTGCTGATGTTTCCTTTTGTTTCTCTTTTGCTGGGGTATGCTTCCAACCCTAGGTGGAGGACAAGGAAGGCTTGACATGATGACCTAGACTTATCTTGAGTTGATAAAGCTTGGAGACAATCTTGAGGTGGTTTAGATTTCCTCTACATGGATCCTTGTGATGTAAGTTTAAGTTGTAACCCTTTGTTTTATAAATGAATAGTCAAATATTTTCTTCTGCTGCTATACATTGGTCTTTTGATTACCATTATATAAATATTTGAAAATTTTACACCCACTCCATCACACCTTTTGAGTGTGTTTGGATTGGGGGTTCTATTGTTCAAATTTTTAGTAGAGAAGTGGTTTCACTTCTTTACAACATGGTATCATAGCCAGGTTAGTCAGAATCGACTATTTCAATTTTGTCTCCCCATTAGAACCCTTGACTTTTCTAGATAGCTCTAAGTGAGATGTTGACCTTAGAGTTGATCAATGATGATCTTTGTATGCAATAAGGATAGATTTGAGGATGTGAATATGTTAGGAGATCTATATATGGGAATATTGTGACTTGGTTTCCGCAATTGATTTTGGATCCACATTTTGTTTCATCTCAAAAAGATTTGCATCGCCAAAAATTATTTTCAATTATACTACTATATGTACAAAAGTTTTCTCAGATTTATCGACGTTTTCGTGAGCTAAGTCACAATTAAGAGAACTATAGTTTGTGTAGAATCTAACCCTAGTTTGTAACTAGGATTGAAATAAAGGTATAGTTGACCTACCCTATGACTTTTGGATGATCATGTAGGGCTGATAGGTTAGAGACACAAGGACCTAAAATCTCAACCCTAGATGGTGACTATTAGTTGGATACATGAGAAATATTAATCTCTAAAAATTTCATAACTAAGAGATGTGGGTAGCTCTACAAAGTTGTTTAGTTTGACTTGTTAGGTTGAACCCTTTATGGGGTGGAGAGTAGTTGATCGTTGATGTTTGAATCTATAGATTTAGAGGACGAAATCCTTTTTAAGGGGTGGAGTGCTGTAACATACTAGATCTAGAACCCTACCCTAGTAGTTTGACCTTTTGGTCCTAGCCAAACAAAGTTGAGGTTAGAGTGATCCTAATAATCTAATGCATGAATAATGTAATCTAATATGTCATATAACTCATTTGATGAAAATAAGACGATAAAGAACTTAATTGAAAGAGTAATAATGTTAATGGGCCTCTAATGGGCCATATGATGTAACCCATGTAAGAAAGACTCAAATTAAATAATAGACTTCAAATTCGTAATCTAATTTGTCATATAACTCATTTGATGAAAATAAGATGATAAAGAACTTAATTGAAAGAGTAATAATGTTAATGGGCCTCTAATGGGCCATATGATGTAACCCATGTAAGAAAGACTCAAATTAAATAATAGACTTCAAATTCGTAATCTACACATTAAAATAAGGCTACATGTCAATTTTCATTTAATTTGGACAACCTTGAAATAATATGGTAATATTAAGAGAGAGAAATTGCCTAAAAGGTGTAATTAATAAATAAATATAATAATTGACTCCAAAAGAGGGAAGTAATCTTATATTCGTAATCTACATAATAAATATATCCTTTGGGTGAATTTTCATCCAATTTGGAGAAAGTTTGCTTAAAAGGTGAAATCAGGAGAGAGAAAGTGTGTAAAATCTTCAAGATATTAAATAAATATGCAAATATATCCAATATGTAAAATTGATGGAAAATTCGTATCCAACACATTAAATGTGACTTGTGGGTCAAGTTTCATAAAAATTGGATAATCCTAATACCATAAATGAAAGAGGAAAGAGAAAATATGATTTGATTTAATTAACACATTAAGAGTTTCTAAAAGGCAAAACTAAGTGCATAATCAGAATCTACATGCCTTTATTGGCCTCTGTGCAAAATTTGGTTTAATTTGGATAATGTTTGCACCCTCATTTAAGGAAAGAAAGAAAAGGAAATAATGTTAATTTTCACTTTAATCGGATTTGATTTGGATATTGTTTTCTGTGTCACATGGATCGTGATTTCACGGTTTCTCTCTGACCGTCAGATTTAGATCAAGCGACAACTGTATCTTCTTCTTCCCCGTTTCCTTTCTCGTTTCTAAACGGTTAGTTTCATATTTTCCTTCTTCGATTACTCCCTTTCCTTTCTTTCTTTCCCTCCGTTTTCTCCTCCCTCACCTTCCTGGCTTCTTCCCGAATCCATTGGTCCTATAAAAGATAGGACACCATCTTTACAGCTCGGATCCACCAGGCGCTGCCCCCTACTGTGTCCCTCCTCTGCTTCCTCCCTTTTTCTTCTTCTTCTCTTCCATCTTGCCTCATGGGTCTGCCGTGACCCCAATTTTGTTCTCCCTGACCTTCATAGGACTCGTGGGAAGCAGTTGCTGGTTCCTGCTCGCCCCATCCGGCACCCGACAATGCTTCCCCACATCTATCAAGCTCCGGCATGGTCCTAGGATTGTGGTTGGCTCATCGGTGAGGTTCTCTCCGACATTTTGCCTCGAGAAGGTTTGTTTACACTCTTGTATGATCCTTGGTACCGCTGTAATCTTCAATTGGACTCAAGGGCAAACATAGATCGTTTCCCCCTTTTTGACTTTGATCTTCTGTTTCCGACCTCGGGTGCTATCCCAGTTGTTCGTTGCATGCATGTTTTGGATTCTGCTCGTTTTGTACTCTACGAGTTTCCACAAGTAACATCTACCATTGGGTTTGCTTCTTCTTTACTCATTGCTTTCCATTTCCCAGGTTTCCTTGATCTCAGCCGTCGCAGCAGCTTCCTGCTGGCGACCATGGCGCGGGCCTTCAGGATGGCTGAGTGCTTGTGGACGAAACCCTGTTATGCCCTTAGTTTATGGCTCATTCTTGCTTTTCTTCTCAGGGGCATTCTTGTCTTTTCGCCTGCATTTTGTTTTCTTGGTCGAGCGCCCTCAACCTCTCTCTCTTCTTTCTCTGCTTGCTTCGCTGACTTGGATTTTTGGCTATTTCCGATTGACCAGTATTATAAAATTGATAATTAATAATCCACTAATATGAAAATTACAAATAAATAGCCGTTGGATTCAGAAAAATAAGGGCTTTCTTATGGTGTTGGTTTTATCGCCTGAATCTGATGTTTTAAGCATGTGTTTTTAATGGATCTAATTAATAATGAATTAACTTCTAAAATTCATAACTAATAATTTATAAGTCAGAAAAATATAATAAAATATGTTTTGAGTTCAGGAAAATATAATCTAAAATATTGAATGGTTTTGGAAACCTAATTCATATATTAATAAAAAGGTATTTTTAGGGTTTATGAAATCAATATAAATCTAACCCTAATCCTATATATATGCAAATAGGTGCTTTGGAAGCCTAGGCTTGGACCTAGAAGTGTCTTTGGACGTTTGACTCTGAAGTTGAGGTATGTTTGCATCCTCGATTATTCTTTTGAGCAATTAGCCTATGTTTCTTCTTACTTTTGGTCCTTTGGACATTAGCCTACACATTGTCTTGTTCTCTTGAAATCATGCTTCATGTGAAGTATCTTATTTTATTATTGATCTTGTGATCATAGATATTCTCTTGGAATCTTATCTTGTTGCCTTGGTGCAATTTGGACTTTTGATATTATACGGCCACTGTGATGTGGATTTTACTTGTTGATATGCCCACTTTGAGGTGGATTTGTTTATATGTTTGAGTTGTTCATTGTGTGATGGCAACCTTGATAAATCTGACTATACTTTTCTACTTGCCTCTACATTAAACATGCAATGTGATTCAGTAGCACTAGAGTAGTGTAAGTGCATTGGTTTGTTTATAGCAGATGTGTTATTTCCTGCTCTTTTGGGACGGAAAGGAACCTCGTACCCAGGGCAAGATGTGTGTCTTGACCCATTTTATATTTGGGAGTTTGGCGGTGAGCCATTCTCTATTAGGTTTGCAAGGATGTGAAGCCTTGGCCACCAATTGTGTTTATATTGTTCTAGTGTTATGTTTATCTCACATGCATGCAGGATATTGATTGTGGGGTGTGTGCCCTACTTGTGCTTTGTTTACCACCATGGTAGTGGATTTATTTATGGCACAATTCTTTTATATGTTTTGTTTTATGGCAAGTATCCCTTTTGTTATGATCTTTTCTCCTGATACCCATTTGGGTGGTACTTATCTCTTTCATGGGAAGCCTTTTACTTTGATGTCCCTATTTCTTTATATTGCTTAAAATTTGCCTTTTTAGTATGCACATACCAGCCTTTGCTGAAGTTTCCTTTTGTTTCTCTTTTGTTGGGGTATGCTTCCAACCCTAGGTGGAGGACAAGGAAGGCTTGACATGATGACCTAGACTTAGCTTGAGTTGATAAAGCTTGGAGACAATCTTGAGGTGGTTTAGATTTCCTCTACATGGATCCTTGTGATGTAAGTTTAAGTTGTAACCCTTTGTTTTATAATTGAATAGTCAAATATTTTCTTCCGCTGCTATACATTGGTCTTTTGATTACCATTATATAAATATTTGAAAATTTTACACCCACTCCATCACACCTTTTGAGTGTGTTTGGATTGGTGGTTCTATTGTTCAAATTTTTAGTAGAGAAGTGGTTTCACTTCTTTACAACATGGTATCAGAGCCAGGTTAGTCGGAATCGACTATTTCAATTTTGTCTCCCCATTAGAACCCTTGACTTTTCTAGATAGCTCTAAGTGAGATGTTGACCTTAGAGTTGATCAATGATGATCTTTGTATGCAACAAGGATGGATTTGAGGATGTGAATATGTTAGGAGATCTAAATATGTGAATATTGTGACTTGGTTTCCGCAATTGATTTTGGATCCACATTTTGTTTCATCTCAAAAAGATTTTCATCGCCAAAAATTATTTTCAATTATACTACTATATGTACAAAAGTTTTCTCAGATTTATCGATGTTTTCGTGAGCTAAGCCACAATTAAGAGAACTATAGTTTGTGTAGAATCTAACCCTAGTTTGTAACTAGGATTGAAATAAAGGTATAGTTGACCTACCCTATGACTTTTGGATGATCATGTAGGGTTGATAGGTTAGAGACACAAGGACCTAAAATCTCAACCCTAGATGGTGACTATTAGTCGGATACATGAGAAATATTAATCTCTAAAAATTTCATAACTAAGAGATGTGGGTAGCTCTACAAAGTTGTTTAGTTTGACTTGTTAGGTTGAACCCTTTATGGGGTGGATAATAGTTGATCGTTGATGTTTGAATCTATAGATTTCGAGGACGAAATCCTTTTTAAGGGGTGGAGTGCTATAACATACCAAATCTAGAACCCTACCCTAGTAGTTTGACCTTTTGGTCCTAGCCAAACAAAGTTGAGGTTAGAGTGATCCTAATAATCTAATGCATGAATAATGTAATCTAATATGTCATATAACTCGTTTGATGAAAATAAGATGATAAAGAACTTAATTGAAAGAGTAATAATGTTAATGGGCCTCTAATGGGCCATATGATGTAACCCATGTAAGAAAGACTCAAATTAAATAATAGACTTCAAATTCGTAATCTACACATTAAAATAAGGCTACATGTCAATTTTCATTTAATTTGGACAACCTTGAAATAATATGGTAATATTAAGAGAGAGAAATTGCCTAAAAGGTGTAATAATAAATAAATATAATAATTGACTCCAAAAGAGGGAAGTAATCTTATATTCGTAATCTACATAATAAATATATCCTTTGGGTGAATTTTCATCCAATTTGGAGAAAGTTTCTTAAAAGGTGAAATCAGGAGAGAGAAAGTGTGTAAAATCTTCAAGATATTAAATAAATATGCAAATATATCCAATATGTAAAATTGATGGAAAATTCGTATCCAACACATTAAATGTGACTTGTGGGTCAAGTTTCATAAAAATTGGATAATCCTAATACCATAAATGAAAGAGGAAAGAGAAAATATGATTTGATTTAATTAACACATTAAGAGTTTCTAAAAGGCAAAACTAAGTGCATAATCGGAATCTACATGCCTTTATTGGCCTCTGTGCAAAATTTGGTTTAATTTGGATAATGTTTGCACCCTCATTTAAGGAAAGAAAGAAAAGGAAATAATGTTAATTTTCACTTTAATCGGATTTGATTTGGATATTGTTTTCTGTGTCACATGGATCGTGATTTCACGGTTTCTCTCTGACCGTCAGATTTAGATCAAACGACAACTGTATCTTCTTCTTCCCCGTTTCCTTTCTCGTTTCCAAACGGTTAGTTTCATGTTTTCCTTCTCCGATTACTCCCTTTCCTTTCTTTCTTTCCCTCCGTTTTCTCCTCCCTCACCTTCCTGGCTTCTTCCCGAATCCATTGGTCCTATAAAAGTTAGGAAACCATCTTTATAGCTCGGATCCGCCAGGCGCTGCCCCCTACTCTGTCCCTCCTCTGCTTCCTCCCATTTTCTTTTTCTTCTCTTCCATCTTGCCTCAGGGGTCTGCTGCGACCCCAGTTTTGTTCTCCCTGACCTTCGTAGGACTCGTGGGAAGCGGTTGCTGGTTCCTGCTCACCCCATCCGGCACCTGACAATGCTTCCCCACATCTGTCAAGCTCCGGCATGGTCCTAGGATTGTGGTTGGCTCATCGGTGAGGTTCTCTCCGACATTTTTCCGCGAGAAGGTTTGTTTACACTCTTGTATGATCCTTGGTACCGCTGTAATCTTCAATTGGACTCAAGGGCAAACATAGATCGTTTCCCCCTTTTTGACTTTGATCTTCTGTTTCCGACCTCGCGTGCTATCCCAGTTGTTCGTTGCCTGCGTGTTTTCGATTCTGCTCGTTTTGTACTCTACAAGTTTCCACGAGTAACATCTACCATTGGGTTTGCTTCTTCTTTACTCATTGCTTTCTGTTTCCCAGGTTTCCTTGATCTCAGCCGTCACAGCAGCTTCCTGCTGGCGACCATGGCGCGGGCCTTCAGGATGGCTGAGTGCCTGTGGACGAAACCTTGTTATGCCCTTAGTTTATGGCTCAATCTCGCTTTTCTTCTCAGGGGCATTCTTGTCTTTTCGCCTGCATTTTATTTTCTTGGTCGAGCGCCCTCAACCTCTCTCTCTTCTTTCTCTGCTTGCTTCGCTGACTTGGATTTTTGGCTATTTCTGATTGGCCAGTATTATAAATTTGATAATTAATAATCCACTAATATGAAAATTACAAATAAATAGCCTTTGGATTCAGAAAAATAAGGGCTTTCTTATGGTGTTGGTTTTATCGCCTGAATCTGATGTTTTAAGCATGTGTTTTTAATGGATCTAATTAATAATGAATTAACTTCTAAAATTCATAACTAATAATTTATAAGTCAGAAAAATATAATAAAATATGTTTTGAGTTCAGGAAAATATAATCTAAAATATGGAATGGTTTTGGAAACCTAATTCATATATTAATAAAAAGGTGTTTTTAGGGTTTATGAAATCAATATAAATCTAACCCTAATCCTATATATATGCAAATAGGTGCTTTGGAAGCCTAGGCTTGGACCTAGAAGTGTCTTTGGACGTTTGACTCTGAAGTTGAGGTATGTTTGCATCCTCGATTATTCTTTTGAGCAATTAGCCTATGTTTCTTCTTACTTTTGGTCCTTTGGACATTAGCCTACACATTGTCTTGTTCTCTTGAAATCATGCTTCATGTGAAGTATCTTATTTTATTATTGATCTTGTGATCATAGATATTCTCTTGGAATCTTATCTTGTTGCCTTGGTGCAATTTGGACTTTTGATATTATATGGCCACTGTGATGTGGATTTTACTTGTTGATATGCCCACTTTGAGGTGGATTTGTTTATATGTTTGAGTTGTTCATTGTGTGATGGCAACCTTGATAAATCTGACTATACTTTTCTACTTGCCTCTACATTAAACATGCAATGTGATTCAGTAACACTAGAGTAGTGTAAGTGCATTGGTTTGTTTATAGCAGATGTGTTATTTCCTGCTCTTTTGGGATGGAAAGGAACCTCGTACCCAGGGCAAGATGTGTGTCTTGACCCATTTTATATTTGGGAGTTTGGCGGTGAGCCATTCTCTATCAGGTTTGCAAGGATGTGAAGCCTTGGCCGCCAATTGTGTTTATATTGTTCTAGTGTTATGTTTATCTCACATGCATGCAGGATATTGATTGTGGGGTGTGTGCCCTACTTGTGCTTTGTTTACCACCATGGTAGTGGATTTATTTATGGCACAATTCTTTTATATGTTTTGTTTTATGGCAAGTATCCCTTTTGTTATGATCTTTTCTCCTGATACCCATTTGGGTGGTACTTATCTCTTTCATGGGAAGCCTTTTACTTTGATGTCCCTATTTCTTTATATTGCTTAAAATTTTCCTTTTTAGTATGCACATACCAGCCTTTGCTGATGTTTCCTTTTGTTTCTCTTTTGCTGGGGTATGCTTCCAACCCTAGGTGGAGGACAAGGAAGGCTTGACATGATGACCTAGACTTAGCTTGAGTTGATAAAGCTTGGAGACAATCTTGAGGTGGTTTAGATTTCCTCTACATGGATCCTTGTGATGTAAGTTTAAGTTGTAACCCTTTGTTTTATAAATGAATAGTCAAATATTTTCTTCTGCTGCTATACATTGGTCTTTTGATTACCATTATATAAAGATTTGAAAATTTTACACCCACTCCATCACACCTTTTGAGTGTGTTTGGATTGGGGGTTCTATTGTTCAAATTTTTAGTAGAGAAGTGGTTTCACTTCTTTACAACATGGTATCATAGCCAGGTTAGTCAGAATCGACTATTTCAATTTTGTCTCCCCATTAGAACCCTTGACTTTTCTAGATAGCTCTAAGTGAGATGTTGACCTTAGAGTTGATCAATGATGATCTTTGTATGCAATAAGGATGGATTTGAGGATGTGAATATGTTAGGAGATCTAAATATGGGAATATTGTGACTTGGTTTCCGCAATTGATTTTGGATCCACATTTTGTTTCATCTCAAAAAGATTTTCATCGCCAAAAATTATTTTCAATTATACTACTATATGTACAAAAGTTTTCTCAGATTTATCGACGTTTTCGTGAGCTAAGTCACAATTAAGAGAACTATAGTTTGTGTAGAATCTAACCCTAGTTTGTAACTAGGATTGAAATAAAGGTATAGTTGACCTACCCTATGACTTTTGGATGATCATGTAGGGCTGATAGGTTAGAGACACAAGGACCTAAAATCTCAACCCTAGATGGTGACTATTAGTTGGATACATGAGAAATATTAATCTCTAAAAATTTCATAACTAAGAGATGTGGGTAGCTCTACAAAGTTGTTTAGTTTGACTTGTTAGTTTGAACCCTTTATGGGGTGGAGAGTAGTTGATCGTTGATGTTTGAATCTATAGATTTAGAGGACGAAATCCTTTTTAAGGAGTGGAGTGCTGTAACATACTAGATCTAGAACCCTACCCTAGTAGTTTGACCTTTTGGTCCTAGCCAAACAAAGTTGAGGTTAGAGTGATCCTAATAATCTAATGCATGAATAATGTAATCTAATATGTCATATAACTCATTTGATGAAAATAAGACGATAAAGAACTTAATTGAAAGAGTAATAATGTTAATGGGCCTCTAATGGGCCATATGATGTAACCCATGTAAGAAAGACTCAAATTAAATAATAGACTTCAAATTCGTAATCTAATTTGTCATATAACTCATTTGATGAAAATAAGATGATAAAGAACTTAATTGAAAGAGTAATAATGTTAATGGGCCTCTAATGGGCCATATGATGTAACCCATGTAAGAAAGACTCAAATTAAATAATAGACTTCAAATTCGTAATCTACACATTAAAATAAGGCTACATGTCAATTTTCATTTAATTTGGACAACCTTGAAATAATATGGTAATATTAAGAGAGAGAAATTGCCTAAAAGGTGTAATTAATAAATAAATATAATAATTGACTCCAAAAGAGGGAAGTAATCTTATATTCGTAATCTACATAATAAATATATCCTTTGGGTGAATTTTCATCCAATTTGGAGAAAGTTTGCTTAAAAGGTGAAATCAGGAGAGAGAAAGTGTGTAAAATCTTCAAGATATTAAATAAATATGCAAATATATCCAATATGTAAAATTGATGGAAAATTCGTATCCAACACATTAAATGTGACTTGTGGGTCAAGTTTCATAAAAATTGGATAATCCTAATACCATAAATGAAAGAGGAAAGAGAAAATATGATTTGATTTAATTAACACATTAAGAGTTTCTAAAAGGCAAAACTAAGTGCATAATCAGAATCTACATGCCTTTATTGGCCTCTGTGCAAAATTTGGTTTAATTTGGATAATGTTTGCACCCTCATTTAAGGAAAGAAAGAAAAGGAAATAATGTTAATTTTCACTTTAATCGGATTTGATTTGGATATTGTTTTCTGTGTCACATGGATCGTGATTTCACGGTTTCTCTCTGACCGTCAGATTTAGATCAAGCGACAACTGTATCTTCTTCTTCCCCGTTTCCTTTCTCGTTTCTAAACGGTTAGTTTCATATTTTCCTTCTTCGATTACTCCCTTTCCTTTCTTTCTTTCCCTCCGTTTTCTCCTCCCTCACCTTCCTGGCTTCTTCCCAAATCCATTGGTCCTATAAAAGATAGGACACCATCTTTACAACTCGGATCCACCAGGCGCTGCCCCCTACTCTGTCCCTCCTCTGCTTCCTCCCTTTTTCTTCTTCTTCTCTTCCATCTTGCCTCATGGGTCTGCCGCGACCCCAATTTTGTTCTCCCTGACCTTCGTAGGACTCGTGGGAAGCGGTTGCTGGTTCCTGCTCGCCCCATCCGGCACCCGACAATGCTTCCCCACATCTGTCAAGCTCCGGCATGGTCCTAGGATTGTGGTTGGCTCATCGGTGAGGTTCTCTCCGACATTTTGCCTCGAGAAGGTTTGTTTACACTCTTGTATGATCCTTGGTACCGCTGTAATCTTCAATTGGACTCAAGGGCAAACATAGATCGTTCCCCCCTTTTTGACTTTGATCTTCTGTTTCCGACCTCGGGTGCTATCCCAGTTGTTCGTTGCCTGCGTGTTTTGGATTCTGCTCGTTTTGTACTCTACGAGTTTCCACAAGTAACATCTACCATTGGGTTTGCTTCTTCTTTACTCATTGCTTTCCATTTCCCAGGTTTCCTTGATCTCAGCCGTCGCAGCAGCTTCCTGCTGGCGACCATGGCGCGGGCCTTCAGGATGGCTGAGTGCTTGTGGACGAAACCCTGTTATGCCCTTAGTTTATGGCTCATTCTCGCTTTTCTTCTCAGGGGCATTCTTGTCTTTTCGCCTGCATTTTGTTTTCTTGGTCGAGCGCCCTCAACCTCTCTCTCTTCTTTCTCTGCTTGCTTCGCTGACTTGGATTTTTGGCTATTTCCGATTGGCCAGTATTATAAAATTGATAATTAATAATCCACTACTATGAAAATTACAAATAAATAGCCGTTGGATTCAGAAAAATAAGGGCTTTCTTATGGTGTTGGTTTTATCGCCTGAATCTGATGTTTTAAGCATGTGTTTTTAATGGATCTAATTAATAATGAATTAACTTCTAAAATTCATAACTAATAATTTATAAGTCAGAAAAATATAATAAAATATGTTTTGAGTTCAGGAAAATATAATCTAAAATATTGAATGGTTTTGGAAACCTAATTCATCTATTAATAAAAAGGTATTTTTAGGGTTTATGAAATCAATATAAATCTAACCCTAATCCTATATATATGCAAATAGGTGCTTTGGAAGCCTAGGCTTGGACCTAGAAGTGTCTTTGGACGTTTGACTTTGAAGTTGAGGTATGTTTGCATCCTCGATTATTCTTTTGAGCAATTAGCCTATGTTTCTTCTTACTTTTGGTCCTTTGGACATTAGCCTACACATTGTCTTGTTCTCTTGAAATCATGCTTCATGTGAAGTATCTTATTTTATTATTGATCTTGTGATCATAGATATTCTCTTGGAATCTTATCTTGTTGCCTTGGTGCAATTTGGACTTTTGATATTATATGGCCACTGTGATGTGGATTTTACTTGTTGATATGCCCACTTTGAGGTGGATTTGTTTATATGTTTGAGTTGTTCATTGTGTGATGGCAACCTTGATAAATCTGACTATACTTTTCTACTTGCCTCTACATTAAACATGCAATGTGATTCAGTAGCACTAGAGTAGTGTAAGTGCATTGGTTTGTTTATAGCAGATGTGTTATTTCCTGCTCTTTTGGGACGGAAAGGAACCTCGTACCCAGGGCAAGATGTGTGTCTTGACCCATTTTATATTTGGGAGTTTGGCGGTGAGCCATTCTCTATTAGGTTTGCAAGGATGTGAAGCCTTGGCCACCAATTGTGTTTATATTGTTCTAGTGTTATGTTTATCTCACATGCATGCATGATATTGATTGTGGGGTGTGTGCCCTACTTGTGCTTTGTTTACCACCATGGTAGTGGATTTATTTATGGCACAATTCTTTTATATGTTTTGTTTTATGGCAAGTATCCCTTTTGTTATGATCTTTTCTCCTGATACCCATTTGGGTGGTACTTATCTCTTTCATGGGAAGCCTTTTACTTTGATGTCCCTATTTCTTTATATTGCTTAAAATTTGCCTTTTTAGTATGCACATACCAGCCTTTGCTGATGTTTCCTTTTGTTTCTCTTTTGCTGGGGTATGCTTCCAACCCTAGGTGGAGGACAAGGAAGGCTTGACATGATGACCTAGACTTAGCTTGAGTTGATAAAGCTTGGAGACAATCTTGAGGTGGTTTAGATTTCCTCTACATGGATCATTGTGATGTAAGTTTAAGTTGTAACCCTTTGTTTTATAATTGAATAGTCAAATATTTTCTTCTGCTGCTATACATTGGTCTTTTGATTACCATTATATAAAGATTTGAAAATTTTACACCCACTCCATCACACCTTTTGAGTGTGTTTGGATTGGGGGTTCTATTGTTCAAATTTTTAGTAGAGAAGTGGTTTCACTTCTTTACAACATGGTATCAGAGCCAGGTTAGTCAGAATCGACTATTTCAATTTTGTCTCCCCATTAGAACCCTTGACTTTTCTATATAGCTCTAAGTGAGATGTTGACCTTAGAGTTGATCAATGATGATCTTTGTATGCAATAAGGATGGATTTGAGGATGTGAATATGTTAGGAGATCTAAATATGGGAATATTGTGACTTGGTTTCCGCAATTGATTTTGGATCCACATTTTGTTTCATCTCAAAAAGATTTTCATCGCCAAAAATTATTTTCAATTATACTACTATATGTACAAAAGTTTTCTCATATTTATCGACGTTTTCGTGAGCTAAGTCACAATTAAGAGAACTATAGTTTGTGTAGAATCTAACCCTAGTTTGTAACTAGGATTGAAATAAAGGTATAGTTGACCTACCCTATGACTTTTGGATGATCATGTAGGGTTGATAGGTTAGAGACACAAGGACCTAAAATCTCAACCCTAGATGGTGACTATTAGTTGGATACATGAGAAATATTAATCTCTAAAAATTTCATAACTAAGAGATGTGGGTATCTCTACAAAGTTGTTTAGTTTGACTTGTTAGGTTGAACCCTTTATGGGGTGGAGAGTAGTTGATCATTGATGTTTGAATCTATAGATTTCAAGGACGAAATCCTTTTTAAGGGGTGGAGTGCTGTAACATACTAGATCTAGAACCCTACCCTAGTAGTTTGACCTTTTGGTCCTAGCCAAAAAAAGTTGAGGTTAGAGTGATCCTAATAATCTAATGCATGAATAATGTAATCTAATATGTCATATAACTCATTTGATGAAAATAAGATGATAAAGAACTTAATTGAAAGAGTAATAATGCTAATGGGCCTCTAATGGGACATATGATGTAACCCATGTAAGAAAGACTCAAATTAAATAATAGACTTCAAATTCGTAATCTAATATGTCATATAACTCATTTGATGAAAATAAGATGATAAAGAACTTAATTGAAAGAGTAATAATGTTAATGGGCCTCTAATGGGCCATATGATGTAACCCATGTAAGAAAGACTCAAATTAAATAATAGACTTCAAATTCGTAATCTACACATTAAAATAAGGCTACATGTCAATTTTCATTTAATTTGGACCACCTTGAAATAATATGGTAATATTAAGAGAGAGAAATTGCCTAAAAGGTGTAATTAATAAATAAATATAATAATTGACTCCAAAAGAGGGAAGTAATCTTATATTCGTAATCTACATAATAAATATATCCTTTGGGTGAATTTTCATCCAATTTGGAGAAAATTTGCTTAAAAGGTGAAATCATGAGAGAGAAAGTGTGTAAAATCTTCAAGATATTAAATAAATATGCAAATATATCCAATATGTAAAATTGATGGAAAATTCGTATCCAACACATTAAATGTGACTTGTGAGTCAAGTTTCATAAAAATTGGATAATCCTAATACCATAAATGAAAGAGGAAAGAGAAAATATTATTTGATTTAATTAACACATTAAGAGTTTCTAAAAGGCAAAACTAAGTGCATAATCGGAATCTACATGCCTTTATTGGCCTCTGTGCAAAATTTGGTTTAATTTGGATAATGTTTGCACCCTCATTTAAGGAAAGAAAGAAAAGGAAATAATGTTAATTTTCACTTTAATCGGATTCGATTTGGATATTGTTTTCTGTGTCACATGGATCGTGATTTCACGGTTTCTCTCTGACCATCAGATTTAGATCAAGCGACAACTGTATCTTCTTCTTCTCCGTTTCCTTTCTCGTTTCCAAACGGTTAGTTTCAGCTTTTCCTTCTCCGATTACTCCCTTTCCTTTCTTTCTTTCCCTCCGTTTTCTCCTCCCTCACCTTCCTGGCTTCTTCCCGAATCCATTGGTCCTATAAAAGATAGGACACCATCTTTACAGCTCGGATCCGCCAGGCACTGCCCTCCTACTCTGTCCCTCCTCTGCTTCCTCCCTTTATCTTCTTCTTCTCTTCCATCTTGCCTCATGGGTCTGCCGCGACCCCAGTTTTGTTCTCCCTGACCTTCGTAGGACTCGTGGGAAGCGGTTGCTGGTTCCTGCTCGCCCCATCCGACACCCGACAATGCTTCCCCACATCTGTCAAGCTCTGGCATGGTCCTAGGGTTGTGGTTGGCTCATCGGTGAGGTTCTCTCCGACATTTTGCCTCGAGAAGGTTTGTTTACACTCTTGTATGATCCTTGGTACCGCTGTAATCTTCAATTGGACTCAAGGGCAAACATAGATCGTTTCCCCCTTTTTGACTTTGATCTTCTGTTTCTGACCTCGGGTGCTATCCCAGTTGTTCGTTGCCTGCGTGTTTTGGATTCTGCTCGTTTTTTACTCTGCGAGTTTCCACGAGTAACATCTACCATTGGGTTTGCTTCTTCTTTACTCATTGCTTTCCGTTTCCCAGGTTTCCTTGATCTCAGCCGTCGCAGCAGCTTCCTGCTGGCGACCATGGCGCGGGCCTTCAGGATGGCTGAGTGCTTGTGGACAAAACCCTGTTATGCCCTTAGTTTATGGCTCATTCTCGCTTTTCTTCTCAGGGGCATTCTTGTCTTTTCTCCTGCATTTTGTTTTCTTGGTCGAGCGCCCTCAACCTCTCTCTCTTCTTTCTCTGCTTGCTTCGCTGACTTGGATTTTGGCTATTTCCGATTGGCCAGTATTATAAAATTGATAATTAATAATCCACTAATATGAAAATTACAAATAAATAGCCGTTGGATTCAGAAAAATAAGGGCTTTCTTATGGTGTTGGTTTTATCGCCTGAATCTGATGTTTTAAGCATGTGTTTTTAATGGATCTAATTAATAATGAATTAACTTCTAAAATTCATAACTAATAATTTATAAGTCAGAAAAATATAATAAAATATGTTTTGAGTTCAGGAAAATATAATCTAAAATATGGAATGGTTTTGGAAACCTAATTCATATATTAATAAAAAGGTGTTTTTAGGGTTTATGAAATCAATATAAATCTAACCCTAATCCTATATATATGCAAATAGGTGCTTTGGAAGCCTAGGCTTGGACCTAGAAGTGTCTTTGGACGTTTGACTCTGAAGTTGAGGTATGTTTGCATCCTCGATTATTCTTTTGAGCAATTAGCCTATGTTTCTTCTTACTTTTGGTCCTTTGGACATTAGCCTACACATTGTCTTGTTCTCTTGAAATCATGCTTCATGTGAAGTATCTTATTTTATTATTGATCTTGTGATCATAGATATTCTCTTGGAATCTTATCTTGTTGCCTTGGTGCAATTTGGACTTTTGATATTATATGCCCACTGTGATGTGGATTTTACTTGTTGATATGCCCACTTTGAGGTTGATTTGTTTATATGTTTGAGTTGTTCATTGTGTGATGGCAACCTTGATAAATCTGACTATACTTTTCTACTTGCCTCTACATTAAACATGCAATGTGATTCAGTAGCACTAGAGTAGTGTAAGTGCATTGGTTTGTTTATAGCAGATGTGTTATTTCCTGCTCTTTTGGGACGGAAAGGAACGTCGTACCCAGGGCAAGATGTGTGTCTTGACCCATTTTATATTTGGGAGTTTGGCGGTGAGCCATTCTCTATCAGGTTTGCAAGGATGTGAAGCCTTGGCCGCCAATTGTGTTTATGTTGTTCTAGTGTTATGTTTATCTCACATGCATGCATGATATTGATTGTGGGGTGTGTGCCCTACTTGTGCTTTGTTTACCACCATGGTAGTGGATTTATTTATGGCACAATTCTTTTATATGTTTTGTTTTATGGAAAGTATCCCTTTTGTTATGATCTTTTCTCCTGATACCCATTTGGGTGGTACTTATCTCTTTCATGGGAAGCCTTTTACTTTGATGTCCCTATTTCTTTATATTGCTTATAATATTTCCCTTTTTAGTATGCACATACCAGCCTTTGCTGATGTTTCCTTTTGTTTCTCTTTTGCTGGGGTATGCTTCCAACCCTAGGTGGAGGACAAGGAAGGCTTGACATGATGACCTAGACTTAGCTTGAGTTGATAAAGCTTGGAGACAATCTTGAGGTGGTTTAGATTTCCTCTACATGGATCCTTGTGATGTAAGTTTAAGTTGTAACCCTTTGTTTTATAATTGAATAGTCAAATATTTTCTTCCGCTGCTATACATTGGTCTTTTGATTACCATTATATAAAGATTTGAAAATTTTACACCCACTCCATCACACCTTTTGAGTGTGTTTGGATTGGGGGTTCTATTGTTCAAATTTTTAGTAGAGAAGTGGTTTCACTTCTTTACAGTTTCCCCTTTGAACATTAGTGTATTAGCATTGATTCACTCTCCCACAATTTTCTCTCCCTTGCTATTCCTCCCTTAATTGGGTAGGACTTTCTCATGCTCTCTATTGGTTACCACAACCAAAGAGGACAATAATTTTTATAGCTAATTGTTGTGTTTGGGAAACTCCTTGTACCTATCTATTTATAGGAGAGGCTAGGGTTAGGGTTTTCAGTCTGTGTAGGAGTCGAAAGAACTGAATTCATGATTTTTTTGGAAACTTCAGATGGCGAACTGATCGGTTCACATGCCCAACCAGTTAGTTCGTGCATGAACCGGTCAGTTTGTTCTATGAAACAGTCGGTTCATGTAGTTTCCTGATCTGAATCCCATTGGTATTCAATGCATGATTAATGCAAAACATGACGTCAGTACTAATCCTTGATCCAATTGAATTAACCATTAAACCTGATGATATATCATTTGAGATGGATAGTTGGGACCATGAAACGGTCAGTTCATTCCCTAGTTTAGGCATTGTTCAAATAATGTTGATTCCATTTGACCTGACACTCCAATCGATCGATTCAATACTCCAACCGATCAGTTCAACACTTGAACTAGTTGGTTCAGAGTCCATTCAGTTGATTTTGAACATTTGTTTCTTAATTGAATACCTAAACTACTTTAGTAATCAAGTTAAACATCATTCATGAATATACTCCTATTCTAAGTATATCCTATGTTTGTGACCCTATGGGTCCCAAACTATGTTGGCAGTGAATGTCCATAACCAACTTATGACATCACAAGGACCGATTGGTACCTAGAAACACATCATTGCTACCCAAGTAGTTTAGAAGTTCAACAACAACTTCAACCTACAATCTATGATCAATGTTACTATGATCTTATAGTTCCTTTGTCTTTGATATCCAGATTGAACTTGAGGCATGGAATTGTCATCCTCTTCAATGTTCTATCCATGTTCCTTGAACTAGAGAAAACTATCTACAACACATGAGAGTTTTCATATCGCATATTGAATCACATGATTATGGCATTACATTTCTCAATCACACTTATCAAGTGCCATGGATATCAATCTCCTTATAGGAGGGACAAATTCCATTTACATCACTCACACTCAATCCCCATGTGTCACAATATACCTGAGCATTTCCTTTATGGAAACCCTTATTCAGGGTCTAAATACTATGAACAACATGTGATGAATGTAGTGACTTAAGATCTAAGAACCAAAATCACCACTATTATTATGAGAGCTGATTCTGACTAGCATTCCACGGTCTCCATGTATCACTCTCATGGTGGGTCTTTCTGATACACTATTCTCTAACATGTACCTATGTGATTGACATGATATCATTCATGACTAATGAGACTCTTTCATCAGTCAACACACACTCTAGTCTTATATATTATTATTGTCTATTTTACTTTTACAGTAATATATGACTAGGGACATAATAAGAATGTATGTACTCTTATCATACATATGATCTCATTGTTCAGGTCCTCAACTTGAAGACAAATGTCATTGAGTAACATCATTCTTTCAACATCTAATATGTATGTGTCATTATCGCATGATTGGGACAAAAATAATTGACGAAATTACCTTTATTATTCTCAAATCAGGTATCTACTTCCTCATTGAAATCATTATATGATTGGCTCTCTGGGCATACATACCAATAGTTTCTCCATATTTAAAGAAATGATATAGTTAAGACAATTTACATCATGTGATTAAATGAATGGTTAGTTGTAATCCCTCATTGAGGGTCTCTAACCCTTTTAGTGGGTTCAAATTGCGTCAACATTTTTTATCAGAGCACAAGTCAAACCTAAATTGATTTTAGGTTTGGGACAGGGGTGATAAGAGATCAATAGGATTAGGATACTTTCCTTTTTATGTTGCAAATTTCTAACAAATATGTTCTATTATGGATATGTGGATGGTATGAAGAGGACATGACATTGGTGAGGAACAAGATGGGAGCCACTATGGCTCTGACCCTCTAACAATGTCTCAAGGAGGAAAAAGGTAGGGATGAGGTGACAAGGGTGTACCGTATCATTTTGGAAACAAAAGAGAAATATAAGATGGACATGAGGTCTTCATCTTCTTGTAAGCATCTAATGAGACCCTATTAGTTGGTGAAGAAGTTTGGTGGGACTTAATTTTATGGAATAGTAGACCCATTTGTGGTGTGGCTCTGACAATTGGAAAAAGGTTTTTCCTTAATGGATCTACCATTGAATAAGAAGATTAACCATGTTTTCTGTCTACTCAAAGGAGATGTTGAGTGGTGGTTGCATGGAATGGAAGATAAGAGGAGAAATACATTAGTGACTTGGTAGGGTTTTGTGGATGATTTCCACTTAAAGTATTTTCCTCCTACCTTTTCGAGTGATAAAATTAGACAACTAGAGAATATCCGAAAAGAAAATATGAAAATTGGAGAATGTGAGGAATAATTTACAAGGTTGGAAAATTTCTATCTGTAGCTTGAACCAAATGACATAGAAAAGTGTAGGAGATTTCAACAAGGAATAAGACCAGAAATTAGACAAAGTGTATCAGCAATTGGTCAGAGGGACAAAGAAAACTTGGGAGAATATTTTATAGCAACAAGACGTTTAGAATAGTCAATTAATAATGATAAGCAGTCTGAAAGTAGATTAAGATCTAGATATTTCAGTAGAGGAGGATAGAGTAGTGATGGATACATGGGAGTTGGTGGTTTCTTTTGCAAAATAGGATGAGATCTTGGTTGTTTTGGAACATGATGATCTAGTTCTCCTCATAGTAGAGGGAGGTTTAGTTCTAGTGGATGAAATACACAACCCAAGTGGGAACCACTGACTAGGTCTTCAAGATCGTCATTGTTAGTGATAGGTATGCAAAGGCAAGGTACAACTTTATGCGACAACTGTGGTAGGACACATTTTGGTCAATTATGGGGAGTTAGTACTCAACCATGTTATCACTATGGATAGACGTGATATATTAACAAGAACTTCCCAAAGCTTCGGTTCCTACTTGAACAAAGTTCAAAATCACAGTTTTAGACTCCAAAGAGATAGGGTCGAGTCAGAGGAGCAAGTCCTTCCGTGGCTTCAGGCTCTAGAGGGAGATCACCTAGTATAATGGTAGACAACATGGTAGAGGGACATCTACATGACACTTATTCTCAATGACACCATTTGAAGGTGCAGTCTCGCTCAGAGTTGTGACATGTGAGATGCTTCTCTTTAATTGCATTTTAGTAACAATTTTAATAAATCCTAGTGTGACTCATTCTTTTATCCAGAGGTCATTAGTTAGTGGATTGATTATTTAACCTAAAATTTATCTTATGAGTAGTTTTTAAGAGTTCCATCAGGTGAATCATCAATTTTGATAGAAGTGTGTCCTAGATGTATGTTGAGTTTTAGTGGGTATAGAATAATAGTCAATCTCATAGCCTTAGATATTAATTCTTTTCAATCAATTTGGGTACAAAATTTCTTGAGACATATCATGTCCAATTGGATTGCTGGAATAAAGAAGCTATCTTTTAGCAACGTGATTGTAATTGTCTTTACCGAAGATAGGAATGTCTTACCTGCTCATTTGGTATCAACTATTGTAGCTAATATGATGATGAGAAAGGTGTAAGGCCTACCTATAACATGTGGTAGATGCTAGGGAAGACAAAAGAATAATCAATATATAGATGTTCCAATAGTATGTGAGTTTCCAGATGTCTTTCCTACTGAATCACCAGGTTTACCACTTGAAAGAGATATAGACTTTGAGATACATATTTTACATGGTAGTCACCTTATAGAATTACCAGTCTAAAGAATGGAACCTGCAAAGTTAATGTAATTAAAAACTCACTTATAGGAATTACTGAATAAGGGATTTATTCAACCTATTAAATCACGTTGGGGAGCTTAATACCTTTTGTGAATAAAAAGGATGGAACTATGTAGTTATGCATAGTCTATTGAAATTTGAATAAGATAACCTTAAAGAAAAAAAATCATCTACCTAGTATTGATGGCCTATTTGATTAGATATATGAAGAAACAATCTTTTCAAAGATATATCTCATGCCAGGTTATCATTAGTTAAGGATAAAGGCATCTCCTGTACCAAAGTCATCATTGAAAACATGGTATGGGTGTATGAGTTTCTAGTCATGTCGTTTGGACTGACAAATGCCCCAAAAACCTTTATGGATATGATAAATAGGATCTTCAAACCCTACTACATCAATTTATAGTAGTGTTCCTCGATGATATTGTTATGTATTCTATAGATGTTGTTTTGAGGCAACATAAACTTTATGCTAAATTCAACAAATGTGATTTATTGTTGGTGAAAGTTTCTTTTCTTTGACATGCCATATCATGAGATAGAGTCAGTGTAGACCCTCAGAAGGTGGCATTAGTTCTTCAGTGGGAACAACTTACAACCCCTACTTAGATCAAAAGTTGTACTTAGATCAAAAGTTTTCTTGGGTTATCTGGAAATTTTAGAAGGTTTATAGGAAACTTCAATGCATAAGTGTCACCTACATCCTTGACGAGAAAAGATGTGCCTTTTATTTGGTCTGAATCATGTGAATGAGTTTTCAAACATTAAAGAAGAAGTTAACCACATCGCTAGTTCTAATTTTATTAGAGGTAGAAAAAGGTTATGTGCTTTTCTCTAATGCATTTGAGAGAGGTTTGGGATATGTTCTTATGTGGGAGGGGAAGGTGGAAAACTATTCTTCTAGACATCTTAAGAAGAATGAAGAGAACTATCCCACACATGATCTTCATCAGGAAGAAGTAGTACATGCCTTGAAGACATGGCATCATTATCTCTATGATGAGTCATGTCATGTCTTTACTGATCATAAGAGCCTATAGTACATTTTCACACAAAAGGATCTCAACTTGAGACAACATAGGTGGTTAGAGATTATAAAGGAATATGATGACACTATGTATTATCACCCTAGGAAGGCCAATGTAGTAGAAGATGCTCTAAGTAGGAAGTCAACATCGTCTGTAGAAATGTTTCTATGGCATGTGTAAAAATATGCTTGCTATTCAAGATGAGAGAGATAAATTTGGATTTGTATGTGTATTGGACTCATTGTGTAGATTCAAGTTAAGCCTACATTCTATGATCAAATCAAGGAGTTTCAATAGAGTGACAATGAATTGTAACAAATCATGCATGATATGACAAAAGGAAAAAGGACAGAAGTCAGTTATTCAGGTGAAGGCATATTGTATAAATATGATATATTATGTGTCCCTTGTAATCCCAAATTAAGGCAACATATTCTTGAGGAAGAACACTCTTCTCTATATGCAATGCATCATGTTAACATAAAAAAATTACATAAACCTTAAAGAATTAAATTGGTGGTCAAGTATGAAGAAAGATGTGTCTTAGTATGTAGCTAAGTGTGCTGTGTGTCAGTAAGTCAAGGATGAACATCAAAAGTTAGAAAGAACTCTACAATCACTTCATATTCTTGAATGGAAGTGGGAGCATAGTACTATGTACTACGTGGTTGAGTTACCTGAGACTCTGGATGGATATGAATATATATGGGTAATGGTAGACAAACTAACTAAGTTTTATAACTTGCTACGGGTTAAGACAACATTGATACACCAAAGTTAGCCAAAGTATATCTACATGAGATTGTCAGATTGCATGGGGTATTGATATCTATAATACATGATAGAGATCCCAATTTCACATCTAGATTTTGAAATCAATTGCATCATTCTTTGGGAACAATATGAAGTTTAGTACAACATTCCGCCATCAAATAGATTGAAACTCAAAATAGACCATTTTTTCAATGTTGTATATAATAAAATCCTTAAACCACAAAAGGAAGAATCAGGAGGAGACTTTTAGGGAGATTTTTGGAGAAGAACATGAAAAATAATGGAACTTGAGGGTTGCATTATAGATTTGACTTGGTAAGTAGTTCTTTATCACCGATCATTCCTTCTCTTTATGTTCCCTTGCTCATAATTCCATGATTAATCAACTGAAGGTTTCAATTAACATCCAATATCATCTTCTACCTCCAGCAGACCTTATAGGTTGGTAAACCTATTGAAAGACTATTTGGATGAGATTCTTGAGGCCTTGAGCTTGGATTAGACCAGGACAATGTAGATTTTGAGTCTAGATAGGTCAAGGATAAGATCAACAAGCTAGAATATGCGCAAGTGAGTGAAAAATCACTTCCTAACCTTGATTTACAATAAATAAACTAGAAATGATGTTGTTTATACGTTAAATATTATGTAATAAATGTTGTCACAAAATTATTGTGTGCTCATTCAATTTTAGAAGAAGAACAATATCATTCATTGTACTTTGTGCCATGATTTTATATGTTCAATTTTTGTGCAAGTTGCTATTAAACATGGTAAATGAAATCATGGATTTAGAGGCACCATAGAAGTTGAGTTTGCTCTATTCTCAATTTGAAGGATCAATTTCATGATTCTAACAAAGTGTGGGCTTCGTGAGGGCTTCGTGAGGCACTCTCCATCTGGTGGCGGCGCCGCCTGCTCCACACCTCGACTAGGCACCCCACCTACCAGGGGAAACCTTCACGGTTTCCCTATACGTCGCACGTGGGTGCCTTTTCGACTAGATGTTGTCGTCTCCGTTCTCTAGAAGGATCATGCGGCAGAGTGTTCAGGCCATGAGGGCTCAGCAAGCGGTCCAAGAAAGACGCCAAGGGTTTGCGGCCCTCGCCACACCTCTTGACGAGATCATCCAAGATGTTAGGACTGTCATGGAATCGCCAACGCATCGCCTGTCTTATGCTGATCTGCAGACCACTCCGGTTGCTCTTGATGAGGGGCCGCTGAACCCTGACGACCCTCCGCTGGAGTTGGATAGCGTGAGATGGAACCACACTGAAGGTCCTGAGGTCTTGAATGATGGCCACCATGCTGATGCCCCTCCCTCGATCCCAGATAGGGCTCCACCGATTAATGAGAATTCTACAAACCAGGTAGATGTACCTGTCCGACATGAAGGGATTCTTGGAGGCCATAACACGGTGCGGCCTCATGCCGTGGAGACGAACCCAAGGAGTCAAGACGACATAAGGATCAAGCATAGAAGATACCAGCCTCTTCCTCTGAATCAGCATGCGAGAGCAACATCACGAGAGCCATGGATGACGAACGTCCCTATAGACACTTGTTATCGTTGTCTAAGCAAAGGACACTGGCAATATCAATGTCAACGTGTCGTCGTCTGCTACAAGTGCCATGCACCAGGCCATGTAGTGAGAAGATGCAATGTCAGACCTAGTGCTCCCCCGCCTGATATTCGTTCTTATACCAAGTTCCCAGTGATGAGACCTACCGTCCCAGCTCGTGGTGGACCGTTGCATATCCCCAAACGCATAGTTGTTGATTTAGGACCAGACACGGAGGAAAGAAGAAGCAAGGCACAGACGCTGAATCGAGCTGTGGAAGTATCTTGGCCGTCATGTTTGGCATGGTTGGAGCTTTGTCCTGAGCTCAAGAAATGGTGGCCACACGCTACTAATATCTACCGACACTCCAAGAGGAAAGCTTTTGCCTTTTTTGCTAAGCAAGAGGAAGCACGTCAGGCTAGCGATGTTCCTTCCTTTGTGGTTAAAGACATGATCATAAATATCAAGTCTTTGGAGGAAGGTGAGTTCTGCTCCCGGAAACATGATGTTTGGTTTTGGATCGCGGACCTTCCGATCGTTTGCCGCGATGATGATGCCATAGACAACATAGTGAATAGCTTTGGGAAACTTATCGTTGTCTCTGGATGGATTCGAAAGCCTGATGACATCTCAGGCATTTTGGTGCTTGTGGAGACGTTCAATGAGGACATCCCACAGTTTGTTTCTCTGACTTATGGGGACAGGAGATCAGATGTGCACTTGCACATTGTTGCCCGAGGGAAACCTAGATCCAATCTCTTCTCTAGAACGGAGATAGGTGAAGATCTATGCATCCCTATGGAAGATTTTTCTATACAGAGATCTGATGATACAGAATTTCCGTTGAAGGCAACAGAAGGCCACTTCTTCAGCAAAGTCTTATTGATTTTATCCCTTCAAAGGAGCAGTTTTTCGACTCGCGGCGCAAGATAAGTACCCAACATCCTTCGACTAGTAGACAGCACGAGGACGATGCATACCTTACCCAGTATTCTGCTCAGCCTGTCGGTTACATAAGTTATGTCCATCGAAGGAGGCTTTCGGATGGACATACCCCTTTTTCTGATGATGAATGGGATAATGGAGGTCGAGAGCGCTTCTAGCTGGAGCCGACATTGTTATGAGAGCTTAGTCTCTGACCTAATGGATTCCAACTTTCTTTTCTAGAACATTAGGGGAGCGGCCAACAATAAAACCAGGAAAGTGCTTGGTAGGTTATGTAGAAGACATAAACCCATGATAGTTTGCTTGTTCGAGCCTTTCTTACATGCTACTTCAGTTGATGAGCTGATGGACATCGTAAGATTAGATTGGTCTACTGACAACGAAGAGGAGTCCAACAAGATTTGGCTTTATGCAGATAGATCGCTTAACCCGACTGTGATGAGGAGGCACAATCAGCACATCACGATTAAGCTCAGGGCTGCTGACGGCATGGAGTTATACATTACCGTGGTCTATGTGAGTTGTAGTGCTTCTCAGAGAAGATTTTTATGGGAGGACATTGCTGATCTGTCTGTAAATATTGGGGACGATTGCTGGCTCATAGCAGGAGATTTCAACATCATCAAGCATAACTCCGAGAAAAGGGGTGGGCTTGACAAACCTTATCAGGAGATCCTGGATTTCAATTCCTTTATACATGACGTAAACTTGAGAGAGGCTCGCTTTCTTGGAAGCAAGTACACCTGGGTTAACAAGCAATACAACACCCCCACCATTTGGGAGAGGCTCGATAGAATCCTGTTTAGTGAATCATGGGGTCTGAAGAGACCAAATGCTGCTGCCTCTCACCTCACGAGGTATCGGGTTTCTGATCACTGTCCGATCTTATACCTACCCGACTACTCGAGAATGATCAATAGTAGAAGACCTTTTTCTTTCTCACAGGTCTGGCTTGAACACGAAGAATGTCGGCATATCATTGATGATATTTGGGCATAGGATTTCACTGGCACTCCTTCCTTTATCTTCTACTCCAAGCTAAAGATGGTTAGAGTTGCTCTGAAGACGTGGAGCAGAGATACCTTCGGTGACATTAGCCAGTGGATTAAAGACCTTGAGGATGTGCTATACACGACACAAATAGCATATGATGAAAATCCCTCCCAGATTAATGAGATGAACCTCAGGACAGCTGAGACCGAGCTCCAACACCTTCTTGATCTTGAGGAGAAGTTTTGGAGAGAACGATCCCGCATTGACTGGCTTCATGATAGCGAGAGGAACACCAAATTCTATCATGCGGTTGTGAGGTCAAGGAGAAAGATCAACCATGTTGCTCACCTTCAGCTGAGTGATGGAACGAGGTTAGAGGATCCGATAGCCATTGCCCATCATGCAGCTGCCCATTACGAAGATTTCTACAAGGAGGATTCTAATTATGATGATGCTCTGCTGGATTATTTGTTGACGTCTATCCCTGACCTGATCACCCTCGACGATAATGCTTCCTTGACGGCCATTCCAAATGATGAGGAGGTGCGTATGGCTCTGAGTCAAATGGATAAACACTCTGCACCTGGACTGGATGGGTTCACAGTGCATTTCTTTTGTAATCTCTGGGACACGATTAAGGCTGACTTCATGAAGATGATGAAATCTTTCTTCAGTGGGAAGTCCTGTCACCGTAGTCTTTTTTGCTACAAAATCCTTCTTATTCCCAAGATTGAGAATCCTTCTGACATTAGTAAGGATTTTCGACCTATATCTATAGAGAATGTGGCTCTGCGCATTTTGGCTAGAGTCATTAGCAATCGCATGAAGAGTCTTATTCCTAGAGCCATTTCTGATAACCAAGCAGCTTACGTCCAAGGGAGAGAGATTACACACCACATTAGATTGGCCAAAGAGCTGGTTCATGACATCTATCAAGGCGACGGTTTCTCAAATTTGTTGGTGAAGATTGATATGTCAAAGGCGTTTGATCACATCAACTGGGAGGTCCTCAAGAAGATCATGTTGAGATTTGGTTTCTCAGAGGGTTTCATCAACACTGTGCTGCGTTTTTTCACAAACACCTGGGCTACGGTCTCTATTGGCAATGAATCAACTGGATTCTTTCCTATGAGACGGGGAATGAAACAGTGTAATGCCATCTCGCCTTTCTTATTCATCACATTCGAAGAACTTCTCTCTAGACATATCCTTAGAGTGGATCATCAGACGCACCTTGCAAGATTTAATACTCGTGGCCATGGCACTGCTCCTTTACATCTGCTCTATGCGGACGATATTATGCTCTTCCTCAATGCTGAACCGTGCACACTGGCTACTGTTAAACAGATCCTCATGGACTATGAGCAAGCTACGACACAGCTGATCAATCGAAACAAATCGCTGTGTGTTGTGGGTAGTAAATGTGATGCGATCTCTAGTGATGTTGCTGCTGCCCTTGGTATTGACAGTACAGCGGTGACGATCACTTACCTTGGTGTCCCGATCAAGTTTGGTAGAAGCACACTGAACGACTTTGATTACCTGATCTAGAAGATAAACCAGAAGATTGTCTCATGGAGATCGAGGCTCCTTTCCTTCGCTGGCTGTAAGATGTTGATCGCTCATGTCCTCTCGTCCACCACTGTGTACACTCCTGCTGCCATTGGTATTCCCCGTGGGACGACTGATTGTATAGATTGCATGCTCAAGAAATTTCTCTGGGTAGATAGGGACAACAACCATAGGAAATCTTGGGTTAGTTGGTCCAAGGTGGCCAAGCCGCTTGAGCATGGGGGTCTGAACTTACCGAATATTTGTATCATCGTCGACGCCTTCGTTGCCAAAGCTTGCTGGGAGCTCATCGCTATAGATTCGCTGTGGGCCAGATTCTGTAATGGAAAATACTCCAATCGAGCTCCTAGTAGGGTGGCCAATTATCCTAGCCATGTCCAGTACAGATCTATGGCCTCTCCCTACTGGAAACAAGTGTGGAACGGCTTCCCCTCCATAGTCCCGTGGTGTAGGTGGGTTGTTGGAAGAGGGATGATCCCATTCTGGGACGCTCTCTGGTGTGAGGATATGCTGTTCGATTATGCAAGACTTCACAGTGACAGAAACCACGCCTTCTACGTCCGCGACTTCTGGATTGATGATGACGGGTGGGACTGGGTGGCTCTCGGACATGTCCTTACCGATGACAGTGTTGAACTGATCAAGAAGGAAAGGCAAAAGATTACTGATGATGAGGACATGATTGTGTGGAGTCCTGAGCGGATGGGTGCGTTTATGATCAAATCAGCGAAGAAGATCCTCACAGCTAATAACACATCCTCCTTGTGTGCATACAGCAAGATCTGGAGTATTGATGCCCCAAAGGAATGTGCCTTTATTTGGAAAATGATGAACCACGCTGTTCCAATGGATGAGAACATCCGTAGATGCCATATTCAGTTGGCATCTAGGTGTGAGTGCTGCAATGAACGCTGCACGGAGGACACTGAACATGTTATTTTTCTTGGACATATGGCGTCCAGTTTCTGGGAGGTTTTCGAGTCCATTACGGACATGACGAGGCCACTGAACAAAAGCGAGCTAGTGACCCTTTGCTCCAATGGCAGATCTGGCGACATGCTTACATGGATAGCGGCCTGTATGGCGACCCTCATCCCATACTGCTTGTGGAAGTGGAGATGCAGAGCTAGATTTGATGGTATAGCTAGACCTGTTGAGAATGAGATCCGTTCGATGACTGACCAGTTGAATATCATGCTTAAGAAGAAAACCTTTCGTGCTTTCGCAAATCCTGAGGTACATCTCAGACTCAATGAGTATGGTGTGGCCGACCCTAGATATGTGATCAAGGATATTGCTCTACTGAGATGGAATAATCCAGACATTCACAACCTTAAGCTAAATGTATCGGTTGGAAAAGATAGAGATCCGATTGGAAGCATGAGATGGTGGATGGTCAGTGTTATCAGAAACCACCATGCGAAAGTCTGTCAAGTTACTAGAACTTGGCTAACGGCTGAAGACCTGGACAACGCTTTGCTTCAAGCTATTGTGGTTAGTCTCAGATTTGCAGAGATTTAGAATTTGAGGATTACAACCATTGAGGTTGACAATGCACAACTTTCAACCTTGTGTGGGGCACACATCCTATCCCATGGAGGTTAGAATCTGTTGTAAAGGAGATTAGAAGATACATTGAGGAGGAAGAGATTTTGGGATCCCTTGTGCACAGGTCTCTAAACTCGATACCCAGAGTCTTTGGAAAATGGGGTAGCCATCACTATGACCCAATAGTGATCTCTGATCCGAGAAGATTGCCCCCTAGAATTAGGGGTATGCTTGACCGTGAGAAGAATGAGACCCCTTATGTGGTGTTGAGATATACTTGATTGATCTTTCTTGTAGGGTTGTGGGTGTGTGTTCTGTATGCCCTTGGTGGGATGTCTTTTTTGTGTTGTTCGGGTCGCCACCTGCATCTTATAAGCAGGAGTTGTTCTTTTTTGACCTTTGTGATCACATGAGGAGGGTGAGGTGAATAGATGACCTCCTGGCTTAACAAAAAAAAAATTAAGGTATATGATAGTTATGGAAGTTTCTATTTTGTCATATAATTTTGTGTTTAATGTTAAATGCTTAATTGAAAAAGATAAGGTAATTATTAACAACAATAATATGTTATCTAAAAAAATTAATATCCTTAGATGATTGATGACCTAGACACTTTAGAATCCTTCATTGCAGGTACAGTGGGAGGAAACACACTTCCTGACTGGAGGCATTTTGTCTAGATCGAGGTAAGTCGTTGCGCATCAGTATGGTGTGAGGGTCTAGGACAGTAAGGATAGACTCCTTAAAGTTTTATTACACCCAACATGAACTGTGGATGTCGATGGTACCTATATTATAGATCATTTGTCATCTTCTGTGGGACCTCTAGTGTAGAATAAGCTAAAGTGATTTGACTCTCCACCTGAGTGGCCAGGTTTAGAAGAGTCTAGATATCCAACTGCTCCCATTAGCTGCCAAGAGCTAGATGTGGCGATGCTCATTGTAGATAGGGGAGTTGAGATTAAATACTTAGGATCCTGAGCATGCTTCTATGTTTTGTAAAGTGAGACCATAGCTTGTTGTGATTCTTTCACATGTTGTGGTAAACTTCATTTGGGTACAATGGCATATAATAGTTGGATTAGAGAACCCAACGATTAGTTAGTGATTTACTCTCATCAATTGTTTATACATTCCACTTTACAAGTATCAAAGTTTTCAAGATTTTGATTTACTTGCAAAACCATTTAAATTCTAAACTGCAGAGATCACTAAACTTCTTATTCATGGTTACTTTTTTATTTTCCATGTACTAAGCTAGTACCTCATCAACCTGCTAAAACATTTTTTTAGGAGAAGGATCATCTCTACTAGAAGAGGTACAATCTATTTTTTATCAAGACTGATGAAAGAGGTCTTCTGAATAATTAGTTAGATTAAAAAGTATGACTCTTATCCTTCCTTTAGATCCTAGGAATTAGTGAGTAAGAAAAGAAATTTGTTTTTAAAATATTTTACATTATGTATATTAAGTGAGAATTCTTTCTTTTATGTAAAAGTCAATCTCTATGGTATTATTCTCTACGTATTGTTAGCTTAGATTAATCCATGTTTATGCAAGTCTATTTATAATTAAATAAAGGGAAAATTTAAGATAGTTTACATCATGTGAAATTGTAACCCCTCCTTGACACACCCTAACCCTAGTTAGTGGGTTTGGGTTGCGTCAGTGATAATCATGGGTAATTGCTCAATATCAAAGTAAGGGATGAAACACAACTCAAATTGAGTCTAAATGTATCCAGGGACAACCCTAGCTCCACATTAGTGTCACAAGCCATGTAATAACATGATATATGAAACTATGATTGAGTTCACATTAATTATATAAACCCAAATAATCATTTTATTATTATTATTACTGAATTAAATTATTAAAACCACACCATCTTATAGATTATATTTTTCCGAATCCATAACATAATTAATTTTATTTTTCTGACATACTGTATTAGACATGGATTCCAGAGAACATAGTCAATAAAAAAATGAAAACGTGATAAATTAAAAATAAAAACACCCTTCTCATAAGTGGTCCCATGTTGAGATGGTTCAGTGGTGGCCGAGCACATGGCATGAGCCCTACAAAGTCACATATGTGGCTTGAAAGATAACTAGGCATGAATAGATGGAAATACCCCAGGGCTAGTGAGGCAAAAAGGAAAACTCAGATGGGCGAAATGGTGAAGCTCCAACAACCATTGTTGTTGTATTGCAAAAAACAACCCATGACGACAACGAATGATCCTCCAATGGAAACTATGTCACCTATAGGTAAATAACAAAAGGAAAAATCACTAGGGAGTTTTGGGCACCACCCCAAACTCATAGAGCCTAAGATTGTTCACCCTAGTGATGGGATACTCTAGGAGGGATCACTGCCATGATCGCAAGACATGGATTTGAGATTCTCAGGAGGAAGTGACCCTGAGAAAAACTAATAGTTTGTTGCGTATGTGAAGGTGTGTGGATGTTCAAAGAAGAGAAAGAAAGATAAGGCATGGATGGAAGCAAGGAAAACAAAGTTAGTCTTCAAAATCTAGAACCGATACACAAAAATAGGAAAAAATAAGATATTGTAAATTTGGTGAAGCAAAGAGTACAATAGGCTTCGGGAAGATCAACTTAGTGTTTATGCACACATGTCGAAGACTATGAAGGCTTCACCCATAGCTCTAGAGTTGGGGAGTTCATCACTACAGAAGCTGGTAGAGGGGATAGGTCCCAGATCCAGTGTGGGGTGTGGATGTATGCATTGCATAGGGTTCAAAGATCATTTTGAAGTAGTTAAAGGTTCCAACATTGGTTGAAGAATGAAAAGAGCCTCGATAGAGAGTGAAGTCAAGGTACATATTATTGATAGGTTTGATTGATAGATCAATTTAACCAAACCTTATATATTAGGGTTATCATGTATGGAAACATGCAAGGAAAACAAAGGAGAATAAATTGGGGTGAAATATGGAGAGAAGTGGGATAAATTATGAGGGAGAGATTCTCACTACTATTTGAAAAAAAAATGACCAAATTCTCCTAAGAAGGTGAAGGTTAATGAAAAGATACCAGACACATGATCAAAATCCAATAGTAGAGAAATTTTCAATCTTGGATGAATAAGGAACACTCAAATGCCATTATTTACAAACTTTGGAAAATGTTTTATATTTGTTAAATACATTGAATAATAAGTTTTTAAAATTGATTTTCCTTTCCTAATTTATTTTAGGCTGAATAATGGTTCAAATGAAATCAAATTTGACAGTCAAGCTAATTAAGAAATTAAGAATCTGAATTGGCTATTGCGTTCTACTTTTGAGTCATCTAATACATTATTTGATATTTTTTATTTTAACCTATATTTTCTTTCTTAAAAAAATCAAGTCATCTAGGAATTTTTTATTTAACCTCAAACTTGTCACCCAAGGAACACAATTTTGCCATTAGATTTCACCTTAGAAGTATCCTTTTATGATTTATAATACACTTTAGGCTCATAACCATTATACTTATTATTTACATCATTATTATATAACATTCCTTCAATTTTTACTTCTTATTAAACATATTTTAGGCATTATGTGAATATAAGTTAGTAAAGGAAACATATGTGGCACATTTAATGAATTTACTTACATGTTAGCACATAACTAATTTGTCAATTAATATATATGCATCATGATATGTGATGTTGATTATAGAATCTAATGCCATTGAATGTGTTATATTTGTTCTCAAGCCTATATATGTTATGGATTACATTTATTTATTCAATTTATATGCATTACCTATACACATTAAGGTATAACTTCATCCTTGTTTGGTTAAATCAAAATAACCAAGCATAATATCCTCATAATCATTTGATTTGAGTACATAGAGTCAAAAGGCTAGGTTTCAATATGTTACATCTTTAGTCACTAAACTATATTGTCTATGTTGGGTTAACATATCAATTAAGTCTATCAAAAAGACTTCTTCATGTTAACTGCAAAACATTCTAAATGCAAGTGTTTCTATCTCCAATATAAAAAGAATGGTTTCATCCTCTACATTGATCAAGGCTCGAACTGTAGCCAAGAATGGCCAGCTTAAATTGAGAGGATACTAGAAATCCTATATGATGTCCATAATTACAAAGTCATAAGTGACATAGGCATCATATCCAAACTTCATAAAATTGTCCTCTGTGATACCAACAAGCTTCACCATAGAGGAATCTACTAAGTGAATAGTCAAGGTGGTGAATTGAAGCTTGGTGGATCACAAACTATAGCACAAGTTTTACAACAAGATGAAAATACTAGTACTTGGATATGCCACACCCTTTCTGCATGAGTTGTCACCAAGGTAACAACCAATCCAAAAAGATTTGGGATCCTTCTATATCTTGGGCATTTTGTTGAGGATAATGTTTGAAGTCATCCTTCCCAACTTCACCACGGTGTACTTCTTGGTCAACAAAGTCTTTAGATTTTTGATCACATCAGAAAGGACATCAAAGAAGGGAATGTCCATGTAAAGCTTCTTCATGGCTTCCTTTAATCTCATGAATCTATCATCCATCTTTATCTATTTCAAACATTCTTAGTAGGGACGCCTCATCTAGTAAAAGGGCATTTCCAAGTCTACAATAACATGGGGTTTCTCAACACCAATAGCTTTACCTACATCAACATCAACAACTATGTTCTAGAACTATTCTGTTTCAACCATCTTTGTATCATTGTCACCAATATCTATAGGAATGACATATGGAGTCAATGGTGGAGGATATGCATACATGTTTTTTGGATGTGTAGAAATGATCTTCAGCTGCTCGGGGTGCTTGTGATTATTCTCAATTTCCCCATGAAAGGTACCTATAGGAGGCTGGAAAGCAGCGGAAATCTTGTCCAGCTATGAGTCAAGCGACTTCTGACAGGATTTCTAATTGGCTAGCATTGTCTACTAAGTGGCAATAATAGACTATTGGGTCAGGAGCATTTTCTTAACGGTAGATATATTGTCATCATTGGAGACATTACATCTCAACTTTGGCATATGTGGCACATGGTTAGGATTTGGAAATTGATGCCCCTCGTAGCCATAATTTAGGAAGTTCAACTAATAATTTCCTTAGTTCCTAAAATTATGTTGTTGATCATATTGGAACTCTAGGGACCAAGGAATTGGTTATTCGTTGGATCTAGTTGACACTATGATAAATTCTCTTCTCTTGATAGATTATGAGAATAGAAACCAATGTGGTTTCTAATCTGGTTGGGGTTTTTGTATTTTTTGTCAAGAATGTTGTGGATCAAATTTAAATCTTCCATTTGGTTGTCATCATCTTGTACTTCGGCGCTAGTCACCATGACATTATGCTAGAGCAGGCAGTTAAAAGTTGAGTGTTCATGTCCCTTACAAGCCTCAAATAAGAGGTCTCCATACTTGACCTGCTACTCAAATTGATGTGGCGTCAATTTCTTTCATATACATTAAAGAGACACGATATTTTCTTGCTTTAAGTCAAGCTTCTTGAGGGACTATACTACATATTTAAATTCAAAACTATCTTTATCTTTGGATACCCACAGGACACATCCTTGTCAACAATATTGAGACCAGTTATCAAAACCTCTTTTGACAAACTACTAGACACTTTCAAAGTTATGAAACACAAAGTTATCTCCAAATGAGGAATCCAAGACTCCTTGGTTTCATCATCAACAACTCCATAAAAAGTCTCTCTTAGATGAACTTTCAAGATGCCATGGTGTAGGAAATGGCTTATATTATCCTTGAACCTTTCCCAAGCCTCAACTAGGGATTTTATTGGGACCATGTTGAATTATGTGTTTTGGCACCTTATCTGGTAGGTGAGGGATGGTGGGTAGTACTTCTCTACAAACTTGGACTGGAGACCCTCTTATGTTGTGATGTTGTCTGTTTCCATAGAATTGTACAAACTCGTAACCTTGTCTGCCCATTAGTACTTGAACAACGAAAGTTTGACGACATCTTTAGAAATGCCAGACTGCATGTTCAACGCACACAAACTGGAGAAATGCGAGAAGTGATCCCGACAATCATCACCTCTACTACTAGTGAGTGCACTTCTCTATACCATGGTGATTCACTATGTGTGGGTATCAAAATATGGAGTGGTGATTGTTGGAGGCATCACCAGATGATGTGCATCGGTAGACTTAGGGACTAAGAAGTCTTTAAGTTTCTTCTATCATTCTTCTTCAAGCGTTGTAGCCTCTCTAGTTCTATCACTAGAATCCATATCTGCTCTTATTTTTTGGACAAAAGCTTCTCTCTGGGTGGCCACAACTTGGATTACCCTATGGTTAATTTCCTCTATAATAATCATGACTGGATATGCTTGGTTTAGGCGTTGAAAAGTTCATTCAATCTCCAGATCAAACTCAAAGGGTGTTTGGATTCATTGCTTTGGGAGCATCACATATGTATCTTGTAATTGAAAATAGAGTTGACAAGATCAAAATTTGAGACATAATAATTCAAGTCATTTGAATGAATATCAATTGATTTTTTTTGAATTGTTAAAAAAAACATGGTTTGAAAGCTATTATGTTGTCCCCGACAAGGACGCAAAAATTTGATGTCAGGTTTTATGCATGAATAAATTCACCACGATAGATTATCTAAGGTCTTAACATTTTTCATAGTACAATCAACTCACCTGCAAGCAAAAGAAGCAATTGTAGTATAAGAAAGGGTTGAAGCCAAGAGACAACATATTTAAGAAATTGCCTTAGAACCATTCATGGATAACAATATTTAAAAACCAATATTTTTAGGATGATTATAACTAATGATTGAATTAAAAAATTGTAATGCAAAGAAAATGGATCGTAAGTGGTTTTAAATAAATAATAAAAAAATACCACATTAGGGTTTCACTACCAATTGCCTACATACTTACCTAATCATTACAACTCAATAATTGCAACAATAAAAATGATGGACATGTGAATTCACCTCCTTAAGGGATACAAATTGCACAAGGATTGAATTTCCCATGGGCTCGAGGTCTCATTGACCACTCATCATGACTCAACCTTCCTGTAAGACCCCTTCTGTTATTGCATCCAAAATCCTATTCATCCATTTTGGGATCTAACCATAAGTTTCATGATCTTTACGATCAAGATTATAAAAAACATGTTAATTGAGAGACCAATTAAATAAGAAAAAATAAATAGAAAGAATAACAATCTGATATATGACAAAAAATTGATTTTGATAATAGTTAAGATAGAATTTGGGCAACGGGGCTACTCCCCATGCCCTGGACAGAAGGTTTTCTCTCTCATGGTCATAGAAAATGCACAAATACTTGAATAGAGAGGAGAAAGCATGTCACTGATGGAGAAGAAGAAGCATCTAGAGGTCTCTGACTTCTGCAATCAATCTGACAACAACATGTTCAAATCTCTATATTGGGATGGTCTTCTTATGTTCTTTCTTCTCTGATCCCTTATTCTAAAATTTTGCTCCTAATTGAGAATGAATAATCTCCAATATTAGGTCTTCACTTCTTTTATTAGAATGGCCTCCTTTCACACAAGAAATTGGTGACTATATATTTTTACCTTTGTTTGCCATGTTGGTTAGGTGACCTGGTTGGGTGGTCATCTGACCAATCACTTGAAATATGTTTAATGGACTTCTGGTTGGCATACCAGTAAGGCTAATTGGACAATCATCATTACAAAATAGTCCCCTGGTGAGTGAGTAGGTAGGTCGATCCATGGTACAAAGAGGTTGAACATTTGGTGGCTCAAATTTGATGATGGTTATTTACTTGTAAGGCATGTATTTTGGTTGGACGATTGGCAAAGAAAATCAAACTATTAGAGTCTAACTTAAGGTCTTGTGCTATAGGTGGATTGACTGACCAAGAGAGTGGATCTATCGATCACTTTGGTCAAGAAGTTCATCTGGTTTACTAACATTGGGAATGAAATTTTAATCTATCAATCAATAGTGGAGGTTGGTCAATTTGATTATTACTTTGGGAGAATGGCTAGGATAATTAGTTTAGTAGGGAGTTTGATTGTCCGATCAACTTGGCTAACTTGTTCTATTCATCTCCATTTTTCCTTCTAGTTTCTTCTAGTTCTTGAAACATGAATATGAGGAAGGACTTTCATCTTATTACTGAGTTGATTTGTGCTTTCTTATTCATAAGATAAAGAAATCTAATCATAAGAAAAAGAAGAAAACAACAAAACTAAACAAAATGACATGTGGAAAATAACAAAAACACGAGAACAAAATTCTAAATAATGGAAAGCTATCTCGTTTTTTTTTCAATCTGAATATAAGAAATACAAAAGAATATTTAGTAGAGAATGATGTACCTCCAATAGAGGACAAGGATATGAACTCATACATATAACATACAGTAAGAAATATCATAATTAAGGTCAATAGGAGGATCATGCATACCTTGAGATTCAAAGTTTAGAATTGGAAAATTCAAATCAAGATTATCAAGTCTTGGCATGTAAAAATAGTACACATGCATCAAAATTTTGATATAAATATGGGTCATAAGACTGAATTAGATTTTAAGTCTTATTAATGAACTTAGGTGTGGTATTTCATTCATGGTCATGATTCTATATTTTCAAAGTTTCAAGACGAATAACAAGTTCAAACATCATTTTAAACAACATGTTCATGGAATGGTCCACACATAGTTCTTAGAAGGACTTAACCCTACATAGTTATCAAAACGGGCAACCTATCATTTCTATATCATGATTCAATTATATATTCCATAAGATGATCCAACATGGTTTTCAAGATTTTAGAAAGAGAAATCATAAAATTTGATCACTCTTAGAATCAATCAACTATAGACTAGGGCCAAATGTCATCAACTGAGGTACATATTGTTTCAGGAGAAAGAGATCCAATGGTTATTAGAGTGTCTCTATGTATTCCATTAATCATCATAACTATATCTAGTGTTTCAAGTAACCAAAAAGTTAATGAAGTAGTTTGATCTAGAGTTGGAGTCATAAATCTTGATGTTTGATCATTTAAAAAATTTACTTTAAAAATAGAGGTTTATCTTCTAAATTAAGAGCAAAACTAGAGCTAGATTATGTCTTGAAAGTACTTCCATTGAATTCCTCTTAATTTTCGAATAAAAATGATAATTTATTTATTTTTTGGATAAGGATGTAATTATCATGATTTAAAAATGTTTAATGCACTTCATAGATAGCAGAGAGGGGTAATATTTACCAAATTGTAATTTTATGGGCCGTTGATGGATTGGTCTATTGTTGATTGACCTATTAAGCAGACAATGAAGATCACGTCCTCCCACTTGAGTGGAGAGTAGGAGAGAGAGGGAAGGACCTTTATGTATTCTAACTGTCATACCAAATCTTGGTTAGGTTTGACCAGGATTGTTGGGGTGGGTGTTTGTCACCCCCACACAGTGTCTTACTGTGAAGGGAAATAACATCGGTGGTGCTGATCTTCACCCGAGAATAGTAGAAGTGAGAAACAGAGGGAGATGAGGTCTTCAAATAGGTAGTTTGGCATCACCATGTCTTTACGAGACCAAAGAGGGCCTCAACCAGAGTTGGGGTAGCCTATATACGAGGCTCTCTTGCAGTTATGCCACAAGAATCTAAAAAGAATAATGGAGAGAAGGGTGGTACCAGTTGGGTTTGGGGCGATAGAAAAATGGGAGGGAGGGGGTAAATTCGTGGAGGTGAAAGGATGTCAAATGGGTGGTTTTTATGGTGTTTAGGAGTCTATAGCAAGGGTTTGAAATTGTTGGTTTCTTGGGTGAGGAATAATGATGATAGATTGTTGCCAAACAAATATTTTACCTCAAGAGCACCCCCTTCTAGGCATGAGTAGGTTCATAATCAAACATGGAATTAAATGGGAGAGAAATTAGGGAGAGATGAGGTGAGGAGAGAGGGTAGAAGGAAACATGACTATAATGTGGACTTTCCAAACTACACACAAGGTTGAAGACTACCTTGCAACAATTTTATCATCATCTGATGATCACAACCGAGCTGATTATAAATGGACCATGCCCAAGGCCAGAACATAAGCAAGTGCATTAAATGTCACATGATCAACAAATCCAAAGTGGAATAGGTAGACTTCATTGCATTTTGTTCTCTTTTAAAAATTCATATCTCCTACACTGTAAATCTAAATGATACAAAATGATATACTTTTCTTTATACCAAAGAAATCTCCATAAGGACCAACAACAACACCAAAGAGCCTTTATTTGGTGACTCAAATATATCCTATAATAAATCTTCCTTAGAAAGGAATTATTTAATAAGATTCTTCAAGAAACATACTATTATATTTCCCACTTCTCAACTTTTAATTTATTGTGCCTAATATCATTGAATTGGTTGACAAGGCATCAAGTTCCTATAAATTCAACAAAAAAATCAATCACTTGGATTTTCTTAAATATGTTGTTAAAATTTCTCAAGTCACACTACCATTAATTATTATTCCAACAAGAGTCACAATAGGTCTAATTTTCATTCAATGATGATGTAGGGTTAGAATAAAGTATATGGATTACAAAAAGAAATAGAAAAAAGTAAATTTAGAAACTAACATGTGGAAATTGAATTCATCACTATCATCCACATTTTCTGTCATTGACATGAGTGTATATTCCCCTTAACATGGGTTGGGAGTAGCCACCATGACTTTGCAGCCATGTAAATACTTTTTATTCATTTAATACACAAATTCTTGGCATTTTATCTCCTTCATTTCGTTCATATTGTGTTTTTACATGCTTAGATGCCATGTTACAATTTTTACTCCTTTAAAACTTGAGAGAATGCTTTTAGTGAGATCTAGACTAAGAAGTTGAGTCAGTACATAAGGGTGTTTTATCACTTGAGATAATGATCATACAATTTTATGTGTGCTTGCTTCTTTGTCATCATTAGAGACACGCATGCCTGTAACCTAGATGTATCCCATTCTCAAGAGTGGAGTGAATTAACAAAAATGATTATTCATTGTAACTAGTCTAAGGTATGTGTTTGAGTGATTTCATAATTGGTGAATATTCTTAGTAGGTAACCCCCAATCCAAGTTTACTTAATCATTGTAACTCGGATACCATTACCATCCATGTTTATTTGTTAACTTAGGCTTTACTTTTTATTTCTTTACTTCTCTTGTTACTTCATTTTGTAAGGAACACCTAAATCAACTTTTCTATATGACTATCTAAGATAAGATCAAGTGTCCCAACATCTTACCAACCTTGTCCATGTACTCAACATTCTCGACTACTTATCATATATATCATTTTAGGAATCTCAAGGTGTCAGCTTATAAATTTAAGTATGCCCCCTAGGACCCGGTTCATTATGCTTTTGTTTTAAAGAAATATTCAGATTTGGTCATCTTTGTTATGATAAATTCAAAATTTTCATCCATTTTAATCAATACATGCTCTCAAGCCTACAATAACTACAACCTGATTTCTAGGGTAGGTTCCCATTCATTCATAGTTATGTTATATGCTGGTTGAGTTCTATATCTTCATAATTCTATATTTTAATTACATAGAGGTGTTTCCCCTCCATTCCTATTTATTTTATAGGTTGGTTTCGTTTATGGATACTAAAATTTTGATTTAATTTGGTGATTATATTTTTGGATCCAAACAATTTATTTATTGACCAACTAAGTTGGACCGAAGACTTTTGTAAATCCTACAATTTAGTACTAGTATTCGTAAATGTGTAGGACATACATTTCATATTTTTTTTGTCATTGATACAATTTTCAACTAAATCCTAGTTCTTCAGTTTTCATTTTGATTTCACATTGCATCACATTCACCAACGCGGATTACCAGTTCAAATCGCATAGCAAATTTCATGAATTATACCTTTAAAGTGGAATAACTTTGATGAGTTTTAATAATCAATTACTAATGCAAATAATTTTTGATGCATGTTCCATCTTTGTATTTTTTGGACATGTGTAATGGCTTTCGATCATGTTAAGGACACTTATTTGCATACTTGCATGACTGAAGTTGTTATTGTCATATTTTCTTCATTACTTTTTCGATAAGTATAATATCCTTATTGAACTCACTAAAGGTGAACATGGTGACCACATGCAAAAGGAGAATATTGGAAATGGTGGGGAAGGAAAACTGTTAGAGCAACTTGAAATTACTTCAAGGAGGAGATTCCTATATATATAATTTTTCTTTTTTATATTTTGTTTGGATCAACCTATCTAGTTCATCTCAGGACATGACATGTTGGACAAGATAAATTTCTTAGTTTTAATGCAAGTTTCAGTACACAATCATGATTAATGTGCTTTGGTTTGTGTGTATTTCATGATATGCTCATTTGTTAGTATGGCGATTGTTTGAAGTGGTGTAAATTGTTTAATGGGGAAATTGCAATATTTCTAGTTTGACATTTTATGTAGAATAGTGTTAATTGTGTGGAATGATGGTTATTTATAGTGGTTTGTTTGTTTGTAGGTTCACTGATGATTTTGTCATTATTTAGGATTTTTGTTGGATTTTGAGAGTTTAATACTTCTTAGTGGTATTTTTTGGTTGTTTGTAGGTTCAACGTGGCTTACTTGGAGTGGTTTGGGGTTTTTGATGTGGGTTGGAGGTGTTGATGTCATTTTGGAGTGTTTATCTAGTATATAAGGTTTGCTTGATGTTTACTGTATGTACAATTGGTTTGCATTAGTGTAGATCTATAGGAACTATAATGCAGATGTGGAAAAACAAACCCACATAATTAGATAGTTAGAATCCAAAAAAAAACTATCACACCAAATTGTAAACTGATATTTAACTTAATACATCATATGCCACTGGTTCCAAAAAATTGGGACTGTAAAAATATTCATAATATCAACATCTCATGTTGGGTTTTCTTTTGAGAACCATCCAACTAACAAAATTACATGATAGTTATTTACCATGATTGATTCAAACAATCTTCAAGAAAAAGTTGTTAATTTGACACTTTGGATTTAAATTTTGCAGAATCCACCTAGTCATTGGCACCTAAGCGAAACAATAAGTTCAAATTGATCATCTCCTTACCCTATGCATATACTAGAGTCTCTTTACATACAATAAGTCCAAATTGATCATCTCCTTACCCTATGCATACACTAGAGTCTCTTTAAATACATATGAGTAGACTGAGAAGATGTTGTATGGAATGAAAATCCCTTTCATGTTTACCTCCTTTGATTGATATTGAGCTTGAATATGAGGATGACGATCTATCTAGAGAATATTATGTGAAAAAGCCCCTTTTCTATTGAAAATACAATCCGGCCTTTCATAGAATATATTAAGGTTATTGACATACTTATACCTACAAGAGTATTGGTTTCTTCAAATAGTCAATGACTTCCAAATGAAACATGTAGACTTTGTAGTATGTTACATCTCTCAACGTCCTCCATTAACACACTTCAAATACCCAACCAACAACCGGTCTGGTATAATTGAACACTGAATATCCACCCAATAAATGAGCTAACCCCAGACACATCATTTCACTCCAATCAAGCATTTGGATCTATAGAACAATGTATGAGAACAATACGTTGAATGTTTAGTATCATTTTGTTATCAAATTAGAATTATATGTTACTCTAGAAACCTCAAAATATCACTAGAATTGAATGGCAAGGAACAATAGGTTTACCACACTTCATTCTAATTTTGAGAAGAAAAAAATGTTAACTATAGCTCAAATTACTTCAAATGAAATTCAATACACCTATGAGATATACAAATGTTTTATGAAGTCTATAAGTACTTACTTTACACCACACGTCCTAGTTTGATAAACTTTGATGCAAAAATAAATCAAAGTAACCTCATTTTTCACTTCACCTGAAATTCCATCCTCAAACACACATGTTCTCTTTAATGGTTAACATTGACTTTTATAAACAATTTTTAACCATTGAACCTATCTATAGCTATCACAACAACATTCTATATGGTTTCTAGATTTTAGTTTACCTCTAATAAACCTTGAATATAAATTATCATCATATATCAAGGTGTTAAACCTAGTCAAGTCCTTGAATGCCTTTGCGTAAAGTAAATCGCAAAAACTAAATCATCATGCTTACCTCATCTTTCTAGAAATTTTGCTTCCAAATTTCAGCTAATATAACACATAGAGTGATATAAAAAAAACTCTAAATCTATCCCAACCACATGTAGTTATGTAATGAATATGATTAAGATTAACACTCGTTCTAATCAATGTCTAGGATTTTAAAGTGAACTTAATTAGTATGATTTTAGAGAGATTAATTATTTTTCATTTGATCATGCAATTATCGTTCTTATGGTTTACAACATGCACCACCATTACCGTTAGGGTATTAGAATTAGATAATGACATTTTGAAACATTCAAATATATTTTATCCTTTACCTATGTAGATATATGAGGCAATAATATGATTCATTATTGTACAATATTTCAATCCATAATAAAAAATCTACTACGTATCACTAAGGTGAAATCATGTCACTATGTTATCGGTTTCTTCCTTAATATTAAGTGATCTTGTTTCCCAATCAAGTCCTTGCTTTTACCAGAACTTAACTCAAGCATTGGAATGATTATCTACATATTTTGTTAAGTAAACAACTCAACTAGGCTTGTTCACAAACCAACCACACTACTACATGCTTCAAGCATAAATAAATATATATGGGCATGATAGTTCTACATTCACTACTAAAAAAACATACATATGATTTCTCTGGATTAACTGAGATTCTTCAAAAGTTCCATGAGGTTGGTGCCATTTCGAGTCTGACAATTGAGTAATTAAGAAACAAATGTAGTAGAAAAAGACTTTTTGGATTTAGTTAAAGGTTTGACGTTAATCTATATTTTAAGAAGTAGGTATGTTTACTTTAGTGTCATACTTAACACCACCAGTGTTTTACTAGTTTCCGACCTTGCGGGTGTTGATCACATGCGGGGGAGATTTGCATCCATCTAGACTACAGATGGTATCTATCCAATGATATTTATATATTAGGGATCTTGATGCTATTTCTGGAACTGTGCTGAGGTTGCGACATACCATACCCCGGAATCCAGTCATCATCTGCAACAACAAAAGAAGTCAAAGCATTTCGTTTATTCTAATGTTGGTTTTAGCATGTGCCTCCCACTGCATCTGCTCATTGAGTTATCCCTGGTGGGTGATTAATCTCCCTGTTAATTCATCATGTTCTTAACTAACTACATATGCTCGCTGATCTGAACGCAAATGGTCCTTGCATCCCTTCATTGTAAAACTAAGAAGGTACGTTACCATACAACACACAATAACCATATGATTTGTCATATAATTCTTTGTCTCCTATCAAGTCAAAACGGTAAAAAATTTTTAGAGGAATAATTTCTCTATAAATGAAACATCATGAAGTGAAGTTATCTTAGTTTTAAAGATTACATACTCATAAAGACTAGAGCGTATTATAAACATATTAAGAATTAATGTATGACTTTTTTAACATTAAGGTTTATGTTTGTCCTAAAATCTTATTTGAAAGTTACTCCTTTGTCCTCCTTTTCCAAATTTTATGACATAAGAAAATTTTCTAAATGTAAAAGCATATTCGTCTATTTTTACACCGTTACAATTGATGTTTAGTGATTTGTTCCACCTCATCACATCTAAAAATTTCAAAATTTCTATTTTTCAACAACCTGTCTAAAAAATTATACATTATCAAATACCATAATTTTGTATTTGAGGACAACAAATACAAATGAATAACATATTAGTGGAAAAACTGAATCATGGACTACATGAAAAATGAGAACTTATGTTCAAGACAGGGGCGGAACCAGAGGGGGGGTTTCCCAGGCTCAATGCCTCCTCGAAAAAATAATTATTATTACTATGATACCATGTATAAATTTATATTTTGTAAAAATATTTAATTAAACCAAACAAAATGTAACTTTTAATATTATGGTTTCAACCAATCCTATTATCATTCTTTGCATGAACTACTTAGGGTTTAAACTTAATATATTTGTTGATCATTTGTCTTATCTCCTCATAATTTATAAAATTCAAAGTACTAATATAAATGCCATCAATTATGGCTGAAGATATTATATCTTTGATTCCTCTCACACTAAAATTTACTTAATAATTTCATATTAATTGTGTTAAGACTTTACAAATTTTCTCTCCTATCATATGTGAAAGAGAAGCTCTATAAGCACTAGGGGTCATGTACCCTTAAAATATAGAAATTAATTATATAATATAAAGTTCATAAAAATATATCATGCGTCGTGTTGACCATTACATGGAATCTAATGCATTGTAATTGATTCATTAATTGGCAAACAATATCAGCTATAAATTGAGTAAGTTCACTCAATTATAATTATGCACTATTGGAAAAATTGATAGCCATACATGCACATCTTTCTATTTATATAATTTTCTTTCAAAATTTTATTAGTCAATGAATATCAAATTCGGAAAAGATCCATACTACTATATATAAATAGATCCAAATAATATTTATCGTTACATGGTATTTGACTAACTTTTAGTTACATAATATTTTGATATTATAATTTTAATCCAAATGAAAATAATTACAAACTTATAAGAATTAGAGATGATAATGCCCACATTTTTATTTATAAAAGAAAAGAAAATGATTGAATTGGCATATGATAAAATAAGAGTAGGGAAAAATATGTAAAATGTGGGGTAAGAATGAGAAAAAAAGGTAGGAAAATCTATCTTGTAGATATAATTCTAATTAAATAGAGAAAGAAAAGTAAGGATGACATGTAAAATGAAAGTCAATAAAAATATATAAGTGTTTTTTCATATCCTCTCTTCTTTAACTTTTAAATAAGAAATAATAAATATATGCATGTATCTTTCCTCTTCATTCTCTCTACTTTTCATTCCTTAATTTCCTTCTCCATCATATGTCGTTTATTTCTTTCTTTCTGAAGTTTTTCCCTTTATACATATCATTGTGCTAAGATCTTAAAATAAATTGACATTAGCTAGTACAACACACTTATATCCTTTATAGTATAAGATATGACTATTACAATTTTTTGGGCTATGACATCATGAGACCATCCACTAAATGGTGTCATATTATATTTTGATGCTTGTTCTCCACTTAAAAGGTGAGTTTGTTCTCATTTTTAATATAACTGATACTTTTCTTATATGTTACTAATTTCATACACTTTGCATTAATCAAGTGAGCGTGAGTTATGATTATATTGTTGATCATATAGTCGTTTAATCTGAAAGACATGGTCAAATGATGTGTTATTTATGACCTTAGATATTTAAATAAATTCGTTTCTTTAATATAGTGAATTATATCATGTCTTTTATGTTAGAATTTTATTTGTTACAAATAGCTTATTTTTGTATGTAGAGACAATGAGACATTACATTAGATATCTTTTTCTTCATTTTTAAAATAAATAATATTTTTCCATATATATAAATAGCAATATTTATCACTACTAATTTTAATCTAGCCCCCCTATGGTAGATTTCTGGATCCACCACTGGTTCAAGATAACATACAAACATGACATCATGATCCATGAGAATACAAAATGATAAAGAACATACTTATACATTAAGATTAGAGACACATAAGAAACTTAAAGTTTTTACTTAAATACACATAGGACATCAATGTAGTATTTTTGGTCCATTCAATGCATAATTTAAATATAATCACCACCAACAAGTTTGAGAACTTCAATATCGTTATCTCTATAGTCATTCTTTCAGTTATAATACTACCATTCAGAAGCGTCACAATATACAAACTTTACAAAGAAAATATAGAGCACGATATCATTTGCAATTATCCCATATTTTTAGATATATCAAAATTTGCATATAATAATCTCATATATTGAAATATAAAATTATGGAAAAATGTCAAAAGAAAACTAATTATTTAATATTGGATTAGAAAAGGTAAATGCAAGTAAGACACATCTTCATGTTTTATAATAAAAAATGTAAAAGAAACCAATATTATATTTAACATAAAACATAATACGTAATTTGATTAATGTAGACTCAAACATAGATGTAATGTAATGGATTAATCAATACCTTTATTGTGTAAATATGATTTGATGAAAGAGTAGTGTTGAGCAACTATGGAAACTCCAAGTGGTTGTTAACTTTTTCTTATAGATCTTTGCATAAAGTTTTTTCGTCTTATTAGTTTAAGAATATCAAAATCTACCTTAATAGTTACTTTTCCTCTTAGATGGCGATAAATTAAGTAGTATGATTCAAGATAAAATGAAAACTATAAACATATATTCATACAACATGAATTACTTAATTTTTTAAAGTTTTCCATTCTTATTAAATATCAAAATTATTTGAGTTGTTATTTAGTTACCTAAACCCTCTCTTTGCAAATTTTTCCTATAACTTTTTGATTTTGATAGAAACATACTATTATGAATATTTTTTTAGGTTAAAAAACAATGATGAAAAGATTCCCATAAGGAAAGACAAATTTTCATGAACTTCAATTTTATAAATGAAGAATTTGTTTCTAAGTAATCATGATGATATCTACAAATTTAAAATGTATTTTTCTCTCAAGAAGTCACAAAAAATTATGTATCATATGTGCATAGTCACCATAAATGCCGACTTTTAGAAAAAGTCACGTTTAAATGTGAAATTTTCCCCAACCACATGTAATGGCTGAATAGCTCTCCATTCCCAAAATTTTCATTATATTTCTGTATTGCACGTGAATTATTCACGTTTTACTTATTTTCCCCATTTTAGATGTTTTTTCCAGTTTTATATAGTTTAAGACTCTCTTTGTTCATGTATATACATGTGTTTATACAAACGTATATACATATACGTGCTTCTATATGTGTATTATATGTATATATATGTATGCAATACATGTGTGCATATATATATGTGTGTGTCTATGCAATGTACATGTGTTTATACATATATCTATGATATGTATATACATATGTCTTCTGATTTTTCTCGACTTTTTCCTAAATCTTTGACCATACTTCCAGCGTAAGTTGATCGTCTTTTACATACATTTCACACATAATTCCCGAACTCTAATTTTTTTAGCTCGATCAAGAAAATCTCGAATATCAATTTTGTTACTATGCATATGTGCATGAATATACATCTTATTGATTTTACACTACGTTTGTGAAAATCAAGTTTTATTAATTTTAAAAAGTTAGGATTCCTAACTGTCATGCTCTCTTTCTAAAAAAATTCACAAGAGAAGATGGAAATTGATGTTCAAAATAACGATTTAGTAAACCATGTTGAATTTACATAATATGATAGTAGCTACTACAAATTTGAGAACCACAGTTTATATGAGCTTAGCTAAAATGCTTCCGTAACAATTTTCCTTTGTCTACATGGTAAAATGACAATGATACTGGATCAATGTGGCAAACTTCATAGGAAAGGATCCACACAATTGAATCAATATACCATTGATCTAAAGAGAGAATGAGCTCTAGTAATATTTGTACACATAATATCACGTTTTTTGTTATATCAGCGTATAAGATGGTAATTATTTTAATAACAAAAATCATTAAAGTGTTGTCACATAGAAATGTTGGTACATAAAAAATGACATTTGACCAAAAATAATAGAAAGGACTAAACATAAATTAAAAGTAGATGTTGAGGGATCATCAAGTATGACTTTTTATAATATAATGATATGATGAAATTGACACCGTCATTACTGTATGAAAGTAAATGAAAATTCAACAAGTCAAAATAGACATAGGTCAACGTTAAAGAAGAAAATCAATAAAGGTGCAAGTAGTTATCAACCAAACCACAAGATCATGGACATGATAGAAACTATTATGAAAATAAATACTACAAACAATAGAAACATAATTCAAAGAGTTTGTGTTTTAGTTCTCTTCTGTCGATCTGTCCTAATAATGGATAAGTTTTGTGCTAATTCAATGACTTCTGTTAGATTTGGATGAATTTTCCATAAGATGGGATGCGTAGAATTGTTGTCAATCTATCCCAGCAGTTATATATATGACTGACGGGCAAAGTATCGTGCAGATACTAGTTATAAATAAGTACTCATCCGATAATATTAGTAGTCAATTTTTTAGATAATTCGGAGCCTTCTGGAGTCGGAGCCTGAGATAGGCAAGAATCCAACTAGAGGACATGTTTTTAAAATGCGCACAATTAATTTCAAACTGTTGATCATTCCGCGATTTGACATCCAATTCCCCTTTTTTTTCCTTAAAAAAGGAGAATCTTTTCTCGCTGCACTATCGTGTGAGCGACACGAAAGGCCATCAGATCTCTAGATTTTCGGCTATCTCAAGCACCTTCCCCGCTGGAAACACGACACAGTTGATTGTATTCTTCTTTATCAATTTCCTGACTAATCCCGATCACTAAACAAAATCCGCATTAGATAATCCCCAGAACTTGTCATTTGTTATTCTGTTTCCAATTCTGATGAAAACACCCACTGCTCAATCACTGTCAAATAGGGGAACCAGGTGATTTCCCTCTCGCAACCCAGTTGTAGATATATGTCAAAGCCCTACAGCTTCCATCCCTCCGGCATTATCCAAACCCCCTGCTAATTTCATCTCCATGAGCCTGTGCCATTCGGATAGAAATAGTCTTCAAGCCTGGATTGGCAGTACAGGGGAGAACTCCTGGTTCTTCCCTAGTTAATCCACTGCGAAAATGATCCCCCTACCCTATCTCGTTTCACCGTACCTTCTCGTGGCCCAGAAGACGAGACACATGAACGCACAAATTGTTTCACCCAATCTTCCGCCAGCAGGACGGTGATAGAAGCTTGGTGAGAGCCATCGTTGGATCATCGATCGAGCACTGGGATTTTTTAATACTAGCAAAAAGACATTGCATTTGAATTACCATTGAAATGAAGTATAATTATCAACATTGAATTTGAACCAAGAGTTGCATAGCATTGGAAATACTTCAACCACTTCAAATCTGTTGTTGCGCTTGCTGTTACATTTGATCCCAGCTTTATATTTAACTTCCAAGACCCATACCTAAAAAAAATTAGTTGAATATTTCACGCCAAGATTTAGTGCAACACAGCAGAACAACGTCCTCAGAACAACGAATTAGAATCAACGTTGCACATCAATCTTTGACTATGGAAATTTGAACAAAAATTCAAACAATTCAATTGTTCAAATATTTGTGATCATTGTCTGGAAAAAGATTAGAAACAAGTTGTTTGAATAGTAGTTGTATTGTATAACACATGAAAACTTGCCACCATATATCTAGCCTCGGAATAACTCTATCGGGTGAATTTAATATGATGTGATCCGGTAAAGATTCTTCAATCAAATATGATGACAGCATTTTATGTACATATAATTTAGTTTATAACTTCTTCATACATAAAATTACATTCGAAGTAAGCGCTGAAAACAACTTGTATCACCGCTTTTGAATAAAAATAACTGAAAATCACTTAAAGCAAATACAGAGTAACAACAATCACTACTTACTTTCGTAAAAAAATAGTTTAAAAAAGTTGTTCCATTAAAATTATTGAAAAATTATCTCCACTTTTTACCAGGCATATATTTAGTATTACATGACCATATACAATAATTTGTATATAACTTACTAAGAGTGAGAGAGAAAGAGACTGCTGAGCTTACTCATTTCAACCTATAAATACACAAATAGATCAAGCTGATTAGCATGATAAATAAGCTCTTGAAACACAAATAATTAATGGACCAGTAGTGAGCACACAACCAAGTTGTTGGAACGTATGTGAATACGTTCAATTAACAGTGAGTTGATACTCTCCAACATATAGTATCTAATTATCAAAATTAATAGTTACATGAGTGCCTCCAACTCATCAAGCACACAGACATCCATGACCCATTGACACACATACATACTTCTTGAATACATAGAAAAACCTACTAGGAAAGAGTAGTTTTCCTAACATTCACATGATTCTCTATAATGTGCAAGCACACAAACATATTCATTGAACACATAAATAAATTGAATGCATGCAATTTATCAGAACTCCTAATGAACTCGAAATTGATGTTTCTACAGGCCAATGATTAGTATATTATAATATCAAACACATAGACAATTGGTTCAACACACAGACTGATTAGAACAATAAGTACACAATCAAATTGTTTTAACACACACATACGGGTAACAACTCTAATTTCTTTGAATATTGAAAATAAATCTTAAAAAGCAAAATAAAGATAAGACTTTGAATAGCCAAAAAAGACCTCCAACAGATGTAAGCACACAAAAAGATACGACTAAAACATATATACTTCTTGAACACACAAACAAACCCATAAAGTAAGAGTAGTTTTGTTAATAAACACATGATTCTCTCCAATGTGTAAGCACACAAACAGAACATGATCAATTAACCGACATAGATGTTGTTTGAACACACAAACAAACCGAATCAATGAGAATGCATGTAGTTTATCGAAGCTCCTCATGAACTCAAAATTAACTTTTCATCACACTAATGATTAGTATATTATACTATTAAACACACAAACATATTGTTTTGAACACACAGACTGACTAGAATCGTAAGTACGCAACCAAACTGTTGTAACACAGACATGTTAGTAACAACTCTACTCTCTTTGGATATTAAAAGTATAGCTTACAAAGAAAAAAATATATAACTTCAAATCATAAAAAACAGGCCTGCAACACATGTAAGTACATAGATAGACGTGACTAATTAACTCACAGACATACTTCTTGAATACACATACAAACACATTAAGAAAGAACAGTTTCATCAACATTGACCTAATTTTCTACAATGTGTAAGCACACAAACAAACATGACCAGTTAACACACATAAATGATGCTTCAACATACAAACAAACTAAATCCATGATCATGTATGCAGTTTATCGAAACTCCTTACATACTCAGAATTGAATTCTCCATCGAGCTAACGTTTAGTATATACATCTATCAAACACACATATATATTGTTTGTACGCACAGAATGACTGAAACAATAAGTAAACAATCAAACTGTTGTAACACACACATGTAGGTAACAACTCTATTCCCTTTGGGTATCGAAAACAAAGCTTAAAAAGAAAAAAAGTTAACTTTTAATTCACAAAAAAAACCCTCCAACAGATGTAAGAACATAGATGTACATGACCAACCGATAAGGAGTGGTTCAAGTGGTCAAGCACGGTGTCTCCTAGCTAAGGGACCCGATTTAAAATCCCAATTTTCACCTTGATTTACCACCCTCCCGGGCGTCAGCCTCCGCCACGGGTGTGGGAAGGGAGGGGGGGGGGGAGAAATCTCTCTCTTAATCCCATAGATGTACATGACTAAATAACACACGTACATACTTCATGAACACACATATAAACCCACTAAATAAGAGTGATTTTATTAGCAGTCACCTGATTCTCTTCAATGTGTAAGCACACAAACAAACATGACCAATTTCACACATAAATGTTGCTTAAACACACAAACAAACTGGATCAATAAGTATACATGTAGTTTATCAAAACTCCATATGAACTCAAGATTATTTTTTCATCAGGCTTATGATTAGCATATTATTCTATCAAACACACAAACATATTGTTTGAACACATAGACTAACTAGAATCATAAGTACAAAACTAAACTATTTTAACACATTCACATGCTAGTCACAACTCTATTATATTTGGGTATTTAAAAAACTAAAAAAAAAGTAAAACATTGAATCATAAAAAAATAGGCCTCCAACACTTGTAAGCATATAGACAAACATGAATAATTAACACACATACATTCGTATTGAATACACAAACATACATGCTAAGAAAGAACATTTTTATTAACATTCACCTAACTCTGCAATGTGTAAGCACACAAACAAGCATGATCAGTTAACACACATAAATGCTTCTTGAACACACAAATAGACAGAATCAATGAGAATGTATGCAGTTTATCAGAACTCCTTATGATCTAAAAATTGATTTTTCGTCAGGTAACAATTAGTATATAACACTATCAAACACACAAATATATTTTTTGAACACACATAGTGACTGGAACAATAAGTAAATAATCAAATTGTTGTTACACACATGTTGGTATTCTCTTTGGGCATAAACAAACTTAAAAAAAAATCAACTTTGAATCACAAAATAAGACCTCCAACATATGTAAGAGAACATACAAACATGACTAAACAACGCACATACATAATTGATGAATACACAGACAAACCCACTAAATGAGAGTGGTTTTATTAGTAGTAACCTGATCTCTCAAATGTGAAAGCACACAAACAAACATGATTAGTTAACAAACATTAATGTTGCTTAAACACACACAAAAAATGGATCAATGAGCATGAATGTAGTTTGTCGAAACTCCTTCTGAACTCAAAATTGATTTTTTTTATCAGGATAATAATTAGTACATTACACTATCAAACACACAAACATATTGTTTGAACACACAGACTGACTAGAACAATAAATACACAACCAAACATGTTGTAACACACACTTGCAGGTGGCAACTCTATTCTCTCTGGGTATTAAAAATAAAATGTAAAAATCAAAAGAAAAAAAGTAAACTTTGAATCATAAAAAATAGGCCTCCAACACATGTAAGCACAAAGATAGACATGACTAAGTAACATGCATACATACTTCTTAAACACACAAACAAACACACTAAGAAAGATCATTTTTACTAACATTCACTCATTTCTCTACAATTTGTAAGCACACAAACAAACATGACCAGTTAACATACATAATTGATACTTGAACTTTTTATTTTGATGATTACAAAGATGAAACCTTAGACTCTTCAATTATTAGGATGATTGGAAAGGTTTCAATGATGTCATCAGGTAGAGTTGGATTGTATAGGTGTTAGGGAACCCAATGTATGTTTTTGTAATGAAACTGGCAAACACAAAGCTCGCACTTAAAAGGTGGGTCAAGGCTGAAGTGAATATTCCTAATATGTTGATAGAAACCAAAAGAGAATGCAAAGAGGTCATAGAAATGTAGTTGCATGATCCACTAAATGGAAAATTGATAAAGAAGGATGGTGAGCTAAAGAGTTAGCTAGAGGATCTAAAGAAGGAAGAGGGAAAATTCTACTAGTAAAGAAGTAGGGAGAAGTGAATGGAGGACGGTGACAGGAATGTGAAACTCTATCACACAATAGTTAAAAGGATAGAGGTTCATAACATCATCTTAGAACTCATTGATATAGAGAGTAATGTTGTCAACAAGCTGGACGACCTAGAGGAGCATTCCATAGAGTTTTATTTGCTTCTTTGCAATAAGGAGTTTGATGTCAAGTTTGAGGACGAGTAGATGGAATGGATCAAACCCACAAGAACTCACAACATTCTTACAAGGAAGACAAATGAACATGAAGTCCAAGAAGAAGTATGGAGTATTGTCAACACCAAATTCCCATGATCAGATGTGTTTAATGCATTATTCTATGAGAAGATGTGGGATGTCATCAAGGAGGACCTGGTAGAAAGTAATTGTTGGTTCTTGGAAGGAGGTAACATGGATAGGTAAGTCAATCGTTCCTTTTTAGTTCTCATTACCAAGAAGAAAGTGACAACTTCTCTTGTTGATCCTAGACCTATTGCATGTGGTTCTATTCAATATAAAATCATTGAAAAGATTCTGACTGCTAGATTGAAGCCAGTACTTCCCTATCTTATTTCTGTAAGACAAGGAGCCTTTGTGTTAGGGTGGAGTATTAGCAAATGTTTTCTTCCAGAGGGGGAGTTCTTGCTGGACTACAATGTAATGAGAGGAAGCAGGAAAGCATGTATAAAGATGGATGTATCTAAAGCATATGATAATGTTAGATGGAAAAAGATTTGGTGGATAATGAAGAAAATGTGATTCTATGAGTAGTGGATTGGATGGATGAAACAGTGTGTGGGGACTACTAGCTTCTCAATTCTGGTGAATGGTACCTTTGTAAGTATGCTCAAAGGAGGAAAAGGGCTACACCAAGGAGAACCCACATCCCCTCTTCTCTTTGTGATTATTATGGAGTAGTTTAAACAAAAGATGCAATGTATAGAGAAGAATAAGGAGATCAAGACTTACACGGTGCATGATACAAAAGTGATGACCCATCTGATTTTTTCATATGATGTGCTTGTCTTTTTGAAGTCAAACAAAATAACCTAGAAATGTAACAACTACTACTCAGGGAGTTTGGCGAGAAAATGGTACTGTGTGTGAACGCTAGTACGACACACTTTTTCTTGTCCAAAAAATGATACCACATGGAGGATAGGTTAAAGGAGGCAATGGGAGTAGAGATGTAGAAGCTTCCTATAAAATATCTTGGATTCCCTTTGGCTGAAGGAAATCTACAAGTCAAAGACTTTGCTTATTGCATTGATATATTAGAGGATATGATAAATATGTGGCCAACACAGAAAACTTCTATGGCAATGAGAGATACCCTTGTAAAGGTTGCTATTGAGGAACTTCTTATCTTTTGGGAACAATAAGGGGAGAATCCTGACCCGATCCTTGATAGAATGGAGATGAAGAGGGAAAACTTCTTATGGGAAAGTGAGTACCACCAAATGAGGTATGCAAGAATGACACTTTCAAAAGATGAAGGTGGGCTAGATCTGAAAACACCAAGAGATATACTAAAGTGGGGAACTTTGGAAAGAATAATTATCTACCATGTAGGCTCAACAATATGGGGAAAATGAATGATAGAGAGATATCCAAAAGGATTAGAGTTCAAACCAAATGCAAGAGAGGGACATTCATGTACTATCAATGTTATGAAGGATGTATGGTAGCAAGTAAGGAACTTGTTTGTCCCATATGAACTAGAAGGATGGAAGCTCAAAGACCCAAAGGAAAACCTTTGGGAAATGATGAGCTCAAGAGTTGTGAAAGACAAGCATATGGAGCAGGTGTGGACTGGAACACATGTACCAAAATGGAGCATGTGTGTCTATAAAATTCTGCACAACACACTAGCTACCTTGGATAAGATACATAGATGTAAACATGTAGTTTTTGTTATATGCATGCTATATAAGGAAGAGGATGAGTCCCACATCCACTTGGTAGGCTGCTGAAAATTTACAAAACAAGTTTTGAAGATTATATGTAAAGATTTCAGATTGCAACTAATGCTGGAAGAAGAGCCAAGAACAATATTGGCAAGTTGCGGGAAAGACAACAAGAAGAGGATCTTATTTCCATCTCTATGTTACCACATGTGGGAGGAAAGGAAGGCTACAAAACATGATGGTACAACCTCAAATGCAAGGAGTATTGTTGTAAAAATTTGTAAAAGTGTTAGTCGTAAGATACATGTAAGATAGAAGAAAGAGTTGCTTTTTGATTTGATGTATGACATTAGGCTATATGTAACTATTGATCTCCTATATCTTTTGGAGAGCGTCGAAATATATTTATTTGATTTCGATAGATGTTTCTTGAACACACAACAAACTGAATCGATGAGCATGTATGCATTTTATTAGAACTCCTTATGAACTCTGAATTGAATTTTCATTAGTCTAATGATTACTATATTATATAATAAAATACAAAAAAAATATTTGAAGGCACAAACTGACTCAAAAAATAAGTACACAACCAAATAGTTGTAACACACACATGGTGGACTTCTTTACAAATACAAGGAAAATTCTACTTTTATAACTACTAAATTCTCATGGGCTATTAAAGTTAACAAAATAAAAATAATACTTTGAATCGCAAAAAAATCCTATCAAATGAAGACCCTTGACAACATATAGGATACTTCATTTATTATAGGTATATAGATAAGAGTGGAGATCCATTCATCCTGCCTCTGATCAGAAAAATCATAAAATGGTTATACATCATCTAGTACTTTGTTATAAAACTTGGATAGAAAAACAAAACTATAGAATGGGTTTACATAATCCTATACTCTGTTACAAAACTCAGACTAAAAAACAAACTATTGTCACCAAGAAAAAGAGAAACACCCAAAATTCCCTATAGACATCCATCTGAGTCTAAACTAAGTTCCACTTTTTGTCTACGTAAGTTATACTCATTTTCCTTTTACATATAGACTCTAACACTATCTGATTATTCCCTTGTGTCTTGTTCTACAAAAAATTAAATCCTTACTTGTTTAGACCATGACAACCTCTCTCTGGCCTTCATGTTGGCCTCTTTGGTTACCAATTTGCAAATTATGTTGTTTTGTCTAAAATGTTTGTGTCACTTTAAATAGAGGAGCACCTTCCAAGGAGGTTTTTTATTATTCAATTTCTTTCTTATCAACACCTCTAAGTCAGACTCCACCATAGATAAGTAGGCATTCCTCTCCCTGTAAATGTAGAATGCTAGGATCACTACCTTAAAAAAGGATTTGCTCTATAGTATTTCTCCAAAGGCAGGAATCACATTAGCATCTCTATTCCGTATCACACCACCAATAAAGACTTCCTCTCTTATTCCCTCTACCATGCTAAAATCAAACCTTAGGTTAAGCTTAATATTGTGTATGTAGGGAGGATGACACCTCATTAAAAACATGTGTCTCATCATATTTTTCACCACTGAGAATCCCATCTCTGTAAGAGTGGACTTGTGATGATCTTCATCTAGGATTTTAAAGTTCTTAGTTTGTCTATGGATGTTAAAAGTCATATAATCTAGTCCCATATCCCCTACGTACTGCAGTTCCTTCTATCAAAATTTTTGCAACATTTGTTGACCCAAATGGACCATAACACCACTTGTGGTGTGATACTAAGAATCCAACCTATCAAAGATAACTTTATTCCAACAATAAGTTAGTGTATAGGGAAGGAACATCCATGTATGCCACTAAGTTCATCTTCAATCCATTGGCCTCGAACCTTTACCCCACAAGTTGGATGATAAAGCTTCTTGGATGAAGATGTGTTCATAAATCTCTAGGTGAGGACAAGTGCAAATATGGTAGTGGGATACCAACTAGATTTGACAATCTATCACTCTTCTATTTGTAGGAAGAGACATGTTCAGGAGTTTCCAAGAGAAAGCAACTTCCCTTGTAGGAATATCCCTTAACCAGATGTAACACCCAGGCCACTACCCAAGACTCTAGTAGAGTTTTAAGAATGACGATTGGCCCCACATAACTGCACGCTTTCTCCTTACTCATGCACAAGCCAGGATCAACTTCCCGACTGGTCACCCATCCTAGTACTACTCCAAGTTGAGCACACTTAACTATGGGGTTCTTTAGTGATGGGCTCCGTAAAAAGGAGGTGCACCTTAGTGATATGGGTAGTACAATCATTCCTTTTAAGACCATGTTATCTAAGGCCTCAAATCCCAAGACATTACAATCTTCCCCACTTAAGACTCTTGACGTCCTTGTCAAGGCTCAACTATACAAACTCATAATCGCTTCCTCATTTCAGAGCAGGCCTAGAATGACCCATGGACACCCAACTCCCATCCATGGCTACCAGTGCAAGGGTGGCTCCATTTCATCTCAGCGGATAACCCTTTCCAACTTGCCTGGACCTCACAACATAAGACTGGCATGCTGCATGCCCATGTGGGCCCCACCTACTGAGGGAGAATTGGCTCTGATACCATTTGTAACACCTGGGACACTACCCAAAACTCTAGTAGAATTTTAGGAATGATGAATGGCCCCACAAACCACAACGAGCCTTAACGACATGTTTTTCCTCACTCAAGCACAAGCCATGGTCAACTTCCTGACTGATCTCCCATCCTAGGACTACTCAAAGCTGAGCATGCTTAACTATGGAGTTCTTTGGTGATAGACTCCCTGAAAAGGAGGTGCACCTTGGTGATATGGGTAGTCTAATCATTCCTTTTAAGACCATGTTATTTGAGGCCTCAAATCCTAGAATGTTACACTAGATCCAATAACTATAGATATGTGTGGGAGGAGGCTTCTCAAACAAATTTCTCTCATGCTTCATCTTGAACAATCCTCTATAATTGGGTTCCCAAAATTTGAGTTGAACACCTTATTCTTAACTCGAATCATGTCAAGGACGCCCTCATCAACCCATTATTCTAGCATATCCCATCTCAATCCATTATTGTCCCATAAATCTCTAAATTTGGTTTGGAACAACATATGTAATTCATGTTTGGCCTTATCTAACACCTTGTCATACACCGATGATCAAACCATAAAAGGGTGTTTTCTGATCCCAAAATCCTCCTAATGTGTTGGGTAACCAATGGGAAAATCTTCCAAACTTTTTCTAATATGACAAGGTGAATGATCCAAATTTAGGAGGGGTGTGTGAGAAGGATCTGATGAGGGGATTGATCTGGTTATGAAAATATATGGCCCATTATGATTGGGTTGTCCACACCCCCAAACTTCTTTTAGGAGATAAGGTCTCTGCATGTTTCTCAAACATGGGATCCTCAGGATGCCGCTTGTAGTGGGTTGTACAATATATGAAAATTCCACCCAATGTCTTTCACTCATTCCTTCTCTATATTTCCAATGAAGCTTTGAAAACATAGCCTCCAACTTTTGTAGAATAGAAGCATGAATCAAGATAGCCTAGAGGGTGTATAAATACACCAAATATAGAATGTGACTCACCAATGTGACTTTACCCATAATGGATAGAAGTCTATCCTTCCACATTGCCACATTGTTTGAAGTCTTGTCTAGTATATAGCTATAGTGCAAAATGTTCATTCTTCCAGTGTCCAAGGGGACTCCAAGATATGTAATGGCAATAAGATGATGCTTTAGATGAAGACATTTTTCCATCTCTGTGACCAAGGTTATGTTATCCCTCACTAAAAAGAAACTAGATTTACTTTTGTTGATGGAATGACATGCTATCTTATAATATCTAGATAGAAAATCTTCCATGTATGCACCTGAGCTATTCACAATGTTGTGAAAGAGAATTAATTGTCTGAGTACATAAGAAGTGTTTTTGGTAGAGCATTCTCCCTGGATTTGAATATTGATTAAACATCCCAACCTCAAAGTCTTTTATTTCCACCCTATAGAGACACACCTAAAGAAGAATAAAAAGAGAAAGGGATAGGCCATGATTAAGCCGTCTGGTCATTGGAAAAAAGCCTCCTACCTCACCATTGAGATTTGGAGAAGTCCAACAATCATTGTAGATGTTGACTACCAGAGAGATAGTGCAAAGAATAAAAATCAAATCTCCTCACAATACTCCAAAAATACTCCTTGTCTATGAGATCGTAGGATTTATCCATATTAATCTTGATGATCATGTTCTGTCCTATATATATGTTAAAATCCCCTAGGAAACCCCATGGCTAATCAACCACTAGATCCATGTGTTTTGGCAAACTACTCTACAATCTCACTCTATCAGGTTCATAGAAGCCCACATAAACTACAATGTTGAAGATGTGTGATTGTAGTCCTGCAAGGAGACTCCCAATGATGTATTGCTTAGAGCTCTGTATCACCTATGGATTAAGATCTTGATAAGACAAGAGTTGGTTGTAAGCCGATCCATCTATCATGTCCTTTTCAGATTTGGTACATGTCATTCATTTAGAAATGTTTCCAACACTGCCACCATAAGTGGTCTGTCCTTATTCTTTAGGATCCTGAGTATTCATTTGGTGGATCAATTTCCAACCCCTCTAAAATTCCATACAAGGATGTGATACATTAAAGAAAATGCGAAAATCACATCATGGGAAAGAAACCACTAGATCATTGATCCCTCCTTCCATTAATCTACCAATAGAAAGGATGATGGGTGAGTATGCAGTGCGGAAGCACTTCGTTGTCTCTTCAATGTTGCGACCCCCTAAAATGGACGAGGTGGGGATCTATTTATAGATGTAAGGTAACTGACTTAAGACTAGCTTCAGTCATTGCAAATTAAAGAGATCATTGTGTAGAAGTCGCTATGCAGGCTTATGGCCTTGGTCGCTATGTGGATATGTGCTCCAATCGCTGCCCAGGCTCGTGGCTTTGGTCACTACCCAGATCTATAGCGACTAGGGATATCTTAGACTCTCATAGTTCGAAAGGACTGAGGTACCTAGAGACCACTGAGAAGTTTAGTTCTTTGATTGTTGGAATGGATAGCTTGTAGCAGCCATTATAGGATTGACCTCATTGGTCTATAAGTCGTAGGAGCACCTCCTTCCCCTTCATTTGAAAGGAGCATTAGATCAGTAGCAACCACCATGCTGGGTTAGTGTTGCCTCCATCATCTGTTAAGTCAGCTTGAGGAGTGTAGTGATCGATGGGAACAATATATAAAGTAAAAAGGGATGGTGAGTTTAGGTAGTCACATCAGGTCTTGCCAAAAACAACTAAAATTTACTTGATAAATCATAAAAGAGATGTCATTATGAAGGTAAAATTAGCACACAAATGTCCACAAAATTGGATGTTATCAGTGACAGAAATTGGAAATATCTGCATCATTTAAATAAGAGTGTGGAATATTCAAAAATCCAAAATCATCTTGAATCCACATACAACATCTTGTTGTCCCACTACTACTAATGAGATTCTAGGATTCTCGATTTAAAGGTCACCAACTAGTTGAAGAGGATACACAATCCACATTGAGGTTAGGGAGATTCTCAGCATGATGTAGAGGTTGAGAATGTGGAGATGGATTACTCGTTGGATTAAAAGGGGGAGAAATATGTTATAGGATTAACTAGTTTCTTTCTCAGGTCTGTCAAACTACAAACTCTAGGCCCTGAAGTTGCTTTGGCAACCATCGAGCATGTGATCATGTACCATTTATCTTGTGTAAAAATCCTACAACAAGAGGAATGTCTTGTATATATGCTTCAATAAGAACCAAATATCCAACTGCATCAGTTGTCAATATTCTCTATCATCACAAGTCTTGCATCTACCGAAAGGGGCAACCATCTCCTAAAGTGAGGTGAGGTCTCTACAAAAAAGAGGTAAGTCTTCCAATAGAAGCTACCACTATTCTCTTGCAACCTCCTATAATTATGTTGAAGCCAACTAGAGTTAAAGATTGACACTGCCTGAGCTAGTTGTCCCCAATGCTACTTCTTCCAAGTTGAAGAACACCATATCATTTCCTTGGGCAAACCTGATGAGTTTGTAGTGTAACAACCTAAAAATTTGGGAATTTTAGATCCAATTCAATGATAGGAGGTGGTAATCGAAGAATAACAATTAATGGAATATGATAACCTTGGTTGATGAATGGAAGTCCTACACCTAGCTTAGATCTTCAATTTAAGTAAATGATTTGATGTTAAGAAAATCTTCTGAATATAAGGCTTCAATTGAGATATGTGTATTAGCTCAAGCCTCAATTTCGTTAATAAGATAATATAACCATTGGACCCTTTTTTAGGCTAGGGTCTGGGCTATCAAACCCAAAACCCAATACAAACCTAATTAAACTAATTATGGTTACATATGTGCCTTGAGTTACAAAATGGGAAACAATTATTCCATGCTCAATAAAAATGCACATTTTAATTTGAGTACATGGAAAATTGAAATATAGGATTGTAAGATAATTCCAAGAGATTGTAAGTTATCTTATGATCTAGATAATTAATTCAAGTATTATCTAGTAAATTATTGGAGACCAAGTTTTGAGAATGAGACCAACTTTCCTTGAACCAATCTTTTTCCTAGACCTAGATAATAGTTGATGAATGATTATACCAAAGTTTGTGATAAATCCAAGTTGTCATGTGACCTAGAGAACTAGTCTGATCTGGACTCCCCAACACTAGTGGAACTATGGGTAGTGGAATCACAATCCTATCTCAAGTTCTCTTCCTTCCCCACAAATAGACGTCCCCACCTCCCCCGACTCTCACTCCCCCTCTTAGCACTATCTTTGATGGGTAGTAGTTATTTTTTCATTGGGATGTCGAAATGGACTCAATCATCAAGTAGAATTTTCACTACCTTGAAGAGATGGATAGAGCTCCCAAAATCATAATTTATTTAGTCTTCTAGTTCTAATGGGTGTCATCTCACCATAGTACCCAGAGCCTATATAAGGCTAGGGAAAGAACCCTATAGGTGCCACTCGCAATTTCACCCAGTCATCTCCAAGCCTCACCTCTAAGCTTTCTCTACATATTTGGTAGATAAATCCTCATCACACCATCTAGAGGCATCTCTATCCCAAATAAGTCAACATGGATCATTAAAAGACCACTGTAAGAAACCCCGTGCCTTTTGTGTTGCTCATGTAAGACTAGTGTAGATTCCTTACCCACTGACTTTGTCCCCTCTTAAGAAGAAAGTCAAATAGGTACTTCTAGTGCATCTTGGCACTACGCGAGGGATGGAAATTTACCACCAAGACTCCACAAAGCTCCTCCAACCTTCACAAGCTAGGTACATTGGTAATTTCCCTTGTATTGTATCCTTCACCTATCGATAGTTAGCCTCACATGGTTGAAGACTAACATGTCACCAAAAACAACCCCGAAGGGCTCATCCTATCCTCCCAGGGCTCACCAAAATCATCTATGGATTTCATTAGCGATGTGAGGCCCTAGACTCGAGTGACGACCTCCTAATTGACCTCATCCATGGATGATTGGAGCAACAAACAATCCACAGAAGGGATAAGACATCTCCTGTAAGGTTTTACCAATAATGACATGTGCATGACACATTGATTCACATGGCAAGGGTGTCAAACGTAAACCCTGGTTGTTTAAAGGATAAATTTGACAGTTGTTGTGTCATTGCCTGATTGGTCCATATTAGTTAATCTTGAATTAAATGTTAAAAATAATAGGTGATCTAATATAATGATATGAAATATTATTTTTTTCAGAATCATAAGTGGATCACAAATCAAATTCAATTAGAGCCCAATTGGCCTTCTAGTCAGAAGGTGATTTTTGATGCCTAAAAATAGGATTAAGTAGTTTGAAAATCCTAGATTTGATAATTATAATGCTAGACATGGTTAATATGCTAATTTGATATATATTTTGATGAAATTCCAATGTCTTAAATTAGATTAGGATGATAATGATGACCTTTTAGGGTTTATAAGTCATTAACAAGAAATTAGGGTTTTGAAATTAACAGTTGTAACTTTTTATGATCTTAACCCACATGATATGATCTATGTGTTCATAATTAAAATGTTATGTTCAATATGTGAATAGGGTTACACCTAATGACTAATTAGGGTTTCTAATCCTTGGAAATCATGATGTGATTCAATTATGGTTCACTACCCTTATTCCTAAAGAGAACTCTAGCTAACCCTAAACCCTAGTATAGGACCCAAGTTAGGCCTAGTTAGTATCATATGAAAATATGGTGATACCCTAGTGTTATAAATACATGCAGATTGAATGGTTGATTGCTTGAATGTACCTACATGATTGAATTGCATAAAATACATCAATAACCTACATGGTGAATGTAGTGAAGGTATGTGTTTATCTTATTAATACTCACATAACTTACAAAGGATTGTTGATTATTTCTCAATGTTTGACTTGATGAATTAACTATATGGTTGTTTATTTAATTCTAGTTCATTATAATGCAAATATATTTATCATATAAAGAAACCTGATATTGTGAACCCAATATTTTATCGACTAAGGGGTAGTTCACCTTATTAATTCTATTCATTATAATGCAAATATATTTATCATATAAAGAAACCTGATATTGTGAACCCAATATTATATCGACTAAGGGGTAGTTCACCTAAGTCCAATGATGAATAGAGAAAGGTTATTACGCATAAGGAGGAAAAGAAAACATGGTTTAAATTATCAAAATGAATATAGAAGTTCATATTTTTCAATAATTGAATGTTGAATATATGTGTAGATTCACAAGTTTATATGAACAAACATGCACAATATAGAAATATGCTGAGTCGTGTATTTTTTTGTTAGCATTTTAGGTAACTGTGTTACATGAAAATTAATGATATTGAGATCTAATTGAATATATTGGAGATCTTAAAGATAATGTTATAAGGAGGATTAGTTATCTAGTAAATCCCTCGAATCTTGTTCCATGTAGTATATTTATTCAACCGTCTTTCTTTACATGGAAATCAGGTATACTCCTGCCTTATGTCTAGTTTTTTCCCAAAGAAAAATACCTCTAGGTCTTATCATCTTAAATTTAGTCACCTTCTCATCTATTTGAATTCCAAACTTAGAATTCTAGGCCTTATGGAAGAAGTATAGTTAGGGCATCATCTGCCAATCAAGATACATATAATGTTAATTAGAAAAATAGATATGGAAGTTGTGATACATAATTTATGCCCCATAGTGAGGGTAAACCCTAGAGATACCTAGGATGGGTTGAGTTACTCCAACCATCCATGAAGTGGGTCAAAAGAGGAATGAAACTCTAGGATGGAGTATTTAATACTTAACCTTTAGCAAAAACCAAAATTTTGGTTTGACATACAAAGAGTGAAATTAAAATTATTACCCTACCCAAAAAAACCCTAAGTAGGAGTAAAGGAAAGAGAAAATTCAAATGGGTTTGGGTAATTAAGTTTTGGTACCACAAGTTTGATCCTGTTTCCCATGCATGTAACTACATAGAGCACCAACAGTCATGCATGCATGTAGGATGATCAGGAATGGGTTTTGTATATGTATATGAAACATAAGGAATCAATGGTTACCTAATAATTAATATATGACCCTCTACTCACTTTTAGGGTGGTGCCCTGACCTGGGGTGGGTCAACCAAAGAATGGGAAGAGACCTATAGGGGAGGTATAACTCTAAATATGTGGAGTCAAGTTGGGTCTAGAAATCCTAACCTCCTCCTAAAAGACAAGAAGGCACCCTAGGTTAGGATCTTCCCTTGACAAGTGAGTTTACCAACATCCTTTTCTGCTTTGCAGTAACCTTAAACGTAGATAAAGGACCTAAACTTAAAGAGAGGATATATGATCAAATCTTTTGGGTATAAGGTTGGAAAGCCTTTACCTCTACCTAGTCATAACAAGTTGTCCTTAATAATGGAAAACAAATTTTAATATACTTAAATGTGAAAATTGTGGTTAGATAAAACTGAGGGTAAACAGTAGTGGTAAGTAACTTACATTTAAGTAAATATACTAACATGCATCAAAGATGTGTAGGCCCTACTGACACCAACTTCAAACAAGAAACATGTTTGTTTTTCATAACTCCCTGGGGGCATAGGCCTTACTTCCACCAAGTCTAAACAAGAAAGGTATCTATTTGGCTTAATGCCTTGGGTTCATAGATATGTAAGTATCAAAAAGATTTTTAAGCAAACATCAAGTAAAATATGTAACTAAAGTTTAAACATTGAATGAAATTCTATAAATGATATCTAAGTTTAGAGTCTCCTTGGAAAGAATGAGTCATGGGATAGAGATATATATTGATACTAATTTTCTTGGATGAAGATGTAGTTAATAAGAAAAGCAAAATTAGGTTACAAAATCTCAAAAAACCTTAGGTAGAACCGTAAGTGAACCCTTGGGTCAAGTAGGGATGCTTAAAGGTACATAAGACCCAAGGGGCCAGGAAGTGATCATGTCTTAAGTACATACGTCTTGTGGGGTTAGGAGAAAGCCATTCAAGAGTACATAAGGCCCATGAGGTTAGGAGAATGGTGACCTCCATAAGTACACAAGGCATGAGGGGTCAATGTGAAAGGCACCCCATAAGTACGTGAGACCCTTGGAATCAAGATGGGATCAAACCAAAGGAACCTATAATCTGAGAAATCTTACGGGAATGGGTAATGTTAAATGATGCATTAGATGTAGGTATATAAAAGATATGTAATCGTCATTGAAATGGAACCTTAAAGGGAGTTGTGCACAAACTAAAAGGTTAAGAAAAGCACTATCCCTTGTGTGTCTAAAATTTAAGGAAAGTCATGCAATTACATGTATCCATGGTATTTTCACCTAGGTTTCAAACCTACTAACCATCATACAAACATGTTTGTGAATTGGTGAGGTAAAACCTCTATGCCACCATTCAATGAATGATGATAGTAGAATTCCCCTCAAATAAATTTGGTTTCCAACCTCAATACCATATATAAATTACACCAAAATAATGATAACCAATCTAAAACCTATCCTACGTAGGTTGTGAATCCTAATTTGTTAACCTATAATGAGTTATCATTCAACTCAACCTGATTATGTTTGAATTTTGGGGATACAAATCCTTTTTAAGGTGGGGTGAATGTAACTATCTTAAAATTTGGAAATTTTAGATCTAATTCAATGAGAGGAGGTGATTATAAAAGAAGAATAATGAATGGAATATGATGACCTTGGTTGATGAAGGCAATTCTTAGACTGAGCTTAGACCTTCAATTTTACTGAATGAAGTGATGTTTAAATAATATATGAATATTAGGCTTGAATTGATATTTTAGTATCACATCAAGACTCAATTTCATAATTAAGAAGATATTTAAACCTATGGACCATTGCAAAAGACAAGGTATGTACCATGGGGCCTAGAAGCCAATACAAGACCAATTAAACTAACTAGGGTTACATAGGGTTATTAAGATTAAATATTGAGAAATGAGTATTTTGTGCTCATTATAAAAATTCATGATAATTTGAGTAGATGGATAACTAAAATATAGGATTATAAAAGAAATTATAGAAGATTCTAAGCTATCTTTTATTTTGATACTTAATTGAACTATTATGTAATTAGTTCCTAGAGACCATGTTTTAGGGATCAAACCAACATTCCCTGGCCCACTATTTTTCCTAGGCTTAGAAAATAATTAGTTAATGATTATCCCAATGTTTGGCATAAATCTAAGCTATTATGTTTCCTAGAGAATTAAAATAAGAAAATTATTTTCTAATTAAAGAAATTAGTTTTAGAAATTCCTGGAAGGATGCCATTCAACCTGGACTCCCCAACACTAGTCTAACTATGGGTGAAGAATCATTATCCTTTCTCAGGTTTTTTTCTTTCTTGAAAGAATACAAGTACCCATCTCTTCTGGACTCTCACTCCCCCTATGACCATTTTCTTTGATAACTAATGTCCCTTTGGCGTTTGGAATTTGAAACAGAGTCAACCATCCCTAGAAACACCATTATCTCTATGAGATGAAAAAAAGACCCAAAATCCCTATTTATTTAGTCTTCCAATAGTAGTTGGGGTCACTGCTCCTGTTACGACCCCACCTTCCGATAACCCCCAATTAAGGGAGACTGAGAGGTTGAAGCCGCACCCATAAATTCCGGATCAAAGGTTCGACATATAATCAATAACAATTATTAAATTCTAACAGACTATACTGAAAATGGTAATAAAATTTTTCTTCATCATACCTTTGAAAAGATTGGAAGTACTAGACTTCTAACCACAGATGAACTACTCTAACTAGTTCCTCCTTGTTCTTTAATTCTTGATTTCACAATGTGTCACTTTACTGTTTGTGCTTTGGGATTTGTACCTAAAACACTGACAAACAAAACAACGGTCAGTCGGTATGTGGGGGAAACAATAATCAAGCAATTATGCTAACAATGTAATCAAGCAATTAGTCTTTTTAACAATCAAGATTACATTTTAAGCCAAACTACTCAATCCATACTTATCCACAACTCTGTGTTGTCCCTGTAAGGACTTATATGGAACCTCTCTAAGGTGACTTGATGGACTTATCCTCTAGGCAGCCAAAGTCTTTCATGACCTGATGGACCTACCCTCTAGGTAGCCATGTACTAGGTCAGCCATTACGACACAGAGGGGAACCAGGATCTGAGCTAGTAGGCACATATCTTATGTGATAATCGTAGTCACTTTATAGTTGCAAGAACTAAATAAACATCCAACAGTTTAGTTGCATTCAATGCGATTAAACCTCCGAGAATCCATCGGAAAACCTAAGCGGTTATTCATAAGCGTAACCACATACCTTTAACTGCACTTTTCAAGATAACAACCCAATCAACAAGAAATGAGGAAGAGAAATCCTGAAATAAAAGTACCAATTCCTTTTATTAATAACTATCCAATTTCATCATTCAAATTAGGATTCCAATTCCATAATTAGGGTTTCTTCTAGAAATTAGGGTTTTACTTCTTCTTTCATCATTATCATCCTTGATTTATCACTCTTCATAAAACTCCTAATTTCTCATTGAATTTCCTTTATTAGACAAACTGATTTCCTTATTTCATAAAAATATGGTTTTTATCTCTCTTTATCCCAAATTAGGGTTTTCTTGCAAATTAACCTTCTTTTAATCATTATAATTCCAAGTTAAGCATTTTTGCATTCAAATAGCAAATTAAACTACCATTAACATTATAAGAGTCAATCTTAACAATTTGACTTGTTGAATTACCAAATTACCCTCTCAACATGCAATTAGGGTTTCTCATCAAATTTTAATAAACTTTATTAGCCAAATAAAGTACTTTTGCAAAACGAAGTGGAATTAGATTCTGTAAGTATTTTTATCGTGTTCCTTGCATTTTTCTATGCAACTTTCATATATAAAGTTTTCTCATACGAGTTTCCTATCAGTTTCTATTAATTTCGCAAGATAAATCATTTTTTCTAAATATTCGTTAGAGAGGGATATTTTACCAAAAATAGGCAGTCGTTGGATCAGTGCACCCCTTGGTCCGCGCCTCGATCCGACATCCAGCGTCGCGTGCCTCCTTCACTTAAGCGCCTCGCGGCTCAAGTCGTCCAATCTCGCGAGTCCACGGTGGACCCCGATCCAAGGGTTTCGGCCAACTTTGACCCAACCGCTGGATCTCGATCGCAAGGTGGCTGAACGCGCCCTCTAACAACCTCGCCCCCTCCTCTGGATCGTCAGATTGCGTGGGAGTCCACTGTGGTCTGCGATCCGACGGTGCCCCGGTCGTCGTCTTCCTCAGCAGGCCTTCACGCGGTCAACTCGACGGTTGACTCAGGGCTTCAGGCCTCCGTTTCTTGTTCCAACTAACCAGGAAGCTCCGCCTCCTCTCAACAAAGTCGAGGGCTGGGTCAATTCATGCCCAGGATCCCCCTGAAAATATCCCCCTACTCACCGGATTCCGGTGAGGTCCCCGACGGTTAGGAGGTCGAAGGTCAGGACGAATCCACCAATTGAGTGTATAAAAACACTCCTCGCACGATTCCAAAGAGATCGAGCAAGCAAGAGTTGATGCTGGTACTCTCTAACTCCCCCCTATATATAGGGTCGAGCTCAGGTTCTACTGAATTGGGTATTTCCTGAAACAAAGAGGAAACCTACCCAAACCAGGGATCATCCTCAACGATTTCATCTCCTGAAACTATTGGGATTGTTAGAACACGCCCACATGCTCTAGATTCCAGGGAAAACAGAGAGGAAGAATCCTCTGTTGCCCACGAGTTCCTAGTCCCAGTAGAACTGAGACGATGACTGAGCATCGTAGGATTAAGATCCAACTATTCAGGTTAAATACGTTCAAACCAAAATAGGAAATCATTTCCTAAATCATCAATTAAAGCCAATTTCAAAGGGAAACTTAGAAAATTAATAACTCCCAACTGGCTACTCCTATTTTTACCAAATTTTGAGGGAAGCATCCTCATAGGTTTCTCTTCCTTCCTACAAAATTTGGAGTGATTATAACAAGGATTTGATTCCTTTTCTTAATATGCAAGTTATTATTATATTAAACACATTTTCCCATCTTTCCCTAAATCCTTTTATCATTATTTCTTGGTTTTGAGTTCCTTGAACTCCAAGGTATCCATTACCTCAAATTCTTATTTTTAGGGAAATATTCCATATCCTTTTCCTTATTTTATGGAATTCTTTATGTATTCTTTGATTATATCAATTTGAGCTTCAAATAAAACAAGGCCCATTAAGAAACATGCTACCAATCATCCATGGAATCCATTTCAATCCACATCACATCAATCATGCAAAATCATTTATCTTTAAATGATATTTACAAAACTCATTATATAATTTAGAAAATTGAGGTTATAACATCCTCCCCTCCTTATAGGAATTTTGTCCTCAAAATTCAACAATCAAACAAACAATTCAGGATAAGACTTTTCCATGTCCATCATTGGCCCCTATGTGGCTTTACCGTACTCATGGCGCATCCAAAGAACCTTTATCATCACATATTCTTTTTTCTGAGTTCTTTCATCCTGGCGTCTATAAACTACACAGGTGACTCAGGCCATTTCAGCCTCCTTTGGGGCTCACTAGGTTCTTTGCTTAACACATGGTCGGGGTACTTCACATAGTGCTCTGAATTGGACACATGAAAAACATCTCACATTACTCTATCCTGAGGGGTAGGGTCAAAACCTAACCATCTCCACCCATCCATCTCTAATGGACCCATGTATCGGGGACTCAGCTTTCTCAGTTGTATCTTAGAGGGGTCGGATTCTCACATAATATTCTCCCACAGTGCACTGCATGTTAGTCAACTTTGCATCTGCTCATGACTCTCATCATCTCTAGGCTCCTTTCAGCCATTTCACGATTAAAGTGACTATTGTCTTTATGCATTGTGGTCCTTTCATAATCATCATGTGGTCCTTTCACCAACATCACCTTACTGAAGTGGCGACCGACACAACCTCCCTTAATAGCTCTTTAGAAACCCGATACTGGCTATGGTGGTCATCATCACATCTTTCATAGGTCAAAACTATCTCTAGCTATCACCCTGAACAAGCACATATGCTCTCATTAGACCCTTTAGTCTGGATCATACTAACCATTAGGTTGGGGTAATAAACCGTACTAACATTGAGTTCTTCATGTCCCTACTTCCACCTTTTAGAAGGGAACTTCTAGGTCAAACTCAAGAACCTTTGAACTCACATCATGGTGTAATTGAACCATCTTTCTCATGGGTAGTTCAACCAGATCTATCCTAAGACAGAACTCTTTCTTTCTTATGTCATCTAGGTAAGGTGAACTACCATAACCCATATTGCATCTCGACCCTCCTTGGCCAAGGGGAGACTTATCACAACATCCATAGTGGTGAACTCCCTTTCTTTCTCGGGGACTCTTTTGTCCTCTATATCGTTACACTGGGTTACTGGGGTTCGTCCTTTACCTCCTGACTTGCATGGCCATATACCATATGCAACTTTATCTTAAGCATTCAAAGTGCTAATGCTATTTATCACGATGTATGGTGATCTTCAATCATGATTTCCGGTATGTCATGATTCCTCAAGATCGATTCCTCCAAAACCCTAAACCACTCATGTCGGGGTTTCATCACCAAAGAAGTGCATCTGAGGTTCCACCACCACCCTTTTATTGCATCAAGGAGTAGACTGGCTAACCAAACAACCCTTAACTTTTCAACACATCTTATCACATTTGAGTGTTATCCAAACACCACTCCTTTTCAAACTTAGGGTTAGCCAAACAACCTCTTATAGCTAAACGAGGTAGCTATAACTCAACCAGAGCATCCATTATCACTTCATATCCTTAGGTATTAGATAACATCAAAGACATACACTTCTCTTTATTTCACTCATCATCTCACCTCCAACTCTATGTCCATTTTTATTAAGAACACTCTCTTATTTCATCATCAGGGTGATCAAGCTCAACCTGGTATAATTTGTAAGTTCCACATAATTCATGATAAAGACATCCTCATAAGGTGACTACCTCATTCCTTTAGTGTTTGCAAACCATCCGTGTATCATTCACTCTACCAGGCAGGTTATCGCATTTATCGTGGCAACGTTCCAACCTACATCATCTCTTATCCTTGATGTATGGCATGCGTAATGTCCTATCTCTCACTCCCATAACAAGAAGAAATAAGCATTTGGCTGCAGTCCAAATACAGAGTTCTTCCTGTTCCAAGAGTAGAGATGGTACATCCCACCTTGCCAATACACCTTGTAAATTTAAGTTGAAATGTGCCACATGTGTCTCTACATCACATACATGATAACAAATTAATCTTGAATCCAATGAGGTTTATATCCCTAGTCAACTCCTCTAGGTCCATAGGGTACCGACTCTTTTGGGGTCATCCCTCTTCCCTCATGCATCAAGGGAGTGCCCTACTCATCTGCCCTTTGGGTCCCATGAGTTCATGAAGGTGATCAATCTCCTAACCCATGTCCCTCAGACAACAATAGTTGTTACCTCCCGACCCTATGGTCATGTGCAATTGGGGAATTAGGCAACTCCTACTTTCATCGGTCTTATCCCTACCTGACCCTAGGATAGACTTAGGATTCATCATCATAGTACATGTTCACTTAGAACCTTACCCTAGTCTTCATCATCTCTCTTTCTGCATTCATGGGCTGGCCTTCATCCTTTCATTGGGATCATGGCATCCTGCCTATCTTGGTCAAGCCCCATACCGATTACCTCCATGGTAACTCATTCATATGCAATTAGAGATGGATATCTATGGGTCTACAGGTTCATTCTCATACCATGTACTTTTCACTTAGCTTCTCGATATCCTACGAGACCTCTTTAGGTTGTCTTACACCACCAAAACTGTTATACACCCTACCAAAGGGGTCCCTCTCCCAGGATGGGAGGAAAACTATCTCTTGACAACAAGGTCACAAAAGCTCTTAGGTCTAGGGTTTACATCCACATGAGCCTACTTAACCCTAGCAAGCTATTAAGGCATAAGAAAATCACCTACTGAACCATGCTAGGCCATACTTGTCCTCTTTCCTCAATGTTGTATCAAGAGCATACCTTTCTTTACCAACAACCTAGCTGTGAGGGGTTCATCAAACATACTTTAAACTTAAGGGCTTCCTTTTCCTTTATACATGAGGTGTACCCTACTCGAAACTATAGAAACTAAATTCTCAGCCTGAGCATTAGGTATGCCACTTCCCTTCTTAGGCCTAGGAACCCTAGGTTCACTCTTAGGTGTCCAACTGCATGCTCTATCTCTTAACCATGAATCAAGCTTGCCATAACGTGCACTTCCTGTCATCCTTCAACTCGAACAACCCTTTGAGGTTGAGTCCTCCTCAAGGATAAACAACAAGGTACAAGGCCTCAAAACCTATTACTATACCTCTTCAGGGTTTATGGAACTCTTCTTCTCATCTATACCATAAGCGCAAAGGTATAAACAGACTCATCCTCTTTCTAGGATTTGGGTGGTCAAAGGTACTCGGTCATCCAACCTCTCATGGCTCATATGGCATCCCATGCACATCCATCCAAACACTTGGTCTAACTCATCATGCCATCTCTCTATATCCTTCACTTAGGGTTAGGGTTAACATCATCCTCGTAGGATGAGCCAGGTTTCTACTTACACTGGAGATCTCTATCTCCAAGACTAACTTATCCTCCTAACAAGAAGGTCTAGCCTCAGGTCTCTTCTGAGGACATGACAACTTATGTCATATGACCTAAGCATGTATCTATCCTTTAATTTGCGCTTACTCTATTAAGCTTATGTCCAAGACATCTTATTTACATGCATTTCCTTTAATGTGGTGGAGGATCCCTTAAACCTTATTAGCCTTACCCATACCTCAAGAGGGTGAGGAGGAGAGAGAAAACCCTAATCCTTTAGGTCCTTATCAGAATTTTTGTGATGAGAAGGGATGAATAAGATGAGAAGTCCTAAAGGTATCTTATTTCGATTCATACCCTAAGACTTTGGCCAGGCAGTCACACGGATCCGGGAGTCCTCGTATTCCGACTAGCGGTGTATAGGAAAATATTGCCAGCCCCCGGTCATGATCCTTTTCTAGACACCTCCGTCTTTCAGATAATCCTCTAATAACTCCCTTGGGTTCTATGGAGTTTGTAAAATTTAATAATTATTAATGGTTAAATGAGGAACCCAGGCTCTGATACCAAATGTTACGACCCCACCTTCCGATAACCCCCAATTAAGGGAGACCGAGAGGTTGAAGCCGCACCCATAAATTCCGGATCAAAGGTTTGACATATAATCAATAACAATTATTAAATTCTAACACACTATACTGAAAATGGTAATAAAATTTTTCTTCATCATACCTTTGAAAAGATTGGAAGTACTAGACTTCTAACCACAGATGAACTACTCTAACTAGTTCATCCTTGTTCTTTAATTCTTGATTTCACAATGTGTCACTTTACTATTTGTGCTTTGGGATTTGTACCTAAAACACTGACAAACAAAACAACGGTCACTCGGTATGTGGGGGAAACAATAATCAAGCAATTATGCTAACAATGTAATCAAGAAATTAGTCTTTTTAACAATCAAGATTACATTTTAAGCCAAAATACTCAATCCATACTTATCCACAACTCTGTGTTGTCCCTGTAAGGACTTATATGGAACCTCTCTAAGGTGACTTGATGGACTTACCCTCTAGGCAGCCAAAGTCTTTCATGACCTGATGGACCTACCCTCTAGGTAGCCATGTACTAGGTCAGCCATTATGACACAGAGGGGAACCAGGATCTGAGCTAGTAGGCACATATCTTATGTGATAATCGTAGTCACTTTATAGTTGCAAGAACTAAATAAACATCCAACAGTTTAGTTGCATTCAATGCGATTAAACCTCCGAGAATCCATCGAAAAACCTAAGCGTTTATTCATAAGCGTAACCACATACCTTTAACTGCACTTTTCAAGATAACAACCCAATCAACAAGCAATGAGGAAGAGAAATCCTGAAATAAAAGTACCAATTCCTTTTATTAATAATTATCCAATTTCATCATTCAAATTAGGATTCCAATTCCATAATTAGGGTTTCTTCTAGAAATTAGGGTTTTACTTCTTCTTTCATCATTATCATCCTTGATTTATCACTCTTCATAAAACTCCTAATTTCTCATTGAATTTCCTTTATTAGACAACTGATTTCCTTATTTCATAAAAATATGGTTTTTATCTCTCTTTATCCCAAATTAGGGTTTTCTTGCAAATTAAGCTTCTTTTAATCATTATAATTCCAAGTTAAGCATTTTTGCATTCAAATAGCAAATTAAACTACCATTAACATTATAAGAGTCAATCTTAACAATTTGACTTGTTGAATTACCAAATTACCCTCTCAACATGCAATTAGGGTTTCTCATCAAATTTTAATAAACTTTATTAGCCAAATAAAGTACTTTTGCAAAACGAAGTGTAATTAGATTCTGTAAGTATTTTTATCGTGTTCCTTGCATTTTTCTATGCAACTTTCATATATAAAGTTTTCTCATACGAGTTTCCTATCAGTTTCTATTAATTTCGCAAGATAAATCATTTTTTCTAAATATTCGTTAGAGAGGGATATTTTACCAAAAATAGGCAGTCGTTGGATCAGTGCGCCCCTTGGTCCGCGCCTCAATCCGACGTCCAACGTCGCGTGCCTCCTTCACTTAAGCGCCTCGCGGCTCAAGTCGTCCGATCTCGCGAGTCCACGGTGGACCCCGATCCAAGGGTTTCGGCCAACTTTGACCCAACCGCTGGATCTCGATCGCACGGTGGCTGAACGCACCCTCTAACAACCTCGCCCCCTCCTCTGGATCGTTAGATTGCACGGGAGTCCACTGTGGTCCACGATCCGATGGTGCCCCGGTCGTCGTCTTCCTCAGCAGGCCTTCGCGCGGTCAACTCGACGGTTGACTCAGGGCTTCAGGCCTCTGTTTCTTGTTCCAACTAACCAGGAAGCTCTGCCTCCTCTCAACAAAGTCGAGGGCTGGGTCAATTCTTGCCCAGGATCCCCCTGACAATATCCCCCTTCTCGCCGGATTCCGGTGAGGTCCCCGGCGGTTAGGAGGTCGAAGGTCAGGACGAATCCACCGATTGAGTGTATAAAAACACTCCACGCACGATTCCGCAGAGATCGAGCAAGCAAGAGTTGATGCTGGTACTCTCTAACTCCCCCCTATATATAGGGTCGAGCTCAGGTTCTACTGAATTGGGTATTTCCTGAAACAAAGAGGAAACCTACCCAAACCAGGGATCATCCTCAACGATTTCATCTTCTGAAACTATTGGGATTGTTAGAACACGCCCACATGCTCTAGATTCCAGGGAAAACGGAGAGGAAGAATCCTCTATTGCCTGCGAGCTCCTAGTCCCAGTAGAACTGAGACGATGACTGAGCATCGTAGGATTAAGATCCAACTATTCAGGTTAAATACGTTCAAACCAAAATAGGAAATCATTTCCTAAATCATCAATTAAAGCCAATTTCAAAGGGAAACTTAGAAAATTAATAACTCCCAACTGGCTACTCCTATTTTTACCAAATTTTGAGGGAAGCTTCCTCATAGGTTTCTCTTCCTTCCTACAAAATTTGGAGTGATTATAACAAGGATTCGATTCCTTTTCTTAATATGCAAGTTATTATTATATTAAACACATTTTCCCATCTTTCCCTAAATCCTTTTATCATTATTTCTTGGTTTTGAGTTCCTTGAACTCCAAGGTATCCATTATCTCGAATTCTTATTTTTAGGGAAATATTCCATATCCGTTTCCTTATTTTATGGAATTCTTTATGTATTCTTTGATTATATCAATTTGGGCTTCAAATAAAACAAGGCCCATTAAGAAACATGCTACCAATCATCCATGGAATCCATTTCAATCCACATCACATCAATCATGCAAAATCATTTATCTTTAAATGATATTTACAAAACTCATTATATAATTTAGAAAATTGAGGTTATAACAGCTCCCCTGTATCCAAATCCTTTATAAGACCAAGGAAGAACCCTAGTGGTCCCAAAAGGCCTCCTCCACCCACAATTTCACACAGTCCAATCTGAGCCTCACTTCCAAATTTTCTCTACATCGATGGTAATCTTAGCCTCACAACATTAGGTAGAGGCATATCCATCCCAAATAAATCAACCTGGATCATTGAAAGACCTTTGAAAGAAACCCCTAGCATTTAGTTTCTCAAGGATGACTAGGGTAGATTCCCCAAAAGATGGATTGGTCCCATTAAAATTTACTTGTCAAAGGGTTTCTTACAATGTATTGTGGCACTATGTAAGGGGTGCGAATCAACCAAAAAGACTCCAAAAAGCTTCTTCAACCTTTAGTCACTCATAAATACTCATAATTTTCTTCTCTCTGATCCTTCCCATATGAATAGGTACCCGCATATGATTAAGACCAATTGATCACCACACAAAACTCTGAATGGCTCAACCAATCTACTATAGCCCATGAAACTTGAGTGTGGCTTCAATTAGCACTGTAAGGCCCTAAAATCAAGAGAAAAACTCCTAGTTTACCTCATCCATGGCTTGCTAGAGAAACAAACCAATCATGGAAGGGAGACGAAATCTCCTATAATGTTTTTCCAATAAGCCCATGTGGGTACAATACACTGATGCACATCATAAGGGTATCATAGTCCTTTTCATTATTGAAATCCCATCCCATGTTGTTTTAACGGATAAAGTGGGTGATATATTGGGTTCTTTGTTTGGTACATATTAGTTAATCTTGCATTGATTATTGAAAATAATTTGTAGATCATAAAAGAATCATATTATATATCATTTTCTTAGGTAAATGAACAGATTACAAATGGAATATATTTACAGAAAAATTATCCTTCTAGCTCAAAAAGTGATTTTGTGATGCTTATAAATATGATAAAAGAACATGAAAATATTGGATATTGTAATTATAATGCTAAACATGTTTAATATGCTTAGTTTGAGATATAGTTTGATGATATTCCAATGTGTGAAATTGGATTAAGATGATTATTATGATCTTTTAGTGTTTCTATGTCATTAGTAAGAAATTAGGGTTTTGAAACCAATATTTATAACTTGTTATGATCTTAACCCACACGATATGTTATGTTTTCACAATACAATGTTATGTTCAATTTTACAATTTGTGTTACACCTAATGACTAATTAAGAGTTGTGATGTGATGGAATTAGGGTTTGATACCTTTTTTTTGTAAATGAAAACACAACATTATGCTAAACCATAGTTTATTTAGCATCATCAAAGTGAAATTCATAAACAAAGTTTAAACCATAAAGTGAAGGGGGTCATGAGGCACCAACCTTCCATAAAAATGTCCATGAGTAGGCCCTAATTGTTAGTTCTTATTTTTATCTAATATGATCTTATCTTACTTAAGGCTTCCACCCATAGTTTCATTACTAATCTTATACATGAAGCGGTATATTCTTTTGACTGATCTGATGTTAACATGAATTCTAATGCAATATGTGCATATGATAAATTCCTCTTAAAAAATTGAAGTACTCACATCGTAACATACATATAATGATCTTTAAACAAAATTGTTGACTCAACCTAAATGATGATGTATAACAAAACCCAAGGCATGGACCACTTTCCTAGTTTTAGTGAGAATAATTTCTTCTAGAATCCTAATTTCAAATCTTTAATGTATATTCTCATTATAATCTAGACCCTAATTAATCTCATATAAATCCTAATAAGGTCAATTCTAGAAATCCAAGTAACTACAACATAATTTGGACTCACAAGCTAGACCATTGGTTAGATCTCAAAAATCAATCAAATTCATATACAGATTATATATTTATGAGCTAAATCCATTTACTATAATTTATGAAAGTTAGAGGCATTAATTGAAATCATAAAACATAAATTACCCTAGATAGAATTAGTTGTGTCAAATGGTGGGATCCTCCATAGGTTGGATCCTCTTAATCTGCCCCAACATGCCCCACCTTTCTGTATCATCTTCTGATTCCATGTAAGGTGTCCCTCCTATTCTACATGAAACTTGTCGCACAAGACGACTCTAGTGGTCTGTGCTCCCCTAATGCTTCAAGAAGGAGGCATACCCCCATCCAAAGGAATCATCCCTCTTAAATGGAAGATTGTTGGTGGTCTCCCTCTCATCAATTTATGTTCATGTCAAGCCCTCACTGCTCCAACAATGTCTACCTATCTCTGATGAATTTCATCATGTCAGTCCTTGGAGGACGGCCATGGCCTCATGGTGTGGATATGTCCAGTTCCATATAACCACAGCTACACCTTTCTCAACTACCTTTTAGGAGAGGCAACATGTTGGTTCTTATTCATCTCCTTCTACATCCCAGATTTCTTCACGGTGAAATGAGGATCGAGCGGAAGTCCACATATTAAGCCTCAAATGTGATCCAATCCTCTTGTGACCCTCAATGCATATGCTTTTCTCCCTAACACCCATAGGCTGGCATATTGGTGCTCATATCCCATGCTGGTGTTTCTCCTTGGCATGATAAAAGGATCACAAACCCTTTTATTCCTCATCACAAAGTTGTTGGACTCTCCCCTAAAGCCTAGTTAATGTTGTGGATACTAGCAGTTTAGTAGAAGGATGGACGACATGATAACCGTAGCTAAATGTAGATAGCCTTCCTCCCAAGTTCTGTTGTCCATAGACCTCACTGTGCTTCCTAGATGTTTGATAGACCATGCCACCATCCCTTGAGTGCATGTCTGTGTGGAGCACCTAATAGAACTACTTGATACAACCTTTTTCCAGTCAATTTAGGTAGGGTTTATGGGTTTAGAAAATCAGTCTATAGATTCCTCCTGCAAATGGACACCTTGACTAGTTGATCATGTAGTGGTTGGCAAGGCCTCCATGGGGATGAACTGTGTAGGTCTTTGTCACGATGAACGAAGATGATAAAATTGTGTTGGTGTTTCTCATATCCCCACAATATTCAACATCATATAATGTGTGATATATACAAGATTCTAACTCTAATAGGTTGTATGATACCACTGAGAACTATATATTGGAAGTTAGATTTCATATAAAACACACCTACATTATAAGTATGGTTGTTTATAAGTCTCCAAATATGATTATCCCTAATAACCTACACAAGAAAGGAGCCCAATCACGTGGTGTGCATGTACCTAGCCATAAAAAGCTTGGACATAAGATCAACTCAAGCGAGATCCAAAACACTTATGAGATTCAAATGACCACTCAACTATTATGTATAAATTAATAGCGAGTAACATAATTCTACATCAATATGATTTCGTATCTTGATATTCATAAATACTCATTAGTATCATATGCCCGAGATATGTTCTAGACCGTCGCCTATGGTCTCAAGTAATGGCATAACCATCCCTTCACCCTTTTGGTGGTTTTGGGAACTAATATCACTCTTTTATTCCCCCCATCTAGGGTTGAATCTATGAGTATAAAATAAAACTAATATCCTCTAATAACTCATCATTTTGTTAGTCATGTAGTTATACATGATTGAAGATTATCCTTTACAATTTTATGACCCCTAATATGCGTCGTATCACATAAATTCATAACATGATCTAGTCATTTGATAATCCTCATCACTCACTACCTTTTAAAAACTCAAGATATGCTTTAGAGCATCATAAAAGGTTTTCGTTATCATTAGTTTTTTTTATCCCTATAGACTCCTTTAGGTTATGAAACCCTAAAAAAGTTTAGGGTTTTACAATTCAACCCACCTTATGGGAATTTTGTCCTCAAAGTTCAACTAGTCTACACACATTAGGGATGTGCTGACATTTCTCATTTGGAATTCCTTTCTTAACCTTAGCACACTACATGGTTGTTACTATATCAATCAAAAGTTTCATGGCTTATTCATTATGTCATCACTAAGTTGTGTTGTTATCATTCACAATAGGACTAACCATCATTCTATTATTGATTTCCTTCAATTCATTATCACTATGATTCAGGGTTGCATGTATCCCTATTATTCCCTCTTATCTCTAATAAGTAATAACTCACATCATATTGCTTAATACAAATGTGAACAACATTTTGACATATCACTGGCAAAAGCATGATATGGTTCATTGTACTTATGTTGTTTGCAATTTCTTAGATAATAAATTGTGGTGTTTATTAAGAGAATTATTTATCTTTCAGCTTTTTTGGGGGGAGGTCAGGAGGTACTCTTATTCATCTCACCCTCCTCTTATGATCTCATTAAAAACACTACTACAACCTAATTTGTCATGCACAAACTAAAATCTTGTTGTACTACTGCCATTATAGTCTTTCAGAATTGACTAAGTCAGCTCCTCTGGGGTCAAACATAATGATTCACCCTAGATTGGTATTTTTGTTGGTACTTTTCCAGAGATTTAGCCACATGATTTATTTCCCTATTAACATAGAAAATCGGGTGACTTTCTTAGAGAAACACGGAACTAATGTTACTTTCTATGTTATTTCCTTGGATTGGTCTTTTTGTTCTCATTGTACCTAAATGTTCATTAACCTTAGAGAAAAATAGAACTAATGTTACTTTCTTAACATTAATATTAATCACTTTGTACATCTAACCATGGTGATCTTATGTTGATAAGCCCCATGGTATTCATAGTTACCATCTTGACATATGGCCATTATTTACCATAGGAATACTAAGTGAAACATTAATCAAATAACCTTTTCTATGATCTACCTTATACCAACATCATTTAGAACCTCAAATTATTGTGACCTAGACCGCCGATCTATAACAACTTCATACATTATACCACTACCTATTAGGTATCATCAATTAAAATAACATTAATCATGTTTAACCTTAAAAGGTACTATAGATACTCCTAGTCATAGAATTACTATCACATTACAATCTTAAACTCACTGCATGACATCATTCGTGATGTCCTCAAATACTTCCAAACAAAGAGATAAATTATGATTCAACTTACGAATTTCTTCTTGAAACCAAATTCAAACGCATTGTGAGTTCCTAAATCATCATCATACCTAGTAAGAAAAGTCTTAATTTACCTAGAATTTTTAAACCAGTAACCCAACAAAGATGTGATCTACTTCTTCAAAGTATGACTCAAAAATATCACATTACTTAATATATCCTTATCATACTTAATATTAAACTTTCACTTAGAAACATCAAAATCGTAAGAATCACTGACCATCACTCATTAAATAGATTTAAGGATGTGTTTTCTCATTACTTAATTATTGCATGAATTATATGAAGAAACATCTACACTTGGTATTGATCTAATCGAACATGCAACATGGTGTACATAAATATAGGTTAGTCTGCATCCTATCATGTGAGATACCTTAAACATAAGTTGTCATATCCCCACTACATGGTGTTGAGGCATACAAAGATGAAGTCCCACCACTAAGTTCAATAGCTAAAAGCCATGGTAGAGTCCTACACACAATTTTCTTCTTATACTTAAATTTTAGGATTTTCATATAGAAAAGCATATATGTTCATGAAACATGATGTGTAAGCATGATACGTCAATCTGATTGTAAACTTTAATATATATACATGAATGTATACATTAGTGGAAATAATTTATTATCATTTACTTTAGAGTTTCATTACTTAGAGATCATCTACTGTGACCTTGAATAAGTGTTATTATAAAGAAGGTGCTCAAGCACATTGTGACACATGGGGTTGATTGTGAGTGATGTAGATGGGATTTATCCCTCCTATAGGAGTTTGATATCTTGGGCACTTGATAAGTAAGACTGAGTAAAGCATGCACATGTGGATGTGAATCAATATATATGATTTCACATATATCTTTGATAGTCTGCTCTAGTTCAACGAACATGGATTGAACATTGAGGGATGATGATTCTATGCCTCATGTTTAATCTGGATATCAATGGAGAAAAGGAGCTATACAAACACTATTACAACAATCACATATTGTAGGTTGATGTTGTTCTCCAAATTTCCAAAGTACATGGGTAGAAATGATGTGTTGCGAGATATCACTCATCGCTTGTGATGTCATAAATTAGTTATGGACATTCACTGCCAACATAATTTGGAAGATATAGGGTCACACACATAGCATACACTTGGAATAGGAGTTTGTTCATGAATGTGGTTTAAACTTGATTACAAAGGAGTTAGGTATTCTATTTAAATGCCATTGGTTGAATATTGACTGACTGGAATGTGAACTGACTAGTTCAAGTATTGAACCAATCGTTTCAAAGTGTTTGGTCAGTTGAACCAAGATTGTCAATATGGTCCACGAGATGTCCTATTCAAGAAGTGAACTAACCGACTTTGGTACATGAACTGATCGATTCAGGTTGTGAACCGCCCGTTTGGTTGATTAATTTGATTGGATCAAGGATTATTGCTGATGATATGTTGAGCATTAATCAAATTAATTGCCAATACAATTGTGATTGGGAAAAATAGTGAAATGACCAGTTCAAGGTTTGAACCGATCGACTCCCAAGACAACCTATTAGTTCACCTATGAGCCAACCATTTTGCCATTTACAGGATGCAAAAATTCATGAAATTTCATCCCTTAATACTCCCGCTCAGACTGGGAGATCTAACCCAGTTCTTCCTAAAAATGGAGGGGTATTGGGGCTTCAGAGACAAACCAATCACTTTGATAGTTGTTGTCTTCTCTACTTGTGGCATACAAGTGAACCCAAGCATGCCATACCCATCAAAGGGAGGTATATAAAGGAAGAACAATTGTGGGAGAGCAAGATGGTGCTAGTACATTGACTAGAAGGGACAACTCCTTCTTGTCCATTCTTCTAGAATGACATGAGTTCCTGGTGGTCCATGTATACTAATATAGAGGCAAGGAGGATATTGCCAGTGTCTAGGAGGACAAAGGTCAAGTACTTCCTCTGGTGATCAACCAAGAAGCTATTGCTGACACTGTCTGAGTGAAACTTGAAGAAAAGGCACACACTATTGCGAAGGAATTGTCGATGGACTTGCTCTAGGACTAGGTATAACCTCACAAACTATCCTTCCGATTATAGATTTATTGATGTGATCCACTATACAAAGGGGAATATGGAAGTTAAATTTTTTATTTTTTCTACCTTATTTGATTGCATATTTTCCTATAATGGTATCAGAGACACATCAATGTACTATGTTTTGGGATTTAATCCATATGACCCAATTTTGGTTTTCATCTTTTATTTATTGCATATGATGTGAATACTTAAAATGATAAATGTGCATATCTGATTAAATACCACATACAATCTCAAATTATATATATATATATATATATATATATATATATATATATATATATATATAGAGTCAGGCTAGAATACACTCGAGTGTTCGGATCACACGAATACACTCAAGTGTGTTTGCATATCAAGACTAGTTTTTGCAAAATGTAAACCTTTGATCTTCACCGTCATACTATAACTAGGCTACATACAAATTTTGAGCCCATTTGGATGAGTGTAACTCACTCATCCAAGGGCAACAAAATCAACATGTGAAACTAATTTGAAATGCATAATTTTTGCGGTCTTCATAACATGAGCTATATATATCCAAATGTGCTCAAAATTTGTGTATGAGTTGTTCACGAGATGTTTAAGAAGATCAACGGATTAGATTTTCAAAAAAAATATTGCATCATGAAAAACTATTTGAGTGTATTCCGCTCCGGATACACTCGAGTGTATTCTAGCCTGACTCTCTCTCTCTCTCTCTCTCTATATATATATATATATATATATATATATATATATATGCAATTTACACACATTTCCCTAAAAGTTAGTTTTGATAGTGGATGTGTAACATGGTTATGGCCAATTACTGTAACATCCTAGGATTTGAGGCCTCAGATAACATGATCTTAAAAGGAATGATTGGACTACCCATATCACCAAGGTGCACCTCCTTTTCCGGAAACCCATCACTAAAGAGCTCCATAGTTAAGCGTGCTCAGCTTGGAGTAGTACTGGGATGGGTGACTTGTCAGGAAGTTGATCCTGGCATGTGCGTGAGTGAGGACAAAGTGCGTAGTTAAGGCTAGTGGTGGTCTGTGGGGACAATCGTCATTCCTAAAACTCTACTAGAGCCTTGGACAGTGGGCCCAAGTGTTACAAATGGTATCAGATCCATAACCCCTCCAGTAGGTGGGGCCCACATGGACATGGCATGCCAGTCTTGAGCCGTGTGGTCTAGGCATGTAGGAGAGGGCTGTCCATGGTAGACGTAGGCACCCTTGCGCTAGTATTCTGTGATCGGGAGCTAGGTGTCCATGGGCCATTGTGGGTCTGCACTGAAATGGGGTCAGATTATGAGGCCTTATAGTTGAGCCTTGACGAGGACGTTAAGAGCCTAAGTGGGGGAGATTGTAACATCCCAATATTTGAGGCCTCAGATAACATGATATTAAAAAGAATGATTGGACAGCTTGGAGTAGTACTGGGATGGCTAACCTGTCGGGAAGTTGATCCTGGCATGCGCGTGAGTGAGGAAAAAGTGCGCAGTTAAGGCTAGTGGTGGTCTGTGGGGCCAGTCGTCATTCCTGAAACACTACTTGAGCCTTACGCAAGCCGGGGTCAACTTCCCGACTGGTCACCCATCCTAGTACTACTCCAAACTGAGTACGCTTAACTATGGAGTTCTTCAGTGATGGGCTCCTGGAAAAGGAGGTGAACCTTGGTGATATGAGTAGTCCAATCATTCCTTTTAAGATTATGTTATCCGAGGCCTCAAATCCTGGGATGTTACAATTTCCCCCACTTAGACTCTTGACATCCTCATCAAGGCTCAACTATAAGGCTTCATAATCTCTTCCCCATTTCAGTGCAGACTCACAATGGCCCAGCTCTCGATCATGGAATACCAGCACAAGGGTGGCTACGTCTACCATAGACAACCCTCTCCTACATGCCTGGACTGCACGACTCAAGATTGGCATGCCATGTCCATGTGGGCTCCACCTACTGGAGGGGAATTGTCTCTAATACCATTTTTAATGCCCGAGCCCACTGCCCAAGGCTCAAGTAGAGTTTTAGGAATGACGAACAGCCCCACAGACCACCACTAGCCTTAACTACACACTTTTTCCTCACTCATGCGCAAGCCGGGGTCAACTTCCCGACTGGTCACCCATCCTAGTACTACTCCAAGTTGAGCAAGCTTAACTATAGAGTTCTTTAGTGATGGGCTCCCGGAAAAGGAGGTGCACCTTGGTGATATGGGTAGTACAATCATTCCTTTTAAGATCATGTTATCTGAGGCCTCAAATCCTGGGATGTTATAATTACCCTAGTTGTTTGTGCTTTCTTGGTTGTGGATTTTATTCCTATTTATTTCTCAATTTGCATACTGAGCCTCTATCTTATGGAAACATATTATTCTCTTGTTCTTGGCATCGCTTCAAATGTAAATTGAGGTTTCCCTATTATCATGTATATATCATTAGGATAGTTTTAATTCTAGTTACATTTAGCCCAAACGAGCCTCCTATTTCAAAAGACGACCCGGTCGACCAGAGGACCAAGGAGGACATATGATAAGATGAGATAAACCGAGCAGCCAGTGGCCCAATAAAGCATCTGAAAGTGTCCAGACATCACTTGGACCAGAGGTCAGACAATTGATCTGACAAGACCAACCGATCGACCAAGACGTGAGGCAATCGGTTCAAGAGTTGATCAGATCAACCCAAAATGGTTCAAGCACAAATATTCAACAAAAATACATTGTTGCATGTTATTTGGACATTACGAGGTAGTATTTCCTTGTGGTTCTAAGGAAATACACTAGAATGGCCATAACCATCACTTATGTTTTTAATTGCATGTTTTCATTTGTGGGATAAAGCTTGTATATGAAGACTACTATAAGTATGTGGTGATTGGATATGTATATATATTTATAAATATAAACTTCCTCAATCCGTCACATTAAGTATTACATGATTTCCATTAGTGAAACATATGAAAAGCTTGATTGACTATGTGTGGGCACACCAAGTGTGGTACATTGTACATCTCGTGGAAGTGTGATGCTAATTATGTGGGCTTGCAAGCAGGGTGCATTACTATCGTGTTGGCTTTTGGGTCAGACTTTAAGTGATCTCAATGAGATTAAGCACTTAGAAGAATGCATATGATAATGGAAAAGAGTTGTGAATACCATCTATCCATGAATTGCATAAAATGCAATTGGAAAAACTTGCCTACCTTAATGATTGACTATGGACACCTGTGTTGGCTGGGTAATGACTGTATTGTTTTGGGTCTTAGCTCACTAGAAGGTTGTACGCTGCATTTTTCCAAATTGATATGTAAGTCCTATCAATTTGAATAAAATAATTAGAGTGATAATTAATTAAAGGCGTAACTAAACATCATAAAATTTTATTTCAATCAAATCAAATCAAAAATATTTTGACAAATTGCAAATTTCTTTTGTAGAATCAAATGACAACAAATAATATATTCTGTTTACGACGAGTACTTCAGAAGGACAAGTTAAATAAGAATAATTTCCATGACTAGTTCAAGACACTGAGAATTGTTCTCACATAGGAGCACAAGCTCTATGTCCTGGAAAAACTAGATCTAGATTAATATGCTCCCACTAAACCTAAGGCAGACATGGATCCTTACGATAAGCATATATAAGATGTCATTGATGTCAAATGCCTAAGGTTGTGCTCCATTAGCTATGATCTACAAAAAAAACATGAGTACATGGATGTTATTGAGATGTTAACACATCTTAAGAACATGTTTGAAGATCAAGTAGGAGAGGGGAGATATGATGTCTCCAAGGTGTTGTTCAAATGTAATATGACAGAAGGAGATCCAGTAGGTCCTCATGTGCTCAAGCTTATTGGGTATGTGGAGAGCCTTACTATGTTGGGATTTCCCTTGAGTCAAGAGTTGGCCACTGATGTGATTCTACAGTCACTACCAGAGTCATACAATCAGTTTTTCATGAAATACAACATGAATGACTTTGACAAGCCATTGACAGGGTTACTTGGCATGTTGATGTTGGCTAAATGGACATCTATAAATCCCTTTGTTTTTATTATGACAAACATTTCATTCTTATTGATCTAACGAGCTACTTGAGTGTGCAGGATTAAGGTGGATGACAAAGCAACTAGGGAAATCCATATGCTTACATTTATGTTTTTCATGCAATGTAATCGCTTTGTAAAAACTTGTACAAATATATAATGTACAAGTACTTAGATTGCATGTAAATCAAGCGTTAGATCTTCCCTAGCTAAACACCACATTTAGATAAGTCATCCCCTTCATATAGGATCACATATGCACACTCATACATATAATTAGTGCCTAAATTGAAACATTGAAACAGGATCAATCTCGGTCGACAAACTCCTCGACCGAGACACTCTCGGTCGACAATCTTCTCGACCGAGAAAAGATCCAAAGTAGTCGTTAGACACAACAGACAAGTTAGTTGGCAGTTGGAGAAAGACGTTGCAAATCACTTGTTCCAGAGTGCCTGTCGGTTGACAAAAGTTCGACCGAGTAGGTGTCTCGGTCGACCATTCCTCGACCGAGACGGTCTCTGACAGCAACTGCAGAATTAATTAATTAGCCGTTGTTAAAGCAACAACTTTGTACCTAACGGCTAGTTAAGCACTTAGAAACCCCTAGAAGTTGTCTAGAACGTCCTTAAGCATCCTTAGGCCATTCCTATAAATAGGACAAGCCATAGGACACTCAAACTCACTTGTTACACTTGAGAAACCCTTGAGCATACTTTGTGCAATCGGTTTGTGAGCAATTTGAGCATTGTGAGAATTGGCCATTTCATTCCTTAGCTCATAATTCGTGTCCTATAGGCTAGTATCTCCTACCCACTACAATCACAAGTTCACGCACTTGGTTAGGAGATCTATACGCTTGATCTAGGCAAATCAAGCCTTGGGCTACAAAGGATAAGTTGTAATTTCCTTTTTCTTTCTTGTTCCCTATTATTGTTTGTACTCTCCTTGCTACTCCTAGGTTGGAGGCTGCGTATTGGAGAGGGTGAAGATCTTCTTGGCGAAGAAGGAGACTTTGAGCTACTTCAGAAGGCTGGTGAAACGGGAGGTTACTTCTAGAGAAGGAAGGCTACTTCAAGGGGGAGCTTGAAGTTACTTCAAAGAAGGCTACCTCAAAGTTGGTGCACCTACTTCAAGTGAAGGCTGTTCAAAGGGTGTAAAGGAAAGTATTGTATTTTGTATAAATCCTCGAGAGGTAATAAAATAAATACTTTCAAATCCCGGTTGGGTAAGCAACCAGGTAGTGGACTGACAACTATAGTATTTGCTATAGTTGGAACCACTCTAAACACCTGTCTCTTTCCTCCAATTTCAATTGTGGTTGTTTGAATTCAATAAATTGTTAAAATAATTCAAAAACTCTATTCACCCCCCCTCTAGTAGTTTTTCAATTGGTATCAGAGCATGCTTCAAGGAACCCTAACAAGGTCTTGAAGAAATGGGTGATGGAGTGCTCAACAACCTCAACCTCGAAGGGACACTTGTTGCTAGGCCTCCAGCGTTCGATGGAACAAACTACCAATATTGGAAAAGAAGGATGCAGTTCTACTTCCAAGGCATCAATTGGGACTTATGGAGAATGGTGTCAACCCCATACGAGCTCCCTCAAACTCAATTTGCATAATGGGATGCAAATACGGTAAAGCTGGCCCAAATGAATGCAAACGCTGTAAGCATTTTATATTGTTCTATTTCGGTAGGAGAATTTAATAGAATATCTAATTGTGACACAGCCTATGATATTTGGCATAGACTGTCCATAACCTATGAAGGTACAGTCCAAGTCAAAAATTCCAAAATTAGCATGTTTAAACAAAAATTTGAACACTTTCGTATGGATACTAATGAATCAATTAGTGAAATGTTTGCAAAATTCTCTACTATTGTTAATGGTTTAAGTGCTCTAGGAAAACCTATTCCTGAAGAAGATCAGGTATCAAAGATCCTTCGTTCACTTCCTCCAAAATATAAGCCTAAGGTGACAGCCATTGAAGAAGCAAACGACCTCACTCGACTGAAAATGGAGAAACTTATTGGCAACTTAGAAGCTCATGAAGCAACCCTAGAAGAGGAAGAAAGAAGAGCACGTGAACTTCAGCAAGGAAAGAAGAAGGATGTGGCTCTAAAAGCTTCAAAGGCTGTCACACAAGAAAGTGAGGAGTCAAGTGAAGAAGAGGGAGAAGAAGCCTTGATAGTAAATGGTAAGAAATACCAAAGATTTAAATCTAACAAATTTCCAACTCTTCTTCTACCCCTCCTAGGTGCTTTGAATGTGGGAAGAAAGGGCATTTCAAAAATGAATGTCCTAAAGCAAAGAAAGGAAAGAAAAGCTCACACAAGAAGAAGGGAGAAAAAGCTTATAAAGCTGCATGGGACGAATCAAGTGACAGTGAAAGCGGAGAAGAAACCGTGGATTGTCTAATGGCAAGAGAAGATGATGAAAACTCTCAAGAGGTAAGCCTACTTGATCTTTCTAAAGAAGAGTTAGTCACTAGTCTACAAGAAATTCATGATAAGTATGTTGATGTCAAGAAGAAACTAAAGAAGGTTACCAAATCAAATGATGAGCAAATTGCTAAATTAGATAATCTCTCTTCTGAAAAGAATAACATTGATCTTGAGAATTTGTCTTTAAAAACATCTTTAGATGATTGCACTAGAAAGCTACTCACTTTAGAAACAAATGTTGATCTTCTTTCTAAAGAAAAGACTGACTTGTTAGCTAAACTAAAAGATTTTCAGACTCAACCTATTTTGTGTAACCATCTAGACTATGATAATGTTATAAAAGAAAGAGATTCATTACTATCTGATTTAGATCAAGCAAGAAAAGATTTACACAAGAAAATGAATGATATTGCTCAGCTGCAAAGACAACTTTATGAGTTAAGAAGAAAATATATACTTGATAACATTCTAAGCATTGGTACTGTTTTCAACGGAAGAAAAGGTTTGGGATATGCTCCAAAGAAAAATCAACCCAAAAGAACTCAAACTATGTTTGTACCTAAGAACACAATGGCTAGAAATAGAAATGAAGTTGACTCTATTACTTGCCATTTTTGTTTACGTCTTGGACACTATTCCTTTTCATGCCCTTATAAAACTAAGGATTCCAAATTAGTTTGGGTTCCAAAACCTCAAACTTAGTAGATTCAAATAGAATTTAGTTGAGATATGACCAAAAAGCTCCATCTTGCCATTTATATTGTCTTATCTCAACTAAACAAAAGATTTCATGCTTATTGTTAATTTTCTGCATTGTTGTACTGAAACAGAAACTTAGTCGGTCGAAGTATTGTCGACCGAACCATTAATCGGTCGAAGTATTGTCGACCGACCGAATGTCTGTAACATATCAAAATTTACAGCAATTATTTCGGTTGAAAATTGGTCAACCGAGCTACATTTCTGTGTTTTCTGGTTTGTAATACAATATTCTTCTCGATCGAAAATTTGTCGACCGAGACATATGTCGGTCGAAAAATTGTCGACCGACTGGACTAATGATTCAGAACTCTTATACAAATCTGTACTTAAATGATTCTAACCATATCAGACCATCACATGGGTACCAAAATCTACATCTTAATGCAGGAATGGGTGGTTGACAGTGGATGTTCCAAACATATGACCGGAAACAAGGATGCATTCCAAACTTTTGAAGAAAAGAAAAGTGGAACAGTCACCTTTGGAGACAATGGTAAGGGCAAAATCATTGGAATAGGTAATGTTGGTACTAACCTCGAAATAAAAAATGTTCTACTCGTTGATGGTTTGCATTATAATTTGATAAGTGTTAGTCAATTATGTGATAGTGGTTATGATGTGTTATTTAACAAAATTTGCTGCAAGTTATTGATAGAAAACACTACAAATGTTGTTTATGAAGGAAATAGAGTTGGAAATCTTTATATTCTTAAACCTAACTCTATGAAATCAGTAGTGGGAAAATGCTTGCTTGCAAATGAAAATACCTTACAAGTATGGCATAAAAAGCTAGGACATGCTAGTTCACATGTTATTAAAAAGTTAGTGAAATATGATCTTGTTCGTGGATTGCCTACTTTATCTTTTGATCAAGTTGAAAACTGTGAACCATGCACAATGGGAAAGCAAACCAAAACCTCTTTTAAACCAAAACATGTACTTAGCACCAGTAGGTCCTTAGAATTAATTCATATGGATTTATTTGGACCCATGAGGACACAATCTATTGGTGGTAAAAGATACTGTTTTGTTATTGTTGATGATTATAGTAGATACACATGGGTACACTTTATTGCAACTAAAGATGATACTATTCATGTTTTTATACAATTTTGTTCCAAGATTGAAAATCTATTACAAAGCAAAATATGTACCATTAGAAGTGATCATGGTGGAGAATTTGAAAATCATACATTTGAAGAATTTTGTACATCTCAAGGGTACACTCATAATTTTTCTGCTCCACGCACCCCACAACAAAATGGTATAGTTGAAAGGAAAAATCGATCACTACAAGAAATGGCTAGAACTATGATGCTTGAACATAACACACCCAAAACCTTTTGGGCTGAAGCTGTAAACACTGCATGCTATGTGCTAAATAGAGTAACTGTTCACTCTCATTTAAAGAAAACTCCATATGAACTAATACATTCTAAGAAACCGAGAGTTGACTATTTTCATACCTTTGGCTCCACATGCTATATCTTAAATACCAAAGATGATAGAGATAAGTTTGACTCAAAATCACACAAAGCATTCTTTTTGGGATATTCCACTTCTAGCAAAGCTTTTAGAGTATATAACACTATATCTAGAAAAGTTGAGGAATCCATTCATGTTTCTTTTCATGAAGAGTCCAAATCTGAAAATCTAGAAATCATAGATCTCACAAATCAATTCGAAAATTTAAACATACCAAACAATAGTGAGAAAAGTACTACAAATAATCACCAAGTTGAACCACAATCTACACCTAGGCTTATTAAAGATCATCCTCAAGAATTAATTATTGGAGATCCTAATGATAAAGTTAAAACTAGGTCTTCTTTCAAAGATGTTGCAAACATGGCTTTTGTTTCTATCATTGAACCTAAAAAGATATCTGAAGCTCTTAAAGATGATTATTGGATAATAGCCATGCAAGAAGAATTGAATCAATTCACTAAAAATGATGTATGGGATTTAGTTCCTAAACCACAAGATAAAACCATAATAGGAACTAAATGGGTATTTAGGAACAAGCTAAATGAGGCAGGAGAAGTAATAAGGAATAAAGCTCGGTTAGTAGCACAAGGATATAATCAACAAGAAGGAATAGATTTTGATGAAACGTATGCACCAGTAGCTAGACTTGAAGCCATTAGAATGTTACTAGCTATTGCTGCACATAAAAACATCAAACTATACCAAATGGATGTAAAAAGTGCATTTCTAAATGGCATCATTCAAGAAGCAGTATATGTTGCCCAACCACCTGGTTTTGAAATATCGGAAAAAGGTGACTATGTTTATAAACTTAAGAAAGCACTTTATGGTTTAAAACAAGCACCTAGAAATTGGTATGAAAGGCTCAAGACATATCTTTTTGATAATGGTTTTTCTATTGGAAATTCAGATTCTACTTTATTTTTCAAAACATATACATCTGATTTTCTAGTTGTGCAAATATATGTTGATGACATTATTTTTGGAGCTTCTAATGATTCATTGTGCACACAATTTAGTGATATTATGCAAAAAGAATTTGAAATGAGCGTCATGGGTGAACTAACTTTCTTTCTTGGTTTTCAAATTAAACAAACACCTGCCGGAATATTCATAAGCCAAGAAAAATATACTAAAGAACTCTTAAAACGTTTTGGGATGGATCAGTGCAAACATGCTACTACTCCTATGGCTACTTCTACTAAAATTGATAAGGATGAAAATGGGGAACCTATTGATGATTCCTTATATAGAGACATGATTGGTAGTTTGCTTTACTTAACTGCTTCTAGACCGGACATTATGTTTCCCATTGGTCTTTGTGCTTGATTTCAATCACAACCTATGCACTCTCATTTTCTAGCAGTTAAACGAATTCTTCGTTACCTAGCCGGCACTACTTGTTTTGGTTTATGGTATCCAAAAGGACAATCCTTGGATTTTAAAGCTTATACTGATGCGGATTATGCTGGTTGTCGACTTGATCGCAAGAGTACTAGTGGTGGCTGTTTCTTATTAGGGAGAGCTTTAGTATCTTGGTTTAGCAAGAAACAAAATACGGTTGCCCTATCTACAACTGAAGCTGAATATATGGCAGCCGGGTCTTGTTGTGCTCAAGTGCTTTATATGCAACAAGTATTAGACGATTATGGTTTTACTCTTTCATCTACGCCTATTTTTTGTGACAACACGAGTGCTATAAACTTATCACACAATCCTATTTTACACAGCCGAGCTAAACATATTGAAATCCGTCATCATTTTTTAAGGGATCACATCTCCAAGAACCATGTTTCCCTTCATCATGTTGATACGGAAGATCAATTGGCTGATATTTTTACAAAACCGCTTCCACTAGATCAATTTAACAAAATTAGGAAGCAATTGCTTATCACTCCTTTGGAAGATGTTTTCTTTGATATTTGTGCTACTTAAAACTCTTATCATGATATTTTGGCTTTTAAATGGACATCTTTTTCATTAGATTTGATGGGACATCTAATTAAGGGGGAGTTTTTATTTCTAAATGGATATCTTTTTGAAATGACAAAGGGGGAGAAATAAATATAAAAATAAAACTTAGAAAAACTCAATCAATGAGTTTCATAAATAAACTCTTGGCTTTACATTGAAAGTTGCTATATTCCCTAGTGAATTGGATTTCATGTTCCAAAATTCAAGGGGAATAATAAGCACACATTTTATAACCAAGAGGAAAAGCTACAAAAGGTAATCTAAAGGTATGAAACTCATATGGTTCATATTTCCTTTATTTATATTTTTGGAAATGTTTGTCATCTTCAAAAAGGGGGAGATTGTTGGCTAAATGGACATCTATAAATCCCTTTGTTTTGATTATGACAAACATTTCATTCTTATTGATCTAACGAGCTACTTGAGTGTGCAGGATTAAGGTGGATGACAAAGCAACTAGGGAAATCCATATGCTTACATTTATGTTTTTCATGCAATGTAATCGCTTTGTAAAAACTTGTACAAATATATAATGTACAAGTACTTAGATTGCATGTAAATCAAGCGTTAGATCTTCCCTAGCTAAACACCACATTTAGATAAGTCATCCCCTTCATATAGGATCACATATGCACACTCATACATATAATTAGTGCCTAAATTGAAACATTGAAACAGGATCAATCTCGGTCGACAAACTCCTCGACCGAGACACTCTCGGTCGACAATCTTCTCGACCGAGAAAAGATCCAAAGTAGCCGTTAGACACAACAGACAAGTTAGTTGGTAGTTGGAGAAAGACGTTGCAAATCACTTGTTCCAGAGTGCCTGTCGGTCGACAAAAGTTCGACCGAGTAGGTGTCTCGGTCGACCATTCCTCGACCGAGACGGTCTCTGACAGCAACTGCAGAATTAATTAATTAGCCGTTGTTAAAGCAACAACTTTGTACCTAACGGCTAGTTAAGCACTTAGAAACCCCTAGAAGTTGTCTAGAACGTCCTTAAGCATCCTTAGGCCATTCCTATAAATAGGACAAGCCATAGGACACTCAAACTCACTTGTTACACTTGAGAAACCCTTGAGCATACTTTGTGCAATCGGTTTGTGAGCAATTTGAGCATTGTGAGAATTGGCCATTTCATTCCTTAGCTCATAATTCGTGTCCTATAGGCTAGTATCTCCTACCCACTACAATCACAAGTTCACGCACTTGGTTAGGAGATCTATACGCTTGATCTAGGCAAATCAAGCCTTGGGCTACAAAGGATAAGTTGTAATTTCCTTTTTCTTTCTTGTTCCCTATTATTGTTTGTACTCTCCTTGCTACTCCTAGGTTGGAGGCTGCGTATTGGAGAGGGTGAAGATCTTCTTGGCGAAGAAGGAGACTTTGAGCTACTTCAGAAGGCTGGTGCAACGGGAGGTTACTTCTAGAGAAGGAAGGCTACTTCAAGGGGGAGCTTGAAGTTACTTCAAAGAAGGCTACCTCAAAGTTGGTGCACCTACTTCAAGTGAAGGCTGTTCAAAGGGTGTAAAGGAAAGTATTGTATTTTGTATAAATCCTCGAGAGGTAATAAAATAAATACTTTCAAATCCCGGTTGGGTAAGCAACCAGGTAGTGGACTGACAACTATAGTATTTGCTATAGTTGGAACCACTCTAAACACCTGTCTCTTTCCTCCAATTTCAATTGTGGTTGTTTGAATTCAATTAATTGTTAAAATAATTCAAAAACTCTATTCACCCCCCTCTAGTAGTTTTTCAGTTGAGAAGAGTCAAGGCATAAATGAAGAAAGACAAGCCCAAGTTTGTGATGTTGATCATCGGATTAAAGAGGAAGTCCAAGGGAAAAGGCAAACATAAGAAGAGTTTTAAACTGCCCAGAAACCCAAGTCTTCAACACTCAAAGCAAAGGGAGGAGTGAATAAGGGACACAATTGTCACCAACCTAGACACTGGAAGAGGAATTGTCCTCTCTACCTGGATGAACTATAGAAGAAGAAGGAGGGGATAGAGATCTCCAATTCATGTATATATGTTATGAGATAAATTTAGTTACTTCTTTGTCATGGGTATGTGATATTGGATGCAGATCTCATATATGTTCAAATATGCAAGATCTGAAAAGAAGTAAGCCTTTACAAAAGGGTGAGGGCAGACTCTTTGTCATAAATGGAGCAAGAGTTGTTTCCACTACAGTCAAAGCTTATAATTTATCTCTGCCCATAGGGCATGTAATAGAGTTAATAAACTGCTATTTCATATCTACCAATAATTGAAACACCTTTCTTTCTACATCTTGTATGGACAAGGATGAATATGGAAATTATAAAAATTATAGTCAGTGTTCTCTTTGAAAAGATGAGATCTTCTATGGAAGTACCCCAAATATCTTAACGTCTTTATTTACTAGATACAAAGATAAATGATTATAAAGCAAATACAAAAGGATTAAAACTTGATAACTCAAACAATGAATATCTATACTATTGTTATCTAGAGCACATAAATAAGAAGTGCATTTCTAGAATCCATGATGATGTTTTTTAGAATCTTTTGGTTATTGAACCAATAGAGACATACAAATCTTATCCATTGGGAAATATGATAAAAGCACCTTTCACTTGATAATGAGAGAGTGAGTGTTCTTTTAGGGCTTATACACATTTATGTATATAGAAATTTTAGAATAAATGCTAAAGGTAGTTATTAGTACCTCATTACATCTACTAATGATCTTAGTAGAAATGGTAATTTGTATCTAGTGAAATACAAGTATGAATCTCTTGATGTGTTCAAGAAGATCATGAATGAAGTATGTAACAACCTTGGTAAAAGAATTAAGACACTTTGATATGATCAATGTTGAAATACTTTACACCGTGGTTTTGAGGACCTTCTAGAGACAGTGATGGTTTATAATAATGAACTCCACAAGAAACATAATGATGTATTAGAAAGAAGTAGTCATATACTGATCACTCATGGTGTGATTATCAATAATTCTAACTAATCATCCAATTTCCTCTTGGACACATGCTTTACACTAAATCAATGTACCTTCTAAAATGGTTTAAAAGGACACCATATGAGATATGGCTTGAGATGTGTCTCGATATATCTTGTATAAAGATTAGGACTAAACATATACAAGAAAATAGTTTCTTGAAAAGCTTTATCCACAAATCACATAGATGTTAGATTGTTGAATACCAATTTTTCCTAATCCAACTAAAATATTTGTTATGAGGATGGTTGAATTCCTTAGTAGGAATTTATTCCAAAGGAATCCGTTGGAAAATACTAGAACTAAAAAATTTGAGATCAAATAGAAAAAGATTGAACCTAAAGAGGTATAATGGGAGCAATGAGAATCACAAATTGTTATGAAATCTCAAGTTCCTTATGTAACAGAAAACCTCATAAATGTAGTAGAACACACATTCAACTTGAAAGATTGTGAAATATTATAACTCATAATGGCGGTGAGTTGGTCATAAGATGAGCCAACAACCTATCTAGAAGATATTGAGGGACCATAATCTCAGAAATGGCTTGTGGCTAGTGTATCCAAAATGGACTTCATGTACACCAACAAGTTATGACCTAGGTGGAACCACGTAAAGGGGTAAAATCCATAGGGTGGAAGTGGGTCTTCGAGAAGAAGACTGACATGGATGGTAATGTACAAATCTATAAGAGCATATTGGTTGAAAAGGTTTTCAAACAAGTTCAAGGTGTTGAACATGATGAAATCACCTCACTGATTTCCATGGTTAAGTTCATCGGGATCATGCTTGCCATTGAAGCTTATTTTGACTATTAGGTTTGGCATATGGAGACTAAAACTGCATTACTTAAAAGGAATATTTAAGAGGATGTGTAAGTGATATAGCCTAAAGGTTTTGTAACCCCATTAATGGATAAAGACTATAAGATATAAAGGTCGATCAAGGTGATTGAAGCAATCATCTCAAATCTAAAATCTTCAATTTGACATGATAGTCAAAGAGTTTGAGTTTAGTCAAATGTATATGAGATTTGTGATTACAAAGGATTTAGTGGGAGCATATTAATATTCCACATATATGATGGGGACTAACATCCTTATACTACCTATCATGGAAATTACATACTCTATGAAGGATTTAGGTGAAGCAGTTGATTTGATAGGAATTGAGGTCTATAGAGATATCTAAACACCTTCTTGACCTATTTTAGAGCACATACACTGGAAAGATGTTGAAGTAGTTCAACATACTAGACTGAAGGTGAGAAAATCTATCCATGTTACATGGGATTGGTCTCTCAAGAGCTCAGTGTTCAAATACTTGTGAAAAATGGGAAAACATGAGTAAGATGTCATATGCATTCACATTTGGATCTATCATATATGTAATATAATGTACACATCCCATTATCTTGTATGTATTGGACATGATGAGATAATATCATTTAGATTCCAATTAAGATCATTGGAATGCCACTAAAAACATACTTAAGTACTTGAGAAGCACTAAAATGGATTACTTACTTGGTTATAAAAAGAAGGAAGAGTTGGGTATAAAGAGTTCAACCGATGCAAGCTTACAAAATGACAAAGAAAATTAATGGTCACAATCTAAAATTTGTGTTTTAACCTTAAAACAAGAATTGTAAATTGGAAAAGTCCTGAGCCAAAGACAGTTATTTAATGCGACAATAGAAGTCGAGTATACTGGGGTTATGAACACAACAAAGGATACTGTATGGATTGAAAAGTTCATGTAGATGAACTTATGGGATGTTCCAACCATTATTGACATAGTAGAAATACTATGACAACAATAGAGCTACTGGTTTGGCAAGGAATATCATATAGCATACTATGAAAATTACATCTCATATGAGAGGTCGTACAATGAAGTGCTTTGAGACATGCAATACATCGACTAAAGGCAAAATTTTCTAAATTGCTGGATTAATACTTGTGCAACATAAACATGATGGACATGTTTAAGATCACTTAGAATAAAATTTTTGGGTGATTGTCTCTAAGTGAAAGTGGGAATTTGTTGATGTGTATGTCCAAAGAATCAATCATATAATGATTTTAATGACATATCTTCTATATCACTTGATTAATAATAAAGGCAATGTTCTGATTTTATTTCGTTTTATTCAGTTATGAGATAATGATGAGACATAATGAATGTCTAAAGAATGATATTAATGAATGATGTATGTCATTGGGTTGAGGACCTAAACAATGAGATCATACAGATGGCAAGAGTATGTACATTCTTGTTATATCCCTAGTCAGATGTTATTATGGAAGGCTGATAGACATCAACGTCACATAAGACTAGAGTGTGTATTGGTTGATTATAGAATCTCATCAGTCATGATATGTGATATCAAACCAAACACATAGATACTTGTTAGAGAATAGAGTATCAGACATACCCACCTTTAGAGTGACACATGGAAACTAAGAATGGTAGTCAGAATCATCTCTCATAGTGATAGTGGTGATTGTGGTTCTTAGACCTAAAATCATTTAGTCATCACATGTCGTTCGATGTACTTAGACATCATCCACCTTTGACCTTGAATAAGGGTTATGATAAAGTTGGTGCTCAGATGCATTATGACACATGGGGATTACTGTGAGTGATGTAGATGGGATTTGCCCCTCCTATAGGAGTTTGATATTATGGTCACTTATAAGAGAGTCTAAGAAAAGTATGCACATGTGGATGTGAATCAATGATATGATATGGAGTTCACATATATGTCAGATAGTCTGCTCTAGTTCAAGGAACATGGATTCAACATTGAGAGGATGACAATTCCATGTCTCAAGTTCAATCTAGATATCAGTGACAAAGGAACTATACAAACACTATAACACCAATCACATATTGTAGGTTGAAGTTGATCTCCATCTTTTCAAATTATAGCAATGATGTGTTTCTAGATATGTAATGACCCTGCCTCCCGGTAACCCCCAATTAAGGGAGATCGAAAGGTCAGAGCCGTTATTCAATAACCCGGATCAAAGGTTCAACAAATAATCAATAATAATTATGAAATTATACTAACTAAACTAGAATTTGATATAAAATTAAAACTTTACTTACCTTTGAAAACTTTGGAAATCTATCTATCCAGAGCTTGAATATACTCTATCTAATCCTCTTTGCACTTTATGTTTTATTTTCACAATGTGTCACTTTACTGTTTGTTCATTCCTTAATATATCAAAACTACATAAAACCCTTAATTTCTCATTTTAGCACCCTTAACAAGTTTAGGATCTTTATTAAGCATCTGATTTCCCTAATCTAGATAAATATGATTTTTCTCTCCTTTTATCCCACATTAGGGTTTCCATATAGATTATCCTTCTTTTATGGATTAGAACTCTAAATTAGGCAATCTTGCATTCAAAATGGATAAACAAACCACCTTTATCATTAACAGGGTTAATCTTATCAATTTTACTTATTAATTCACCAAAATACACCCTTTATCTTCAATTAGGGTTTCTCATCAACTTTTAATACATTTTACTAGAAAATTAAGGTACTTTTGCAAAATAGAGTAGAACTAGGTTCCCAAAGTATTTTTATCAGATTCCTTGTATTTTTCTACACAACTTTTATGTATAAAGTTTTTCCATTAGACAATCCAAGTAATTTCTATGAATTTTGTAAATAAAACCCTTTTCTTGGATTATTCGATTAGAGAGGAATAATTACCAAAAATAATGGGCCGCTCGATCTGTGGTCCGGTGATCTGCTTCTTGGATCTAACGATCTCGGTTGCGCACACCTAACAGAAGCCACTCCCGCTCTGGAGCGTTGGATTCAACTAAGATCACTGTGGACTCAGATCGTAGGGCGACGGGTCGTCGTCTTCCTCAGTCTCAGCAACTTCGTGAGGTCAACCTGGAGGTTGACTCTGAGCTCTCGACTTCCTTTGCCCACACTGATCGGACATGGAGCTCCACCTCCCCTCGACGAAGTTGGTAGCTGGTTCAATTCCACGTATGAGCTTCTCCAACATCGTCCCCTACTTGCCGAACTCCAACGAGGGTCATCGAGGTGTCAGGGTTACAGATCAGGATGAAAAGACCAATTGAGCGCACAAAAACACTCCCCACACTCTTTCGTAGAGATTGGGCTAGCGAGAAAAGATTCTGGTTCCCTCCATAATCCTCCCCTATATATAGGGTCGAGGTTAAGCTTGTAAGGTTTGGGTGTTTCACAGACTAACCTCCAATCCTAGTCGAACCAGGGATGATTCCCTGTGTTTCCTTCTCCTAAGTCCAAAGGGACAATTGACAGGCTGCTATATCCCTTGGATCGCGAGGAAATTGGGATGGGAATTTCTCCTAGAGTTACAGAGTCCTAGTCTGCCTGGGACTTAGACAATGAGCGCCAGGCAATAGATTATGATCCAACGGCCTCAATTGCACACGATCAAACAAAAGGAAATTCATTTTCCTAATTCAGAATAAATCCCAAATTTGGCAATATCTTGAGAAATTCATATCTCCCAAACCCTTGCTCCTTTTTAACTCAAAATTTAAGGGGAGGTTTGTCTTAGCATTATCTAGCTTTGTATGAAATTTGGTAAACAAATTGCAATGGATGAGAAGTCTTCCTTCTCTCCCAAGTTATCCCTTAATTAATTCAAAATTAATTAGTAATCCTTTTCCCTTTGCCATTATCTTGTTATTTTGGGTCCCTTGGACCTCAAGAAATCCTAAAGGCATGAATTCCCATATTGGGGAATATTCCTGAGTCTTTTACTTATCCTTTATCTATTTTCTCTTTCTTCTTATTCATTTCTTTAGTAAAATATCTCTTTTCAAGGATTTCTCTTTTCTTTCTTTTTTATTTTCCTCATTGGCATCCCTTTTATCATTAGGAATCTTTTGGATATGAAAATACATTAAAGATAATTCAATTATACCTCTTTTCACTCATTTTACACATTTTTTTTCAATTTATTTCTTAATAAAGAAATATTTAATTGATCTTTTCTTATTGCTTTCTTTTTGCAACTTTGGACTCCTTCGGCCCCAAGGAACCCAAGAGGCACAAAATCCACCTTTGGATTAAACTCTATTGCCTTCTAGAGGTTTCTACATTTTTCTTTTCTCCATTTCTCATTAATAATGGAGTTTCTTTTGTCTTTTCCTTGTTATTGGGCCCAATAGCCAATAAAGCCCACAATTATAACAACAAGGCTATTTTAAACGAAATTCATGCATTCAATCAAAAGACATCATTATTATTATGAGAAATTACATTTCTCACCAAATGAACCCAAAAATTGGGGCTGTAACATCCTTCCCCTCTTATAAGAATTTTGTCCTCAAAAATTCCATCAAGCAAGAAAATAAATAGGATAATCCCTTCTTATGTCCATCAGGGCTCCCATGTGGCTTCACCCTTTCCATGGTGCTTCCCAAGAACCTTCACATCTCATATTCTTCCATCTGAGTTCTTTCTTACCTTGGTATTTCGTACCCTCATAGGTGACTCAGGACGTTTTAGCCTCTCAAATAGCTGAATAGGTTCAGGGCTCAGCACATGGCTTGGGTACCTCACATAGTGCTCTAGATCAGACTCATGTAACACCTTATACATCATGTTATCCTAAGGGGTAAGGATAAACACAACCTTCTCTACCAATCCATCTCAAATGGACCTATATATCGGGGACTCAACTTTCTCAATTGTAGCTCAGAGGGGTCGGATATGATATTCTCCCATAGTGAACTTCATGTTAGTCTGCTTTGCATCATCTCGTGACTCATGTCACCCTTGGTCTCTCTCTCAGCCATTGCACGATCAAGCGACTTCATCTGCACACAATTTGGTTCTTTTTTGACCTTCGCGAGGCCTCCTTCACCAACATCATCGTAATGAAGTGGTGACCGACACATCCTCCTTATAGAACTTCTTGCATCCCGATAAAGGCTATGGTTGTTAACATCACAACTTAAGAACTGTCTCTTTGTATAACCCTGAACAAGCACACTTGCTCTAATCAGACCCTCTAGTCTGGATCATACTAACCATTAGTTAGGGGTTATAAACTATACTATCATCATGTTCTTCATGTATCTACTTCCACATCATGGAAGTGAATCTTTAGGTCATACTCAAAAACTTTGCATCATGGTGTAGTTGAACCATCTCTCTCTTATAAGTAGTTCAACTGGATCTGTCCCGTGACAGTACTCTTTCTTTCTCATGTCATCTAGGTAAGGCGATCTACCATAACCCATGTTGCATATTGACCTTCCTTGGTCTAGGGAAGACTTACCACCACATATGTAGTGATGCATTCCCATTCCCTATCGGCGATTCTTTAACCTCTAAGTCAAAGCACTAGGTTACTGGTGTTCGTCCTTCACTCTTGTCTTGCATGACCATGTGCTACATGCAACTTCACATCAAGCAACCAAAGTGCTACTATCACTTACTATCTTTGTAACATCATGGTGTATGGTAACCATATAACCATGATATCATGTATGTCATAATTCCTCAAGTTGGATACCTTGGAAACCCTACACCATTCTCATCAGGGTTTCATCACTTTCCTTTCCAAAGAAGTGCATCTGAGGTTCTACCACCATCCTTTTATCGCATCAAAGACTAGGCTGGATAACCAAACAACCATTAACTTGTTCAACATATCTTATTACATCTGAGTGTTATCCAAAACACATCTTAGGGTTAGCCGAACAACCTCAACTTCTTCTAGCCTCTAGCTAAACTAGGCAGCTATATCTCAACCAGAGCATTCATTACCACTTCACCTCCTTAGGTGTTAGGTAATGCTGAAGGCATACTCCTCCATGCATTCCACTTATCATCTCGTCTCAAACTCTAAGTGTATCTTCATAAAAAATACTCTGAGCTCATCCTCTTAGTTATCAGACTCCACCTTGTGATCCCTTGTAACACTTGCAAAAATCCACTTAGTTCAAGATAAAACATCCTCACAAGATGATTTCCTTAATTACCCTTAGTGTTTGTAAACCATCCATGTATCATTCGCCCCACAAAGGTATGGTATCATCTCTATCCTCATACCTTGTAGCAATGTTCCAACTCACATCATCTTTATCTTCAGTGTATGGCATGTGTATTGTCCTATCTCTCACTCTCATAACAAGAGGAAATAAGCATTTGGCTGCAGTCCAAATATAGAGTTCTTCCTGTTCCAAGAGTAGAGATGGTACATCCCACCTTTCCAGCACACCTTTAAGTTGAAACGTACATCTTATGTCTCAACATCACAACCATCTTGATATCAAGTCACTTCCATGGAAAACTGATCTGGAACCTACTTGGGTCACCATACAATCCTTGGTCATCTCCTCTAGGTCTATAGGGTGCCGGCACTTTTGGGGTCACCCCTTTTCCCTTATGCATCCAGAGAGTGCCCTACACATCTGCCCTTTAGGTCCCATGAGTTCATGAAGGTGATCAATCTCCTAACCCATAGCCCTCAGATAATGATAGTTGTTACCTCCCGACCCTATGGTCATGTGCAACTAGGGAATTAGGCAACTCCTACTTTCATCGGTCTTATCCCAATCTGACCCTAGGATAGACTTAGGATTCTATTATAGTACATGTCCAACTTAGAACCTTACCCAAGCCTTCATCATCTCTCTCTGCATTCTTGGGTTATCTTTCATCCTATCACAGGGGTCATGGCGACCTGCCTGCCTTGGTCAGGCCCCATACTAATTACCTTCATGGTAACACATCCACATGCACATAGAGATGGTTATCTATGGGTATGTAGGTTCATTCTCATACCATGTACTCTTCACTTAGCTTCTCAAGATCCTCTGAAACCTCTTTAGGTTACCTCAAAAACCAAAAAAACGGGTATACACCCTACAAAAAGGGTCCCTCTCCCAGGATGGGAGGAAACTACACCTCTTGGCAATAAGGTCACAACTGTCCTTAGGGTTTACATTCTCATGAGCATGAGCATGCCTAACCCAGTAGATACTAAGGCACAAGCATACTACCTATTAAACCATGCTAGGTCATACTTGTCCTCATTCCTCAACTTTGGGTCAAGAACAACCTTCTCATGTCACCACCTTAGGGGTTCATCAAGCATACCTTAAACTTATGGGTTTTCCTTTCCTCTAATCATGAAGGGTTCCATGCTTGATTCCCGAATTTCATCATGAGTACTAGGTACACTACTTCCCCTCTTAGGTTTAGGAACCCTAGGTTCACCTTTGGGTGTCCAACCGCATGCTCAATCTCTTAACCACGAATCAAGCATGTCCAAGGTATGTCATGTACTCCCATGAACCTTTTGTATGAGCAACACCTCAGAGTTAAGTCCTCAAGGACAACCAACTAGGTATAAAGTGTCACAGCTGGTTACTTAAACCTCCTCAGGGTCTAAGGCACTCTTTATCTCATCCAGTAGGTAGTCACTTATACCATAGGTACCAGAAGCATCATCCTCTCTCTAGGGTTTGGTTCCTCTAAAGGAAACCAAGATATCATCAGCCTCCAGGGGTCAAGCATAAGGCAACCACTATCATCCACTTAGTTTGCATCATCCTCAATCCTTCGTTGTTCCTCATGTCTTAGAATCTAAGCTTCCAACCCTCTTGCTCGAGTCATGCTTTCTCTTTCTAGAGCTAACTCTACATCTAGCCTTACTACTAGAGGACGTATATGCTCAAACTTATGTTTGCTCATGATTATCCATAGCCCTTTATGCTCATCTCATAACCCATCCATCCTGTCCTTCTGGCCTCAATTTTAATTTTCTGCTCATACTACTGATGTACTCTGGGTACGAGCTATATCCTACTTGCAACAACCCATAAGGTTTCTATAGGTTCTTCTCTAACCTCATCCATGAAGGAGCTATCCTTCTCTCAATCATGCATGACCCTTCCCAGGGTTGGGTTGCCAAAGGTACTCGGTCATCCAACCTTTCATGGCTCTTATGGAAATCCAAAGGAATGTCTATCCAAACACCCAGTCAACCATGGCATCTAACTTATCATGTCATCTCTCTCTCTAACATCCACTTAGGGTTAACATCATCCTCAGAGGATGTGCAAGGTCTCTACTTTTAATGGAGGTCTCTACCTCCAAGACTACCTCTCTCTACTCATCCTCTTGACAAGGAGATCTATCCTCATGTCTCTCCTGAGGGTAAAGACAACTCGTGTCATACGACCTAAGCATGCATCTATTCTTTAGTTTGCACTTAATCTATTAAGCTTATGTCCATGACATCTTATTTACATGCTTTTTATTAATTTGGTGGAGGATTCCTTAATCCTTATCAACCTTACCCGTACCTCAAAAGAGTGAGGAGAAGAGAGGAAACCCTAATCCTGAAGGTCCTTAATAGAATTTGAGTTGAGAAATGATGAATAAGATGAGAAAGTCCTAAAGGTATCTTATTTCGATTCATACCCTAAGACTTTGGCCAGACAGCCACACAGATCCGGGAGTCCTCGTATTCCGACTAGCGGTGCGGAGGAAAATATTGCCAGCCCCCGGTCGTGATCCTTTTCTAGACACCTCCATCTTTCGGATAATCCTCTAATAACTCCCTTGGGTTCTATGGAGTTTGTAAAATTTAATAATTATTAATGGTTAGGTGAGGAACCTATGCTCTGATACCAATTGTAACGACCCAGCCTCCCGGTAACCCCCAATTAAGGGAGACCGAAAGGTCAGAGCCATTATTCAATAACCCGGATCAAAGGTTCAACAAATAATCAATAATAATTATGAAATTCTACTAACTAAACTGGAATTTGGTATAAAATTAAAATTTTACTTACCATTGAAAACTTTGGAAATCTATCTATCTAGAGCTTGAATCTACTCTATCTAATCCTCTTTGCACTTTATGTTTTATTTTCACAATGTGTCACTTTACTGCTTGTTCATTCCTTAATATATCAAAACTACATAAAACCCTAAATTTCTCATTTTAGCACCCTTAACAAGTTTAGGATCTTTATTAAGCATCTGATTTCCCTAATCTAGATAAATATGATTTTCTCTCCTTTTATCCCACATTAGGGTTTCCATATAGATTATCCTTCTTTTATGGATTACAACTCTAAATTAGGAAATCTTGGATTCAAAATTGATAAACAAGCCACCTTTATCATTAACAAGGTTAATCTTATCAATTTGAATTATTAATTCACCAAAATACACCCTTATCTTCAATTAGGGTTTCTCATCAACTTTTAATACATTTTACTAGAAAATTAAGGTACTTTTGCAAAATGGAGTAGAACTATGTTCCCAAAGTATTTTTATCAGATTCCTTGTATTTTCTACACAAATTTCATGTATAAAGTTTTTCCATTATACAATCCTAGTAATTTCTACGAAATTTTCAAATAAAACCCTTTTCCTGGATTATTCGATTAGAGAGGAATAATTACCAAAAATAATGGGCCGCTCGATCTGTGGTTCGGTGATCTGCTTCTTGGATCTATCGATCCCGGTTGCATGTGCCTAACAGAAGCCGCTCCCGCTCTGGAGCGTTGGATTCAACTGAGATCACCATAGAATCAGATCGTAGGGCGACGGGTCGTCGTCTTCCTCAGTCTCAACAACTTCGCGAGGTCAACCTGGGGGTTGACTCTGAGCTCTCGACTTCCTTTTCCCACACCGATCAGCCAGGGAGCTCTGCCTCCCCTCGACGAAGTTGGTAGTTGGTTCAATTCCTCGCCTGAGCTTCTCAATTGTCGTCCCCTACTTGCCAGACTCCGGCGAGGGTCACCGAGGTGTCGGGGTTACTGATCAGGATGAAAAGACCAATTGAGCGCACAAAAACACTCCTCGCACTCTTCCGCAGAGGTTGGGCTAGCGAGAAAAGATGCTGGTTCCCTCCATAATCCTCCCCTATATATAGGGTCAAGGTTAAGCTTGTGAGGTTTGGGCATTTCCCAGAAAAACCTCCAATCCTAGTTGAACCAGGGATGATTCCCTGTGTTTCCTTCTCCCAAGTCCAAAGTGACAATTGACAGACAGCTATATCCCTTGGATCGCGAGGAAATTGGGATGGGAATTTCTCCCAGAGTTGTAGAGTCCTAGTTCGCCTGGGACTTAGATGATGAGTTCCAGGCATTGGATTAAGATCCAACGGCCTCAGTTGCATGCAATCAAACAAAAGGAAATTCATTTTCCTAATTCAGAATAAATCCCAAATTTGGCAATATCTTGAGAAATTCGTATCTCTTAAACCCTTACTCCTTTTTAACTCAAATTTTAAGGGAAGGTTTGTCTTAGAATTATCTCGGTTTTTACGAAATTTGGGAAACAAATTGCAATGGATGAGAAGTCTTTCTTCTCTCCCAAGTTATCCCTTAATTAATTCAAAATTAATTAGTAATCCTTTTCCCTTTTCCATTATCTTGTTATTTTGGGTCCCTTGGACCTCAAGAAATCCTAAAGGCACAAATTCCCATATTGGGGAATATTTCCGAGTCTTTTACTTATCCTTTATCTATTTTCTCTTTCTTCTTATTCATTTCTTTAGTAAAACATCTCTTTTCAAGGATTTCTCTTTTCTTTCTTTTTATTTTCCTCATTGGCATCCCTTTTATCATTAGGAATCTTTTGGATATGAAAATCCATTAAGGATAATTCAATTATACCTCTTTTCACTCATTTTCCACATTGTTTTTCAATTTCTTTCTTAATAAAGAAATATTTAATTGATCTTTTCTTATTGCTTTCTTTTTGCAACTTTGGACTCCTTGGGCCCCAAGGAACCCAAGAGGCACGAAATCCACCTTTGGATTAAACTCTATTGCCTTCTAGAGGTTTCTACATTTTTCTTTTCTCCATTTCTCATTAATAATGGAGTTTCTTTTATCTTTTCCTTATTATTGGGCCCAATAACTAATAAAGCCCACAAATAAATCAACAAGGCTATTTTAAACGAAATTCATGCATTCAATCAAAAGACATCATTATTTGTTCATTTATGTTTATTATGAGAAATTACATTTCTCACCAAATGAACCCAAAAATTGGGGTTGTAACAAGATACCATTCATTGCTTGTGATGTCATAAATTAGTCATGAACATTCATTGTGAATGTAACTTGGAACCTATATGGTCACATACATAAGATATACTTGGAATAAGAGTTTGTCCATGAATGTGGTTTAAAATTGATTAGTAAGGAGTTAGGTATTCAATTTAAACAACATTGGTTGAATATTGACTGACTGGACCATTAACTAACCAGTTCAAGTGTTGAACTGATCATTTCAAAGTTCTTGGTCAATTGAACCAAGATTGGCAACCTGGTCCATGAGACGACTAGTTCAAGAAGTGAAGTGATCAGGTCAGGTCCATGAACTGACTGGTTCAAGTTGTGAACCAACCATTTGGTTGATCAATTGGATTGGATGAAAGATCAGTGCTGAAATCATGTTCAACATTAATCGAATATTAATTTCCAATACAATTTTGATTGGGATACATAGTGAAACGACTATTTCAAGGTTTGAATCAATTAACTCACATGCCAATTGATCGATTCACCTCTGAACCAACTATTTCACCATTTGAATGATGCAAAAATGTGTGAAATTCCATTCCCTTCAACTTCTACTCAGACTAGGAACCCTGACCCTCACCCTGACCCTGACCTCCTATAAATAAAGTGGTATTGGCGGCTTCTTAGACACATCAATCTCTACAAAAATTTTTGTCTTCTCTAGTTGTGGTAACCAAAAGAACCTGAGAAAGTCATACCCATCAAAGGGAGGGATAGAAAGGGAGAACAGTTATGGGAGAGAAAGTTGGTGCTAGTACACCGACTAGAAGTGAGAACTCCTTCTTGTACATTCTTCTAGAATGACCGGAGTTCCCAGTGGTTCATGTGGAGGTGAGGAGGTTGTTTCCTGCCGCTAGGAGTACAAGGTCAATTATTGTCTATGGTGATCAACCAGGAAGCTGTTGTTGATGCTATCTGAGTGCAACTTGAGGAAAAGGGGCACATTAATGTGTGGGAATTGTTGTTGAACTTACTCCATGACTAGGTATAACCTTACAAACCGTCCATCCCATTACATAGTTATTGACACAATCAACTATTCAAATGGGAATATGGAAATTAGGTTTTTGCTTTTGCTGCCTTATCTGATGCCATATTTCCCTAAAGAAGATGTCATTGATTTCTATACATACACTCATTCCTCAACTTTTAAAGAATTTTTTTCTTTCTTTCATGAATTACTTATTTCCCAAAATTCCTCATCCATTTCAGATAACCTAGAGCATGTATGACTAGATGAACATGTACACTAAGGAGTCTTATTGTTGTGACCTTTTGGTATCTGTAAGCATGTACCCTGATTTGGGTACTTTTACGTAGTTCTAGTACCATCACGTTCAAGTGACCACATGAATGGGTTCCTAGCATTACTCTTTGTTCCATCTCTTGACATATACCTATGAATATATGCATCTAGAGATGATAGATTGTATTGTACTCATCCCCAACATCCGCAAGGGAGTGCCCCATACCACAAGCACTAGGAGGAAGGATATTAGTATAATAAGATTATGTGTGTCATAATATATCCTCTAAGTTTCTCAATTTATTTGCATCCTGTTACCACAAAAATTGAGTAAGAAAGATGACATGTTGTGAGGTATGAAGTCATTACTCAAAACTCATTACAAATCGACACTTAAACCTAATGTTACTTATACCTCTTTTTCTCTTGCATCATATATGTAACAACTCTGATTTCTAAAACACAAATTCCCAATAAAAACTTTTTATGATTCCTTCTTTTATAACCATTTGAGAATCGAGACTACATTAATACCTTGAACAATTTATAATATTTATAATATATATATATATATATATATATATATATATATATATATATATATATATATATTGTGTGTGTGTGTGTGTTTCAATCATGACCAAAATGCTCAAGATATGTGTTGAAACGGTCATAAAATGCGGATCCAAAATTACTATTTGGTAAAACATAAACCGATAGTTGTACATCAATGCCAGCCATATCAAAGGTGAGGGATTTATTACCTAAACTAATTGATATTAACGTCATTGAGTTATTAATTATTCTATCATCAAAAATTCTATCCTGATTGTAGATTTCATCATACTTGCTCTACCCTTAGTTATCATCTTAGAAAGATAAACCTTTGGTACAGGATATAACAACCCCATGAACTATGATATTCTATATCCTAAAACTCTGACGATTTATTAAGATGGAAATTATGTTAGTTCACCTCTATCTTACCAAAAATATTATCAATACTACTTGGTGTGACATTTATTAATCTTAGGAGTTATGTAAGAGGTGAAAAAAAATAAGAATATTATAATCTTTCCTAGTGTCGATCTATATTATTTCTATGATACCACTTTTTTAGCATCCCCAAGTACAATCCATAAACAATACCAAGGAAGCATAGAGCATAAAGATTACATAAGGAAAATGTCACAAACACCACAAATCAATCACTGTAGTAATACAAAGTTACTTTATACACGATATAGATGCATCATCAATTCTCATACACATTCTTTTCAAAAGAATTATAAAAAGGAATATGATACATGATATAACTAGTATAATACTTAAGCCTCCTTGAATGTTATAGATTGAACCCCACTAGGTCATGAACTCATATGTAGATTCACCTTGTGAGAGAAATCCCATGGTGCAGAAAACTGATACACATCCATATGTTGTCATGGATTAGAGAAATGAATTGTAAGTGGTTGGATTTGGTAAATGTATGAACAAAATCTAAGTGAAGCTTAAACCTAATATAAAATTCATAAAAAATTATTATGGACCAATGATGCATTCTAATCGGGACACCTACTCAATGAACCTTACGTGGTCTGATCTCGCAATGCACATGAGGTGTGCATGCTTCTAGGCATACTTAACGTGAACAAGACTATGCTTGAACCCAATAAATATAATATCAATGGACACGATGAAAGTGAAAAGCCTTGGGCTTGAACCCTTAAAGTGAAGGGGGCTCACGAGGCACCAACCTTACATTAACATGCTCACAAGTATGGTCTAATTATTACTTCTTATTTTGACTTGATCTTATCTTATTTTATTATGGTTTTCATCTATAATTGCATTACTAGTCTTAAACACGAAGAGGTATATTATTTTTAATGATATGATCTTAACATTAATATTGATGCAATAAATCTTGATAAGACGTGTATACGATGAATATCCCTTTAAAGATTAAAGTGCTCACATGGTCACATATATGATATTTACTTTAAACATGATTATGTGAGAAAAATTGAATTATGAAGTATAACAAAATCCAAGGCATGTAGCACTTACCTAGTTTACGTAGGAACAATCCATAAAGAAGGCTACACCACCTCTTTACTAAATATGGTAAACAAAACACCAATGAATAGAAGCAAAATTTAAAAATTTGACTATATTCAATTTAAAAAAAATGTACATCAAAATTTTACCAATAAGGGTGTACATGATTTATACAAATAAATGATCTAAGGTAGAGGGAAACTAAACTACATCAATATGTCTCCAACAATATAACTTAACAAATGAGTCCATGAGGGAAATATGAACTCCTCTTCCTAGTTTTTGGCTGGTTCACCATGCTCCTATTGCACATTTTGATCCAAAACCTAGGTGGTTGGGATCACCCAATAAGAGGAGAGAAAAGGTATGTGTCAATTAAAGGAATAAGGACAATTATAAACCAAAATATTGCATGATAAAGATTTACTATGCTAAGATATTTCAAAAGTATGAGGCAAGTAAATAATTAAGAATTATGCCAAGTGAAATAGTAATAAAGTTGCATACATGATTTAATATGACTACATTAAACTAATATAGGGCTGAGGCACCTACCTAACCTCAACCTCTAGGTGAGGGAGAACTAACACATTCCCAAGCACCCAAATATAAATAAAATGCGGAGAATTATCACATTCCCTTGGGAAAAATTACACATTCCCACTGTGGGTGGTTTGTACTCATACATTAGTTAATTAGTCATTTACATCATTATGCTAGAATATTTTAATTGCAGATTTAAGAAATTGAAAAAATTGCAAATGGGGTCCAAGACCCTATAATAACTGAAGTGAAATAGACAATAAATGTAGAAACTAGTGTATAGGCTCATGCCTCATTGGGAAATTAGGGTGGATAAAATGTGCCCAACTTAGGGTGTAGAATGCACTTACATGAATACAGTTGCAAATACCTCACTTGAGATTCCTAGAGAAGACCTTTCACCAATTAAGTTGTATCCAAAACCACTTTTAACCTATTGACAAATTTCACCATATGTATTAGGGTTTTGTAAAGACTAAGGTGTAGGAAACCCTAATTTTGTCCTTTCTATGAAAACCATCGATTTAGGACTTGAAACTTGGACCAATCGATTACTTGGATTCTCCTAATTAAGAAATCATACTTATTTCTAAAATATGAAGTTAAAATGAACTAGTTACATATTTTAAGGCTTTTTATATAATTAAAATGGTATTTATAATAAAAATCAAAACAAAGATGCAAAACAATATGTAAAAACAATAAAATCGTATTCCTTGTGACATATCCTTTCCAATGAGTATTTATTTGTATTTTATAGACCATCCTATGATTTATTGTTAATTTTATAAAGTAGACCAATAGAAAATCACCAAAAAGCCACATAAGCCTCGTTCGGACCCATTCTGACATGGGCCGATTAACAACTGCCAGTTAGAAAATAGGGGTTCTCCCCAGTGGGTTGGTGATCAACCAAACAAAATATGAAATACCGAGAATGCCCTTGTACACTTAATCACTCGATTGGAAATGTGGGGGCAACATCGTCATTCAGTCATAGAAAATGACTCGCAGTAGGAAAACAAAACAAAGATCAAAATACCTATAATGTCCTTATCATATTAATCACCCAATTAAAGGGATAGGGACACCTTGGTCATTGTATGACCAGGCTCCTTCTACTTGCATCAATGGTGAGAGTCTAGTAGGGCTTTGAGTCTGTCATTCTCAAATCAAAGGAAAGGTGCATGATTTCTAGATGATGATGCCTCATCTATGTTTTCCAAGGCTTGAGGCTCTCAATGGGCCTCTTCTTTCCTTCTCTGGTGGTCATGAGCTCAAGAAGGCTCCACCGTAGGTGATGAGTAGGGAAAGCTCGAAACCTTGTGCTTGGCCTGGTGTATCATCGAATCTACCCGCTAAACTCAGAGAAACATTCAACAGTGAAGGGCGAAGGTAATGGGAGAGTTCTAATCATCAAAGAAGTGCTAAAAGTTCAGAGTTGTGAATCACCAGTGAGGGTACCAAACTGAGGTACATGCTACAGAGACTCGAGACAAACTGGGGCCAAACCAAGAAGAGAAAGGGAAAATGGGGTTCTGAGGATGCTCACTGCGTACCCAATTTGTCTGTGGCAACACCTAGAGTCAGGGCAAGGTCGTCATCACTGGATGAGCAGGTGAGGGAGTTTGGGGGAGAAGTAGGTGAAATTGGGCGATGAGAAGAGTGGGATGATGATCTACAAGGCTTTTGTATATCTTAAATAGGCTAGTGATGAGCCAAAGATCCCTTTGTAAATCTGGCAGAGATGAGAGGGGAAGCCCTATATGGGTGTTTTGTCCATGAACCACAAGAGGAGGCAATTGATGGCTTGTTTGAAATATCTGAGAGAGATGAACATGGTAATGGATGAATTTTGAGAAATGTGGGGTGTATAGAGGGAGAGGATACCCGCGAATAAAAATACTAGGAACGATCTCTGCATCGTGTGTTAAATGAGGTAGTTGATGACATTTTGGTTGTTGGATCATATACTAGACCAGGTGATCAAACACCAGTCATCGGATCACGTGGAGGAGAAGCGAGATGCGTGACAATACAAAAATAAATGGAACTTTAGCGTTACACATCGCATTAATGAAATCGATTGAAAATCTTGGTCACACTATAATCGATTCATATAAAATCGATTTCAAACATGGGTCAAATGACCTAAAATTTGGACCATAGGCTAATATGAATGTGTAGATTAATGCTATGTAAATAGATTTTCATTTTGCACAAGCTTTGGCCTTTAATCACCATATTTTCTATTAATGTATATATTAATGTATAAAAAGTTTGAATTAATATCAAAATATTTTCCAATAATATCTTTGGTTGAATATTCGAGATAGGCAATATATGTTAATTTCAAGAGTCATAACTCACCATATTATTCTCTTTTAATGTTTTATTGCCACATAAGAGGATAGAGAAAAAGAAGATGGTTATTCTCTCATTAACTAACTCAATTCCACATTATTACTCATTTCTTATTCCCAATAAACCATAAAAACTCTAAATTAATATAATCTATTGATTATCTCTATTAATGGTCATTTTGCATTCTTAGTGTTCAATTAACACACTAGTTGAGATACTTGTGCAAAAACCCATTCATTGAAATGAATGAGGGTCAAATATAATTCACACCATTAAGTATTTCTCAATTTCAACATTGAGGACAAAGAGGATGGAAAAGATAGGAAAATTTTGGGAAAAGGCCAAAAAAGATATGAAGGAAATACAATCTTGAATTTGGGTTAAATTGCAAATAAACCCAAGATTCTATATGTTACCGCACTCCACCCCTTAAAGAGGATTTTGTCCCCAAAATCTCAACATGAGGGAAGGGTGAGTACTTAACATCCCAACATTAAGCAACTAGGTGGTTGCCTCCATCCAATGGTACTTTGTAAGCCTAGTTTTACTTAGGTTTCCAATATTGAGATTAGCTTTTATCAAATATAATGCAATTATCATTTCGGCTTATTAGAATTATATCCATTATGAAATTACATCGTCCTTAATATTCTATAACTTGTTTCAGGTTATATTCACAATTTTGTCAAAAGAATTACATCTCAACATTATGCACAATTCATATGTGTTTCTTATTAAGAATTTTATGCATAGTTAGGGTTTACTAAGTCATATCAATATTTATTAATACATAGGCCACAATCATTAATAAATTGTATTTATTCTCCATTATCCTCATATTACCACCATGCAGAATTATTACAGATTATTTTGTAAGAAATAGATAATATTACCCAACAAGTTATTAAGTTTATAATAATTCCACATAATGTCACATTAATTTCTTATACCTATATTACACATTGTCACATCACCTTTCATTCTTACATTAATGTCATCATTAATCATTTTAACCTATTTATTCACTTCTTATTATCAATTGTACACATTCAACATCACATTAGGCATACATGCATATTTATGTAAATCCAACATACTCTTTATCATATTTGAGTCATTATATGTATTTCAGTGAATAAGATGGAACATGTTACATATAGATGAATTGATTCATATACCATGTTATGATTAGGTTATTATATTATATTTATATGTATCAAAATATATATTTGATTATGACACTTAATGTCACTAATGTATCATGAAGGCATTAAGGATATGTATGTGTATATATGTTAAGGTTAGATAATTACATTTTAGGGTTTACGTCAACATGACCATTATAGGTTATGCATTCTTAGTATGCACTAGTTCCATTTATCTTACTCACCATATCATTAGGGTGACATGGTCACATTATGTGTATTCACAATGAGTGAGTTATTCATACTTTGTGTATTAAATATTTGTTGGGGGTTCAAGTATATCAACTATTTATTATATGACTTATTATACATTCACTAGTGTATAAACAAATAGGTTAATTTATAATTATAATTTGTTTGGTAAATTCTAATCATATAAGCTCGCTAATCTCATGTCTATGGAGTTAGGGTTTCTAAATTTCAGAGTAGCTAAATATCAATGTATTGTAGGACTCCATCCCCTTAAAAGAATTTCATCCTCGAAATAAGCAACTGTAAAATCTAAAAAGGTTCTACTACTACTACTACTACTCCACCCCTTAAAAGGGTTGAACTACCAAGTCAAAATAAACTAGAGGTAAAAGTGGGAGTCTGTTTAAACCATGTGTAGGATCCAACACTTTGATTGGTTTATTCATCACTATCACCAACCTCAAAGTCTAGCATAGGGTATACTACCTCTAAACCTTAAAATCTAATACTCGTATAAGGAGCTTATGGAACATAAGGGAATTTTATTTGGATAACCAAATCATCTTATATTAGTTTCTTAAGGATACTCAACATTGAGGTTATTTGCCTAAAAGTATGCTATTTTGAACAATAAATATCATCTCAGGCCAGACTAGTGTCATATGGATCTGGGAGTCCTCCTAAACCAAGCTAGTGGCACAGAGGAAAATATTGCCAACCCCCAGACCCTGACCCTTTCTAGGCACCCTTGATTTCAACTTATGTCATAGTCACTACCTAATAGTCTAATGACTTAAAAGTTGACTAAAGATATTTCTACTATGAGATTCTTATGGTCCTAAATCAACTTCGCACCATAAGCCAATTCTAAGGTGAATATCTTAACTAAAGGGAAACTATATAAGGTAAGGGTTTCTAATTAGGGAGACAAATTGAAATAGTCAAGACTCCGACTACCATGGGCTCTGATATCATGCTGTAAAGAAGGAAACACCACCTCTTTACTAAATATGGTAAACAAAACACCAATGAATAGTAGTGGAATTTAAAACTTTGACTATATTCAATTTAATAAAAATGTACATCAAAATTTTCCCAATAATGGTGTGCATGCTTTATACAAATAAAGGATCTAAGGTACAGGGAAACTAAACTACATCAATATGTCTCCAAAAATGTAACTTAAGAAATGAGTCCATGAGGGAAGGGTGAACTCCTCTTCCCAGTCTTAGGATGGTTCACCATTCTCCTATTTCACATTCTGATCCTAAACCTGGGTGGTTGGGATCACCCAGTAAGAGGAGAGAAAAGGTATGTGTCAAATTAAGTAATAAGGACAATTATAAACCAAAATATTGCATGATAAAGATTTACTATGCTAAGATATTTCAAAAGTTTGAGGCAAGTAAATAATTAAGAATTCTGCCAAGTCAAATAATAATCAATGCATGATTTATTATGACTACATTACACTAATATAGGGATGAGGAACCTAGCTAACCTCAACCTCTAGGTGAGGGAGAATTAACACATTCTCAAGTACTCGAATATATATAAAAGGGGAAGAATTATCACATTCCCATGGGCAAAATAACACATGCCTACTATGGGTGGTTTGTATTCATGTACACTACATTAGTTAGTCATTTACATCATCATGATAGATTAAGTTATTGGCAGATTTAAGAAATTGAAAATTTGCAAATGGGGTCCAAGACCCTAAAATATTTGAAGTGAAATATACAACAACTATATAAACTAGTGTATAAGCACATTCCTCATTGGGAAATTCGGGTGCATAAATTATGCGCAACTTAGGGTTTAGAATGCACATACATAAATAGGGTTGCACATACCTCACTGGAGATTGTTAGAGAAGACCTTTCACCAATTAAATTGTATTCGAAACCACTTTTAACCTATTGACAAATTTCACCATATGTATTAGGGTTTTGTAAAGCATAAGGTGTAGGAAACCCTAATTTTGGACTTCCTATGAAAACCATCGATTTAGGACTCAAAATTTGGACCAATCTCTTACTTGGATTCTCCTTATTAAGAAAACATACTTATTTCTAAAATTTGGAGTTAAAATGAACTAGTTACATATTTTAAGAATTTTCATATAATTAAAATGGTGTTTATAATAAATATCAAAACAAAGATGTAAAACAATACATAAAAACCATAAAATCATATTCCTTGTGAAAAATCATTTCCAATGACTATTTATTTGTATTTGTTAAACCATATTATGATTTATTGTGAATTTTATAAAGTAGACCAATAGAAAATTGCCAAAAAGCCATGTAAGCCTCGTTCGGCCAACCCAACGGATACTGGACCTAGACACATTCTGACATGCGCCAATTAATGACTACTAGCTAGAAAATAGGGGCTCTCCCCAACGGGTTGGTGATCAGTCAAACAAAACATAAAATATCGAGAATGCCCTTGTACACTTAATCACTTGATTGAAAACGCGGGGGAAACATCGTCATTATGTCATAGGAAATTACTTGCAGTAGGAAAATAAAACAAAGATCTAAATACGTATAATTCCCTCAGTGAATTAATCACCCAAATAAAGGGATAGGGACACCTCAGTCATTGTATGACCGAGCTCCTTCTACTTGCATCCATGGCAAGAGTCTAGTAGGGCTTTGAGTCTTCCATTCTTGAATTAAAGGAAAGGTGCACAATTTATGGTTGATGATGCCTCATCTACATTTGACAAGGTTTGATGGTCTCAACATGCCTCTTATTGCCTACTCCGGTGCTCAGGAGCTCAAGAAGGCTCCACCGTAGGGGATGAGTAGGGAAAGTTGGAAACCTTGAGCTCAACGTTGTGCATCATCGAATCTACCCGCTAAACCTGGAGAAACATTCATTAGTGAAGGGAAAAGGCGATGGGTGAATTCGCATGATTAAATAAGCACAAAAAGATCAAAGTTGTGAACCACCAGTGAGGGTACCAAATTGAGGTACAAGTTACGGTGACTCAAGACAAACTGGGGCCAAACCAAGAAAAGAAAGGAAAGAAGGGGTTCCAAGGATGCTCACCGTGTACCCAATTTTTCTGAGGCAACACCTACAGTCAGGGAAATGATGTCATTGCCAGAGGAGTAGGAGGAGCAAGATGGGGAGTTTGGGGGAGATGCAGGTGATATTGGGTGATGAGAAGAGTGGGGTGATGATCGACAGGGCTTTTGGGTATCGTAAATAAGCAAGTAATGAGACATATATCCCTTTACAACTTCCGGTGGATATTAGAGGGAAAGCCCTAAATGAGCATTTCTTCCATGAACCATGAGAGGAGGCAATTGATGGATCATTCGAAACATCTGAGAGAGACAAATATGCCAAAGGAGGAATTTTAAAAAATGAGGGTGTATAGAGGGAGAAAGAGACCCACGAAAGAAAATGCTAGGAACAGTCTCTGAATCGCGTGTTAATTGAGGTGGTTGACGACATTTTGGCTGTTGAATCATATACTAGATCAGGTGATCAAACACCATAAGTCAGATCGTGTGGAGGAGAGGCATATGCGTGACAACATAAAAATAAATGGAACTTTAGCGTTGCACATCACATTAATGAAATTGATTGAAAATCTTGGTCACACTATAATCCTTTATTATAACATTGATTTGGAGGGTCAAACATGGGTCAAATGACCTCAAATTTGGACCATAGGCTAATTTAAAATGCCTAGATTAATGCTATGCAAGTAGATTTTGGTTTTGCACAAGATTTGGCACTTAATCACCATATTGGTTATTAATGCATATATTAATGTAAAAAAAGGGTAAATTGATATGAAAATGTTCTTAATTAAATATTTGTGTGAATATTTGGGATAAGCAATATATGTTAATTTCAAGAGTCATAACTCACAATATTATTCTCTTTTAATGTTTCATCGCCACATAAGAGGAGAGAGAAAGGGAAGAGGGTTATTCTCTCATTAACTAACTTAATTCCACTTTATTATTCATTTCTTGTACCAAAAATCCATAAAAACTCTAAATTAATATAATCTATTGATTATCTCTCATTAATGGACATTTTGCATTATTAGAGTCTAATTAACACACTAGTTGAGATATTTGTGCAAAAACTCATTCATTTAAATGAATGTGGGTCAAATATAATTCACACCATTAACTATTTCTCAATTTTAACATTGAGGACAAAGAGGATAGAAAAGATAGGAAAATTTTGGGAAAAGGACAAAAATGATATGAAGGAAATAAAATCTTGAAAATGGGTTAAATTGCAAATAAACCCAAGATTCAGTATGTTACTCAATCTCTCCTAGAATCCTGATCTCAGATCTTTAATATTTCCTATCATCGTGACCCAAACCCTAGGTAATCTCTTATAAGTCCTAATTGGTATTGGCTGAAAAGAAAAACAAGCATTCTTTATGGAGTTGTCCATTCTCCAAGAGGATATGGAGAAAAGTTGAACCCATCTAAAATATGATCCCCCAACAGGCTGAAGTTATCACTAGACTGAAAAATAAGAAGTAAGCCCTTTTTGCTATTACTAGATTATTCTATATCTGGAATACCCATAAAAAATCATTTTTGAAGAAAAAACATACCTTTAAATTTAGTTTGGACACAAATAAATAACAATTCCAATGGTTTACACTTGTATATATAGGTCAATTGGCATCTTTTCCTGTTTTATTTAGATTTCAATGAGAAGGGAGAACCACACTTAACGTTAAAAAAAGTCCTAATTGGGTTCATTCTTTAAATCTGAGAAAATGTAGTTATAATTTGAAATCATAGGTTTTCCCATTGGTTACATCCCAAAAATCAATCAAACTTGATACATGAATCATATATTTCTGAGCTAGAACCCATTTTTCATGATCTATGAAAGTTAGAGTTATTACTTGAAATATTAAAACATCAATTACCTTAGATATAATTTTTGGGGTCAAATTGTGGGATTTGCCATAGCAGGGATCTTCTTAACCCTCCACAGCACACACCACCATTTTGTACCATCTTTTGGTTCTACGTAAGACACCGCTCATGTTCTACATTAAACTTGTCACACAAGAAGACCTCGATGGTCTGCACCCACAATGTTGCAAGAAAGAGGTAGATCACTGTCCAAAGGAATCATCAATTCTTGAAAGGATGCTTGTTGGAAGTCACCCCCTCATTGGATTCTATTCAAGGGAGACCCTCAATTCTCCAACAATGTTCACCAGACACATATGGATTTCATCGTGTGGGACCTAGGAGGATGGCCATGGCCTCTAAGTGTGGATACCTCTAGTTCCATATAACCACACCTACACATTTCTTGACTACCTTTCATGAGAAGCAACTGATTGGATCTTGTTCATATCTTTGTACATCCCACATTTCTTCACAGTGAAGGGGGACTCCAATAGTAGTCCAAAGATTGAATCCCAACTACAATTTGGTCCTCTTCTTACCCTCATCGCACATGCTTTTCTCCTTGATGCCCATAAATTGATGGATCATGTGCTCATATCCTATGCTAGTGGTTCTCCTTGGCATGAGAAGATGACCACATACCCTCTTGTTCCTCATCATAGAGTCATTGGACTCTCCCCTCAAGCTTGGATAATGATTGGCATAACAACTATTTAGCAAAGGAATGATGCCACATAATAGAAGCAACTCAAGGTAGGGATCCCTCCTTCTAGATTTCATTTGTTTTAGACTTCACCTTCCTTCTTGCACATGCAAAGGCACATGCTATCGTCCCTTTCGTGCAATTCTGCGTAGAGCATCATTGCACTAGAACCACTGAACACAACCTTTGTCCAATCAATTCTGGAAGTATCTAGTGATCTCGAAAATGAGTCTATGGATTCTTCCCACTGATGGACACCTCAAACATTTTATCTCATGGTTGATGGCAAGGCCTCTGATGAATACATATTGATTCTATATTTAGTTGTATTTTTATCACAGTGTAGCACTCATTTTCATCATTTCTATTTAAAACTAGCAAACATTTATAACTTTATTGTTTTTATGATAATTTATAAGATTTTAAAATTGTTTCCCCATTTTAGGGAAGACTTGAGCTTCATTGTAGGGGGAGGTGGTCCCCCTAACTGACTAGAGGACCCAAGCAACTTTTGGATAATTGTATCATATTTTTGATGTTGCGTTCCTTCATCGGATGTCAAATCTACCAGATGACATTACACCTACCATGCCATTGATTTTATTCATTCATTCCTTTAATCAGAAGAAGCTCCATCGGTGCTAACCATCAGCCTTATGCCAATAGCCCCCCCGGGGGGTTTGTCTTACACCACCGGTTTGGACCACATTTGCACAACCATCAGTTTGTACTACTTATACCAAAACCTTTGGCTCACACCACTCTGCCGTTCCTTCGATTGTCCATAGAAGGAAGCCTAGGAACCACCATCAGTTGGTCGGTACACATATAAAGACCAAAGGGATCCTAGGCCCTGCCTTGAGATGGTTGATCTAAATTGCCTTCCAAAGGTAGTTTTGTACACTACAATAGATGGAGTGCCTACACCGCCTTCTGGTGGTCGCCCTATGGTTTTCACCTTTGGATGGACATTCTGCACTTTCTTCTAAAGGCAATTATGACACTACTACATAAAGGGGATACAACATTAGTTATTTTAGGCATTCAACATTGGTTATAAACCAACGACCAAGTGGGCGATGTTAAAATGGGACCATTCTTTATCGGTTCTAATAACCGACAACAAAAATTTTCATCATCAGTTCTTTGTTACATCAGAACTGATGACCTAACTTGCAGTGAGTGTTGCTTTGTCCTTTCCTCATCGATTAATTAATGACAAATAAGTGATGCCAAATAACTTGATGTCAGTTTTATCAGTGATTGAATAATGAAAATTTAAGGTATATTCCATCAATTTGTTGTAAATAACTAACATTGAATGGGTATGTAGTCAGTTATTTACAAATAACCGATGAGAAATGTCTATGTTTTTTATATAGCAGATCTATAGATCTTTTGTCTAGCCTGCTAGCCTGTCTGGAGCCTTCAATTCTTTAGAACAGAAAGTATTAAAGAACAACATGCTCTATACAAGCATCACGGCTTAACAACAGGTCAACACACCTGTAAGAAAAAGATAAAATAGTAGGCACAAACATGCCACATTCTATCAATTTCACTTCAAATTGCACACAAATCCATGAATTCATAGTTCAATTATTTCTCATCCACAGTCCAATTTCATACATATATGCACAAAAACATCATTCTCTTCATCATGCCTTCACATTTAAATTCACACACACATATATACTTAACATTCAATTCACACTCACAAATACATATCAACATCGACTGCCATCTCAGATTTTAAGTCACAATGCGATAATTATATAACAAATACATATCAACTCACACTCACAAACACAAATAAAAAATATGACATCAAGTTCAAACTACCAAAAAAATATCAATCAACCGTCAATTGTTTTGTTGAAGTCCACATTTCTAATGAAGTACTCTGCCCATTGTTCGTGTAGGTCACTCAACTGTTCCAATATATAGGGTTTAGTATTCTCAGAAAACTGCAAAGAGAATGATACTTCTAATTAGATTTAATTGTTTGCATTATCAAATGGGACTACTTCATTAATATGATCGAAGATTAATTAACTTACATTCTCTATCATTTGATCTCTTACGTGTAAATGACAATTGTTTGTATATACAACATCAAGTAATATGTGCATGCCCAACCATTGTCTTGTATAGGGGTCTGTAAATGTATAATTATGTTAATAAATGTAATTATGCAGAGTTGGTCATATATTATGTAATTGGAATGAGAAGATGACCGGCCTGAATCGCGCGTCCAAAAAGTGGAGCGGATTTGAAGTAGTCAGGCTTTTAAATTTATAACTCGAAACCTTCTAGGCCCCCACAACTTTGTTCATGGGGTCGAAATAGATATACGGGGCCGAACACAGGGACAAGGGTGGTAGTGTTGGGAACGTGGAATCGACACGTTACACTCCGGTATGGGAAAGGAGACGATAAAGTTCCCCAAGGGAACAACATGTTAAGATAGATAAAATAAAAGAGATCTATCTCCAACTGGAGCTACGAGTAGAATTAATGTTTTAATGGTTTATCAGTTTTTAAGGGTTTTCTCCATAACAGAAACAGAGAGATAATACTATTGCTTTAGTAAGGAACGAAGGAGAAAGCTTCGGTAAAACAAGTGGCAGTAGAAGCATCATGTACCCCTCCTCTCGAAGTGGGTACCTCTAGCCAAGCATCAACACCTCTCTCGAGGTTACTGATCTTAAGTTAGAGTGGGAAGGTTACTAAAGCAACTCCGATCCTGGGCACTCTCGTACTCCCAGATCAGACCAAACACTAGAGCCACAACACCTCTCTCGAGCCTGTTGCAACGGGAAAACATGATTCGGTAGCTAGTCGAAATGCGATCCAAGCGTATAAGCTAGAGTTCGGATGTTAAACAAAACAATCATCCAACAAAAGGTACCAAACATAAAGTAGCAGATAATTAAAACTCTTCTAATTCCATTAGCATAAAAAGGGTCTGGTTGCATTGCATAGGTAAAGAAAGTAAATGACTGAAATAAGTAAAGATAAATGTCGCCTTCTTGATTTAGAAGGGTGACAGGCAGTAGCAGACCCTCCAGCCCGATACCGGGCGGGAGACTTGCCCGATGCACCCGTGTCGGGCAGCACACCCTTTCGGGCGACATGCTCATGATGGGCGAACGTATCGTGCGGGGCGCCCACTCCCGATACGATCATGTCGGGCGGCACCCTCTCGGGAAACACGTCATAACTGGTGACGCATATCAGGCTTGGTATCGTACCGGGCCAGAGTGTTGCTTCCTGTATCGGGTACTCCTATCGGGCGTCCTTGTTGGCCGATATCGGCCTGTAGCGGTGCCTAGGGCCGACCCTAAATGAACCATTCCCTCCCTCTCGAGATGGGGAAGTGCTCACTTAGAATCGCCCGACACACCTTTGAGGCACGACACACTAGCTCCAGATGCTTTCCTCAGTTGGCTTTCGAGAGATTCTGACCCGTCCCATCAGAGTCCTGTAGATGCTATTTATAGGCAGCGGTTGGGAGAGGATGTGGTTTTCCGGGTGCCACGTGCCCTCCTTCAGCTCCATTATTGCTGCTTCAGGGATGCCCGATATGCGTGTCGCCCGGCACAAGGGTGTCGGTCTGGGAGTGTGTCGGTCATCGTGACGAGTGGCGCCTACCGGTGGGTGGCCTGTATCGCGCGACACGCTTCAGCAGTCGTGGCGAGTCCGGCTCCCTGTCGGGTAAATGGCGTATCGCTCGTCCGCTCCCTCTTGTACGACATCCTCTCGGGCGATAGTGTATCGTGTTGCCCTGTGTCGGGCAGCGAGCGTATTGGCCGGCTGGTTGGTAAGGAGGCCGATGCAGGTGGAACATGTTCGTGGGCCGGGACGGGCCTTTTTGCTGATAAATGAGTTGATAAATGAGGAAATCTCTGCAAAAGATGATAAAATTGAGTTAATACCGTAGCGTGGCCTGTTTATTCGAAAACATGACAAAAAGAAGAGGAAAATTGTTAAAAAGGGAAGTTTTGATAATGAAATAAGGGCCACAAACATCACGAAATTCGGTGTTATCAACTCCCCCAAACTTAGCATTTTGATTGTCCTCAATCAATCTTTAAACTTTGTTTTGTGACGCTTCTCCTTGACCGGTATAGTTTCCAGGCCATGGGTTTGAGCGAGCATTGAGATGTCTTTCAGAGAATACTGCCCGACCACAAACAACAGACTTTGCATTTCCTGCCTTATTGTTTCAGCAAAAAATTTCTCCACAGCTTCGACGAGACTTGGGTGCATGATTTCAAAGTTAGCTTTCACACCAAACATCTTTTGGGGTAGAAAGTTGTGTGTTTGGGTTGGCTTAAGACTTTTTGGGGTTTTTTTTCTTGTTTCCCATCAGTCCATCCAGGTACGCGTCTGTTAGTGGGCGAGTGGTCCCTGCAGTCCAAGCCAGTTGGCTTTAGAGCAGTGATTTCACATCCTACGTACCACTGCCCTGGATCTACCATGCCTAAAGATGGGTACTTTTGGAAAACAAGTGTGTATATATATTTTTTTCTTTCTTTTTTTATTTGGCACAACTCACATGCTTTTATTCACTCTCATAAGGCTATTCTCTCTTTTTGGGATTTTTGTTGGGTAAGGGAAAACAAGAGGAATTTTTGCTGTTTGGGCAGCTTTTTCCTTCTGCATACACTTCTCTTAGCTGTTGCGAGATTATTTTTTTTCCGAAATTTTTGGCGTGGAAAGTCATAGTCTTTTGTTGTTTGAGGCTGCATTATTAGAAAGACATAACAAAACTTTCATCTCCTTAGGCACATAGAAAATAAACTGGCAAGAAGTCGTATTAGGTTTTTACTATATAGTGTCTTTGCACATATGTATGGAGGCAAAATAAGCAAAAATTTTCAACATTTTTGTATGAGCATGCATATGTATATGTACACATGATATAAAAGAAGAACAAAAGGAACAAAAAGGGTGGAGTTTGAAGAAAAAATATATATATATTTTTTACCTCCCACACTGGTACATGGTACCCCCCCAAACTTACTCCACACTCTGTCCCAAAGTTGTGAAGTAGATAAGGTAGGGTAATGTTGATCCAGTGAGGGTTAGCTGGTGAGCGCGCCTGTGCCAGATAGAAGCTCCCACACACATTCTCCTCATTTGCTGTGGTAGTCGATGTGGTGGAGCTGGTCAGGCGTCGCTTCGTTTGATATCCATTCTAGGACGAAGATGCCGCAGTCATTCGATAGAGGAATTTGTTGTGGACTGCGGTGGCAGAACTGGAGCTCGTGCCATTTTCTTGCTACCGTCTCCAGGAATGGTTGTATCAGCACTGCCATCTCGTCGTAGTATTTTCGTACTAAGCGCTCGAGGGATGTCAATGTTGTTGATGTACACTGCACTGGATGATCTTTGTTGCTGTCTTAGCTGTTGTAGAAGATTCCTGCTCATTGGCGAGTGTACATCGTCATGAATGTCCAGTGGTTGTAGTGCAGGATGGGTAGGAAGATAGTCCGTGGAACCCTGCACTGCAATTCTGCCAGAAAAGATTGCTTTGCTCCTGACTCATCGGCGAGACAAATGTCGTTGAACAACATTGGATGTGCAATGTATGCATGTTCAAACTTTGTCTGTAGCGTCTGGATGTAGGCGGCCGCCACAGATATCGCCAAACATCCTCCATCTATTACATGTCCCTTAAGTCATCAACCGGGACTATGACCTTGCCCGCCTCATAGATTACGTTTGCCGGGGTAGAGTCGGCTAACTTCAGAAGAATTTCATTGACCTGCTCTTACATGAGTATAGCGCACAAGAAGCGATCGAAATTGTTGATCAGTCCTTCTGGTGTTTCAGGCGAAGCAGGGTCTTCGAATCCGTGCACTTCCCGTAGGATCTCTAACTGCTTGCCTACCCCGTAGGTGTCAGTTTCCATCTCAACTTCTTTCTCTGGAGAGTTGCTGGGTTGTGAAGATTCGTCTTCTTGATCGCTGTTCAGCAGCCTCTCTGGTACCCTTGTGTCTCGGAAATAGCGCACGTCTTTGATCAGCAGCAGGGCGTATATGCTCCTGAGGTGGTAAAAGTTTTGGCCCGGGAGATGCCTTATGTATCCGAATATGTTGAGCAACTCCATGGCACGTAACATGATGAAGGCATTGTTTCTGCTTTCCTCTTCTGCTTGGACGGGGAAGTCTCTGATAGAGAAGAAGTTCCAAACACCGCTATGACGTTGGACTCCTTGCTTGATGGCTCGCAGAAGACGTAGTAGTAGAAGCATGAGATGTTTGTCTTCTGGGCGACTGAAGATATCCCCAGAGCGTGGCACCTCATTGTTGCTGCAACTAAGCAGCTGGACGTCATGGTTCCTGAGGTCTGCCACACAGAGGAACCATACGTTGCAGTGCTTGTATGGGGCCAACACGAGGTTTGTGTTGTGCTCTTCTATGTGTTGCAACATGTTGGCCACCGCAGTGGAGTCTGGCACTCCCATCATCAGTCTTCTTGCCAAGATTGGGTTGGCGTTGTATATTGTTGTCTGACCTGTCCCGGTGCTAATATTCTCTATTATTGCACGTTCTAAGACCCTAAACAACCTTTTTCCGACGACGAATGGCGAGCAGAAAATGCTTCTGAGTGCTCCCCGTCGTACGGAGAAGTATCCGTCACTCCAGACGACGTCTTCTTCATCTTCCTGCAACCTTAGGACCTTGTTTAGCAATTTCTGGTCCCTGATCATCAGGTAGCCGATGAACCTTCTGTCGAAATCGGCCATCTCGAAGGAAGGTAGCTCTGACGGCGTAGAGAACGCATCTGCCGCCTAGCGTATTCTTCTAGGGGGGGTGTATTTGATTGGAGGCACATGTGTCCCCCCCTCTCCCTCTGATTCATCAGAAGAGTCCTCCCCGACGTTGATGTCTTCGTTGTCATCTTCAGCTTTGTCCAGGGGGACTGAGGGAGCTGTTTCTTCCAGACCGTGGGAGCTCGCCTGTCCTACTGGAGCTCCGTTGGTTGACCTTGGTGGTGTCCCTTCATCGGGCATTGTTGATGGACCGCTGGAGGAGGAAGAGGACGATGATCTTGAGGAGGCTGCTGATGAGGAAGGTGGAGAGCCTGAGCCAGGAGGCGACAGAGACCTTCTCAGCTTCCTTGGGCGTGGATGGTTGTCTCCCCTGTTCAGCCTCTCCTCAATCACATCAAGGCATTGGAGGGCCTGCTGAAGCATGGCGTTGAGTTCTTCTAGTTGGCCTGGAAGGCCAACTAGAGTCAGCAGCTCGCGTTCTTGTCTATTCAGCCTCTACTGGAAAAATGAAAACTTGCGGGTTAGAGAAGTAAATGTAGACGAGTGGCTTTCTATTACTCCCGCAAGTGGTCGAGTTCATGTCCCAACATTTTCCCGAACGACGAAGGGGCTCCTGCAAGTCTCCCTCTCGTCCTCACGATATTTCTCTCGTGTGAGGGTCTACCCAACAAGGTAGAACCTATCTCGATCGTCTTCGAGGTGGATGTTGATGGGCAAGGCGTCAGCACCCTTGCGGCCGTCACTGCCTCACCTTCTTGTCGTGGTGGAGAAGGCCGCGGTGTGGGTGGATGCTGCTCCACCTCTACATTGTCGGCAATCTCTTCAACAGCTGCTATGGGGGACACCAGTGGCGGTGTCGGCGTTAGCTGTGCAGCTCCGAGCTCCATATCGAGTATCTCGGCGAACAGCCCATTATCAGTGTCTGACTGTACTTCTTCGTCTGCCTCTAAAGGCACCACAAAACCTTCGGGACCTATGGCTGTATCTTCTGCGACAACTCCCTCCGGGGCTTGTATTGTTGTCTCTGCCCCGGTTGTCTCGACAACCTTGACGATTGCCGGTTCCTTTTTAGCCACGACATGTATTGTCGTGATCGTGGCTGGTATAGCAGGAGCGACGACAGCTCTATCAACTGTTGTCGTTGGTGGCTGGCTCGACAGAGGTCGTTGAAGTGTTGTCCAACCTCGGGTTGAGAGGAATTGGTTCTCCTCTTGCAGCCGCTCTCATTGGGATACTGGTGGTGGCGATGTAAGCTACTTCTACCGCCATAGCTTCGATTTCTGCTGTGGTGAAGACCAGCTTTTCTGCGTCGTAGGCGGCACATTGAGGGAGTGGAAGGAGGGTGTTTGTCCTTGCGAACTTGTATAAGTAGCTTTGCCCCTCCTTCTTTATAATGTTGGCCCTCATGAGGTACTTGAGGTCGATCAGCTCGTCGCCCCTTGTCCTAGAAAGACTGCGTGGCTCCCGTGGGTACCCAAGCCCAGCCGCGATCAGGTTGACGATGCCACCCATGCAATATTCCTTGGTAGCATCCTTTATTGGGTGCATCCTGTTCGGTAGAAACCGCCCCAGGTTGATCACTCTGCCCTCCATCATGTGCCACATGATGTGGAGTTCTTTGGTGTAAATATTGCTGGACTCGTTCTTGCTGAATAGCAGGCATGCCACCAGCTTCTACACTATCCTCCAGAAACATGAGTGCACCGCTGCCACCTTGCTTCTCGGCTTGAACGATGACTCAGCCCGTCAGCCTTTTCTAGAGCTCCACGGGGTTGAACCCGTCTCCTTCGGTGATCCTTTCACCATTATTCAGTAGTTTCTTCTCCTCCTCGCTGGAAGAGAAGATCTCGTTGAGCATCTTTTCGGAGATGACGTGCTCCGAGTTGTACAACCGCCTTTGCAGTCTGTCTGCTCCGCCATATTCTTCAACGTACTCAGGTGTATTCTTCACCCGGCGGAGAGACGACATGAACTCCCTGGTGAGTTTGGTGTAAGAGGCGGAGCGACTGAGGCAGATCTTCCTCAATCCTGTTGTGGTGAGGACATTCTCCAGTCTTTTGAAAATACCCAATTGAAGGAAGGAAGACTGGTGGAAGAATCTGCTCGGCCTATAGATTTTTGTCGCCAATTCAGAGTACCGACGTCCATGCTCCTCATCTTTCGGCACGAACCTTCCTAGTGTATGATCCAGGGGTTCTGCCGCTGCGGTTGAAGCGGTTCCTGGAGTCGTCACTTCTCCCGTCCTCATTCTCTTCTCAGCGGTTGATGGCCCAGCTGCCTCCGGATTCAGGCGTTTCTGCCCGACCGTTGTTGCTTCAGCTCCGGCCTCAGTGACGATTCTTCTGCTGTGTTCATCAACTCGAATGACAGTTTGCTTTGTACGGGCCATATTTGTCATCATTAAACAAGTTCATTGATCATTTAAATGTTCTGATATTAAGTAGGTACAATCTTAAAGTCGATATTGGTGTTAAAACTGATAGCACGATAGGGAAAGAATCGGCCCGATACAAAAGCTACCCAACACCACTGTATCGGGCTTCAAAACTGAACAAAACAAAGCTTGTCCGATACACCAGTGTCGGGCGATATGAAGGTTTCAAGCTCATGCCCGATACGACAGTGTCATTCATCAAAAGAAGATCTGGGCGATACAAAACTGGATGATATGGAGAAAAGATGTGGGTCATACCCGTTGCACGACACAGGTGTGTCAGGTGATACGGTCGTGTGAAACAAAGTGCCCGTTAGGGCCTTCCCGATAAAAAAATGTGTCACCCGACAACAGAAACTAGCGAGGCGACACAAGAATGGACGATACAGTTATCGCCCGATATAGAGTATCGGACAAGCGCGTGCTAAAAACGTGTCGCGCGGCACATGTGTCAGGTGATACAAGGAGTCCAACCAAAGTTGTCAGCCCGATACGATGTGCGTGATATGAAGCTCGTGTCGGGCTAGCATGGATGATAGGGCTTTCGGGCTATACCTTTCGCTTTGTTAAGTTTTCTGCGCGATACGAGAGCAGAAGAGGGTTGCACAACATGGGAGCAAACGAAGGAAATCACAACACGATACAAGTAGGTGACAAGTAAAAGCAGTAGCCCGACACAGTAAACCCTCCGTACTATATATAGCAAACCAAGTCGGGGGTAAAACAGGTAATTCTGGGGCGCGTGTCGGCCGTTGAGATAAATCCTTCCCAAGACGAGCATGTTTTGCACGCCGGCTAAGTTGCCGCCCGACACGGGTGCTCGCCCTTGGGCATATCGGCTGACACTGTGCATGGATAGAATGCGATGCCCGATACGATCAAGAAAAAGGGAAAACTTGCCCGATACAAAGCTTTAGAACAAAATTCAAGATGAAAAACTAAAAACAAGGCGAAGGAGAAAGCGATTGATGGGTAAAACATCATTGGACTAAGGTTAAGCTCCCGACCTTAGATAGTATTACTCATCAATGCTTCATAAAACAGAGCGGTGGCCCATAAAATAGAAGAGTTAGCGCACGTGGTGAATGCGCTAACTCGGGCCTTATTACAGTCCAAATGTTTGTAATGTTTTTGTTGCAGGAAAATAAATAAAATCCTATTTTAGGAAAAGAAAAAGCTTGGGCTGCCTCCCGAGGAGCGCTGTAGTTTGCATCTCCAGCTCGACAGCTCTAAGTCCTTCACTTTTCACTTCCAGCAGTGTCCATATCTTGCGAGTTGATCTCTGCCCTTTTCATCTCAGCACTGCCGTTTTGGCAGGTTCGGTGTTGGAGGGTATTATACCCAAAGGATTCTTTATCAATCCGGCCATCTGGGCCAACTGCTGATCAATTTGGCGTTGATGCGTCTGCATATCCACCATCTGGACCTGCATCGAGTTCAGAACTCCTGAATTTGAAAGTGCACTCTGCGCCAGCTGGTTATTAATTGTATCTTGTCTTTTCACAAAATCAAATATCTGGTCAACCATGTCTGGTTGGTTAGAAACCTTGTGTTGAACCTGTTCCTTGGCTTGACCTTGACCTTGACTAGTGTTCATCGCTTGACGACCTTGATACTTGCCTTGTCCCTGAAAATTTTCCTTGTTTGACTGGAAAGAAGTGGTTCTGGTGAATTGACTTTGTCCTCCCCTTTTCTCGAAAACTTGGGGTTGCTTGTTGGGGTTATGCAGCAGATGCGAGTTTTCAGCTGCATCCTTATTGCCATAACTAAACCCAGGATGGTCTGGCTTCTTGAAATTAACGAAAGAGACATTCTCAGTCTCCTCAGCCTCAGATTCAGTTTCTCTCGACTCGTCAGGTCAGGTGTAGATACATTTATCTACCCAGTGTCCACCTTCTCCATAGGTGACACATTTCATGACCTTTTTGACTTGTTTCTTTCCCTTTCCACTTGACTCTTTCAGATGCTTTACATCGGTTGCTATCCTCTGGATCTGAGAGATGATAGTCTCCAGAGCCTTGGATTCAAAAGAAGGTCCTTCACTAGCCTTCTTAGCTTGCCCCCTGTCTGATCTATCATAATCAGTGCTGGCTTGCAACTCGGCCATGTTATTGATGATCTTCTCATATCTGCTCGGCTTCTTCCCCAGAAAGTCACTGCCTGCTGCTGCATTAAGTGAAACCCTTTCCTCAGGGATTAGACCGTTGTAGAAGGTAGTTATCAAGAAACCTTTCTTGTAGTTATGATGAGGGCAGTCCCTCTGATATTCTTGATATCATTCTCAGGCATCATGGAGATTCTCGTTTGGCTTTTGCATAAAAGAAGTGATCCTTTGTCTATTCCAGACAGTCTTTTCAGTAGGATAGAACTTGTTTACAAAGGCATCTGCCAGCACACTCCATCCGTTAAGAGCTTGGTGTGGTAGTCCCAGATACCAGGATAGATCCTTATTTTCCAAAGAAAAGATGAAACCCTTACAATAGATTACCTCTTAGGGGACTCCCCGCATCTTGATGGTGTCGCAGATGTTTTTAAAATCATCGAAGTGGTGATAGGGATTATCATTCTTCAAAATCCCTCTAAATATTTGTTCTAGATCATCGAGATGACTGATGGATTTAGCTCAAAGTTGGTTGCGTTGAATCTCGGGACGACGACAGGACATCTGGAATTGTTAGCCTTGGTGGAAGCTAACTCCCTCAGGGTCTTTTCTTCTTCATTGGAATTGTCACTGTCACTGTCTCCCTGGTTCAGATCTTGATTATTTTGATTCCTCCTACACCTCCGGTGATGATGACGTCTATCACGACGATGGTCATCCTCGAACTGCTCCATTTCCGGATCTTTAGGTTGATCATTGTCGTCATAGCGGTCATTGTCTTCAGGTGGAGGCGAGTGAGGTCTAGCTCGCGCGTGTTGCTCACCTTCTGAAAGAGGTCGTTCAACGCAAGGCGGCATGTCTGATGACGTCGGTGCTCAGTTGAGCAGAATGTCTTCCCTCTGAGTACCTGCATAGCATGTAAAAATCAAGTTTAGAAAATTTGTTATTAATAATACGAATTATTCATTTTAGGAAAAAATATAAATAATAATAAAAAAGGAAAAAGAGAGTGTTGTCAAGCTTATTTCTAAGCTTGAGGCACTGGAGTGTAGTTAGTGGATTCGGGTTCGTCAATAGTACGGTTTTGCCTTTTCCCCGACAACGGCGCCAAAAAGTTGACCGGCCTAAATCGCGTGTCCGAAAAGTGGAGCGGATTTGAAGTAGTCGGACTTTTAAATTTATAACCCGAAACCTTCTAGGCCCCCGCAACTTTGTTCATGGGGTTGAACACAGGGACAAGGGTGGTAGTGTTGGGAACACGAAATCGACATGTTACACTCCGGTATGGGCAAGGAGACGATAAAGTTCCCCAAGGGAACAACATGTTAAGATAGATAAAACAAAAGAGATCTATCTCCAATTGGAGCTATGAGTAAAATTAATGTTTTAAAGGTTTATCAGTTTTTAAGGGTTTTCTGCGCAACAGAAACAAAGAGATAATACTATTGCTTTAGTAAGGAATGAAGGAGAAAGCTTCGGTAAAACAAGTGGCAGCAAAAACATCCTGTACCCCTCCTCTCGAAGTGGGTACCTCTAGCCAAGCATCAACACCTCTCTCGAGGTTGCTGATCTTAAGTTAGAGTGGGAAGGTTACTAAAGCAACTCCGATCCTGGGCACTCTCGTACTCCCAGATCGGACCAAACACTAGAGCCACAACACCTCTCTCGAGGCTGTTGCAACGGGAAAACACGATTCGGTAGCTAGTCGAAATGCGATCCAAGCGTACAAGCTAGAGTTCGGATGTTAAACAAAACAGTCATCCAAGAAAAGGTACCAAACATAAAGTAGCAGATAATTAAAACTATTCTAATTCTATTAGCATAAAAAGGGTCTGGTTACATTGCATACGTAAAGAAAGTAAATGACTGAAATAAGTAAAGATAAATGTCGCCTTCTTGATTTAGAAGGGCGACATGTAGTAGTAGACCCTCCAGCCCAATACCGGACAGGATCCTTGCCCGATACACCCGTGTCGGGCGGCACACCCTCTCGAGCAAAACACTCATGACGGGCGGACGTATCGTGCGGGGCGCCCATGCCCGATACTATCATGTCGGGCGGCACCCTCTCAGGTGACACGCCGTAACTGGTGATGCGTATCGGGCTTGGTATCGTGCCGGGTCAGAGTGTTGCTTCCTGTATTGGGTACTCCTATCGGGCATCCTTATTGGCCGATATCGGCCTGCAGTGGTGCCCGGGGCCGACCCTAAGTGAACCATTCCCTCCCCCTCGAGATGGGGAAGTGCTCACTTAGAATCGCCAGGCACACCTCTGAGGCACGACACGCTAGCTCCAGATACTTTCCTCAGTTAGCTTTTGAGAGATTCTGACCCATCCCATCAGAGTCCTGTAGCTGCTATTTATAGGTAGCGGTTGGGAGAGGATGTGGTTTTTCGGGCGCCACGTGCCCTCCTTCAGCTCCATTATTGTAGCTTCAGGGATGCCCGATATGCGTGTCGCCTGGCACAAGGGTGTCGATCTGGGAGCGTGTCGATCATCGTGACGAGTCGCGCCTGTCGGTGGGTGGCCTGTATCGCACGACACACTTCAGTAGTTGTGGCGAGTTTGGCTCCCTGTCGGGTAAATGGCGTATCGCTCATCTGCTCCCTCTTACGCGACATCTTCTCGGGCGACAGTGTATCGTGCTACCCTATGTCGGGCAGTGAGCGTATCGGCCGGCTGGTTGGTAGGGAGGCCGATGCAGGTGGAACACGTTCATGGACCGGGATGGGCCTTTTTTCTGATAAATGAGTTAAAAAACAAGGAAAACTCTACAAAATATGATAAAATTGAGTTAATAGCGTAGAGTGGCCTGTTTCTTCAAAAACATGACAAAAAGAAGAGGAAAATAGTTAAAAAGGGCAGTTTTGATAACGAAATAAGGGCCACAAATGTCACAAAATTTGGTGTTATCAGAAAACTATAAATCAACACTCATCCGAGTTATTGATTTCTTTTTCTTATCTACCTTCCCTCCATCATACAAAATGCCTTCACATCCCTATAAGTTAAACTAACATATATGTTGCAGTACGGAACTATGATGCAAACATTAACAAATATGTTGGTACCACAAACTATACTTATGGAACTATGATGCAAACATTAACAAATATGTTGGTACCACAAACTATACTTACTCATGAATCAGAAATTTTATTATGTGTCCCTCATCTGGTGGAAGTTTTTGACCTGACACATCAAAGAAATACACAGTCCACGTCTCGATAACAATCACTATAAATTATCAATGCCTATTTTTGAGTGAAAAGAAGACAAATAAAATTAAAATTAAATCCCTCAACAAATTGTATTCATAGGTTATACATATAAACAACAAGCCAAAAACTTACTAAAGGTTGAAGGGAGTTAAGATCACGGTCTTCGAAGCACCAAAAAACTACATCTCTGTAGTCACATATAATTTGACTCGACTCTCTAAGTACATCGTTAAACAATGATGGCATTAGAAATCCCACATTTGCTATTTTAAAGTCAAGAGCCATGTAATATGAATCATTATATATATATATATATATATATATATATATATATATATATATAACCAATACACTATTTATAAGTAGGAAAGAATTAAAAAAATTCACATATGACGGGGTATTCACACTCACCACATCCAAAGTTCTATCATTGATGTGTTTAGCCAATCATACATAAATAGCTCAAAAACATCTATCAACACGATCACATTGTTCTGTTATATACCTACGATCTCCTTCACAAGGATGATCACAATGGTATTAGTTTGGTCTATGATGTCTAACCATCTTGCCAACGTTTTATAGTTAGAGCCTAAGGAGTCAAACAACTCATGTGTAATAAAATGAGGGGGCAAAGGTTTCAAAACCCTAGGGGGTTCTTAGCTGTTCTAGGCTACATGCATGTATTCAAATATTAGCTTTTTATAATTTTATGTAAGTTTCAATATACATTTTTCATTCTTGAAGAATTGTAAGTAGTCATTTGAGCCACCCAATAAAGTTATGTTCTACCCCTCCGACTTTGGTGGCATCTCGTTGCTCGTTGGGAGAGGTATGTTGCTCATTCATGGAAAGACACATATAATTCTCACATGACAGTGATAAGTGGGAAGGGGAACACCATGAACAACATTGAAAATACAAACCTTGGCATATGTCACGATGTTGCATGCTTGAACATTGATGGTAAGATGGCATTTTCTTTCAACCTAAAATTTTATGAAACACAAAATTTAATTTGTCAAAAGATATATATTGACTTAATGGATTATTTTATCATAATATATATATAAATGGACTTGAATTGAATATTACCCCCAGCCATGCTATGTGGGTCCTAAGGACTACTCCCAATGCACCATGTGGGCGAGTGATGAATAGGTTCTTTGACTATTGGAGAAGCTTACGCCTCTAGAGAAGCCCTATATTTTTCCAAGGTTGCATCTATCAATCTTTACATGTACTGATGGTCCACTTCCCCTTCCTTGGTTTGTTTGTTCTTTTGTTGGGATTCTTTAAAAAATATTTTATCCCATACCCATCTCCAGTGCCCCTAACACATTCAGGATGCTCTTTTGTCCCTAGAGAAACTGTCAATTCATCGTGTGTGCCCTGAGGGGTGAACTTGCCCTCCTTTTCTTAGGCAACCAACTCCAACAAATTATCATCTAACAATCCAATGAAAAAAGAACATGGTCATTATTGTGAGACCAAAAATTCTACCATTTTCAAAGCCACCTCCCGTGTTTCTTGGATGGGGATTTCTCCAGCTTTGTTTTTAATTGCAATTATCCACTCAATATAGCAAGACAACCATCCAGAAGCACTAGAAGACTCTGCAATAGAAGGAGTAGAAGTAGAAGGCCCTTGCTCTTGACCTTGATATTTCCCTTAGCTCTTGCCCTTTCTCTGTCTCTTGACCTTGCTATTGTGTTGTAGCTCTTTCTCTCGTTGTAGCTCTCTCATCATGCGGTGTTTCCAACAACCACCTAAACCCAACTGGTGGTTGTGCACATTCTTATCACCCCTATTTTTTTTAGCTTGATGAAGGGTCTAATTAATTTTTACAAGTAATATTGTTAAGTAACCATAAGAAATTATAAAAATATAATTAATTCAATACCTAGAATGCATCTATTTTTCTCTACCGAACAAACTCCTTACAATCATCTTTGTCAATATAGTCTAGGGTCTTGATCCTTTTTGTCTCCAAATACATAGTCTCTTGTGAGGATTGTCTTCCAATCTCCATGTCTTATCCTGAAGAGATGCATAACATACTTACGATGTAGATTTTCATCAAGTTAATATCGACCCTAAAATTTTTTAACATTCAATATTAATTACAAATGTTAAAAGAAAGAATAGGAAAAAGACTATAAAACATTACTATATTTATCTCACATCTAACTCCCTCCATATGACGTCTTTACAGACCATACTCACTTGTCTCCAATACTAAACAAGGAGAGGCACCTTGCTTTGACCAAAATCCACAGTAGTTAACAAACTCTTTACTAGGCGAAGTGCCTACTTCATTGAATTCAATGATGCCCTTCCTCCCTTGCCTATTTGCATCATTTTTCATCACAATTATCCCTCTAACTGCCATATGTTTTGGTTTATAACCACCATCAACACCCCCATTAGAATTCTTAGCATCCTCACACTCGTGATCACTATGCTCCTAGTAAGATGGCATCTACAAAATTAAAAGTAAACACATGAAAAAAGTCAGATCATATATAAAAAGTCAGATCACATATAAAAAGTCAACACTATAAAAATTTAGATCATCACATATAAAAAATAGATCACATGTGAACAAATAAACATGTTATATAATACAATAAAAGCAGATCACAAATGAGAAATATACCTTAAACTAATATCCCTTCTGTGTGATCTTCACGTGTATACTCATCAGTGTTAGATTCATCATTTAAACTGGGGTAAACCAACACAAAATGGACTGGAGTCATCATACTTGTCATAGTACTCTCCTTCATCAATAGAATCTAAAATGAACTATCTTTTCTCATGAAGAATGAGAGACCAATTTCTTTTGCAGGATCATCGATATAGAATGCATGTTTTCCCTATGATGCATTGATAAAGGCTTCATCCTTCTCTCCTATCCACTCAAAATTCACTAATGTGAAACCAAGTTCGTCAACTACAACTCCTTTCTTGTTATCAACCCATTTACACCTAAATAGTAGAACTCTAAACTTTGTGTAGTCAATTTCTTGTATGTATTCAATGGCATCATAACAAGACATCTTTCCGTCATATGGACGCTTATCTTTGGCACCGGAAAAATACAATGTAGATGGCTAAAAGGTGATCCTACTATTTGAGATGACACTTTTTTCATCTTGACGTTTATTGTAGTATGAAAATATGTATATGTCAAACCCTTCGTAAGATGGAACATGGGTCTTTGGCTTATATGCAAGCTATTTGATTGTTGCTATAATATTATTTGGTGTTTGAGATAGTTGATTGAATACTTTCTTTTGAAAACCACCTAATAAATGTCTAATTATGCTCTTTAGATAGCCACATTGAACTGGCTTGGGGATAACTTGTCTTGAGCTTGTTGGTTTGTTTAGTGATATATATACCCACATTGTTATATTTGTGTAAAACATACAAGTGTTCTTGTTTCCACTGCTCATGATTGATATTTACCTATCGTTCTCCTAAAATACCTTTGCTGCAACAAACATCAGGGTTGACGGTATTACTAGAAGTTTTATTGCAACTCAAAAAGTCATTCCAAAAGTCCATAACCTCCCTATCAATATAGCCCTCAATGATACTTCCTTCGGGCGACAATGGTTCTAAACATCACGTTTAAAAACACTCATGCTCTGTTGAAAAAGATACATCCAATACAAGAAAACTGGACCTAACATTTTCACTTCCCTAGTCAAATGGACCACTAGATGTACCATAATATCAAAGAATGAAGGGGGGAAATATTGCTAAAGTTGACACACAGTAACAAACACTTCTCTTCGCAACTTATCTAGAATCTCAAAATCAATTACTTTTCTGTATAGATTATCAAAGAAGAAGCAAAGCCTAGTGATTGCAAACCTTACATTCTTAGAAAGGATAGATCAAATAGCCACATGCAATATTGCTGCATTAGAGTGTGACAATCATGAGATTTAAGACAACTCAACTTTAGATCCTTCATTGATACCAATATACAGATATTGGGTGAGTATCCGTGTGGTACCTTAACATTACAGAAGCACTCACAAAAAGATATATTCTCCTTTGTAGACAAGATGTAACAAGTAGGAGGTAGATATGCACCGTGCCCTTTGGTAATTTATTTTGTTAATTATTTCCTTATACCCATTTCACGTAGGTCCATTCTAGATTTTATTTCATCTTTAGTCTTATTGATAATATTAAACAAAGTGTCAATAGTTAACATAAATAATTTTCTCAACATGCATGACATCAATACAATGTCAAACTGTCAAAGAATTCCACAAGGAAGATCCCAAAATATCAACCTTTTTTTCAATAATAGTTTTTCATCTGTGTAAGTAGTACACGATCTCTTACCAAAAATGATTTATAATGTTCTTTACTCTTGCAGAAACATCCTCCCCTAATATAGTTTTGGGGCATTCCATTCCTCAGTTGAGCCATTAAATGTTTTATGCAACTTTGGGCAAGGATGCACCTTTGGCAGAAACCTTCAATGACCAAGATATACAATCTTACCACCATGTTTTAGTCTGATAGAATCTATATTTTCCACACACATTGGACATGCCTTGGTTCCTTTGATGTTGTAGCCAGACAAGTTCCCATAAGAAAGAAAGCCATTAACAGTGCAAAACATCATATCACATAAATTAAACATCTCTCACAGCAAAGCATCATAATTCATCACACATTCTCCCCATAGTTTCTTTAGGTCATCAATCAGTGGTTCAAGGTAAACATCAATATCATTGCCAGGTTGCATAGGGCCCGATATCAGCAACGACAGCATGACATATTTATTCTTCATACACAACCACAGAGGAAGATTGCATACAAGAATCATGACATACCAAGTACTATGTTGGCTGCTTAATGTTTTATATGGATTCATCTTGTCAGTAAAAAGTCCAAGTCTAGAAATCCTAGCTTCTTTGCCAAACTTAGGATACAATAAATCAAACTTCTTCCATTATAAATACTACACACCTGTCAAAGCATACAATCATTCTTTTTCTTTATCGTTACATGCCAAGATAAATTTTTCTCATATACAGTATAGAAAACAAGCATTGAAAGTGTGTTATTATAGGTATATACCACATCACCTTGGTTGGAGATTCAATTTTGGTATTACTCGATGTCGTCCTTTTATACCTAGGAGACCCACATTTTGGATTTTCTTTCTAATAAATATAGTTCTTTTCAAATAGCACACAGTCATTAGGGCATGCATGTATCTTCTTAGCCTCCATTCCCATTGGGCACACCATCTTTTTCTTTTTGTATGTTGAGATTGGAAGCTCATTATCTTTAGGGAGAATTTCTTTCAACAAAGACAATAGAGAAGTGAAGCTTTTGTCACTCCATCTATTGTTATACTTTATAGCTTATAATCTCAACACATCGCTCAACTTCGTAAACTCAGAACAACCTATGTATAATAGTTTCCCAGCATTGTGCACAACATTTCTAAATAAGGGGGTATGTCTATAACATTTACCCCACAACTATCTTGTAAGACCCTTGAACTAGATTAGTGCTTGAATATGCTTTATTTTCTTAATAAGATGCTTAAATCTTAATCTAATCCTTTGATATGATTTGATAACATGTAATAAGCTTATGTTTTCAGTTTGGCCCTATTTGGTTGATGTTTGAGCTATGTATCCTTGTTATGGACCAAGTTGCAATTTACCCATGTTGAGGGGTTATCTTGCAATTTATCACATGTAGATTGTTCCTTTTAGGCTCTAGAATCATGAGAGAGAATATGATATAGAGGGGAACCTTGTTTGGATCATGGTTGATGATGTGGCATCCTGTGGTGATGCTAGGGTTCCTAAGGTTTTGGCTTTGATGTATGTTTTTACCTTGAGCTTGAGTTGGGCGTGTTGTGACCGCAACACCTCACTTAGAGGAGTATTTCAACCCCAAAACTTGTCATAGATGGTGGTTGTTTCAACATTGATGGTCTTGGTGAGGTTTGGTCGAGATGGTTTGTCTTCTAGTGATGTGTTTTGACCATATTTGTTTGGTGATATTTTGTAGTGGTCAATTCATGGTTCCTTGATGTTTGTTTCTACCCCTAGGGTGGTGGTAACTCATGAGTTCGATACCCTACGTAGGTTCTATCACCATGTGTTGCATGCAAGTGTTTATTGGTTGCATGGCTGTTTTCTTGGTGGACAAGTGTCCCTTTGGCGCTGTCATGTGTTCACACCTCATACCCACCTTACCTACCTCATCCCTTGAGTATATAACCTCTCTCTTCTTCATGCAAGCAATCATTTTTTTCTTTTTCCTTCTCCTTCCTTGCTTTGTTGACCTTGGAGATTGGAGGATCTAGAGGGTGCTGATTAAGGTGCTTTGGAGGCCAATCAACCTTGCATGTGGTGCTTTTGGGTTTGATCATCTCCTTTGTGGTGTTCTTTGGTGATCTTCTTCCTTGTTAAGTGGTTTTGAACCCTTTATTCATTTTCCTTTGCACTCTATCTCCTTCTTCCTTCCTTCTTGGGCATGAGACTATGGATCATCCATGGTGGTTATCTTGAAAGAAGCTTCTCATCACAAAGGTGTTGGAGACTACGTTTTGACATGGTGGTACCCAATTGAGAGGAAGCTTTCTTCTCTTTCCCCCTTTCATCTTCTTTGGTTTGGACTAGAGTTTTCACCTCTTGCATGAGCTCTTTTTTGACCATGGAGTTATTTTCTTTGGAGGTGATCTTGTGGCCAAATTATTGATCTTAGTTGGAGCTTCATCTTCTTCCTTGGAGATCGTGATCTTTGGAGCTTGATCTCTCCATAAGACGGGTTATATAACTATCTACCTTCTTCTATTATTGCACCTTATTTGTTCTTGCATGCTACTATTTTCATATCTAAAACATGATGTTACGATGTTAGATGATTATATTATTATTTTAGGGTTTAGGACTTTGTAGTACTCTCATGTGGATTTCTCTCTTTCTTACACCCTAATTTGTTGTACTTGACTTGTTATGTGATGGTTGAGATGAGAGTGATACATGGATCATCATCCTTATTTGTATCACCATGTTATGGTTCAACTTCCATGTTTTCTTGATTTCTTTGATCAATTTTTCTTGAGGTTGATGCTTGGTCTTCTTTATCTTAGTTTGGCTTCTTAATGGATCATGTTAGAGATCGGTTTTAGGGTTTTTACGTTCATCTTATGTGGAGTTTTCTCTTCTTAATGGTACTTAGTATCTTGATGTTTACATCTATTTTGATCATGGTTTTTCCTTGTTTTTAGGATGGGGATATGCCTTTATTGTAACTTGACCTTGGTGGTCACTACACCTTTTTTTTGGTATCAGTCGATAAACTTTGACCTTAGGTTATGGCCATGAGACTTGTTTTGATGGTTCTTATTTCGGTCATAACAATCCTTTTTGGTAACTATCGAAACACTAACCCTAGGGGAGGTTGTTAAATAAGTTAGTTGTTGATGTGTTTTAACCATGATGCATGGTTTGATATGGTGTTTCAGTTATGACACAAGGATTGAAGTGGTTCGGTCGTGACATGCTTTGTTGTTCGTTGAGACCCATGTATGGGTGATGGGTTGAGACACATGTTTGGTTAGGTGGATCGTAACACATGGTCAGTACACATACATGGTACATGGTCGTTACATATGTATAACATAGTGAGATGGTTACACGTGTACATGTAAATGATGATGATACTTAGTGTTGTTGATATAATAGTTTAATCATGATATGAAACCCTAATCGTCTATGTGTAACCCTAACCCTGATTCTAGGGTGTGTTATGCTTGTTGAGTTTGTTGGCATAAATAGCATGTGATTACACTTTCTCTCTCCTGTTTATATGAATCTAACAATGTAGGTGAAATGAATGACATTGCTTGTGATTGATATGGTGATGCTTATGAGCCTTTTGAGGCATGTTATGGTAGTGGTGTGACATAGAGATATGTGATTGGGTATTATGACCTGGAAGAGGCTTTATTACTAGTGTGAGACATTATCCTCCAGAGATGCGATGAGGGATTGATATCCCATGACACTGTGATTATGGTGATAGCCTTGTGTTACTGTGTGATGGCATTGGTATCTTGTGATGATGAGACAAGTTTATAATTCAAACATTTTATATCTTCAAGTCATATTATGCCCTTATCCTTATAGAGTTTGTTTAGGGTTTGTACATTGTAACTTGATTGATGCTAAAAGATACCCAATTGTCTTAATTAATCAAGTGAAACCCTAATCATGTAGTTTCCCTATGCCATAGATCCATCCTCAACGTCAGTACTGGCTGGATGGTGAAACGAGCAATTACTAAGGGAAACCCGAAGCACATATTGTTGAATAGGTGGGGTGCAAGTTGGGGTATCTCCTTGTATCCTTAATATATTGGTATGGCTGAGGTCATACCTTGGTATGAGAATGGTCGAGACTATATCTCATACGATATGACTCACTACATGTGACATGTTTTTGGGATGCTTGAGATCATACTATTGAAGGAGAATGGATGTGGTCGTATCTCAGTTCACTAGCATTGTGACCTATATACCAAGGTAGGATAGGATGTTTTGCAATTGGACTTGATATGTCACTACGGCTAACTCGGATTGAATGAGGGTGTGGAGAGATCATGGATTTTGGCTCTTCCATTGATCTTGTATAGAACTAATTTTGACTTTGCAGTGGTCGATTGAGCATGAGTGGTATACCTCATCTCCTCAGGGCATAATAAAAGATGTAATGCAGTTGTGTAGCATATTTGCTTAGGGATAAATGCGTCTTACATTGGATGACCCTTTACCTCATCTTTGTACTGATTTCCTAAATTATAATACAGAAAGAGAAATTAGTTGTTATACATATCCTTCATATTCGTTCTTAGAATATTATTTATTCTACTGCTCAGTGGTAACTTGCCTAAGTTGCTTAATCTCCATTATCAGTTTAATACATATCATTTACATGAATCTTATCAACTTGAAAATAATGCTATCAATCTGCTTTAATGTACCCATGCTTTAAATAGATGTTGGCAAAGAGTTATATCTCTCGCTGGGATGTTTGGTCTTACCTCATGGGTTGCCACATATTTTAGGTGGTTGAGCATGAAGAGGTAGAGATCGTGATGTTGAGGTGGAGCAACAAGAGGAGCAGTAGCTGAGTAAAGGTTGGACAGATGCATGCATTTTGTAGTAGAGTCCTATGTGTCATCCTTGTACTCTCAGGTCCTTGGGGGAGTTTTTTAGATGTTGTATATCGCGCCAATGTTTTTTCTTTGTGCCTTTATGTATAAAAATGGCATGCATACATATGAATAGGTTATCATATGTAAAGGTTGTGGCCAGTGAGCCAGTGAACAATGCTATGTAATAATACTTTGGCACATGTTATGTATATGATATAGGTGGCTTTTATGGACACAGATGTGATAAGTTTCATCTTTTTTTCTCATGTCAAAACGGTTTTAATTTCTTGTGTTTTTTGGTAACCCTTAATTGAATGCTTTATTTTTAGTGGTCTCGCTTTCGTCTGACAAGTGTGTCACATATCAAGCACCACATCAATCATGTCTGCTAGAATTGGTTCCTTCTCATTAACATTGTTAGCCAGAACTACTACTACGAGCATCTATTGATCTGATAGTAGGTATCTCTCTATGCTGAAACCATTCTATATAGCCATGTACAATCCCATTGCACATGACATGATCTTTGATCGTATCAACTTTCATGTTGCTACTACAATTCCTACAAGGGCAATTGAAACTATCTCTAGGTTATTTCCTATGTTCCTATGCAAATCTTAAAAACTCATCAAGGCCATTAATAAACATCAGGCTATAGAGATTGGGTTTAAACATCCATTATCGATCCATTTCAATATGATTAGATGGAATATGAGTAGCTCATGAGGTTCTAGATGGTAAGTTAATTTCATGAAAAAAATCTATTTGAATAATTGAGCCCTAATCAACTAGTAGCATTCACATTCATAAATGTGTACCACCTATCCCATTCTTGAGCACTTCATCTCACCAATAAGTGTATAATGTCTGTTTGATTTCAATAAAATTCGGCAATATTTCCCCATAGTTCTCCAAGTACACCGATGTAGATGGGCAAAAACCCACCTACATATGTACCAATAGAATAAAAAGGGAATTTTTTTCAAAATTTATTGAAACCGAACACACATTATACACTTACATCCTAAGCGAGATGAAGTGCTCATGAAAAGTCTCAAATCGGTGACTATCCAAGGATTACTCCTAATGAGTACATCTAGGATGGGTTTCTTGGCCAACAACATGGTTTAGGAATTAGGGCTTTGAATATAGGGTTTATTAGTTACACTTGTATATTAATGTTTACATATTAGGGTTTATTCTCAAATTAGGGTCTATTTACATATTTGAATTCACAAATTAGGGTTTATTCACATATTAGTTACAATACCTCAAACTATGTCATGCATGCACATTACCATGCTACATCATACAACATGAATTTATTTGGAATTAGTGTGACACATCACAGTTGAATCAATGATCTAATTATTAGGATATCTACAAACCAATGGGAAATTGTATGTTTTGAGAAAGATAGCCAACATAAACATTCACATTGTCAATTCAAGTTAATTTAGAGTCATTTTCATGCAAGCGTAGTCATTAGAGCATGGATGAGATCAACTTGAAGGTGATTTATCTATACTAACATAATCCAATATTATCCACCATACTTACATAATTGCTAACAATTAACATCATATTATATCAATCTCCATCTCCATTTCCCCTCTCCTCCTTCCTCCTATCTCCTCCTTCCCCAACCCTTCCCAATTTATTCTCAATATTGAGAAGAAATCATAGGGTAGGGGAAGGAGAATAGAGGGGAAATGAGTTAGAAGAGGAAAAAGAAAGATAGGAAGAAGAAGGCCACCTGTGGATAGTGTTGGAGGAGAACAAATGGAGGAGGAGGAAGGGGTGTCATCAGTGAAGGAGCACGACTAGAGGAGGAAGTAGTGGTGCCCTTTACAAGGAGCAAGGCTAGAGAAGTAGCCGACCACAGCTGGAGCAGTGGCTGGAGGAGCACAGATGGAGTAGTGGTTGGATGTGCCGATGGATGCACAATCATCGGCAAAGTAGAAATCACTAGTAGACACACCGAGAAGCAGCAATAGTGGAGGCGGAAGAGGAGTGAAATCACTGGAAAAATTTGCAGAGGCAGAAATATCGAGAAACATGTGTAGGGGAAAGAGGGGGAAAGGGTTTCTCGCTGGATTAACTAAGACCTATCATGTATGTTTTTAATAAAACCCATGATCAAGGATTTAAGTCATTAGTTGCAGACAAACAAGAGCTGACAAAAACACAACTTTTTCTTCAATTGCCTATGTCAAAATTATGCCTAACCTCACAACCCAGCAATACCTACACCGTTAGTCATTGTTAGAACAACCAACAAGAAACATAAAGTGGGGTGGGAAAATTTTCTTGGGACACATGGAGTAAACATCTTTCTAGTCGGTCTTTGTTGGTACAACCAACAAGAAATGCCAATTGTTTTCTTCGAGACAGGTGGCACGCACACCTCTTTATCTCATTAGTTATTTATAAAAGAACCACCGACTAAGGTTTTTTGGTAGAAAATGAAATGCTCACAATAAATTTTCACAAAAGTCTATTGTTGCAGGTGATATATATCATCGATTTCTTTGCGAAGAAACCGACAATAAAAACATGGTGCAGTATGTGTTTTCTTAAGTGGTCAAACCGTTCCGGTTGTCAGCTAAGAACCAACACTAAATGTATCACTATTAGTGTTTCTTGAAAAAACAACCGACACAATATGTCATATTTGTACTAGTATCTCCCCACATTGGCCTATACCCCTGAACCCCATTGATGCACTTTGACTTTACTTGATCTGCAAAAAATACCTCCAGTCATGAAGCAAGTTTCCTTCCCACAACATAGGCTCGACGTTAAATATTCAATGATGTTTAGGGAATCTAAATGTCTAATTCACTATCTAATTTCATAGTTCAATCATCAAATCAACATTTCTTCATTTAACCATGTAAATAGTGATTTTCATATATTATCCACATTTTGTACTAGTAAACTAAGCAAGTGAGGAACACCACTTATCCGACTTGAGAACACTAGATTGAAAATACTTGATTCACTGAATACCCTATCCTTAGGGTTTCATTTTCCTTGTTCACACATCACATGACTCACATAAGGATTTGATGCATCATTAACTCTCACTGATAAAAGATTGCTTTATGTAGCTGACATATAACCAAACTATATATGAAACCCTAGAATGAACTCAACTAGGGTTTACATGCCATTCACCAAAATATGAATTATCAAGAATAACCTTGCATAAATAAATCTATAACATTATAATGAATCACTTCAGTTGGATTCCATGATGTCTATTCACAAACTTATGAGTTTGCACTAATATATGGTTTCACCCTCTTAAATAAGATATAAAGCAAACACTAATAGTATCAAATAAACTCCAAGATAATATCCAGCATATATGTACTAAACATTCAGATAAAATAATCACCTATAATAAGTTTATTCAAATTGGCAAGTTCGTCATTCAAATATACAACAATTTCAGACATGGCCGAAAACCATAGATTTTGGTATATTCTTGTAACTTTTGAAATAAATTTAGGGAATATGTTTTTAATTATTTGTATCCATTTCTATTATGGTATTTTTCATCTAAAATTTATTAACAATCCCTTTCTAGGTCATCTTTCATAAGCTTAAACTAAAAGGAAGATTTAGGGTTTGTAGTTGCATATGAAGGAACTGAAGATTATTTAGGATGTAATCCAATTTCCTATAATCTAGTATTAAATGGATTTACTCACTCACATAAGGTGTGAAAACACCTTGAAACGTAGCCCAAGATCTAAAATCCTAGAGCCCAAATCAAACTCCTAACAATACTTCAATTTCTTTGTCCTTCCAACTTGGAAACCCTAGGAATGGAGAATTATGGAGAAAGAGTTAGAAATGTGGTTGATTTGATATGATTTCCAGTCAAATTGGAGAAAGGATGGATTGTTATCATGTGAGAGAAGAATCACCAATAAAAGATATCTAGAGATTACAAACTTACTTTATTTCATCAACTTTAAGAAGACAAAATCCTAGATCACCATCTTCACCACTTTCTCCATCCAAACCCTAACTCTTCCTCTTTATATAGGATTTCATTTCTCTTGAAATAATCATGAATTATGGGAGCTATTAGCGTGTTAGGTTACTCATACAGAGCAATTCAGGTGCTTGGGTCAATTGCAAATTAACCCTACTTTTTTTTTTAATTCCAACAGAATATTCTTTCATAAAAATATTACTATAAATCATGTATTGAATAGGTATAAGCTCCTTCAAAAATTAATAAATTTATCATGTTGTGTTTTATACAATTTTGGATCTCCATTAAAACTTTTAGATCAAATACAAGTTGCCAATAAATAACTACAAGTCTAACAATACACTGATAAAATGCAGTCTGTAGTATTGATCGGTTGAAGAGAAAAATGCCCTAGGGACCCCATAATGACTTTGCAAGCTACCACTATTGTAACACCTAGCACAACCGTACTGCCTACCATGGTTTTGGTACTTTGAGTCCATTAGATTTGAGTATAAAAATGGCCAACACTTCTATTCCTTTAAGACGGTTGAGTGGTCTAGAATTAATGTGCCACCATCAACCCTACACGGTCGTGGTTCCCTCCACGGTTGTTCCACCCAAGTATCCAAATCAATTTCACTATCCCTTTTCTTATCTCACATGCTTTAGTCTTAGCACAATCAGTGTGCCCTCTTGCACCACAATCGTGTTGCCCAACACGATCATGATCAATAAAAAGAATAATTCTAGCCAACTAGGGCTTATACTTCTAAACCCTAATAATTCAAAATGAAAGAACTCTTACAATTTTTAATAGATTTAAAACATAATAATTGAGCTACCATCATTTATCAGACTTAAATGATGATAAATCCAATTAAGCATGTAATCATCTAGGTAAACACTAGTTTACTAATTAAGCTAAAATGCGGTCATAAAGTGACATTCCCTAAGAGCATCCATTATTCTCAACTACACAACAACATGGACATTGTACTTTAGGGTTCATGTGTCTTGAGAACCTTATAATGTTAGTCATTATTAATTCATGATGTACATGCCAGAGGAAGTTTTTGTGTCTTTGAGCAGCCTTCCAGATGATCTTGAATTAAGCATCATCATTTGATTTGTCAGGAGACTATGTCAATAGCATATATGCCAAATTTGCTGAGAAACAACCATCAGAGAAAGGTTTCCATATGTAGTTGTTTGCTGTGAATGCTTGCATTATGAGACATATTTAGTAAGTAATGGGCAATATGGCACAATATGAAGACCAAATAAAGATATTTGTCACCACCCAAACTTAAAATGTACTTGTCCTCAAGTATTATCCAACTCAATCTCGTTTAAATTTTCAACAAACAAGAATCATAAATGTTTTCAAATAGAAGTATACTGACTAGATGGGATAAGTGATGAATAAATACATATATTTCACCTCTTTCCTATCCTCATTCACAAGACAATTTTAATTATAAAATTGATCCTACAAATTTTCAATATATGACATCAAACACACAATTAATCCATATGGTTTTCAAATAGGTATTGGTAAACCATTTGATGATGGCAATGTCCAAAGATGATTAGGAGTGTTGTTTTTCCTTCATGCATTCAGCCTCATATTTCAATCCACTCTAAGTGACCTATGTATCTATGTAAAAGGGGGTACGGGGGATACATTTGATTTTACCTTGTCCATGTAGGAATGCAAAAAGAAGAAAGGATTGTAGAGGAGGATTGAAGTGTCGTCACACAGGCGCACTCATCTCTTTTTTTCTTAGATGTTATTACATTGGAGCATCTTTTATTTTATTTTTTCATTTCCTTTTTCTTTTCCATTTGTCTAGTTAAGGTATATGGTGGTAGGAGTTAACCAGTGAGGAGGAAGGGTGGGACACCCCAAGTTTTAGGAGAGTGGGGAAGGCTTAATAATTTTTGTGCTTTTTAACATCTTTTCATGAGGTAGAGAGGTTGGAGTGTTGAAAGAAAAGTGGATCAATAGAGGGGTCACTAGTTTGGGTCTTAATATGAAATCTCCTACATGAAGGTCACTTCAACATTCTTCATTAATCAACATAATGCCACAAGAGTGGGTAAATATCATATTATTATCTTGAGATTCAGCAAGACCTAAGCATTATGGCTTTCTTAGATCACAATTTAGACAAAAATCTCACAATCATAAAAGAGGTTATTAACAAGTATAAAGTAAAAAATTGAGGACATTTAGAAATAGATCATGAAAATATGACATGCACTTGTCAAAGGTTAAAAGTTTCATTTCAAAATGCAAAGATCGGATTAAGACATTCTCTAAAGAAAGCAATTTCTAGTTTGGTCAAAATTGGTTGAAATGGTGCCAAATACCATTATTCACATCAACATCTACACTACTAAAGAAGTAAATAGCATGAAATCAAATCCTTACCAAGAACACACAAGAAATTAGTAAAATGTACATGCAATGCAAACACAATATATGAAATGGCTAGAAAAATCACAATTATTGAAAAAATGCACAAAATGCAAGAAAATTGAATATATGGCGTATGCAAATCAATGAAAATCTAATCTACATAGAAGTGGTGCAAACTAACAAACACCATCATGTTAAAAAATAAGGTGGGATATATGAAATTGGAATCAATCTGAGAGAAGCACATGTACCACCCTACCACCCCAATATATTGAGTAATGTTGTCCTTGGTATGAAACAAAACATTAGGAGTGATAGGGTGATGTCACTATTTTTATTGTGGGGTCCTCCTTGGGATGGAGGATGTCGATAATAATTACCCCGATAATCTGCATGTGGATGTAGGTAGGTTAGTAATTACCCCTGTACAGCCCCCCTAAAAATTCTCCCCATGCATGCTAGTAATGATACATGTGGTTTATCTAATGATGCATCTGATGTTGATCAATACACATGTTTTTCTTAGCATGGTGAATCCCCTCCAAATCTTCCTGAATATTGGACATATCTAATGCATTTTTGAAGGTTGTTGTGCATCATCTACTTCTTACCTTCTTCTTGTGCGGCGGAAGGTATGCTATTGAGTGTGGTAATGATGTTGCTCCAACACATTTGATTCTCCTTCCCCATCACATACATCCATTTTTTCTTCCCTATAGTTATCTTTGGGATGTTAATGCTCCAAATTTGCAAGTACAACCATGAAATCTTCTATTGGCTCTATGTCATCTACAATGATATTGGTGTAATAGGGAAACTCCAAGGTGACACCATGATACACATGGTTGAAATTAATATATGGTCTTATTAGCCACCAGGGTGATCATATGTCATCAATTAAGATAATTTAAATCCACATACTTTGTCCCTTCATCCTTGGTGAGACTAACAAGATCACATCCTAGGGACTATTCAATAGTAGTTACTCTGCCATCCACAATAAATGGATTCTTTCTCTTGGAGGGGATTAACATTATATGATCAATCATAATCATAACTAGGTTTACAAAATAACCCTTACCATCATAGCCATCACAAAGAGGTCCTTTTGATAGAAGATTATCTAATTGTCATATCTTCCAAATACTTTAATTGCTAGAACTTTTTGGATGTAACTTATAATAGGATTATGCATCCCACTTGTCTTTGACTTTCTCGATCGAAAGGTCTCTTGGATAGTATATCTCTCCCAAGTAGGTAAATAGTTGAACCTTGAATTCTTTCAATAGGCCCATTATCAAATTTTTGTGCAATGTCAAGGATCAATGAAAAGATTTTTTGAGGTGGGAGGCTTTTAAGAGTTGTTTAGAATAACCCTTTCAAAATCTAATTGCCTCCTTACCTTGTTGCTTGACTTTCTCCAATGATTTGAAAAGTTTATGTTTGGTCTTCACATACTTTTATGGACCTAAGTTAGAGCATTGGGTAGACCACATGAATTCAATAAGTTTTTGAATTGGTAGGTTATTCCTAAGGCTTGCATGATGGACATACATGTGTACCTAGTAGGACTCATTCTTCTAGTCATTCAATCAAGATGAAGGGGCCTCATTGTGATCTTCCTTATTGTTCCCCTCCCAAATGTAACCCCTTCAGGATACTTACCATATTGTCTAAACTTACATGAATCCAATTTAGAAATCACATCCACTAGCTCCTCTTCTATCTTATTGATTTAGTTGCGTTCTTCTTTCTCCTCTTCATAAGTGTGGACCATGAGTCTTGTCCAAGTTGTGGGGAACGATCTCAATTGGTTGATCTTCCTCTTCTTCTTCAATCAACAACATTCTTCTTTTTGGTTATTGTGTAGATCAAAACTACACAAAGGGTGTGGAGTGTAGGCTAGAGTAGGTTGCGGTGGTGCATGTGATGATGACAAATCTACAACCCTTTCCCCCCACTTAATCCTAGTGGTGACCTCCACTTTGATTAATTCAATAAGATTTTCAAAATTAGTTTATTAAGTTGATACCTCCACTTCATAGTGGTTGTTGTTATGATCCAATATGTGGTGTCTAGAAGAAGAGTGGAGGCGAGAGTTTCACGTAGATGTTGAGCAAGTAAATGAAAAGAATATGGAATTTGTGGGAGATGCAGTCTAGTTTAGAATTTTGGATGAATGTTTGATGATCTTTTTATGCAAGATTTTGTGTCGATGATGGTTTTGGTATCGTCCTTCAATCTTTCCTTCAACTTCTTGGTAAATTTCTTCATCTTTAGTAGGTTATAGTGGATTTTGGAGGGGAGGGTTGAATTTTTAGGGTGTTTGATGGTGTAAGCGTATTTTAACAATTGGTAGAGAAAAGAAGAAGGTAAAGGAGTAAAATTCTATGTTGGAGGTGGAGGAAGTCTCTTCAAAGGTTGAGAAACCTTTCTTGAAGATTGGAGATGAAGTACAGAGGTTGAGGGGGCTTGAAGGTTTCTGATGGTCACTTGGAGCATGGAAGGGCCATTCTATGGGAGTAGAATGATGGGGGTCATGGTGATCCCTTACATTTTCGTAACTAATTTGTGGCGGGTCCGACCCAAGGTAGCCATTTTGGCCAAAATGACGACAATGGAAAGATGTCAGCACAATCATTTTGACGAGTAAAGTCGTGTTGTACAAGGCATGGTTCGGGAAAGCGGTATGCGATGTACGGGCAGAGAGGGTACTGCATAGAGTATATGCGGTATGCGGGAGTATATACGGGAGTATATGTGGTTTTGGATTTTTTTTAATTCAATAAACTAATTATATATAAAATAATATAGCGAGATCATAAATTAAAATATATAGAGTAGGCACGTACATTTATTTACTTATAAACATATTAATATGCATGTATGATGTATGATATGCTTATATATGTATATATGTCTATATATAGAATGTGTTTGTAAAATATGTTCAAATACTAAAATGTAGGTAAATCAATGTACAAATATATGTATAGTGTGTATACATGTGAATAAATCGAAATGTATATATACATGCACAAATATGTGATTGTATATTTAGGTATATTGTATATGTATCTATACATGTTAATATATCAAAAGGTATTCGAATAAATGTACAAATGCATGTGGAATTTTTTTATGTGTATTACAATGTATACATGTAATTCAATGACTATATATCTCAATTTATATATATAATGAAATGTGTGTATATATATGCATGTATGTACAAAATGCATGAACATTAGTTGTGGGATTTTTTAAAAGCGGAGTTTAATCGGCCGCTTAATTGGCCAAGCGGGAGCATATGCGACCCATGACCGCTTAGTGGACCTATTAGTAATATGCGGTGCGGTAGGGTGACTGAATATGTATATGCGGGAGTATATGCGGCCGTGTGGACCGATTTCCTGAACAGTGGTACAAGGAAATCTTTTTTATTATCCCTAGTGATTTTGGGGTTGGTACCATGGACATGGTGATGTACTACATCTATTTTGGCAACTTTTCAAGCAATTTTCTAGAAATGAGCACATTTAATTTCAATTTAGAAATCACATTCAATCATTGATCCTCATCCAATCTAAACTCATTATTGCTATGTTTTAAGCACTCTCTCATTCTTATTCTTCCTACACACCTCAAAACAACAAAGACCTATCCAATTTGAAATGTGCATATGTGTATCTTTGAATTTATAAAAACAAAAAGTGTGTCAAAAAATGGGTTTTGAGGAAAATTATCAAACTGACGTGGGTTGCCTCCCACAAGTGCAAAGTTTATTGCCTTCAACTGGGCTTGGAGATGCTTCAATCAATCATCCTCTTAGGTATCTTTCATATCACTTCCATAATAGATTTCCTTTGCATGCACATTCATGAACAATTCTTCATCACAACTTATCTCCTCAACCAACATCACAATGATAAAATTTTAATGCCCTTTTCAAATCCAATCTCCACAATTGGATACAGTCTTTGACCATTAACAAAAAATTATTTGGAGACTTCCTAGTTTCATATTACAATTTCTCAAGATGGGTATACATGTTTCACCTGATATGGTCTATCATGTCTTGATCTTAGCTTGATAGATACGAATTTCAATTGATAATTGTACATCCAAACCCATTGACTACATTTAAATGTCTTTTTCTTTATTAACTTCTCATGTAAGAATTTCATTATGTCCTTGTAGTTCATTGACATTTCATGAGACACATGATTCGTCAAGTTCACTCAATTGAAATTTTCTTCTAATGGTTTTCATATCTATATCCATGTCCATTTATTTTATTGCCCAAAGAGCCTTATGTTAGAATTCCACCAAAAAGTGACAACTCATTCCCATAAATGATCTGGAAGGAATCATGCCTTACCTTTTTCTTAAGAATTATCTTTGTCTCCCGATCGTCAAGCTAAACTTGCCCAATTTTTTGAGGATGGTATGGGGTAGCTAGATTGTGGTTCACTCCATGACTTTTCCACAAGATTTCAAAACATTAATGAAATGGCTTTGACCTTCATTTATCTTAGCTCTTGACACTTAAAACCAGATTAAGATGTTGAAATTTACAATATCACAAACCACCTTGTGGTCACTTGTTTATGTTGCAATGGATTGAACCTATCTAGAAACATAGTAAATTGTCACCACAAAGAAACCCATAAGAAGGATGGAATAGACCCATGAAGGCAATACCCCATACATCAAACACTTCCACCACTAGAGTTGGTGATAGAGGCATCATGTCCCTCCTTCATATTGTGCCCAACTTCTACAACTTCATGCAAGCTTTACAATGTTCATGAGAATCTTTGAATAGGATTAGGTCAAACAAAAACACATATGAGAAATTTTGTAGCAATTATCGTTCCTTCAAAATGACCTCCACATGCATCGATTTTGCACATGGGAAGTAAATCCTAGTGCTCATATTTGGTAATATACCTTCTAATGAGTTGGTTTGTGCAGTACTTGAAGAGATTTGGATCTTCACACATGTAATTATTTACCATAGCAAAGAACCCCTTCCTTTCCTTCCATGACCAAGTTTTAGACATTGTTCTACTAGACAAGAAGTTGTCTATGTATTTGAACCATGGTCTTTGGGAAGAGACAACTAGCATGAGATAATTTTGAGGCATTGTTTCTTTGATTATGTCACTTCTTCATAAGGTGCCTCAATGCATGAAAGATGGTTGGCTATCAAATTTTTAATTCCTTCTTATCAACTAATTCGAAATTGAAGTCTTAGATAAAAAGAATTCATCTTATTAGCATAGGCTTGCAATTTTTTTTGACATGGGGTTTTATGTGTATCATGATTGATGTAAACAATGACCTTTTTTTGAAGAATATGTGAGATGAACATGTCAAGAGTAAGTACTAATGCAAGAAACCCTTCCTTAGTAGTAAATTTGATATTTGACTAAAGTCTTGCTTGCATAGAAAATTGCATGTGGGATCAGGCCAAGTCATTGGACAAGCACAAGTCCCACAGTCATATCTGATGCGTCACACATGATCCCAAATATCCTAGAGAAGTTAGAGGGTGCTTAAGTAGAATTCAACTTGTACTTTAAATGATTGTAGGGTTCAATGCATTCATCATCAAATTAGAAATTAATGTCTTTCTCAAGGAAATGAATAACAATCTTGACTTCTTTTGAAAATCTTTTATTTAGTGGTCACACAAACATGCATGCCCCAAGAAAAATGGGCATATCCTTGGTGAGAATGTGATGTAGGAGGTGATAGAGAGGTGAACGGGCATGATGGTGGTGCTTGGTAAGGTTGTTGTACATGGGCATACCCATGTTGAGGGGGGATGACTTAGAAAAGTTGATGGGATGGTTAAAGTGGGGTGTTGGTAGTTGAATGATGATTGTGGTGGAGGAACAGTGCACATGGATGTAATAGTCCTTGGTGTTGGTGAGGTTGTGGCACATTCTCTTGTGGGGGAATATATGAATTTTTAGGTGCATTTACCAACCAACTAAAGTTGTTCAGATAATAAATGGGTTGTGGATGAACTTTCCCAAGGATAGTTGTTGCATCCTATGTTGAAGTCTACCAATGTTCTAATCTTGAGTAAATATCTTGTCCCTACCATCATCAAATGCTTGTAGCTTATACAAACTTTTTACTCAAATCTTGACCTATACCTTGTACCTTGTTGTTTTTAGTTTCTATTAGAGTGAATGGCCTTCACTTCTTCACTAAAAGACTCAATGAAATTGATAAGATGATTAGGAGAATTTCCCACTTGATTCTTCATCATGTTCATCATTTTCATAAGAATCTTCATTGTTTGTGGGCTTGAGTCATTGGGAACTGAAGGTGCCATTACAATAGCATGGATACATTCATTCATCAATCTAGATGCTTGGTTCGTTGAATTTTCCATGAAGTTCTCAAACAATGGCCATGATTCTTACATGGGTTTATCCATGGAAGTACCTCCACAATAAGAGTCCATTGCAGCTTGACCTATTTGATGGTGACATGAATAAAAAGATTGGACAAGCTTCCATAAGCGATCTCATGGTACATGAACTCTCTCAACATATTTTCTTTATCCTCTCCCTCTCCCTCTCTCAACATCTTTTGAAACCTTTCCAAATAACCATGAACTTTTTTTCTCATTTGGTTAAAATTTACTATGGTACACCACATTTGTGTAACCTTGCAATATTGTAAAATTTATTCAAGAAGAAATTCTTCATATCTTCCCCACTCATAATATCTCTTTTAAATCATACCAATCATTGTCTGTCCTTTATAGAGAAGGGGAACACAGTCAATCAAATGCATCATTGGTAGTAATTGGAGAATGGAAAATTGAGCATGTTTCAAGAAAATCATCCAAATTCTTATAAGGATTTTGATGATCTAAGCCATAGAAGACATGAATCATATGTGCAATGGAGGGGGGTATGGAGAAGTCTTTATCAGGCATAGCTCTAACAATAGGAGAAGTATAAGCTCATGCACAAGAGTAATGTTGGAGAGGCTTTGGAGGCTCCCCATTAAAAGGTGGTCATTTATCATTAGGATTGGTCATCTCTTTTATCTCTAAAGTATGTTGTCGTCTATAATTTGCACAATAAAGAAGATTTATCAAAATCAAATACAAGAGCAAAACAAAATGCAAAAGGAAAATAAAGAACAAATCAAAGAAATGGTGAGGTAATAGGACAAGTCAAAGTAATATTTAGCTAGGCCAAGAACCACTCTTCTCGACAACTATGCAAAAAATTGATTTTCTTAGAAGTAGGTGTTGGGAAATGTGGCATCAAATAGGCAACATAAAAAAAATTGGATGCCATATTCCCCTTTATAGACGATTGAACCAACAACTATGTAATGGGAAGGGATGGTTTACGAGGTCTAACCTGGTCCTGGAGCAAGTCCAACATTTATTCCTCATTGCATTATGCGTCTTTCTTCAAGTTGCAATCGGATGGTGTCTGCATTAGATCATCACAGAAAGCAACTTGATATTGTCTTCCTTGTGAGAAATGATCCAAGCCTTTATGGAAGTCCACACAGACAACCAGGAACTCAAATCATTCTAGTAGAACAACCAGGAAGGATTTGTCCCTCACTGTTGGTGTACTAGCTCCAACTTTCTCAACCACAATTATTCTTCCTTTCTATCCCTTGCTTCATCGGGTAGGACTTGCTCAAGTTCCCTCATTTACTACAACCAGAGAAGACAAAAAAATGTTAGAGGTAATTGAGTTGTGTGTGAGGAGCCCCCAATACCCCTCTTTTTATAGGAGATTTAGGGTTAGGATTCCCAGTATGAGTGGGAGAAGAAGAGGCTGAAATTACATGAATTTGTGCAACTTGCGAGTGGTGAAATGGTCGGTCCACTGGTGAACCAATCGATGGGCATGTGAGCCGATCTATTCAACCCTTGAACCATTGTTTCATCATGTTTCCAAATTGCAATTGTATCGACAATTATAAATTGATTTATGCAAAACATGATGTCAACACATATCCTTGAACCAATCAAATTAATTCACCAACCACTCGATTCACAACTTGATATGGTTAGTTCATGTACCTGAGTTGATTGGTCTGTTGACTCAAGGTCAATTAGGTCAATGTTGACTCTCGTCTAAATTGACTAAACCCTTGTTTTGATGATGACTAACCATTCCACATATTGGTGTCTAATGCTTCTACTTGAGTGTTTTCAGATTAGGTATAGACACACTCCAAATGCCCTAACTTGCGCATCTCAACTTGGACAAAAGACAAGTCAAAGTCAATACAAGTGCACATTTTTGTAATATGATGTAAATCCATTAGAATCATGTTGTAAATCACTTGTAATGATTGTATGATTTGTAATTAAGCTTGGAAAAAATTAGAAGCACTTAGATTGAATGTTTAAGCACTCAAAAGCCATTTTCTAAAATTCACATTAGGTTGTTCATCGGTCAAGTTGTCAATATACAGAACTCGAACGATCCTGATTGGATCTTGAAAATGACTTTTGATCAATCGAGTTTACACTTCACAGAACTTGACCGATGGAGTACCTGACCAATTTGATTTTCATTGGTTAGTCGAGTTTCCCCAGGACAAACTCGACTGATGGTCTGAATATCGACTTTGTCTTTTACTCTATCGGTCAAGTTACCTTTACAAAAACTCGAACGATTACATTGTACGAAAAAGTGTAAAAAAGTGCTACTAGCCGTTGTGGAGTTGCAACAAGTGAAAATATATCCGTTGCAAACCACAAAATGACTAGTTTTCATTCTCAAGTGTTCCCAAAGTCTAAGAGGCATCCCCAGCTATAAATATGACTCCTTGGGCTTCATTCCAAGGTTGAGCATTCAAAGCAAAACTCTATGTGAGGTTCCTATTCTATAGTTGAGTGATCCTACAACCTCTTCTCTCTCTCTAAGCTTAATCACTTGCTACATCCATTAGAGTGGGTAGGAGATTTGTAAGAGAGTTCGTCCTACATGTATATATTGTGAGGCTCTCACTTCCACCGCCTCCCTATCTCTCATTTCAACCATGAATATGAAGGATCTCTCTCTTGGATAAGAGAGGTGAAGAAGAACAAGGGAAGGCATCCCTTCGTGAAGATCAAGGATGAAGACTTGGAGCTAGAGTGGGTAAGCCCTTGGTGAAGGTAGAAGACTCCTTGCTCAAGTGGGTAAGTCCTTGGTGGAAGCTTCTCCGAGTGAAGGTGAAGTCAAAGGTGGAAGATCCAAGAAGAGTGGGTAATTCCTTGAAGGATGAAGACTTGTGCAAGAGTAGGTAAGTCCTTGTAAGAAGGCAGAAGACTCTTGAAAAGTGGGTATGTCCTTGGTAAGGTTGAAGACTCTTTGTATTGGATAGGTAAGTCCTTTGGTGGTCATGTATTGTATCTCTTATAATGAATATAATGAAGGTGCAAGGTTAATAAATCCTAGAGGTTGACCTCTCTAGGTAGTAACCTGACTCACTTCTAGTTTGAAGTGTGGAACCACTCTAAATAGCTTGTCTCTTGGTGTATGTTCAATCTCTCTCTCCCTTGCTATGCATGTTTTAGTTGCACTCAAATTTCCTATTAGCAACCTTATCTTGTGATATATCTTAAAGGTCTAATGAATTTTTTTTAAGTGCATTCAACTCTATTCACCCCCCCTCTAGAGCATTCAATCACCCATCTAGGATCCAACATGGTTTACTTCCTAAACTACTATGATCATGGTACATAACTACTAAAATTGGTTCAATTGACCAGATACATTGAAATGATCTACTCAACACTTGAATTAGTTTGTTCACTATCCAAACAACCAATATTCAACCAATGTTGTTGAAATTAAATACCTAACTCCTTAGTAATCAAGTTAAAAAAAATTCCTAAATAAACTCATATTCCAAGTTTATCCTATGTGTGTGACCCCATAGGTTCCAAGTTACATTGGTAGTGAATGTCCATAACCAACTTATGATATCACTAACAAAGAGTGGTGTCTAGCAACACATCCTACCCAAGTAAATGGAAACTTGAAGAACAACTTCAATCTACAATTTTGTGACTGGTTTCATAGTGATTTTCTAATTCCTTTGTCACTGATATCAAATTGATCTCTAGACAGGGAATCATCATCCTCTCAATGTTCAATCTATGTTCCTTGATCCAGAGAAGACTATCTGAGATATATGTAACTTGAATATCTTATATTGATTCACATCTGCATGCACATACTTTTCTAAATCTCACTTATCAAGTATCATGGATATCAAACTCCAGTTGGAGGGAAAAATCCCATATACATTACCATGTGTCATAGTGCATCCGATCACCACCTTTATGGAATCCCTTATTCAAGGTTGCAGTGGAAGATGTCAAAGTACATTGAACTGCATGTGATGAGTGTAGTGATTTCATGTCTAAGAATCACAATCACCACCTTCACTAAGATAGATGATTATGACTACTATTTATGGTTTCCACGTGTCACTATCAAGGTACATATGTATCACACACTATTCTACAAGAAGTATCTATGTGTTTGGTTTGATATCACACATATTATGACTAATGAGATTTTGTCATCAACAAACACACACTCTAGTCTTAAGTGTCATAGTTTTCTATCAGCCTTCCACAATGATATCTGACTAGGGACATAACAAGAATGTACATACTCTTAGCATCCATGTGATATCATTGTTTAGGTCATCAACCTGAAGACATACATCATTGAGTAATTCCATTCTTTAGACATCTTTTATGTTTCATCATTATCTCAAAATTTATTAAATCAGAACAAATCAGAAGCTTGACTTTATTATTAGTCAAATCATTTCTATGTTATGCCATCTCAATCATCTTATGATTGGCTCTCTAGGCATACATACCAATAGACTTCCACTTGCACTTGTGCCACACCTTTTTTTTGGAGCGAGACATAGTACTATGACCACTACGTACCACACCACCTCACGAGTCTCATTCTTAATGATTTATATATGTGCATCATATTTTTGTTATGCAAGTGCTAATCCAGATGGTTAGAAACACTTTTCTCTTAGTTGGTATATTTCATGTTTCCCATCTCTTTGAAGTACAACATATTACATAAGATGACTCTACCATATTATGTTATCAAATATTCCTTGCCTAACCATTAGCTCCATTTTTGTCATACTATCTCTGCTGTGTCATCAATGGTTGGAACATCTATAAGTTCATCCATATGGTATTCTATATCCATATAGTATCCACCCATGTGTTCACAACACAAGGATAATCGGCTTCTATTGTAGAATATAAATAATGGTAGTTGGTTCAGAACCTTTCCAACTTTCAACTCTTCTTTTAAGATAAAAATAGATTTATATTGTAGTCATTTTCTTACATATTGGAAGCCTGAATCCGTGTAACCTTTTACACCCAACTCTTCCTTATTTCCATAATCTAGAAACTTATCCTTTAGTGCTTCTTAAGTACTAATGGATATTCTTAATGGTATTCCAATGACCTTCATTGGAATCTGACTCAAAACATCTCTACATGTCCAATACATACAAGATAATGGGATGAGTACATTATATTGCATACATGATAGATCCAATGGCATCATACTCATATCTTTCCATTTTTCATAAGAATTGAAACATAGGGTTCTTAGGAGAATAATTTCATGTATAATGGACAAATTCTCTATCATTGAATCCTTCATGTTGAACCCTTTCAATATCTCTCTAGAATATGTGCTCAAATTTTATATTATGAAGCTTTCCAGAGCTATCTCTATATATCTTAATTCCTATCACATATGATGTTTCACTTATTCCTTCATGCTGAAGGTGAGTTCCATGCCAGGTTTCTATACTTACAGTATTGGGATATTATTCCCCGTTAATATGGGGAATTTTTTTTGTATATCCTCCCACTAAATCTTCTGTAATCACAAATTTCATATTTTATCTTGACTAAAGTCAAGTTCTTTGAATACCTTGTCAAAATAAAGATTCTAGCTCTGAGATGCTTATTTCAATCTTGATTGATCTTTGTATCTTATAGACTTTATTTGCATTAATTAAATTATAAAACTTTTTGGTTGTGTCACATACACACCCTCTCAAATATTCCTATTAACGAATGCAGCTTTCATCTTTATATCCCAAATCTTATAGTCTTGAAAAGCTTTGATTGCATTATTCTTCCTCCTCTTCATAAGTGTGGACCCTAAACTTTTATCCAAGTTGTGGGGCACGATCTCAATTGGTTGATCTTCCTTTTTCTTCTTCTTCTTCTTCTTCTTCTTCTTCTTCTTCTGTCAGAATCCTTCTTCTTGTTGATTATTGTGTAGATTGGGGCTACACAAAGGGTGTGAAGTGTAGGGTAGAGTGGTTGTGGTGGTTCACATGATAAAGACAAAGATACAACCCTTTCCCACCTCTTAAGCCTAGGAATGACCTCCACTTTGATAAAGTCAATAAGATTATCCAAATTAGTTTCTTAATTTCCTACCTCCACTTCATAGTGGTTACTGTTAGGATCCAATGTGTGGTGTCTATAGGAAGAGTGGAGGTGAGAGTTTCACACAGATGTAGAACAAGTGAATGAGATGGATATGGAATTTGAGGGATATGGAGTCTAGTTGTGGAATGTTGGATGAATGTTTGATGATCTCTTTGTGTCAGACTTTGTGTCAGTGATGGTCCTAGTATCATCCTTATGTCTTTCCTTAAACTTCTTGGTAAATTTAGTCATCTTTAGTAGTTTTTGTGGATGATGGAGGAGAGGGATGAATTTTCATGGTTCTTGATGGTGTAGGTGAATTTGAAAAAATTGGTATAGAAATGAAGAAGGTAAATAAATAAAATCTATACCTAGAATGATGAAATCATATTCAAGTTCATGGTGTATATAAAACATGGGGACATTTTTATTCACATGATAAGATGTGTAGATCCTCCCAATAGGGGTATAGACATCAAGGATATACCCAAGGCTTTTGATTACAAATTGAGTAACATAGTGAGAATTCAAGACATAAAGGTGTGAGTAGATCCAAAATCAAATAGGACAATAACAGAGTGATCATGAAGGTTAATTGCACCTAGTTCATATACACAACATGTAAGATATCCATTCATGTTTTATTTATTTTTGTTCAATGTTAAACAATATTAAAATTGATGATACCTTAAATTAAATGATTTCTATTAGCATAAGCCTCTTCAACATCAAGGGCCTGAGTTGGAGGTGGAGGAAGGTTGTTCGAAGGTTGATAACCTTTCTTGAAGCTTGGAGATGAAGTACTAGAGGTTTAAAGGGGCTTCAAGATCGACAAACGTCACTTTGATCATGGAAGGGCCATTCTATGCAATTGGAGAATGTAAGGGCCATTCTATGCAAGTATAATGATGGGGGTCATGGTGATCCCATAAATTTTCATAAATTAATTGTGGGAGGTCTAGCCCAAGGTAGCCATTTTGGCCAGAATGACTGCAGTGGCAAGATGTCAGCACAGTCATTTTGACCAACACAATCGTGTTATACTAGTAAAACGTTTTTATTATCCCTTGTGATTTTGAAGTTGGTACGGCCATGGTGATGTACTACATCCCTTTTGGCAACTTTTCATGCAATTTTCTAGAAATGAGCACATTTCAATTCAATTTACAAATTGCATTCAATCATTGATCCTCATACAATATTAACTCATTATTGCAACTTCTTAAGCACTCTCTCATTCTTAATCCATGTTCTTCCTACATATATCAAAACAACAAAGACCTATTTTAAGTGTGTGTGTGTGTGTATCTTTGAATTTATAAAACAAAAAGTGTATCTTTGAGTAACCTTATCAAATTGATTTGGGTTGCCTCCCACAAGTGCTAAGTTTATTGCCTTCAACTAGGCTTGGCGAATCTTTAATCAATCATCCTCTCAAGTATCTTTAGTATCACTTCCATAATATATTTACTTGGAAAACACATTAAAGCACAATTCTTCATCAACTTATCTCCTAAACTAACATCTCAATGTTAAAACTTTGACCTCCCTTTTCAAGTCCAATCTCTACGATTGGCTACAGTCTTTGACCATTAACAGCAAATTATTTGGATCCTTCCTTCTTTCATATTACAATTTCTCAAGATGGGTATACATGTTTCACCTTATATGGTCCTTCCCATCTTGATCTTAGCTTCTTGGGAATGAATTTCAATTGGTAATTGAACATCCAAACCCATTGACTACATTTAAATGTCTTTTCCTTATTAACTTGTCATGTAAAAACTTCATTCTTTCCTTGTAGTTCTTTGATATCTCATAAGCCACATGTCTCAATTCTTCAAGTTCACTCAATTGGAATTTTTTTCTATTGGTTTTCATGTCTATATCCATGTTCGTTTATTTTAATACCCAAAGAGCCTTATGTTACAATTCCACTGAAAAGTCACAACTCTTCCCATAAATGAGCTTGGAGGAATCATGCCTTACATTTTTCTTAAGAATGAGCTTTGTCGCCCGATCATCAAACTCAACTTGCCCAATTATTTTAGGATGGTATGGGGTCGCTAGATAATGTTCACTCCATGACATTACCACAAGATTTCAAAGAAGTAACGAAATGTCTTCAACCATCATTTATCTTAGCTTTTGGCACTTAAAACCATATGAAGATGTTGGATTTTACAATATCACAAACCAACTCGAGGTCATTTGTTTGTTTTGCCATGTGTGGTGGAATGAACTTTTAGAATCCTTGGATAATTAATGACATAAGTGAATTCATGCTTGTTGAGTTATTTTGAGAGTTATAAGTGCTTTGGAAAAGCTTGTGTGGTGATGGATGTTGAAATTATGATTAAAATCCCTAAGTTTATGCCCTTTTGAGATATTTTGTTGAAATGACAAAGAGTTTATTTTTGGGCACCAAACTTTAGTAGAATATAGATTGAGTTGTGAAAAAGTTGTGGTCGAAATTTGAGGATGATTGGATATTCCTAAAGAGAGATATTTAGGTTTGAATTTTGTAATATGTATTACACTTGTTTGGTGTATATCATTAGATGATATCATGTAATTTGAGCATAATATCATTATTTTTGTGTATAAAATGAGATGATATCATGTAATATGTATTACACTTGTTTCATGATCAATAATAAGTATCAAATAATGACCTAAATTATGAGAATGCAACCTAACTCTAAAATATAACATATAAACCATAAAATGTCAGATATGATAATGTTATGACACATAATCATGTAATTTTCTTAATGTGGCTAATAACCATAAGTAATGTGCAATAATTACAAATATGCTCAAGAAACCTTGGAAATACACACAAATCTTAGATAAGTAATTGAAAGCTAATATGTAATTCAAAGATTATGATGATGCACATATTTCATGTTATGATACTAATGACTCATAATATATGGTCTGGAAACCCTAATTGGATTTAGGCATGTAATCTAAGACTAATATGTGCACACAATAATGTGAAACATGATTATCGGTTCATGAACCATAATATGGAATAGGAATTCAATAAGATGATTCCAAGACAAGAATATAAGTAATTATGGGAATATCCTAATGACCTAAGCATAAACCCTAAAATGGACAATTATGGTTAAGATGAGACGTAAGATGATGAGATCTGATGATGGTACATGTGATCTTGTCTTGATCAGGGGTTAACCGAGGTTGTAGTTGACTTGAGGAGTATGTGATGATTAGAATATCTTGATCAGTGTATGTCCTTACCTCTTACTTGGCCTACTATGTAGTATTGTTGTATTATGTGTGTACAAATACTCGGCATATGGTATTGGATGAAATAATTGTTGTTGTATGATATCTTTCTTGATTTTCCATACTTATATGTCTATAAATACATGAAACATTAGATATTTTTCCATTATATGATAGCACTCAATCACTTTGATAGAATAGTGCCTTGATGAAACTGCTAAATATCTTTGGCAGAATAGTACATGTGAGCATTAAATCTCTTTGGAAGAATAGTCCATTTATGAAAGTACTAAATCCCTTTGGCAGAATAGTACATATGAGTGCTAAATCTCTTTGGTAGAATAGTGCATGTGGTCGATCAACTTTACATATAATGAAAAATGTGCCTAAAAGACATGTTCTCGTTTGTTAATAAACATTCTTGTTCAAGTATGCTTTTCTTATATTTGTCTATTATTGCCAAGTATTAGTTTTATCTTACTGCCAAGTATTAGTAATGAGAGGTATATAAAAAAACACGTAGGAGTACTCAATACAATATTTTAGAATATTGTGCTGATGTGTACCACATTTAATCTTTGGTTTAGGTTGTGGACATATGCTCTTGAAGAACCAATATAGTTAAGAGTTGTGTGGCAAGCTGATGTACAAGTGGACCAATTGTCTCAAAGATCTTATTCTAGAATGTAGTTCATGTATATGTAGACGTTTAACTTTCAATATGTAATATCAAATGTTGTAAAAATTCATTTTTTGATTATATGTTGAATGGTGAACATATGTTGTATGGGTTTGTTTTTGTTCATGTGCATGTGATACTATTGTTTCCTTTTGACTTCCTCTAATTTTCTTCCTCTTAGCCTAGTGTGTGGTGTTTAATTGGGATTCTCGCTGAGGTGAGGGTTTTAGTTTGGACGTCACACATTAGATGAAGCTTTAGAGAATCTGGGGATGTCACACTATGGCATAAACCTATCTTGAAACATACTCAACTATCACTAAGATGTACACAAACCCATAAGAAGGATGGAACAGACCCATTAGGGAAATACCCCATACATCAAACACTTCCACCACTAAAATAGGTGATAGAGGCATCATGCTCCTCCTTCATATTGTGCTCACTTTCTAGAACTTCATGAAAGCTTTATAATGTTCATGAGAATCTTTGAATAGGATAGGACAAACAAAAACAAATATGAGAACTTTTGTAGCCATTATCGTTCCCTCAAAATGACCTCCATATGTACCAATTTTGCAGATGGAAAGTAAATCTCACTGCTCATCTTTGAGAATACATGGTCTAATGAGTTGGTTTGTGTAGTACTGGAAGAGGTTTGGATCTTCAGACACTTAATTATTTACCATAGAGAACAACCCCTTCCTTTCCTTCCATGACCATGTTTTTGACATTGTTCTACTAGATAAGAGGTTAGCTATGTATTTGACTAATGCTCTTTGGTAAGAGACAACTAGAATGAGATACTTTTGAGGCATTGTTTCCTCAATTTTTCACTTCTTCATAAGGTGCCTCAATCCATGAAAGATGATGAGTTATATAAATTTCAATTCCTTCTTATCAACTATTTCCAAATTGATGTCTTGGATAAAAAGAATCCATCTTATCATCATAGCCTTGCAATTTTGTTTTGACATGGGATATTTAAGTACAGCATGATCGATGTAAGCATTGACCTTTTTTTGAAGAATATACAATATGAAAATGTCAAGAGAAAATACTACTGCAAGCAACCCTTCCTCAGAAGTAAATTTTATATTTGACTAAAGTCTTGCTTGCATAGAAAATTGCATGTAGGATCATGACAAGTCATTGGACAAGCACAACCCCCACAGTCATATCTCATGCATCAAACATGATCCCATATTGCCTAGATAAGTCATAGGGTGCTTAAGTAGAAATCAAATTGTACTTTAAATGATTGTAGGGTCCAATGCATTCATCATCAAATTAGAAATTTGCATCTTTCTAAAGCAAATGAATAACGATTTTGATATCTTTCTAAAATCTTTTATTAAGTGGTGATAGAAACATGCATGCCCCACGAAATAATGGGCATATTCTTGGTGAGAACGTGATGGTGGAGGTGGTGGAGTGGTGCATTGGCATGATGGTGGTACTTGGTAAGGATGTTGTGCATGGGCATACCCATGTTGAGGGGGGATGTCTTGGAAAAGTTGATGAGATGGATAAGGTGGGGTTTTGGTAGTTGAATGATGACTGCAGTGAAGGAACAATGCACATGGATGTGATAGTCCTCAATGTTGGTGAGGTGGTGGCACATGCACTTATGGAGGAATATAAGAATGTCCAGGTGCATTTGTGAAACCGCTAAAGTTGTTCAAATAAAAAATGGGATGTGGATGAAGTCTCTCGAGGATGGTTGTTGCATTCTATGCTGAAGTCTACCAATGTTTCGATCTTGAGTAAAAAATCTTGTTCTTGACATCATCAAATGCTTGTAGCTTATAAAGAACTTTTTTTTCAAATCTTAATATGTACCTTGTTGGTTTTAGTTTCTATTAGAGTGAAGGGCCTTCACTTCTTCCCCAAAAGACTCAATAAAATTGACAAGATGATTAGGAGCATTTACAACTTGATTCTTCATCATGTTCATCATTTTCAAAAGAATCTTCATTAATGTGGGCTTGAATAATTGGGAACTGAAGGTACCATTAAAATGGCATGGATACATTCATTCATCAATCTAGAAGCTCGGTGCCTTGAATTTTCCAGGAAGTTATCCAATAGTGGCCATGATTCTTCCAGGGGATTAGCCATACCTCCATAAGAAGAGTCCATTGCAGCTTGACCTATTTGAGTGTGATCTGAATAAAAAGATTGGACAAGCTTCCACAAGGGATCTCATTGTACAATCACTCTCTTAACATATTTCCTTTATCCTCTCTCTCTCAACATCTTTTGAAACCTTTCCCAAGAACAATGAACTTTTTGTTCTTCATTTGGCTAAAATTGACTATGGTACACCACATTTGTGTAACCTTGCAATATAGTAAAATTTATTGAAGAATACATTCTTCATGTCTTCCCAACTCATGATATCTCTTTTAAATCGTACCAATCATTGTCTTTGTCCTTTATAGAGAAGGGGAACATAGTCAATCAAATGCATCATTGGTTGTAGTTAGAGATTAGAAAATTGATCATGTTTCAAGAAAATCATCCAAACGCCTATAAGTATTTTGATGATCTAAGCCATATAAGATAGGAAGCATGTACACAAGGGTGTGGGGTATGGAGAACCCTTGATCGGTCATAGCTTTAACAATAGGAGGTGTAAGATCATGGATAAAAGTAGTGTTGGAGAGGTTTTGGAGGCTCCCCATTAAAAGGTGGTCATATATCATTAGGATTGACCATCTCTTTTATCTCTAAAGTATGTTGTCACCTATACTTTGCACAATCAAGAAGATTTATTAATCTCAAATACAATAGCAAATCAAAATGCAAAAGGAAAATAAAGAACAAACCATAGAAATGGTGATGTAATAGTTTAAGTCAAAGTAATATAATCTATCTAGGTCGAGAACCACTCTGCTCGACAACTGTACAAAAAATTGACTTGCTTAGAAGTAGGTGTTGGGAAATGTGGCATTATATAGGCAACAAAAAAAAATTCCATATTCCCCTTTACAGATGATTGTGCCAACAAATATGTAATCAGAAGGAATAGTTTACGTGGTCATACTTAGTCCTGGAGCAAGTCCAGCATCTATTCCCCATTATAGTTTAGGTAGCGGAAACAAAAAAAATATATGCCATATTCCCCTTTATAGACAATTGTGCCAACAACTATGTAATATGAAGGGATGGTTTACAAGGTCATACCTGGTCCTGGAGCAACTCCAATGTCTATTCCCCATTGTAGTATGTGGCTTTCTTCAAGTCACACTCAGACGACAATAGTAGCAGCTCCTCACAAAAAGAAACTTGATGTTGTTCTCCTAGTGGGAAATGCTCCATGCGTTTATGGAAGTTCATATAGACAACCAGGAACTCATGTCATTCTACTAGAACAACTGGGAAGGGTTTGTCTCTCTCTGTTGGTGTACTAGAACCAACTTGGTCTCCACAATTGTTCTTCTATTCTATCCCTCGCTTTATTGGGTAGGACTTTCTTGGGTTCTCTTGATTACTACAAACAGAGAAGAGAAACAAATTGTCGGAGGCAATTGAGTTGTTTCTGATAAGACCCCATTACCCCTCTATTTATAGGAGGGTTAGGGTCAGGATTCTCAGTCTAAGTGGGAGAGGAAGGGGCCAAAATTTCATGAATGTTCACAACCTATAGTGGTAAAATGATTGGTACAAAAGTGAACCAATCGGTTGGCATGTGATTCGACTGGTTCAACCCTTGAATTGGTTGTTTCATCATGATTCCTAATCTAAATTGTATTGGAAATTATAAACCAGTTTATGCAAAAGATGACGTCCACACATATCCTTGAATCACTCAAATTGATTCACCAACTGCTCAGTTCACAACCTGAGACGGTTGGTTCATGTACCTGAGTCGGTTGGTTCACTTCCTAAACCACTCAATTCATGGTCCAAAACTGTTAAAATTGGCTAAATTGACCAGACATATTGAAATGTTCTGTTCAATACTTAAACCGGCCAGTTCACTGTCCAATTAGCCAACATTCAACCAATGTTGTTTAAATTGAATACCTAACTCTTTAATAATCATGTTTAAACCAAATTCATGAATGAACTCCCATTGCAAGTGTTTTCTATGTGTGTGACCCTATAAGTTCCAAGTTACATTGGTAGTGAATGTCCATAACCAACTTATGAAATCACAAGCAAAGAGTGGTGTCTAGCAACACATCATTGCTACCCAAGTAAATGGAAATTTGGAGAACCACTTCAACATACAAGTTGTCACTAGTGCTAGATTGTCTAATTCCTTTTTCACTGATATCGAATTGAACTTTGGGCATGGACTCATCATCATCTCAATGTTCAATCTATGTTCCTTGATCCAGAGAAGACTGTCTGAGATATACGTGACCTTAATATCATATATCGATTCACATGTTCATGCAGATGATTTTTTGTCTCCTTTATCAAGTGTCCTAGGTATCAAACTCCAATAGGAGGTAAAAATCCCATATACATCACTAATGGTCATCCCCATGTGTCACAATGTGTCTGATCTTCACCTTTATGGAAACCCTTATTTAAGGTCACAGTGGATGATGTCAAAGTACATTGAGTAACATGTGATGAGTGTAGTGATTTTAGGTCTAAGAATCACAATCAACACCTTTACTATGAGAGATGATTATGACTACCATTTATGGTTTCCATGTGTCACTCTCAAGGTAGGTGTGTCTAATACATTGTTCTCCAAGAAGTATCTATGTGTTTGGTTTGATATCACATACATCATGACTACTTAGATTTTGTCATTAACCAACACACACTCTAGTCTTCAGTGTCATCGTTGTCTATCAACCTTCCACAATGACATCTGACTAGGGACATATCAAGAATGTACATACTCTTAGCGTCTGGATGATCTCATTGTTTTGGTCTTTAACTCAAAGACATATGTTTTTGAGTAATGTCATTCGTTCAATATCTATTATGTTTTATCATTATCTCATATTTGATTGAAACAAAATAAAATGGAAGCTTGCCTTTTTTATTAGTCAAATTGTTTATATATTACACCATCTCAAACATCATATGATTTGCTCTCTACGCGTACATACCAATAAACCCCCACACTCACTTAGAGCCAATCACCTACGAGTCTCAATTATAGTGATTTAAACATGTCTGTCATGTTTTCGCTGTACAAGTTCTAATCCAGTGGGTTAACATTATTTTTCTCTTAGTTGGTATTTCATGTTTCCCATCTCTTTGTTGTATGACAGATCACATAAGATGGAACTACCATAATATTCTATCAGATATTCCTTGCCTAACTAGTAGCTCCATTGTTGTCATAGTATCTCTATTGTGTCATCAATTGTTGGACTATCTATAGGTTCATCCATATGAACTTCTAGGTCCATAAAATATCCACTCTTGTGTTCACAACACCATTATAATCGACTTCTATTCTAGAATTCAAATAATAGCCATTAGTTTGGAATCTTTCCAACTTTCATCTCTTCTATTAATATTAAACTCAACTTTTATATTGTGGTCATTCTCTGACATATTGGAAGCTTGCATCAGTGTAACCCCTTTCACCCAACTCTTCCTTATTTCCATAATCTAGAAGCTTATCCTTTAGTGCTTCTCAAGTACTAATGCATATTTTTAATGGATTCCAATGATCTTCATTGGAATCTGACTTAAAACATCTTGTCATGTGCAATACGTACAAGATAATGGGATGAGTACATTATATAGCATACTTGATAGACACAATGGATGTATTTCCATTCTTTATAAGAATCAAACCATAAGGTTCTTGAGAGACTAATTTCATGTAAAATGGATAGATTCTCTCTCATTTAATCCTTCATGTTGAACCCTTTTATCATCTTGCTAGTATATGTGCTCATATTTTAGATTGTGAAGCTTTCCAAAACTATCTTTATAGATCTCAATTCCTATCACATAGGATATTTTACTTATTCCTTCATTCTGAAGGAGATTTCCATTTCAAGTTTCAATACTTACAATATTGGGATGCAATTCCCCATTAATATGTGGAATTTTTTTTATATGCTCCCATGAAATCTTTTGTAATCACAAATTTCATATTTTATCTTGACTAAAGTCATGTTCTTTGAGTATCTTATCCAAATAAAGATTCTAGCTATGAGATGCTTATTTCAATCTCTAGATTGATCGTTGTATCTTATAGACTTTATTTGCATTAATGAAGTTATAAAAGCTTTTGGTTGTGTCACATACACATCCTCTCAAATATTCCTATTAATGAATGCAATTTTAATCTTTATATGACAAATCTTTTCGTCTTGATAAGCTTCAATTGAAAGAATGCAATTGGTGAAAGGTATTTCATCATGTTAAACACTTTGAACTGATTTGAAAACATTTTCAACCAATCTTTCATCTAATGTTATCCATGTTGGTTTTTCCTTTTGAAAACCCAACTACACTCTAAGGGTTTTACCCCTTTCAGGTGGTACTGCCAAGGTCATACCTTGTTGGTGTACATGGACTGCATATTGGATATAATGGCCTAAAGCCACTTCTCATATTCTGGTCCCTCAATAGTTTCTAGTAGATTGTTGGCTCATCATCCTATGAACAACTCACAACTGATCTAAATAATATGAGTCTTGTGTTACATAAGGAATCTTGAGAATACACAACAGTTTGTGATTCTACTTGTTCCCGTTGTACCTCCTTATTAACCTCAAACTTTTCATGTTCTACTTTTACTCCCACTTATTCTCTTGGAGCTCAGTTATCCTAGTAACAACGATTTTGTTATCGAATTGGTATTTAAAAGTAGTAGTTAACATTTATATGGTCTTTGAGGATAAGTCCTTTTAAGGAAACTCCTTTTCTTCTTCAAGTTTAGATCCTTATAAAAAACATGTCAGGATATTACCATACCATATATCATATGGTGTCTTTTAAACCATTTTAGATGGTACATTATTTTAGTGTAAAGCATGTATCTATAAGGAAGTTAGAAGATTAAATTAATGATAATCACATCATGATTTATCAGAATGTGGTTCTATCTTTCTGATACACCGTCATGTTTCAGATAGAGTTCATTGTGATACATTACCAGAGTCTCTCTAGAGGTCCTCAAACTATTAATGTAAAGTATTAAAGCATTGACCATATCAAGGTATCTTAATACTTTTATCAAGGTCACTTTATACTTCATTCATAATCTTCTTCAACGCTTCAAGAGACTCATGTTTGTATTTCACTAAATAAAAATCATCATATCTACTTAGATCATTAGTAAATATAATGAAGTAAAAATAACTACCTCTAGCATTTATTCCAAGAGATTATGTACATCATTATGTACAAGTCCTAACAGAAGGCTTATTCTCCACTACATCTAGTAAGAGTTGTTTTTTCATGTTGCTAATGATAAGACATATGTGCTTCTTATTGTTTCAATAACCAAAAGAGCCTAGATAGAATCACCATGATTCTAGAAATGCATTTCTCATATATGTTCTCTAGATGAGAGCGTTATAGATATTGATTATTTAAGTTATCAACTTTTAATCTCAATTGTATCTACATTATGAACATTTGTCTTCAAACCAAGACCATTGTCACATAAGATCGTATCTTTGAAATAGAACATTACTATTTTATTCATAATCATCCTAGTCCATACAAGATGCATAAAATAAAATGTTTCTATTATTGGCATAATGAAATAGTAGTTCATCTAACTCAATTGCATGTTTACTGGGATAAGATAAATTAAAAATATTGACTAAATTCACATAAACTCTTGATTCATACATTCCATCCTTGCCCTTTCATAAATGATTATTTCTTATTAGATCTTGCATATTCAAACATATGTTAGATCTATATTAGGTATGATATACCCAAGATGAAGAAGTAATTAGATTAGTCTTGTAAAGTATATACATGAAGTGGAGATTTCTATCCCCTCTTTATTTTTTAATTTCTCCAAGCAGACAGGGAAATTCCTCTGCCAATGTCCTAGATGATGATAGTGGTGACAATTGCCTACCTTATTTACTCCACCCTTTGCCTTGTGTGTTGAAGACTCAGTCTTCTGGCAAGATTTAGAATCCTTATTAGCTTTGCCTTTGACTTTAGACTTCCCCGTTAGTTTTCTAATCATCATCACATACTTGGGCTTATCTTTCTTCATTTGTGCTTCAATTGTTCTCAAAATGCCAAGTAACTATGTCAACAACTTGTCAAAGTCATTCGTGGTGTAGTTCATGACAAACTTATTGTATGACTCAAGTAGAAACTACAGAATCACATCAATGGCCAACTCTTGATCTAAGGGGAACCCAATCTAGATAGTTTCTCCACATACCCAATGAGATTGAGCACATGAGGACCTATTAGATCTCCTTCTACCATGTTACATTTGTACAACACCTTGGAGGCATCATATCTCTCCTATCATGCCTGATCTTGGATCATGTTCTTAAGATGAGTGACCATCTCAATAACATTCTTGTTCTCATGATGTCTTTACAACTCATAGTTCATGGAGCACAACATTAGGCATTTGAAATCAACAACATCTATAGTATGCTTCTTATAAGCATCCATGTCAGCCTTAGGTGCATTCAGAAGAGGTTCATCTAGCTCTTATTCCTCCAGGACATAGATCATGTTCTCCTATGTGAGAACAATTCTCAGCGTCCTGTACCAGTCGTGGAAATTATTCCCATTTAACTTGTCCTTCTCAAGGGCTGATCATAGAGAAAAATTGTTGTTGTGTGCTGCCATTTGATTCTACAACAAAAATTTGCAATTTTCTAGAAAACTCATTTTTTATTTGATTTGATTTGTATAAAATTTGACGATGTTCAATTAGGCCTTTAAATTAATTATCTCTCTCACTATTTTTTTCAAATTGATAACCTTTAATTATCAATTTGGAAGATTGCAGCACACAAACTTCTAATGATCCAAGATCTAAAACAATTGAATTATTACTCAGCCAACTCCAACATCCATAATCAATCATTACGGTAGGCAAAGTTTGACAATTGAATCTTATACAATTCCTGGATAGATGGTATGTGAAACTCTTTGTCATAGTCTTTTGCATGCCTCTAGGTGTTTAATCTCATTAAGGACACCAAGTTAAGTCTGACCCGAAAGCTAACACGATAGAAATCTACTCCGCTTGGCAGGCAAAGATAACTACTATCACACTTCCATGAGATGGACAGTGCACCAAGCTTGGTGTGCCCACACATGATGGATCAAGATTTTAAGGAGAAACCTTGAGTTACATTCGAGGGGATCAAAGGAAGGAAAGAATAATAGTTTTAAATTTGGGAAGAAGAACGTAGAGGCTCGGTATGCAAACTGAGATAAAATTAGAATAAACAAACCATTCAACCATAAATAGATAATAGGGCTATTGACCATAACCATGCTACACATCCACCATCAAAACCAATTATATATATATATATATATATTATTTATTTATATATATATCTCTGTGTGTGTGTATTAGTTGGATATGCACATTAGTCCTTTTATATATTTGCGTTGATAGAATAAATAAAAGGCAAAAACCAAAATCGGATCATATCGATTAAATCCCAAAATAAAGTAGATTGTCGTGGCTATGATACAACTATTGGAAAATATGGAATCAGATAGGCAGGAGAAACAAAAAAATTATATTCCATATTCCCATTACATATGATCATGCGAACAACTGTCTAATGCATAGGGATGTTTTATGAGGCCAAACTTGTCCTAGATCAAGTCCATCAACTATTCCTCATTATAGTATGTGACATTCTTCAAGTCACACTCAGACGACATCAACAACAGCTCCTCACAAACATCAACTTAATGTTGTCCTCCTAGAGGAAAGAACTCTATGCCACTTGGAATTCCATAGAGACAACCAGGAACTCCTATGGTTCTATTAGAACAACCATGAAGGAGTTGTCCCTCTCCATTGATATACTAGCACCAACTTTCTCTCCCACAATTATTCTCCATTGATATCCCTCTCTTTATCAGGTAGGACTTGCTCGATCTCTCTCTCCGACCATGACTACAGAAGATAAACAATTTTCACAGGAAAATGAGTTGTATCTGAGAAGTCCCCAGTACCCCTCTAATTATAAGAGGGTTAGGTTTAGGTTTCCCAAAATGAGTGGGAGCGAAAGGGGATGGAATATCACAAATTTTCACAACCTGTAAAAATAGAAACTGTCAGTTCAAAGGTGAATCGGTCAGTTGGCATGTGAGCCAATTGGTTAAACCCTTGAACCGGTCATTTCAGAATTTTCCAATCGCAATTTGTATTAATTATTATAATCCAATTTATGTACAACATGACGTCAACACACATCCTTGAATCAATCAAATTGATTCACCAACCACTCAGACCTGAGATGGTTGGTTCATGTAATTAATCCGATCAGTTCACTTATTGAACCGATCAGTTCATGGTCCAGAACTGCCAAAATTGGTTCAATTGACTTGACACATTGAAATGACCAGTTCAACACTCAAACCAATTAACTATCCAGTCAACTAATATCGATGTTGTTTAAATTGAATTCCTAACTCTTTAGTAATCAAGTTAGTGACACGAGGATTTTCAATCCTCTTCTCTACCAATTGGGCTATCCCAATAAACCAAATTCATGGATGTGCTCCTATTCCAAATTTATACTATGTGTGTGACCCTATAGGTTCCAAATTACATTGGTAGTGAATGTCCATAACCAACTTATAACATCACAAGAAAAGAGCGCCATCTAGCAACACATCATTGCTAACCAAGTAAATGGAAATTTGGAGAATAACTTCAACCTACAATTTGTGACTGGTGTTACAGGGATTGTCTAATTCCTTTGTCACTGATATCTGGATTGAATTTGACGAATGGAATCGTCATCCTCTAAATGTTAAATCCATGTTACTTGATCTAGTGTAGACTGTCTGAGATAAATGTGACCTCAATACCATATATTAATTCACATGTGCATGCACTCTCTTATCAACTGACATGGATGTCAAACTCCAGTGGGAGGGACAAATCCCATCTGCATCACTCACAGTCATCCCCATGTATCACAATGCATCTGATCATCACCTTTATAGCAACCCTTATTCAAGGTCATGGTAGATAATGTCAAAGTACATTAAACTATGATGAGTGTAGTGATTTTAGGTCTAAGAATCACAATCACCACCTTCACTATGAGAGATGATTATGAGTACAATTTATGGTTACCATGTGTCACTCTCAAGGTGGGTTTTTCAGCTAGACTGTTCTCCAACAAGTATCTATGTTTTTGGTTTGATATCACATATATAACGACTAATGAGATTTTGTCATCAACCTACTCATACTCTAGTCTTAAGTGTTATTGTTGTCTATCATCCTTCCACAATGACATCCGACTAGGGACATAACAAGAATATACATAATCTTAGCTTATGTATGATCTCATTGTTTAGGTCATCAACCTGAATACATACATCATTGAGTAATGTTATTCTTTAGACATCTAGTATGTTTCATCATTATCTCATAACAAATTGAAACAGAATAAATTGGAATCTTGTCTATATTATTAATCAAATCAATTATATGTTATGCCATCTCAATAATCATATGATTGGCTCTTTGGGCGTACATAGCAACAGTAGGTGGGTGAGCAAAGATTTGTAGACCCTAATCAATATGTGCAAATACAAAAAACACTTTTCCTTCAAGCACATGGGTTTAGAGTACAATATAGAGTTGGCAAGTTAGGGGTCTATCTGGATGGACAGATGGGGTCACTAGAGTTAGGTTGACTTCACAAAGTTCCTATTGTAGATCATATAATTTTTGGTGTTTGACTTTGGAGTTTGAATTACACAAAGTGAACAAGCTAGAAATAGACAAAAAAATTAAACCTAAGTCAACCCTACACAATTAATGCTATTTAATTAAGAAAGGAAGGTAATTATACTACACTAGACTAGTAATTAACACTACACTAACCAAAACCATCCTAATCAACTCTAAACAAGACAATTAGAAGAGAACCTAGTTACCATAAGATAGCAATTACTCTAAGAAGGAAATGAATGAAATAAATTAACAAAAACTAGCATAAAAGAGTAAAGACAAGCATGCTACACTAGCAAGGTTTGATTAACATGAATAAGGTAAATATCTAAGTAATAAATAAAGGGAGCTAACTGATTGAAAATGTTTAAGGAAAAGATCAATTAGGATTTTAATCAATTAAATGGAGAAGTGGGTTGTTTGAGGGTTAATATGACTATCAACCTAGTTAGGGTCATATCAACAATACAATCGGTCAAACCATGTTAGCAAACTTAACAAAAGAGTGAGATGATGAGAAATTATTCTATACTACTAGTTGACCATGGGCAGTGTAGGATGTACCTATAGGAACTAGTCTTCATCAACCCCTATTAAACCTTGTGAGGTTCAATTTACTAGGTTATATGTATAATTCAATCAAATTCACACTATTCTAGGTTTCTAGGAGTGACACTTCTAATTTACCTAAAGGCAAAGGATGGCATGGGTGTACGAGAAGGGCATTTTACCTCCTTTTATACCATCAAACCTATAGACATGAACTTTTCTAACTACATTAAGTGAGGCACTGCAATCCACTTATAGCTCACAACTATGAGTAGGAGAGTATATGGATATGTAGAATGAGGGGTGGTTAGTTAACAATCCACTGTTTGGACTTTCAAGCTTTCCCCTCAAAAAGTCGTATATACATCATTATCCGAAACTTAGGTGGTTTCAAGTATTAATCAACATAGCAAGATATGGGGAAATGAGATAGAATCATTAGGATAACATTTACACATGAAACTTTATTTTTTACTTTCCCTAAAATCATATAAAAGTCATATTTGTTCCCCAAAACTAACCACCAAAGAGGCTTAGCTACTCATGAAAATAGAAAATACAAAAATAGGGAAGATTGAGATAAAAGAATTCATAAAGCCCAAAGTAGGGGTGGAATTCTCCTTATATAATTTTTACAAGCTTGATAAGTTCCTCCTCTAATGTTGAATGGCATGCAAATGTAATGGATAGTGGTCAATACCCTAACACTTAGGATTCGCATTTGAATAAGATGAAAAGGGGTGGATAATGGTAAAAAGATGGTTGGTGGCTGAAATGAAATGATAGGTGGATAGTAGGTAGCTACAATGGATGCCAAGTGGATACAACCTTGTGCTCCCAACCACCACTAATGTTTAAATAGTGGTGGAGGGAAGCATAGGATGAAGTGGAGGTAAGATGGTAAATGATAGTAAGGAAGCATTAATATTAGGTGGATAGAACGACCCTGGTGGCCACAGATGTGACTTATACTACATCAGAAAATTCACCAGGGGTGAAATTCCTAGAGTTTAAATTAACCAAAATATAATAATCACCACCCACAAGAGGACATATCTTATTGTAATATAGTTTAGAATCAAATCCAAAGGACAACTTGTATATGAATTATCTAATCAAACCACACTAGACCTTGTATTTATCACAAGATTGGATGATTTTTTAATTATACCAAGATTAAAAAAACAAAAGGGATGATAAATCAATGGATAGACACTAGGGTGGAATGGGTTTCACCATCGCTACCATCATTCACTCTCTCATAACAAAATTTTAAGCATGAACACATATATGTTGAGGCTAAGAAAATCCCCCTTTTGGCATTAGGATTAAAACTACCATAGATATTCCTCTAAGACCACCATCATGTTACCTTGAGATCATACAACTATCACCTCTGAAAACACCTATATGAAGTTCTCATCAAGGGTTTAACCCAAAACAATCAATATCCTATACCATGGTCAAGTTCTTCACACCCAAAATCTAAAATCATGTAAAATTGTTGATCCTACAAAAATACACACATAAAAAAATTGATTCTAAACATGCAATAGTCCATACAGAAATAGATATAGATGAAAGAGCAAAATCGGGTAGCGAGGCTACTCCACACACCCTAGAGAGAAGACTGCTAGCTTATAGCAAGAGTAAAAAGAACAACAACATAAGAAAGGAAGAAAGTCATCATCACAAATGAGAATTAAAATAGAGCCCTAGTATCTGGATGTTTATATTCGAGATCTTGAATGATGTATTTGGTCTAGTATTAGATCTACCCTTGGACATTCATCAGAGGTGGACTTGAAGAATCGTTCTTACTTCTTCAAGATTGGATTTAGTCATTGGATAGAGGGTGTAGAAGTCAAAGAAGGGTGTGGTTGTCAATGTATGTATGTAGGTGCCCCATGACAAGACTTATTCGAGGTTGGACCTTGGTACCTTGGCAGCAATTGTGGCAGAAGCACCTTCGATTGACATTTGTCAAATGATGGATATGGTTGAAGGTTGATGGCAAGCACAAGTAGCATCATCCAAGCATCATTAATGGTCGATGTGTCAAATGTTTGAATCCACTTGTATTTACATGAATAGGATAGGTCCTGTAACCCTCCCATCCACCATGGTGTTAAGGCCTTGACTTCCATGGAGGCAAAGAGACAATAGTGAGGTTAGATGAAGGGTCTGTGTCATTCTGCATTTCTATCAGTAGTTGAAGGGTCAGGGATGACCATCAGAAGAAAAAGTAAGACTTTCTTAGAAGGCTGAGAAGGAGAACCATCGATTGTTGAATTCAAAGCTTCCTTCAGAAGGAGACCAACGAAAGAAATTTGTTGGGATGTCATCTACAGGCATAAGAAGAACTTCCTTCAAAAGGTAAGATACAGGTCAACCATCAGAAGGCCAAAGAAGAAGAGCCATAAAAAAGGGGGCCATGAGTAGTAGGTGATGGGATTCCGTTTGTTTTCAACTAAAGGTAGGGAAGAAGATGTAAACTGATGGCTAGTTAGAATTAAGCCCACCCATGGGGGGAATTTTTTGGGAGTCAAAGGTTCTGCACCCATAAGGCCTCAACTAAAGGATTCGCCAACTTATGGAAGGATAGATTAACAAAAAAATGATGGCATGGAAGGTCTTATGCAAACTGATGGCTTCAACAACCGATGAAGAAATGGATCATCAAACATATGGTCTAGTTACTCAAAGGTTTCTTTTTCCCACTAGTGAATGCAAGGAAACATTGCCTCCTACACTCCTACCATGCAATGAAGCTCAAGGATGCCATGCAAAGTTGAGAAATGGATCAAAATCCTATAAATTGACATGTAACTAAGAAAATATAAATGTTAGCTAGTTCTAAACTAAAATGTTGAAAATGAGTACAAAACCTTGTTTAAAATGTAGCTAATTCTAGGATTAATATGCATTCATGAAACAACCATGAACTTAAATGTTTCTCATCCTTGTGTAATACAAAATCTAAAATAGTCACCAAATGAATACATTCAACCCATGTGATTGTGCCAGCTTCACATCATGCTCATTTCCCTACCACCTACTATGGCCAAGCTGACCAACTTCATGATATCACCAAACATATGTCAATGTCTTTGTTTCTGAGTTTGCATCCCAAAAACACTTCCTCACTACTGTTTTCAATACCATGGAACATCAAAGAGTTTTCATGAGAATTTAGCTAATCCTACAAAACAAGAAGTATGAATATATCTAACACTAGGGTGCATAAAAGTATATCAAAATGAGACATTTATTGTGTCTACAGGTAGAAAATATAGAGAAGGGGTTGCATAAGGCAGATGCAAATCACTCCTCTATTTGACTTAAGACAACTTTTATTTGGGTAGATAAATATGTTGTAGAATTTTGTTTTTTTGTTCACATTGGCTTATTTCTTTTTGGTGGTGTGCTCCTTCTATATAGAGAGGAGTATCGAAGAAGTGGATAGAGTAGGAGGGGGTGTGCCACCCCAAACTTGAAGCTTGGATCTTTTTATGGATTTTTATTTCTTTTTTATGGAAGGAAGGTAAGTAGATGGAAGATGAAATGTAGAAGAGTGGTCAGATCAACTTGAAACTTTATTTACATTTCAATGTACTAGGTTGTTCTTTTATTATGCTCAAATGTGACATGATAAGGGGATAAGTAATGATTCCATGAAATTCTTTCACTAATTAGTTAGAAGAACAATGTGTTTGATCCCTCTCATCTCCTCAAATACCTCCCTTTTCCAGGGAAACATGATGTCTTGAGTTCCTAGGCCACAAAGAATGATTTCTAGCCAGTAATTTTAGAAAGTGTTCAATGTGAGGTTTTGTTTTGAGAAAGTGGAGTTGAATGATGATGATATATATGGATGAAAACTGATTATTTGAATCTAATCTGGCTAGATAATGGCTTTAATTACTCTAAAACAAAAAAAAATATTGAAAAAAATAATCTAGATACAATGCATAATTACAAAGATAAGATCATAGGTTAAAAACATATAGGTGTGGGTAGAGAGGAGAATATGTACCACTCACCCTTCACCACAAACTTAGATATTTGCTCACATCTAGGATGAAGGGGAATAACTTTGTTGGTTGGTCTACAAGATGTGGTTTCTCTCCATTAAGCAAAAGTCATTCACCTAATGAAAAAATTGTTAGAGAATACAGTCTTTTCATGATATGTACTAACTAATTATATGTACTATGAACTAAAATGTAAAAGCAACTAGAAATTGAAGAAACACTCAGTTTTCCTCTCGAGAAGCGCATTTTTTAATGATGATGGCTTGATGCCTGAAGATCAATCATGAAATGTTGGAGGAAGGAGTGAGAGTGGTTGGTGGGCTTGCATACCAACAATAGTAAAATAGTGTTTAAGTCATTGTCCATTGACCATGAATTCTCTAGTCTTCTCTCTCCAAATTATAATACCTCTGTGAGGAAAGATGTGCTTGTCGATGAATGGACTCGACCATTGGGTCTTGAGCTTTGTTGGAAATAGATGGAGATGACATTTTTATAGTAATACTTGATCTCTGACTTGTATATCTTTCCTCTTCAAGTGGACATCATTCCACATCCGTGTGCACTCTTTGTAAATGTGTGTAGTTTTATAAGCTGTCAGTCATCATTCTTCCAACTATTATAGTTAAAGTAAATGATTTTCTTTCTGCACGAAGGTCAAAGTAGAGTTGTGAGATGGCCCATTGAAATTTGTGTTCAAGTCCACTTGTAAATGATAAGTCTTCCAATAGATTAAGCGGAAATTTATAGATCCAAGAGTATTCTTGTAGGCATTTTTGTATGCATGGAGTGTTTCATTTAGCTTGTGAGCCTAATATTACATTGTTCAGCCTATTGTTTTCACTAGAATGACCTTGATTTGATGGTTGGAAACCTACACCTGACTACTCATCTAATGGTGGTATGGCGTAGCCACACAACTGCATATGCCATACTTGCGAAAGAGAACTTCAAATTTGTGCTCAAGAAATGGGAGCCTCCATCAGAAATGATAGTCGGGGGACCCAAATGAGTGGGAAGATAATATAATTGAATAATTTAATCAATAAACTTTTTGGGGACAACTTCAACCCATTTGGAAAAATAATCCACACCTACCAAGATATATATGAAGCCATACAAGGAGGGTAATGCACCAATATAGTCCACACACCAAATGTAAAGTATTTCCACTTCCTTCCATAGATTGTGGAGCATCTCAATATTATTGGAGATACTACTAGACCGTTGGCATTGATTGCAAGGCATGGCATATCTATGAGCATCCTTAAATATACTTGGCCAAAAGAAACCACATTGGATGACTTTAATGCTGTTTTCTTAGAACTCATATGACATCCAGTTGGTCTAGGGTGACAATACTCAATAATAAGGGGAACTTCTTCTTAGGGAATGCTTTGGCAGTAAACGTTTTACAAGCATAATTAGAAGAGATAATGATCATCCCAATAGTAGTCATGAATGTCTAACATGAACTTTTTCTTATCATTTCTTATGCAATCTAGATGAATAACTTTTACATCTAGGTAGTTCACTAAGTCAGCTTACCATGGTGTGAACATAGACACCTTCAATAAATGGTCATTGGGAAAAGAATTGTTGATTGGGATTGTGTTAGAATCTTGGATGTGTAATCTACTAAGATGATCAACAACATCCCTATTAGTTCCCCTTTTAACCTTGATTTCCAAATCAAAATCTTATAGAAGTAGGATCCATCTACTAAGCCTGGCCTTTGTGTTCTTCTTTGATGTTAGATACTTTATGAATGCATGATCAATGTACACAATCACTTGAGAACCAATTATATCAGAGAAATATTTGTCAACGGTATAGATGAGTATGTTGCATAGTTCTTTCATGTATCATCCAACATCTTGCTTTCATAGTAGATGGCATGATGTTTATAGTTAACAAGTTGCCCATGAACTACCCCTATGAAATAATTACTCGCATCACACATGACCTCAAAAGGAAGAGACCACTATGGGGCATAAAGGGTTGGAATGGACATGAGACATCCCTTTAGAGTGTTGCATCTCTTCACACATTTAGAGTCAAAGATGAATTCCGCATCCTTCTAGAGAAGGACTTTCAGAAGCTTAGTGATCTTACTAAAGTCATGAATAAAATCCTATAGAATTCGACATGTCCCAAGAATGTCAGGACTTCTTTGACAATGATTGGAGGAGATAGCTTTCTAATCACTTCTATCTTAGCTTTGTCAATGTCTATGTCTTTAGATCTAACATTGTGTCCTAGAACAATGCCCTCCTTCAACATGAAGTGGCAATTTTCCCAATTAAGCACCATATGTTCTTCTTCACAACGTTCAAGGACAAAGGACTATGAATTAATTAAACAGGATCTCAATATACTAAGAATTCATCCATGACGATTTCCATCATTGTCTCAGTAAGTCTGGCAAAGATGGCATACATGCAATGCCTCAATGTAGCAGGTGCATTATGTAGTTCGAAAGGCATCCAAAGGAAAACATTCATGCTAAAGGGACATGTAAATGTGGTCTTTTTTTATCGTTGGAATTGATGAGTATATGGTAGAATCTAGAGTATCCATATAGGTAGAAAAAGAACTTCTAGTGTGCATGTCTCTCTAGGGCATGATCAAGAAAGTGAACCAGAAAGAATCCTTCCAAGTTCATCGTTGAGGTTGTGATAGTATATGCACATGCACCACCCAATAATAGCATGGATGGTAATAAGCTCATTCTTTACATTTAGAACAATAGTAGTGCCTCTTTTCTTTGACAAAACTAGCACGAGATTCATCACTTTGAGTCATAGAAGGGGTAGATAATTCCTAAAAACAATTGCTTAATCACGTCCTTATGCACAACATCTTTTATAATCAGGTTCAAGTTGCACTATGGTTTGATGGAGGGATTTTAGTTGTCAACCATATTGATTATGTTCATGCATAGGGCTTGGCTCCCTCAAGTCAAATATGTCATTTGGTATCGTGATGCATTCCGCATCTTCCTCACTTATGTCAACTTACTTGTCATCTTACCCATCTATGAGATCTCAATTGACATTGATTGGGCATACTTTCTTCTCCTCTAGGAATACATATTTGATCCCCTCAGGTAGAGGCTTCATCTCTAATGCAGTGGGCACCTTTTCTTTATCTTCAAGGATAGAAAGAGACTTTAGATATTAAAACTCATCTTCAGGGTCTTCTTCGATAGAGTCAAGGTGGAGAAGAAATTGCTAAATTTTCTCATCATCCAAGTTGTAAGAGTTCATCAACCGGTCTCAAAATGGCTTTAGAAATAGGATCCACCATCCGCAGTTGCACCATCTTGTCAACAAATTCAATCATATAGCATTGCTCCTGGAAAGAGGTCCTGTTGAGACTTTCAAATACCTTGAAGTCAATAGTATATGTCCCAAGCTTGGGCTTTATGAATTATGCTTCTACATCAGTTAATTCTTGGGAAGTTAGAAGGATTGGAAGACCAAAGATGAGAGGCTAGTGTATGTCCTCGATGATGTCTATGTTGACAGTCACATGGGAAATCTAATTTGGGACCAAGTCTCATAGGGATGACTTCTATAATACTTGGGTATTCATAGAAGAACCAGCAAGTTGGATCACGTTTCTAGTTGGAAGTATGTCACTAATGAACTGTAGTCATTTGCACATGCTATAGAGCATGATGGAAATGTTTACCCCAAGGTTATCCAGTCATTACTGACATCTTGTATCTCCAACAAAGCAAGAGATGATAAAAGATCCTAGATATTTGAGTTTTTAGGCATCTTTCTTTGGATGATGTCTGGAGTAGTTTGTGCTAGTTTCATGGTTTTGACTTCCTATGTTAGGTACTTATGAGTGAGGAGAATCTTGAAAAAAAAATTCCATGAAGGGATTTCAGCCATAGCATCAAGGAATGGAATATCAATATCTAACTTCTTCATCATTTTATTGAACTACATGAATCCTGAGTTGAGTCACGTTTGAGCTATAAAAATTTGGTAAGTAACATGTGGTTTGTATACATGCACCATTCGGTTGAAAGGAGAGGTTTTTTGTAGTTTTTGGTTCCACCGTGAGCTACTTTCTACTAGAGTTTAAACAACTTGTTCCTTTGGTATAGATATCAGTATAGCAATTGGAGTGACTTCTTCATCTTTTTCATCTTCAAGATGTAATATCTTGTTGTAGATGGTTGGGGCTAGATCCTCCGGTAGAATACCACTAGAATGTGTGGTCACAACTTTCAGTTTCTCCTCCTAATGCTTAGATTACCCTCAGGTTGACATGCAAATGAGCTCAATGGATGATGAACGACTGCAGTGATCTATGTGAGTTGATCCTATTTAGATTTGTTGTATGCTTGTTGGAAATCCAATAAATTCTCAATGGTATCCAAGCAACTTTCATCATTGAAAGTTGGTGCCACCTGTTGGCTTCCCTAACTACTAGAAGTTGACCTTGTTCACTATAGGATTTTTGTCCTAGATTGTAATTTTTGTGATAATGTCCAATATTCTGGAAATAGTTCTATTATTAGAAACCAAGAGGACCCTAAACTTGATTCTGTTTGGGTCCTTAGTGGCGTTGGTGAGGGTTTGCTTCTTCGTATGGGTTTCCATACTAGAAGTGTGGATGATTTCTCCACATGTTGGGGTTCTAGTACCCCTGCCCTGGAATGGAGTTGGCAACATTGCCTTCTGCAATGACTTGAGTGTTGTCGATTGAGGTTGGTACTTATTTATGGTGGCTAGGTATAAATGGTTGCATTGTAAGCTTGTGTGGCCTTCTACACTACATGCCTGGCATATTTCTGGGGATAACACAACTTGAAAAGAGGATTGACCTCTCTATCCACTTCTTAAGAGAGTTGACTCAAGGTTTTCATTCTTGAGGTTGAGCATCTTCAAATATGCAGTGGTTACTTTTAATTCAAACTTGTCCTCTACCATAGAAACCTTGAGAATTCCTTCCTTGTGGGATGAGCCCCAACTGGCTGGATTCTCAACTCCCCTACTCATGACCTTCAATGCATCATTGAGGATCTTCTGCATAAAGTCTCCATTATAAGAGACATCAATGAACTTCTTGATTTCTTCTTCAACTCCCCTATAGGATTGCTCGATAAGCTATGAAGGAGGAATTCCCTAATGGGGGCATTTACGCAACTACTATCTCAGTCATTGCCATGCTGCAAGGAGAGTTTCAGATGAATCCCTTTTTAATTGTTTGATTTCCCCTCTAAGTTGATAAGTGAGTGAAGTTGTAAAGAGGTTCTCAAGGAACTAGTTCTTAAGTTCCTCCCATGTTCTACGTTGCAGTCATCTAGAAAATTGGACCATGCCCTAGCTATTATTTAGGGAGTAATAGAACAATCTCTACTTCATGGTGTCCTCTGACATGCTAACTTGCTTTCTTAGTCCATAGAGATTTGAGATCTTTTTTGAAAGTCATCATGCGTTTACTCACTCGCTCATCCCATAAAATTCTTGTTTTGCATCATTGTCACCCATTGTGTATTAATTTTGAAGTTTTGAGCTTTGATGGTGGGTTAGAAAATGGGTTTGTGTATATCAACATCCTTCGGTATAGGGAACTCCTGTATCTCTCTTGACTATTAGGCTTCTTCTACTACTTGTAGTTATTCTTGCACTACAACTCTAGCTTCCACCGAAAGCATATCACGATGTGCTACAAGCATTGCTTCAACCCTGTGGTGATATCCATTTTGGCCATCTTAGCCCGACGCATGTGAAGGAGTCTGTGGTAGGTTCCTTAGGTCTCAGGACTAATACCTAGCCTTAGACCAAATCTAGAAGAGCATCACATGCACTAGAAATGGTTCCTGAGGAATGCAAAAAAAATCAGATTGTCTAAGTTGAATTAGATTCAAGAAGATGTGGAACAGTGTCAATTGTAGAAGAAATATCCTAACTAATCCAAGTTGGTTAGAATGATTAAAAAAACCATTATCTCTAAAAATGGTGCAAAATTTTTATGTGACTTTTATGGCATGGGAAAATTCACTAGGAGTGAAATTCCTAGAAATTACCTGATGTGTCTGATATTATCGCACTGACAAACTCACTTAGGGTTGAAATCCCTAAGTTTTTAACCAAAACAACATGCAATAATACCACCCGCAAGCGGACGGGTCTTATCGTAGTATAGTTGAGGATCGAATCCCAAGGGACAACATTTTTAAGAATCTTTCTCTAGTCGAATCTAGTTGAATCAAGACTAATATTTAGAACAAGGTTGGTTGATTTTAATTAAACTAAATATGAGGAAAGTAAAGAGCAGGATTAAAGGTTGATTAAAGATTAATGATGGAAATCGCTAGGATGGTCCTGGGTTTCACCACCACTACTTATGCAATCAAATCCAAACATCAAACATCCAGGCAAGATATAACCATTCAAATAGAGTTGCTGCAGAACCCCCCATACGGGCATCAGGTTCGCATAAGCATCACCTTAGGTATCAGATGTCTCGTCACCATCCAGATCACAAACTTACGGCTCCGAAGATACAGAAATCCAAATGAAGTTGTGGGCCCCCTATACAGGCGTCAGACACACAGAAGTGCCACCGTGGGCTAGATGGCTCGTCACCACACGGATCATACACTTACGACCTTAAGGAATCCCATTCTATTTCTAGTTTGGTAGTCAACCGCGACATTCAAAACCTATACATTGAAGTTCTCGCAACATAGGAAATGAACAAGATATATGCAAGCAGGTGATCAATCCACAAGCACTCATCGATTATTAACAACAAAATGAAAGATTATATACATGCCATGGAATGTTTAACAGTGAGATATGAAAGCATGGGCAGCGGGGCTAGTCCCCGCACCCCAGCAAAAGTAAACTACTCGCTCATGGTGAGAGAAACAAGAATAACAAAAGAGAGAGAAGTTTCCACCATGAGCATGGTGAAGAAGATGATCTCTGCTCGGTGGAGAAACAGTCTTCTACACAACGTCGGAGCAGATCTGGACGAAGAGAGAAGCACACCACGACAGACGGGGCAGATCTTCTCTCTCCACCTTCTTCTTCTTCTTCTTGTCCTTGCTTGCAGCAGGAGGAGCAGCTCGTGGATGAGATGGCGGCATAGAAATGGCGTAGAAGCAGCAGATCTAGACCCATATATAAATCTAGATCTGGATCTGAATGAGGTGGCTTGCAGATCTGAGTCTTCACTCCAGATCTGGGTGAACAGGACGTGAAACCACCACGGGGGTAGGTTCTTGGATATGGAGATCATCTCCTTAGGCCAAGGATAGACCTGCAGCCTAACAACGTCTAGAGATGATCCCCCCCCGACTGACTGGAGTCGAGTTCTATTTATAGGCAGGCTGGGCACCGACTTAGATTCGTGACCACTATAATTCTGCAGCAGGTCGCGGCCTTTTGAATGATGCCACAGTCGTGGCTTTTTGCACGGTCGCGACATTGAAGAGGAAGTTGCGGGAAACAATAGATGTTCATGATCTGGCTTAGGAGGAGAAGAAATAGCTGTAGTTCTGAGAGGTGGAAATAGTGGTGCCATTGCAGGTTCTGAAGTGCAGACGTGATCACAGGCGTGATTTGGAAAGCAGCAGATCACGATCTTGGAGAGAAGAGGTTGCCGCAGTCGCAGGGTTTGTGGCGATCACGGGCGACTGGTCGCGGGTATTGCCGCAGTCGCGGGTTTTGCCACAGTCGCGGTCTTTTAGTCTTGATTGTGGTAGATAACGGAGAGAACATCTTGCAAACCATGTCGCCAATGTGATAGCAAGGAAAGGTGGAAGGAAGAGGTAGGGTTGCGGTAGGGATGGAGTGGTGGCAAGCAGGCTGCGGAGGAGTCGCGATAAGGAAGAAGGAGGTAGCCGCGGTGCAGCAGGTGTTCACGATCTGACTTAGGTGGAGAAGAAACCCATGGTCGCGGTTTAGTGGAGTCACGGTCGTGATTGCTTGCTGCTATGGGCGCGATGGTGGAAGGAAGTCTAGACCGCAGGGAAGATTGTGATCTGGGTCACGATTAGTTGAAGTCGTGATTCCCTTTTACAGGTCGCGATTATGGTTGCTACTGAACCGCGGTTGGTGGAGGAATGATCGCAATCATTTTGCCGCGGTCGTGGCTAGTTGATAGGTCGTGAACTTGGGTGAAGAGGAACACCACGGGCGCGGTTATGGGGTGGAGGGGAGACGCGGTTGCAGTGGGAAGCAATAGAGACGTGACTACAGAGGCAGGCCGCGATGTTGGATATGAAGCCAATGAAGTCGGAGGAAACCGCGATGGTGATGTTTGTGGTTGTTACTGTTGCTTGATCGCGGGTGAAGGGAGGAGAAGCCGTGGAGGGAGGCAGAGTGTGGAGGTGATGGTGATCCGCTGTGGTAGGCCACAATTTTTGCAGGTCGCGATCCTTGCAAGGTCGCGGTGATGGGGTGGTTAGAGAGAACCACAGGCTCAGAGGGTGTAGAAGACACGATCGCGGTTGTTGGGAGGAAGTCCAGACCGCGGGGAAGATCGTGAGCTAGGTCGCGATTAGGTTAGGAGGAACCGCGGATAGCTGTGGAAGATAACCGCGATCGTGGTATTTAGTAGATGGAATGCAGATATTGTAGCCTCTAGCAAAGGAAAAGGGTCGTGCATGAGGGAAAAAGAGGAAGAGCCCTCGTTGACCAGCCATTGACCAGAGCTAAACAAAGCCCAAAATTGGGAAATGGACCAAAACTCGGTCCCAATGCTTAATTTAACCTACAAAAAATGATGTAAAAATCCAATTAAATCTATGATAATTCAATTAAGCTCAATTACTCACATAATAGAAGGTATAGGTAATAAAAGCTCATTAAAGAAGTTAAGCCGAGTCAACTCACATATTAGAAGATAAAGCCAATAAAGGCGACTAATCAGGGTAAAATTTGGGCCAAATGAGGCGATTGGACTCAGATGAATATGCATTCATCAAAATACCCCGAACTTAAACATTGCTCATCCTCGAGTAACACAAAATCTAAAACACTCTCCGGATGAATACTGTCAACTCGTGTGATTGCTTCCTCTTCGCATCACGATTGTTTCTTTTCTGCATGGTATGTCTAAGTGTCTCAACATCCTGAGATCACAGAACACATTTTACCATATCTTCATTTCTGAGTTCATTTCCCAACATCACTTCCTCTCCCCTTTTTCTAAAATCAAGCATGTCAGAGAGTTTTGTAAGAGTCCAGAGATACCCACAGAACAACAAGTGTGCACCTTATCTGACATTGGTGTTTTTAGGATGTTGGTGAGCGTAGGCATTCATTGTGCCAGTACGTGGAAAAGGGAGTGAAGGGTGGTATGGAAGGAATAAATAAATCTCTCCTCTATTCGACTTGAGATTTTTATTATATGATTTCAATTTCATTGATTGCATTTTTGTGCGAATCTCTCCTCTATTCGACTCGAGATTGCATTTCTTTTTGTGTGCACTTAGGCATCTTTTCTTCATGATACACCCCTATTTCGTAGCGAGCGGTATGGAAGAAGCGTAAAGAGAGAGAGAGAGTGTGCCACCCTGAACTTAGGGTTTGGCACTATATTGGCTATTTTTGTTTATTTTTGATGAACGAAGGGGTAAGAAGATGATGGAAGAAGCGTACAAGAGAATTCAGATCAGAGTGCAACTTGATTTACAATTCAGTGCACTGGGTCGTTCTCCTTATCATACTCTGCTCAAATAATGATTGATGAGGATCCGGTGGAGATTCCATGCTATTGTTCTACTAGTCAGATAGGATACACAATGTGTTTAATCCCTCTCAGTTCGACAGATACTTGTCATGTCTACTGATCATGATGTTAGGATTCATAAGCCTCACATGATGATTTCTAATCATTGGCTAGTTTCATAAATTGTTCTTCTTGAGGCTTCATTTCGAATAAGGAGGTTATAATGATTCAAAACTACATGGGAAAATAGGATAGCCGACTCGGTAATGGCTTTGATTGAAATAAAAGAGTCAAAACTTCATCAAGTTTCTATACAAACACCTATGAAAACTTTTTGAAAATTTTTGGAAAAAATGCTCAAAATTGCAACGATGAGATCTTAAGTCTGAAATAGACAGGAGAGGGTGGAAAGTAAGGTATGTACCACCCACCCTCCACCCCGAACTTAGAATTTTGTTCGTCCCGAGCAAACCCTAAATCCGAGATGGAGGGGTAAACTCGTGCCGGTTGGTCCACCAGATGTGGTTGCATTCTAACATTGCTGGATAAAAGTGTTAGTCGAGATGGGGGCGGCTAGGGTTTCGGGGGGCGCTGGCGAACGGGGGGGGGGGGGGGAAGACGGGGAGAAGACGACGGCACCTCGAAGGGAGGAGGTACAATATATAGCGAAGCATACCACGATGATTAGGGGAACCAACCGAACCCATTGAATACCAAAGAAAGTGAGCGCGAAGTGAAGATGATGATCCCTAACACTGGCATCGAGTTCCAATATGTTGGGATGCGAGGCTCGGTCAGTCAAAAGGGAGGCAGCACGACTAAGACGATCGTCACCCAGAAGGAGAATTATGTTGAGGCCTTCCCATTGCTTGGAGGGAAAGAAGTCAGGACGACGCAGATGGATAATCAACTGAACGCTACGTCCTCTGAAAGAGATCCCGAGCAGACGATACCTCAACCCAACTACTACATGGCAGGAGGGAACGCAGACGAAGAGGATCAATTCCTTGAGAAACTTTTCAAACAAAGGCTCGCTACGACAGATGTTTCGTTGAAACTGTTGGATGGAAGACTGAATCTTGAACTCAATCCGATCGCAGAGGAGGAGTTAACCAAGCCTTGGCGATATACTGTGATCACTAGGCTGATTGGCTCCAACGTTGGATTCATGACTATGTGGGATCGTCTAAAAACATTATGGAATCCCGTTGGAAGGTTTAACACTTATGAGGTGGATCTGGGTCATTATGTGGTTCAATTCTCATGTCTGCGGGACTTCGAAACAGCTCTCTTCGGAGGTCCATGGAAATTGTTTGGAAAATGCCTAGAAGTTTGGCAATGGAGTCCAACTTTCCGCCCATCCAGTGAGTTACCTAAATACCTGGCTTGGGTCTGCATACTTGACCTACCCCTTCATCTCTACGTACCCACCATGCTGGATTATATAGGACTGGCCTTGGGATCCCTTGTGAAGGTTGACAGCCACACGATGGCCAGGACACGGAGCAAATTTTCCAGATTGGCCATTGAGTTCGATACCACAAAACTGTTGATAAACACTATCTCCATCAATAATGTGATCTATCAGGTCGAATACGAGGCGTTCCCCGAATCATGTGATTTCTGTGGGAAATTAGGTCACCTGGATACTAAATGCTTACTCAACCCGAAAGCAAATGTTCAACAAGAAAACACAGAAAGTGGAGGTAGGGAACAAGGAGGCCCTAGTATGGTACAGGAGGACAACAGGAGCAACAAATGGCAGACACAAAAGAGACGCACAACGGAATATAAACAAAGGCAAAGGAGCCAAGCCGCTGAACAAAGTACTGAGCCAAACAACCATAACAAATTTGCAAAATTGGTTGAGGTTCAGGAGCAGGAAGAGGAGCTGCATCAGAACCAAACCAAGGATAAAGGGCAGATGGTGTTAGATGGCCAGGAGAGTACGAAACGACCTAATGTGCCCCCAAAGACATGGAAAAAGAAAGCTGTGGTGACTGCTGATGACAAACGTGAAGTCCTGAAAGATATCAACCAGAAGAAGGACAGCGAAGCTACACACTCCAATGTTCACATGGCTGTCAATCCAGATGTCAATGAAATTATAGACATTGGGGCCCTAGAAGCAAACAAAGACACTGGAGAATTAAATGTTAATGCAGAGTAGCTTATAAAGGAAATTATCAACACCACGAATCAGGAGGAACGAAAGGGTATCACTGAACCAAGTACAGATACGCTGATGAATCTGCAGTTCAAGGAGGGTGAGGAGATGGAGGAGCGTTTTCCCCTAAAAGATATTGATCCTAATGCCTTCAGGCTACCCCCTGGAAGGAAGGTGAAAGGATCGGGAGCTAAGATGAAATCTATTAGATCAAAACCACCTTACGAGCACAGAAGGAAGAGCCCACACATTCAGGTGGAGGTAGATGAGAATGCTATGGAGAAGACGGATGAGAAATAAGAGGAAGCTGAACTAACTATGGAGGACTAAGTGGAGGGTACGTCCAGCCCAACACACATCTTCTATATCTGTTCTTAATGTTAAACACGATCATTTGGAATGTTAGAGGAATCGGCAATAAAGATACATGCCGTGTCCTCAGAGATTTAATCTCTTTGAAGAAAGCACGTTTGGTCGGCATTCTGGAACCTCGGATTAGTGGTGGAAAGGCTGAAACTACAATCAAGAAGCTAGGCTTCAACAGATCTTTTCGGTGCAAAGCTAGGGGCTTCTCTGGAGGTATCTGGGTCTGTTGGAAGGATGAGGATTGCTCTGTTAAAATTATAAATTGTCATTGACAGTTCATAACTTGCAAAATCAACAACAAAGTGCTGATCACCTTCGTGTATGCTCATCTACATATTTCGGTTAGAAACCTGCTCTGGAAACACCTGGTCTCGATGGGCAGGAGTTTTACCATGCCTTGGATTGCCATAGGTGATTTCAACACAACGCTGCTGCTGGAGGAGAAGAGTGGAAGAAGACATTATAACTTCAGTGAAGCTCGTGTGTTTAGCAACACCCTGATGGAGGCAGGCCTAACGGACCTCGGCTTCAATGGGCAGAAGTTTATGTATATTCATGGAGGATTGCAGGAAAGGCTAGATCGTGCTATTCCCAACAATGAATTCTTAAATAACTATCCTACCTACATGATCAAGCACCTTCCTAAGACGTTTTTAGATCACTGCCCCATTGCAGTAGGGAATACACATCGTATTCACAGACCCAACTAATTCTTTATCAAAGAATCCTGGACCAATTCTAAGGATTTTCAAAATACTGTCAAAGCCAGCTGGAACTCCAACCTAAGGTTCAATGATGCTTTAAAGAACTCACACGAGAACATCAACAAATGGGCGGCTAACAACATGAAGAGTACTGTATATGATAAGAAAAGACTCCTGAGAAATATCGACCTGCTGCAAAAAAGTCTTGCTGAACAATTCGACGAACTCACTGCCAATATGATTGTTGATATGGAAACTCAATACGGTGAAATATTAAAGAAGGAGGAGGAAGATGCGAGACAAAAAAGCCATATTAATTGGTTGACTGATGGAGATCTCAACACAAAGTTTTACAACACTTATGTAAAACAAAGAAGACATCACAATACCACTACCATGCTCAAAGATGACAATGGCGTGTGGACCAACAATGAGGAGGAAATGCATGAGCTCATTATGAATTAGTTCAAGAAGTTGTTTACTGAACCTGTTATCACTTATGCTACATACATTAAAGATTACATTGGTCAGTTTAACAAACTGAATGAGCAAGAACAACAAACGTTGTGCTCAAAGGCTTCTCTAGAAGAAATCTACAATATTATTTCCAAGCTTAATCCACACAAGGCGCCTGGGCCTGATGGTGCGTATGGCAGTTTCATAAAGAAGAACTGGCATACTGTCAAACGTTCCTTACTGCTGACTATCAATAATGCTCTACAAGGTGGTGACCCGGATGAAGACATGTGCAAGTCGACCATTGTTCTGATCCCAAAGATTTCGAAGCCTGACCTGTGTGAACACTTTCGACCTATATCTCTCAATAATCTCAGTCTGAAAATCACATCTAAGATTATAGTGGAGAGGATTAAATCCCACCTAACTCATTGGATTTCCTCGGCGCAAAGTGCGTTTGTACCAGGTAGAAAAATATCTGATAACATTGTTATCACTCAAGAAATTATTCATCTTATGAGGAATAGGAGAACTGGAAAAGGGATGATGGCAATCAAAATTGATTTGTCCAAAGCATATGACAAAATGGCGTGGCCTTTTATAAAGGATACTCTTGAAAAGACTGGTATACCCAGCATCATCTGCAATTATATCATACAGTCTATCTCAACTGGTGAAAGCTCAATTATCTGGAATGGAAGAGAAGCGGGAACCTTCAAATCTACTAGAGGTTTGAGACAAGGCGATCTATTATCGCCTTATCTCTTTGTTTTGTGTTTAGAACGCCTAATCCAAGCTATTGATAAACTGGTTCTGGAGAAGCAATGGACTCCTTTCAAACTCTATAATTCGGGTCCCAAAATTTCCCATCTATGTTTTGCAGACGATATGGTCCTTTTTGCCAAGGCTGATACTAGAGAAATGAAAACTATTCTTTGATGCTTCAAGCGGTTTGGCAGGGTGTCGGGTCAAGCTATTTCTGTAAAGAAGTCATCCATCTTCTTCTCAAGGAACGTAAGCTAAAACATGAAATCCAGAATTGGTAAGATCAATGGCTTCACCGTTACAAACAACCTAGGTAGATACCTAGGAGTTCCTCTCATTCATGGTAGAGTGAACAAGGATACATATAATCCCACGTTGAAGAAAGTGGATTCTGCTATAGCAGCATGGTCTGCACGTTGTTTAAACTTGGCTGGACGCGTTTGCTTGGCAAAGTCAACTCTCACTGCTATACCCAACTATGTGATGCAGACGGCTATGATTCCTACCAAATTTTTTGAACGTATCGACAACACGATCCGTCGTTTTATATGGGGAGGAAATCATAAAAGCCACCCTCTCTCTCTGGTTGCTTGGAACAAGCTCACCTGTAGTAAGGAACATGGGGGGATTGGAATTCGGAGTATGAAAGAGATAAATGCTTCTCACATTGCTAAGCCCGCCTGGGATATCGCTACTAAAAGGAGTTGTAGTTGGTGCAAAAGCCTGGCTCGCAAGTATAGTAAGCATACTGAAGGTAAAGGTATCAACTTATCCAGAATGGGGCGCTCAACTCTACAATTCAAGGATTTCATCTCTAATAACTCGACTTGGATACCGGTTAACGGATAGAATATTAATGTTTGGTATGATAAGTGGTGTGATATCGATGGCAGGCTTTATCAGTACAGCCGTCGACCCATTCCTGAGGAGTTATGTGAATTGAAAGTAGCGAGCTTGATTAACTTGAACAATGGATGGGATACTGAGTTTCTTGCTGATTGGTTTCCGAATGAAATTGTAAATCAAGTTACCAAAGTTGATATTCCCCGACAGAAGGAGGAGGAAGATGTCCTAGCTGGGGACCACTCAGACACTGGTCAATTTACAATTAAGAGTGCCTACCAACTCTTACGATAGAACAAGGACATTAGAGTCCATGGAAGGTTGAGCATAATCTGGGAAGCTAAGGTTGCTAGTAGAGTTAAGTTCTTCATTTGGCTGGTTGGTCATAATGCGATTCTAAAAAATAAGAAGAGGATGAATCGAGGCTGGACTACCAATGTCGTTTGTCCCATTTGCGGTGATCAGGAGGAGTCCATTTTACATGCTCTAAGGGACTGTCCCAGAGCCCAAGCTGTTTGGAAAGCCATTTTGAGGAATCAGCTTTGGAACAATTTTTTCTCGATTACTGATGTCTGGGGATGGCTGGAGAATTGTATCAATAATGATAAAGGTATGAGCATGATCTTCATGGTTGTATGTTGGCAAATATGGAAAGGGAGGAATGCACAAGTCTTCGAAGGAACTATTCTCTCTAGCATCTACATAGCTCATCTTATAAGGAAGGAATGTAAGCTAACTGAACTAGCTTTCACACCAGCAGAAAGTAATAAAGACAGGCCTCACCAGGATGTTGGAGGATGGCAACCACCAAATTTTAATTGCTGGAAAATAAACACTGATGCAACCTTCAGGAGTAAAAAGAAACTCTCGACTATTGCTTTTGTCTGTAGAGACTGGAATGGAAGATGGATAGGTGGCTGGAGTAGAAAAATCTATGCCAACAATGTGCTGGAAGCTGAGGTCAGGGTTGTTCACTGGGCAGTTGAAGTTAGTAGTGATTTTACTTGCAATCAAATCAGTTTTGAAACTAACTCACAGAAGACTACAGAGGCTGTTGAAGGTGATATACAACACTATCCGAAGCTGTTGCCTTGGTTAGCTGACATCAAGAATGGGTGGAAGGATAACTGGAAGCTAAATCATATCCCAAGAGAGAGGAACAAGGTTGATGATGGCCTTACTAAACATCACCAAAAATCCAAGGATGGTTCCTTAGTATATAGGGTACCTCCTAGTAGTCTAGTTAATATTATAAATTCTGAGTCCTGTAATGGTAGTAGTACTACCAAATTTATTTATGCTGAAAGAAATGTATGATGTAATGATCCCAAAGTGTTTGCTTGCACGAGAGGGGCGAGATGAATAAAAACCCTCTGGCTTCCCTAAAAAAAAGATGTGGTTGCATTCCTTTCGGCGACGCGTCCTCCATCTGAAATCTCAAAAATGGAAATTATCAGAACTTAAGACTGCATCTTGCGATGCATAGTCTACCAGGTGCAAAATTTTCTAAAAACAAAACTAAAAGTAAAAGCTAAGTTAAAGATCGAGTTGCCTCTCGACAAGCGCCTTTTTTTACGTCGATGGCTCGACGTGATTTCTTTATCTCTCTGGTAGGTATGTCGGTTTGGACAGATTCATCAATTCTTCAGTGCTAGTATCAGCTGTGGTGAAATATCTCTTCAAGCATTGGCCATTTTCCATAAAATTGTCTGACTTGTCACTCCATAAGGTGAATGCACCATGTGGATAGATGCTTTTGACAATGTATGGTCCCGACCATTGAGAACAAAGTTTTCCTGGGAATAACTTCAGTCTTGAGTTGAACAGCAGAACTTGGTCTCCCACTTGAATGTCCTTCCTCTTCAGATGACCATCATGCCAAAGTTTCGCGTGTTCCTTAGATTCGTGCATTCTCATAAGCTGTCATCCGGAGTTCATCCAACTCTTGAAGTTGTAGAATCCTGGATTCTCCTTCTTTCTTCATGTCAAAATTCAGTTGTTTGATTGCCCACCATGCTTTATGTTCTAGTTCCATGGGCAGGTGACATGATTTTCCATAGATAAGTCTGAAGGGTATTGTTCCAAGAGGAGTTTTGAACGCGGTTCGGTGGGCCCATAAAGCGTCATTGATTTTCACTGACCAATCCTTTCGGTTGTGTCCTATTGTCTTTTCCAGGATAGCCTTGAGTTGACGGTTCAAAACCTCTACCTACCCACTTGTTTGTGGGTGGTAGGGGGATGCTACCTTGTGTGTTACACCATATCTTCTCAACAACGCTTCAAAGCTTCTTTCTAGGAAATGAGAACCTCCATCGGAGATCACAGTGCGTGGGATTCCAAAATGGGGAAAAATAATATCTTTGAACATTTTAATGACAGGTTTTGAATCGATAGTAACCATTGGTATTGCCTCTACCCATTTGGAGACATAATCAACCGTGACTAGGATGTAGGAAAATCCATGTGAGGATGGGAATGAACCCATGTAGTCCACTCCCCAAACATCAAAAATCTCAACTTCTTGCCATAGCTTAAGTGGCATCTCATCTCTTTTCATAATGTTTCCCGTTCTCTGACACTTGTCACATGATAGAATAAAATTGTAAGCATCTCTGGATGTGGTTGTCCAAAAGAACCCACATTGTAGAACATTCAAAGAAGTTTTCTTAAAACTCATATGGCCTCCGACTGGGCCTGAGTGGCATTGTTCTAAATTAAGTTGGGCTTCTTCCTCGACGATGCAACATCTGTAGAGACCATCAGAATAGATCTTGAAGAGGTAGGGTTCATCCCAGTGATATTGCCTCACATCATGCATGTATTTCTTTAGAGCATTGCCAGTACACTCAGGGTGGATGACCCCAGTGGCAAGGTAGTTCACATAGTCCGAGTACCAAGGAATATCTTCTGAGACTTTCATAAGCTCATCATTTGGAAGAGAGTCATTAATTGGTATCTTCTCAGTTTCTAGAGTGTGGATACGACTTAAGTGGTCCGCTACAACATTTTCTGTGCCTCTCTTATCTCTAATCTCATGATCAAATTCTTACAGTAGGAGAATCCATCTTATCAGCCTTGGTTTTGCATCTTTCTTTTTTAGAAGATAACGAATAGCAGCGTGATCGGTGTAGACAATCACCTTTGAACCAATGAGGTAGGACCTAAACTTATCAAAGGCATATATGACTACTAGGAGTTCCTTCTCGGTAGTTGTGTAGTTCCTCTGAGCTTGTTCAAGGGTCTTTGAAGCATAATAGATGACGTGATGTTTCTTCTCTATACATTGGCCCAGGACGGCACCCACAACGTAATCACTGACATCACACATAATTTCGAATGGGTGATCCCAATCCAGGGCTCGAATGATGGGTGTTTTTTTAAGAGAATGCTTTAGGTTGTTGAAACTTTTGATACACTCTTCATCAAAATGGAACTCAACGACTTCCAGCAATAAGTTTGTCATGGGCTTGGTTATCTTGGAGAAATCCTTCCTTCTGTAGAAGCCCGCATGACCAAGGAATGTGCAGACTTCTCTTACAGTGGTAGGGATAGATAGTTTGGAGATCACTTCGGTCTTGGCCTTGTCCACTTCGATTCCTCGATTGCTGACCCTATGGCCAAGGACAATGTCTTCTTTTACCATAAAGTGACATTTCTCCCAATTTAGCACAAGATGTGCTTCTTCACATCGTTTGATGACCAGGGAGAGGTGCTTCAGGCGTGAGTCGTACGAATCCCCATATACAGAGAAATCATCCATAAAAACTTCCATAATGGTTTCGGTTAAACCAGCAAATATGGCTGCCATGCAGCGTTGGAAGGTTGCAGGCGCATTATAGAGCCCGAATGGCATCCTTCTAAAGGCGTATGTCCCAAAGGGGAAAGTAAAAGTAGTTTTCTCTTGATCATCTGGATGTATAGGAATTTGGTAGAATCCAGAGTAACCATCGAGATAGCAAAAATATTCCTGGTGAGCCAATCGCTCTAAGACTTAATCTAGAAAAGGTATCGGGAAATGATCTTTATGTGTTGCCTTGTTTAACTTCCTATAGTCGATGCACATCCTCCACCCGGTGACCGTTTGAGTGGGGATGAATTCATTTTCTTCGTTCCGTATCATAGTAGTGCCACCCTTCTTTGGAACGACATGCACAGGACTCACCCATGGTGAGTCAGATATCAGATAGATGATTCTGGTAGTGAGCAACTTGATAACTTCGCGGCGGACTACTTCCTTCATATTAGGATTCAACTTCTGTTGATGCTCAACAGTCAGCTTGTGGTCTTCCACCATAGGGATTTTGTGCATACAAAGTGCTTGACTGACCCCGATGAGATCGCTCATCTTGTAGCCGATAGCTTTCTTTCTTTCCTTTAACTCTTTCAGGAGTTTATCTTCTTGTTCGGTCGTTAGATCAAAGTTTATAATAACTAGACAAACCTTGAGATCATCCAAAAACACGTATTTAAGTCCCTCGGGTAGGGGCTTCATTTCAAGGGCTTCTGGCTTCTCACATGGCTCTTCAGATACATTCACAGCTTTGAGTTCCTCGAACTTGGCTTCAGGATCTTCTTCTACAGAGTCAAGGTGAAGGATACAATCCTTAACTTGTTTGTTGATGAAAATTTTGGCAGATGGGTTTGTTAGTGCCATTTCTAAAGGATCGTCTTGTTCATATTCCTCTTGTGTGAGGAGAGACATTTACTCAATGCAATCAATCAAATAGACTTCTTCCTGCATGCTCAGTCTTCACATGCTTTCAAAAACTTTGAACTCAAGGGTTTCTTTCCCTAGTCTGAGCAGCAAGGTCCCTACTTCAACATCAATCAAAGCTCTTGCAGTGGTGAGAAACGGACAGCCAAAGATGAGGGGGTATCTAGCATCTTCCTTTATGTCCATGATGACAAAGTCACATGGGACATAAGAGTGTTTTCCAACCTTGACAGGGACATCTTCAATGATTCCCAAAGGAAGAGTCATAGAGTTACCTGCAAGTTGAATGGTCATTCCAGTCATGAGAAGTTCTGCAAACCCTAACCTCTTACAAAGGCTAAGTGGCATGATTGAGATGCTAGTGCCAAGATCGGCTAATCCCTTCTTACATGAGGAGTCACCAATATGGCATGAAATCCCAAAGGATCCCGAATCTTTTTGTTTCTTGGTCATCTTGCTCTGGATGATATCAGAAGTGGTTAATGCTAGCTTAACTGTCTCATATTCTATAGTTATGTACTTCCTTGCGAGGAGAGACTTTAAGTACTTAGTCCAGGCTAGTATCTCGGCCAGCACATCTAGAAAGGGTATATCTACATGAAGCTTCTTCATAGCTTCTTTAAACTTGTTGAATTGCGAATCGAGCTTTGTCTGCTTCAAACGAGCTGGGTAGGGAGGACGGGGCTTGTATACTGGCACATACGACTCAGGTGTGTCTTCTGCCTCTGTAGCCAAAGGTTTCTCCACTCTTGCTTTGTTTGTCTTATCAGCGGTTGGTTGTTCCTTCGGTTGAGACTCGGGTATTGTATAGTCTTGGTCATTCGCAAAGTCATCATCGTTTGTCTTTGCTATTGGTGTCTTAATAGGGGAGTCAGAATAGTATTTTCCAGACCTGGTGGTGACAGCCTTCAATTGCTCAGGATGTTTAGGATTGTTTTCGGGTTGTCTAGTGAAGACTCCACTAGGTGGTTTCATGCTAGCCGCAAGTTGAGCTAGTTGAGATTCAATAGCCTTCTAATGGGCTTGCTGGTTAGCTATCATAGTCTACTGCGACTGCAGCATCTTCTCAATAGCTGACAATTTGTCATCAGGAGGGATGGGACTTGATTGTTTCCCTTGTTGTTGTTGTTGTTGATAGGGGACTTGGTTGGGGTTCTGAAACTGAGAATTGTTCGGAAAATTGTTTTAGTTTCTATTCTGGAAGTTATCTCTGAAGTACCCTTGATTCCCAAAATTCTATGGTTGGTTATACTAGAATCCTGGCGGGCCTCGTTGTTGAGTATTTGAACCAAGTTGTCGCGAGTTCTCTACTCCAGAAGGATTTCCATATTGAAAATTGGGATGGTTCCTATTCTGAATCAGATTATAGTACCCTTGACCAGGGATAGTGTTGACAACATTCAGATTTTCCATTTGACCATTATCTCCTTGGGAAAATGTATTTCTCAAAACGACATCATAGATAATGTTACAAGCTAGAGTAGAATGATCAGTTCCTTTACATGCTTCATAGAAGAGTGAAGCTGACTTAACTTGCTCTTGTTGTCGAGGGGGTGAACGTCTTATTTCATAAGCTGCGAGAGACGATTCTAGATGGTCTTGCTTGGCGACTAGGAGTTTGAGAGATTCAGCGATAGACTTGTACTCGGGTGTTGCTTCGGCCATAGCTACCTTCAACACTCCTTTGCCAACAGGTCTTCCCCAGTTGGCTTGGTTTTCAGCTCCAAGGGTGACAACTTTCCATGCGCTATCATAACTCTGACGCATGAAGCTTCCTCCAGACGAGGAATCCAAAAACCTCTTGATATCATCGTCCACACCTCTATAAAAGATTTCAATGAGTTGATTCTTTGGAATGCCATGATGTGGACACTTGCGTAGAATCTCTTTGTATCTTTCCCATGCTTCAGCTAGGGATTCTCCAGGGACCTGGGTGAATTGCGTTATTCGGCCCCTAATTTCATAGGTGAGAGAAGGTGGATAAAACTTTTCCAGAAAAACATTTTGAAGTTGTTCCCAAGTGGTGATGGGTTCGCATTGCAAGGAATTATACCAACTCATGGCTCTATCGGTAAGAGAGTATTTGAAGAGACGGAGTCTGATGGCATCATCTGTGACTCCATTTTTCTTTGTCATGGCACATAGATCTATAAACCTCAGAAGATATTCTTGAATATCTTCTCCCTGCTTACCATAAAAAGGACTATTTTGAAGCAAAGTGACCCAATGTGCTCTTATCTCAAAATTTGGAGCATTGATGGGAGGAGGTTGCACTGGGTGATGAACATCAGCAGCTTTCGGGATTGAGAACTCCCTAAGGTCTTTTTGTAACACTGCTTGTTGAGCTGCTTGGATTTCTTCTTGAACTACGGCTCGGGCTTCTTGCATAAGCCTATCTCTTTGTGCATTAAGGGCTTGAGTTACCCTTCGAGCAATTTCCTCCTCTAGAGCCATTCTTGCTTGGTTCTCTCTGTACTGACGGCAAAAGGTTCTGTCTGTCTCAGGGTCGAAGCTAGCAGAGAGTCGAGGACTGTCTGAGCGGCGCATAGACTAGACTTTGTGGGTACCTAGGATGAAAAAGGTCTTTTTCTGGTGAGATGGACGGAGAAGAACTGAATTCAAGTTTATATAACCGATAGTATCAAAAGTAAAAGAAAAACCTAAATTAGTCTCAAGAGAACTAGATTTAACTAGACGATTCCATTGTCCTCGGCAACGGTGCCAGAATTTGACGTGGCTTATATTATCGCACTAACAAACTCACTTAGGGTTGAAATCCCTAAGTTTTTAACCAAAACAACGTGCAATAATACCACCCGCAAGTGGATAGGTCTTATCGCAGTATAGTTGAGGATCGAATCCCAAGGGACAACATTTTTAAGAATCTTTCTCTAGTCGAATCTAGTTGAATCAAGACTAATATTTAGAACAAGGTTGGTTGATTTTAATTAAACTAAATGTGAGGAAAGTAAAAGAGCAGGATTAAAGGTTGATTAAAGATTAATGATGGAAATCACTGGGATGGTCCCAGGTTTCACCACCACTACTTATGCAATCACATCCAAACATCAAACATCCAGGCAAGATATAACCATTCAAATAGAGCTGTTGTAGAACCCCCCCCATACGAGCGTCAGGTTCGCGTAAGCATCACCTTAGGTATCAGATGTCTCGTCACCATCTAGATCACAAACTTACGGCTCCGAAGATACAGAAATCAAAATGAAGTTGTGGGCCCCCTATACAGGCGTCAGGCACACAGAAGCGTCACCGTGGGCTAGATGGCTTGTCACCACACAGATCATACACTTACGACTTCAAGGAATCCCATTCTATTTCTAGTTTGGGAGTCAACCATGTTAATCGACATTCAAAACCTACGCATTGAAGTTATCGCAACATAGGAAACGAACAAGATATATGAAAGCAGGTGATCAATCCACAAGCACTCATCGACGATTAACAATGAAATGAAAGATTATATACATGCCATGGAATGTTTATCAGTGAGATATGAAAGCATGGGCAGTGGGGCTAGTCCCCACACCCCAGCGAAAGTAAACTACTTGCTCATGGTGAGAGAAACAAGAATAATAAGAGAGAGAGAAGTTTTTGCCATGAGCAAGGTGAAGAAGATGATCGCTGCTCGGTGGAGAAATGGTCTTCTACACAACGTCGGAGCAGATCTGGACGAAGAGAGAAGCACACCACGATAGACGGGGCAAATCTTCTCTCTCCATTTTCTTCTTCTTGTTGTTGTCCTTGCTCGGAGTAGGAGGAGCAGCTCGTGGACGAGATGGCAGCGTAGAAATGGTGTAGATGCAGCAGATCTAGACCCAGATCGAAATCTAGATCCGGATCTGAATGAGGTGGCTTGCAGATCTGAGTCTTCACTCCAGATCTGGGTGAACAGGCTGTGAAACCACCACGGGGGCAGGTTCTTGGCTATGGAGATCGTCTCCTTAGGCCCAGGACATACCTGCAACCTAACGACGTCTAGAGATGATCCCCCCTGACTGTCTGGAGTCGAGTTCTATTTATAGGCAGGCTGGGCACCAACTTAGATTCGCGACCTCTATAATTCTACAGTAGGTCGTGGCCTTTTGAATGATGTTGCATTCACAGCTTTTTGTACGGTCGCGGCATTGAAGAGGAAGCCGCAGGCAGCAACAGATATTCACGATCTGGCTTAGGTGGAGAAGAAATAGATGCGGTTTTGAGAGGTGCAAATGGTGGTGCCGTTGCAGGTGCTGAAGTGCAGAGGTGATCGCGGGCACGATTTGGAAAGCAGCAGATCACAATCCTGGAGAGAAGAGGTTTCCGCGGTCGCAGGGTTTGTCGAGATCGCGGGCGACTGGTCGCCGGTATTTCCGCGGTTGTAGCTTTTTCTGCGGTCGTAGTCTTTTAGTCTTGATTGTGGTAGATAACGGAGAGAACCTCTTGCTAACCATGTCGCCAATGTCATAGCAAGGAAAGGTGGAAGGCAGAGGTAGGGTTGCAGTAGGGATGGAGTGGTAGCAAGAAGGATGTGTAGCGGAGATGATCTGCAGGCTGCAGAGGAGTCACGGTGAGGAAGAAGGAGGCAGCAGCGGTGCAGCAGGTGTTCACGATCTGACATAGGTGGAGAAGAAACCCGCGGTCGCGGTTTACTGGAGTCACGATCGCGATTGCTTGCTGCTGTGGGCACGATGGTGGAAGGAAGTCCAGACCGCGGGGAAGATCACGATCTGGGTCACGATTAGTTGAGGCCGTGATTAGTTGAGGTCGCGATTCCCTTTTTTAGGTCGCAGTTATGGTTGCTGCTGAACAGTGGTTGGTGGAGGAATGATCGCGATCATTTTGCCACGGTCGCGACTAGTTGATAGGTAGTGATCTTGGGTGAAGAGGAACACCGCGGGCGCGGTTATGGGGTGGAGGGGAGATGTGGTTGCAGTGGGAAGCAACAGATACGCGACCACAGAGGCAGGCCACGATGCTGGATATGAAGCCAATGAAGTCGGAGGAAACCGCGATGGTGATGTTCATGGTTGTTGTTGTTGTTGTTGCTTGATCGCGGTTGAAGGGAGGAGAAGCCGCAGAGGGAGGCAGAGTGTGGAGGTGATGGCGATCCACTGTGGTAGGTCACAATTTTTGCAGGTCATGATCCTTGCAAGGTCGCAGTGATGGGGTGGTTGGAGAGAACCACGGGCTCAGAGGGTGTATAAGACACGATCGCGGTTGTTGGGAGGAAGTCCAGACCGCGGGGAAGATCGCGAACTGGGCCGTGATTAGGTTAGGAGGAACCACGGACAGCTGTGGAAGATAATCGCGATCGCAATATTTAGTAGATGGAACGCAGGTATTGTAGCCTCCAACAAAGGAAAAGGGTCGCGCGTGAGGGAAAAAGAGGAAGGGCCCTCGTTGACCAGCCATTGACCGGAGCTAAACAAAGCCCAAAATTGGGAAATGGACCACAACTCGGGCCCAATGCTCAATTTGACCTGCCAAAAATGATGTAAAAATCCAATTAAATCTGTGATAACTCAATTAAGCTCAATTACTCACATAATAGAAGGTATAGGTAATAAAAGCCCATTAAAGCAGTTAAGCCGAGTCATCTCATATATTAGAAGATAAAGCCAATAAAGGCGACTAATCAGGGTAAAATTTGGGCCAATGGCGATTGGACTTAGATGAATATGCATTCATCATTACCTTAACCAAAGTACATTATTCACCGTCAATAAGAAGATAGATCTTTGTGTAGTATAAATTAGGATGGAAGCCAACGGACAACTTTTAAAAAAAAATTATCTGATCAAGGTGACCAAACTAGAACTAGTATTTATCACAAGATTGGATAACAATTGATCATAATAAGATTGAAAAACAAAAGGACTAAATTAAGGGTAGATAAATTAATAGATAGGAACATTAGGGTGGAATGTGTTTCACTGCCGCTACCAATCATTCACTTTCTAATTGCATCATATTAAGCATAAGCACATATATGTTGAGGCCAGGAAAATCCCCCTTTTTAAATTAGGAGTAAAACCCACACAAATATCCCTCTAAGCTCACCATTCATTACCTAGAGATCATATATCTATCATCTCATAAAACACCTATCCAAAATTCTCATCAAGGGCTAAACTATAAACAATTGATATCTTATACAATGGAATTGAAGTTCTCTACATCCAGGATCTGATAAGCATGTAAACCTGCTAATCATACGATCATACAAATATAAAATAATTGATTCTAAAAAAACCATGATTCATACATAAATAGATGAGATACAAGAGAATAAATTGGTAATGGGATACTCCCAACACCCTTGAGAGAAAACTACTCCCTCATAGAAGTAGTAATTAGAAAAACAACACAAGAAAGGAAGAAAGTCATCATCACAATAGAAGATGAAAATAGAATCATGGTATCTACATGTATCTCTTTGAGATCTGGAATGATGGTAGTTGGCTCAACAACATATCTATACCATGACATTTGTCAAAGGCTTGAAGTGTTATTCTTCCTTCTTTAAGGTCGGGTTTAGTTGTTCTAAAGAGAGAACAATAGTCATTGAAGCTTGTAGGACCGCTTTCTTTCTCCAACACTCAGATCAGTACCTTCGTCAAATGGGTGAGGCAACAGGATGGAACAAATACACTAAATTGGGTGGTTGTCAATCGATGTTGTAGGTGCCTCAGGACAAGCCTCCTTCAAGGTAAAACCTTTATACCTTTGCGGTAGTGGATGTGCACGCACATTCATTTGACATTCATCAAACGATGGAAATGATCAAGGGTTGAAGGTGAGTGGAGGCTCTAATAACCCGGCGACATCATTGGTAGATGCAATCTTTGTTGGTAGTCCCCTTGTATTTATAGGCATTGGTTATGTCTTTGATCCCTCCCATCCACCATGGAGTTAAGATTTCAACTGCTATGGAGGAGAAGAGACATCCGTGGGGCTAGATGAAGGGTCTATGCCATTTTGCATCTCCATCGATAGGTTAGGGTTTGGGAATGACCATCAGAAGACAGACAAGGACTCCTTTTGGAAGGTTAAGTAGAAGAAACATATATTGTTGAATGTAGAGATTCCTTCAGAAGTCAATCACTAGAAGAAAAGTGTTGGGATACCATCGGTAAGAATAAGAAAAAATTCCTTTGGAAGGCGATATCTAGGTCATCCATCAGAAGGAAAAAGTAGAAGAACCTTCATAAGAGGGCCATTGGGAGTAGGTGATGGGCTTTGTTTAGTTTTCTACCAAAGGAAGGGTAGAAGATGTAAACTGGTGGGTACGAAGATGTAAGCCCAACCCCCAGGGGGGTATTATTGGATGTCAAAGGGTATGTGCCCAAAAGGCCTCAACGAAAAGATTCATTAACTAATGGTAGGGCAGATTAAAAAATCAAGGGCTTGGCAGGTCTTATGAAAACTGATGGCTCAACAACCAATGAAGGAACAAATAATTAAAAATATGGTCTAATTATTGAAAATTTTCTTATCCCCTCTAGTTGGTTAGTGGGACCACTACCTCCTACACTTCTACCATGCAATGAAGCTCAAGGATGCCATGGAAACTAGAGAAATGGATCAAAATCCTATAAATTTCCATGAAATTAAGAAAATCTTAATGTTAGCTAGTTCCAAACTAAAATGGAAAAAATGAGTACAAAATTGTTCTAAAAATACAACTAAATCTAGGATAAATATGCTTTCATCGACCACTAGGGATGTGATGGATGAGTGTTGGAATGGATGTGTAATGGAAAATGGTCATATTGTGAACATGTAATGGTCAGATTAATTTTGGGTTTTGGAGTTCAGGTAGCATGGTCGTGGTGGGTTTGAGGTAGCACAACTATGATGGGCGCCACAATAATGGTGGAGGGGTTGAGAAAGGGTCATGCCTTGGAGAATGGTATACCTAAGGGATGGCTAACATGGATGTGTTGTGTAGCATGATTTTTCTGGTTGCAAACACCAAGACCATTTCAGTGTGTTGGTTGAGTGTTCTAGGGTAGCTTTAACTAGATCTTGAGTCTCTAGTTTTTTCTTATGTAGCTTTGACGTTTTGGGATACTGTGGTTGTTTTGGGGGATTGTTGTATCACTTTGATCTTAAACTTGGTCATTTATTGAGAATTTTTCCTCTAACTTTTGATCACCTGGGATAGGTTAGGAGTGATGTTGGCTTCATTGTGGACTCCTCCAAGAATGGACAAGCACTAGATTCAATATCCTTCTCTCATTTCCATTAATTGATAGTCAAAGTACCTGAAAAGCATTCAAATAGAATCCATAAGTTCATTTCATATTAAGAACCTACTATTGGGAAATACTTGTATTATGATACATTTAAATGTGATAATGGATAATACGAAACATATGAAGACCCAATTAAGGGCTTCACAAATGAGTGTCCAAGTTTATAGGATCCATGGATTGGTATTCAATAATGATGCTTGATGCATGGAGTCAAATGATCATAATGGGATCATGTCCCACATACTGAACCACATGTTCTTGGATTTGGCATCCAAGACATGTTAAATGGATCACAAGCATATTGAGGTCATGGGAGACCATTTGGGGAATTGTGTTTTCAATTGGTTGGCCATTTTATGCTAAACACATGTGTCAAAAGAGGATATAAGCTCTTACCACTAGATGCATGCATGTGATCTAGGTTTTGAACCAAAGATGGTTTGATATAGTCTTCTAGTCTAGATTAGTAGTGTAGGTGTTTGTGAATACCATATTGGATGATGGAAGCGATCAATATTGTGAGCAATTATTTGTGTAATATTTCCTTCCCTAGGTTAGTGAGTTGACTCTAAATCTGTGTGCATCATGAGGGTAAGGGCTTTGTTGGAGGGATTAAATACTAGATGTATGCATATGAGAATAAATTTTTTGAAAAATAACATCCCATTGATTTTTAGTTTGATGCTAAATGTGTGAGAAACCTTGGGGGTAGGGAATTCTGATAGGATCTTATTACTAATTGCATGTCCGGTGGTGATAGTGCATGTAACACTTCTTAGGTAAGCATCAAGGTTAACAACTATAAGAAAGATGGAACTCTTCAATTTGTATGTGAATTAGTCGATTCATCACTTGAGTTGATCGATTCACATGCGAAATGGTTGACTCAACATTTGAATTGGTCGGTTCACTTTATTTCCTATTCTCAAATATATTGTCTTTCAAAGTGATGATTAATGCACAACATGACATCAACGTCAAACCTTGATCCAGTCATACTGATAACTCAACCAATTTTGTCACATCTAAAATAATTGACTCGCATTCTGAAATGGTCATTTAACTTCTGAACCAACCGATTCATAATCTGAATTGGGCGGTTCAAATTCTAGTTTAGAAAATTTTCCACAAATTTTGTTTAAATTGAATACCTAAACACTTTAGTAATTAAGTTAAACCATATTCATGATTTTACTCTTTTTCCAGGTGCATCCTATGTGTTTGACCCTATAGGTCCTAAGTTACGTTGGCAATGAATGTCCATAGCCATTTTATGCAATCACAAGAAATGAGTGGTATCTAGCAACATAGAATTGTGACCCAAGTAATTGGAAAGTTGGAGAACAACTTCATCCTACTATCTATGATCAATGTTATAGTGATCGTATAGTTCCTTTTTCTCTGATATCTAGATTGAACTCAAGGCACGAAATCATCATCCTCTCAACATTGAATCCATGTTCCTTGAACTAGAGAAACTATATGAGATGCATGTGTGCTCAGATATCACATATTGAGTCACACAAGTATGGCCATACATTTCTCAATCTCTCTTATCAAGTGGCTAGGATATCAAACTCCTATTGGAGGGGAAAATCCCAACTATATAACTCAGACTCAATCCCCATGTGTGATAATGAACTCATGCATCACCTTTATGGAAGCCCTTATTCAATGTCACATTGGATGATGTCAAAATATATTGAACAACATGTGATGGGTGTAGTGACTTCAGGTCTAGGAATCACAATCACCACTATCATTGTGAAAATTGATTCTAACACTATTCCATGGTCTCCATGAATCACTCTCAAGATGGGTCTGTCTAATACATTATTCCCTAACATGTACCTATGTGTTTGACTTTATATCACATATCATGACTAATGAGACTCTGTCAACGCACACTATAGTCTTATGAATAATTTTTTTCTATTTTTCTTTGACAGTAATGTCTGACTAGGGACATAACATGAAGGCACGTACACTTATCATAATATGATCTCATTGTTGAGGTCATCAACCTGAAGACATATGTCATCGAGTAACATCATTGTTTAGACATATACTATGTTTGAGTCATCATGTCATGATTGAGACAAACATAATAGACGTAATTACCTTTATCATTATCAAATTAAGTATATGATTCCCCATTACAATCATCATATGATTGTCTCTATGGGAACACATACCAACTGTCTCCCACTTGCACTTAGACCCAATCACCCACTAATATTATTCCAAGTCATCTTAGCATGTCCATCATTTTTCTAAAATGCAAACACTTTTATAGCGGGATTAAAAAAATTTGCTTCTAGTCAGTATTTTATAAGTTTTCACATCTCCTCACCGTACAAATTCTCACATGAGAACAAATTTTTGTAGCATGCTATATGAGATTCCTTACCTATCTAGTAACTCCATTATTGCCACAATATTTCTACTATGTCATTAATTGTTGAAACTGCTCAAAAGTTCATCTATATGAACTTCTTCATCCATACAATATCCTCTGTTGTGTTCATAACACCAAGATACTCAACTTCTATTATGAAATTAAACAATTGTCTCTTGCTCAGAACATTTTTTTCTTATTGTTCTATATTTAAGGTCAAAAACAAATTTAGTTTGTGCCATTAATTTTATTTTCCATTTTGGAAGCTTGCATCGATGTAATCCTTCACACCCAACTCTTTCTTAATACCATAGTCGGGGAACTGATCCTTTTAGTGCTTCTCAAGTACTTAAGGATATTCTTTTTGACAGTCTAGTGACCTTCACTAGGATATGACACATATCCTCTCATCATTTCCAATACATATGAGACAAAGGGATGAGTACATAACATTATGTACATGATAGATCCAATTGTGAATGCATATGACATCTTACTCTTGTTTAATCATTCTTCACAAGAATTGAGACACTAGGCTCTTTAGAGACTAATTCCATAGGATATGTACAAATTTTCTCTCATTGAGTCATATATATTGTACCCCTTCAACATATTGCCAATGTATATGCTCTTTACTTAGATCAAGAAGCTTTTAGATATATCTCTATATATCTTGATTCTGAAGATATAGGATACCTTGCCTAAACCCCTTCATAGAGAAGGTACTTTCCTTGTCAGGTTTTAATATTTGTAGTAGAAGGATGTTATTCCCCATCATTATGTGGTATATAAATATACTCCCACTAAACCTTTTGTAATAATGTATTTCGTCTTCATTTTGAATATAGTCAAACTCTTTGACTATCTTACCAAACTGAAGATTCCAGCTCTGAGATGCTTGCTTCAATCCATGGATTGACCTTTGTAGCTTATATACTATATTTGTAGTAATTGGATTTATAAAACCTTTAGGTTGTGTCAAATGCACATTCTCTAGAACATTGTTGTTAAGGAATGTGGCTTTAACATCCATTTGCCAAGTCTCATAGTCATGCTAAGCTTCAATAGCAAGCATAATCTTGATGGGTTTATACACTACCATCAATGTTGGTCTTTCTTTTAAAAGAGACATTTTCACCATTTGGGTTTTACCCATTTAGGTGGATCCATCAAGGTCATACCTTGTTGGTGTACATGGTGTTCATCTTAGATGTCATGGCCTCAGCCATTTCTTATATTACGGTCCCTATATAGCTTCTAGGTAGGTTGTTGCCTCATCATCTATGACTAACACACTATCTTATGAGTCATAAGATATCCCAATCTTTTAGGCTCAAGGCCTGTGCTACTAGATCTACAAGGTTTTGTGTTACATAAAGAACTTGAGATTCCACAAAAACTTGTGCTTCTGCTTGTTATTTTAGGTTCCATATTTTCTTGTTGGTCTCAAACTTATTGAGTTCTACTTTTCTCCCACTAATTCCTTTAAAATTAAATTCCCCGAATACAACCATCCTAGCAACAAACAATTTTGTTGTTGGATTGGAATATTAAAGTAGTATTCAACAAAAAAACACTTGTATGCTTTTTGACAAAGATTTTCAAGAAACTATTTTCTTATATAATATTTCATTCCTTATCTTTATAAAAGACATTATCGGGACACTTCCCATGCCATATCTCATATGGTGTATTTTGAACCATTTTAGATGATACATTGTTTAGTGGAAAGCATGTGTCCAAAAAAGAAATTGGAAGATCAACTAGATCTATTTATGATCACATCATGACTAATAGGTTGTGATTCCTTCTTTTTGATACATCAATATGTTTCAGGTGGAGTTCATTGTGATACATTATAACACTCTCCTAGAAGGTATTGAAACTCTTGGTTCAAATTATTTTCCATATTGATCATATTTAAGTGTTTTTATACCTTTACCAATCTTTTTTTGTACTTCATTCATGATCTTCTTGAACACTTCAAGGATTTCATATTGGCATTTCATTAATACAAATTACCATATTTATTGATATTATAAATATATAATAATGAGGTACTATGAACCATCTCAAGCATTTATCCTAAAAGGCCTATACATATAAGTATGTATGATCCCTAATAGAATACTTGCTCTCCCACTAAATCAAGTGAAAGTATCTTTTGTCATTATTCCCAATAAATAAGACTTGCACGTCTCTATTGGCTCATTAAACAAAAGAGTATAGTCATCCATCTTTATGGGTTCTAGAAATGCACTTCTCATTTAGGTGCTTCAAATGAAAATGCTATAAGTTTCCATTGTTTGTGTTATTGAGTCACTCAATATACGTGTTACACATATTTGTCTTTAGAACTATCAAGAGTAGACTATGAGACATAGGGCACTTCCATATAAGATCATATATTTTAAAATAAAAACATCAATTTATTCAAAATACTCTTGTCCATACAAGTTACATGATGTTTTCATTAATGGCAGGTATATAATAGCAATTCACTAATTCTATATTACATGCCTATGAATAACAAATTTCAACTATTGTGGAAGAAGGTCTTGCTCATACAGTTTTTAGCTTACTTCTTCTCAGGTCTTGTTGTGGAGATCTTTATCTCTTTCCTCTTCATGAGTTCCTTCAGATAAAGAGGACAATTCCTTTTCCAATGTCCAAGATGGTGATAGTGCTGGCACTTTCCTTCCTCATTCACTCCTTAGCTTTTAGCAGAGAAGACTTTGGCTTCTGGCTATCTATAGAACTAGCTTTGTCTTTGTCTTTGGACTTTCGTCTGTTGATCATCGTCACAAATTTGGGTTTTTCTGTCTTCATCTACGCTTCAGTTGTCCTCAACATGCCAAGTAATTCTGACAACAGCTTGTCAAAATTATTCATGTTGTAGTTCATGAAAAACTGGCTATAAAAATTCTGAAAATGACTGGAGAATCACATCTATGGCACACTCCTAACCCAAGGGAAATCTCAGTCTAGCAAGGTTCTCCACATTCCCAATCAACTTGAGTACATGAGGACCTATTAAAGAAACTCCAGCAAAATTGCACTTGAGGAACACCTTTAAGACATCATATCTCTTTTGTCTTGCCTAATCTTGGTACACGTTTTTAAGAGGTGTTACCATCTCAATAACATCCATGTTATCATGTTGTCTATGCAACTCATAGTTAATTGTGCACAACATCAAGCACTTGACATCCACAACATCTTTAGAGTGCTTCTTGTAAGCATCGTCGTCAGCCTTAGGCACAGTGGGAGTGAGTTCTTATGAATCTAGTGTCTCCAAGACATAGAGCTTGTGCTCTTAAATAAGAATGATTCTCAATGTATTGAACCAGACATGAAATTTATTTCTATTAAATGAGTTCATCTCAAGGACCAAATGCAAAGAAAACATGTTTGTGTTTTTCATTAAATTCTACAAATGAAAATTTGCAAATTTTGTCAAAACACTTTTAATTTAATTTCATTTGATTTGATAAGTTTCACGATATTTATAAGGCTTTTTGTGAATTATCTCTCCCACTATTTTGTTCAAATTGGTAGCCCTCACTACCAATTTGGAAGATTACAACATACAACCTTCTAGGGAGCCAAGATCCATATTTCATTAAACCATGAGTCAGCTTTGTTTGATCTCCCACAACTTCACTATTTAAGTAGGAAACTTTTTCCCATTGCATCTCATGCAACTTTTGGATAGATGATGCACATAACTCCTTTTTACAATCCGTTTTTATGGTTCTAGGCACTTAATCTCCTTAAGGCCACCTAGTTAAGCCTGGCCAAAAAGCCAACATTATAATATGCACCCTGCTTTGGCATATCTACATATCGACCATCACACATCCATGAGATAGATGGGGAACCACACTCTGGCATAACCTATGTTTATTGGATCAAGCATTTTGTAACATCTCCTTATTTGAGGCCTAAGATAATGATCATAAAAGGAATGATTGGACTACCCATATCACCAAGATGCACCTCCTTTTCTGGGAGCCCATTCCTAAAGAATTCCATAGTTAAGTGTGCTCAACTTGGAGTAGTACTAGGATGGGTGACCAGTCGAGACGTTGACCCCGGCTTGCGCGTGAGTGAGGACAAAGCGTGTAGTTAAGGCTAGTGGTGGTTTGTGGGGCCAGTTGTCATTCTTGAAACTCTACTAGAGCCTTGGGCAGTGGGCTCGGGCGTTGCAAATGGTATCAGAGCCAAAACCCCTCCAGTAGGTGGGGCCCACATAGGCATGGCATGCCAGTCTTGAGACGTGCGGTCCAGGCATTTAGGAAAGGGTTGTCCATGGTTGATGTAGCCACCCTTGCGCTGGTATTTCATGATCGAGAGTTGGATGTCCATGGGCCATTGTGGGTCCGCACTGAAATGGGGTCAGATTATGAGGCCATATAGTTGAGCCTTGACGAGGACCTCAAGAGTCTAAGTGGGGGAGATTGTAACATCCCAGGATTTGAGGCCTCAGATAATGATCTTAAAAGGAATGATTAGACTACCCATATCACCAAGGTGCACCTCCTTTTTTGGGAGCCCATTTCTAAAGAACTCCATAGTTAAGCATGCTCAGCTTGGAGTAGTACTAGGATGGGTGACCAGTAGGGAAGTTGACCTCGACTTGCATCTAAGTGAGGACAAAGCACGCAGTTAAAGCTAGTGGTGGTCTGTGGGGCTAGTTGTCATTCCTAAAACTCTACTAGAGCCTTGGGTAGTGGGCCCGGGCGTTACACATTTCATATGTGCTACTTATGGGAAGAATCTAAGGCTTAATATTTATTGAGCGATTTTATATAAATATATATAAGTATCCAATCAACACATACTTATAGTATGTATGATATACATCCTACATCCACAAATAAAAAACTTGCAGTTAGATATATACAAGTGATGATTATGGCCAATCTATTGTAATTCTTTAGTGTCACAAAGAATTGCTACCACCTAAGGACCACATCACATGTAGAAAACTATACTAGAATACATGTGTAGGCTTGGTCTATAATTTGAACACTTTAGTTGACTGGTTGGCCTTTAGGTTGGTCGATTGGCTTCCTCAGTCGGTCGACTGGCTCCTGGCTCAGGCGATTGGATGGACTCCTCGAGTCGATCCGTTGGGCCTCCAGTCAAGTGGTCGTCTCCTCCTATCGTTGTCCTCCACTGCCACAAGTCTATTGACTTAACTCTCAGTCAGTCGGCTCATCAAATTCATATCATCTTCTCATTGTGAAACATAAAGTTTAACTATCATATTTCATATTACACTATAAAAGGGAAAAACTTCAGTTACATTCCACAGGAATATGGGAAGACGAGCATTAATTTACATTTGCAAAGGAGAGGAGAGGCTTGATATGAAAATTGAGTAACGATGGGAAAGTAAATCAAACAACCACACACATCCACATGGGTTTCGGCTATAACCACACTTAAATCCACCATCAAAATGATTTTAGGGCGACACATGTAGATTGCATATATATCATATATATGATATCTATTGTGAATATATATACATAATATATATATATATATATATATATATATATATATATGTATATGGCTATTCATTCACTACCAATGCGGGTAACTAAGGTTAGTTACCCATGCATCTATTTTTTAAAAGGAAGGCACACATTTGTAATGAGACAACCAACACTATTATGAGATGACCAAAAATGTAATCGAAAGATTCATTTTGTAATACTACGTAAACTACTATCATAAATATCATTTTTACTGTATTTAGAGGGAGAATAAAAAATTTACTTTGTATTGACAAAATGAATCTTCGTATTAAGATTTTGGTCGTCTCATTAAAATTAGGTTCCTTTCTGGTTGCCCCATATATATATTGTTGGTATGTATGCCCATAGAGCAAGTCATATGATGATTGTAATGGGATACTTTGTAAATGATTTGAATTATAATAAAGGCAATTTCCGATCTATATGTTTAAACTATTTTTGAGATGATAGTGTAACATGATAGATGTCTAAAGAATGATTTTACTCAATGACGTATGCGTTTAGGTTAAGGACCTAAATGATGAGATCATATGGATGTTAAGAGTATACATTCTTGTTTAGTCTCTAGTCAGTTGTTATTGTGGAAATAACCATAGACATCAATAACACTGAAGACTAGCTTGTGTGTTGGTTGATGACAGAATCTCATTAGTCATGATATAGTGATATCGAACCAAGCACATAGGTACTTCTTAGAGAACAAGGTACCAGACAGACCCACCGTGAGAGTGACACATGGAACCATGACTTGGTAGTCACAGTCATCTCTCACAGTGATGGTGGTGAGTGTGATTCATAGACCTAAAATCACTACACTCAACACATGTCGTTGGGTACACTTTGACATCATCAAACGCAGTCCTGAAACATGGGTTGTTATAAAGGTGATGATTGGGTGGCTTTGACACATGGGGCTTTTGAGGGGTGAGTGATAGATATGGGATTTGTCCCTCCTGAGGGAGTTTGATATCCTTGGCCACTTGATGAGTAGGATTGAGAAAGGTATGCGCATGCACATGTGAATCAATATGTGATATTGATGTCACACACATCTCACCCAGTCTGCTCTGAGATCAAGGAAACGAATGAATGTTGACATGATGACTGTTCCATGCCTCGAGTTCATTCAGGATATCAGTGACAAATGAATTATACACTCACTGTAACACCATTCACAGACTGTAGGATTGAAAGTTATTCTCCAACTTTCTATTTCACTTGGGTAGCACTGATGTGTGACTAGGCACCTCTCTTTTCTTGTGAAGTCATAAGTGTTATGGACTTTTACCGACAATGTGAAATGGACCTGCAGGCTCACACACATATGATTTAACCTAGAATAGAAGTTTGTCCACAAACATGTGTAGATTGATTACTAAAGGATTTTAGTAGTTCAATTAAACACTCAATCAATTGATAGCTCAGTATCATAGTGTTCAAGGTGTTGGACTGATTGATTAGAGTATTGGATTGATTGAAACTGCAATTGCCTGATTATGCACAATCTGTACTCCCAACCGATCAGCTCATGTGATGAACCGATCAGCTCAGCTTGGAGAACTGATTGGCTCATGTGATGAACCGATCGGCTAAAGGATAGGGTGAACGATTTCTTCAAGTGTTGAAACTATCGGTTCAACTATTGCAACTGGGTAAGTTGGGAAAGTAAGATTGGTGAGAATTTTCCTTTCGTTTCACTTGCCCAATTTGATTGGAACAAGGATTGGTATTTGATACCAATTAGAAACAAAAGTTGGAAAGTCAATCGAGAACTGACCAGGACCACAAACCGACCGGTTCAAAAGTGAACTGACCGGTTCATGGGTCACAACCGATCAGTTGAGTTGTCAACCGACCGGATCAGATCCCCAACCGACCATTTCAGTTGTGAAACGATCGGTTCAGGTTGTGAGTTGGTTATTTTGTGGAAAATCTCAAACTCTTCTACTCCTGCTTTAGTCCCGCATTGCCCGGGATAGAGAACCCTATCCCATGACCCTCCTATATATATAGGGGTATTGGGGGCTTCTAAAAGTACAACTCAGTGCAAACCAGTTGCTCTGCAAAGTTGTCGTTCTCTCTAGTTTTGGTAACCGAGAGAGCCCGAGTAAGTGCTACCCAATAAGGGAGGCACAGCTAGGGAAGGACAACTACAAAAAGCGACTGGTGGCAGGAGAGTGTGTTGGTGACTAGTACTCCAACAGGAGGGTGTGACTCCTTATGATTCCTTGTGGGATAAGGAGATCAGAGTTTCAGGCAGTCCGTGTGGACGACTGTAGAGGCGGGAGACCTCTGTCGCTCGGAGGACAACTGTCAATCCCGACAGTCCCGGTGAGACAAGGAGTCTTCAGTCCCGGTGCGACCAGGAGCTGCACAGACACCGTCCAAGACCGGAGGTGAAGACCGCACCAAGCGCGAGGTACTATCACCGAGCAAGCCTCGGGACAAGGTATGCATCCACAAACCATCTTTCCTATTATATAGACGTTGACACAATTCCTTTTGTTCTTGGTTTTGGGAGAAAATTTTTGTTTCCGTTGCTTCTCTTCCTCCCCTAAAACTCAACAGTGGTATCAGAGCCACGTCAACTGCTCTATATTTTAGGATTATCGATATGATCGATTTTGGTTTGTCACCTTTATTTATTGCATACGATGCAAATAAAATTGGCTTTATGCATGTCCAATCAATAAATCCCAAATATACATATATGATATGTAATATTAATGCACTCGATATGTGTTGCCCTTAAATGAGTTTTGTGGTGTATGTGTAGCATGGTTATGGCCTATAAACCCTATATATGTGTGTGGTTGTATGTGGTTGCTTGCATCTCGATCTATGCACCGATTCCTTTCTCCTATTCCTGATGTAAATCGAAATAATTCGAGATTTCTTTCCTACCTTTTCTCCCCCCGAATGTAACTCGGGGTTTCACAATTCAATTGTAAATAGGATAGATTTTATTTCCTATTATGTCAAAGAACGGCGGACGACCTGAGACGATCGGTTCAAGGCGTGAACCGATCGGTTGGTGTTCCAGACGACCGGTTCGAGGAGTGATACGAGAGGGTGGCGACCTGAGGAGATGCATGATGACCGGTGAACCGATCGGCTGGAGGCGCCAGTCGATCGACTGGTGGCACCCGAACAACCAACTTGATGGCGAGTCGATTAGTCATGGAGATGAGCTGATCAAACCCAGAAAGGCAGGCACATATTTCATCTTGTACATGTTGCATGTGATGTAGACCTAGATGACCATGATTCCTCTTGGCTCGAGGAATCACAATAGGATGGCCATAATCATTGCTTTTATCATTTTGCATGTTTTTCTGTGGGATATAGCATGTATATGATACATACTATATATTGTGGTGATTGGATATGTATATGTATATAAAAACCAAATCCCTCATTAAATATTAAGTTTTATATGCCTTCCAAATGCGAAACACGTGAAAAACTTGATCGACCAAGTGTGGGAACGCCCAAGCGTGGTGCACCGTCTATCTCGTGGAAGCGTGAAGGATGAATGTGTGGGTCTGCCCAAGCAGGGTACATGTTCATCGTGTTGGCTTTGGGTTGGACTTAACAAGGTGACCTAGATAGAATCTAGCGCCTTGAGGCATGGAGATGATCATGGCAAGGAGTTGCATATGACATCTTTCAAGAGTTGCATATGATGCAATTGGCAAGAGTTGCCTACCTAGAAGATCTGAGTTGTGGGTGACAGCCCAAGCTTATCCATGACTCAGAGGATTTCAGGATCTTGACCCACTAGATGATTGTACGCTGCAATCTTCCGAATTGATGGTGAGGGTTGTCAATTTGAGTCAAAATAGTGGGATCGGTAATTAATTAAAGGCCTAATTACCTATCCTCAAATTTATTCAAATGAAAAAAGGAGTTTTGACAAAATGCAATTTTCTCTTGTAGAATGGCAAAAGAATCATCTTTTAAAATGGGAAAATTAATTGAGAAAAAATTCCATAACTGGTTGAGGACTGTGAGAAGTGTTCTGCACAATCCAGATATACCAGGAGCCTTTGAATCCACTCTATGTACGCTTAATGCGTTGGTGAAGAAGAAAGAAAGTTCATTGATAGAGATCAATGGAACGACTGGTAAGGGAGAGAAGGGTTCTCTCGCCAAACCAATTTCTTCTACATGGAGAGGATGGAAGGAACGATGGAAGAAGAAGTCAGAGATAGAGATCTCTACTTCTGGTGTATACGTGATAGAGATTAACTTTACTACTTCTTCATCATGGGTACTTGATACCGGATGCGGATCTCACATTTGTTCAAATGTGAAGGATCTTAAGAGAAGTAGGCCTTTGGGGAAAGGCGAGGTTGAACTACGTGTTGCCAATGGGGCAAGAGTTGCCACCAGTGCTGTAGGAACCTATGAGTTAACTCTACCAAGTGGGCTAATAATAGAGTTGAAGAACTGCTATTATGTACCTACCATAAATAGGAATATCATTTTCGTCTCTTATTTGGACAAAGATGGATTTGAATTTCTTATTAGGAATGGAAAATATTCCATTTCTAAAGATGGGATCTTTTATGGCAGTGCCCCAATGTCTTATGGTCTATACTTGATACATTTGGAGACAAGTGTATACAACGTAAACACCAAAAAGCAAAAACTCAATGACTCAAACGAAACATATCTTTGGCATTGTCGTCTAGGGCACATAAATAAGAAGTGCATTTCTAGACTCCATAAAGATGGTTATCTAGACTCTTTTGATTATGAATCAATAGAGACATGTGAATCTTATTTGTTGGGCAAGATGACCAAGACTCCCTTTTCAGGTAAAGGTGAGAGAGCTAGTGATCTATTAGGACTCATACATACTGATGTATGTGGACCTTTTAGAACTAATGCCAGAAATGGGTATCAATACTTCATTACCTTCACTGATGATTTCAGTAGGTATGGCTATGTGTACCTGATGAAGCATAAGTCAGAAACCCTTGAAAGGTTCAAGGATTTCATGAATGAAGTACAGAACCAACTTGGTAAAAGTATTAAGGCACTTCGATCCGATCGAGGTGGGGAATACCTAAGCCAGGAGTTTGACGACCTTCTGCGAGCTTGTGGTATTATATCACAATAGACTCCGCCTAGAACACCACAGCATAATGGTGTGTCTGAAAGAAGGAATTGCACATTGTTAGATATGGTGCGATCAATGATGAGTTTTTCTGATCTTCCAATTTCCTTCTGGGGTCATGCTCTCGAAACCTCCGCGTTTACACTTAACCGAGTACCATCTAAATCGGTTCAAAAGACACCATATGAGATATGGACTGGGAAGCGTCCCGATTTGTCTTTTCTAAAGATTTGGGGTTGTGAGGCTTATGTTAGGAAAATGTTTCCTAATAAGATTGGACCCAAGTCTGATAAATGTTATTTTGTTGGATACCCCAAGGAAATGAGGGGATATTATCTATACCACCCTACTAACAACAAAGTGTTTGTTGCTAGGACAACTGTGTTCCTAGAAAAGGAATTTATTTCCTAAGGAAGCAGTGGGAGGAAAATAGAGCTTGAAGAGGTTCAAGCCCAACAAGAAAACATTGAACTGGTAGATGTACGAGAGGAAAATGTAGATTCACAAGGTGTTGTGGAATCTCATTCTCCTCAGGTAACACAAGGACCTCATAGATCTAGTAGGACCCGCCTTGAACCTGAGAGGTTTGGATACCTTGTAACTCAAGAAGGTGGTGAGTTGATCATAGATGATGATCCAACTACCTACATAGAGGCTATGGAGGGACTAGATTTTAATAAATGGCTTGAAGCCATGAGATCCGAGATGGAATCCATGTGCTCCAACAAAGTATGGACTTTGGTGGAACCACCCGAAGGGGTAAAACCCATAGGGTGCAAGTGGGTCTTTAAGTAGAAGACCGAAATGGATGGCAATGTGCAAACTTATAAAGGCAGATTGGTTGCTAAGGGATTTCGACAAGTTCATGGTGTTGACTATGACGAAACCTTTTCTCCAGTTTCCATGTTTAAGTCCATCAGGATCATGCTTGCTATTGCAGCTTATTATGACTATGAGATTTGGCAGATGGATGTTAAAACCGCATTCCTTAACGGGAATATAAATGAGGATGTGTACATGACACAACCTGAAGGTTTTGTAGATCCAAAGAATGTCAATAAAGTTTGTAAGCTGCAAAGATCAATCTATGTATTGAAGCAAGCATCTCGGAGTTGGAATCTTCGATTTGATGAGGAAGTCAAAGTGTTTGGCTTTATTCAAAATGAAGATGAACCTTGTGTGTACAAGAAGGTTAGTGGGAGCTCGACCACATTCCTCATATTGTATGTGGATGACATACTTCTGATGGGGAATGATGTCTTAGCCTTAGAGAAGGTAAAGACTTGGCTTGGGAATACTTTCTCAATGAAGGACTTAGGAGAAGCATCCTACATTCTAGGAATTAAGATCTACAGAGACAGATCTAGAAGGCTTCTCAGACTAAGTCAGAGCACGTACATCGACAAAGTGCTGAAGCGGTTCAGCATGGAGAACTCAAAGACAGGCAACATCCCCATGCTACATGGAGTCACCGTCTCTAGAGCTCAATGTCCCCAATCTTGTGAAGAGAGGGAGCATATGAGTGGGATCCCATATGCATCAGCCATCGGATCCATCATGTACGCTATGTTGTGTACACACCCAGATGTCTCCTATGCTCTCATCATGACGAGCAGGTACCAGTCAGATCTCGGGGATGCTCACTGGACAGCCGTAAAGAACATCCTCAAGTACTTGTGAAGGACTAAGGATCAGTTTCTTGTTTACAGCGGCGAGGAAGAGCTGGTTGTAAAGGGTTACACAGATGCAAGCTTCCAAACCGATAAAGATGATTACATATCACAGTCAGGATTTGTGTTTTGCCTTAATAATGGAGTTGTGAGCCGGAAGAGTTCCAAGCAAGAAATAGTTGTCGATTCTACTACAGAGGTCGAGTATATTGCTGCTTCACATGCAGTAAAGGAGGCTGTGTGGATCAGGAAGTTCATCTCTGAACTTGGTGTTGTTCCCAGTAGTTGTGATGCAATTGAGCTTTATTGTGACAATAATGGAGCTATTGCACAAGCTAAGGAACCCAGATCACATCAGCGGTCCAAGAACATAGTGCGGCACTTCCATCTCATACGAGAGATCATACAGCAAGGAGATGTGAAGATTTGCAAAGTACCAACTGAAGACAACATAGTTGATCCACTGACTAAGGCCCTTTCTCAGCAGAAGCATGATGGTCATGCAAGGTCACAAGGACTGAGGTTCCTTGGTGACTGGCTCTAAGTGCAAGTGGGAGTCTGTTGGTATGTATGCCCATAGAGCAAGTCATATGATGATTGTAATGGGATACTTTGTAAATGATTTGAATCATAATAAAGGCAATTTACTCAATGACGTATGCTTTTAGGTTCAGGACCTAAACGATAAGATCATACGAATGTTAAGGGTATACATTCTTGTTTAGTCCCTAGTCGGTTGTTATTGTGGATATAACCATAGACATCAATAACACTAAAGACTAGCTTGTGTTTTGGTTGATGATAGAATCTCATTAGTCATGATATAGTGATATCAAACCAAGCACATAGGTACTTGTTAGAGAACAAGGTACCAGACAAACCCACCGTGAGAGTGACACATGGAACCATGACTTGGTAGTCACAGTCATCTCTCACAGTGATGGTGGTGAGTGTGATTCTTATACCTAAAATCACTACACTCAACACATGTCCTTGGGTACACTATGACATCATCAAACGCAGTCCTAAAATATGGGTTGTTGTAAAGGTGATGATTGGGTGGCTTTGACACATGGGGCTTTTGAGGGGTGAGTGATAGATATGGGATTTGTCCCTCCTGAGGGAGTTTGATATCCTTGGCCACTTGATGAGTAGGATTGAGAAAGGCATGCGCAAGCATGTGTGAATCAATATGTGATATTGATGTCACACACATCTCACCCAGTCTGCTCTGAGATCAAGGAAACAAATGAATGTTGACAGGATGATTGTTCCATGCCTCGAGTTCATTTAGGATATCAGTGACAAAGGAATTATACACTTACTGTAACACCATTCATGAATTGTAGGATTGAAAGTTGTTCTCCAACTTTCTATTTCACTTGGGTAGCACTGATGTGTGACTAGGCACCTCTCTTTGCTTGTGAAGTCATAAGTGTTATGGACTTTTACTGCCAACGTGAAATGGACCTGTAGGGTCACACAAATAGGATTTAAGCTGGAATAGGAGTTTGTCCACAAACATGTTAGATTGATTACTAAAGGAGTTCAGTAGTTCAATTAAACATTCAATCAATTGATAGCTCAGTATCATAGTGTTCAAGGTGTTGGACTGATTGATTAGAGTATCAGATTGATTGAAACCGCAATTGACTGATTCTGCACAATCTGCACTCCCAACCGACCGGCTCATGTGATGAACTGATCGGCTCAGCTTGGTGAACCGATCGACTCATGTGATGAACCGATCAACTCAAGGACAGGGAGAATGATTGCTTAAAGTGTTGAAACGATCAGTTCAACTATTGCAACCGGGCAAGTTGGGAAAGTAAGATTGGTGAGAATTTTCCTTTCATTTCACTTGCCCAATTTGATTTGAACGAGGATTGGGATTTGATACCAATTAGAAATAAAAGTTGGAAAGTCGCTTGGGAAGTGACCAGGACCACGAACCGACCAGTTCATGGGTCCCAACCGATCGGTTGAGTTGTCAACCTACCAGCTCAGATCCCCAACTGACCGTTTCAGTTGTGAAATGGTCAGTTCAGGTTGCGAGTTGGTTGTTTTGTTGTAAATCTCAAACCCTTCTACTCTTGCTTTAGTCCCGCATTGCCCGGGATAGAGAACCCTGTCCCATGACCCTCCTATATATATAGGGGTATTGGGGGCCTCTCAAAGTACAACTCAGTGCAAACCAGTTTCTTTACAAAGTTGTTGTTCTCTCTGGTTTTGGTAACCGAGAGAGCCCGAGCAAGTGCTACCCGATAAGGGAGGCACAACAAGGGAAGGACAACTGTAGAAAGTGACTCGTGGAAGGAGAGTGTACTGGCAACTAGTACGCCAACAGGAGGGTGTGACTCCTTATGATTCCTTGTGGGACAAGGAGATAAGAGTTCCAGGCAGTCCGTGTGGACGACTGCAAAGGCGGGAGACCTCTGTCGCTCGGAGGACAACTGTCAATCCTAACAGTCCCGGTGAGACCAGGAGTCTTCAGTCCCACTGCGACCAGGAAATGCACGGACACCATCCAAGACCGGAGGTGAAGACCGCACCAAGCGCGAGGTACTGTCGCCGAGCAAGCCTCGTGACAAGGTATGCATCCACAAACCATCTTTCCTATTTTATAGACATTGACGTGATTCCTTTTGTTCTGGGTTTTGGGAGAAAATTTGTGTTTCCGCTGCTTCTCTGCCTCCCCTAAAACCCAACATATATATACATATATATATATATATATAGAGAGAGAGAGAGAGAGTCAGGCTAGTGTACACTTGAGTGTATGGGAGACACCGTACACCTCAGTCATTTTCAAATATATAGTAATTTTTTGAAAAATCTAAACCATTGATCCTCTTAAATATCTTAAGAACATACTATATAATAAATTTCATCTCATTTGGGCACTTATAGGTCATGCATCTGAAGGAGACAAAAGTCATGCATTTCAAATTAATATTGTGCGTTGATTTTGTTGTCCTTGGATGAGTAATTTACACTCATCCAAATGAGTTCAAATTTTGTATGTGGCCTATTATTATTGTAACAATGCAGATTAATGGATTAGATTTTAGAAAAATATGTCCTAGATAGGCAAACACCATTGGGGTGTACATCATGATCTGTACACTCGAGTGTATTCTAGCCAAACTCTCTCTCTCTCCCTATATATATATATATATATATATATATATATATATAGGGTAGCCTAGATATCTCTATACATGCCTCACAAAAATAACTATTTGGTCAGAAAAGTAACTCAATGGATAAAAAATTAAATATGTTGACCAAAAAGGAACTATTAGACTCAAAAAGTAAAACCATGTAAAATACACAACAAAAATTATGGAATAAATATGCAATCATATATTTGTTATAGCTATTACAAATGTAATTGTTTATGCATGAAAAGTAACAGCTTGTAAGGTAAAGTAACCCTCCACATGTATAAAGTAAGAAACTCCAAAAAAAGTAACCAAATGTAGAGCAGGTAGATGCCCCTGTGGGCATTGAATGAATGCCCATATATATATATATATATATATATATATATATATATATATATATATATATATATATATATATATATATATATATATATATATATATATATATATATATATATATATATATATATATATATATATATATATATATATATATATATATATATATATACACACACATATATACATACATATATATACATACATACATATATATATATATATATATACACATATATATGCGTATATATATATATATATATATATATATATATATATATATATATATATATATATATATATATATATATATATATATATATATATATATATATATATATATGGATAATATATGGTATTTAATTGGATATGCACATTAATCAATTTAATATTCACATTGTATATAACAAAATAAATCAGATCACATCAACTTAGATCCATGATACAGTTTAAATTGACTTGGTTCTAATACCACTATTGGGGAATGGGGGTGGAAGAGAGGGAAAAGGGAACAAAAAACTTTTTACCCCTATTCCTTTATCTAGCAGATCACATCAACAACAATGCTTCTGAAAGTTTGTGAGGTTTTTATCTACTCCTAGAGAAAGTCCAACAACAATCCTCACTTGATGATGTTCACCCACTCTGTAAGCTACACACGAACACTCGTCAGTGACGAGCCTCGTGGTGTAGCACCACAGACAGAGGTTGATGGCATTATAGTGTGATGGATTTGACCTCTAGACCTATGTATAGTCCATGCAGGCTACTTAGAACTCCATGTTGCACTACCAGAGCCAACAGGAAGCAGTTGTCCTTTCGAACATCAACATGCTAATGTTGATTCACTCTCACGTGTTGTCTTTCCCTTGTTTTCTTTCCCTTTTATGGGTAAGACTTGATAGGACTCTCTAGTTACCACAACTATGACAGGACAACACTTGTCAGAGAGTGACATGTCCTCTCGAAGCCTTGACTACCCCTCTATTTATAGGGGGGTCATGGGCAAGGTTCTGAGATCAATTAGGAGTTGAAAAAATTTATTTTCACAAATTTCTGGCTACAATGAATCACAAATCAGTCAGTCCACTTTTGATCTGGTCAGTTTGTATGTGAATCGGTCAGAACGGTCAATTCAAAATTTCAATTGGTTGGTTGGTTCACTTTTTTTCCTATTTGCAAACATATTGGATTTTAATGTGACAATTAATGCACAATATGTTGTCAACATCAAACCTTGATCCAGTCATGTTGATCATTCAAATGGTCATTTCACATCTAAAATGGTCGATTCACATTTTGCAATTACCATTTCACCTTTAAACCGGTGATTTATAATCTGAACTAGGAAGTGTATTTCTAAGATGGATGGTTGAAATTCCACGCCAACCTATTTATAGCCAATGTTGTTTAAATTGAATACATAAACACTTTAGCAATAAAGTTAAACCATATTCATCTGTAATATCCTTTACTAGGTACATCCTATGTGTATGACCCTATAGATCCCAAGTTACATTAGTAGTGAATGTCCATATCCAATTTATGACATCACAAGCTATTAGCAGCATCTAGAAATGCATCATTGCTATCCAAATAATTTGAAAGTTGGAGAACAACTTCAATCTAAAATATGTGGTTAGTGCTATAGTGATTGTATATTCCTTTGTCTTTGATATCTGAATTTAACTCAAGCACAAAATCATCATCCTCTCAACATTAAATCCATGTTCGTCGAACCAGAGTAGACTGTATGAGATGCATGTGAGGTCACATATCACATATTGAGTCACACGAGTATGACCTTACCTTTCTCAGTGCCACTTATCAAGTGGCCATGATATGAAACTCATGTAGGAGGGTAAAATCCCATATACATCAGTTACACTCAATCTCCATGTGTCACAATGAACTTGAGCATCACCTTTATGGAAACTCTTATTCAAGGTCATGTTGGATGATGTCAAAATATATTGAATGACATGTAATGAGTGTAGTGACTTCTAGTCTAAGAATCACAATCAGAACCATCACTAGGAAAGATTATTCTAATTACAATTCCATGGTCTCCATCTACCACTCTCAAGGTGGGTCTATCGGATACACTATTCTTTAACATGTCCATTTTTGTTTGACTTTATACTGTAGACTAATGAGAATTTGTCTTCAGTCAACACACATTTCAATCTTATGTATTATTGTTGTATATTTTTTCCCATAGTAATATCTGACTAGGGACATAACAAGAATGTATGTTCACTTATCATAATATGATATCATTGTTGAGATCCTCAATTTGAAGACATATTTCATCGAGTAACATCATTCATTAGATATCTACCATGTTTGTGTCATCATCTCATGATTGAAACACAATAGATGCAATTACCTTTAGCACTAAAAAATCAAGTATATGATGCCCCATTACAATCATCATATGATTGGCTCTATGAGCACACATAACAATATATGCGAATCATTGATTTGGTACAAAATGACTCCCCTTGTGTGGAAGGGGTCTTTAAAATAGATAGACTCTTTCTTGGAAATAAGGGAATAATATTGAAGTGCCTGATGCAAAGGGGTAAATGAATAGATTTAGTCTCTTGATTGGAAAGGGGGTGAGTTTATTACAAAAGATTGTTCAAAAACCTTATAATGGAGTGAAAAAGGAAAAAGAAAATTTACTATGTCTTTGAATTTGGCATGATGAGATGAAGAGGTTTCATGAGATGGTCCTACTTTGATTGTGGAAAACATGAATATGCCTTCCAGTGACCGAATTATTATTCATTATTGGTTACCCCCATGTGACTTGTTTAACATTCAGCAACTTATCATTAATTATTCCAATTTAAATGGTATAGTCATCCTATCATTGTCACAAACCTAAATGATTTAATGAAATGGATTTTCATATGTGGATGACTTAATTTTTTGGTGAGGTTGCATTTAAAAGAAGAATGTCCTAACTAATTTCATCTGATGTTGGTATGTTCAAGTGTATATCTTTCTCTATTTCTCTAGGGACCTTGTTTAAGAATGATAAGGGGTGAAAATCAAGATAAAAGAATTCCCCCCACCTTGAACATTGGAAAGAGAAATTTTTAATGTCAATTCTTTTGTGAGAACACTCAAGTCATTGGGGTAGAGAACGTGTCTCCTTTGGACCATATAATTACCCCAATTTTCTAAAAATTGGACTAGAAAAATGTGTATCCTTGTAGAAATCTCAATATTGTTAGTAGGTACACGAAGTTGGAAATTTTTTAGTTTATGTAAGTTATTGACAATGAATATGAGATATGGTCTCTTTGAATTCCTGATATCACATGTTTTAAAAATTGATATCAAGTTCATATATTTTGTTTGTGAATTGAAATTCTACCATTTTGGTTTAGAAATTTATGATATGATGGTTACAACCCATTATATCCTACATGATATGATAGTTGTCATCACCTAAGCACACAAGATAGACATTACTTATTATACATAAATAAACAAGGTGTAGTAGCATCATATGGACACTTGATGTGCTGGATATTTGTCATTTTCACAGGATATTTTATATTATTTTTCTACACTATTAATTCATTTTCATTTTAATTTGTGCATGATTTACTCTCATTAGCATGTGATGCTCATTTTCATTAAGTAAAGGTAATTTAACATTTTTGAATGATTTATTATGTTTTAAGATCTTATGTTTGGATTTTTTAATGAATTTTAGGATGTTATATAAGAAACAACACAGCTTGGTACTACTGACTTTGGAGTCGGTGGTACCGACACATGCTCAGTTTGGAAAAGAAAGAAATTGAGAAGACTCAATATTACCAAATTTGGAGTCGATACTACTGACAACATCACAATCTTCGACTTGAAAACAATGAATCTGGGGACTATCGATAGAGGCTCAATAGTACCGACAACTTTCTAGGTGGCCACAACAATCAAAGGAGTCGGTAGTATCGACACCTAGTCAGTAGTACCGACATGTCAGGATCAGGAAGATATGAAGATATCATTTAATCTGACGGTTGATGATTTATTTCGCCCTATGTGACTTCTATGACTTGGGGGAATTGAGCTAGACCTAATATCTCATTCTATTTTATTGCATGACGGTCGAGAGAAAAGAGAGGGGAGAGTAGAGGAGATGGACACATTTTGGATAGTTTGGGCAATTTCAGTGGACAGATCTACAGCCTGAGGTCAGTAGATCGACACGTTCGTCAGAGGGAATCATCCAAAAGAGGTTCTCCAGGGGGTTTCTTTAGTTTTCTATTATTTGCCTTTTTTTTCTTCTCCTTTCCTATGTACTTGACAATGGAAATAATGTGGGTCTAATCCCCTTGTTCCTTAGGATCTACGAGTAGCCCAATTATGCATTGTAGTTGACTTTTATGCATTCATATATCAATTTCTCTTAATTTTTGGTTATTTCTTTGAGATTATAATAAATTATCTATGTTTGTCCATCATAGGTAGTTTAATAGACCATTAATTGCATCGAGAGAGGGATTAAGGGTTGGAAAACTCATAGAAATACATATTTTGTATCACCCTTTGAGAAAGGAGGCTACAAATGTGAAGAGATTACCTAGAGTTTTCAATAAAGCACCTAACTAATAACATAATCATTACGAGAGTAGGATTGCTATTAGATTAGGTAGTGAATTACACCGTGAGAGCGGGCAATTCTTGCTACGTCTCTTAGTCCAGAGTTGCGAGAAGTGTTTGTTGGTGTTATAATGTTAATTGCAATGTTAATAACGGTGAAACTGTAATCCTAAGGAATTCACTCTAATTGAGATCAAACACCAGTAATATTAGATTTATTTTGTGTATTTAGATAATTAAACCTTCATTCAAAGTTTTCTTTGGTATAGGTGGTCACATCACAGTTAGTAGTAGTCTTTGGATTTATGTTTCCCTGAGTTCGACATGTGGGCCTCCTTAGGCTTATATTATTTGATACATACACTTGCATTTTATACATGTAGTTTGGGTGTATCAAGTTTTTGGCATCGTTGTTGGGGAAAAGGCAAATCCAACAATATGAGTGTTGTAATTAGCCACTCTAGGCCACAACCTTTTATCTTCTTACTCAGTTTAATCTGAATTTCAAATATCATTTATTCAATCATTAGTACCCATTCTCACATTATTTTTTGATAATTTCAGGTACTAGTATATGGTGTAGACTGGAACCCATGACTATGGAGAGTTGTCTACATCAGGATCTAGTCAGAAGGAGCTTCTACACAACAAGAGTGAGCACATTACCTCAACGAGAGGACTAGTTTAGACTCCACCATCGACCACTCCACCACCTCCACTGGCTCAAGCAGAAGTACCAAAAGTAGCTGAAATGGGGGACACAGAAGAAGAATAGACCATCTGGGAGAAGATCAAAGTATCATCCCCAGTAGCTCATCTTGGGCAAATCAAGCGACAAGCAATAAATGTGGGCAGCTACAAGATAGATCATGGGTCGTGTTGTTAGTCAAGTAACATGCCTTCCATGTCCATAGTACTGAAGACCCGATGATGCACAATAGCAATTTCTTTTGAAAGATGCAACATGGTGAAGATAGATAGAGTGTTAGTGATTGTGATCTACTTAAAGTTATTTCCCTCATCACTAACAAATGGTGCTAAGTTGTGGTTCCTTAACCTCAAGCTTGAGTCAATAGAAACCTAGAAACAAATGATTGACGCTTTCTTTGAGCGATATTTCCCTCCTCAGAAGACAAACAAGTTGAACAAAAATAATCAACTTCAAACCACAAGTAAAGAATTCATATTTTGAAGCTTAGGAGATGTTCTAATAATATGTTAAGGAAGGTCCCTGATCATGGGATTGATCTTTATGGGCAGACAAAGATCTTCTATTATGGGCTACATCAGGGGGAAAGGAATACTCTAGAAAATGTAGGGTTAGGATTCTTCCTCAACAATAAGCCATCCAAGTGTCATGGGATCCTGAAGAACATGGCTAAGAACCATCCGTGGAGTGAATAAAGAGAACACCCAACAACCATTAAAAGTGTTGGGGAATCTAAAGTCATCACTACATTGGATGAGAAGCTTGATCTTATAGCAATGAAATTGTGTCAGAAGGATACAATCTCTTTTAGAGAAAAAGAGGAAAAGTGCAAGTTCATGCATCAACAATACCAATAGGATAGGGGCCCCAACAACATAGATAAAATTGATAACATGCTAGGCAAGCTGGTCAGTCAAAATGAGGCAATTATTGGTCAGACACAGAGGGAGTTATAGAACCAAGGTGCCCAAATCTGTAGTATTGAATATCAAATTTCTCATCCGGAAAAAAATGGCTTCTTTAAAAAAACATTCAGCAAAGAGTGCTTGAGAATGCAACTGTAGCTCATCAACATCACCAAGCAAAGTTTATCTCTATTTTCAAGGTGTCAAAACATTATACTGAGGAGTCACCCAAGCATCACGCTCCAGAGCTTGATTGGGTGTACGTGACAAAAGCTCCATTTCCCCATAGTCTATACAGACTACTAAGAGGATGCAACACTCCAGAAGATAAAGAACTTCAAAGTTCCACCATTGTATGTCGTGGCCTACAATTTTAGAGAGGGTTCATATGAAACAAGATCAGGTGAAGGTTCTACTCCGCAGTGGTACAATCAGAGTTAATAAGGAGGCACTCACAATACAGAAGGAGCAACCCCCGTTCATTCCATCTATAGGATACATGTGAATTCCCACCCTAGAAGGCAGCATTGAAGAAATCTTAGGGGAGGAGATCCCTACTATGCCATATGTTCCACCGCACAAGTGTACTGAGAAGATGCATGCTCCATTTTCAAATAGTCTGAAGCTAAAAAAGGTGGAGAAGTAGTTCAACAAGTTCCTTCACATATTTTGAAACCTCCACATCAACATCCCACTTGTAGAGGTGATAGTGAAAATTCCTACAAATGGAAGATTTTTGTAGGACATCATCAACAAGAAGAGATGAATAAAATATACAAATGTCCTATGTGTTGATGAAGTGATGACCGCAATGGTCAAAGGAAAATTTCCGATTAGGAGGAAAGATCCATGATTTTTCTACATCCCTTGTTCTATAGGCAATCAACATTTCTAACAAGCACAATGTGATTCAGGACAAGCATAAATCTCATACATCTTACCACTTTTCGAAAGTTGGGATTGAAAGAACCAACAAAGACATCCATGATGATCGAGTTGGTAGACAATTATATGATGAGGCCATACGAGACATGCGAGGATGTCCTAGTCAAAGTCAAAAAATTCATCTTTCTTATTGATTTTATGGTCATGGACATGCATGAGATATGAGGATCAGAGATGTTTCTAGGAAGACCGGTCCAAGATACAACTGACGTGATCACTGCCATTGGTAGAGGTTACTTGACACTCATGATAGACAATTATAGAGTGAAGTTCAGACTTTTAGATGACTCTTCGCCACCATCATGTGACAATCCAGGCTGAAGAAAACACATCACATCGAGCCTATGACATAAAACAAGGGTGGTAGTTGGTAGGCAACCAACCATCATTTTGTTCTTTTTGTTCGATTTTGTATTTTCATATTTTTATCTTGCATTTTATCAGTTCTTTCAAAAAAAGGTGTCGTGATCATTTTTGTTTGGTGTGCAGGCTAATCACAAGTTGGTAGTACCGATGACATCATAGGAATGGCAAAGTTTACTTTCACATAATCTCAGTGGTACTGACTAAAAAGTCGGTAGTACCGACTACAAAGTCAGTAGTACTGACTTTTTGCAAAAGAGGGAGCTGAGTTAACTGATAAGGACTCGGTATTACTGACATACAACTCGGTAGTATCGACACATGTACATGCCCCACGTTCAAAATATCAAGAAAAAACCTCAGAGGTATTGAGAAAGTTTCATGACTCGGTGATACCAACACTTGTCAGTTTTACCTACATCAGGACAGAAAAGGATCCACAGTAGCAGCATCAATCAGCCATGCCACAACCCCACCACTACCCTTTTTATTGGTACTACTGTTCCACCTCTTAAGTTGGACTTTTACTATGCGGACATAGTTGAGTTCATGATTAGCGGGGGTGCTGGAACAACTCTATCCTTAGTCTTTATTTTTGTTGTAATCTTTATTTATTTTTAGTTTGTGCTTTTATTTTCAAAGTTCTAGGATCCACAATCTATATATTGTAAAAGTGGAGCTTAATTTATGATTCCTGTCATGGTCATGTTCTTTTGGATGTTTACAGTGGAAATGAAAATGAAACAAATTATAATGGCATAGTTACATATTTTTCTTGAGTTGCATAACCTAGAGGAAATGTATGGGCTAGTCAGCTTAAGGACATTTGATATGAATGGACATCTTAATTATTTATGAAACATGAATGAAGATGGAGTTTGAGCCCAAATCGATCAAACAATCAATGAGATCTTAAATTGAAATTTAAGAAAGCAATCTTGAAGGTTACCCTATTCAGAGGTCATTAGAGAGGGACATCATATTTAATGAAAGGCATTGTCTATTAATTATGTGATTCCATCCATTTTTCACTCATTTTGACCCACTACCTTAATATGATCAAGTAATCTCAATTATTTCCTCTCGTTTGCATTGCACTTCATGATAGGCTACATGATAAGTAGTTTCTCTTTGATTTCATTAGTTACGAAATGAAAAAAAGTGTTATTATGTATAAAAAATTCGTGCATATCATTTTAGTTTTTTTTTTTGGATTTGCATGGGCTGAAGCCCACCCCCTCTCCAAACAGGTGCCAAAGCCCAGATGACCCAAGAGGTTGGTAAATACAGCTGACCCGAGCGGAATCGAACCAGCGACCCTTCATGAGGGGCGCACTGGCTTGACCGCCCGGGCTACGCTGGTCGGGTGCATATCATTTTAGTTGCATAAGCAATTATATGTATATTACATGAATTCCATATCATTCATTTCTATATCATGTGGGTATTATTTTCCTTCAAAATTTGAGTGCGGGGATAAACATCCATGACCTTAGAAAAAGAAAAAAAAAGAATGATATGTAGTAAAGCCCAAGCATAACGTTCCATCATGCTAAAATAATGAGCCAATGAATGCAAACAAAAAAGGAGTTTGTTAATGTGTGAAAGTTAAGAGGGAGAAAGGATGCCCTCAACTCTTCAAAAAAAGATGGAAACATTCACATGATGCATTTGTATCATCCTTAGATTTTATAAAACTTAATCTGATGTGTGACGCCCACATTGAAACCTCACCTCAGTGAGAATTCCAATTTAAACACCACACACTATGCTAAGAAGAAGAAAATCTGAGGAAGTCAGAAGGAAAGAATTTGTAGAACTTGCACATTGACAATAATAAAACCATACAACACATGTTCACCATTCAACATATAATTACAACATGAATTGTTACATCATTTTGCTATTACATATTAAATAACAAACTTTTGCATATACATGTACTACCACTAAACTATAGGATCTTAAGACAATAGGTCCACTTGTACATCATCTTGCCACACAACTCTCAACTATCCTGGTTCTTCAAGAACATATATCCACATCACATAAACAAAAGATTACATGTGGTACATGTCAGCACAATATTCAAAAATATTGTACTGAGTATGCCTACGTGTCTTTTATATCCCTCTCATTACTAAGCTTGACAATAAGATAAAACTAATACTTCCCAGCTATAAAGAAATATAAGAAAAAACATATACTTACACAAAGATGTTCATTAAAAAAAGAGAACACATATTTTAATCTCATTTTCCATCATATATCTCGTACATATTCCACCAAAGAGATAGATGCTTTTAGGACTTATGATCTCCTACCAAAGAGTTCGATCATATATACAATGTGATCTCCTACCAAAGAGTTAGATCACTTCTATGCAGGGTACTACCAAATAGTTTAGTGCTATCATATGATGGACCGGATATCTTATGTTTCATGTGTTGATAGACATATAAGTATGGAAAATCAAGCAACATATAATTCAAGAACAATAATTTCATCCAATATCATATGCCAAGTATTTTCTACACATATAATGCAAGCATACGGTATAATAAATCAAGTAAGAGGTAATGATGTACCTTAAAGAGATATAATCTATACCAAATTCCTGATATTATCTTTAACCTTAGTCAACCCTGATTAAGACAAGATTACATGTCACCATCAGGTTCTCATCATCATTAACATTAGTTATGTTCATTATGGTTTTACTTACTAATTTGGATATGTGCATCATTACTTGTCTGATCATCATCATTATGTGGCAATTAGGTTACTGATGTTGTATTCCAGATTAGGATAATAATCTGATTATTTGATTACATATGATTATGTGCACATATTAACCCTACATTACATGCATTAACCCAAGTTAGGGTTTTCTCATCACTTTAAGGTCTTCACCATGCAACATGATTTATGTGCATAATTATGATCTCATAATTACGTATGAGGTTACATATACAGATATGAGCTTATACTATAATTTTTAGGATTTCATGAGCATGTTTGTAATCATTGCATATTAATTAGGGTTATTAGCCCTAAATAGCTATATGGTAGCAAATGACATGAATTCATGCATCAACATCATCATTAATAACATCAAATGGATTACAAACATGATTCTAGATTTACTGAAATATTATCATAATTTTAGGTCATCATTTGATATTTGTTAGACATGCAAAGACCATTATACATCTTACATGATAACCATGATATTTAAGCATAAAAAGGATAATATTATAGTCCCATCTTATTCCACTCATTTTTATGAGAATTTCGGTATATTATTTGATTTTTTCTGATAAACGAGCTAATTGCTATACATTTTCTAAGATCTGAGCTTTTCTGTGATATTTACCTTAAGCGACCTATGAGAGCCCACCACGTGGCCTTAGGGTCACAGCTCAGGCTCCTAGACTCATGTTGAGCCGTGGTTCACTGGATCCAATTCAGGATTCCCTTGGTCTTGACCGGGTTAACGGATGAGGGGACTCGGTCCATCTTTCCCCCCTTCTGTTCTCTCTCACGCAACGCGGACTCCGCTCCGCAGTGCTGCGCCTGTGTGCGTCTATCGTCGAGCGGCTCTGCCATCATTCTGGCGTGCGCTATCCAGCCACGAGCGTAGTTTTCCCAGACTTGGGCGTCGCTATGAAAAGCTTTCTTCGGTCTTCGATGATGATCTGGCAGCTAAGCAACACTCCTCTTGCGCTCTTTCTGACTCCAATGAGCCCACCGCCTTAATCCAGCCTCTTGTGGCTGCTTATCGTCCACACCTTCGAGATGCCACCTTTACAGGCTCGCTGTCTCCTGCTCTCCATAGCTTCTTGGGTTTCCGCTTTAGACTATGGAGTTCCCGGACGGCCGTGCATCTCAATTTCACAATCCACCGGCGCACGGCTTCTCCCCGACAAGCAATCAGCCTTCGTCTGTCCTTCTCCAGATCTGGCTGAGGTTGCCTCCTCAGCTGTAGAAGCTCTGTCGACGTCCTTGTTCTCCCCCTGATGCTACGTGCATTAGTTCTCTACGGGAGGCTGACTACCAGCTTCCATATCCTACTACGAGACACAGACCGTTGCAAGGCTGAAACGTCGACGAGAGATCGCCCACGGTAATGTCCTCCTCGCCAACACCTTCCAAAACAAACAACTTCTTCGTCTGAGCAGCTACCATATTGTGTGGGACGACTAGGCCCCCCACTCTCTACTCTACTTCTTCTATCGCAAGGGTTGAACTGTTCGTTCTTCAGTTGGCATGGGACCCGTTGAGGTTCTATCTCTCCTCATGATTGTGGATCGTGGTGACATGGGTTACTACCTCGTGGAACCTCTTCACGATCTCCAAATTAGTTGGTGTTAGGGGATGAGTTCCGTTCTATATGATCTACAACATCCTAGGGTTGGGGTCTATCCGCTTCACCAATCCACAACGGGACCTGGACTAGGGCCACATGACACTGCGTTATGTCAAAGCTTAGGATAGATAATTAATACACCTATTTATAAAGTCACCAATACATGCATTATTACACCAATGTCAACCAATAATATCTCCTTCTAGGAACTTTAAAACTTTATGAAATTTGAACCATAGATTTATCCTCGTCATAGATGCATTGCATTGAATTTTGGTGCCAAGTCACACTATTTGACAAATCAATTAATTACCTCAATTACGCGTAAACTAAGAAAAACTTAATCAAGATGTCAACATCAATTGACATTCAACTATACCAAAGAACTTAGAACTCTCCAAAACAACTCAACATGCATAAATTTACTTATGTCAGTAGACATTTAAGGATTCTAAAAGTTCACTCCATCACATCCAACACACCTTAAAGATATCTCGCCCTCAAAATTAAGGCAAAAATCACTCTATCACATCATATACTTCTTAAAAGAAATTTTATCCTCGAAATTAATCTATTCTCATACTCCAAGGGAAAACTAAAAGATCTCCATCTACAAGTCAGGCACTTCTCTAGGTGCAACATATCCACAAACAAAGTTTCATAACTATATCTATATCTTTCAAGGAGATTATAAGAGAATCTAGGGTTAACCTCCACTTCATATAAGGTAAAACCAGGGTTTAGAAACATTGTTTATTTTATGATGTATTTCACATTTAGGATTTTGATCCTCATTCACCCAAGCATTAAGATTCCAACATTACTTTAGAAAAAAAGTCATCTATAGATAACCCTTTTTTTCATCTATGTCATATCAAGATGCCAACATCATTTTATATTGTGTTAAATTTTCAAACTATATTCAACATATTTATTAAGCATTAACATTATCACTATTTGGCATATATCATTAAAATGATCTCATTTCACTTTAATAGTGAGTTACAAGTTTACTAGTGAATTCATCACTAGTTCACCAACCATAATGCCATAACTATTCATGTAGCACGTATCAATAATGTCATCTCATTGTACTTTCTCATATTAGGTTGCAACTTTATTAGTTATTTCATCTCTTGATTCATCAAACTTAAAATGTCATCGTTATTCAAGTATATGGTTGACCATTCATACATAGAGAGTTATTAACCATAACTAGATTTTCATCATGAGATTATCCAACTATTCACATTATCATATTTCATACATATGGCTAGCCAACTAATAGGGAGTTATGTCAAACATCACTAGGGCTTTCCAATATTATCATTTCCTCATACATTACCTTGAGATTAGATCATGAACATATATATAAAATCATGGTATGCTACACAAACTTATATGAGTGGCTTGTCAAACATATATCAAAAATTTATCAAGTCTAAAAGAGGTTCTCCTTGCCCGTATCATGAGGGTGATGTCATGCTCAGTCTCTCTGAGCTAACTCAACTCTATGAGTATCTCATATGCATATATTTTATCTTTCCTCTCTTAGTCTAGGGTTCTTGGATTACCTCATTGGCACTAGTGATAGCCTTACAATCTCTAGCCACATAAGCACAAACTAAAACATGATATTACATACTCTTCATAGGACTCTATCCATGAGACATGCTTACCCAAAACTCTCTTATATGCAACCACTAGATTCCTACAAGGTACTGTCAACCCGAGCTTGAGGCTTCATAGAAAGTAAAACATAGTTACCTCCTCTAGGATCTTAGGACTCTCTCCCTCACCCAGATTGTAGGTTCTCATAATCATATTCACATATGCACATATAATGAGCCTCTCTTTGTCTCTAGGGTTTGGTCCTCCCAAGAACATCTAGGGTTCAACAAGACTATAGGAATCATGCACAAAGTAACTCAACTCATTCACTTAGGAGTATTCTAGTTTAGGACATATCATATCACATATTTCTCATCATTCTCGTATCTTAGAGTTTAGGTTCTCTGACCTTCTCACAATGGGTCTCACTCTCTCTGGAGTTAACCCTGAAACTCGTCCTAACCCTAGAGGTCCTCCTTTGTAAAAGAGATTGAGGTTCATACTGATTCACAACATTGTCTTAACATATCTTATCTCATAAAAGCCTAGTTACTTGCATCATCAAAACTCATCTTGCATCCTCAAAACTGAACTTAAGTCCTCAAAGACAACATATATCATCATAAACTATCTTATATCATCTCTATACATCTTAGATCATTATCTAATCTTATTCCATATATTCTATCTATCACGTATTCCCACAAGGCTCTAGACATCTAGTCTAGAACTACTCTCTCTTCTAGACTGATGTCACTCACTTTCACTTAGGTTGCATGATCACCTCCAACTCGTACATGTGTGGGGACACATTTTTGTAATAATTACATATATAATAAAATATTATATAGTTTTTCTCTGATAAAACATGTGTCAGAAAAACTATCAAGGTTCGATCTGATTGGAATAAAAAACCAAATCCAGAAAATGAGTGTCCCACACATCTTAGAGAGTCTAGTGTCATGTTACCTAGTGAAAAGGGTGAGAATAGGGTGTAGACTGGTATAGCTACCTAAAACATAGATGCATCACATGTAAGGTTTCTCTTCCCACTATGTACGCCATTTTCAAATAATGCAACATCCCATACCGCTGCACTATAAGGAAAGAATGACACCTAAGGACCTGATATACAAAAAGCACGAGTCTAGGCCTAGTTCTCAGATATCTAGGTGCTAACCTAGATGCTATGTAACATCCTGACCTGGGTTATGCCTTAACCCTAGATGTTATGTTTAATAAAGTTAATTGTATGATTTCTCTTACCTCTTGAAAAGTAATTAAGGCTCAAGAGGAACTTATGTTTCAATTTTTGTCCTTTTTGAATGATGTTGAAACAATGTTTTACCTATGTTGGACTAAAGTGCAAATTACCCAAGTTGAGGGGTTAACTTGCAAATATTACATGATAAAACGTTCCTCAAGTGTTGAAGCATCATAGGATGAAAATGATGCAGAGGTATGGCTTGTGGAAGCCTGGATACCAAGAAAGAGCAATGTTTGTGCATTAAAACCTAGTTTTGGTGTATGTGTAATTTACCCAAAACCTAGGGTTCAAAATGTAAAATACCACCTTTATTATAATTCTACTGTTTCGTGGTATCATGTAGAGGAAAGAAAATGAGAGGGGCATCTCATTTGAATCATTTTGTAGGAGAGAGAATCTTGATATTAAAATAATCAAGATTTAAGCATAATTGGTAACATAATTCAATTTAATGCAAAAAATAAATATATTAATGGGAGTGCCCTTCAACCAAATATGAGATTGTTGAATTTGCATAAGTATGAACGACATTATGCCTTGCAAAGGCCACGAAAATATCCTAAGTGAGTGGAGAGCCCACTCACATTAGTTAACTAAAACGTAATATCCACTAAATATGGGATATTAGTATTATATGAATTAAGGTGCTTAATTGCTTTTCATTTAATACATGGATAATGAAGAGGAATTCGAAGGTGGGGAAGATTGACACACCCCGATCTCACACTAACCACTAATCACGAGATTAGGGCGCGACGGAGGGATTATCACATAAACAAATCACTGAGAACTTTTTCTTTTAAAACCTCGTAATGATATCTGGATTATTGTTGTAAACTAAAACATAATAAACTATTGCATAAGCATTTCAATTAACCTGGCTAGAGAACATAAACATAGTTTACAACATGTAACATTGTTTAACAGAAAGTAAACATAACAGTTAATTTACATCTTTTACACATTCGCCATACATACTCTCTCTCACCCACACCATGTCCCAAGGACCGAGGGGAAAGGACTAAGAGACCTCTATCTAAACTAACTACATATACCATCTACAGACTAAACGTTAGGATGAAAAGATCCTTCCGATTTCTGTTGCTGATGTTGACCTGAAAATGTTTGAGTAGAGGGATGAGCCTACTCGCTCAGTGAATAGCATTTCATTTAGCTATCACTAAACAACTCATCAGATATATAAAATTGAAATAAAAGATAAGTGTAGTACTAAACAGGGCAGTTCTAATGACATAGAAGATTTACAAATAACAATCTCATTTCAAATCAACATCAGATATTTTAAACAAATAAACTGATATAGAGAATTGGTACAGAAATTCAAATCTCTTAACATATTAAGTTTACTGTGATCCTATATAATTACATAATTATATCATTATTATGCCCTAATCATATGCAGTGTACTCTGCATATAAAGATCCGTAGCGAACTACGATCCCACCGTACAAGACTTAGCGACACACCCGGGAAATGCTAAGTCTGACTGCCAGCCCTGTTCTGCTACAGGTACAGGCTCTCCGGCCTCATTGCACTAACTCCGAGTGCTCTAGACTCCTCCTCTAACCTGAGTACACAGGAGGAGAGTCTCACTGGGTTACCACCGTGACTCCGCACAGATTATTGTTGAATAACCCCTATTTACTCCAGTGCCACCGTGACTCCGCACGGATTATTGTTGAACACTGCCTCTCTGTCCTCGTGCCACCGTGACTCCGCACAGTTATTGTTGCAACACGAGTTTCACCCCTAAGAAGCAGACCTCTCAAAGGGGTTCTACAGTGTTAGGGCACCTAAGTCTATTAACTGATTAACATATAAACATTTAAACAGGAATATCACATTTCATACTCATTCCACATTCTGAATATCACTTAAAAAGACATATATATCATTTGTCATCTATAAACATGATTCAGTATCAACTTATCCAGTTTCGATGCTAAACATCCATTTTATGCTCAACGTATACATTGCAGTTGTAATACAGGAAATTCTATCATTTTTATCAATCATATTACGTATTTCAAGTTCCAATGAACCATATAAATTTATTAATTCAATCCACACTGATCAGATGCTAAACTAAATCATATAACGGCATAAGGAAGCAGTTTATGAAATAAAATTTGAGTAACGCCAAATATTGTCCAAAAGCCAAGTATCAGCGAAAAATGCACAGTTTACCGAAAAATTCCAACTAAGGAGTTAAATGATGATAACTAAATGAACTCCTACTCACATAATTCGGAATTGCCCGAATTCGTCGGGATTCGTCCAAGAACGCGTCCAGGGGGTTGTCTTCAACCTTGGTATAGTCACAAATTGAACCTGCAACAACCCAACGGTACCATACACATGCACAGATTAAAATTGAACTTAGTTGGAAACTGAATCTAAAGTAGGGCTTTAGACTTAAGCATAGACCTCATGGGCAGACCCAAAGTGTTGTTCCTTGGTGCTGCCTTGCGCCCAAGGCAGCTCTGGTTTGGATCACTACTGCAAGCAGCAGCATCATCCTCACGTACAGGTAGAAGGGGGACCCTGACTGGTTATTGCTTGCGAGCTAATTGACAGCAGAAACGGGTTCTAGACCCTTGTCCGGATTCGAGGGTGGCTTGTTGCTGCTCGTTGCGCCCAAGATGGCCACTGATTGCTGGCCCGCGCAGCAGCATCTGCTTCTTGGCCGGCCGCCATGGCTAGGGTGTGAAGCTGGCTGCAGCTGTAAGAGGGGCACAACTAGGGCGAGGGTAGAGGAAGAAGAAGGGCGACCTGCTCCACGGAGCCTTGGGCCCCAAAAAGCCCCGCCCAAGCTTCCATTGCTGCTGCCAATGACAGTTGTTCTTCTCACGTACAGGTAGAGAGGAGGCTCGATTGGGTGCTAACACTTAGCTATTGATTGCGGATTCCAGGTTGGGTCTCAAGGCCAAGGTCGTGGTCGGCGATTCGAAGTGTTTGCCGCGCCCAAGGGGCCTCCTTAGCCAGCCGTTGTAGCTACAGCTGTTGCTGGTGGTCGCAGCTACAGGGCGCCGCCCTAGCTGGCTGGTCGGCCGTGGCTGGGCAAGGAAGGGAGAGGGGAAGGAAGGAAGGAGAAGGTGGAAGGAAGAGAAGAAGCCGGCGCCATTGAGTCGAGGCCAAGAATCGCCCAAATCGCCACTCCATCGGCCTCTGCCTGATCGCTGCTGTGCGTTGCTACTGTAGCGGTCCTAATCCATCGAATGCTTGAAGAAGAAAGGATAAGCGAGGATGGGAGAAAAAAAAAAGAAAAGGAAAGGGTTTATAACCAGGATATTTGGAAAAATTGCAACTTAAACCCTAGATACTGAAAAGGTCACAATTTGCGCCTCGTAGGTCCGATTTAAACGATTTTTCTTGCAAAATGCCAAGCACAAAATTCTCTACAACCTAGAAGCATGAAATCATGCTAATTAGATTATCTCACTAGATAAAATAACAAATTGCATCTTGGCATTTAACTTAAACTTAAATCACCATAATGATGTACTAATCAATGTGCTTACTAGTTAATCACAGAGTGGGTCATAACAATCTCCCTCCCTTATAAGAATTTCGTCCCGAAATTCCTAAAAGAGAAAAGGAAACTTATCACACATCACTGACTCAAACTCCCACGTGGCTTCTTCTAGGTTATGATTCCTCCACAAAACTTTTACTATCTGTATCTCGTGATTTTTGAGTTTCTTGACCCTCCGATCCACTATCTGTACCGGTTCCTCAACATAGGACATATCCGATCTGAGCTAGACAGGTTCTGGGTCCATTATCTTCTCTGCACCAGGGTAAGATTTCTTCTACATCGATACATGAAACATGTCATGTAAATTAGCCAACTCAGATGGCAAATCCAACTTATAGGTTATAAGTTCAATCCTCTCAATGACAGGATATGGGCCCATAACCTAGGAGTCAGTTTGCCTCTCTTACCAAACCTCAACACTCCTTTCCACGGTGAAACCCTCAGATAACTTCATTACTAACTTCAAACTCGAGACGTCTACATCTCTTCTCAACATAACTCTTTTGTCTATCTTGTGCAGCTTTCAACTGTTCTCTAATCACTGCAATCTTTCTGATAGTTAAATCCACTATCTCTGGTCCAAAAATATGCTTTTCACCTACCCCATACCAACATATGGATGATCTACACTTTCTACCATATAGAGCTTCATACTGAGCTGTACCAAGACTAGAATGGTGATTATTATTGTATGCAAACTCTATAAGGCTCGAGTGTTCTTCCCAACTTCCATTGAAATGCAAAACACATGCTCTCAGCATGTCCTCAAGAGTCTGAATGGTCCTTTCTGACTGACCATCCGTCTGTGGGTGAAATGTTGTACTGAATCTCAACTTTGTGCCCAAGGCACGATGCAACTGATTCAAAAATCTAGATGTGAACTTAGGATCTCTATCAGATATAATTGAAACTGGAATACCATGCAACCAGACTATTTCATCCATGTATATCTTAGCCAACTTTGGAACATCAAAGGTTGACTTAACAGGAAGAAAGTGAGCAGACTTAGTTAATCTATCCACAATCACCCATATCGAGTCACAACCTTTAGGTGTCATGGACAACCCTATCACAAAATCCATTGTGGTATGTTCCCACTTCCACTTTGGTATAGGAAGAGATTGCAAGGTACCTGCAGGTTTCTAATGCTCAGCCTTAACCTGCTGGCACACACTACATCTAGCCACGTACTCAGCTACATCCTTTTTCATACCTAACGACCAGTACAAATCCTTGAGATTCATGTACACCTTAGTGTTACGTGGATGCATAGCGTACATCGATGCATGTGCTTCCTCAAGAATCTTTTCTTTCAAATCACTGTCTCGAGGTACACAACATATCATGCTAATACAACACACCATCATCTGAAAACCTAAACTTTGGTCTTTTCCCCCTGTCATGTCATGTACGATCTGCTGCAACCCACTGTCACCCTACTGTAGTTCCTTGATCTGATCATAAAAAGTAGGCTTGACTTGCATCTATGCAATCAAACCACTATGTTATGTCACCCTTAAGTCTAAGTTCAACTTTCACATTTCTACTAGCATGTCTCTCTTGAAATATGCCATAGAGAACACATCAGTTGTTGAACTTAACTTCCTGCTGAGGGCATCAGCTACTACATTCACCTTTCCAGGATGATAATCTATCATTATATCATAATCCTTAATCAATTCTAATCATCTCCGCTGTCTAAGATTTAGATCCTTCTGGGTAAAGGTATATTTCAAGCTCTAATGATCTATAAACACCTGGCACACCTCACCCTAAAGATAGTAACGTCATGTCTTATGAGCATGAACTACAACAACTTATTCCAGATCATGTGACGAGTAATACTCCTCATTCTATGCTACTTACTTCTTATTACTACTGTAAGAATTTATTTCAAAATTATATCTTACTCTTTTCTCCGAGTCATTTTCATATTGTGTATCTACCTTCCATATTAGCTAACTTTAAACCCTGGATTTTATTAGTGCTAGGTTACCTTTCATAGTGAAAATCATATGATCTTGTTTTATAAAGATACTAGTATTCAAGGTCAAATCACTAGTGACATCCCTTGAACTACTACAACTCTAAACATTCTAGGGTTTGGTTCTTATCAATAACATAGCATTATTGTGATGTGACTTTGCTTCCTTAGTTTGAAATCAAACTTTAGATCTCATAAGTTCATCCATCTACTTGTAATGAATACAATAGATATGAATAATCATCAATGAACTATAGATATATAACAGAAATGTAACATCAACCAAGTTCTCTAGCATTACTTATTAACACAAATGCTACAAATAAACATGATACTTGTTACCCAAGCATCACACATGGCTCACAGGGCCATTCATATCTTGTCACCTCTCACTAGGCAACAACTTATTCACATGGCTCACAAGGCCATTCGCATCTTGTCACCTCTCACTAGGCAACAACTTATTCACATGGCTCATAAAATCCGTACACATTATTACTTTTATTAAGCAACAACAACATCAACACACAAAAACCAATCAATCATTTATTATATAAATGTCACAACCCAAACTTGGCTATATTCATCATCTCATCATACCTGCATGGTTATTAGGCATGATAACAGTCATACAAGATATTCATCACATCATGTGATACAATAGTAATACCATCATTCCTTAACCAGGAATTAGGGTTCATTATCAAACATGGCTTATCATTCCCTTTTCCCCAAATTAGGGTTAGGGTTCCCCATTTCTCATTAATTCAGACCCTCTTGAGTTAACCAACTTTATCTTGTATTAAGGTATTTCCCCTCTTAATGCATTCCATCACAGAATACTCACCCTTAGCATATAATGCATAGGCCACACATTAGAATTGTCCAGCTATCTCACATGATATGGACTTATCTTAGTTTAAGGCATAACTTTATCATAAAGTTTCCTATAAACAATCGCAATGATACACCCTCAACTAGGGTTTCATAAGGATACACCCTCAACCGGGGTTCACAATGATACACCCTCCACTAGGGTTTACTAATCATGTATTGGATCCATGCATTTGTTATGCATTATTGATTAGTACCATTAAGGGTATTTCTCACCTAATCATTAAATTTAATCTGAACCTTATTGTGTTCCTTTATTTCTAATTAAGGATTGCTCATATGAGGTCCCAATGTTGGGTCTCCGATATCAGTTCCAACTAATTCTTAGTTGTTCTAATCTTTCTCTTATATCTCAACATCTTAGTGTATGTACATTCTTACTATGATGTGAGTCTAAATTATCCAGAGTCTACTCTTATTATACTGTTAATAAGAGTCATTAGATCTCAGTAACGCATCCTGCCAGCCGGACCAGGCCAAACCTGTAGTCCTGAAGCCAAGAGCTACTCAGGATTAACCAACTCCTATAAATCTCAAACATGTGGAAAGAATATCCACTTAGGGCAAACTCATTTAAACATAACTTCTGGTATACTTAATACAAAGAATATAAACAATAAATAAATCACTTCATGACACACAACAATATTAAAGAATCATATTTATTCTATAAACTGAAAATCTAAATCCATACATATAAGAGCATTTCTAGTGATTTCCAATCAAATAAGCAATATAAGGCAAGAGTTGCATCGCATCCTATGTTTAATCTCTTACTCCTGTATTAATTTCCGATTTCTTAACCCTAAGACTTCTAGGGTTTGTCTCTAGCCCATCCTTCCTCTGCATACCTGGCCAGGGCATCCAGAGAAGAATGGACAGAGTAGCTTGATACTGGTCAATCTAAGTACTCAGATACTGACGTGTATTTTACTACGCACTTAAACGCAAGTATACGCGTCGAGTAATATAGGCCTTGTGAGGCCCGAGTCGAACTCAGGGATACGTGAATTATTGGAGACTTCTACTAACTAATCGCAATCAGCTAGACCGATTAACAAAGTAAGGTTTTGTTGTTCAAATTAAAAGAAAATAAAAATCAAACAAATAAAACAATCGATTAAAGGCTAATTTAATCAATTAAAAGGATATCTTTAGGATGGCGGTTTCACCGCGGGTCAACATTGTATTAGATTTCATATAATTCCTCACACTTCTCTCTCTATCCGGGTAGTGGCCTGAAATGAGAATTACCCACTGTCGTGGTGTAATCCACTACTTAGATTTAGGTTGATTCCATCGTCATAGTAATCATTCCCCTAAACTAAGCGCATTAAGATCGGTCCCTCAGTTCCCACCATTAATTTTACAACTCCTTTGTCAAGGGTTTTATTAATTAATGTAGAATTTGTCTCTTTTCAACCGTTAATCCTTCTTTCGAAGTGATTAAGGGCATTAATTTATTATTATGGTGATCAAGCATAACAATAGCAATAGAGAAAACGAATTTATACCACGGATATGAGAGAAAAATATGAATTATCAATATAAAATCATCATACAATGTATCCCCGGGCTACTCCCGGTCCTAAAGATTGAGGGTTTTAGCCTCTCATGTTCATCTTACACGAATACATGGTAGAAATTGGGGAATTCATAAGAAAAACGTGAAATAAATGGGAAAACCCCTGAACGGAGAAGAACCGGTGGATCCTTGGCGTAGAACACAGGCTTTCCCCACCTGTCGGTGGTGGAAATTGTCTTCGGCAGCGTCCGAATCACCCGGGATGAGCTTCTCGGCCTCCGTTCTCCTTTCTCCCCTCCTCGGCACTCGTGCAATCCAAAATGAGATGATCCTCACGTCTGGGCGGCCGTCATTAGGTATAAGTCCCTAATTAGGTCGTCAAATAACAACAGCCGTCCGATCGAAATCAAAACAAATCCAACGCATATCTACCGGCGTCGATACCATCGACGCGAGTCGATGGTATCGACACAGCGGATTAGCGGCAGCTTTCCTTTCTTTTATTCTGAGCGCCTGTCATGATCTCGATACCATCGACTTGGGTGTCGATGGTATCGACTCCTTTAGCGTCGGTTGTTGTCCTTTAGCGACGCTGTAGCTCTCCTTGAGTCGATGGCATCGACCCGCGTCGATGGTATCGACTTCATCCTCGCCAGCAGCCTGGAGACATCTCGATGCCATCGACATGGGTGTCGATGGTATCGACTCTGTATTGCTCTTCTCGGATGACAACCTGTGGCTTGGTCGATGGTATCGACATCCGTCGATGGTATCGACGGATGCAGATACTTGTTCTTCCTGAAATTGCACAACAAGACCAAGTAAATCCACACGATTTATGATAAGATGATCAATAATGCTTAAAATAGTGAAACAAAGGGGATTTGATATAAAATGATGGCAAAGACCAAATAAAGTGAATTATGCAATAATATCCATGAAAATGAGTAATTAAGGCACAAAACACATATGAAATAGGTCTCTAAATGTGACTCAAAATCATCGCATCAAACTCCCCTAAGCTTAAACATTGCTCGCCCTCAAGCAACTAATCCTTAGAATAGAATTGCAGATGTCAACTAACAATCAACACATCACCCCACATCCCACATGACTCCCACTGAACGTTCTCAAACCGGCCTTTCCTAATCACAGAACAGTAATTACCCTACAGGCGACAATAATCATCAATAAAAGAAATTATCCTTCAAACCGATGAACACTATCACATAAGGCAGTTAACATAATAAAGTTCGCCGATTCAGCCATGGTGCATCTTGTGATCGCCTAAACTACGTTGCTCGCCCTAACTACCATCTACATGGAAGCAGTCCTCCTTATAATCATGAGTGAGGATAAAATCACGGTGACCTACCAATTCGAGCAACGGGTGAATGGAATGGGTGGTTCATGGGAGAATATGGAAGTATTACACAGTTTCAGTATGCATATAACAAAATGCCCTAAATGATGCAAATGCACATTAAGAATGCCCTAATGCCTAAAAGTGGGTGGAATGATGCATGCACTAACCTTCTACCTCAAAATGAGATAGAAATCTACTCAAGCCACATCATGTATTCAATTCCCCTGTTATACAAGTGATATCATTCCTTTCTCCCTCTTATTCCATTTCCTTCTAAATTCTCTTCTTTTTTTTTCTTTTTCTTTTTCAAAAATTTTTTTTTCTTTCAGATTTTTTTCTTTTCCTCTTAGCCCACATATCCATAATTGCTTAGAGATACATGTGTTAGGCTATTTTCTTCATGATTGGAAATCTTTGTACTAATGCGAGGGTATGGAACAATTTAGATCACTTTTCAGGTCAACTGAGATACATGGTGTACTTATGCATGAAAATCATGAAAGTATGAGTGCAACTACATGACATGCACCTAAAAGTAATGTGCATGAATCACTATACATTTTTTTTCTCGTTTTATGCAAAAGTATGAAAATAACAATGCAAATTCTATCTACATGCTATGCACACAAAAGAAATTGAAACTGCACTTTACTTCCAATTCTTGGGTGGATTATAGAAAATGGGGTGGAATGATCACAAGATTAAGTGACTGAACCTTAGAAGAAAATTATGTGTCCCTCCTTACTGACATGTGTAGTAGTTTAAAGGGTTCTTTCTCTTACATCTGATTAAGGTCTCATTACCATTTGATTAGGTTAGGCTCAAACAACCGTTACTATCCACTTTTCATGAGTCAATGGGGGTGTGAGTATGGCATATTGCTTCAAAGTTGACATAATCAATCATTTTCATAGAACAAGTTCCCCAAGGACAACCAAGTAAAGCTATCCAAATGACACAGAAAAATTTTAAATTCCCTTAATTTCCCATGAAAACAGCAAGATGACAATTTTTAAGACATCCACGATTACACTAGATAGATGTGGATCCTAAATAAAAATTTAAACTTGCAAAAACAAATAACAAAGAAGAAACTAAAAACAACTAAAGAAAAGATAAAAGATAGAGCTGTTCCAGCCACCCCCCTAAGCTTGAATCCGACTATGGCCTCATAGTCAAAAACCAACTTAAGGGTGGAACAGTGATACCCTGATCAATCTTGCGGAGGCGGTGGTGGGTATTGTGGTGCCGTAGGATCCCAAGACGGGTACTCCCCCTGGAAGCGTGGATCATATTCGGTCCTCGGCGGAGGCTGTGGATAACCTCCAAAGTAGTCTCGACTCCAGTAGTGGTCGAAGAAGGGCTCCTGCTGCGTCTCTATCCGCTGCAACCGGGTGTGCATTTGCTCTTGGTTGGCAAGGATGAGCCGCTCATTCTTGAACATAGCCCGTTGGTTGTCAAGTACCCGGCTCGTAGTCTCATGAATGCCAGTATACATACCCATGTGCTGCAGCTGAGTCTGCTGTATGTCCTGCAGCATGGTGTACATCCCTTGCATGGAGTAGGGATCCGCAGCTGGCTGCTCTTACTGTGGTGATGGCGGCGGGGGCTGAGATGATGAAGATGCACCTGGATGCATCCTAGGACGCTTCTGTGGTGCCACGCGTGCTCGAAGAGGTGTGAAAGCCTCCTCGTCCTCCTCGGCCTCGCCTTCTTGGTCTTCACCTCCGCCTTCTTCTTCGGAGGACTCGATGGCTATGATGGGCCATCGGAAATGCTGCTTGCCCTCGATGTGGAAGACGTCGTCCGACAGGGATGCCTCCTGGTAAGCTTGGTTGACGTGGAAATGAGCGTACGCCAACCCGTCCCGGATAAGAATGAGGTTTGAACGGTGCAAGTGTTGCACGTTCACCTTACTCCGCGCAGAAATCGGAGTCATGGACTGAAAGTTCAGCCCCAAGTAAAGCGCCAACCCGGTGACAAGACCACCAAAGTGTATTGGAGCCTTCCTTGTGCTCCGCTTCACCGCCATGACGCGCTGTAACCAGAATGCTCCCCAGTTGCACTCTTGACGTTTCAGGAGTTCATAGAGAAAGAACAGGTCACTCTCCTGAAACTTGCTCAAAGCAAGATCGCTCCGAGCGAAGAAAGTCAAGCTCAACATCCTGTGCAGGACCCGGACGAACGGGTGCTCAAAATCCGCTACCGCGGCATTGTGGTAGCTCACGGTCTTCCCTGCCGGCACTGTAACTAGCTCGGCGAAGATTTTGTCGTAGTCGGTGCGGGCGTCGGGGCGTCGGTGATCGTGGCAGCTGTGGTTCCAGTTGAAGATGTCGTTGAACTACTTCAACGTGATGTTGTAATTGTTGTTGAAGAGTCGGAAGGACACCCTTCCCTGGATCCACGTCTGGTCCGATGGTACCACGTCATTTGGTACGACGCAGATATCAAGAGACGCCATGAACTCAGCCACCAGTTCCTTGTATGTGGGCCATTCACCAAAAAATGGCTGCCCATCCGCATGACAGTCCATCTCATAGAAGTGATTGGTGTGCCGCGCTTGCCCGGCCAACACATTGGCCAAGTTGGCCTCGAATCCCAGCTCCCTGATCATTCCCCAGTCCACATACCGGGTTGCCTTGAACTTCCGCTTCATTATCTCCTCGTATACCTTCCTTACATCCATGTTGGCATGAATGAGGCGTGGACGAGAGATGGAAGCGGTTGGAGGAGGAACAAACTCCTCGATCTCCCTGGGGTGCGCACTTGATGAAGATGCTCCGCCCGTATGCACCATGATTGCGAGAAGAATGAGATTGGGAGAAAAGAGCTCGGTGAAGATGGAGAGAAATTCTCCGCTCGGTGAAGATCTTTGCTCGATGATGCTTCTCCGCAGGTGTAGAGGGCTCGGGGGAGTGCTCTGCGCAATGGGAGGTACTTGCTCTGAGGGTGTGATGTCATATGACGTTGCAAGTCCCCTTAAATAGACTTGATCGGCGCCCCTGTTGACCCGTCGATACCATCGACGCGGGTCGATGGTATCGACACGTCTCGCGGGTAGCCGCATCTGTCGCTGGTATCGACGGCTGACGTTTGCTGGATCGAGAAACCTGGATCGCTGACGGGTCGATACCATCGACAGAAGTCGATGGTATCGACGCAGCACCCGGATCGCTGACGTGGCTGAAGCGATCGTCGTCGATGTCTTCATGCGGATCGGTGACATGTCCGTCGATGCCATTGACGGGTGTCGATGGTATCGACTTGCTTTTATTGCGACACCTCCGTTTATTGCATTCAACCTGTGATGATGTCGATACCATCGACGAGGCCGTCGATGGTATCGAGTTGACTGAGCAAAATTCATCTGAATATCTCCAGAGATCTCGATGGTATCGACTGGGGTGTCGATACCATCGACACTTTTATTGCGACCTGCCTGTGACCATGTCGATGCCATCGACGGGGCCGTCGATGGTATCGACGCAGTGCAATTTCTGCTGGTGTCAACCTGAACCCATGTCGATACCATCGACTGATGTGTCGATGGTATCAACCCTGCCTGTTCCTGCACATTTAACAAACGGATCAAGGTATCATTTTTAAATTAAAAAGTAAACAAAATAAAAGCAAACTACACCTAACATTAAACTATCCTAATGTACCAATGGTTGGGTTGCCTCCCAACAAGCGCCCTTCTTTAGCGTCTTAGGCTAGACGTCGGTCCTTCTTCTCATTCATGTACAAGTGAAATGAGTTTAACCTCATTCACTTTCCTCTTATAGTTCTCACCAAAGTACAGCTTCAAGCGTTGCCCGTTCACCAAGAACGTGGCCTCTCCATCTCGCACGAGAATCGCTCCGTGCGGTCTCACTTCTTCCACCTCGAAGGGTCCACTCCATCGGGATTTCAGTTTCCCGGGAATGCAATTTGAGACGAGAGTTGAACAATAGGACACTGTCTCCTTTCTTGAACGTGCGCATCTCAATGTGGCGATCGTGGATCAGCTTTGTGCGCTCCTTATAAATACGGGCATTCTCATATGCCGTCATGCGTAGCTCATCCAATTCATTCAATTCAAACATTCTTTTCCTCCCGGCCTCGTCATAGCGCAAGTTCAGCCTTCTTAGCGCCCAATGGGCCTTGTGCTCCAATTCTACCGGAAGATGGCACGCCCGGCCATACGCCAACCTAAAAGGTGTAGTGCCTATAGGTGTTTTGTACGCCGTTCGATAAGCCCAAAGTGCATCCGGTAGCAATGCACTCCAATTCTTCCGTGTAGATGCTACGGTCCTTTCTAAAATCTTCTTGATTTCCCTGTTTGATACCTCCACCTGTTCTTGCGTTTGTGGATGATATGGGGTGCCAATGTTGTGCTTGACCCCATATTTCTTCAAAAGTGAAGCAAATTTCTGATTTCGGAAGTGTGTGCCTCCGTCACTAATGATCATTCGAGGAATCCCGAACCTGCAGAAAATATTCTCTTTGACGAACCTGCACACTACATTCGAATCATTAGTCCTTGTGGGGATTGCCTCTACCCAATTCGACACATAATCCACAGCAAGCAAAATATAAAGATTTGAATTTGAGGACACAAAGGGTCCCATGAAGTCAATGCCCCATAAATCAAATACCTCGACTTCCTGAAACACATTCAGGGGCATTTCTTGTCTCCTTGAGATATTACCTGCACGCTGGCATGGGTCACACTGCCTAACAAAATCATAGGCATCCCGGAACAAAGTGGGCCAATAAAGGCCGCTCTCCAACACCTTAGCTGCTGTCCGTGAGCTAGCATGATGTCCTCCCGTAGGCGACGCATGACAATGATGTAGAACACTTTCGTACTCGACCTCCGGCACGCACCTGTGAAGAATACCATCCCTGCATTGTTTCAACAATATTGGGTCATCCCAAAAATAGTATCTCAATGAATGGAAGAATTTCTTCTTCTCTTGATAAGACCAATCTTCCGGGATGATCCCGCAAGCCAGATAATTCACAATTTCCGCAAACCATGGTTCTTTAGAATCAATTTTTAAAAGTTGTTCGTCGGGAAAAGTCTCGGTAATGGGTATATGCAAACCTTGTTCATCCACCCTCTCTAACCTAGACAAGTGGTCAGCCACCACATTTTCAATTCCCGACTTGTCCTTGATTTCAATATCGAATTCTTGTAGGATCAAAATCCACCTAATTAGTCTAGGCTTCGCATCCTTCTTCTCCATCAAATATTTTATTGCGGCGTGATCCGTCCACACAACCACCTTAGAACCCACTAAGTATTGCCGAAATTTCTCAAAAGCAAAAACAACAGCAAGTAACTCTTTTTCCGTGGTTGTGTAATTTAATTGAGCATCATTAAGTGTTTTTGAGGCGTAGAAAATCACAGCAGGCTTGTTATCTACCCTTTGCCCCAAAACAGCCCCCACAACATAGTCAGACGCATCACACATCAACTCGAAAGACTTTTTCCAATCCGGCGTTTGAACAACCGGAGCCGAAATCAGCTTTTCCTTCAAAACCTCGAATGCGTGAAGACATTTCTCATTGAAATCAAAAACTGCGTCTTTTTCCAACAATTCCGATAATGGCTTTGCGATTTTTGAAAAATCCTTGATAAAGCGCCGATAAAACCCAGCGTGTCCTAAAAAGCTTCTCACCCCTTTTATAGAATTTGGTGGGGGTAGCTTAGAAATCACTTCAATTTTTACGGGGTCTACCTCTAGACCCTTGCTAGACACCTTGTGTCCTAGCACAATTCCTTCTGTCACCATCATGTGACATTTCTCCCAATTGAGGACCAAGTGTGTGTCCTCGCACCGCTGCAAAACCTTATCTAAATTATAAAGGAATTCATCAAAAGACGCTCCATAAACCGAGAAGTCGTCCATGAAGACTTCGAGACACCGCTCCACCATGTCAGAGAAAATGGCGAGCATGCAGCGTTGAAAAGTCGCCGGCGCATTGCATAAACCAAACGGCATACGGCGGTAGGCGAAAGTCCCATAGGGACATGTAAACGTAGACTTCTCTTGATCCAAAGGATCAATAGAAATCTGGTTGTACCCCGAGTAACCATCTAGGAAACAAAAATGTGACCGACCGGCTAAGCGTTCCAAAATCTGATCAATGAATGGCAATGGAAAATGATCTTTCAGAGTTGCGGCGTTCAATCGGCGGTAATCAATGCATACACGCCACCCGGTTACCAATCGGGTGGTGACAGGTTCATTTAGAAGATTTGTAGTGACTGTGATTCCCCCCTTTTTAGGGACTACCTGTGTGGGGCTCACCCACGTCGAATCAGATATGGCATAAATAATCCCTGCAGCAAGCAACTTAATGACTTCCTTTTTGACAACCTCCATCATGCTTGGATTTAGACGTCTTTGAGGCTGTATGACTGACTTGGCTCCTTCCTCAAGCCGAATCTTATGTTGACAAAGTGTAGGGGAGATCCCCTTGATGTCCGCCACTGACCACCCAAAGGCTCCACGGTGGTTCTTGAGCACTATCAATAGCTGCTCCTCCTCATCCGCACTCAAGTATGCAGAAACAATCACTGGCAACTTGTCCTCCTCAGCTAGAAAGACGTACTTCAGGTGCGGGGGCAATGGCTTTAACTCCAGATCAGGTGGGAAGATAAGGGATGATTGTAGCGGTGGGGGCAGTGTACCCAAATCTTCATAGTGCCTTGTGTAGAAACATGGAAGCATTTGAAGCATTTTGGCGCACTCCTTGAGTGAAGTACTCCGCATCTAATCATAAGTGACATTAAGCAAGCACGCCTCTAGAGGCAATTCCGGATATGCATCACAGACAGAAGTAATTATCACATCATCCTCCCAAGAAGGTGGAATGTCCTCATTCTCATCATTTGGAAACCCGACAGCCTTGCATAAAGAGACATCTTTCGTTTGCTCCATAAGGTCTACCGCCAAAGTCCCATTGTCTATCCTGCTCATCACATGGGCCATATCTAAAAATGGCTTCCCGAGACAAAGTGAGATATTGCTTTCCACATGCTTCACCATGTTGCACTGTGCCTTTGCTTTAGTAGATGTATTGCTGTTGGGCATGACCATCTCAAAGCAATCATCCGCAATGCCTAAGGTCAAGCGACCTCTCCCCATCTCCAAGATCATGTCAGCTGTAGCTTGAAATGGGCGACCAAGAAGTAACTCATTGCCGTGTTCGTCCTGCATCTCCATCACAACAAAATCAGCGAGAAAAACAAAGCGGTCTACCTTTACCAAAACATCCTCACAGATTCCATATGGTTTCACCACAGAATTATCGGCCAATTGGATAGTCATATTGCTTGGCCTTGACTCCTTCAATCCAAGTTTCTTGAATGTAGAAAGGGGCATCAGATTGATGCTTGCCCTGGAATCACAAAGCGCTTCGCCAAATTTGAACTTCCCGATAAAGCATGAAATATTGAAACACCCGGGATCCTGTCGCTTTGGCGGCAAAGTGCCCATAATAAAAGCACTCACTTGCTCCTTCAATACCACAACCTCAGTGTCGGGTATCTTCCTCTTCTTGGTGATTACATCTTTAAGGAACTTTCCATAAGACGGGATTTGTTCAATTGCCTCTAACAAGGGAATATTCACAGATAACTTTCTAAAGCTGTCCAGAAATTTTTTAAACTGTGCATCCACCTTTCTTGCTTTTGCACTATTGGGATAGGGAACCGGAACGGTATGTGCCCTTTGATGAGGTGGCACATAGGGAGTTAATTTCTGTGGTTCCTCCTCAGTGGCTTGTCCTTCCTTACCATCTTCGGTTGTGTCATCAATTTGCTCTATGACTGGTGCGGGCTGCTCCTTAGCGGTTGCTTCTTCGACTGTGTCCTGCGGTGTGCTTGTGTCATCCGCCCTTGGATTAAGCACCTTCTTACCGCTCCTCAACAATATGGCCTTGGCCTGTTGGTTTCCCCCGGGAACATTGGTGTTTCCCGGAAAACCCGGATGTGCCGGCTTCTTCAAGCTTGCAATCTCCGCTGCCATCTGTACCATGGAAGTCTCTATAGTCCGCATCTGAGCCCCGTGGCTCTGCAACATCTGCCCGAACTAGTTCATGAATTCACCCTGCTGCTTTATTTGCTGCCCAAAAGTGTTCATCAACTCTTGATTTTGCTTTATGACTTGATTGAGCAACTCCGTGCTCTTGTCCTCCGTGACCGGTGCAGGTTTGCCGTCCGGATCCTGCAGAAAGTTATTTGGATCCTTCCATGAAAATTTCTTGTCTTTCCGCCATGAATAATCATTATTCTTGTACCCCTGCTGTTGCCTCATATACTTGACCTGAGCCTCATCCTCGGACTCATTGTCTTCCTTCTGCAGCAACTTCTTTGCGAGAAGATCCATCTTCTCATTCAGCTCTCTCATTGCCTTTGACTCACTGGCAACTCTTGCTTGCTCAACTGGGCCTCTTTCTCTTTCTCTCCAAGATTGCTTTCGTGCCATATTCTTCAGTATTTCCCAGCATCTTGTATCCGTGTTATTTAGAAAGAATCCAGAACCGGCCGAGTCCAAGTTGCTTCTATCATGCTCGGAGAGAGCAAAGTAGAAGATCTTCACTTGGGTTTCCTTGTCCAATCCATGATGTGGACATCTCCTCAACATGACTTGAAATCGCTCCCAAGTCTCAGAATAGGTTTCACCCGCCTGTTGGGTGAAATTGTGGATCTTCCGGATCATATCATTGGTCTTCTCAGGAGGAAAGAACCTCTCGAAGAAAACCTCCACCATGTGATCCCATGACTCAACAAACTCGTCGTCGAGGTTATGAAGCCACTCTCTTGCCACTCCAGCCAAGGAACTCGGGAATAACTTGAGATAGAGCACATCCTGCGGAAATCGATCTATCTTCACCATATCGCAGTTCTCCACAAACTGACTAATATGTGCCACTGGATCTTCATTTTTCAGTCCGTGAAATGCATTGGATTTGACCAAATTAATCAGTGCTGGGTCAATCTTGTATGTAGGTATGTTTAGCCCCTATTTCTTTATAGGCCCCTTTGATGCCGAGGAAGAAGACGCCTTGATCTTCTCCCATATTGTCTATGCTTCAGCCATTACTTCTTCTTGTTCTGGCTCAGATTCAGAATGTATATCACTGTGGTGTTCCTCCTCGTAGTAGCCCTCGTCCTCTGGTCCCGCAGATGGAACCTCAGGTGTGCGATTCACGTAGTCTTGACTACGTGTGTGCACCATGCAAAGCACCTGAAATATGGAAATAAAGGTTCAGTACAATGCTTTGAACGAGTCAACACAATTATAGAGAAATAAAGGAATTTTTGAAGTTGTTTTAAAATTAATAAAAAAAAATGTGGCATAGAGTGGCCGCTCTTAGCACTCAAAGTGCCAATAATTCGCCGTATCCCCGGCAACGGCGCCAAAAACTTGACGTGTATTTTACTACGCACTTAAACGCAAGTATACGCGTCGAGTAATATAGGCCTTGTGAGGCCCGAGTCGAACTCAGGGATACGTGAATTATTGGAGACTTCTACTAACTAATCGCAATCAGCTAGACCGATTAACAAAGTAAGGTTTTGTTGTTCAAATTAAAAGAAAATAAAAATAAAACAAAGAAAACAATCGATTAAAGGCTAATTTAATCAATTAAAAGGATATCTTTAGGATGGCGGTTTCACCGCGGGTCAACACTGTATTAGATTTCATATAATTCCTCACACTTCTCTCTCTATCCGGGTAGTGGCCTGAAATGAGAATTACCCACTGTCGTGGTGTAATCCACTACTTAGATTTAGGTTGATTCCATCGTCATAGTAATCATTCCCCTAAACTAAGCGCATTAAGATCGGTCCCTCAGTTCCCACCATTAATTTTACAACTCCTTTGTCAAGGGTTTTATTAATTAATGTAGAATTTGTCTCTTTTCAACCGTTAATCCTTCTGTCGAAGTGATTAAGGGCATTAATTTATTATTATGGTGATCAAGCATAACAATAGCAATAGAGAAAACGAATTTATACCACGGATATGAGAGAAAAATATGAATTATCAATATAAAATCATCATACAATGTATCCCCGGGCTACTCCCGGTCCTAAAGATTGAGGGTTTTAGCCTCTCATGTTCATCTTACACGAATACATGGTAGAAATTGGGGAATTCATAAGAAAAACGTGAAATAAATGGGAAAACCCCTGAACGGAGAAGAACCGGTGGATCCTTGGCGTAGAACACAAGCTTTCCCCTCCTGTCAGTGGTGGAAATTGTCTTCGACAGCGTCCGAATCACCCGGGATGAGCTTCTCGGCCTCCGTTCTCCTTTCTCCCCTCCTCGGCACTCGTGCAATCCAAAATGAGATGATCCTCACGTCTGGGCGGCCGTCATTAGGTATAAGTCCCTAATTAGGTCGTCAAATAACAACAGCCGTCTGATCGAAATCAAAACAAATCCAACGCATATCTGCCGACGTCGATACCATCGACGCGAGTCGATGGTATCGACACAGCGGATTAGCGGCAGCTTTCCTTTCTTTTATTCTGAGCGCCTGTCATGATCTCGATACCATCGACTTGGGTGTCGATGGTATCGACTCCTTTAGCGTCGGTTGTTGTCGTTTAGCGACGCTGTAGCTCTCCTTGAGTCGATGGCATCGACCCGCGTCGATGGTATCGACTTCATCCTCGCCAGCAGCCTGGAGACATCTCGATGCCATCGACATGGGTGTCGATGGTATCGACTCTGTATTGCTCTTCTCGGCTGACAACCTGTGGCTTGGTCGATGGTATCGACATCCGTCGATGGTATCGACGGATGCAGATACTTGTTCTTCCTAAAATTGCACAACAAGACCAAGTAAATCCACACGATTTATGATAAGATGATCAATAATGCTTAAAATAGTGAAACAAAGGGGATTTGATATAAAATGATGGCAAAGACCAAATAAAGTGAATTATGCAATAATATCCATGAAAATGAGTAATTAAGGCACAAAACACATATGAAATAGGTCTCTAAATGCGACTCAAAATCATCGCATCAGATACCTGGCCAGGGTACCTAAATACTCAGACTTCCCAGAGCTAAAGACACATCACTTCTTATCTTTCTCACTTATAACTCTATCTTTTGACCCTAATGATCCCTGACGATTCAACATAAACACTTTACTTGGTTCTCGTGACCACGTCCTCTTCCTGCCATCTGCAATAGTATAACAGAACACTTCCTGTTAGAAAATTGCAGTTAGAAGGAAGACACTTAAGTCATAATCCTATTGGTCTCTTATCGTCCCCTGACCTTGACTTAGAGTATTCATATACTCAACCTATGCTCTGATACCAAGATGACACACCCCGATCTCACACTAACCACTAATCACGAGATTAGGGCGCGACGGAGGGATTATCACATAAACAAATCACTGAGAACTTTTTCTTTTAAAACCTTGTAATGATATCCGGATTATTGCTGTAAACTAAAACATAATAAACTATTGCGGAAGCATTTCAATTAACCTGGCTAGAGAACATAAACATAGTTTACAACATGTAACATTGTTTAACAGAAAGTAAACATAACAGTTAATTTACATCTTTTACACATTCGCCATGCATACTCTCTCTCACCCACACCATGTCCCAAGGACCGAGGGGAAAGGACTAAGAGACCTCTATCTAAACTAACTACATATACCTTCTACAGACTAAATGTTAGGATGAAAAGATCCTTCCGATTTCTGTTGCTGATGTTGACCTGAAAATGTTTGAGTAGAGGGATGAGCCTACTCGCTCAGTGAATATCATTTCATTTAGCTATCACTAAACAACTCATCAGATATATAAAATTGAAATAAAAGATAAGTGCAGTACTAAACATGGCAGTTCTAATGACATAGCAGATTTACAGATAACAATCTCATTTCAAAGCAAAATCAGATATTTTAAACAAATAAACTGATATAGAGAATTAGTACAGAAATTCAAATCTCTTAACATATTAAGTTTACTGTGATCCTATATGATTACATAATTATATCATTATTATGCCCTAATCATATGCAGTGTACTCTGCATATAAAGATCCGTAGCGAACTACGATCCCACCGTACAAGACTTAGCGACACACCCGGGAAATGCTAAGTCTGACTGCCAGCCCTGTTCTGCTACAGGACCACAGGCTCTCCGGCCTACAGGCTCTCCGGCCTCATTGCACTAACTCCGAGTGCTCTAGACTCCTCCTCTAACCTGAGTACATAGGCGGAGAGTCTCACTGGGTTACCATCGTGACTCTGCACGGATTATTGTTGAATAACCCCTATTTACTCCTGTGCCACCGTGACTCCGCACAGATTATTGTTGAACACTGCCTCTCTTTCCTCGTGCCACCGTGACTCCGCACAGTTATTGTTGCAACACGAGTTTCACCCCTAAGAAGCAGACCTCTCAAAGGGGTTCTACGGTGTTAGGGCACCTAAGTCTATTGACTAATTAACATATAAACATTTAAACAGGAATATCACATTTCATACTCATTCCACATTCTGAATATCACTTAAAAACACATATATATCATTTGTCATCTATAAACATGATTCAGTATCAAATTATCCAGTTTCGATGCTAAACATCCATTTTATGCTCAACGTATACATTGTAGTTGTAATACAGGAAATTCTATCATTTTCATCAATCATATTACGTATTTCAAGTTCCAATGAACCATATAAATTCATTAATTCAATCCACACTGATCAGATGCTAAACTAAATCATATAAAGGCATAAGGAAGCAGTTTATGAAATAAAATTTGAGTAACGCCAAATACTGTCCAAAAGCCAAGTATCAGCGAAAAATGCACAGTTTACCGAAAAATTCCAACTAAGGAGTTAAATGATGATAACTAAATGAACTCCTACTCACATAATTCGGAATTGCCCGAATTCGTCTGGATCCGTCCAAGAACGCGTCCAGGGGGTTGTCTTTAACCTTGGTATAGTCACAAATTGAACCTGCAACAACCCAACGGTACCATACACATGTACAGATCAAAATTGAACTTAGTTGGAAACTGAATCTAAAGTAGGGCTTTAGACTTAAGCATAGACCTCATGGGCAGACCCAAAGTGTTGTTCCTTGGTGCTGCCTTACGCCCAAGGTAGCTCTGGTTTGGATCACTACTGCAAGCAGCAGCATCATCCTCACGTACAGGTTGAAGGGGGACCCTGACTGGTTATTGCTTGCGAGCTAATTGATAGCAGAAATGGGTTCTAGATCCTTGGCCGGATTCGAGGGTGGCTTGTTGCTGCTCCTTGCGCCCAAGATGGCCACTGATTGCTGGCCCGCGCAGCAGCAGCTGCTGCTTGGCCGGCCGCCATGGCTAGGGTGTGAAGCTGGCTGCAGCTGTAAGAGGGGCGCAACTAGGGCGAGGGTAGAGGAAGAAGAAGGGCAACCTGCTCCACGGAGCCTTGGGCCCCAAAAAGCCCCGCCCAAGCTTCCATTGCTGCTGCCAATGACAGTTGTTCTTCTCACGTACAGGTAGAGAGGAGGCTCGATTGGGTGCTAACACTTAGCTATTGATTGCGGATTCCAGGTTGGGTCTCAAGGCCAAGGTCGTGGTCGGCGATTCGAAGTGTTTGCCGCGCCCAAGGGGCCTCCTTAGCCAGCCGTTGTAGCTACAGCTGTTGCTGGTGGTCGCAGATACAGGGCGCCGCCCTAGCTGGCTGGTCGGCCGCGGCTGGGCAAGGAAGGGAGAGGGGAAGGAAGGAAGGAGAAGGTGGAAGGAAGAGAAGAAGCCGGCGCCATTGAGTCGAGGCCAAGAATCGCCCAAATCGCCACTCCATCGGCCTCTGCCTGATCGCTGCTGTGCGTCGCTATTGTAGCGGTCCTAATCCATCGACCGCTTGAAGAAGAAAGGATAAGCGAGGATGGGAGAAAAAAAAGAAAAGGAAAGGGTTTATAACCCGAATATTTGGAAAAATTGCAACTTAAACCCTAGATACTGAAAAGGTCACAATTTGCACCTCGTAGGTCCGATTTAAACGATTTTTCTTGCAAAATGCCAAGCACAGAATTCTCTACAACCTTAGCATGAAATCATGCTAATTAGATTATCTCACTAGATCAAATAACAAATTGCATCTTGGCATTTAACTTAAACTTAAATCACCATAATGATGTACTAATCAATGTGCTTACTAGTTAATCACAGAGTGGGTCATAACAAAGATGGCTTTGCATGCAAGGATTTGAGGGGGATATGTGGCACCAATTTTGGGAGTTAAAGGATTTTTATATCACTTTCTCTCTCTTTGAAATTCCCTTATAAACACTTCATTTTCCACCCACTTAAAGACTCTTTTTCATATTTTCTTTCTCTCCTTGCTTTGGTTGAACACAAGGGATCATAGGAGCAATAGGAGGACGTGCCCCAACCTGTAGGTAAGCTCCATAGTCATCCTCAACCTTGATTTCATGGTGGAAAGTGAAAATCAATGCTTGATTCCTTCTTTTCTCCATTCAATCTTCAATCCTAGCCTTGTGAAGTTGAGGAAGCTTCATTCACCATTGAGGACGTGAAGTTTGAATCTTGGATTCAATTTTGAAGGCGGGTTATATAACTTGAACCCTTCAATGCTATTATTGCATTCAATTCTTCATTTCATGATTGATTATTTTGTTCTTCTTGAAATTCCTTTGGTTAATTGATGGAATCATTATAAGAATGGCAGTAGACTTTGAAGGATCGAAGCTTGAGGATGAAGACATCCTTCTAAGAACACACCTCAATCTAATATATTGAGCAAACGGTTTCATTTCTTGAGACTAAATGATCTCAAGATCGTTTGGTGAACAAACTGTCTCAAGACCATTTGAGGTCAAACAATCTCAAGACCGTTTGAGGTCAAACGAACTCAAGACCATTTGAGGTCAGGAGATATTATGGTTGGATGATGATCTAATGGTTCTAATTGATTGACTCGTAATAGGCTCAGTGATGGATAATCCACTGATTAGAAATCTCCAATCGATTGAATTGATTGAAGCCTTAATTGATGGAATTGATCAAGACCGAATGGGTAAAACCAATCAGGACCGAATGGGTAAAATTGATTAAGACCCAATGGGTAAATCAATCAAGACCGAATGGGTAAAAGTGATCAAGACCGAATGGGTAAAAGTGATCAAGACTGAATGGGTAAAATCAATCAAGATCTAATGGGTAAAGTTGATCAAGATCGAATGGATAATTTGATCTTCAAAATCTTTTGGGCTATTTGACCGTTTGGAGGGGTTGACCATTTGAGGTCTAAAAGGTTTCAAACCATTTGAAGGATATGATCAAGACTGTTTGGTGGGGAAATGGTTTCCAAACCCTTTGATATTAAATGGTCTTCAAGATCGTTTGATGGTTGGAATCTCAAGATCGTTTGAAGGTCTAAAGTTCAAATCGTTTGAAAGTTCAGTGAATCAATCCATGTCAGGATCATTAACCCCTAAGTGGATGATAAGTATTTCAAGGTGGATTACAATGGAGGTATCCCTAAGGTACTTAGTGAATAAGTATACTTAGAATAAATGACAAGTGATACCTATGAAAACATATATCTTAAAACACTATGCTAACCCTTCATTCATGTTGATTCAATCTAATCAAGATTGAAGTAATTAACATTGTAGAGAGGATTAGAGAGAGGAACTTATACATGAGTGTTAGTCAGCTAGTGATTGATCCTCAACACTTTTGACATGAATAAAATATGTAATTATAGTTTGATCCATGATGATGAGATCATGAAACCCTAATCGAGAAGGTTGATGAACCCTAACCCTGATCAAGGGTAATGTCAAGAGAAAACCCTAATGCAAAGGTGTAATGTGAAACTCAATCTAGGGTGATTCTATATAATGCTATATGAAATCCTACCCTAATATAGGGTGAAGGTATGTGAAATCCTAATTTTGGGTTATAATACATGAAACCCTAATTTTGGGCAGTGAGATGATTGACCATAGCCCTAATGATGGATAATGGGATGAGTATCACTAATTGACATGAATTGGGAAACACTAACCCTAATAAGGGAATAGTTGTGTTATCCTTGTATTGCATAGTGCAGACATGTAATTGATATAGTTGTTGTCATGATTACTAACTATGCATGTATCATGAGATGGTGAGCATAGCCAGGTATGAGCTATGATGTTTTATTATTGAAATTGTTTTATGGGCCTTGTGAGCCATAACATGCCTTGTTGCCGAGCGACAGGTGACAAGAGATATAATGGGCCCGGTGTGCCATGTGAGATGCTTATGTAGTAAGTATCATATTTACCTTGGTCAAGATTACCTGAAGGTATTAGTTACTGATCGACCTAAATCGCACGTCCAAAAGGAGCAGATTTGAAGTAGTCAGACTTTTAAATAACCCGACTCTTAGGCCCCCGCAACGATGACGGGTCCAAAGTAGAGATGGGGGTCGAACCACAGGGATAAGGGTGGTCGTGCTAAGAACGCAGAATCAACACTCTACACTCCGATAAAAGAAGGGTAAGAAAATGTTCCCAAGGGAACGGTAGATCAAGATCGGTAAAATAAAAGAATAAAAAAAAGGAAACAAAATGCCACACAAAAGTGCTATAAAGAAAAACTATCTCCAACTGGAGTTACAAGGAAGATTAAGGTTTTGGCATTTCTCAATTTTTAGGGGTTTTGTGTTACAGAACCTGAGGAGATAACATTATTTCCTCGGTAAGGAACGAAGGTGGAAAGCTTAGGCATAAGCGGCAACAGAAAATATCCAGTACCCCTTCTCTCAAAGAGTGTACCTCCAACTAAGCACCAACACCCTCTCTCAAAGGTAGTGGACTTGGGTTGGAGTGGAAAGATAACTAAAGCAACTCTGACCCTGGGTACTCTCGTACTCCCTGATCGGACCAAACTCTAGAGTTACAACACCTCTCTCGAGGGATTTGAAATGGGAAACATGATTCGATAGCTAGTCAAAGTATGATCCAAACATGCAAGCTAGACTTCAGATGTTAAAAAGCAATCATCCAACAAAAAGGGACCAAACTTAGAGAAATAGGTATTAAAACTACACTAATTCTATTAGCATGAGCATTGTAAAAAAGTGTTTAGTTACATTGTGTAAATAAAGAAAGTAAATGATTGTAAAAGGGAAGATAGGTATCAGCCTCCTTGATATAGGAGGTCGACATACAGCAGCAGACCCCTAAGGAATCTCTAAGTGATACCGGGCGAGGGCTCTGCCCGATATGCCTGTATCGGGCGGCAACCCCTGACGGGCGATAGGCTGTGACGGACAGTCGTACGCGGGATGCCACCCTCTCAGACGACACATCATGACGGGTGATCCATATCGGGTTCGGTATCGTGTCGGGTTAGAGGGGTCTTAGGTGCTCAGGTTCCTCGTATCGAGTATAGTGAGCGAGTCGTCTCGGGCGGGGGCCCATCTAGGAACCCGACACATCGGGTGGCCTCCTTGGTCGACATCGGGCTGTTGCGGCTACCGGGACGGATTCTAAGTGAACCACTCCCGCCCCTCTTGTGATGGGGAAGTTCTCACCTAGTATTGCCCAGCACACCATGGGGACGCGACACACTAGCTCCAAATGCTTTCCAAAGTTAGCCTTCGTGAGGTTCTAACCCGTCCCATCGGGGTCCTACAGCTACTATTTATAGGCAGCGGTTGGAAGAAGTTGCGAATCTCTGGGCGCCACATACCCTTTATCGGCTCTGCATACGTGGCTTCGGGGATGATTGGCGTGTGTGTGTCACCCGATGTAGCTTGGCTATCGCGTGCCGGGTTACGAAGGTATCGGGCGCGACGAGCGGTTGCTTCCGGTGAGTGGCTCGTATCGCGTGACATGCCATAACGGGTTGATTAGTCATGGTGGGCAGAGCTCTCTGTCGGGTAAATGGCGTATCGCCCGTGAGTGACCGCACCGCGTGACATGCCCGTGTCCGGTTTTACCCCTATCGGCCAGCATCCGCGACGGGTAGTGGACGTGTCATGCGGCTAGCAAAAGGCCGATTCTTTATAAGTGGGTCGGGACAGGCCGTTTTGCTGATTTTGAGTGGAAAAGTGAGGAAAACTCAGTAAAAGATGATAAAAATGAGTTAAGAGCATAGTGTGACTTATTTATTCAATAACATGACAAAATGGAGAGGAAAATAGTTTAAAAGGGCAGTTTTGACAACAAAATATGGGCCATAAATACCACAAAAAATGGGTGTTATCAACTCCCCTAAACTTAGCATTTTGATTGTCCTCAATAAATTTTAAAACTTTCTTTTGTGATACTTCTTCTTAACCTGATATAGTTTTCAGACAAGGGGTTTGAGTGAGTATTGAGTTGTCTTAAAGAGAATACTACCCGACCACGAACAACAAACTTTATTTCCCTGCCTTATTTAAGCAAAATTTCTCTTCAGCTTCGGTGAGACTTGGGTGCATGATGTCAAAGTTAGCTTTCACACCAAACAGCTTTTGGGAATAGAAAGTTGTGTTTTTGGGTAGGTTTAAGGCTTTTTGGGTTTTTCTTGTTTCCCATCAGTCCATCCAGGTACGGGTCCATTAACGGGCATGTGGTCCCTGCAGTCCAAGCTAGTTGGCCTTAGAGCAGTGATTTCGCATCCTACGTACCAATACGCCAGATCTACCATGCCTAAAGATGGGTACTTTTGGAAAAAACAAGAGTGTGTATATTTTTTTTCATTTGGCACAACTCTCATGCTTTTATTAACTCTCATAAGGCTTCTCTCTCTTTTTGGAGTTGTGTTGGGTAAGGCAAAACAAGAGAATTTTTTTTGCTATTTGGCCAACTTTTTCCTTCTGCATATACATCTCTTAGCTGTTGTGAGATTATTTTTCGAATTTTTGGCGTGGAAAGTCATAGTCTTTTGTCGTTTTGAGATTGCATTTTTTGAAAGAGCATAACAAAAACCTGTACCACCTTAGACATAGAGAAAACAAGCTGGAAAGAAGTCATATCAGGTTTTGTATATGCGAAATTTTTGTATCAAGCATGTATATGTATATGTACATAGGTTATTTTATAGGAAAAAGAACAAAAGGTAAAATTTGGAGAGATTTTAGTACCTCCCTCACTGATACATAGTACCCCCCCAAACTTACCCCACACTTGTCCCAAAGTTGTGAGATAGATAAGGTAGGGTAATGTTAACCCAATGAGGGTTAGCTGGTGAGCGCATCTTTGCTAGATAGAAGCACCCACACATATTCTCCACGTTTGTTGTGATAGTCGATGTGGTGGAGCTGGTCAGGCGTTTCCTGGTTATATATCCATTCCAGCACGAAGATGTCGCAGTCATTAGATAGTGGAATTTGTTGTGGACTGCGGTGGCAGAACTAAAGGACATGCCATTTGCTCCCTGTTGTCTCCAGGAATGGTTGGATCAGCGTCGCCACCTCATTATAGTATTTTCGTACTAAGTGCTCGAGGGGTGTCAATGATGTCAATGTACATTGTATTGGATGATCTTTGTTGCTGTCCGAGCTATTGTAGAAGATTCCTGCTCGTGGGCGAGTGTACATCGTCAGGAGCATCCAATGGTTGTAGTGTAGGATAGGCAGGAAGATGATACATGGCATCCTGCTCTATAACTCTGCCAGAAAAGATTGTTTTGCTCCTGACTTATCGGCAAGGCAGATGTCATTGAACAACATTGGATGGGCTATGTATGCGTGTTCAAACTTTCTTTGTAGTATCTAGATGTAGGCGGCCGCCACTGATATCGCCAAACATCCTCCTTCTTTCACCATGTCCCTTAAGTCGTCAACTGGGACTATGACACTGCCTGCCTCGTAGATGACGTCTGTGGGGGTAGAGTTAGCTAACTTCAAGAGAACTTTGTTGACTTGCTCCTGTGTGAGTGTAGAACACGAGAAATGGTCAAAGTTGCTGATCATTTCCTCTATGGTTTTAGGAGAAGCGGGGTCTTCATTTCCACATACTTCCTGCATGATTTCTAACCGCTTGCCTGCCCCATAAACGTATGCTTCGATCTCGACTTCTTTTTCTGGAGTGCTGCCAGGTTACGAGGATTCATCTTCTCGGTCACTATCCAGTAGCTTTTTTGGTATCCCCGTGTCTTGGAAAAAGTGCTTGTCTTTGATCAGAAGCAAAGAGTAAGTGCTCCTGAGATGGAAGAAGTCTTGGCCCTGGAGATGTCGTATGTTTCCAAAGATATTGAGCAGCTCCATAGCGCGCAAGATGACAAGGGCGCTATTCCCACTTCCTGATTCTGCTTGGACGGGGAAGTCTTTGATAGAGAAGAAGTTCCAAATGCCGCTATGACGTTGGACTCCTTGCTTGATAACTCGAAGAAGACGCATTGGGAGAAGCCTGAAATGTTTGTCCTCTGGGTGAGTGAAGATGTGTCCTGAGCGTGGGACCTCCTCATTGCAGTAGCTGAAGAGATGGACATCATGATTTCAGAGGTCTGCCACGCACAGGAACTAGTTATTGCGGTGCTTGTACGGGGCCAATACGAGGTTCGTGTTGTGTTCTTCAATCTGCCACAACATGTTGGCCACATAAATAGAGTCGAATGCTCCCATCATCAACCTTCTTGCCAAGGCTGGAGTGGCATTATATATTGTCTTCCGGCCTATCCTGGTGCTGATATTCTCAACTATTGCACCCTCCAAGACCCTGAATAGCTTTTTTCCGACGACGACTGGTGAGTGGAACATGCTATTCAGCGCTCCCCATCGTACGGAGAAGTAGTCATCGCTCCAGATGACATCTTATTCATCATCCTGTGACCTCATGACCTTGTTCAGCAATTTCTGGTCCCTGACCGTCAGGTATCCGATGACCCTTCTGTCGAAGTCAGCCATCTGAAAGCAAGGTATCTCTGACGGCATAGAAAACACATCTGTCATCGAGATTCTTCCTCTGGGTGGGTGTCTTTTGTTAGCGGCGTAGATGCCCCCCCCCTTCTCCCTATGATTCGTCAGAAGAGTCCTCTCCAATGCTGATTGATTCGTCATTGTCTTCAGCTTCGTCTAGGGAGGTTGAGGGAGCAACTTCTTCCATGCCGCGGGAGCTCACTTGTCCTGCTGGAGCTCCGTCGGCTGAAGTGTGCGTCGTCCCTTCCTCGGGTGTTGTGGATGGCCCACTGGAGGAGGAAGTGGGCGACATCCTGGGCGAGAATGTTGACGAGGAAGGTTGGGAGCTTGAGCCAGGAGGTGATGGAGACCTCCTTAGCTGCCTTGAATGTGGATGGTCATCCATCTTGTTCAGCCTCTCCTCGATCATGTCAAGGCATTGGAGGGCCTGCTACAACATCTTGTTGAGTGCCTCTAGTTGGCCGGGAAGGCCAACTAGAGTCAGCAGATGCCACTCCTAGTTGTTTAGCCTCTGCTGGAAAATAGAAACCTTGCGGGTAGGCGAAGCAAGAGTAGATGAGTGGATGTTTTTTACCTCCCACAAGTGGTTGAATTCTTGACCCACCATCTGTCCCAGTGACAGAGGGTTGCATTAGATCTCTCTCTCTCTCGTCCTCGCGATACTCCTCACACATGAAGTTTGACCGGACGAGTGTGCTGCCTCACTCGGGGTTGTATCCATTTGGATTGTTCACGGGGGCATCACTTCGGGGTGAGGCGTCGGCACCTTCGTGGTTGTCTCTTCTTCGCCTGTTTGTGGTGGTGGAGAAGGGTGCGGTGTGGGTGGCTATTGCTCCACCTCTCTTTTGTCGGCGACATCCTCTACAGCTACCACTGGAGATACTGGCGGTGGCGTCAGCATGGGCTGCACAGCCCTGCGCTCCATCTCAAGGATCTCAGTGAATGCCCCATTGCTGGCGTCCAGCTGCACCATTTCCTCCACCACTGAAGGCACAACAGAAGTCTCGGGAGCTGCGGCTGTCTCTCCCACGACAGTTTCCCTCGGGGCTATCATCATTGTCTCATCTATGATGGTCTAGGTGACCTCCATGATCGCCGTCACTTCTACAGTTGTGGCAGTTGTTGTTGTGGCGGTCGTGACTGGTATGAGAGTAGCGTCGACAACTCTATCAGTGGCTTTCGTGGGTTGCACTGGGGCGGTGGGTGGCTCGGTAGGAACTGTGGAAGATTTGCCCTACCGGGCATCGAGAGGGATAGGTATTCCTATCGCAGCTGCCCTCTCTTATATTCTAGTGGTGGAGGCATAGGCGGTTTTGACTACCACGGCTTCAATCTCCGTTGTGGTGAAGACCAACTTTTCTGCGTCGTAGCTGGCGCAGTGTGGGAGCGGAAGGAGGTTGTTTGTTCTTGCAAACTTATAGAAGTAGCATCGCCTCTCCTTCTTGATGATGCTGGCCCTCATTAGGAACTTGAGGTCGATCTTGTCGTCACCTCTTGTCCTTGAGAGGCTACTATGCTCCCTTGGGTATCCTAACCCTACCGCAATCAGATTCACTAGTCCGCCCATGTTGTAGTCTTTGGTGGCGTCCTTTATTGGATGAAGATGGTTGAGGAGGAACCACCCCAGATTGATCGTGCGTCCTTCCATCATATTCCATATGAGGTGGAGCTCTTCAGTGTAAAGATTGCTCGATTCTTACTTGTTGAAGAGCAGACACACCACGATTTTGTGCACTATCCTCTAGAAATAGGAGTGCACTACTGCCACCTTGCTTCCCGACTTGAATGCTGACTCACTGGTTAGCTTTCTCCAGAGCTCGACTGGGTTGAACCCATCGCCTTCGGTGATTGTGACACCGTTGTTGCACAGTTCTTGTTCTGCTTCGCAGGAAGAGAAGATTTCATTGAGCAGCTTCTCTGATATGTCATGCTCATCATTATACAGTCGTCCTTGTATCCAGTCCGCTCCGCCAAATCTTTCGATTTCATCTGGTCTATTCTATACCTGCTGGAGATATGACATAAACTCCCTTGTGAGTTCTGTGTAAGAGGCAGAGTGGATGAAGTAGATCTTCCTCAGCCCGGCTGCCGCTAGGACATTTTCCAGCCTATCAAAAATGCCTATCTGGTGGAAGGACTGTTGATGGCAGAACATGCTTGGTGTATAGACCTTGGCTGCTAGTTATGTGTACTGCCACCTGTACTCGTCGTCTCTGGGCATGAACCTGCCTGGTGAGTGATCTAGAGGTTCAGGTTCAGCTACCGTGGTTGAAACTGTTGTTGGGGCTGTTTCTTATTCCATCCTAGGTCTCTTCTCAGCCGCGGATGGCCCAGCTGCATTAGGATTCAGGCATTTCTTCCTAACTGTGGTGGCTTCTACTGCGGCCTCAGTGTTGATCCTTCGGCCTTGTTCATCTACTTGGATGACTATTTTCTTGGTGCGGGCCATTTCTATTATCATAAAATAAAAGTTTAGTAAGCATCCATTTTACTGAATGATTGACCTTACCTGATATTGGGCGGCGGGGTGTGTCGCCTGATATCGGATAGGTGATTTATTTTGAAAACTGACTAACAAAACCCGATAGAGTTAAGTCGATATCGGTCATAAATAACAAAATCGAGATAGCCCAACACAGTCTCAAATAGGTAAAATGCAAAGTTTGTTGCGCGATAAGTCAAAAAAAAAGGCTGGCCTAATATTAGAGCTGCTCTATACAATCGTATCAGGTGACAAAACTGAACAATACGGTACTTTTCCTGATATGCCTGTGTCGGGAGAAACAAAATTTTGACCGATACTGCCACAAGGCTATCGTGCAACACCGGGCATCATCATTGATAGCTATCCTGCCCGATACGATCTCTTTGAAAAAGGGTGTCGCCCGACACTTGCAAGATGTCAGGTGACACAAGATAAAATTTTATTAAGAACAAAACTGGGCGACATGAGTATCGCCTAATATAAGGTATCGGGCGGGAGCGCGATAGAAGTGTGTCGCGCGATGCGATCAAAAGGTAGGATACCCGACACAAGCGCATGTCAGGCGACACAAAAAAGAACTAAAGCCATGTGCCCGATACGAGATGCTCAACACGAGAAGTGTGTCAGGTAAACCACGCGATACGTGTATCATTTTATACCTTTATCTTTTGAAGGTAGTTGTGTGACATGGGAGCAGAAGCAAGGTTGGCCGACACGACAACAAAGTGAAAGTTAAATGCGCAATATGGGAGTAGGTGAGAAAGTAAATGTCAATGCTCGACACGGTTAACCAAAGTTACTATATATAGTAATCAAGGGCGGGGGTAAAAATGGGTAAAACTGGGCACGTCTCACCCGAGGAGACAAATCATTCCCGAGACGAGTAGTAAAATCAATCTAATTTGTCTCATCAAATGTCGTTTAGCTATGTTGTCCGATATGGCAGGAGTCTGCCGCACGATACGAGTAGTGCTACCCGACATGGTGCAATGTGCGTAGCTCAGTGTATCACGTGACACGGGCTCATCGCTAAAGTCTCATCAAAAATATCAAAGCCTGATAAGGGCGTGTCGCGCGGCTCCGGGGACCTTGCCCGAAACAGGTTCAGCTGATACTTAGTATGATAGAATGCATCGCGCGCAAGCTGTCGGTAGCCTGACACAACTTCGCCACCCTGGAAAATAGAAGTCGGATGCCTGATAGGGTAGGAGAGCTTGGTATCAGTCAAGGCATCTTGGCTCGATACCAAGCTTCAAAGAAGAATAAAACAAGGTAAGAGATGAAAAACTAAAACTAAAGAAAAGGAAAAAGCAATTGATGGGTAAAACATCATTGGCCTGGAGTGAAACTCCCAGCCTCAGATAGTATTACTCATCAATGCTTATAAAACCAAGCGGTGGCCCATAAAACGGGGGAGTCTGTGTTGGTATGTATGCCCATAGACCAAGTCATGTGATGATTGTAATGGGATACTTTGTAAATGATTTGAATAATAATAAAGACAATTTTCAATCTATATGTTTAAACTATTTCTGAGATGATGGTGTAACATGATAAATGTCTAAAGAATGGTTTTACTCAATGACGTATGCTTTTAGGTTCATGACCTAAATGATGAGATCATATGGATGTTAAGAGTATACATTCTTGTTTAGTCCCTAGTCGTTTGTTATTGTGGAAATAACCATAGACATCAATAACACTGAAGACTAGATTGTGTGTTGGTTGATGACAGAATCTCATTAGTAATGATATAGTGATATCAAACCAAGCACATAGGTACTTGTTAGAGAACAAGGTACCAGACAGACCCACCGTGAGAGTGACACATGGAACCATGACTTGGTAGTCACAATCAGCTCTCACAGTGATGGTGGTGAGTGTGATTCTTAGACCTGAAATCACTGCACTCAACACATGTCGCTGGGTACACTTTGACATCATCAAACACAGTCCTGAAACATGGGTTGTTATAAAGGTGATGATTGGGTGGCTTTGACACATGGGGCTTTTGAGGGACAAGTGATAGATATGGGATTTGTCCCTCCAAAGGGAGTTTGATATCCTTGGCCACTTGATGAGTAGGATTGAGAAAAGGCATGCGCATGCATGTGTGAATCAATATGTGATATTGATGTCATACACATCTCACTCGGTCTACTCTGAGATCAAGGAAATGAATGAACATTGACAGCATGACTGTTCCATGCCTCGAGTTCATTCTGGATATCAGTGACAAAGGAATTATACATTCACTGTAACACCATTCACGGATTGTAGGGATGAAAGTTGTTCCCCAAGTTTCTATTTCACTTGGGTAGTAATGATGTGTGACTAGGCACCGCTCTTTGCTCGTGAAGTCATAAGTGTTATGGAATTTCACTGCCAATGTGAAATGGACCTATAGGGTCACACGCATAGGATTTAACCTGGAAGAGGAGTTTTGTCCACAAGCAATGTTTAGATTGATTACTAAAGGAGTTTAGTAGTTCAATTAAACACTCAATTAATCGATAGCTCAATATCATAATGTTCAAGGTGTTGGACGCATTGATTAGAGTATCAGATTGATTGAAATCGCTTTTGACTGATTCTACACAACCTGCACTCCCAACCGATCGGTTCATGTGATGAACCGGTCGACTGAGGTTACTGAACCGGTCGGCTCAATTGTTGAACCGATCGGCTCATGCACAGAGTGAAATGAGCGGTTCAAGTGTTGAACCAATCGGTTCAACTGGTGCAACCGAGCAACTTGGGAAAGTAGGATTGGTGAGAATTTTCCTTGCGTTTCACTTGCCAATTTGATTGGAACAAGGATTGGTATTCGATACCAATTAGAAATAAAAGAAAGAAAGTCAATCCGGGATAGACCAGGACCACCAACCGACCGGTTCACTTGTGAACCGACCGGTTGAGGTGTCCCAACCGATCGATTGGTGCTCCAACCAACCGGTTCAGGTCCCCAACCGACCGGTTCACTTGGGAACCGAACGGTTCAGGTTGCGAGTTGGTCGCTTTTGTGGAAAATCTCGAACCCTTCTACTCCTGCTTTTAGTCCCATATTGTCGGGGACAGAGAACCCTGTCCCATGACCCGCCTATATATATGGGTATTGGGGGCTTCTCAGAGTACAACTCAGTGCAAGTTGATTGCTCTGCAAAGTTGTCGTTCTCTCTGGTTTTGGTAACCAAGAGAGAGCCCGAGAAAGTGCTTCCCGCAAAGGGAGGTGCAACAAGGGAAGGACAACTGTAGTTGCAATTGACAGCATGAGAGTGTGTTGGCGACCAGTACGTCAACAGGAGGGTGCGACTTCTTCCACTGCCTTGTGGGACAAGGAGTGTGGAGTTCCAGGTGGTCCGTGTGGACTACTTCAGAGGCGGGAGGTCACTGCCGCTCAGGAGGACAACTGTCATCCGACAGTCCGGTAGGAGGAGGAGTTAGTCTCGGTGCGACCAGGAGTTGCACAGACACCGTCCAAGACCGGAGGTGAAGACCACATAAGGCACGAGGTACTGTCGCCGAGCAAGCCTCAGGACAAGGTATGATTCACAAATCATCTTTCCTATTATATAGACGTTGACGCGATTCCTTTCGTGTTGGGTTTTGGGGAGAAATTGTTTTGTTTCTGCTGCTTCTCTGCCTCCTCTAAAACCCAACAGTGGTATCAGAGCCACGTCAACCGCTCTATATTTTAGGATTATCGATATGATCGATTTTGGTTTGTCGCCTTTATTTATTGCATGCGATGCGAATAATATCGGCTTTATACATGTCCAATCCACAAATCCCTAATATACATATATGATATGTAATATTAATGCACTCGATACGCGTCGCCCTTAAACGAGTTTTGTGGTGGATGTGTAGCATGATTATGGCCTATAAACCCCTATATCTGTGTGTGGTTGTTTGTGTGGTTGCTTGCATCTCGGTCTGCGCACTGATTCCCTTCTCCTATTCCTGATGTAACTCAAAATAATTCAAGAATTCCTTTACTACCTTTGCTCCCCCCGAATGTAACTCGGGGTTTCACAATTCAATTGTAAATATGATAGATTTTATTTCCTATTATGACAAGAACGGCGGACGACCTAAAGACGATCGGTTCAAGGCGTGAACCGATCAGTTGGTGATTCAGACGACCGGTTCGAGGAATGAGATGAGCGGGTGGTGACCTGAGGAGATGCACGACGACCGGTGAACCGATCAGATGGAGGCGCCAGTCGATCGGCTGGTGGCACCTGAACAACCTACCTGATGGTGAGTCGATCAGTCATGGAGATGAGCTGATCAAACCCAGAAAGGAAGGCACTGATTTCATCTTGTACAAGTTGCATGTGATGTATACCTAGATGACCGTGATTCCTCTTGGCTCGAGGAATCACAATAGGATGGCCATAATCATTGCTTTTTATCGTTTTGCATGTTTTCTGTGGGATATAGCATGTATATGATACGTATTATATATTGTGGTGATTGGATATGTATATGTATATAAAAACCAAATACCTCATTAAATATTAAGTCTTATATGCCTTACATTTGCGACACACATGGCAAACTTGATCGACCAAGCGTGGGTTACGCCAAAGCGTGGTGCGCCGTCCATCTTATGGAAGTGTGAAGGGTCGACATGTAGGTTCTGCCAAAGTAGGGTGCATGTTTACCGTGTCAGCTTTTGGGTTAGACTTAACTGGTGATTCTTAGAGCGACTAAGCCCAGAGGCACGGAATGTTCATGGCAAGGTGTTGCGCATGTTCATTCATCAAGAGTTGCATATGATGCAATTGGCAAGAGTTGCCTACCCGGAAGATCCGAGTTGTGGGTGACAGCCAAAGCTGGTCCATGGCTTAGAGGATTCTAGGATCTTGACCCACTAGAAGATTGTGCGCTGCAATATTCCAAATTGATGGTGAGGGCTATCAATTTGAGTCAAAATAGTGGGAGCAGTAATTAATTAAAGGCCTAATTAACTATCGTCAAATTTATTCAAATCAAATCAAAAGGAGTTTTGAAAAATGCAAATTTTCTCTTGTAGAATGGCAAAAGAATCATCTTTTAAAATGGGAAAATTAATTGAGAATAAATTCCATAACTGGTTGAGGATTGTGAGAAGTGTTCTGCACAATCCAGATATACCAGGAGCCTTAGAATCCACTCTATGTACACTTAATGCGTTGGTGAAGAAGAAAGTAGGTAATGGAGAGAAGTGTTCTCTCACCAAACCAATTTCTTCTACATGGAGAGGATGGAAGGAACAATGGAAGAAGAAGTCAGAGATAGAGATCTCTACTTCTGGTGTAAACGTGATTGAGATGAACTTTACTACTTCTTCGTCATGGGTACTTGATACCGGATGCGGATCTCACATTTGTTCAAATGTGAAGGATCTTAAGAGAAGTAGGCCTTTAGGGAAAGGCGAGGTTGAACTACGTGTTGCTAATGGGGCAAGAGTTGGCTCCAGTGCCGTAGGAACCTATGAGTTAGATCTACCTAGTAGGCTAATAATAGAGTTGAAGAACTGCTATTATGTACCTGCCATAAATAGGAATATAATTTCCGTCTCTTGTTTGGACAAAGATGGATTTGAATTTCTTATTAAGAATGGAAAGTGTTCCATTTCTAAAGATGGAATCTTTTATGGTAGTGTCCCTATGTCTTATGGTCTATACTTGATAGACTTGGAGACAAGTGTATACAACGTAAACACCAAAAAGCAAAAACTCAACAAATCAAACAAAACATATCTCTGGCATTGTCGTCTAGGGCACATAAATGAGAAGCGCCTTTCTAGACTCCATAAAGATGGTTATCTAGACTCTTTTGATTATGAATCAATAGAGACATGTGAATCTTGTTTTTTGGGCAAGATGACCAAGACTCCCTTTTCAGGTAAAGGTGAGAAAGCTAGTGATCTATTAGGACTCATACATACTGATGTATGTGGGCCTTTTAGATCTAATGCCAGAAATGGATGTCAGTACTTCATTACCTTCACTGATGATTTCAGTAGGTATGGCTATGTGTACCTGATGAAGCATAAGTCACAAGCCCTTGAAAAGTTCAAGGATTTCATGAATGAAGTACATAACCAACTTGGTAAAAGTATTAAGGCACTTCGATCCAATCGAGGTGGAGAATACTTAATCTAGGAGTTTGAGGACCTTCTGCGAGCCCGTGGTATTGTATCACAGTGGACTTCGCCTGGAACACCACAGCATAATGGTGTGTCTGAAAGAAGGAATCACACATTGTTAGATATGGTGTGATCAATGATGAGTTTTGCTGATCTTCCAATTTCCTTCTGGGGTCATGCTCTTGAAACCGCCGCGTTTACACTTAACCGTGTACCATCTAAATCGGTTCAAAAGACACCATATGAGATATGGACTGGGAAGCATCCCAATTTGTCTTTTATGAAGATTTGGGGTTGTGAGGCTTACGTCAAGAAAATGTTTCTTGATAAGCTTGGACCCAAATCCGATAAATGTTATTTTGTTGGATATCCCAAGGAGACCAAGGGATATTATCTATTCCACCCTACTGACAACAAAGTGTTTGTTGCCAGGGATACTGTATTCCTAGAGAAGGAATTTATTTCCAAAGGAAACAGTGGGAGGAATGTAGAGCTTGAAGAGGTTCAAGCCCAACAAGAAAACATTGAATCGGTAGATGTACCAGAGGAAAATGCAGATTCTCAAGGTTTTGTGGAATCTCAGTCTCCTCAGGTAACACAAGGACCTCGTAGATCTAGTAGGACTCGCCTTGAACCTGATAGGTTTGGATACCTTGTAACTTAGGAAGGTGGAGAGTTGATCATAGATGATGATCCAACTACCTACATAGAGGCTATGGATGGACCAGATTCTTAGAAATGGCTTGAAGCCATTAGAACCGAGATGGAATCCATGTACTTCAACAAAGTTTGGACTTTGGTGGAACCACCCGAAGGGGTAAAACCCATAGGGTGCAAGTGGGTCTTCAAGAAAAAGACCGACATGGATGGCAATATGCAAACTTATAAAGGTAGATTGGTTGCAAAGGGATTTCGACAATTTCAAGGTGTTGACTATGACGAAACCTTTTCTCCAGTTGCCATGATTAAGTCCATCAGGATCATGCTTGCTATTGCAGCTTATTATGACTATGAGATTTGGCAGATGGATGTTAAAATCGCATTCCTTAATGGGGATATACATGAGGATGTGTACATGACACAGCCTGAAGGTTTTGTAGATCCAAAGAATGCCAATAAAGTCTGTAAACTACAAAGGTCAATCTATGGATTGAAGCAAGCATCTCGGAGTTGGAATCTTCGATTTGATGAGGAAGTCAAAGTGTTTCGCTTTATTCAAAATGAAGATGAACCTTGTGTGTACAAGAAGGTTACTGGGAGCTCGACCACATTCCTCATATTGTATATGGATGACATACTTTTGATGGGGAATGATGTCTTAGCCTTAGAGAATGTAAAGACTTGGCTAGGTAATACTTTCTCAATGAAGGACTTAGGAGAAGCATCCTACATCCTAGGAATTAAGATCTATAGAGATAGATCTAGAAGGCTTCTCGGACTAAGTCAAAGCACGTACATCGACAAAGTGATGAAGCGGTTCAACATGGAGAACTCAAAGAGAGGCAACATCCCCATGCTACATGGAGTCACCGTCTCTAGAGCTCAATGTCCCCAATCTTGTGAAGAGAGGGAGCGTATGAATGGGATCCCATATGCATCAGCCATCGGGTCCATCATGTACGCTATGTTGTGCACATGCCCAGATGTATCGTATGCTCTCAGCATGATGAGCAGGTACCACTCAGATCCCGGGGATGCTCACTGGACAGCCGTAAAGAACATCCTCAAGTACTTGCGAAGGACTAAGGATCAGTTTCTTGTTTACGGCGGCGAGGAAGAGCTGGTTGTAAAGGGTTACACCGATGAAAGCTTCCAAACCGACAAAGATGATTACAGATCGCAGTCAGGATTTGTGTTTTGCCTTAATAATGGAGCTGTGAGCTGGAAGAGTTCCAAGCAAGAAACAGTTGTCGATTCTACTACAGAGGCTGAGTATATTGCTGCTTCGCATGCAACAAAGGAGGCTGTGTGGATTAGGAAGTTCATTTCTGAACTTGGTGTAGTTCCCAGTAGTTGTGATGCAATTGAGCTTTATTGTGACAATAATGGAGCTATTGCACAAGCTAAGGAGCCTAGATCACATCAGCGGTCCAAGCACATACTGCGGCGCTTCCATCTCATATGAGAGATCGTACATCGAGGAGATGTGAAGATTTTTGTAAAGTACCAACTAAAGACAACATAGCTGATCCACTGACTAAGGCCCTTTCTCAGCAGAAGCATGATGGTCATGCTAGGTCACAAGGACTGTGTTTCCTTGGTGACTGGCTCTAAGTGCATGTGGGAGTCTGTTGGTATGTATACCCATAGAGCAAGTCATGTGATGATTGTAATGGGATACTTTGTAAATGATTTGAATAATAATAAAGGCAATTTCCAATCTATATGTTTAAACTGTTTCTGAGATGATGGTGTAACATGATAGATGTCTAAAGAATGGTTTTACTCAATGACGTATGCTTTTAGGTTCATGACCTAAACGATGAGATCATACGGATGTTAAGAGTATACATTCTTGTTTAGTCCCTACTCGGTTGTTATTGTGGAAATAACCATAGACATCAATAACACTAAAGACTATATTGTGTGTTGGTTGATGACAGAATCTCATTAGTCATGATATAGTGATATCAAACCAAGCACATAGGTACTTGTTAGAGAACAAGGTACCTGACAGACCCACCGTGAGAGTGACACATGGAACCATGACTTGGTAGTTACAGTCAGCTCTCACAGTGATGGTGGTGAGTGTGATTCTTAGACCTGAAATCACTACACTCAACACACGTCGTTGGGTACACTTTGACATCATCAAACGCAGTCCTGAAACAAGGGTTGTTATAAAGGTGATGATTGGGTGGCTTTGACACATGGGGATTTTGAGGGGCGAGTGATAGATATGGGATTTGTCCCTCCTAAGGGAGTTTGATATCTTTGGCCACTTGATGAGTAGGATTGAGAAAAGGCATGCACATGCACGTGTGAATCAATATGTGATATTGATGTCATACACATCTCACTCGGTCTACTCTGAGATCAAGGAAATGAATGAACATTGACAGGATGATTGTTCCATGCCTCGAGTTCATTCTGGATATCAGTGACAAAGGAATTATACATTCACTGTAACACCATTCACGGATTGTAGGGATGAAAGTTGTTCTCCAACTTTCTATTTCACTTGGGTAGCAATGATGTGTGACTAGGCACCGCTCTTTGCTCGTGAAATGGACTTTCACTGCCAATGTGAAATGGACCTGCAGGGTCACACACATAGGATTTAACCTAGAAGAGGAGTTTTGTCCACAAGCAATGTTTAGATTGATTACTAAAGGAGTTTAGTAGTTCAATTAAACACTCAATTAATCGATAGCTCAATATCATAATGTTCAAGGTGTTGAACGCATTGATTAGAGTATCAGATTGATTGAAATCACTTTTGACTGATTCTGCACAACCTGCACTCCCAACTGATCGGTTCATGTGATGAACCGGTCGGCTGAGGTTGTTGAACCGGTCGGCAGAGGTTGTTGAACCGGTCGGCTCAATTGTTGAACCGATCGGCTCGTGCACAGAGTGAAATGAGCGGTTCAAGTATTGAACCAATCGGTTCAACTGGTACAATGGAGCAACTTGGGAAAGTAGGATTGGCGAGAATTTTCCTTGCATTTCACTTGCCTAATTTGATTGGAACAAGGATTGGTATTCGATACAAATTAGAAACAAAAGAAAGAAAGTCAATCCAGGATCGACCAGGACCACCAACCGACCGGTTGAGGTGTCCCAACCGATTGGTTGGTGCTCCAACTGACCGGTTCAGGTCCCCAACCGACCGGTTCACTTGTGAACCGATCAGTTCAAGTTGCGAGTTGGTTGCTTTTGTGGAAAATCTCAAACCCTTCTACTCCTGCTTTTAGTCCCATATTGTCGGGGACAGAGAACCCTGTCCCATGACCCGCCTATATAAAGGGGTATTGGGGGCTTCTCAGAGTACAACTCAGTGCAAGTTGATTGCTCTGCAAAGTTGTTGTTCTCTCTGGTTTTGGTAACCAAGAGAGAGCCCGAGCAAGTGCTTCCCGTAAAGGGAGGTGCAGTAAGGGAAGGACAACTACAGTTGCAATTGACAACAGGAGAGTGTGTTGGTGACTAGTACGTCAACAGGAGGGTGTGACTCCTTCCACTTCCTTGTGGGACAAGGAGTGTGGAGTTCCAGGTGGTCCGTGTGGACTACTTCAGAGGCGGGAGGTCACTGTCGCTCAAGAGGACAACTATCATCTGACAGTCAGGTAGGAGGAGGAGGAGTCAGTCCCGGTGCAACCAGGAGCTGCACAAATACTGTCCAAGACCGGAGGTGAAGACCACGTAAGGCGTGAGTAACTGTCGCCGAGCAAGCCTCAGGACAAGGTATGATTCACAAACCATTTTTCCTATTATATAGACGTTGACGCGATTCCTTTCGTGCTGGGTTTTGGGGAGAAATTTTTTTTATTTCCACTGCTTCTCTGCCTCCACTAAAACCCAACAGTCTGAGCATGTGGCGCATGCACTAACTTGGGCCTTATTACAATCATAATGTTCATAATGTTTTTCTTGCAGTAAGGAAAAAAACGTCCTATTCTAAGAAAAGTAAAGACTCAGGCTGCCTCCCGAGGAGCATTGTAGTTAGAGTCGTCAGCTCGACAACTTTAGATCCCTTCGCTTTGTGCCTTTTGTTGTTTCAGCATCCTGCAAGCTTATTTATGATCTTCTCACGAACGCTTCATCTTCATATTACCTTTTCACTCCGTGCCCGTTCACTGGAAAAACCTTTGCTGGATTGTCTTTGTCATACATCTCCATCATTCCTAATGGATATATCTTTGCCACAGTGAAGGGTCCAGACCACCTCATTTGCATCTTACCTGGAAAAAGATAGATAGAGGATTTAAATAACAAAACTTTATCACCTTCACTCACATCCTTCTTCTTTAGGTGGGCATCATGCCACACCTTGATCCTCTGCTTGTAAATCCTTGCATTTTCATATGCATGTATTCTCAGCTCTTCGAGCTCTTATAGCTACATATATCTCTTTTCACCTGCCTTCTCCAGGTCCATATTTAGAAACTTAATTGCCCAAAGAGCCTTGTGTTCAAGCTCTAAGGGTAGATGACAAGATTTCCCATAAATCAATTTGTAAGGCGTAGTGCCAATGGGTGCCTTGTATGCCGTTCTATAGGCCCAAAGAGCATCGTTGAGCTTCATCGACCAGTCTTTCCGCATGCGTCTGATAGTCTTTTCCAAGATTTGCTTAATCTATCTATTTGAAACCTCCACCTACCCAAAGGTTTGAGGGTGATAGGGTGTAGCAACTTTGTGCTTGACCCCATACTTCCTCAGAAGTGCTTCAAATTTCCATCTCTTATCACAGTACGGGGTACTCCAAAGTGAGGAAAGATAGTTTTCTCAAACAGCTTGACCACAGACTTGGAGTCACAAGTTTGGGTGGCAACAACTTCTACCCATTTAGACACGTAGTCCACCATGACTAAAATGTATTGATATCCTTTTGATGGGGTAAATGGACCCATGTAGTCTATTCCCCAGACGTCAAAGATCTTGACTTCTACCCAGTTGGCCATAGGCATCTCATTCCTTCTTCCTATATTTCCGTTTGATTGGCATTCTTTACAAACTTTTACATAATCAGCAGCATCCTTGAATAGCGAAGGCCAGTAAAATCCTGATTGCAGCACCTTAGCAGCAGTCCTTTCACTCCCCATATGTCCTCCATAGGGTGAGGCGTGGCATTTCCTCAGAATGGTTGGCACTTCTTCCTCAGGAATACACCTTCTATATAGATTATCCGTGCATCTATTGAAGAGAAGGGGATCATCCCAATAGTAATTCTTTATATCGGAAAAGAGTTTCTTTTTTTTATTGTATGTTATTCCCCACAAGCAAGGTAATTAAAAATATCCGCAAACCATGGAAAACTCTGATCTTAGGCTTCTACCATTAGTAAGGCCTCATCTGCATAGTTATCATTGATAGGTGGCTCCTTCTTGTCTTCGACTATAATCCTTGACAAGTGGTCGACGACTATGTTTTCCGCACCTTTCTTATCAATGATCTCATGATCGAACACCTGGAGTAGAAAAGCCCACCTTAGTAGCATGGGCTTAGTGTCCTTTTTTTGCATAAGGTATCGTATCGCCCCATGGTCGGTGTAGACCTTTACCTTTGTTCCAATCAGATAAGATATGAACTTGTCGAAGGCGAAAACAATCGCAAGAATTTCCTTCTCTGTTGTCGTGTAATTTACCTGTGCTTCGTCAAGAGTACGACCGGCATAGAAAATGACATAGTGCCTCTTGTTCTTCGTCTATCCCAGGACTGCCCCTACGGCATAGTCACTGGCATCACACATTAGCTCAAAAGGTAGCTCCCAATCTGGAGCTTGAAGGATAGGTGGAGAAACAAGTGCATCTTTCAAAGCCTGAAAAGCACTTAGGCAATCGTTAGTGAAATCGAATTCAACATCCTTAACCATAAGATTTGACAAATGCTTTGAGATCTTCGAAAAGTCTTTTATGAATCTTCGATAATAACCAGTGTGTTTGAGAAAACTTCACACTCCAGTTACAGACTTAGGTGGAGGTAGTCTAGAGATAGCTTCAACCTTGCTCACATCTACCTCGATACCTATTTTTGAGACTTTATGACCTAGCACTATGCCCTCTTGTACCTTGAAGTGGAACTTCTTCCAGTTGAGGACCAAATTCTTTTCTTCACAATGTTGCAGGACTAAAGATAGGTTTTTTAGACAAGCATCGAAGTCTTTCCCATAGATAGAAAAATCATCAATAAAAACTTCTACGATGTCTTCCAGAAAATCTGAAAACATCGAGATCACGCAACGTTGGAATGTTGCTGGAACATTGCACAACCCAAACGGCATTCTTCAAAAAGCATAAGTACCATAGAGACAAGTGAAAGTGGTTTTTTCCTAGTCGTCCGATAAAATAGGGACGTGATAAAACCCAGAATAAGCATCTAAAAAGAAAAAATAATCATGATGTGCTAATCTCTCGAGAACTTGCTCGATGAAGGGAAGCGGGTAATGATCTTTCTTTGTGGCTTGATTCAGCTTCCGATAATCTATGCACATTCTCCATCCAGTGATAGTCTGGACCGCTACTTCATCGCCTTTGTCACCTTTCACAACTGTCATGCCTCCTTTCATTGGTACAACATGGATGTGACTTACCTAGTTGCTATCGCTGATTGGGTAGATAATTCCTACATCTCTCAGCTTGATCACTTCCTTCTTCACAACCTCTTTTAACATCTGGTTCAACTTTCTCTAGGGTTGGACCAAGGGTTTAGCAGATTCTTCCAAATTTATGTGGTGCATGCATAGAGCAGGACTAAGCCCCTTGATATCCTCTACCGAATATCCTATAGCTTTCTTATGGAGCCTCAACTCCTCGAGAAGTCTTTCCAATTGTTTTTATTCAGACTGGCATTAACTATGACTGGATTTCTTCCTTCTTGATCTCGAAACTCATACTTTAAACCTTTCGGCAGCTGTTTCATCTCTGGCTTGGTCTTATGTGCCTTTTCTTTTTCTGATGTCATTTCCAGAGAAGCAAACTTGACCGTCTCTATAACTTCCTCCTCATTTCTTAGATCTTCATCATTTTGATTTAGGTAATCAAGGATCTTGACAACCTTAGGATCTTCGGAATCAGAGTCATGATTGTTTAATGCCCTCATAAGAGGGTCTACCATTGCGATATCTTCTTCTACTTGTTCACAATATTGGCAATAGCTGCCCATAAAGTAAGTGGACTCAAAAAGGGAAGACCCCTTCATGGAGTCCTTCACCTTGAAATCAAAGTGGTCATTTCTGACCCTTAGAGTGATGATTCCTTCAGCGACATCAATCAACACTCTTCCTGTAGCCAAGAAAGGGTGCCCAAAGATGATAGGGCATTTAGGGTCTTCAACAGTGTCAATGACAACAATGTCACAAGGAATGAAGAATCTTCCTACACGAATCGGAACATCTTCAATGACTCCCACATGCCTTTTGAAGGTATGGTCTGCCAACTCGATCCTCATGTTGGTCCTGACCATATTAGTTAATCCCAATCGTTGCGCGAGGCTTAAGGGCATAAGGCTTATACTAGCCCCTAAATCAGCAAGACCCTTCCACTCGACGTTATCTCCAACAGCAAAAGGAATAGTAAAGGCTCCAGGATCCTTCTTCTTGGTAGGTAAATTCACATTCACGAAGGTAGTAGACATACTGGCAAGGTTTACCATCTCAATCCTTCCTCCTCTTCTTTTCTTGGTGATCAAATCCTTGAAAAACTTGGCGTAGGTCAGAATTTCTTCTAAAGCATCCAGAAATGGCACTTCGAGGTGAAGCTTTTTCACTGACTCCATAAACCTTTCGTATCACTTTTTAAGATGTGCCTTTATGAGTTTGTATGGGAAAGGCAATATTAAAGAGTAAGGACTTGTTTTACCGAACAGGTCCTCCACAGATTCTGATTCTGGCTCCCTGACATGAGCTTGTTGGTTCTCTCCTTCAGGTGGGTTCTCTACCGCAACCCCTGGTTCAGGTTCTTCAGACCTAGATGATTCAGGGCATTCTATTATCCTTCCTGACCTGAGTACCACCATTTTGGCAGACTCTGTGTTGGATGGTATCTTACCCAAAGGATTCTTCATTAACTCGGCCATTTGAGCAAGCTGTTGGTCTATCTGGCATTGATGTGTTTGCATATCTGCCATTTGGACCTGCATCGTATTCAGAATGCCTGAGTTGGACAGCGCACTTTGTGCCAGCTGATTATTTATAATATCTTGTCTCTTGACAAAGTTGAACAATTGGCCCACTAAGTCCAGTTGACCAAAGTTCTTTTTCTGACTCTGCTCTTTAGCTTGTTCCTGGCCTTGGCTAGGGTTAGCAGCTTGGTGGTTTTGGTACTTCCCTTACCCTTGAAAGTTTTCCTTGTTTGATTGAAAATTGGTTGTTCTGGTGTACTGACCTTGTCCGCCTCTTTTCTCGAAACCTTGTGGTTTCTTGGGTGGATTATTCAACTGATGCGAGTTTTCTGTAGCATCCTTGTTGCCATAACTAAAACCAGGGTGGTCTGGCCTTTTGAAGTTGACAAAAGAAACGTTCTCAACTTCCTCTCCTTCGAATTCACTTTCACTTGACTCGTCGGGTCGGGTGTATAAGCAATTATCAATACTATGTCCTCCTTCTCCGCAAGTGACGCACTTCATCACCTTCTCAATCTATTTCTTTTGTTTCCCTCCTGATTCTTTTAACTGTATGACATCAGTGGCTATCTTTTAGATTTGAGTGATGATTGCGTCAAGAGCCTTGGATTCGACCGACGATCCTTCATTAGCATCTTTCTTAGCATACCCTCTATCAATCATGTCGTAGTCAGCCCCAGCTTGTAGTTCAACCATGTTTTCAATGATCTTTTTAGATCTACTGGGCTTCTTCCCAAGAAAGTCGCTTCCTACAGCTGCATTTAGTGATAATCTTTCTTCAGGAGTCAGACCATTGTAGAATGTTGTTATCAAGAAACCTTTCTTGTAGTTGTGGTTAGGGTTGTCTCTCTGATACTCCTGGTATCTCTCCCAGGCTTCATGTAGGTTTTCTCCTGGCTTCTGGGTGAAATATGTGATCTTCTGCATGTTCCTAACAGTCTTCTCTATAGGGTAGAACTTGTTTACAAAAGCATCCACTAAAGAATTCCATCCGTTCAGAGATTGATGTGGCAGTCCAAGGTACCATGATAGTGTCTTGTCCTCCAAAGAGAAAATGTAACCCTTGCAGTAGATCACTTCTTGTGGCACTCCCCTCATTTTGATGGTATCAAATATATTTTTGAAAGCATCGAGGTGATGGTAGGGGCTGTCATTCTTAGAACTTCCCATAAAGCTTTTATTTTGAATCACGGAGATCACGGCTGGCTTCAACTCGAAGTTTACAACATCAAACCTTGGGATTACAACTAGGCATCTTGAGTTGTTGGCCTTCGTGGTAGCCATCTCTCGGAGGGTCTTTTCTTCTTCGTCAGAATCTTCACTGTTGTTGTTCCTATGATTCTGCTCTTGATTATTATGATTCCTTCTGTGCCTACAGCGATGACGACATCTCTCGTGATGATGATCATCCCCAAGTTGTTCTGATTCAGGTTCTTCTAGCTCTTCATGTAAATGATCGTTATTGTAACGGTCATCATTCCCATGCAGAGGTGGGTGTGGTCCAACTCTAGCATTTCGCTCATCCTCGAAAAGAGATGGTTCCACGCGAGGGGGCATGATGAACGGTTCTCAACTGAGCAGAGTGCTTCTTCCCTGAGTACCTGAATAGAACGTATAATCAAGTTAGAAAACCTGTGTTAATGAAATGAACTATTCTGTACACATTCATGTTAGAAGACTAAAAAAATTGTGTTGTCAAGCTTATTACTAAGCTTGAGGCACGGCAGTGTAGTTAGTGGATTCGGGTTCGTTAACAGTACTGTTTTTCCTTATCCGCGGCAACGGCATCAAAAAGTTGACCGGCCTAAATCGCGCATCCAAAAGGAGCGGATTTGAAGTAGTCAGACTTTTAAATAACCAAACTCTTAGGCCCCCACAATGATGATGGGGTCCGGAGTAGCGATGGGGGTCAAACCACATGGACAAGGGTGGTCGTGCTAAGAATGAAGAATCAACACTCTACACTCCGGTAAAAGAAGGGTAAGAAAATGTTCCCAAGGGAACGGTAGATCAAGATCGGTAAAACAAAAGAATAAAAAAAAGGAAACAAAATGCCACACGAAAGTGCTATAAAGAAAAACTATCTCCAACTGGAGTTACAAGGAAGATTAAGGTTTTGGCATTTATCAATTTTTAGGGGGTTTGTGTAACAGAACCTGAGGAGATAACACTATTGCCTCGGTAAGGAACGAAGGAGGAAAGCTTAGGCATAACAAGCGGCAGCAGAAAACATCCAGTACCCCTTCTCTCAAAGAGGGTACCTCCAACTAAGTACCAACACCCTCTCTTAAAGGTAGTGGACTTGGGTTGGAGTGGAAAGATAATTGAAGCAACTCTGACCCTAGGTACTCTCGTACTCCCTGATCAGACCAAATGCTAGAGTTACAACACCTCTCTCGAGGGAGTTGAAACGGGAAACACGATTTGATAGCTAGTAAAAGCATGATCCAAGCATATAAGCTAGAGTTCAGATGCTAAAAAGCAATCATCCAACAAAAAGGGACCAAACTTAGAGCAATAGGTATTAAAACTCCAGTAATTCCATTAGCATGAGCATTGCAAAAAAAGGTTTAGTTACATTGCGTAAATAAAGAAAGTAAATAATTGTAAAAGGGAAGATAGGTATCGGCCTCCTTGATATAGGAGGTCGACAAACAGCAACAGACCCCTAAGGCATCTCTAACCAATACTGGGTGAGGGCTCTGCCTGATATGCCTGTGTTGGGCAGCAACCCCTGACGGGAGATAGGTCATGATGGGCAGGCGTATCGGTCAAGGCATCTAAGCCTGATACAGTCGTACCCGGGATGCCACCCTCTCAGGCGACACATCGTGATGGGTGATCTGTATCGGGTTCGGTATTGTGTCAGGTTAGAGGGGTCTTAGGTTCTCGGGTTCCTCGTATCGGGTATAGTGAGCGAGCCGTCTCAGGCGGGGGCCCATCTAGGAACTCGACACATCAGGTGGCCTCCTTGGTCGATATCGGGCTACTGCGGCTACCGAGACAGATTCTAAGTGAACCACTCCCACCCCTCTCGGGTTGGGGAAGTGATCACCTAGTATCGCCTGGCACGCCTCGGGGACGCGACACACTAGCTCTAGATGCTTTCCAAAGTTAGCCTTTGCGAGGTTCTGACCCATTCCATTGGGGTCCTATAGCTGCTATTTATAGGCAGCGGTTGGAAGAAGTTTCGGATCTCCGGGCGCCACGTACCCTTTATCAGTTCCGCATACGTGGCTTCAGGGATGATTGGCGTGTGCGTGTCGTCCGACGTAGCTTGCGTGTCTCGTGTCAGGTTACGAAGGTATCGGGTGCGACGGGCGGTTGCTTCCGCTGAGTGGCTAGTATCACGTGACATGCCATAACGGGCTGATTAGTCGTGGCGGGCAGAGCTCTCTGTCGGGTAAATGGCGTATCGCCCGTCAGTGACCGCACTGCGTGACACGCCCATGTCGGGTTGTACCCCTATCGGCCAGCGTCTGCGACGGGTAGTGGATGTGTGGTGCGACTAGTAAAATGCTGATTCTTTGTAAGTGGGTCGAGACGGGCCGTTTTGCTGATTTTGAGTGGAAAAGTGAGGAAAACTCTGTAAAAGATGATAAAAATGAGTTAAGAGCATAGTGTGACTTATTTATTCAATAACATGACAAAATGGAGAGGAAAATAGTTTAAAAGGAAAGTTTTGACAACAAAATATGGGTCATAAATACCACAAAAATGGGTGTTATCAGTTACCTAATAAGTGGTAACAGGTGTTCTATGATGAACTAAGGGTTGGAATACCCATATTTCATAATCATGATGATGAGTTGTTGAGAAATGAGAATGCACATGATGAGTGACCAGCCTAAATCGCGCGTCCAAAAATTGGAGGTAGATTTGAGATAGTCGAGCTTTTACATTTATAAATCTGAATCCTTCTACGCCCCCGCAACTTTGCTTACGCGGTCGAAGTAGATATACGGGGTCAAACACAGAGACAAGGTTGGTAGTGTTAAGAAACCAAAATCGACACGCTACACTCCGGCAGGTATAGAGATATAAATTCAGAAAAGGGAAACAACAAGATGTCACAAACAAAACAAAGAAAACTATCTCCAACTGGAGCTACTAGAGAGATTTAAGGTTTTAGTCATTTAGAAGTTTTTTAGGGGTTTTCATGCAATAGAAACAGAAAGATAAAGACTAGAGCTAGAGAAAGGTACGGAGGATAAGACTACAGTAAAACAAGCGGCAGCAGTAACATCCTGCACCCCTCCTCTCAGAGTGGGTACCTCTAATCAAGTGTCAACACCCCTCTCGAGGTTGTTGGACTTAAGTTAGAGTGGAATGTTACTGAAAGAACTCCGTTCCAGGCACTCTCGTACTCCATAATTGGACCAAACACTAGAGCCACAACACAACTCTCAAAGTTGTTGCGACGGGAAAACACAATTCGGTAGCTAAGCAAAACACGATCCAAGCATGCAAGCTAGAGTTCAGATATCAAACATAGCAGTCATCCAACATATTGTACCAAGCATAGAGCAGCAAGTAATTAAGCTTTTCCATTTCCATAAACATTAAAGGTCTTAATACATTGCGTAAATAAAAAATTAAATAACAGAACTAAAGATAGATGTCGCCTCCTTGATGTAGAAGGACGACAGACTAATGCGGTTCTCCAGCCCGATACCGGTCGGGAGCCTAGCCCGATACAGCAGTGTCGGGCGGCACACTACGACGTCCGACTGTATCGCTCAAGGACCCTGGCCGATACTATCACGTCAGGCGGCGCACCCTCTCGGGTGGCACGCATGACGGGAGAAGCGTATCAGGTTCGATATCGTGCCGGGCATGGAGCGACACATTCTCCTATCAGGCACTTGTGTCGCTCATCAACGTTAGCCGATATTGGCCCTTAGTGTCGTCCAGGACGGTCCTAAGTGAACCATCCCCTTCCTCTCGGAATGAGGAAGAGCTCACCTAGAGTTGCCCGGCATGAGCACTGGGGCACGATACTCCTGCTCTCGCAGTTTTCCTCTGAAGATCGCTCAAAGCTCCCAACTATCCGAACTTGTCCCTTCGGCTTCCTGTAGCTACTATTTATAGGTGGCGGTTGGGGGAAGTTATGGTGCTTGAAGCGCCACGTGTCCTCCTTGTTCGCGGGTCGGTGGATGGCCGATACAGGTATCACTCGGTGCAGGGGTGTTGGCTATCGGTCACGTAATGGGCGGCGCGCCTGCCGGTGGGTGGCTGTGTCGCCTGACAAGCTTGGGTTGTGGTGGTGAGCTTGGCTCCCTGTCGGGTAGAAGACGTGTCATCCGTCAGTTTCTTCTTGTGTGGCATCCCTTTTTCGTGCGTCATTGTGTCACTCCACCCTGTCGGGCAGAGGTTGTATAGGGCGTCAGGAAGGCCGAAACAAACTTGGACTTATTTGTGGGTCAGGAGGGCCTTATTGCACCAAAATGAGGAGAAACTCTGCAAAAGATGGAAAAATTAGATTAAGAGCATTGCTTGGCCAATTATTGTGAAAGTGCTAATAAAAGAGAGGAAAATAGCATAAAAGGGAAGTTTTGATAACAAAATAAAGGGCAAAAACATCACAAAAATATGTGTTATCAACTCCCCCAAACTTAGCATTTTGATTGTCCTCAATCAATATTTAAACTTTGTGTAGTGATGCTTCTTCTGTTCGGAGTAGCTTTCTATTCAAAAGGTGAAACAAGAATCGCAATGCCTTAAAGATAATGTTGTCTCACTACGAACAAAAGACTTAGTTTTTCCTGCCTTATTGTTTAAGTAAGATTCTTCTCTACAGCTTCGACGAGACTTTGTTGTATGATTCTGAAGTTAGCTTACACACCAAACAGCATTATTTTTGGGTCAGAAAGTTGTGTAAAGGGTAGGCTAAGGCTTTTTGGGTTTTTTTCTTGTTTCCCATCGGTCCATCCAGGTAAGGGTCCGTTAGCGGGCAAGTGGTCCCTGCAGTCCAAGCCAGTTGGCTTTAGAGCAGTGATTTCACATCCTACGTACCACTGCCCCGGATCTACTATGCCTAAAGATGGGTACTTTTGGAAAACAAGTGTGTATATATATATTTTTTTCTTTTCTTTTATTGGGCACAACTCTCATGCGTTTATTCACACTCATAAGGCTTCTCTCTCTTTTTGGGATTTTCATTTGGCGAGGGAAAACAAAAGAGATTTCTGCTGTTTGGGCAGCTTTTTCCTTCTCCATACTCGTCTCTTAGCTGTTTGCGAGATTATTATATTTTTCGAAATTTTTGACATGGAAAAACATACTCTTTTGTTCGTTTGAAGCAGCATTATCAAAAAGATATAACAGAACTTGCATTTCATCAAGCACATAGAAAACTAACTTTGCAAGAAGTCGCAACATGGTTTTTACTATACAACAACTTTGTACATATGTAAGGAGATGATATAAACAAAAAGAATTTTTCAAAACTTTGGTATGAACATATATATGTACACAAGGATCAAAAGAATAAAGAAATTGAGGCAAAAGAATGAAAGAATAAGTTAGAGAATTCAGAAAAATTTTCCAAAATTTTGTACCTCCCTCACTGGTACATGGTATCCCCCCAAACTTACTCCACACTCTGTCCCAGAGTTGTGAAGTAGATAAGGGGAGGTAATTTTTATTCCAGTGAGGTTACGCCTGCGTCAGATAGAAGCTCCCACACGTATTCTCCTCTTTTGCTGTGATGTCCAGCGTGGTGGAGCTGGTCAGGCGTTTCTTTATTCGCTATCCATTCCAGGACGTAGATGTCGCAATCGTTGGATAGGGGAAGCTGCTCCGGACTGCGGTGGCAGAACTAGAGTTCGTGCCACTTGCTTGGTTGCGTGTCGAGGAATGGTTTGACCATCTTTGACACCTCGTCGTAGTATTTTCGAACTAAGCGTTCGACTGGTGTCAACGGTTCCGATGTACACGGCACTGGATGATTTTTGTTACTGTCTGAGCTGTTGTAGAAAATACCTACTCGTTGCTGAGTGTACATCTTCAGGAGCGTCCAATGGTTGTAATGCAGAATTCACAGAAAGATAGTGCCTGGGACCCCGCTCTTCAATGCTCCCAAAAAATTTTGCTTCACGCCTATTTTGTCGGCGAGGCAGATGTCATTGAAAAGAAAAGGATGGGCTATGTATGCATGTTCTAGCCTTGGATGTATATATTGGATGTAAGAGGCTGCAACTATTATATCCAAGCACCCTACTTTCTTAACCATATCCCTTAGATCATCGACAGGGACTAAGACATCGCCTGCCTGAAAGGCGACAACCGATGGGGTAGAATCAGCTAACTTCAGCTGGATTACATTGACCTGCTCCTGTGTGAGAGTTGCACACAAAAAGAAGTCGAAATTTGTGATCAGCCCTTCTGAAGTTTCAGGCAAAGCATTGTCTTCCCTCCCATGCACTTTCTTTAGGACCGCCAACTGCTTGCCTGCCCCATAAGTATCGGTTGCTATCTCCTCTTCTTTTTCAGAGAAGCTACTGGATTGAGAAGAGTCTTCTTCTAGATCACTGTCCAGCAGCTGCTCTGGTACCCCTGCATCTCAGAAATAGCGCTTGTCCTTGATCAGCAACATGGCGTAAATGGCCCTGTGTTGATAGAAGGACTGGCCTTTAAGGACTCCCAAGTTTCCAAATGTGTTGAGCGCCTCAATGGCACTTAGTATGGCAATAGAGTTGTTTCCACTCCCCTCTTCTTCCTGGACGGGGAGGTCTCGGAGAGTAAAGAAGTTCCAAGGACCTTGGTGACGTTGGCTTCCTTGCTTTATGGCTCGTAGCAGACGCAGTGGTAGGAGTTTCAGCTTCCTATCCTTGGGGCGGCAGAAAATACCCTCGGAGCGTGGCACTTCTTTATTGCTACAATACAGCAGCTGAACGTCGCGGTTTCTGATGTCTTCCATGCAGAGAAACCACACGTTGTGATGCTTGTACGGGGCCAACACTAGGTTTGGCCTATGCTCTTCAATGTGCTGCAGCATGTCGGTCACTGCACGGGAGTCTGGATCTCCCTTCATCAGCTTTCTTGCCAAGGTCGGGGTGGCCGCATATATTGTCTTCCGACCTGTCCTGCTGGTGAAATGTTCTATTATTGCATTTTCCAGGACCCAGAACAACCTTTTTCCGACGACAGCTGGCGTGCAGAACATACTTCGAAGAACTCCCCGTCACACGGAGAGGTAGCTGTCACTCCAGACGGCGTCATCTTCATCTGCCTGCGATCTTAAGACCTTATTCAGCAGCTCCTGGTCTCTGATCGACAGGTATCTGATGGCTCTTCTGTCGAAGTCGGCCACAGAATTTGTCACTGAATCTCAAAGGAAGGGATCTCGGATGGCTCACGGAATTTGTCACTGAATCTGTCCGCCATCGAGTGCCTTCCTCGGGGTGGATGTCTTTTATTGACTGTGTAGACATCCCCCTTCTCTCCCTTAGACTCTTTAGAAGAGTCTCCCCCGATGCTGATATCCATGCTATCGTCATCGACTTCATCTAGGGGGACGGAGATGTTTGCATCTCCCAAGCCTAAGGAGCTTTCCTGTCCTGTTGGAGTTTCTTCGACTGACCTTTGTTGCGTCCCCTCCTCGGGCGTTGAGGATCGCCCACTGAAGGAGGAGTAGGAGGACGTTGTTCTCGAGGGGGAACCTGATGAAGAGGGAGGAGAGCCCCAGTGGGGAGGTGACGGAGACCGTCTCGGCTGCCTTCGGCACGGATGGTTGTCACTTCTGTCCATCCTCTCCTCGATCCTGTTGAGTCGTTGGAGAACTTGCTGCATTGTTGCATTCAAGGCCTCTAGTCCGCCGGGCAGGCTCACTAGAGTCAGCAGCTCTCTCTCTTGGCTATCCATCCTGTCTTGGAAAGACGCAAGTTTGTGGGTTAGGGAAATACAAGAAGTAGAGTTGATATTTGTTACCTCCCACAAATCATCGAGCTCGTGTTCGAGCATCTTTCCGAGTGACGGAGGAGTTCCGGTGGGTCTCCCTTCCATCCTCGGAACATCTTGCTCGCGCGATGGTCTACCAGGAGAGGTAGAATCTATAAAAATCGTACGCGATCCAGATGCCGCCAGGTGAGGTGTCGGTGCTTTTTCAGGTGCCGCCGCCTTGCCTTCTCGTCTGGGTGGGGATGGCCGTGGTGAGGGCGGACTCTGCTCCACCTCTGCACTGTCGGCGATCTCCTTGACTACTGCAGGCGGGGACTTCGGCGGCGGTTTTGGTGTTCTTTCGAGCTCCCTCAGGATCTCGTCGAACATCCCATTGCTATTGCCCTGCTGAAGTTTCTCTTCTGCCTCTGCAGGTCTCGAAACATTGACGGGAGCTGCGGTCGTCTCTTCCGCGACAGATCCCATAGTCTCTGTCCCGATGACCTCAATGATCACCGGCTCTTTCTCAGCTACCACCGTCCTGGCTGTGGCGGTGGCTGGTATGGTTGGAGCGACGACAACTCTATCAGAAGTTGTCGTCGGTAGCTCTGGGGCTGGCCTCTCTGGGGCCCTGGTCGTGGTGGTGAAAGCTGTGTTATTTGCTATATCTTCAATCTCAGCGGTGGTGAAGACTAGTTTCTCTGTGTCGTAGTCAGCACAACGAGGGAGGGGGAGGAGTATGCCCATCCTTGAAAACTTGTACAAGAAGTTCATCCCCTCCTTCCTAATGATGTTGGTCCTCATCAGGTACTTGGTGTCAGTCACCTCATCGCCTTGCGTCCTCGAATGGCTGTGCAGCTCGTTTGGGTACCCGAGTCCTACTGCGATGAGATTGACGATGCCACCCATGCAGTACTCCTTGGTGGCTTCCTTCATCGGGTGTAGCCTGTTCAGCAAGAACCGACCGAGGTTGATCACTCGACCCTCCATTATGTGCCACATGACGTGGAGCTCTTCTGTGTAGATGTTATTGGATTCGTTCTTGCTAAACAGCAAGCATGCCACCAGTTTGTGCACTATCCTCCAGAAGCAGGAGTGCATTGCCACGACCTTTCTTCCCAGTTTGAATGAAGATTCACCGGTAAGCGTTCCCCAAAGCTCCACGGGATTGAACTTGTCTCCCTCGGTGATCCTCTCACCGTTATCCATCAGATTCTTCTCCTCCTCATTGGAAGAGAAGATCTTATTCAAGAGCTTCTTGGAGATGGTGTACTCCGAATTGTAAAGTCGGGCATGGAGTCTGTCTGGCCCGCCAAATTCCTCTCTCTCCGCCATAGAGTTCTTCACCTGGTGGAGAGAAGACATAAACTCCATTGTCATCTTGGTATACGAAGAGGACCGACTGAAGCAGATCTTCTTCAGCCCTTCCGCAGCTAGGATGCCCTTCAGCCTCTTCACGATTCCTAGTTTAGCAAACGAGGCCCTATGGCAGAACCTGCTCGGTCGGTAGACCTTGGTCACCAGTTCAGCATATCGGTGAGCATGCTCTTCGTCTCTTGGTTCGAAACTTCCCGACAAGAATTCCGGGAGTTCTGCTGCTACTAGATGTGTTGGTGTTGGTATCGGAGCCGCCGCTTCTCCAACCCTAGCCCTCTTCTCTGCTGTCGACGTCCCGGCTGGTCCTGGGTTCGGGTGCTTAGGCCTGGCAGACTGTCCTTCAACAGTAGTCTCTGGGTAGACTCTCCTACCTTGTGCGTTAATAGGGACAGTGGTTGTCGTGATGCGGGCCATTTCTGTAAGACAATAAGAAAAATACCTTGATTAAATGTGTTGACTCTTGGAAGAAGTAAAGAATAAATGTGCAACCAGGTATTTTTCTTGTACATAGACTGTCTGGAACCCTTGTATCGGGCGACACACGGGTTTCATAGGTGAAGCCTTGTGCTCGATACTAGAGATGGGTATCACCCGTTATGTCAAAAGATCAAACACACGATATGGACAAGGCGATAAGGTGATAAATGCACATTAGGTCAATCGCTCAATACAGGCGTGTCGGGTGATACAAAGGTGATAGGATAAGATGCCCGATTCGGTCCTTTTTAAAGGAAAGTAGTGTGTCGCCCTATAACAAAAACAGGCAAGATGATGCAAAAATGGGAGACACGGATATCGCCCGACATGGTGTATCTGGCATAGGTACGTTGCGCGACATCCATATCGGGCGATACAAAACTGCTCAGCATAGAAATCGTAAGACCGATAAGCTATTGCTTAAAGAAAGAAATGTGTCGGGTGGTACGGTCTGCCAGGCGATAGGGTCTATCAGGCTATACCTTTCTATGATCTGAACTTCCGCACGATACGAGAGTATGGTAGTCTTGCACGACACGGGATCAAAAGCACAAGTTCTTACCATGATACAAGAGCGTGAAAATAGTAAGGCAAGGAGCCCGACACGGTAAAAACTCACCCCTTTATATAGCAAACTCAATAGTAAATCTGGGGCGCGCATCGGTCGTTAGGGCGACACGTAAGACGGGCAAGTCCATCCGTCGGCACGACCCTTGTGCTTCCCAAGGTTCCACCGCCCGATAAGGGCGCACACATAGCGCCGGTTGGGTTGCTTCCCGCTACGACAAGAAAAGAAAGCGGTTTAAACTGCGGTTGATGGGTAAAACATCACTGGCCTAAGGCTAAGTTCCCAGCCTCAGATGATATTACCCACCCCGATTAATAAAGCATAAAGCGGTGACCCATAAAACATATGAGTCAGCGTATGTGGTGCATGCGCTGACTCGGGCCTTATTACAGTCCAAATTGTCCATAATGTTTAAAATGTTCAACTTGCATGAAAGTAAAGGCGTCCTATACTAGGAATTTAAAAGGCAGCTCAGGGTGCCTCCCGAGAAGTGCTAAGTTTCCCATCCTCAACTGGACGTCTTTGGCTTCTTCTTCATTCTTTTCCTCAGCAATTACTGTCCCGCTCTCTTGGCTGGTTCAGTGTTGGACGAGATCTTCCCCGACAGGTTCTTTACGATCTCGGCGAGCTAAGCTAGCTACTGGTCGATTTGGCGTTGATGCGTTTGCATATCTACCAACTGTACCTGCAACGAGTTCAAAACTCCAGAATTGGACAACACACTTTGTGCTAGTTGGTTATTGATGGTATCATGTTTCTTAACAAAATCAAACAACAGGCCAATCACATCGGACTGGCTTGCTCCTTTATCCTGTTCTCGGTTTGGGCCTTGGAATTTTCCCTATGCTTGGAAATTGCCTTTTGCTGGTTGGAATTGGCTGTTCTTGGTATATTGGCTGGATCCTCCTCTTTTCTCAAAAGGTTGCATTGGCTTGGCCGAGGTGTGCAGCTGATGAGAATTTTCGGCTGCATCCTTGTTACCGTAATTAAAGCCAGGGTGATCTGGCCTCTTGAAGTTCATGTAGGAGACATTTTCTGTCCTTTCTTCTTCTGAGTCGGAGTCGTTGCCCGCTGCTGGTCGGGTGTAGACACAATTGTCCACCCCGTGCCCTCCTTCTCCGCATGTAACACATTTCATCACTTTTTAAATGGGCTTCTTACCTTTATTGTCAGCTTCTCGCAACTGTTTAACATCTATAGCAATCTTCTGAATATGTGAAGTGATTGCCTCCAGTGCCTTAGACTCAAGGGAGGACCCTTCACCTGCCTTCTTTGCTTGTCCTCTATTAGATCGATCAAACTCAGCACCGGCCATTAGCTCGGCCATGTTCTTGATAATCATCTCGAACTTCTTTGCCTTCTTCCCTAGGAAGTCACTGCCCGCTGCCGCATTCAGTGACACCCTGTCTTCGGGAGTCAAGCCGTTGTAGAAGGTGGTGATGAGGAAGCCCTTCTTGTAGTTATGATGGGGTCAATCCCTCAGGTACTCCTAGAATTTCTCCCAAGCGTCGTGGAGGCTTTCGGTCGGCTTTTGCATGAAGGAGGTTATTTTCTGCCGGTTTCTGAGCGTCCTTTCAGTGGGGTAGAACTTATTTACAAATGTGTAGGCTAACGCTCCCCATCCGTTCAACGACTGGTGGGATAACCCGAGATACCAGGACAGTGCTTTGTCCTCTAGGGAAAAGATGAAGCATTTGCAATATATTACCTCCTGGGGGACCCCCTGCATCTTTATCGTGTCACAGATGTTCTTGAAGGCATCGAGGTGATGGTAGGGGTTGTCATTTTTAGAACTCCTCCTAAAGCTTTTTTTTGGATCATGGAGATCACAGAAGGCTTGAGCTCAAAGTTGGCTGCATTGAACCTCAGGGTGATGACGGGACATCTGGAGTGGTTGTCTTTTGAGGATGCCAACTCCCTCAGTGTCTTTTCTTCCTGCTCGAAGTCGTCGCTGTCATCGTCTTGTTGGTGACGCGCCTGATCTTGATTCCTCCAGTTTCGGTGGCGGTGGTGACGCCTAGCTTGAGGGTGTTCTTCCTCAGAGTGTTCTGACTCCTGATCTTCAAGCTGATTGTTGCCATCATAGCGGTCTTCGCCTTGTGGAGGAGGTGATTCATGCCTAGGTACTCCCTGTCGTTCCCCTTCAGAGTGTTGTGGGTCAATGTGGGGAGGCATGGTGTTGATGATTGTGCCTGATTGGACAGTAGAGTGGTGTTGGAGCTCGGGAGAACAGATCACTGTTCTTCAGAGTTCCTAGAAATGGCACAAAAATTTATGTTTATAAAATTGAATTTTTACTTTTAGGCAAAGAAAAACAATAAGAAAAAGAAAAAGAGTGTTATCAAGCTCATTTCTGAGCTTGAGGCACGGGAGTGTAGTTAGTGGATTCAGATTCGTTTACAATACCATTTTTGCCTTGTCCCCAGCAACGGCGCCAAAAAGTTGACCGGCCTAAATCGCGCGTCCAAAAATTGGAGGCAGATTTGAGGTAGTCGAGCTTTTACATTTATAAACCCGAATCCTTCTAGGCCCCCGCAACTTTGCTTACGGGGTCGAAATAGATATACGGGGTCGAACACAGGGACAAGGGTGGTAGTGTTGAGAACCCAGAATCGACACGCTAAACTCCGGCAGGTATAGAGATATAAATTCCCAAAAGGGAAACAACAAGATGTCACAAACAAAACAAAGAAAACTATCTCCAACTGGAGATACTAGAGAGATTTAAGGTTTTAGTCATTTAGCAATTTTTAGGGGTTTTCATGCAAGAGAAACAGAAAGATAAAGACTAGAGCTAGAGCAAGGTACGGAGGATAAGACTACAGTAAAACAAGTGGCAGCAGTAACATCCTGCACCCCTCCTCTCAGAGCGGGTACCTCTAATCAAGAGTCAACACCCCTCTCGAGGTTGCTGGACTTAAGTTAGAGTGGAATGTTACTGAAACAACTCCATTCCAGGCACTCTCGTACTCCAGAATCAGACCAAAAACTAAAGCCACAACACAACTCTCGATGTTGTTGTGACGTAAAAACACGATTCGGTAGCTAAGCGAAACGCGATCCAAGCATGCAAGCTAGAGTTCAGATATCAAACATAGCAGTCATCCAACATATTGCACCAAGCATAGAGCAGAAAGTAATTAAGCTTTTCCATTTCCAAAAAAATTAAAGGTCTTAATACATTGCGTAAATAAAGAATTAAATAACAAAATTAAAGATAGATGTCGTCTCCTTAATGTAGAAGGACGACAGGCTACTACGGTTCTCCAGCCCGATACCGGTTAGGAGCCTAGCCCGATACAGCAGTGTCAGGTGGCACACCCTCTCGGGCGGCACACTACGACGGCTGACTGTATCGCTCAAGGACCCTGTCCGATACACTCACATCGGGCGGCGCACCCTCTCGGGCGGCACGCATGACGGGCGAAGCGTATCGGGTTCGATATCGTGTCGGGCATGGAGCGACGTGTTCTATTGTCGGGCACTTGTGTCGCTCATCAATGTTGGCCGATATCGGCCCGCAGTGTCGCCCAGGACGGTCCTAAGTGAACCATCCCCTCCCTCTCAGGATGAGGAAGAGCTCACCTAGAGTTGCCCGACACGAACACTAGGGCACGATACTCATGCTCTCGCAGTTTTCCTCTGAAGATCGCTCAAAGCTCCCAACTGTCCGAACTTGTCCCTTCGGCTTCCTGTAGCTGTTATTTATAGGCAGCGGTTGGGGGAAGTTATGGTGCTCGAAGCGCCACATGTCCTCCTTATTCACGGGTCGTTGGATGGCCGATACAGGTATCGCTCGGCGCAGGGGTGTTGGCTATCGGTCACGTGACGGGCGGCGCGCCTGCCGGTGGGTGGCTGTGTCACCCGACAAGCTTGGATTGTCGTGGTGAGCTTGGCTCCATATCAGGTAGAAGACGTGCCGTCTGTCAGTTTCTTCTTGTGCGGCATCCCTTTGTCGTGCGTCATTGTGTCGCTCCACCCTGTCGGGAAGAGGTTGTATCAGGCGTCAGGAAGGCCGAAACATACTTGGACTTATTTGTGGGCCGAGACGGCCTTATTGCACCAAAATGAGGAGAAACTCTGCAAAAGATGGAAAAATTAGATTAAGAGCATTGCTTGGCCAATTATTGCGAAAATGCTAATAAAAGAGAGGAAAATAGCAGAAAAGGGTAGTTTTGATAACAAAATAAAGGGCAAAAACATCACAAAAATAGGTGTTATCAATGAGGCAAGGGATTGACATCCCGATGTTGTATTAAAGCTTGGAATAGTACTTGATGAAGGTATAACACATTCTTTGTAACAATGGTTATAATAAATATTTGCAAACTTGTTTGATGCTAAAAGAATATGGTAATGTACCTAATTAATCAAGTGAAATCTTATCATGTAGAGACCTGACCATAGAATCCATCATCGTCAGTAGTTGGTGATGGTGAAACGAGTTTTCCTACAGGATCTCCTGGAGTGCATACTGTTGAGTATGTAGGGGTTATGGGCGCGAATATCCTTACGCCCTAATGTGGGATTGATGGAAGATAAACATTAAATCTCTCAATCCTTTATTATATGTGCCGGGATGGATGTATCACGAATATGCCATTGATGATTAATGCCGGATCAATGTGAGAAAACATGAAATCTCTCGATTGCGAAGAGAGTGCAGCCGCCATTGTAGCTCTATAGCGAAGTTGCCAGTATACCCTGGAAAGCTATACAGTAGATACACGAGATGTCCTGCATGTTGTACTCATACTGACTAGGGAGGATGAGGTCATGGAGTATGTCTCTTCCATTAACCTATGTATGGAACCGATTTTGACTTTGCAGTGATCGGTTAGAGTATGAGCAGTATACCTCATTTCCTCAGGGCTTACGTATGATTGTAAAATGTAATCAACCATGTAGTGTGTTCACTTAAGGTTGAAATACGAGAATCATTGGTTGATGATATCTTGCTTAGTATATCCTAGATAAATAAATGTTATACATGTTCTTCATATTCCTTATTAGATAAAAGACATACTACTTTATCAAGTTATGAGATGAATACTTTAAAGAAGAGCATTACTCTAATATGCTTAGATGATTGATTTATCTACTGTTAAATACTTATAATCCATCTGCTCAGTTTTATTCCATTAAATTGCAATAATAATATTTTTGATGGAGAGTTATATCTCTCGCTGGGGTAATTTTAATTGTCTCACCCCTGTAGAATCTAACTTTTTAGGTAGATGCAGTAGAAGAGGCAGATACCCTACTACAGTGGAAGAGCATCAGCAACAACAACAGGGACAGCAGTGATATTCTAGGTGGAGACACTGGTTGTCATGTTTTCTATAGAGAGTCATATGTGTCATCTCTGTACTCTCAGGTCCTCAAAGTCGTAGTCAGTAGTTAGTTAATAAATCGATCTGAGATTTTGGCTTGATGCCTCGAGGTTCTTATACTGCCTATGCATAGTTTTAACAGGGCAGTCAATGCTTGTAATCCTCAAGAAGAGACGGTACAAGATATGTACTTGTGAATCAGAATGTGATTGAGTTATTTTGGTTCTTTTTGAAAGAGTTTTCTTTTGTTGGATCTATTTATAAAAGGTTTTAATTTTTAGTTATTTTTGTTAATCTGCTTCACATGATTCGCTTCCGCTTAGCTAATCACATTTCATTCGCCACAAAATTAGGGGTATCAAAACTCTAGGTTTGCTGAGCCTACAGAGACATAGGATTAAGGTTGTTGAGTCTATTCTAGTGTTTTCCAATTTATGTGATAGTGTCTTCTTCTCATATAGGAGAAGAAGAACTTGAAGATGTCTTGATTACATGAAGAACATGTTGCTGAGAGCAGCGTTGCTGCACCTGGAGGAGGTGTAAGGGACCAAACTATGGAGGAACCTGTACCTGAACTCCCTCAGTTTGACCTTGCCATTATAGAGAATCCAGCTTTCCATGATCTATTTGGGAAGTTTATGGCAACCATGACGCATATGGCGGACAGGATGCCACCACCTGCACCTAGGGCACCAGCTCATAATGAGGGACAGGGAGCTGGCAAGACTTTTGAGAGGCTACATCGGGTAGGAGCCACAGAATATGCTGGTACAGCTGACCCAACATATGCTAACTTATGGTTGACTAAACTGGAGAAGGCTTTCAGAATTCTCAATATTCCTGAAGCCGAAAAGGTGAGGCATGTAGTTTACCTACTGAAAGGGAGTGTTGGTCACTGGTGGACTATTGAAGAAGGCAAAAGGCCAGGCATCGAAGTCGGATGGGAAGAATTCCGACGAAAATTTGTCATTAGATACTTCCCTATGACTTACCTAGATGAGAAGATATCTCAATTTGAAAGGATAAGACAAGGACCGATGAACATTAGCGAGTATGAGGCTAAGTTCATGGAGCTTTTGTGGTTCTGTCTGCATATGGCATTTACGGAGGAGGAAAGAATTCGGCATTTTGAGAAGGGGTTAAACGCTGAAATAACCACTTCTGTATCTGCTCTAGAGAATAGGCATAGGTTTTCTACCTTCGTTGAGTCCGTGAGACGGATAGAAAGGTCGGTGATCGAGAAGCGACAGACCAGTGGTAAGAAAGTGTACACTCAGTTCCAAGGACAGAGGTCCGAGAGATTTAAAAAGCCGAGGTTTTCTGCACTGGCAACACCACCCAGATTCAATACTCAGACGCAATGGACGTCAAGAAGGGGTAGAGGTTGTAGTTTACTTCTAGAGGGAGCCCACAGCTCAGCCTCAATGTCAGTAACGGGGCCACCCAAGCCATAATGGGAGAACAAAAGTTGTTACAAATGCAGGAAGATGGGGAATTTGATGAAAGATTGTCGAGTTAGAGACGTGAGTGTGACTCAACCTCCAAGGAAGAGTCAGCAAGGCTCTCAGAGGAGACAGTTTTCTAGTGGTGCTCGAGGACGTGGACAAGCATCACAAGATGGATCGTCGGTACCCAACAACCGAGCACCGGGTCAACAACAAGAAATGGCTAGATTCTGTGTGATTAATCAACCTGATGCTTTAGTTAACCCATGGGTTGTGAAAGGTCAGATGGAACTGTTTTATTCTGATATGTCTACATCCTGCTTCGTATCTGTTTTAATTGATCCGGGTGATACACATTCTTTCATCACTAGAGAAGTGATTCTTGACTACAACATGAAAGTTGGTCATAGAAAAGAAAGTTTGTTATTAGAAACCCCTTTGTTGGGATCTGTAGTGCTACGGGAGGTGTATTCTCCCTGCACTCTTTCCTTTTCAGAACATCGCATTCAGGTGGATCTTATACCACTTGAAATGCATGGGTTTGATATAATTCTTGGGATAGACACCCTAGAAAAGTATAAGGTTGTCTTGGATTGTGATTCCAAGAAAGTTGTGTTCACAGATGATAGTGACACATGGATCTTTTAGGGAGATAGAAAGTTTCTTCCAACCTATCTTGTGTCAGCTATGGTAGCTGAGAAACTGATGAGACAAGAATGCTTTGCATTCTTGGCACATATAGTAGACACCATAATGAAGAGCCCTAATCTTTCTGAAGTCCCGATAATTAGGGATTTTGAAGATGTGTTTCCTGAGGAACTTCCTAGTGTACCTCCGCCCCGAGAGATTGATTTTGAAATTAATCTAATCCCGGGCATGCAACCAATAGCACAAACACCGTATAGAATGGCACCTACCGAGATGGCAGAGCTCAAGAAACAACTGCAAGAGTTGCTTGAGAAAGATTTTATCCGACCGAGTACTTCACCATGGGGTGCTCCAGTTCTCTTTGTTAAGAAGAAGGATGGATTGATGCGATTGTGCATTAATTACAAGCAGTTAAATAAAGTAACTATAAAGAATAAGTATCCTCTGCCAAGGATCGATGACCTGTTTGATCAGTTGTGTGGTGCAACTATTTTCTCTAAGATAGATCTGAGGTCGGGATATCATCAGTTGCGTATCAAGGAGAGTGACATACCTAAGTCCACCTTTAGGATAAGGTATGGACACTATGAGTTCATAGTTATGTCATTTGGACTAACTAATTCACCAGTTGCATTCATGAAACTCATGAATAGAATCTTTCGACCTTTTCTTGATCAATTCATAGTAGTCTTCATAGATGACATCTTGATCTACAGTAGAGATGCTCAACAGCATGAACAGCACCTCTGTCAGGCTTTAACTTTGCTAAGAGAGCATAAGATGTATGCTAAGTTTAGCAAATGTGAGTTCTGGTTACCAGAAGTTTCTTTTCCAAGACACGTAATATCTGCCTCAAGTATCTGTGTTGATCCTAAGAAGGTAGAATCTGTCCTACAATGGGAACAACCAAAGACACCAACAGAGATACATAGTTTCCTAAGACTGGCTGGCTATTACAGGAGGTTCATTAAGCACGTCAGTTCTATAGCTTTACCCCTAACCAAGTTGACCAGGAAGGAGGCTCCTTTTGTTTGGAATGACAAGTGTCAACATTCTTTCCAATCATTGAAAGAAAGGTTAACAAGTGCACTTGTGTTGGTGTTACCTGATCAAGAAAAGGGGTACATAGTTTTGTGTGATGCATCTAAGAATGGTCTAGGATGTGTGTTGATGCAGGATAATCAAGTGATTTCTTTTGCTTCTCAACAACTTAAGAAACATGAGGAGAAATATCTGACACATGATCTAGAACTAGTTGTTGTAGTTCATGCTTTGAAAATCTAGATACATTATCTATATGGAGAAACATTTTAGATTCTCACGGACCATAAGAATCTAAAATATATCTTTTCACAACATGAGTTGAATATGAGACAACGCTGTTGGATGGAGTTAATCAAGGACTACGATTGTACAATTGATTATCATCCAGGGAAGACTAATGTAGTGGTTGATGCACTAAGTAGGAAATCATCATCACCAGCCATAGATAAAGCACTGTTGAACTCCTTAGTGTGCTTTAAGAGAGATATGCTTATCTCTATGAGGCAAAACAATATACAACTTAAAGTATCGTTGTTAGCCGGGCTGTTAGCTGAGATGCACATGAAATGTACTCTGAGACATGAGATTAAAGAAGCACAACAAGATGATACTGTGGTTCAGCAGATCAGATTAGAGTATGGTAGTGAGAAACGGGATGGCTTTCATGAGTCAAAGGATCGGGTAGTTTGTTACCATGGTAGGATGGTAGTACCTGATGCCAATGATTTAAAAAAGTTGGTTTTGGAGGAAGCTCATACTTCAATGTATGCAATGCATCCAGGGAGCACAAAAATGTATAATAACTTGAAAGATATGTATTGGTGTCCAAGATTAAAGAAAGATGTAGCTAAGTTTGTTATGCGGTGTCCGATGTGTCAGCAGGTTAAAGCTGAACATCAAAAGCCCGCAGGAACAATGCAACCTTTGCCTATACCACAGTGGAAATGGGGTCACGTGACCATGGACTTTGTGGTTGGTTTGCCTAGAACAACCAAAGGTCATGATTCCATATGGTTGGTAGTTGATAGGTTGACTAAGACAGCACATTTCCTTCCTGTCAAAACAACTTACACTGCTGAGAAGTTTGCACAGATATATATAGATGATAAAGTGAGATTGCACGGGGTTCCAACTACTATTGTTTCTGAAAGAGGTCCCCAGTTCATGAGTTGTTTTTTGTAACGAATACATAAAGCTTTGGGTACAAAGTTAAGGTTTAGTACAACCTTTAACCCACAGACAGATGGACAATCTGAGAGGACCATACAAACCTTGGAGGACTTGCTTAGGGAATGTGTCCTTCAGTTTGTAGAAAGTTGGGATCTACACCTGAGCTTGATAGAATTTGCTTACAATAATAGCTATCAACACAGTATTGACATGACACCATATGAAGCATTATATGGTAGACGTTGTAGATCTTCGTTATGTTGGTATGAAATAGGAGAATATCAACTTCTGGGTCCTGAGCTAGTGCAACAGATAACTGAGAAGATTAAAGTAGTCCAACAACAGTTAAAGGTTGCACATGATAGACAGAAGTCATACGCCGACAAATGGCAAAGACCTTTAGAATACCAAGTTGGAGATAGAGTATATCTCAAAGTCTCACCTTGGAAATGTGTTCTTAGATTTAGAAAGAAGGGGAAGTTAGCTCCTAGATTTATGGGGCCTTATCCAATCATTGAACGGGTTGGAAAGGTAGCCTATAAGCTGGAATTGCCACCTGAGCTACATAAGTTGCATCCAGTGTTCCATAACTCCATATTGAGAAAGTGTCATCCTGACACCGAGTTAGTTTTATAACCTGTGGAAGTAGAATTAAATGATGATATATCATATGTTGAAGGACCTGTGATGATCCTCGATAAAAGAATTAAAAAGCTAAAAAAATATATATGTCTTGGGAAAGTTCTCTGGCATCACCATGGCATTAAAGAGGCTACGTGGGAACTAGAGGAAGAGATGAGGAGGTAGTACCCTTCTCTTTTCTCTTGATGATTTCGGGGACGATATCCCTGTCAGGGGTGGATAATTTGTAACATCCCTGACCTAGGTTATGCCTTAACCCTAGATGTTTTGTTTAATAAAGTTAATTATATGCTTGTTCTTACCTATTGAAAAGTAATTAAGGCTCAAGAGGAACTTATGTTTCAATTTTATTCCTTTTTGAATGATGTTGAAACAATGTTTTACCTATGTTGGACTAAAGTGCAAATTACCCAAGTTGAGGGGTTAACTTGCAAATTTTACATGATAAATTGTTCCTCAAGTGTTGAAGCATCATAGGATGAAAATGATGCTGAGGTATGGCTTGTGGAAGCCTAGATACTAAGAAAGAGCAATGTTTGTGCATTAAAACCTAGTTTTGGTGTAATGTGTAATTTACCCAAAACCTAGGGTTCAATATGCAAAATACCACCTTTATTATAATTCTACTATTTTTTGGTATCATGTAAAGGAAAGAAAATGAGAGGGGTGTCTCATTTGAATCATTTTGTAGGAGAGAGAATCTTGATATTAAAATAATCAAGATTTAAGCATAATTGGAAACATAATTCAATTTAATGCAAAAATTAAATATATTAATGGGAGTGCCCTTCAACCAAATATGAGATGGTTGAATTTGCATAAGTACGAACGACCTTATGCCTTGAAAAGGACACGAAAATATCCTATGTGAGTGGAGAGCCCACTCACATTAGTTAACTAAAAAGTAATATCCACTAAATATGGGATATTAGTATTATATGAATTAAGGTGCTTAATTGCTTTTCCTTTAATTCATGGATAATGTAGAGGAATTCGAAGGTGGGGAAGATGTCTTTGCATGAAAGGATTTGAGGGGGAGATGTGGCACCAATTTTGGGAGTTAAAGGATTTTTATATCACTTTCTCTCTCTTTGAAATTCCCTTATAAACACTTCATTTTCCACCCACTTGAAGACTCTTTTTCGGATTTGCTTTCTCTCCTTGCTTTGGTTGAACACAAGGGATCTTAGGAGCAACAGGAGGACGTGCCCCAACCTATAGGTAAGCTCCATATTCATCTTCAACCTTGATTTCATGGTGGAAATCGAAAATCAATGCTTGATTTCTTCTTTTCTCCATTCAATCTTCAATCCTAGCCATTTCTTTTCACTCAAAAGCTTGAGGACGAGCCTTGTGAAGTTGAGGAAGCTTCATTCACCATTGAGTATGTGAAGGTTGGAGCTTGGATTCAATTTTGATGACGGGTTATATAACTTGAACCCTTAAATGTATTATTGCATTCAATTCTTCATTTCATGATTGATTGTTTTGTTCTTCTTGAAATTCCTTTCGTTAATTGATGGAATCACCATAAGAATGGTAGTAGACTTCGAAGTACCAGAGCTTGAGGATGAAGAAATCCTCCTAAGCACAAACCTCAATCTAATATATTGAGCAAACAGTTTCATTTCTTGAGACTAAACGATCTCAAGATCATTTGGTGAATAAACGGCCTCAAGACCGTTTGACACCAAACGGTCTCAAGACCATTTGAGGTCAAACGACCTCAAGACCGTTTGAGGTCAGGAGATATTATGGTTGGATGAAGATCTAATGGTTCTAATTGATTGACTCGTAATAGGTTCAGTGATGGATAATCCACTGATTACAAATCTCCAATCGATTGAATTGATTGAAGCCTTAATTGATGGAATTGATCAAGACTGAATGGGTAAACCCAATTAGGACAGAATGGGTAAAAATGATTAAGACTGAATGGGTAAATCAATCAAGACCAAATGGGTAAAAGTGATCTAGACCGAATGGGTAAAAGTGATTAAGACCGAATGGGTAAAATCAATCAAGATCGAATGGGTAAAGTTGATCAAGATCAAATGGATAATTTGATCTTCAAAATCATTTGGGCTCTTTGACCATTTGGAGGGGTTGACCGTTTGAGGTCTAAATAGTTTCAAACTATTTGAAGGATAGGATCAAGACCGTTTGGTGGGGAAATGGTTTCCAAACCGTTTGATATGAAACGGTCTTCAAGATCGTTTGATGGTTGGAATCTCAAGATTGTTTGAAGGTCTAAAGTTCAAACCGTTTGAAAGTTCAGTGAATCAATCCATGTAAGGATCATTAACCCCTAAGTGGATGATAAGTATCTCAAGGTGGATTACAATGGAGGTATCCCTAAGGTACTTAGTGAATATGCATACGTAGAATAAATGACAAGTGATACCTATGAAAAAATATATCTCAAAACACTATGCTAACCCTTCATTCATGTTGATTCAATCTAATCAAGATTGAAGTAATTAACATCGTAGAGAGGATGAGAGAGAGGAACTTATACATGAGTGTTAGTCAGGTAGTGATTGATCCTCAACACTTTTAACATAAATAAAATATGTAATTAGGGTTTGATCCATGATGATGAGTGATGAGTGCATACTCATCATGGAATTCAATTACCTTTTTGGAACATTTTCAACTCTATTTCACACCTTTTCATCCTAATATGAATCATAATGTACAAAACTACTTAGCTCATTCAATAATCAAGGTTTTAACTAAATATCATTCATTTAATGCAGGTAAATCAAGGAATTCCACACATGCGGTCCCAAGACCGTTTGAGCCCATGCGGTCTCAAGACCGTTTGAATCCATGTGGTTTCCAAGACCGTTTGGGTCCATACGGTCCCAAGACTGTTTGTTGGAATACGCAAAGAACGAATGAAGAAATCAGTCGCCAAATAAAACCACGCGGTCCCAAGACCGTTTGGGTCCATGCGGTCCCAAGACCGTTTGGGTCCATGCGGTCCCAAGACCATTTGGGTCCATGCGGTCCCAAGACCATTTGGGTTCATGCGGTCTCAAGACCGTTTGGATCCATGCGGTTTCCAAGACCGTTTGCCGCAATTGCAAAGACCGATTGAAGAACAGAAGCCGCGCGTTCACGCCGAAGACTGAGACCGACCTCAAGATCGATCGATGCAAACCGTTTGACGCCGAAATGGTCTCCAAACTGTTTGGCACCAAACGGTCTCCATACCGTTTGGAGAGGATATTTCCAGCAACTTATCCAAACCGTTTGGGATCAGATCTGAGCCTATAAATAGACCCCCAGGGTCCTCATTTAGAGGCATCGGATCCGGACGTCGCCAGGGACGAGCCATCTAGCCTTCGGTGACGCTTTTGTGCTCCTAACGCCCGTATGGGGGGTTCACAGCCTTAGTTGGATTTTGTATCTTCTTGTTAATCATCGATGTTAGCTCGTATCTTAATCTCTTACATGCTTATCAGTTAGCGTGGTTTACTCCTTGATGAGAACTTCTGATGGGATTCCTTGAGGTCGTAAGTGTATGATCTGTGAGGAGATGAGCCATCTAGCCTTCGGTGACGCTTCTGTGCGCCTAACGCCCGTATGGGGGGTTCACATCCTTAGTTAGATTTTGTATCTTCTGAGCCGTAAGACATGTGATCTGTATGGTGATGAGACATTTGATGCCTATGGTGATGCTTACGCGAACCTAACGCCCGTATGGGGGGTTCTGCAACAGCTCTACTTGGAGTGTTGTATCTTTCCTAGATTGTTTGGAACGGAGTATGTTTGTGTGTGTAGCAGTGGTGAAACTCAGTATCATCCCAGTGATTCTATATCATTGATCTAAACCCATCATTAAATTCCACTTTTACTTTCTTGCAAATAGTTTAAACAACCCAAATCAACCAATTGTTCTAGATATTAGTTTTACTTGAGCTAGATTCAACTGACAAGGATTCTTCAAAAACATTGTCCTTTGGGTTCGATCTTCAACTATACTGCGATAAGACCCGTCCGCTTGCGGGTGGTATTATTGCACTTGGTTTTGGTAAAAACTCAGGGATTTCAACCCCGAGTGAATTTGTAGTGCATTCCATACACACGTCAAATTCTAGCGTCGTTGTCGGGGACAATGGTATCAGTCAGTCTAATCTAGTTCTTTTAAGACTAATCTAGTATTTTGCTTTTTCTTTTTGAAACAATCGCTTATCTACTTGAATTTGACTCTACCTTGTGGATCTCATTTTCAAAATCTTCCAAGATTTTAGGTGCTACTCAACGCATAGTGCATGCACCGTTCGGACAGTCCCGGACTTACCGCAAGCTTTGATCCTGAAATAGATAGAACCTTTCATCGTCAGATTAGAGAGAATCAAGCTAGGATGGCGCAAGAAGAAGAAGTAGCCCGAAGAGTGGCTCAAGCCATCAATGCGCGAAGAGAGAGGCTCATGCAAGAAGCCAGAGCTGCAGTTCAACAGGAAATCTTAGCAGCACAAGCAGCAGCGCAGGCATCCGAACTACAAAAAGATCTTAGGGAGTTCTCCATCCTGAAAGCTGTAAATGTCTATCACCCAGTGCAACCTCCTCCCATCAAAGCTGCCAACTTCGAGATTAGAGCCCATTGGATCACATTGCTTCAAAACAACCCTTTCTATGGCAAACAAGCGGAAGGTAGCCAAGGTCATCTTCTGAGATTCATCGACTTATGTGCTACAAAGCAAAATGGGGTCTCCGATGATGCCATTCGACTCCGTATTTTCAAGTATTCTCTTGCTGATAGAGCCATTAGTTGGTACAATTCACTACAGAGTGAAATACCTATCACCACCTGGGAGCAGCTCCAAAACGCATTTCTAGAAAAGTTCTACCCCCCATCTCTTACATATGAAATCAGGGGTCAAATAACAAATTTCACTCAAGTACGTGGAGAAACCCTCGCTGAAGCATGGGATAGGCACAAGGAGCTCCTACGCAAATGCCCACACCACGGAATTCCTAAGAATCAACTCATAGAAATCTTCTATAGGGGTGTGGAGGATGATGTTAAGATGTTTCTAGATTCCTCATATGGAGAAAACTTCATGCGTCAAAGCTACGACAGCGCATGGAGAGTTGTCACCCTGGGAGCAGAAAATCAAGCCAACTGGGGCAGATCTGTAGGAAAAGGAGTCTTGAAGGTAGCTATGGCTGAAGCTATCCCTGAGTACAAGTCTATTGCAAAAACCATGAAAGTCTTAGTTGCAAAGTAGGATCATATAGAATCATCCCTTGCTGCGATTGGAAGAGGACATTCACCCACTAGGCAACAAGAACAGGTCAAGTCCACCTCTATGTTCTGTAAAACATGCAAAAGCACAGATCATTCCACTCTATCATTCAATGTACTCTACGATGTTGTTCTAAGAAATGCTTGTGGGCAAGGAGATAATTGCTAGATGGAAAATCTAAATGCGATCAACACCATCCCTGGGTAGAACTATTACAATCCCAATCAAAATAGGAATCACCCAGGCTTCCAATATGGAAACCCTTCAGGAGCAATGAACTCGCATCAATTCGGTCCCAACAATCAATCAAGAAGCCCACCAGGATTCCAGTATAACCAACAACAGAATTTTGGGAATGAAGGAAACTCCAAAGGAAACTTTCAGAATAGGAACTACAATAATTATCAAAACAACTCTCAGTATCAGAACCTAAATCAGCAGCAAGGTCAAACATGACCCATCCCTTCTGATGACAAGCTATCAACTATTGAAAAGATGTTACAAACTCAGCAAACTATGATAGCTAACCAGCAGGCTCAGCAGAAAGCTATTAAAACTCAACTAGCTCAACTTGCAGCTAGCATAAAGCCATCGGCTGGAGTCTTTGTCGGCCAACCTGAAAACAATCCGAAACATCCTGAACAGTTGAAGGTTGTCAACACCAGATCAGGGAAAGATTATTTGAATTCCCCAGTAAAGACACTTGTAGTTATTGCTGACGAAGATGAACCTGTGATGGTCCAAAACTCGACAACACCAAAATCGCAACCAAAGGAAGATAAGACTGACAAGGAAGGTCCTGAAAAATCTGTTGGTGAAGAAGTTGAAACACTAGAGTCGGATATTCCTATATATAAACCTCGCATACCCTTCCCATCCCGCATGAAGCAAACCAAGCTTGATACGAGATTCATCAAGTTCAAAGTGGCAATGAAGAAACTCCACGTTGATATAACCTTCTTAGACGCTCTTGTTGAAATACCAGCCTAGACCAAGTATCTAAAGTTGCTTCTCACCAAGAAGTACATAACTGAAGAGTATGAAACTATAAAACTGGCTATAACCACATCAGATATCATACTGAGCAAGATACCAAAGAAACAGAAAGACCCAGGATCCTTTGGAATTTCATGTCACATTGGTGACTCATCATGCAAGAAAGGATTGGCAGATCTTGGCACAAGTATTTCTATTATGCCATTTAGTCTGTGCAAGAGATTGGGGTTTGTAGAATTACTTCCCACAACTATGACTATTCAACTCACAGACAACTCGATAAAAAGGCCATTAGGAATCCTCGAAGATATCCCGGTCAAGGTAGGCAAGGACGCATACGTTCCATGTGATTTCGTCATTATGGATATAAAAGAAGACACCAGATATCCCCTTATCTTTGGTCGTTCGTTCCTCACCACTGCAAGAGCCCTTATTGATGTTGAGGCAGGTACCTTACTGCTCAGGTTAGGCAAAGAAACCCTAGAATTCAAAGTTTTCGAAAGTATGAGAAGACCAAGTATATAGGAAGAAGTCTATCTGATTGATTGTGTTGAGCAAATGTCACAACTGACCCAAGAGTATCATGAATCATACGATCCCTTGGAAGACATTCTCTCAGATCTATCTATCGATGAACCAATTGACAAACGAGCAGATGATCACATCGACTCCTTCGACTCTGCTAAAGAAGATGCTGAAGCCACTTGTGAAGAACTCAAGGCTACTGAAACCACAAAAGAGACAAGCGAAAAACAAGAGGCTCCCGAGATGAAGCCCCTACCTGAGGGACTGAAGTACATGTTTTTGGACAACCTCAAAGTTTGTCCAGTCATTATAAATTCTGATTTAACAACTGAACAAGAAGAAAAACTTCTGCAGAAATTAAGGGAAAGAAAGAAAGCAATAGGCTATAAAATGAGCGACCTCACAGGGGTCAGTCAAGCACTGTGCATGCACAAGATCCCTATGATGGAAGATCACAAGCCAACTATCGAGCATCAACAGAAATTGAACCCGAATATGAAGGAAGTAGTCCGTCGCGAGATCATCAAACTTCTTACAACTGGAATAATCTACCCGATATCAGATTCGCCATGGGTGAGCCCAGTACATGTGGTACCAAAGAAAGGTGGAACAATTGTTATAAGAAATGAAAACGATCAGCTCATCCCCACTCGAACAGTCATCGAGTGGCAGATGTGCATTGATTACAGAAAATTAAACAAGGCTACTCAAAAAGATCATTTTCCTATGCCCTTCCTTGATCAAGTCTTAGAAAGGTTGGCTCACGAAGAATATTTTTGTTACCTCGACGGTTACTCTGGATTCTATCAAATTCCCATTCATCTAGATGATCAATAAAAACTGACTTTCACCTGTCCTTTCGGGATGTATGCTTTTAAAAGAATGCCATTTGGTCTCTGTAATGCTCCCACAACTTTTCAACGTTGCATGGCTGCAATTTTCGCGGGGCTTAATGAAACTGTTATGGAGGTCTTCATGGATGATTTCTCTGTATATGGAGACTCATTTGATTCTTGTCTTAAGCATCTCTCCACGGTTCTCAAATGTTGTGAAGAAGCACATCTGGTGCTAAATTGAGAGAAATGTCATTTCATGGTAAGGGAAGGCATTGTCTTGGGCCATAGGGTTAGCAATAGAGGAATTGAAGTAGATAAAGACAAGATTGAAGTGATCTCTAAATTGGCTATTCCCACGAATGTGAAAGAAGTTTGCGCCTTCCTTGGTCATGCTCGATTCTATAGAAGATTCATAAAGGATTTTTCCAAGATAAATAAGCCAATGATGAACTTGCTACTAAAGGATGTTGATTTCAATTTTAATGAAGAATGCGTCAAAAGCTTCGACACACTGAAGAAGGCACTTACAACAACCCCCATTATTAGAGCTCCCGACTGGGACCATCCTTTTGAAATTATGTGCGATGCCAGTGATTACGCGGCGTGTGTTGTTTTGGGGCAATATATAGAAAAGAAACATTATGTGATCTCTTATGCATCAAAAACCCTCGACGAAGCCCAGAGGAATTATGCCACTACTGAGAAAGAACTTCTAGCAATCATCTATACCTTCGACAAGTTCAGATCCTACCTTATTGGTTCGAAGGTCATTGTTTACACAGACCATGTTGCTATTCGTTACCTTCTGACAAAGAAGGATGCAAAACCAAGGTTGATTAGATGGATCCTCTTACTATAAGAATTTGATCTGGAGATAAGAGATAAAAAAGGGATGGAAAATGTTGTAGTGAATCACCTCAGTCGTATCCACACTCTGGACGCTGAGAAGATTCTGATCAATGACTCCCTACCAGATGATCAGCTAATGAGGGTCTCGGAAGTTATACCATGGTATTCTGATTTCATAAACTATCTTGTTGCTGGAGTCATCCATCCCCAATGCACCGGGAATGCGCTGAAGAAATTTAAGCATGATGTGAAGCATTATTACTGGGATGAACCATATCTTTTTAAACTATGCGCTGATGGTTTGTATAGATGTTGTATCGCCAAAAAAAAGCTCGATCTATTCTAGAACAATGTCACTCAGGACCTGTAGGAGGGCATATGAGCCCTAAAAAGACTGCTCTAAAAGTCTTGCAGTGCGGATTCTTCTGGCCAACCATATCCAAAGATTCCTATGATTTTGTCCTGTCTTGTGAAAAATTTCAAAGATCTAGCAATATAACAAAGAGAGACGAGATGCCACTAAATCTATGGCAGGAAGTTGAGATATTCGATGTCTGGGGGGTGGACTATATGGGTCCATTCCCATCTTCTAATGGATTTTCATACATCCTAGTGGTGGTGGACTACGTCTCAAAATGGGTTGAAGCTATACCGACCGTCACTAGTGATTCAAAACCCGTCATCAAATTATTCAAAGATGTTATCTTTCCTCAGTTTGGAGTGCCGCGAACTGTGATATCTGACAGAGGTTCCCACTTTATTGAAAGAAGCTTTGAAGCTCTACTGAAAAAGTATGGAGTCTCACACAAGGTAGCTTCACCTTACCATCCACAAACAAGTGAATAGGTAGAGGTCTCTAACTGACAACTAAAGGTTATTCTTGAGAAAACCGTTGGACGTAATCGAAAAGATTGGTCGACAAAAATCAACGACTCCCTATGGGCCTATCGTACTACTTATAAAACTCCCCTTGGGACTACACCTTTTCGATTGATATATGGAAAGGGTTGCCACATGCCAGTCGAACTAGAACATAAGGCATGGTGGGCAATTAAACAATTGAACTTTGATATGAAACAAGCGGCCCAAGCCAGAATTTTGCAACTCCATGAGCTGGATGAACTCAGAATGACAGCCTATGAGAATGCACGAATCTACAAAGAACGTACAAAACTCTGGCACGATGGACACCTGAAAAGGAAAGACATACAAGTGGGAGACCAGGTTCTGGTATTCAACTCAAGATTAAGGTTATTCCCAGGAAAACTCCGCTCACGCTGGTCCGGACCATACATCGTCAAAAGCATCTCTCCTCATGGCGCCTTCTCTTTATGGAGTGAAGAGTCAGGAGAATTCATAACCAATGGGCACCGCCGGAAGAGATATTTCACCGCGATAGACATAGGCACCAAAACAGTGCTTGAACTCACAAATCCAAAAGACCCACCATGAATCTGAAGGACTCAGTCGATCCATCGACGTAAAACAAAGTCGCTTGTCGGGAGGCAACCCGATCAATAACTCTATTTTACTTTTCCTTTCCAAATTTTGTTTCACCTCCTAGATAACTTTTCCTTAAATAAAATTTGCCTTTTGAAATAGTTTTTTTTCTTTCAGATAAAAGATCGGAGTTGCGCTGATCAGAACGCAATCACACTCGGCGGTCATAACTCATGTAACCTTTCCCCTCCATCTTGGATTAGGGTTTGCTCGGGATGAGAAAATCTCTAAGTTCGGGGTGGAGGGTGGGTGGTACGTACTTCACTTCCACATACACCCTCTTTTCATACTCAAGTTGTCTCTATCATAAAATTTTTCAAAAATTTAAAAATTTTTGAACTGATATTTGATGAATCTCTGACACTTGTTGATAAAATGTAACTAACTAATTTTCTATGCATCTTCTATCATAATATCATCCTTATTCGAAGTAAATCCTCAAGAGGACTGATTTTTGAAACTTGCCTTTTGCCTGAAATTGTCCTGTGAAGCTTATGATTCCTAACATCATAATACTTTTTACAAAAATGATAAGTATCTGTCAAACTGATAGGGATCAAACATGTCGTGCTTCCTAACTGACTAGTGGAACAATGGCTCAGAATCCCCACCGGATCCACATCAAGTAATTATTTGAGCATAGTATGACAAAGAGAACAACCCGACACATTGAATTGTAAATCAAGTTGCATTCTGATCGGAACTCTCTTCTACACTTCTTCTATCATCTTCGTACCCCTCCATCCATCAAAAGCACCAAAATATCTGAATATGTGCCAAACCCTAAGTTCGGGGTGGCACGCCACTTCCCCCTTATCCGCTTCTTCCATGCCCCTCACAATAAATAGGGGTGTACCACCAAAAATGCAATCTCGAGTCGAATAGAGGAGACATTTACAAACAAAAGATGCCAAAGCACACACAAAATGAAATGCGATCTCGAGTCGAATAGAGGAGAGATTTGCACACAAAAAATGCAATAAATGAAATTGCAAAACAAAAAAAAATCTCGAGTCGAATAGAGGAGAGATTTTCTTCTTCTTTCCACACCACCTTTCACTCCTTTTTCCACCTAAGGGCACAATGCATGCCCCCACTATCCCGAAAAACACCAGTGTCAGATCGGATGCACACTTGTTGATTCTGTGGGTATCTCTGGACTCTTACAAAACTCTTTGACATGCTTGTTGTTGGAAAAAGTGAGGAGGAAGTGATGTTAGAAAATGAACTCAGGAACGAAGCTATGGTAAGACGTGTTTAGTGGTCCCAGGAGGTTGAGGTACTGATTCATACTGAGCAGAAAGAAACATTTGTGATGTGATGATGAAGCAATCACACGGATTGAAAGTATTTCATTGGGCAACAGTTTCAAATTTTATGTTACTCGAGGACGAGCAACGTCTAAATTCAGGGTGTTTTGATGAGTGCATACTCATCATGGAATTCAATTACCTTTTTGGAACATTTTCAACTCTATTTCACACCTTTTCATCCTAATATGAATCATAATGTACAAAACTACTTAGCTGATTCAATAATCAAGGTTTGTAACTAAATATCATTCATTTAATGCAGGTAAATCAAGGAATTCCACGCATGCGGTCCCAAGACCGTTTGATCCCATGCGGTCTCAAGACCGTTTGAATCCATTTGGTTTCCAAGACTGTTTGGGTCCATACGGTCCGAAGACCGTTTGCTGGAATACGTGAAGAACGAATGATGAAATCGATCGCCAAAGAAAACCGCGCGGTCCCAAGACCGTTTGGGTCCATGCGGTCCCAAGACCGTTTGGGTCTATGCGGTCCCAAGACCGTTTGGGTCCATGTGGTCCCAAGACTGTTTGGGTCCATGCGGTCTCAAGACCATTTGGGTTCATGCGGTCTCAAGACTGTTTGGATCCATGCAGTTTCCAAGACCATTTGTCGCAAGCGCAAAGACCGATTGAAGAGCAGAAGCCGTGCGTTCACGCCGAAGACTGAGACCGACCTTAAGATCAATCGACACAAACCGTTTGACGCCGAAACGGTCTCCAAACCGTTTGGCACCAAACGGTCTCCAAACCGTTTGGCACCAAACGGTCTCCAGACCGTTTGGAGAGGATATTTCTAGCAACTTATCCAAACCATTTGGGATTAGATCTGAGCCTATAAATAGACCCCCAGGGTCCTCATTTGGAGGCATCGGATCCGGACGCCGCCAGGCTGCCAGATCATGACTCCGGTCAAGTTGCATTCCACCTACCGTTCGTGTTGCAACCAAGGAGGCTGAGAAGAGAAGGAAGACAGAGCAAGAGGCACATCTTCTTCACCGGACTGCGACTACCTTCTGCACTAAGATCATGGCGGATCTCTCTTTCTCTCTCATCCGTCTTGTATCTCGCATCATGAGCGAGTAGTCCCTTCTCGCTGGGGTGCGGGGACTAGCCCCGCTGCCCATGCAAATAATGTTCTTTTATTAAATTTTCCATGGCAATGTATATAATTCTTCATTTTGTATTTAACCGTTAAGCTTGTAGGTTGGTTAATTGCTTGTTTTCATCTTTGTTCTCCCTATGTTGCGAGAACTTCTATGCATAGGTTTGAACATTGTTTAACAAGTTAGACTCCTTGACGAGAACTTTCGATAGGATTCCTTGAGGTTGTAAGTGTATGATCCGTGAGGGGACGAGCCATCTAGCCTTCGATGATGCTTTTGTGCGCGTAACACCCGTATGGGGGGTTCACAACCTTAGTTGGATTTTGTATCTTCTTGTTAATCGTCGATGTTAGCTCGTATCCTAATCGCTTACGTCCTTATCGGTTAGCGTGGTTGACTCCTTGAGGAGAACTTCTGATGGGATTCCTTGAGGTCGTAAGTGTATGATCTGCGAGGGGATGAGCCATCTAGCCTTCGGTGACGCTTCTGTGTGCCTAACGTTCGTATGGGGGGTTCACAGCCTTAGTTTGATTTTGTATCTTCTGAGCCGTAAGACATGTGATCCGGATGGTGACGAGACATCTGATGCCTATGGTGATGCTTATGCGAACCTAACGCCCGTATGGGGGGTTCTGCAGCAGCTCTACTTGGAGTGTTATATCTTTCCTGGATTGTTTGCAACATAGTATGTTTGTGTGTGTAGCGGTAGTGAAATTCGGCATCATCCCAGCGATTCCATATCATTGATCTAAACCCATCATTAAATTATGCTTTTACTTTCTTACAAATAGTTTAAACAACCCAAATCAACCAATTGTTCTAGATATTAGTTTTACTTGAGCTAGATTCAACTGACAAGGATTCTTAAAAACGTTGTCCTTTGGGTTTGATCCTCAACTATACTGCGATAAGACCCGTCCGTTTGCGGGTGGTATTATTGCACTTGGTTTTGGTAAAAACTCGGGGATTTCAACCCCGAGTGAATTTGTAGTGCATTCAATACACACGTCAATGAGATCATGAAACCCTAATCGAGAAGGTTGATGAACCCTAACCCTAATCAAGGGTGATGTTAAGAGAAAACCCTAATGCAAAGGTGTAATGTGAAACTCAATCTAGGGTGATGCTATGTAATGCTATATGAAATCCTACCCTAATATAGGGTGAAGGTATGTGAAATCCTAATTTTGGGTTATAATACATGAAACCCTAATTTTGGGCAATGAGATGATTGACCATAGCCCTAATGATGGATAATGGGATGAGTATCCCTAATTGACATGAATTGGGAAACCGTAACCCTAATAAGGGAATAGTTGTGTTATCCTTGTATTGCATAGTTCATACATGTAATTGATATAGCTGCTGTCATGATTACTAACCATGCAGGTATCGTGAGATGGTGAGCATAGTCAGGTATGAGTTATGATGCTTTATTATTGAAATTGTTTTATGGGCCTTGTGAACCATAACATGCCTTGTTGTTGAGTGAGAGGTAACAAGAGATATAATGGGCATGGTGTGCCATGTGAGATGCTTGTGTAATAAGTATCATATTTACCTTTGTCAAGATGAACTGAAGGTATTAGTTACCTAATAAGTGGTAACAAGTGTTCTATGATGAACTAAGGATTTGAATACCCATATTTTATAATCATGATGATGAGTTGTTGAGAAATGAGAATGCACATGATGAGGTAAGGGATTGAGATCCCAGTGTTGTATTAAAGTTTGGAACTGTACTTGATGAAGGTATAACACATTCTTTGTAACAATGGTTATAATAAATATTTGCAAAGCTAATTGATGCTAAAAGAATATGGTAATGTACCTAATTAATCAAGTGAAATCTTATCATGTAGAGCCCTGACCATAGAATCCATCATCGTCAGTAGTTGGTGATGGTGAAACATGTTTTCCTACGGGATCTCCTGGAGTGCATACTATTGCGTATGTAGGGGTTATGGGTGCGAATATCCTTACACACTAATGTGGGATTGATATAAGATAAACATTAAATCTCTCAATCTTTCATTATATGTGTCGGAATGGATGTATCACAAATCTCCCGATGATGATTAATGTTGGATCCATGTGAGAAAACATGAAATCTCTCGATTGCGAAGAGAGTGCAGCCGCCACTGTAGCTCTATAGTGAAGTTGCCAGTATACCCTAGAAAGCTATATAGCAGAGACATGTGATGTCCTGCATGTTGTACTCATACTGACTAGGGAGGATGAGGTCATGGAGTCTGGCTCTTCCATTGGCCTATGTATGGAACCGATTTTGACTTCGCAGTGATCAGTTGGAGTATGAGAGGTATACCTCATTTCCTCAGGGATTAAGTATGATTGTAAAATGTAATCAGTCGTGTAGTGTATTCACTTAAGGTTGAAATACGAGAATCATTGGTTGATGGTATCTTGCTTAGTATATCCTAGATGGATAAATGTTATACATGTTCTTCATATTCCTTATTAGATAAATGACATACTGCTTTATCAAGTTATGAGCTGAAATACTTTGAAGAAGAACATTACTCTAACAAGCTTAGATGATTGATTTATCTACTGTTAAATACTTATAATCCCTCTTCTAAGTTTTATTCCATTAAATCGCAATAATAATATTTCTAGCGGAGAGTTATATCTCTCGCTGGGGCAATTTTAATTGTCTCATCCACGTGGAATCTAACTTTTTAGGTAGACACAATAGAAGAGGCAGAAACCCTACTGCAGGGGAAGAGCAACAGCAGCAGCAATAGGGACAGTAGTGACATTCCAGGTGGAGACACTAGCTGTCATGTTTTGTATAGAGAGTCATATGTGTCATCTCTGTACTTTTAGGTCCTCGGAGTAGCGGTCAGTTGTTCGTTAATAAATCGGTCTGAGATTTTGGCTTGATGCCTCGAGGTTCTTATACAACCTATGTACAGTTTTAACAGGGCAGTCAATGCTTGTAATCCTCGAGAAGAGACGGCACAAGATATGTACTTGTGAATCAGAATGTGATTGAGTTATTTTGGTTCTTTTTGAAAGAGTTTCCTTTTTTTGGATCTCTTTATAAAAGGTTTTAATTTTTAGTGATTTTCGTTAATCTATTGTACATGATTCGCTTCCGCTTAGTTAATCATGTTTCATTCACCACAGGCTAGGTCAAATTTAGTCTCTAAAAGATGACTAATCTAATCCTCAAGATTTTTCAAGTTCAAGGTTTTCTTTAGTTTAAGTTGCATAATGAGAAAATGTCAGGCTTTGCTATTATTTATGCTCTGATACCACCTGTGATATCCCTGGATTTTCTAAAACTTAATCTGATCTGTGATATCCAAATTGAAACCTCACATCGGCGAGAATTCCAATTTAAACACCACACACTAAGCTAAGCTAAGAAGAAGAAAATTAGAGGAAGTCGGAAGGAAACAATCAGTAGCACATGCACATGATCAATAATAAAACCATACAACACATGTTAACCATTCAACATATAATTACAACATAAATTGTTATAACCTTTGTTTTTACATATTGAACAACAAACTTTTACATAAACATGTACTACCGCTAGAATACAAGATCTTAAGACAACAGGTCCACCTGTACATCAGCTCGCCACACAACTCTCAACTATCATGGTTCTTCAAGAACATATGTCCACATCACCTAAACAATAGTTTACATGTGGTACACGTCTGCACAATATTCAAGAATATTATACTGAGTACACCTACGTGTCTTTTATATACATGTCATTACTAAGCTTGACTATTATGACCCCACCTCCCGATAACCCCCGATTAAGGGAGACCGAGAGGTCAAAGCCGCACCCATGACTTCCAGATCAAAGGTTCGGCAATTAACCAAAAATAATTATCAAATGTTAACATACTAAACTGAAAAGCTGTAAGAAAATAAACTTTGCATACCTTTTGAAATTTTGGATTTCTAACTTCTATCCACTTAATGATTCTACACTAACTAATCCTCCTTGTATTATTCTTCATGTATTTCACAATGTGACGATTTACTGTTTGTCCTTTTGGCTTGTACCTAAAATGCCAACAAACAAAATGTCGGTCAGCTGAAGCTGGTATGTGGGGGAAACAATAAACATGCAATTATGATAACCACGTAATCATTCAATTAATCATTTAAAAATCAAGATTACGTTTTAAGCCAAACTACTCAATCCATACCTATCCACAACTTTGTGTTGTCCTTGTAAGGACTTATATGGTACCTCTGTAAAGGTAACTGGATGGACCTACCCTCTAGGCAGCCACATACCAAATCATTCATGACCTGATGGACCTACCCTCTAGGTATCCATATACTAGGTCAACCATTACGACACAGAGGGGATCAGGATCTGAGCTAGAAGGCATATACATTATGTGATAGTCATAGTCACTTTATAATTGCAATATGAACATCCAAACAGTTTAGTTGCATTCAATGCGATTAAACATCTGGGAATCCATCAGAAAACCTAAGTGATTATTCATAATTAACCACATACATGATTTGATGAGTCATGCAGATTATTGAACATATACTTCATGTATATACAATCAAGCCAATCAACAGATCCAAGCAAGTAATTCAATCATCACATATTTCCTAAAAAGAATATGTACTCCATTTATTACACATTTCATCAAGAATATACTTTATTGACTTGGATTCTCTTTCTAGGGTTTCTAATCCGCATTAAGGTTCCATTAATACTCATTAGGGTTTCTTAGATCAATTTCTCGAACTTTATCTCTTTTAGATTAACAAACCCTAAAATACTCTTTTCCATTTATATGAACCTTAATTGCTCAACTATCCATTTTAATAGTCTTTTATACCCAAATTGACTTAGGATCATCATATCCCTATTTATTCACGGATTTGAACAATTAAACCAATTAAAATACATATTCTCTTAAATTAGGGTTTTCAAGCTCATTAATGCATATTCATGCATGAAACCCTAAATTAAGCCAATTATATAAAAAGATCATCTTTTTAGATCTTATTTTCACTTTTATTAACAATAGGTTAATATCATCTTGAATTATCCATTAAACAACATTAAAACCATCTATCATCAAATCTAAGGGTTTTTCATTAATTAAATCATTAAAGATGATAGCTTTATGTACTTTTCAATTTTTAATCATATTTATGCACATAAACTCCAAATTAGACTAATCACGTGCAAAGTTCTTCATTTTTTAACATAATGTATCTTTTTGCATTTAACAGGTTAATATCAACTCTAATGATCCATTAAACCCTATTAATCACTTTAATCATATCAAAGTAGGGTTTCTTTAATCATCATTATGTTAAAGTATACAACTTCCATTACTTTTTCAAATTGCAATCATAATCAGGCTCCAATTATATTTTTAATGGATTCCTCTCGTCTTTCTGAGTAACTTTCATATTTTATGCGTGCTAAACCGAGCTACGGATAATTAGAGCTATGAATTTTACAAAATCTACTTACCCCGGCCAATGAGAGGCTGCCACACAGGCCTTTCCATGCTACGTTGGCTGTTGCTTTGGGAAATATAATCGAATGACTGAACTTCCCCTGTGTAAGTTGATCGTGCCTTTAGTCCTTGGAGGGTATAAACATCCAATGCCAACTCACCCATCTTCTTCCTCCCGCAGCGCCACGGCTGCATCCCTAGGCGCCATGGACGACGCTCCTCTTCCTCGCCTGGACCCCGACGGTCCCCTGGGATAGGTCCCCTAGCTCCGTAGGTCTCCGCCGCCCCTTCAGGTTCTCCAAGCCACCGCTGAGGTGGCGGGTATTCTAAGCAAACATGGCTGCAACCCTACTGCCCTAGCCGCCTTTTGCAGCAACCACATGCGCGCCTCTTTCCTCTCTTTCGACCGGCGACCATCCAGGATGATACCCCTACCTCTGACGCCTCTCCCCGCACACATGGTGGTCCGCAGCTCGTGCCCAAGAGGGTTAATTCATGCTGGCTGTGTCCACATCCACTTGCAGCCGTGCTATAGGTGCTGCATGAAGTTGGATGCTCGAGGGCATCATCTGATCATGCATAGGCCTTCGAGGAACATCAGGCCTCCCTCCAAATGAATTTGTACCTCCCCGTTACTCCCGAGAAAGCACCACTAGAGGATTAGGGTTTTTCCCAAGAAGATGAAGAAGAAGAAGGAAGAAAGGATATGTGCAACTCCTCCTAACTCACCCCAGAGGTCTACCCCTTTTATAGGGGAGGGTTTTCGCATCCCAAGACGTGCATCCACAAAGATGCAAGGTCTTTTCCTGATAGGAATCAAATTCCTTCATTAGGAAGCAAGCTTCTCTCTCTCTCTCTCTTATTTCTTTGATAAACCTTCTTCTTGTGTTATTAGGATTTCGAAAATCCCTTCTCTTAGTCTCTCTTATGCTTTACTTTTACTCCATAAGCACGACATTATAGTTTCCTTTTGAAGAAAATATCACCCTTTAAATAATATCATGAAATTCATTCATTAAACATCACATTATCCTCTTGTTTGAGTTTATTGGTATTTTCTCTTACCTCTTTCTTCATTGGGACTCCTTGGATCCCAAGGCACTCTATTATTTCTAAATCCATTTTTATTGGATACTCATTATCCTTCTAGATGCATCTAAATGCAATATTTCACATTATCTTATTTATTTCTCATTAACAATATCTCTTTTTGAGAATTTCTTTTTATTTCTCTTCTATTTTCCTCATTGGCATCCCTTTTATCATAATAAATCCTTGGGATACGCAATTCCATAAAGGGTAACTCAATTATACATCTTTTCACTTAATTTCCACATTTCATCAATGTTTTCAATTTCTTTCTTCATAAAGAAATACTTATTTAATCTTTTCTTTTCTTATTGCTTTCTTTTTGCAACCTTGGTGTTACAACCCCAATTTTTGGGTTCATTGGTGAGAAATGTAACTTTTCATATGAAAGATAATTGAACAAATAAAGATATGATTTGGTTCAAATAAATGGATTTTTGTTTACAATAGCCTTGATGCTTGTATTGTGGGCTTTATTGGCTATTGGGCCCAATAACAAGGAAATAACAAAGAAAATTCAATTAGTGAATGAATAATTGAATATTTGAGAAAAGAAATATGTGGAAACCTCTAGAAGGCAAATCCAAAGAGGATTTCGTGCCTCTTGGGTTCCTTGGGTTCCAAGGAGTCCAAGGTTGCAAAAAGAAAGCAATAAGAAAAGAAAAGATTAATTAAGTTTTTCTTTATGAAGAAAGAAATTGGAAAATAATGAGAAAATGTGGAAAATGAGTGGAAAGAGGCATAAATGAGATTTCTTGGGGAAATTTCGTATCCATGAGATTTATAATGATAAAAGTAATGCCAATGAGGAAAATAAAAGACAAATAAAGAGAAATCCTCAAAAAGAAATATTTTATTTAGAAATAAACATGATATTGCAAAATAATGCATATAGGTGCATTAAGAAGGATAATGAGTATTCCAATAAAATGAATTACGAAATATAGACTGCCTTGGGATCCAAGGAGTCCCAATAAAAAGGAAAGAAAGAGAAAATACTAAAATTTCCAAATAAGAGGATGATATGATGCATTATTAATAAATTTTGTAAAATTGTTTTAAAGGAAGAATTTCCTACTCAAGGAGGTATATAATTTCGTGCCAACACAAGTACAAGTAAGATAATGGGAATAATCTTCGAAATCCTAACATCAAAAGGAGAAAGAATACTAGAGAGAGAGAGCATGCTTTTTGTGAAGAATCAAATTCCTAATAGGAAAGGATATCTTCTCTTCGTGAGCAAGCATCATAGGATGTTTCTACCCTTATATATATAAGGAGAGGGAGACTGGGTTGAGCCCAAGAAAATCCCTACGTCTGTTCCTCTCTCATCTCCTTCTTCTTCCACATTGTTTTTGCTTAAAAACCCTATATAGAGGAGTGGTGCGGCCATGGCGCCACCATGGGCTGATAACCATTCTCGTTTAATGAAGAACGCACCCGCAAAGTCATAGGGGAGATCGTCCATCATCCCCATGCCCGCACCTTCGCACAACTCGCGACTGAAGGCCTGCAACACGCAGCAGGTTGAGGACTTGGCGGGCTTAGGAGAAGCCACCTCAAGCTTGGAACGACGGCGCCCAGTGTGCGCCAAGGCCCGACGGAGCCAGCGGAAGCATCCCCGACGGCCGTCGAGGTCCGGGGTGAAGAAGGGCAGTCGTTGTTTGCTGCAGATCAGCGCCCGGGTTTAGGTCACGCGAGGTTGAAGACAACCATCGCCGCTGGACGTTTCTACCCTCAGCATGACAAAAGACGGACCTCTTAAGTGGAGGGTAAAATCGACATTCTATTATAAATTGAAGGCAGGCCGTGTTGCATGAGCTGGATGATGTGGCACCATCTGATTGGTCAAGTAAGTGAAACCTTGTGAAATTCATATCTAATTAACGGTAGCTCCGATTGGGACAAGTTATATATGAAACTTGCTCAGAAAAATGAGAGGAACCCAAGTAAATTATGTTTGAAGTCTGATTCTAATTGAAATCTGAAAAGTAATGGAAGTAATCATCTTTAATGTTTTAATTCTAATGGAACCCTATTTTGAAATAAATAAAGTGTTTAATAGGGTTTAATGGATTTTAGAGTTGATGTTAATCTGTTAAATGTAATAAGGTACATAATGTTCAAAAAGATAGAACTTTGCACATGATTAGTCTAATTTAGAGTTTATATGCTGGAATATGAAAAGTACATAAAGCTACCATCTTTAATGATTTAATTAATGAAAAACCCTTAGATTTGATGATAGATGGTTTTAATGTTGATCAATGGATAATTTAAGCCTATTCTTCATAAAAGTGAAAATAAGATCTAAAAAGATAATCTTTTTATATAATAGGCTTAATTTAGGGTTTTGTGCATGATTATGCATTAACGAGCTTGAAAACCCTAATTTAGATGAATATGTCTTTTAATTGGTTTAATTGTGTAAATCCACGAATAAGATAGAGAAGTGATGATCATAAGTCAATTTGAGCATAAAAGATCCTTAATGTGGATAATTTGAGTAATTAGGGTTTTTATGAGTGGAAAACTTGTTTTAGGGTTTGTTAACTTGAAAAGGATAAAGTTTGAGAAATTGATCTAAGAAACCCTAATGCATCCTAATGAGACTTAGAAACCTTAGAAAGGTGTCCCAAGTCAATAAGGAGTTGTTTGACATATGCTTGTGACAATTAGACATTATACATGTTTTCAGGATCCATGTTTGCTTGATTGATTGATTGGCTTGCTTGATTGGACATCTAGTTGGATTTGGATAAATTGTTGCTTGAGATCTCCAAGACAGGTATGTGGTTACTTATGATTAACCGATTATGTTTCTCGATGGTTTCTCGGACGTTTAATCGCATTGAATGCAACTAAACTGCTTGGATGTTCATACTACAATTATAAAGTGACTATGACTATCACTTAATGTATATGCCTATAAACTTAGATCCTGGTTCTCTCTGTGGCATAATAGCTAACCTAGTACATGGCTGCCTATGGGTAGGTCCATCAGGTTAGAGAAAGGCCTAGTACATGGCTACCTATTGGGTAGGTCCATCAGGTCTATGGATGACCTAGTACATGGCTACCTATTGGGTAGGACCATCAGGTCTATGGTTGACTTAGTACATGGCTACCATGGAGGTAGGACCATCAAGTCATAATGAGTTAGATATTGGGCTATCTTCAGATAGTGCCATGAGACTCTATTACCTAAAAGAGAGGTGATATCCATGTCCACTCCAGGGACATCCCAAAGTTCAAGAATATGTATGGATTGAGTTGTATGGTTTAAAATGTAATCTTGATTGTTAAATGATTAATTGAATGATTATATTGTTAACATAGTTGAACATTATCTGTTTCCTCCACATACCAGCTTCGGCTGACCGAAATTTTGTTTGTCGGCATTTTAGGTACAATGAAAAGAACAAACAGTAAAGCGATACCTTGTGAATTCAAGAATTAAAGAACAAGGAGGAACTAGTTAGAATAGTTCATCTGAGGTTAGAGGTTTAGTTTGTTCCAAACTTTTCAAAGGTATGCAAAGAAAAATTTTATTACCATTTTCAGTATAGTCTGTTAGAATTTAATAATTGTTTATGGTTATATGTCGAACCTTTGATCCGGGATTAATGGGTGCGGCTTCAACCTCTTGATCTCCCTTAATTGGGGGTTACTAAAAGGTGAGGTCTTAACTTTTGGTATAAGAGCTTAGTTTCCTCAGTTAACCATTAATAATTATTAAATTTTACAAACTCCATAGAACCCAAGGGAGTTATTAGAGGAGTATCCGAAAGGCAGAGGTGTCTAGAAAGGGATCACGACCGGGGGATGGCAAGATTTTCCTCCGCACCGCTAGTCGGAATATGAGGACTCCCGGAACCGTGTGACCGCCTGGCCAAAGTCTTAGGGTATGAATCGAAATAAGATACCTTTAGGACTTCTCATCTTATTCATCCCTTCTCATCACAAAATTCTGATAAGGACATAAAGGATTAGGGTTTTCTTTCTTCTCCTCACCCTCTTGAGGTATGGGTAAGGTTAATAAGGTTTAAGGAATCCTCCATTAATTAATGAAAGGCATGTAAATAAGATGTCATGGACATAAGCTTAATAGATTAAGTGCAAAATAAATAATAGATATGTGCTTAGGACGCATGACATAAGATGTCATGTCGTCAGAAGGGACCTGAGGCTAGACCTTCTTGTCAGGAGGATAAGTTAGTCTTGGAGATAGAGATCTCCATTGCAAGAAGAGACCTGGCACATCCTCTGAGGATGATGCTAACCCTAACCCTAAGTGAAGGTTAGAGAGAGATGAGTTGGGCCAGGTGTTTGTAAGGACATGCCTTTGGGATGCCATACGATCCATGAGTGACCTAGCACCTTTTGGAAACCCAACCCTGGGAAGGGTCGTGCAAGGGTAAAGGATAGCCCCTTAGATGACGACATTAGTGAAGGACCTTAGAAATCCTATGGGCTTGTGCAAGTAGGGTATAGCTGGCACCTAGGGCACGTCATGGTGCTGACAGTAGGATGAAACCCTGGATTAAGAATCATGAGGGAGCACAAAGGGTTATGGATGATCTTGAGCAAACCTAGGCTTCACCCATGTAGGGCATGCCTTGAGGTTGATCCTTCATGAAGAGAGAACCTCTCATGGTGAGGTTGGATGTAGGGTTAGCTCTAGAGAGAGCAGGAAACCCAGCATAAAAAGTTAGAAGCCTAAAACCCAGAACAATGGATGATAGTGGTTGCCTCATGATTGATCCCTGAAAGTTGATGATACCTTGGTTGCCTTTAGAGGGCCCAAACCCTTGAGAAAATATGAAATTTCTGGTACCTACGTGCCTATGGTATAGATGTATACCTTCTGAGGTAGGAAGAAGAGTTCCTTAGACCTAGAAAGGTTTGGTAGCAGGCTATGAGGCCTTGTACCTTGTTAGTTGTCCTTAAGGAGGACCCAACCCTAAGTGTTGATCGAGAAGAAGGATGACAGGAAGTGCACGAGATGCCTTTTGCAAGCTTGATTCATGGTTCAGAGATAGAGCGTGCAGTTGGACACCTAAAAGTGAACCTAGGGTTCCTAGGCCTAAGAGGGGAAGTGGTATACCTAGTGCTCATGATGAGAATTAAGTTTCTATAGTTTCGAGCATGGTACGCCTCATGAATAAAGGAAAAGGGAAGTCCCTTAAGTTTAAGGTATGTGTAATGAACCCCTCATAGCTAGGTTGATGATAAAGGAAGGTATGATCTTGATCCAGCATTAAGGAAAGAGGACAAGTACGACCTAGCATGGTTCAGTAGGTGATCTTTTTATGCCTTAATAGCTTGCTAGGGTTAGGTAGCCTCATGTGTATGTAAACCCTAGACCTATGAGCTTTTGTGACCTTGTGGTCGAGAGACATTTTTCCTCCCATCCTGGGAGACGGACCCCTTTGGTAGGGTGCATGTCAGTTTGGGTAACCTAAAGAGGTCTCATAGGATCTTGAGAAGCTAAGTGAAGAGTACATGGTATGAGAATGAACATTTAATCCCACATATATCCATCTCTAATTGCATATGAATGTGGTACCATGGAGGTAACCATTATAGGGCTTGACCAAGGTAGGCAGGTTTCCATGATCGTGATGAAAGAATGAAAGTCAGCCCATGAATGTAGAAAGAGAGATGATGAAGGCTTGGGTAAGGTTCTAAGTGAACATGTACTATAATGGAGAATCCTAAGTCTATCCTAGGGTCAGTTAGGGATAAGACCGATGAAAATAGGAGTTGCCTAATTCCCAAAATGCACATGACCATAGGGTCGGGAGGTAATAGCTATCATTGTCTGAGGGCCATGGGTTAGGAGATTGATCACCTTCATGAAATCATGGGACCCAAAGGTCAGATGAGTAGGGCACTCTCTTGATGCATGAGGGAAGAGGGATGACCCCAAAAGAGCCGGTACCCTATGGACCTAGAGGAGATGACCAAGGATATAAACCTCAGTAGGTTCAAGACTAGTTTTCCATGGAGGTAACCTTGATATCATGATGTCTATGATGTAGAGACATATGTGGCACGTTGCAACTTAGATGTAAAGGTGTATGGGCAAGGTGGGATGTACCGTCTCTACTCTTGGAACATGAAGAACTCTGTATTTGGACTGCAGCCAAATGCTTATTTCCTCTTGTTATGGGGGTGAGAGATAGTACATTATGCATGTCATACACCAAGGATAAGAGAAGATGTAGGTTGGAACGTTGCCACGAGAAATGGGGATAGAGAAGATAACCTACCCTAGTAATGTGAATGATACATGGATGGTTTGCAAACACTAAGAGGAATGAGGTAGTTGCATTATGAGGATGTTTTTATCCTGAGCTATGTGGAACTTACAATTTATACTAGGTTGAGTTTGATCACCATGATGATGGAATCAGAGAGTGTTCTTATGAGAGATAGACATGGAGTTTGAGGTAATATAATAAGTGAAATACATGGAAGTGTATGTTTTCAATGTTACTTAATACCTAAGGATGAGAGGTGGTAATGAATGCTCTGGTTAATACTTGTTTGACTAGAAGTTAGAAGAGGTTGTTTGGATAACCCTAAGTTTGAAAAGGAGAGGTGTTTGGATAACACTCAGATGTAACAAGATGCGTTGAAAAGGTAAGGGTTGTTTGGTTAGCCAGCCTAGTTCTTGATACAATGAAAAGATGGTGGTAGAACCTCAAGTGTACTTCTTTGGAAAAGAAGGTGATGAAACCCTGACAAGAGTGGTTTAGGGTTTCGATGGAATCTTGAAAGAATCATGACATACAGGAAATCATGATACACAATGGAAAATGGCAATAGCACGTTAGCTGTTTAAGATGAAGTTGCATGTGGTTTATGGCCATGCAAGCCAGGAGGTAAAGGACAAACCCCAGTAACCCAGTGTATCGATATAGAGGACAAAAGAATCCCTGAGAGGGAACGAGAGCTCAACACTATGGATGTTGTAATAGGTCTTCCCTGAACCGAGGAAGGTCGAGATGAAATATGGGTTATGGTAGATCGCCTTACCTAGACGACATAAGGAAGAAAGAGTTCTGTCAAGGGACAGATCTAGCTGAGCTACCCATGAGAGAAATGGTTCAACTACACCATAAAGCAAGTTAAAAGGTTCTTGAGTTTGAACTAAAGGTTCCCTTCCAAACGGTGGAAGTAGGTACATTGAGAACTCTATGCTAGTATAGTTGATTACCCCTAACTAGGGTTAGTATGATCCAGACTAAAGGGTTTGATGAGGGCATGTGTGCTCGTTCAGGGTGATATCTAGAGACAATTCTTGTCCTATGAAAGATGTGACATGACCACCATAGCCAGTATCGGGTTTTATATGAAGCTCTGTAAGGGAGGTTGTGTCGGTCACCACTTCAGTAAGGTGATTTTGGTGAAAGGACCACATGATGGTTAGAAAAGTACCACATGATGGTTAGAAAAAGGGACCCCAGTGCGTGTAGATGAAGTCACTTTGATTGTGCAAGGGCTGAAAGGAGCCTAGAGATGATGAGAGTCGTGAGCAGGTGCAAAGTAGACTAACATGCAGTGCACTTTGGGAGAATATAATGTGAGAATCCGACCCCTCTGAGCTGCAACTGAGAAAGTTGAGTCCCCGATACATGGGTCCATTAGAGATGGATGGGTGGAGATGGTTAGGTTTTGACCCTACCCCTCAGGATAAAGTAATGTGGGATGTTTTCCATGTGTCCAATTTAGAGCACTATGTGAGGTATCCCGACCATGTGCTGAGCAATGAACCTAGTCAGCCCCAAGGGAGGCTGAAATGGCCTGAGTCACCTGTGTAGTTTATGGATGCCAGGATGAAAGAACTCAGAAAAAAGAATATGTGATGATAAAGGTTCTTTGGATGCGCCATGAGTACGGTAAAGCCACATAGGGGCCAATGATGGACAGGGAAAGGTCTTATCCTAAAATTGTTTGTTTGCTTGATAGAATTTTGAGGACAAAATTCCTATAAGAGGGGAAAGATGTTACAACCCCAATTTTTGGGTTCATTGGTGAGAAATGTAACTTCTCATATGAAAGATAATTGAACAAATAAAGATATGATTTGGTTCAAATAAATGGATTTTTGTTTACAATAGCCTTGATGCTTGTATTGTGGGCTTTATTGACTATTGGGCCCAATAACAAGGAAATAACAAAGAAAATTCAATTAGTGAATGAATAATTGAATATTTGAGAAAAGAAATATGTGGAAACCTCTAGAAGGCAAATCCAAAGAGGATTTCGTGCCTCTTGGGTTCCTTGGGTGCCAAGGAGTCCAAGGTTGCAAAAAGAAAGCAATAAGAAAAGAAACGATTAATTAAGTTTCTCTTTATGAAGAAAGAAATTGGAAAATAATGAGAAAATGTGGAAAATGAGTGGAAAGAGGCATAAATGAGATTTCTTGGGGAAATTTCGTATCCATGAGATTTATAATGATAAAAGTAATGCCAATGAGGAAAATAAAAGACAAATAAAGAGAAATCCTCAAAAAGAAATATTTTATTTAGAAATAAACATGATAATGCAAAATAATGCATATAGGTGCATTAAGAAGGATAATGAGTATTCCAATAAAATGAATTTCGAAATATAGAGTGCCTTGGGATCCAAGGAGTCCCAATAAAAAGGAAAGAAAGAGAAAATACTAAAATTTCCAAATAAGAGGATGATATGATGCATTATTAATAAATTTTGTAAAATTGTTTTAAAGGAAGAATTTCCTACTCAAGGAGGTATATAATTTCGTGCCAACACAAGTACAAGTAAGATAATGGGAATAATCTTCGAAATCCTAACATCAAAAGGAGAAAGAATACTAAAGAGAGAGAGAGAGCATGCTTTTTGTGAAGAATCAAATTCCTAATAGGAAAGGATATCTTCTCTTCGTGAGAAAGCATCATAGGATGTTGCTACCCTTATATATATAAGGAGAGGGAGCCTGGGTCGAGCCCAAGAAAATCCCTACATCCATTCCTCTCTCATCTCTTTCTTCTTCCACATCGTTTTTGCTTAAAAACCCTAGATAGAGGAGTGGTGCAGCCATGGCGCTACCAGGGGCTAATAACCGATCTCGTTTAATGAAGAACGCGCCCACAAAGTCATAGGGGAGATCGTCCATCATCCCCATGCCCGCACCTTCGCACAGCTCGCGATCGAAGGCCTGCAACACGCAGGAGGTTGAGGACTTGGCGGGCTTAGGAGAAGCCACCTCAGGCTTGGAACGACGGTGCCCAGTGTGCGCCAAGGCCCGACGGAGCCAGCGGAAGCATCCCTGACGGCCGTCGAGGTCCGGGGTGAAGAAGGGCAGTCGCTGTTTGCTGCAGATCGGCGCCCGGGTTTAGGTCACGCGAGGTTGAAGACAACCATCGCCGTTGGAAATTTCTACCCTCAGCATGACAAAAGACGGACCACTTAAGTGGAGGGTAAAATCGACATTCTATTATAAATTGAAGGTGGGCCGTGTTGCATGAGTTGGATGACGTGGCGCCATCCGATTGGTCAAGTAAGTGAAACCTTGCGAAATTCATATCTAATTAATGGTAGCTCCGATTAGGACAAGTTATATATGAAACTTGCTCAGAAAAACGAGAGGAACCCAAATAAATTATGTTTGAAGTCTGGTTCTAATTGCAATCTAAAAAGTAATGGAAGTAATCATCTTTAATGTTATAATTCTTATGGAACCCTTATTTGAAATAAATAAAGTGTTTAATAGGGTTTAATGGATTTTAGAGTTGATGTTAATCTGTTAAATGTAAAAAGGTACATAATGTTCAAAAAGGAAGAACTTTGCACATGATTAGTCTAATTTAGAGTTTATATGCTGGAATATGAAAAGTACATAAAGCTACCATCTTTAATGATTTAATTAATGAAAAACCCTTATATTTGATGATAGATGGTTTTAATGTTGATCAATGGATAATTTAAGCCTATTCTTCATAAAAGTGAAAATAAGATCTAAAAAGATAATCTTTTTATATAATTGGCTTAATTTAGGGTTTTGTGCATGATTATGCAGTAACGAGCTTGAAAACCCTAATTTAGATGAATATGTCTTTTAATTGGTTTAATTGTGTAAATCCATGAATAAGATAGAGAAGTGATGATCCTAAGTCAATTTGAGCATAAAAGATCCTTAATGTGGATAATTTGAGTAATTAGGGTTTTTATGAGTGGAAAAGTTGTTTTAGGGTTTGTTAACTTAAAAAGGATAAAGTTTGAGAAATTGATCTAAGAAACCCTAATGCATCGTAATGAGACTTAGAAACCTTAGAAAGGTGTCCCAAGTAAATAAGGAGTTGTTTGAGATATGCTTGTGACAATTAGACATTATACATGTTTTCAGGATCAATGTTTGCTTGATTGATTGATTGGCTTGCTTGATTAGACATCTAGTTGGATTTGGATAAATTGTTGCTTGAGATCTCCAAGACAGGTATGTGGTTACTTATGATTAACCGATTATGTTTCCCGATGGTTTCTCGGACGTTTAATCGCATTGAATGCAACTAAACTGCTTGGATGTTCATACTGCAATTATAAAGTGACTATGACTATCACTTAATGTATATGCCTATAAACTCAGATCCTGGTTCTCTCTGTGGCATAATAGCTAACCTAGTACATGGCTGCCTATGGGTAGGTCCATCAGGTTAGAGAAAGGCCTAGTACATGGCTACCTATTGGGTAGGTCCATCAGGTCTATGGATGACCTAGTACATGGCTACCTATTGGGTAGGACCATCAGGTCTATGGTTGACTTAGTACGTGGCTACCATGGAGGTAGGACCATCAAGTCATAATGAGTTATATTGGGCTATCTTCGGATAGTGCCATGCGACTCTATTACCTAAAAGAGAGGTGATATCCATGTCCACTGTAGGGACAGCCCAGAGTTCGATAATATGTATGGATTGAGTTGTATGGTTTAAAATGTAATCTTGATTGTTAAATGATTAATTGAATGATTATATTGTTAACATAGTTGAACATTATATGTTTCCTCCACATACCAGCTTCGGCTGACCGATGTTTTGTTTGTCGGCGTTTTAGGTACAATGAAAAGAACAAACAGTAAAGTGATACCTTGTGAATTCAAGAATTAAAGAACAAGGAGGAACTAGTTAGAATAGTTCAGCTGAGGTTAGAGGTTTAGTTTGTTCCAAACTTTTCAAAGGTATGCAAAGAAAAATTTTATTACCATTTTCAGTATAGTCTGTTAGAATTTAATAATTGTTTATGGTTATATGTCGAACCTTTGATCCAGGATTAATGGGTGCGTCTTCAACCTCTTGGTCTCCCTTAATTGGGGGTTACTGAAAGGTGAGGTCATAACACTTGGAATCCTTGGTACCCAAGGAACCCAAGAGGCACGAAATCCTCTGTGCATTTGCCTTCTAGAGGTTTCTACATATTTCTTTTCTTCAATTATCCATTTATTCATTGAATTTTCTTGTTATTCGGGCCCAATAGCCAATAAAGCCCACAATACAAACATCAAGGCTATTGTAAAGAAAAATCCATTTATTTGAACCAAATCATATCTTTATTTGTTCAATTATATTTTATATGATAAATTACATTTCTCACCAATGAACCCAAAAATTGGGTTTGTAACATCCTTCCCCTCTTATAGGAATTTTGTCCTCAAAATTCAATCAAGCAAACAAACAAAACAGGATAAGACTTTTTCATGTTCATCATTGGCCCCTATGTGGCTTTACCGTACTCATGGCATTTCCAAAGAACCTTTATCATCACATATTTTCTCTGAGTTCTTTCATCTTGGCGTCTATAAACTACACAGGTGGCTCAGGTCATTTCAGCCCCCCTTGGGGCTCACTAGGTTCATTGCTCAGCACATGATCGGGGTACCTCACATAGTGCTCTAAATTGGACACATGGAAAACATCCCACATTACTTTATCCTGAGGGTAGGGTCAAAACCTAACCATCTCCACCCATCCATCTCTAATGGACCCATGTATCGGGGACTCAGCTTTCTCAGCTGCTGCTCAGAGGGGTCGGATTCTCACATTATATTCTCCCACAGTGCACTGCATGCTAGTCTAATTTGCATCTGCTCATGACTTTCGTCATCTCTAGGGTCCTTTCAGCCATTACACGATCAAAGCGACTTCATCTACACGTACTGTGGTTCTTTTCTAACCATCATGTGGTCCTTTCACCAACATTACCTTACTGAAGTGGTGAGTGAGACAACCTCTCTTACATAGCTTCTTTATAACCCGATACTAGCTATGGTGGTCATTGTCACATAGGACAAGAACTGTCTCTAGATATCACCCTGAACGAGCACACATGCTCTCATCAAACCCTTTAGTCTGGATCATATTAACCATTGGGGTGATAAACTGTACTAACATTGAGTTCTTCATGTACCTACTTCCACCTTTTGGAAGGGAACCTTTAGGTCAAACTCAAGCACCTTTGAACTCACTTCATGGTGTAGTTGAACCATCTCCCTCATGGGTAGTTCAACCAGATCTGTCTCTTGACAGAACTCCTTCTTTCTTATGTCATCTAGGTAAGGTGATCTACCATAACCCATATTGCATCTCGACCTTCCTTGGTCTAGGGGAGACCAATCACAATATTCATAGTGATGAACTCCCATTCTCTCTCAGGGACTCTTTTGTCCTCTATATTGATACACTGGGTTACTGGGGTCCGTCCTTTACCTCAGCTTGCATGACCATATACCATATGCAACTTTATCTTAGGTATCTAAAGTGCTATTGCCATTTACCACGGTGTATGGTGATCTTCAATCATGATTTCCTATATGTCATGATTCTTCAAGCTTGATTCCTTCGAAACCCTAAACCACTCTATTCAGGGTTTCATCACCTTCTTTTCCAAAGAAGTGCATCTGAGGTTCTACCACCATCCTTTCATCGTACCAAGGACTAGACTAGCTAACCAAACAACCCTTTATCTTTTCAACGTACCTTGTTACATCCGAGAGTTATCCAAACACCTCTCCTTTCCAAACTTAGGGTTAGCCAAACAACCTCTTTTAGTCTTCTAGTCAAACAGGTCAGATGTATCTCAACCAGAGCATCCATTATCGCTTCACATCCTTCGGTATTAGATAACATTGAAGACATATACTTCCATGTATTTCACTTATCATCTCACCTCAAACTCTATGCCCATCTTTATTAAGAACACTCTCTGATTTCATCATCATGGTGATCAAACTCAACCTGGTATAACTTGTAAGTTCCACTTATCTCAGGATAAAACATCTTCATAAGGTGACTACCTCATTCCTCTTAGTCCTTGCAAACCATGTATCATTCATTTTACCAGGGTTATCTTTTCTATCCCTATTTCTTGTGGCGACGTTCCAACCCACATTATCTCTTATCCTTGGTGTATGGCATGCGTAATGTCCTATCTCCCACCCCCATAACAAGAGGAAATAAGCATTTGGTTGCAGTCCAAATACAGAGTTCTTCCTATTACAAGAGTAGAGATGGTACATCCCACCTTGCCAATACACCTTTACATCTAAGTTGCAACGTGCCACATATGTCTCTACATCATAGACATCATGATATCAAACTAGTCTTGAACCTACTGAGGTTTATATCCTTGGTCATCTCCTCTAGGTGTATAGGGTACCGACTCTTTTGGAGTCATCTCTCTTCCCTCATGCATCAAGAGAGTGCCCTACTCATTTGCCCTTTGGGTCCCATGAGTTCATGAAGGTGATCAATCTCCTAACCCATGGCCCTCAGACAATGATAGATGTTACCTCCCGACCCTATGGTCATGTGCAACTTGGGGAATCAGGAAACTCCTACTTTCATCAGTCTTATCCCTACCTGACCCTAGGATAGACTTAGGATTCCCCATTATAGTACATGTTCACTTAGAACCTTACCCAAGTCTTCATCATCTCTCTTTCTGCATTCATGGGCTGGCCTTCATCCTTTCATTGAGATCATGGCAACCTGCCTACCTTGGTCAAGCCCCATACCGATTACCTCCATGGTAACTCATTCATATGCAATTAGAGATGGATATCTATGGGTATACAGGTCCATTCTCATACCATGTACTTAGCTTCTCAAGATCCTATGAGACTCTTTTAGGTTACCTTAAACCAACAAAACTGATATACACCCTACCAAAGGTGTCTCTCTCCCAGGATGGGAGGAAACTATCTCTTGATAACAAGGTCACCAAAAGCTCTTCGGTCTAGGGTTTACATCCTCATGAGCCTACTTAACCCTAGCAAGCTATTAAGGCATAAACAGATCACCTACTAAACCATGCTAGGTCATACTTTTCCTTTTTCCTCAATGCTGGATCGAGATCGTACCTTCCTTTATCATCAACCTAGCTATGAGGGGTTCATTACACATACCTTAAACTTAAGGGACTTCCCTTTTCCTTTATTCACGAGGCATACCATGCTCGAAACTATAGAAACTTAATTCTCATCATGAGCATTAGGTATACCACTTCCCCTCTTAGGCCTAGGAACCCTAGGTTCACTTTTAGGGGTCCAACTGCACGCTCTATCTCTGAACCATGAATCAAGCTTGCAAAAGGCATTCCGTGCACTTCCTGTCATCCTTCTTCTCGATCAACACTTAGGGTTGGGTCCTCCTTAAGGACAACTAACAAGGTACAAGGCCTCATAACCTGCTACTAAACCTTCCTAGGTCTAAGGAACTCTTCTTCCTACCTCAGAAGGTAAACACATATACCGTAGGCACATAGGCACCAGATGCTTCATCTTCTATCTCTAAGGTCTGGTCCCTCTAAAGGCAACCAAGATATCATCAACTTTCCGGGATCGATCATGAAGCAACCACTATCATCCATTATTTAGGGTTTTAGGCTTCCAACCTCCTTGTTGGGTTTCCTGCTCTCTCTAGGGCTAACCCTACATCCAACCTCACCATTATAGGTCCGCTCCTCATGAAGGATCAACCGCAAAGCATGCCCTACATGGGTGAAGCCTAGGTTCGAACTTATGTTTGCTCAAGATTATCCATAACCCTTTATTCTCCCTCATAATTCCTTATCCAGGGTTTCACCCTACTTTCAGCACTATGACGTGCCCTAGGTGCCTGCTATACCCTACTTGCACAAGCCCAAAGGGATTCTAAGGTCCTTCACTAACCTCATCATCTAAGGAGCTATCCTTTACCCTAACATGCACGACCCTTCCCAGGGTTGGGTTGCCAAATGTGTTAGGTCACCCACGGATCATATGGCATCCCAAAGGCATGTCCTTTCAAACACCTGGTCCAACTCATCTCTCTCTAAACTTCACTTAGGGTTAGGGTTAGCATCATCCTCAGAGGATGTGCCAGGTCTCTACTTGCAATGGAGATTTCTATCTCCAAGACTAACTTATCCTCCTGACAAGAAGGTCTACTCTTAGGTCTATTCTGAGGACATGACAACTTATGTCATATGACCTAAGCATGTATCTATTCTTTAATTTGCACTTAATCTATTAAGCTTATGTCCATGACATCTTATTGACATGCTTTTCATTAATTTGATGGAGGATTCCTTAAACCTTATTAACCTTACCCATACCTCAAGAGGGTGAGGAGAAGAAAGAAAACCCTAATCCTTCAGATCCTTAATAGAATTTGTGATGAGAAGGGATGAATAAGATGATAAAATCCTAAAGGTATCTTATTTCGATTCATACCCTAGGACTTTGGCCAGGCAGTCACACGGATCCGGGAGTCCTCGTATTCTGACTAGTAGTGTGGAGGAAAATATTTCCAGCCCCCGGTCGTGATCCTTTTCTAGACACCTCCGTCTTTTGGATAATCCTCTAATAACTCCCTTGGGTTCTATGGAGTTTGTAAAATTTAATAATTATTAATGGTTAACTGAGGAACCTACGCTCTGATACCAAATGTTACGACCCCACCTCCTGATAACCCCCAATTAAGGGAGACCGAGAGGTCGAAGCCACACCCATGACTTCCGGATCAAAGGTTCGGAAACTAACCAAAAATAATAATCAAATTTTAACATACTAAACTGAAAATCTGTAAGAAAATAAACTTTGCATACCTTTTGAAATTTTGGATTTATAACTTCTATCCACTTAATGATTCTACGCTAACTAATCCTCCTTGTATTATTCTTCATGTATTTCACAATGTGACGATTTACTGTTTGTCCTTTTGGCTTGTACCTAAAACGCTGACAAACAAAACGTCGGTCAGCTGAAGCTGGTATGTGGGGGAAACAATAAACATGCAATTATGATAACCACGTAATCATTCAATTAATCATTTAACAATCAAGATTACGTTTTAAGCCAAACTACTCAATCCATACCTATCCACAACTCTGTGTTGTCCCTGTAAGGACTTATATGGTACCTCTGTAAAGGTAACTGGATGGACCTACCCTCTAGGCAGCCACATACCAAATCATTCATGACCTGATGGACCTACCCTCTAGGTAGCCATATACTAGGTCAGCCATTACGACACAGAGGGGATCAGGATCTGAGCTAGAAGGCATATACATTATGTGCTAGTCATAGTCACTTTATAATTGCAATATGAACATCCAAACAGTTTAGTTGCATTCAATGCGATTAAACATCTAGGAATCCATCGGAAAACCTAAGCAGTTATTCATAATTAACCACATACCTGATTTGATGAGTCATGCAGATTATTGAACATATACTTCATGTATATACAATCAAGCCAATCAACAGATCCAAGCAAGTAATTCAATCATCACATATTTCCTGAAAAGAATATGTACTCCATTTATTACACATTTCATCAAGAATCTACTTTATTGACTTGGATTCTCTTTCTAGGGTTTCTAATCCGCATTAAGGTTCCATTAATACTCATTAGGGTTTCTTAGATCAATTTCTCGAACTTTATCTCTTTTAGATTAACAAATCCTAAAATACTCTTTTCCATTTATATGAACCTTAATTGCTCAACTATCCATTTTAATAGTCGTTTATACCCAAATTGACTTAGGATCATCATATCCCTATTTATTCACGGATTTGAACAATTAAACCAATTAAAATACATATTCTCTTAAATTAGGGTTTTCAAGCTCATTAATGCATATTCATGCATGAAACCCTAAATTAAGCCAATTATATAAAAAGATCATCTTTTTAGATCTTATTTTCACTTTTATTAACAATAGGTTAATATTAGCTTGAATTATCCATTAAACACCATTAAAATCATCTATCATCAAATCTAAGGGTTTTTCATTAATTAAATCATTAAAGATGATAGCTTTATGTACTTTTCAATTTTTAATCATATTTATGCACATAAACTCCAAATTAGACTAATCACGTGCAAAGTTCTTCATTTTTTAACATAATGTATCTTTTTGCATTTAACAGGTTAATATCAACTCTAATGATCCATTAAACCCTATTAATCACTTTAATCATATCAAAGTAGGGTTTCTTTAATCATCATTATGTTAAAGTTAACAACTTCCATTACTTTTTCAAATTGCAAGAATAATAAGGCTCCAATTATATTTTTAATGGATTCCTCTCGTCTTTCTGAGTAACTTTCATATTTTATGCGTGCTAAACCGAGCTACGGATAATTAGCTATGAATTTTACAAAATCTACTTACTCCGGCCAATGAGAGGCTACCACGCAGGCCTTTCCATGCTACGTTGGCTGTTGCTTTGGGAAATATAATCGAATGACCGAACTGCCCCTGCATAAGTTGATCACGCCTTTAGTCCTTGGAGGGTATAAACGTCCAACGCCAACTCACCCATCTTCTTCCTCCCGCAGTGCCGCAGCTGCAGCCCTAGGCGCCATGGACGGCGCTCCTCTTCCTCGCCTGGACCCCGACGGTCCCCGGGGATAGGTCCCCTAGCTCCGTAGGTCTCCGCCGCCCCTTCAGGTTCTCCAAGCCACCGCTGAGGTGGTGGGTATTTGAAGAAAATAGGGCCGCAACCCTGCTGCCCTAGCCGCCTTTTGCAGCAACCACAGGCGCGCCCCCTTCCTCTCTTTCGACCGACGACCATCTGGGATGATACCCCTACCTCCGACGCCTCTCCCCGCACACATGGCGGTCCACAGCTGGCACCCAAGAGGTCTATGTCATGCTGGCCGTGTCCACATCCACTTGCAGCCGTGCAATAGGTGCTGCATGAAGTTGGATGCTCGAGGGCATCATCTGATCATGCATAGGCCTTCGAGGAACATCAGGCCTCCCTCTAGATGAATCTGTACCTCCCCGTTACTCCTGAGAAAGCACCACTAGAGGATTAGGGTTTTTCCCAAGAAGATGAAGAAGAAGAAGGAAGAAAGGATATGTGCAACTCCTCCTAACTCGCCCCAGAGCTCTACCCCTTTTATAGGGGAGGGTTTTCACATCCCAAGACGTGCATCCACAAAGATGCAAGGTCTTTTCCTGATAGGAATCAAATTCCTTCATTAGGAAGCAAGCTTCTCTCTCTCTTATTTCTTTGATAAACCTTCTTCTTGTGTTATTATGATTTCGAAAATCCCTTCTCTTAGTCTCTCTTATGCTTTACTTTTACTCCATAAGCACGAAATTATAGTTTCCTTTTGAAGAAAATATCACCCTTTAAATAATATCATGAAATTCATTCATTAAACATCACATTATCCTCTTATTTGAGTTTATTGGTATTTTCTCTTACCTCTTTCTTCATTGGGACTCCTTGGATCCCAAGGCACTCTATTATTTCTAAATCCCTTTTTATTGGATACTCATTATCCTTCTAGATGCATCTAAATGCAATATTTCACATTATCTTATTTATTTCTCATTAACAATATCTCTTTTTGAGAATTTCTTTTTATTTCTCTTCTATTTTCCTCATTGGCATCCCTTTTATCATAAGAAATCCTTGGGATACGAAATACCATAAAGGGTAACTCAATTATACATCTTTTCACTTAATTTCCACATTTCATCAATGTTTTCAATTTCTTTCTTCATAAAGAAATACTTATTTAATCTTTTCTTTTCTTATTGCTTTCTTTTTGCAACCTTGGACCCCTTGGTACCCAAGAAAACCAAGAGGCACGAAATCCTCTTTGGATTTGCCTTCTAGAGGTTTCTACATATTTCTTTTCTTCAATTATCCATTTATTCATTGAAATTTTTTGTTATTCGGGCCCAATAGCCAATAAAGCCCACAATACAAACATCCAGGCTATTGTAAACAAAAATCCATTTATTTGAACCAAATCATATCTTTATTTTTTCAATTATCTTTTATATGAGAAATTACATTTCTCACCAATGAACCCAAAAATTGGGGTTGTAACACTTGACAATAAGATAAAACTAATACTTGGTAGTTATAAAGGAATATAAGAAAAAACATATATTTTCACAAAGATGTTCATTAACAAAAGAGAACATATATTTTAGCTCATTTTCCATCATATATCTCGTCCATCTACCACCAAAGGGATAGATGATTTTAGGCCTTATGATCTCCTACCAAAGAGTTAGATCATATACACAATGTGATCTCCTACCAAAGAGTTAGATCACTTCAATGCACTGTACTACCAAAGAGTTTAGTTCTATCATATGATGGACTAGATATATTATGTTTCATGTGTTGATAGACATATAAGTATAGAAAATCAAACAACATATCATTCAAGAACAATCATTTCATCCAATAGCATATGCCAAGTATTTTCTACACATATGATGCAATCACACTGTATAATAAGTCAAGAAAGAGGTAATTGCATATCTTGAAGAGAGATAATCCATAACACATTCCTGATATCATCTCTAACCTTGGTCAACCCTGATTAAGACAAGATTACATGTCACCATTAGGTTCTCATCATCATTAACCCTAGTTATGTTCATTAGGGTTCTACTTACTCATTTGGATATGTGCATCATTACTTATATTATCATCATCATTATGTGGCATTCATGTTACTTATGTTGTATTCCAGATTAGAATCAATAATATGACTATTTGATTACATATGATTATGTGCACATATTAACCCTACATTACATGCATTCAACCAAGTTAGGGTTTTCTCATCACTTTAAGGTCTTTACCATGCAACATGATTTATATGCATACTTATGATCTCAGAATTATGTATGAGGTTACATATACAGATATGAGCTTATACTATCATTTTTAGGATTTCTTGAGCATGTTTGTAATAATTGCGTATTAATTAGGGTTATTAACCCTAATTAGCTATATGGAGTAAATTACATGAATTCGTGCATCAACATCATCATTACTGGCATCAGATGGATTACAAACATGAATATGGAGTTACTGACATATTATCATAATTTTAGGCCATCATTTGATATTTATTAGACATGAAAAGACCATTATACATCTTACATGATAATCATGATATTTAAACACAAAAAGGCTAATATTATAGTCCCATCTTGTTCCACTCATTTTTCTGAAAATTTCAATATATTATTTGTATTATTCTGATAAACAAGCTAATTACTATACATTTTATAAAATCTGAGATTTTATGAGAGATTTACCTTAAGCGACCAATGAGAGCCCGCCACGTGGCCTCTTGCAGCTCAGGGCTCCTGGACTCCCGTTGAACCATGATTCACTGGATCCTGTTCCGGATTCCCTTGGTCTCGACTGGGTTAACGGATGAGGGGACCAAATCCATCTTTCCCCCTTCTGTTCTCTCTCGCGCAACGCGGACTCCGCTCCGCAGCGCTACACCTGCGTGCATCTGTCATCGAGCGGCTCTACCGTCGTTCTGGTGTGTGCTATCCTACCGTGAGCGTAGCTTTCCCGGACCTGGGCGTCGCCGTGAAAAGCTTGCTTCGGTCTCCGATGATGATCTGGCAGCTAAGCAGCACTCCTCTTGCGCTCCTTATGACTCCAATGAGTCCGCCGCCATCATCCAGCCTCTTGCGGCTGCTTGGAAGATCGACTGCGCCTCTGGGACACTGCCTGCGTAGGCTCACAGTCTCCTTCTCTCCTCGGCTTCCTGGGTTGCCGCTTCGGACTCTGGAGTTCCCAGACGGCCGTGCTTCTCTGTTTCACAATCCACCCCCGCACGGCTTCTCCCCGGCAAGCAATCAGCCTTCGTCTGTCCTTCTCCAGATCTGGCTGAGGTTGCCTCCTCAACTACAGAAGCTCCATTGACGTCCTTGTTCTCCCCCTGACACTGCGTGTGTCAGTTCTCTGCAGGAGACTGACTACCAGCTTCCATATCCTACTGCGAGACACAAACCGCTGTAAGGCTGAAACGTCGGTGAGAGATCGCCCACGGTAATGTCCTCCTCACCAACACCTTTCATAGCAAACGACTTCTTAGTCTCAGCAGCTACCACGGTGGTGAGGTTGTGTGGGACGACTAGGCCTCCCCCCCTCACTCTCTACTCTACTTCTTCAATCGCAAGGGTTGAAGTGTTCGTCTTCAGTTGGCATGGGACCCATTCAGATTCTATATCTCCCCACAATGTGGATCGTGGTAACATGGGTTACTACTTCGTAGAACCTCTCCACGATCTCCAAATAAGTTGGTGTTAGGGGATGAGTTCCGTTTTATTCGATCTACAACATCCTAGGGTTGGGGTCTATCCACTTCGCCAATCTGCATCGGGACCTAGACTAGGGCCGCATGACATTGCGTTATGTCAAAGCTTAGGATAGATAATTAATACACCTATTTCTAAAGTCACCAATACATGCATTATCACACCAATGTCACATAATATCTCCTTCTAGGAACTTCAGACCTTTATGAAATTCGAATCATAGATTTATCCTCATCATAGATGGATTGCATTGAATTTTGGTGCCAAGTCACCACTATTTGACAAATCAATTAATTACATCAATTACACATAAACTAAGAAAAACTTAATCAAGATGTCAACATCAATTGACATTCAACAATACCAAAGAACTTAGAACTCTCTAAAACAACTCAACATGTATGGATTCACTTATATCAGTGGACATTTAAGGATTCCAAAAGTCCAATCCATCAAAACATTCTTTTTTCTTACTTCATTGTCATTTATCTGATGAGACTTTTGATTCATGCATTATTTGACCCAGAGTATTAGGCATAAGATTCATGCATTTCTCATTATCTTCACCATGTAGGTTTATCATGATTTATTTTTTCATGAATAGTCACCTATTTTGTACATCCATTGCTCTTATCAGAATGTCAGTTAAATGATTATTCCACTCATTCATTCTTATAAGGAGAACTGCTTCCAAGTAGTTGGTAGTTAGGAAAGAGCAATGTAGAATAGGGAATTGCATGATGCACCAAATAAATGCTTGATTGATTATGATGTTAACTATTTCTTTGATAGTGTTCATTGATCTAAGGGTGGACAACTTCTATGAAAATTTTCGGTCACTTTAGAGAAGTTAATTTTTCAGTGATCATTGAAGACCGGTTTGGGACCGCCATGTGGGAATGGTTGAGAAATAAAATTCATAGTTTATGTCCTTTTACTTACTTGTCTCAAATAGATCTGAGGGTATGTTGCTCGAGGACGAGCAACATTTAAACTTAGGGGAGTTTGATGCAGTGGATATTAGTCATTTTCACATGCTATTTTATATTGAATTTTTACAATATTTTTTATTTTCATATTCATTTTTTGTATGATTTACTCTTATTATCCTGTGATACTCAATTGCATCAAAAAATGTAATTTTAATATTTATGAATGATTTTTTTATATTTCAAGAGCTTATGTTTAGATTTTTTGTGAATTTTAAGAAGTTATAAAAGAAATAACACAACTCAGTACTACCTACTTTGGAGTCAGTGGTACCGACACATGCTCAGTCTGGAAAAGAAAGAAATGAGAAGAATCAGTAGTATCGACTTTGAAGTCGATACTACTGACAACATCACAATGTTAGACTAAAAAATAATCAAAGAAGCTCAGTACTATCGACAGAGGCTCGGTAGAACCGACAACTTGCCAGTTGGCTACAACAATTAAAGGAGTCAGTATTACATACACCTAGTCGGTAGTACTCACATGTCGGGATCAAATAGATTTGAAGATAGCGTGTAATTTGGCATTTGAAGATTTATTTTGCCCTAAGTCACTTCTATGACTTAGGGGGAATTCATCCAGACCTAATATCTCATTCTATTCAATTGTACAATGACTGAGAGCAAGGAGAGAAAAGAGCAGTGGAGAAGGAAACATTTTGGACGGTTCGAGCACTTTCAGTGGACGGATCTGCAATCCGAGCACAACAGATCGACACGTTCGTCAGAGGGATCATCTAGAAGATCTTCTTCATGGGGTTTCATTAGTTTTCTAATGTCCCCCACGTTTTTCTTCTTCTCTCCTACGTACTTGAAAATGGAAATCTTGTGGAGCTCATCCCCTTGTTCCTCAGGACCCGGGAGTAGCCATTTTATGCATTGTAATTGACTTTTATGCATTAATATATCAATTTCTCTTAATTTTTGGACTTATTTCTTTGAGAGTATCACGAATTAACTATGTTTGGCCATCGTAGGTAGTTTACTAGACTATTAATTTCTTTGAGAGAGGGATTAAGAGTTAGAAAAATCATAGAAATACATCTTGTATATCACCCTTTGAGAAAGGAGGCTTACAAATGTGAAGAGATTACCCAGAATTTTCGATAAAGTACCTAACTAATAACACAATCATTACAAGAGTGGATTGACATTAAATTAGGTAGTGAATTACACCATGAGAGAAAGAAATTCTTGCTACATGTCTCTTAATCCATGGTTGAGAGAAATATTTGTTGATATTATAATTTTAATTACAATCTTAATCGTGGTAAAATCATAATCCTAAGGAATTCACTCCAATTGAGATCAAACAACACTATTATTAGATTTATTTTTTGCATTTAGATAATTAAATTCTCATTCAAAGATTCTTTGACCTATCTTATCGCATTATAGTTAGTAGTAGTCTCTAGATTTACGTTTCCTTGAGTTCGACATACAGGCCTCCTTAGGCCTAAGTTAATCGATACGTATACTTATGTTTTATATGTGTCGTTTGCGTGTATCAACACTGGATAATCCTAAGATCATCTATATGGGCTAGCAAACTTCATGTCAATAGCTAGTAGTTCTGGCATTACATCTGGACAATATATGGCTTAATAATAATATAGGTAATCAAGCTGGACATGACCTATTGCGTACTTATGTTACCACAATCACTCTGTATTACCTTAACTGGTCTAATCCAACTTATATATATCACTTTTCCTTACTTCATGCTAGCTTTACTGCTCATATATGTTTTATAAGAGTTGTTTCTTATCATAGAATTGTTTCATTTAGCATATATTTTAGATTATGGAGATGTAGGATGATGTGCATATACTTTATTCATCGTTGACACTTTGGTCTCACACTTGTGATTTTCTACCCTTTTTAGGTTCTCAACACATATCTTAGGGGTTTTTTGGTGAGCCTCCTTCTCTATGTAAGAAGTGAGAAGAAGGTTGGATTCTAGCCTTTTAGTTTTGAATAGAATCACCTATATCAGGTTTGAGTGGAGTGTTTATATGATAATAAATATGGCTTGGATTTTGTCTTATACATGTTGCAAATGATGTTTATATTGTATGCATAAATAGGTTGATCTTTTCAATGAACATGTGGTGACTTTGATCCCCTAAACTAGACTTTGTATATTTACCTACATATTAGTGAATATAAAGGGCGTTTTATGTGAATCTACATGTAAATGACGTTGGGAATTTTTATTTAGACATTTCCTTACTATCTTCTTTTATAATGTTAAGTAATGTTGAAATCATATAAGTGGTTCAAGGTTTTCTCATCATGAAATGTCCGATCTTGGGGCATGCATGTCCACTGGTTTAGGATTTGTATGTCACATTTAGCCATAGATGTAGCAACATTAAGGATCCTCAAATCATAGGTTTATCAAATAAGAAAGATTTATCTCATTACATCCTCCCCTTCAAATGAAATACCCAAGAATACACTAATTGGGTGGCTTTGTTATAAATAATTCCCACTCACTCATTTGAGAGTCTTGTTTGTATAGTTACAACAAGTCTTAACCACAATATTGTGGGAGCAATAACCTAAAACACACTCAATCCAAATATATTTTACTGATGAACAAGTGTCTACATTATAGGAAGAGATAATTAGTAAATATCTATTAATTTTTACAATGGACTAATAATTAAAAACAAAGTAGACAATTTAAGTTATAATGTATTTTATAGAGTTTTCTAAGTTTAATGTGACATAACAATCAAAAGTAATATAATATGGAATTTAGATATTTTCACTTCAAACATTCTTGAGAAGAATGTCTAGATCGATAATAATAGTATGCAAATAATAGTTCAAAATGCATTGTACTTATGAGAATTGATTCACACCACTATGTTTGGGATTTACCCTTGGGCTTACCCTCAATTTTACATGGAATCAGAGAAGGAGAATAGTCCAACACTGAAGATTGAACATATGACTTTTGAGAAAGATGATTTTGTCGAGAAGACTTGGCCATTCAATCTTGTGAACTAATCGAGACCGAAATTGGAAACCCTAGGCTTGGAGCCTTACAACTTTATCAGCTCAAGCAATTTTAGGCACAACATAGTAGTTGCAATTCGACGATCAAAATACCGCATCCTCCCCAGGAATGGAGGGGGATGCATTTATGATATCTGGGGATGTCTCCATAAGCAGGGTTTCATCTATCAATTGTTTGGGGCACAAGATTGCTTTGAGTTTGGGGATCATATTTAGACTTATAAGGTGTGTGGTTTCTTCTCTAACTGTCTATTTTTTTAAGATTGACATTGATATATTCATGACATGTCTATGTCAATTATTATCAATTTCTATGCATTTCTTTTCCAAAATTATTCAAGAGTCAGATCATGATAAAGATTCTTTTCTATTATAGGCAAGGATTGCATTACCAGGTCTAAATGAAAGCTACCACTCAACTTCAAAATCTTTTTCTCCATGTAAACAAGGTCTACAAATAACATCTATTTTAATATCACCTTTTCAACCAATAAAACTTCTATAAAAAAGAAGATGTGTTATAATATTTTTGAGATTGATATTGAAGAATCTTTTTGTAAAGATCTATAGAAAACTTAGGCATAAATTAAAAATCAAATAATTTTCATAATATTGTAGGTTATTATCTGAGGAAATAATTAGAAACCTCAAAGTATCTATATATATATATATATATATCAAACACTATCATTTCTCTAGTTCAAGAAGTTAATTCTTGTTTGTAACCAAAATTTAAGAACATTAATCAGATACATATTAATTTTTTCAATTATGTATAATTATTTCACACCTAACTAGTTTACCTTACCGTCATAAGATATGCTAACATGATTTACTTTCATATAAGTATATATGAACTCCCAGATAGACACCCTCTACTTGAGGGAGTTATATAACTTCTGAATGGAAACAAATATGACTATATGAAATATTTATTGCTTAATAAAATGTAGAGTGAAATTGTATTGTAGTGGGATCATAGAGAAACATGATAAATTATATCCATAATTTATTTCTATTTGGACTCTAGGTAAGTACTAACAATATTATTTGTGTATATTTTCACAAGTTTTTTACTCAAATAACACATAACATAACCAAATTACATAGACCACAATGCTCTACAATGTGATAATCAAGATTCCAATCATTTACGCAATAATACAACATCTTTTATATTAAACATAAAGAAACAAGGATGAGATTTAAGTACGTTTCTAAGAGACTAACTAGGCTCTAGCCCCCTCCAGCTCCAAAAAACTATGAAATATACTCGTAGTTGTTGAAAAATACTAAACACATTTTCATATAGATATGTTTCACAATAGGCTGAATAAAAAGAATAGCTAAGTGAAATGCTACTTGGTCTTTAGTCATATAGATGCAGCAGGTTCGAATTTTAGTGTACACAAATTTTTCTTTGAATCCCTCTTTGTAAACTTAGTTATTCTGTTGTGCATGTCTGGTTCCGCCAATGAAAGATTTATAGACGTAATATTAAGAGGAAACATGGTGTCGGCTCATCGGAGGGACAATATCGGTATTATTTTAAGACTCGTAATAAATAACGTATCTTATTTTGTAATTTATAGCACACGTTTAGTTTTAAAATGGTGATTGTATTTAGATACCATGTTAAACAATAATTACAGGAAGTTTCCCCATAAATGGCACATATTTTAAAATGAAATGAGGCGACAAATTGACTTTTATATGAAAATAACTATAAACACGTTGTGTGTTTCGATGCATATATCAGAATTGTCATTATGTTTCACAAGAGGATCTAGTCATGACTGCGTAGTTAACAAATACTTCTAATGAAACTATCATATTATTACACCGATCCTAACTTTTAAAGAAGTTCGTATTTGTTTCTTATTTAGTAACTCGAAACAAAACATATATCAATGGTAATCAATTATGACGACTCGTAGTAAGTAGTTGTTGCACCCTAAAGTGTAAAGTTTACCAAAAAAGTAAGAAGAATTATTGAACTTTGAGGTACTATGTTTGTAGTTCTATCATTTCATATCATGCTTTTGCGATTCATATCATTAACTTTTTTAGACTAATATAGTATTGTAACAATCCAAATTTTTTTATGAATATTTTAAAATGTTTAATGTAGTTTTTTTCTAATAAGATTTATCTAAGGGGCTTAATGCAAATAGCTCAACAATAGTATTATTTTTATAAATAATAAGGCTAGAAAAATAAAAGGAACTCAAAAATACCTTTTTCTTGTATAATGTATCGTAATTATTTGAAAAGTAATAGCAATTGATTTTCCCTATCTTTTCTATCAAGAAAGTTTAAAAGAGAAGAAAAGAAAAGCAAGAGGCATGAAATTTGAAAATAAGGACTAAATGACTTGAACAAGGAATAAGGTATTCTTTTGATAGATTTTAACATAAGAACATTATTATTATCTTTCTTTCTTCTCTCTCCTGCTCTTTAGATTTCAAAAGGATAACAAACTGCCCCATGTACCAATTTTGAAAATAGGGGATGAATAACTCACTTGGAGATTCAACAAATGACTCTCTTTTTCATTTTGTATATACATATAAAGGAAATAACATGATCTCTTCTTTCTATCTCTCTTCACGAAAACTACTCCAAAAGGGAATAAAAACGTGTTGTATGACTTTCGAGGGGATGATTATGTTTTATATTGAAGAGTGACCCTAATATCACAAAGGAAAGTATTTTCCTATGTATATAATCTATTAATGCATTAAAGTTAGACTGACGGACAAAAATGGAAATTGTGAGCAAAATATGTACAAACCTAAAATCTAATTGGCTAGGAATAATCTAGACTACCTAAATAGCCTATGGCCCAAATTTGGAGTTGTTCAGACTTTGTTTGGCCATCTAATTCAATTAAGAAATTTTCTATATATGTTACTTAGGATTTGATTAGAAAATCATTTAATGCAATGATTTAAGGGAATATTCTAGATTTTATATTAGTCACACATATTTTCTTTACTTTCCTTTTTGCACCGTCATCTGCACTGTCCGATTAAGATCGCACGACCCTAGTATCGTCCTCTACCTCTTCCCTTCTCGTGCTCAGAAGTTTCCCACTGTGTTATTTTCTCAATTCTATTATCCCTCGTCTCGTTGTCTTTTTGTGAATTTTCTTCAAAAGAAAATTCATGTTGCTTTCCCATTCTGATCAAGCCATAACTATTTATCTCTCGTCATCATTTAAGTAAATTCTCAATTAGGGCTTTCCCACTATCTCATGTAGTTGATGCAGACTCCCCCATAGTATTCTCTTTTCCTATATAAGGCATCATACAACACCACCACACTTCCCAAGTCTCTTTTCTAGCATCAATTGGTTTCTCTGTGTCGTGAGTCAACACCTCCTACTCAATCTCCCTTCTGGAAAACACCTCTCTTACGCAGGTCCTCACCACTACCAACCAAGTAATTGAGCACCTCGTAAGCATCGACTCTGATTCTTCTTCATTTTGCCATCATTTGTTTCTTATGCAATTTACTTCAACGTTGTATCCTATAGCCCGCTTTGAGAACCTTGTCGACATTCACTGCCACGGAAAATAAGTGGCCATAAGGCCTTCAAAAGGCACCGAAAGAGATCACCATGCATCCAAGAAAAATTTAAAAACCTTAGTTAATGTGTTCCTCGTCGATTTCTTTGGTTATGGATTTTGAGACCCCCTCCCATGTTTCCTCTGTGGAACAAAGGTACCCAAGGGACATGGTCCTTGTTTTGATGGTGGATGTTAATCCAGATTCCTTGACCATGAACATGTTTGCACCTTGATTTCTCACTTAGTCAATGTACTTTGATGCCGTAAACTTACTGTTACTGTCAACCATGGCCGAAGATGAGAGCTTCAATTCCAAAACTCCAGGTAGCCCCACCCATGGCTTGCCAGATTCACCAACTCTTGGTGATTCATTTGGGCATGGATTATGCCTTAAAATAGGTGGATTGGTTGTGTGTTCACTGGAGATAAGAGTTGATGTTGATGCTCCTTGTCATGGAGTAATGGAGAATAATGGAAACGGTTAACTTACCTGGTTTCCCATGTGTTTTCAATTTAAATTTTTTTTATCGAAAGGTCAAAATCGAGATCTCGACTTTTGGTTCAATATTTTTGATGTGAGATTTTGACTGCTGAGTTGGAGCAGGTCTGGACCACGTGTCTAGACTTGACTGAGCCTTTAGGAACGTGGTCCAATTATCCCCTGATTTGGATAATGTATACATGTGGCTTTTCAATGATTTCTGATTAGCTGATTTTTCCCAAAAATCACAATAATTAGATGGATGGTTAGAAAAATGAGAAAAAATATGTTTTGTAAAGGGTTTTTTCATAAGAAATCCAATTATCTCGGTTTTAGAGTCTTTTTCTTATTTAACCAATCCTTGATCTTATGAGAAGTGACATTAGGGTTTAATGTTAAGGGAAAAATGCATATTAATATGAAATATGTTTTGTACAAGATAATTAGGGTTTTCAAACCCTAAGATCGTGATTAGGGTTTCCTTATCCTAGGTAGAGAAATAATATATTCTCTGAGTGAAAGATAAGTGATCCATAAAAATTAAACATAGTTATTGTTTTACTTTATATATGCATGCATGAAATGCAATGAAAATTATGATTCTTATATTACTATTTCAATTGCTAGAAGTTAGTTGATTTATAATGAACTGAGTATTGTGATTATGGTCAATTATATTGTACCACCATTACACACATTAAAGATAAAGTTAAAAATAAGATCTAAGGTAAAGTTAAGAGTTTTTAAGAGAAAGAGAAAGCTAAAAGTAAACTTATATAAGGTCCTCATTAAGAGGCTCTTCAGAGAAAATTTTAAGAGGCACTTCAATGCATAAGAGAAGAGACACTTCAGTGCAACCTAAGAGGCACTTTGGTGCATATGAGAAGAGGAAGATATGTTCAACCCAAGGATCCTTATATAGATCAACATTAGAGAAACTAATCTAAAGAAATTGTGAGTCTTTTCAATGTTTAAATGCTTAAAGTCTATTTTTAGTTTTCCTATTTCCTTTAATTTATAATGTGCTCAATTAGACTTACCATTGGTTTTATGCATGGCCGGGGGTGATTCCTGCAGGTAAGGAGCAAGCTTAGGAGGGAAAAGCTACCTAGTAAACAAAAATTTGGCTCAAGGGTCTTTACAAAGAAAATCATTGGTGGGGTGCCAATTATACCTAGATTATAATTTCTTTTCTACTCTCCTCTTTTTCTTGAGAAATTTGTATATAGTAACCTTATTAAGGATTTGGCAATGAGAATTGTTATTATTTCCTTGTGATGGTTTATATAAACTTTATTTTTCCAAATAAATATCGTATTTGTGATACCCCCTTGAAGTGAGTGAAATTATATGCTTCCGCTCTATGTTGAAACTAATGTACAAGTGGGGTGTTACAAATATACAACAACAACCTAGACCCAATATGGATTTTATCATGATGAAAATTTATGACAATATAATATGAAATATATTATGAATAAAATAAATCTACAACAATTTTCAAATTGAATATAATAATAGAGAAAATAGGCATGTAAAAAGGATTTATATTTCACCAAGCCTTGTTAATCCTTATACCATGTAATATATAAATTGTATATCTTCCAATATTCTTATGACATTGAAGCTTTTCCAATTTACCAATAGATGGGTGGACATATTACATAATATGATACACTTTAGGGAATATAAAAAAGGTATACATTTTTATCACATTAAAATGCAATGATAACACCTATAGATTATTAAGTATCTTATATATAAGAAATTTTGAATAAAAGTTAATTAAAGCCCATATAGTTTACCTATATAAGTATATAATACATTTGAGTTTCAATAACTAGAAAATACTCCTCAGTGGTCATGGAGAATGTATGGGTACATCCCATAGGATTGAAATATGATGTCGTACCTATTTTTCTTGGGATTTTTGGATTTTTGACATAATAAAAGTCAAAATTTTAGGAGTATTTTAACTATGTTCTTTTGTAGATCTAGTTTATTGCAATCAAAACTTTATGTAAGGTTGATGCATTTTGGATTTTGTAAAGTGTTTTTCCAAATATTTAAAATGATTTTATACTTATTTGCGTGTTTCTAAAAGTATATAATTACCAAAATATCAAAATTGGGGTAACATTTTGAAGCATTTTTGGGTTTTAAATTTGGATTTACTGAAATAAAGTTCTTTTGTAGGATTAATAAAGTTCATATTTTGAATATGATTACACCTAAAGGTTGAAATAATTTTGAACATGTATAGGTGTTTGAAGAAGATATTTTTGCCAAAGGTCAAAATTTGGGAATATTTCAATGCCATTTTAGATTTTATAATTTTATTTTACCGAAATCAAGTCCTTGTGTAGTCTTGATGTATTTAAGGTTTTGAGAAGCATTGCAAAAAAAGGTTCAAATGATGTCAAACCTATTCGGGTTTTTGAAAAAGATTTTTTTACCAAAATACAAAATTTAGGGAACATTTCAATGTCATTTTGAGTTTTAGAGTTTTCATTAACTAAAATAAAGTATTTATGCAGGCTTGACGTAGTTCCATTTTTGAAAATGATCTCATTAAAGGTTAAACTGGTCTTGCACCCAATTGGATTTTAATAAGAGATTACTACTAAAGAGTTTGAAATTTTAGCCAATATTTCGACGTCTTTTGGGGTTACAAAATGAGTATTCACCGAAATGAAGTACTCATGCAAACTTGAAGTATTTTTCATTTTGGTTTAAGTTTCTCCATAAGAAATAAATTATCTCAAACATATTTGAGTCTTGGGAAAGATATTACTGGCAAAGAGTCAAAATTTGAGTAACATTTTGACATCAGTTTGGCATTTTGAAAAAGTTTCTATTACTAAGGGATTAAAATTCTACAACATTTTCATGCTACTTTTGATTTTGAAATTTAGTTTTACCAAGGAATTAAAAGTTTTGAAGGCATTCAACATTGTCCTAGTTTTTAGAAAAGGAACTTTACCAATGGGTCAAATATCTGACAGTATTTTCACATTATCTTGGTTTTTTTAAATAGGTTCTACAAAGAAGTCAAAAGTTTTGCAGCACTTTGACACAATCTGCGGTATTAAAAAATTGTTTACAAAGGAGTAAAAAATTCTATGTCATTTCTTTTTCTATCTTTGGTTTTTGACAAACGTCAAATGTAGTGTATGTTTATGAACTAAAAAAATTCACCCATATTTATCCATCATATGTTATAGCAAGAAGATATCTCCAACTTATCTATACTTGTCCCTACAATAAGTGACCTTATCTTCCCTAGGATTACACTATACTTCATTTTACATATATCATCAAGTTTATTGGACTAGGGTATTATCCTTGTTATGACTGTGTCTGAGCTTTATTAATAAACTAGGGTTTACTTGTATGATGACATGCTTAATTAGATTGATCATTGCTCAAACATGATTAATGATAGCTCTATTGTCATGTTTCAAGACTAAGAAGATACTATAATCATTATTTTACTTTGAAGGAATAGGGTTTGGGAAGTGTAAACATTATTATCCAAGATTAGGGGTTTGATAGTATATAAATACAAAATTTAATAGAAATAGTTGCATGGTAAATTTTTTTATGTTTTCTGTATAACTTGGATTTAATAAAAATTCGGACAATGTGCATAACTACTCATACATGTTACTGAAAATATCATCATTTTTTAATGTGTGATGGACATGTTGGTCAGCTAAGTTTCCTCAGGACAAACTCAGTCGATCAGTAATTCTAACTGTAGGACAACAATGAAATGTTTGATTTTTAAAACATGCTATTTTTCATATTTTTTGAAAGATCTGTAATCTATTTAGTAAATGAGTTACGATTACATTTTTATGATAGAAAATTGCTAAAATAAAAGAAAGTGTAAAAAAGAGGTCAACTGCAAATTTACTCAAGCACCTTAATTTCTCTATATGATGAACCTAACATACTAGGAGCTCCTATATTTTATGATTCATTCTAGAGAAACAAAATCTGAGATAGAGAGGGAGAGTTATGGTTTAGATGGAGAAAGTGGTAAAGATGGCAGTCTAGGGTTTCTCTTTCTAGAGTTTATGAAATCAAGTAAGTTTGTCATATCTAGATAGTTTTTCTTGGTGATTCTTCTTTAAAATGTTTAGATTTTGTCCCTCCTCTGATTTGATTCTGTATTATATCAAATATCTCCCTTTTCTGACTCTTTCTCCAAAATTCTCTATTTTTAGGGTTTCCAAGTTGGAAGGAAGAAGAAAGCGGTGAATTGTTTGGAGTTTAATATGGATTCTACAATTTCAGATGTGGGACTACTAAATTTAAGGTGTCTGACACCTTAGGTGAGTGGGTACTTCCTTTAAATAGTAGATTGCACAAAATTAGATGAAATCCTCAATAATATTCAATCCTTTGTATGCTACTACAAACCCTGAATCTTCCTTTTAGTTTATGATTATGAAATATGATCTAGAAATGGATTGTTTTCCTATTGTGATAAATTTCACATGATAAAAACATAGAATAAGTGGATTCAAATAATAAAAAATTGAAGCCTAAAGTTATTGCAAGAGTTTAAGAATATACTAAAATTTAGGGTTTTCGTCTATGTCTAAAATTATTGTATAACTAAAGGAAGAACTTGCCTAATTGTCTCTCATTATTAAAGTTGATTGTTTTGTATGAATGTTTAGCACAAATATGTAAGATACTATATTGGAATTCATTTTCTATTGTCGGTGTTTGTTTGATTTCTTAGTTAAAAGGGTGAGACCCTATATGAGTGGAAAGTCATAAATTTGTGAATAAACATCATGAAATTCGATAGATGTGGTTCATTTTAATCTTATATATTTATTCAAGGTTATTCTTGATCTTTGTTTTTTTAGTGTATGGCATGCAAACCCCAGTTCAATTCATTCTAGAGTTTCATATATATGTTTGGTTATTATGAACTATTCAAAGAAGTATTTTATCAGTGAAAGTTTATGATGCATTAAATCCTTATGCAGATGTGATATGTGAATGAATAAAATGAAACCTTAAGGATAGGACATTCAGTGAATTAAGTATTTTTCATATCAACATTTCTCATTATGAGATGTAGTGTTGCTCAGCAGTTCAGTTTGCAGTACATATGACACATGATCTATGAAATGAACTAACTGTTTACAAAGCTAAGTTAAAAAATGTTGATGCGATGATTGGATCATGAATTTAAAGAGTGAATTAGAAATTTAGATTCCATGAACACTATAGAATCCTTGATAGGAGGCTTGCGTTGTGGGGAAGAAATGTGCTTCCCAAGTAGATGTATTTTTTCCAGGTAGTGGTAAGTTAGAGCTCACTAGTGGAGTGCGGGGGTGGCCTCCTTAATGATTTGTATCTAACACAAAATGGGGATGCCAGTGGTGCCTGAGTTTTCTGGTTAGTGGACATCTTCGATAGTTCCACTAATGTAGAGTCACATCGATCAGTGAACGTCTTTCGTAGGTTCACTGGTGCACAACAAGCCTGAGGACTTTGAATCTCTGCTTGAGCACCAAGTTTGAGAGGAGGAGTTCAGATATTTGACCGCTCCCATTAACCGCTGACATCCAGACGTGGTGAGGCTCACTGCAAGTGAGTTCTTACTCAAGATATAGACTTGAGAACCTGGGCTTTCTTCTAAGCATTATACTGTGAGATTGTACCTTGGTATGATCTTTTCAGATGTCATGCTACACTTCATGTGGGTTTAGGGAATCATGATATAAATGCTAGATTGATGAAGTGTGTGTAGTTACTGTATATTCTTAACAGTTATCTTTATTAACTTGTCATTTGTATGTTTCTAAATTACTAGTTCCCTTTGTGATTAATCAAGTATGCCCAAATATCAATTTACTCTTTTTAGATATCTACATTATCCTATCATATATGTCTGAAAATGATTAGTTCATGTATATATCATTACTGTTCTACTTTAAATTCACTTTCTCAATAATATATCTTTGATTGTTAAAGTTATTTATATTGTTTCTTTGAAGTACTCATTCATTGAGTGAGTAGGCTCACCCCTCTACTGACATTTTTTACAAAAACCATGTGGATTTGAAGAATGTCAATGCTAGAGTAGATCTGCCACAAGAGTCTGGTATCAGATTATCTAAGTTCAGACAATCCCTATCACTCTAGGTCATTGTATATAAGTGAGAGAGTTGTAAATTATAATGTGTAACTCTGTTTCCATAGTAGGGATTTAATAATCAAGTTTTATGTACATGGAAATGTGAGAAATAGAATGAATTCTTATAAATGTATGTTTTTGTTGGAAATAGATTAGAAAAATCAAGGTTTTATTTCCCTCGCAAGTTTAGTTTATGTGATCGAATGTGATAAAAAAGAGTTTGAAATCAAAGGAAAAGTCAGGAGGGATCTTTTTGTTATTTTAAATCATCAACTTATGCCCTAATCTCATGATTAGTGGTATCTATGGGATGTGGGTGTAACAATACTTTATATACCTTCTGATCATGGTGGTGGCATTCAATAACTAGTATAAGGGAGTGGATGTATTTGGTGCTAAGGATGGCTCTTCTTGCACATGTCCTTGCCACTAGTGATGCCCATGTGTCTTTCAGACCATGTAGCATGAGTTCTACTCTTCTCTACTTGTTAGTGTAGGTAGGAGAGGGTTCTAGGTGCAAAGTTTTTTTTACTATTAAACCCAAAAACTCAATTCTTATGAAAATATGTCACCATGAGGGTGTGTGTAAAAATTCATAAGATATTAAACATGAAAGAAAATAATGCATAACAACATCTATTCCATGTAAGAACTTTTATTTAGATAATATTTTCCCTATTTCATTAAACTGGAAAGAAACCAAGTCCTAGATATATTAAGGTGTGCTCTTAAAGAGAACCCACATTTTTTGTGTGTATATACAATATGTATATTTTTTCTATGAAAGTGAAATAAAAAAATACTTCTAAAAGGGATAAAGAAAACTACCAGTTAGGCAACTGTGATACAAATAATTGAGGATATGAAGAGGATGGACATGTAATCATGAAATGTCATATTAATTATTTGGTGAAAATAAAAATGACCACCATGACATCTACATGGGCATATTTAAAGAATGAGCTCCACTCTAGCCTGGATATCTAATATTATTAATTCCTTATCTCTTCTAATAATTTCCAAAAAATGCATTTAATGGAGGGCGTGTAATGGCTGAGCATCCCTTGAATATGTAAACAATGAATGTTCTAAAAGTATATTAAATTATCATAAGTATGGTATATATAATAAATATGTAACTTCATCCCATGAACTTGGGTCACACATGTAATTCTAATATATGGACAACCATTATATGCCATTGTGGGTTATAAAATGACACATCAATGGTCAATATATGCAAAGAAAAATATGTGATGTTTGGATGGGGGAAACCTAAAACAAAAAAATAAAAAATCCATCAAGATCATTAGGAATTTATGTGTTATTCACCATTAGAGTCTTTACTATGGTTCCAACATAATTTGGAAACTTGGTTGGCATCACCTGGTGACACAAAACATTTGGGTCAGATTCAAAAGGGAAATAGAAACAATAGAGTCACCACCAAATTTATGAGATCAAATGAGGAAAAGAACAAAAAGGGAGTGTGGGGAAAAATTCATGGATAATGAATGAAGGTCAAACCAAGTAAAAAATGGTAATACATTGGGTTATGCATGGAGAAGGTGTTACACACCCTCACAGACGCGACTTGGCCTTTCCACTCTCGAAGAGGTTAAAATTGAGATTTCATTTTATAATATATTAGGGTTTTGTGGATGAAATATAAAGGAACGAAACATGTGTGCATGATGATAGAATAAAAGAGAAACATTAGAAGAATGATAAGATATTTAGGTTCGACAATAATAGTTTCTAATATCATCACAACACTTATGAATTGGAAAAAAGAGGGGGGATAAGATATCTACATCATTGTTAGAGACAAAATCCCTTGTTTGAACTTGTATGAAGTGAATGAGTATCTTTTCCTCCTTTTTCTACCAAGGATTTGGATTGGATACACAAAGGTGTTCCATTTTGGGTCTTTGAAGGTTAGAGATGTGGGATCTTAATGTATGAGGGGTCATTATTAGTCAACTCAAGGGAAAATGGTACCTATTTTGGTATTTTGGTTTTTGGGGGGCTATCTTATTTAAATATGTAGAATCACTCTCAAGAGGGATTCTTATTTCACAAAATGATATCACGGGAGATCTCTCTAGGTGCCAATCTATGTGAATGATAGTCATAAGGCTTTATATAGGACTAAGGGGTCACCTAGGGTTAGAATTTAACTTATCCCACAAGAAAGTCAAGAAGAGTCTCAAGACGTGGGGAGATGAGTGATTTGACATACTCGTGCCATCTGAAGGCTTGACGGTGCATTAATATTATTGTCATGTACTTGGTCAAAGTTGGAAAATTTGGGTGTGTGCCTATTTATATTAGAGATAATGTAGAATTTATGAAAAGAATGGTCCATAAATTTCCAATTGAGATCATTTTTAGCCACATCCAAAGCAATTAGTAATACATCCATTCTATAAAGTTAGCTTGTATTTTGAATCATTGTAGATGCATTTAATAGAAAATGGGCACACATAAATTAAAATATTACTCACATTATTCATTTACCCTTAATGATATGACATCAGATAAAATGTAAATTGGAAAGTTTATACTCAAACATTATCTTATGTATGATATGCATATAAACATATCTACATATACATGTGTATGAAATTCTATGGGTATCTAGGTTTTGGTTCTATGTTTAATTCATCCCTGGCCCAACCCTAAGCAAAATCCAGGTCAATAGTTTTGGCCCAATAGTGTATCAAAGGCCTATGCACTACGAAAAGAAGGTCAACGGGGAGGATTCCAAAGAGGGTGAGATTGACTGAACAAGTGATCTCCATCATACAACATGCCCTTCCCGTAAAGAGGAAAGACCCACGAGCCCCACTCATACCTAGTTACATAGGGGGGCATCACATAGACATGTCCTTACTTGATTTGGGATCTAGTATGAATTTGATGCCATATCATGTCTATGTTGAGATGGGCTTAGGCAAGTTGAAGCCGACACATTGCACTCTCCAATTGGCGGATAGATCCATAAAAGTGCCTAGAGGTAGAGTGGATGATGTCTTGGTGATGATAGACAAAGAAAAAGGCACAATGATCACGACGGATTTCATTATGCTTGATATGGAGCCGGAGGATAGGAAGATTCCCATCATCTTGGGGAGGCTGTTCTTATCTACTGCTGATGCCGACATTCATGTATGCAGTGGCACTATGACAATCTCATTAATGGACGTGAAGATCAACATCAATATGGACATGATCGCTTCACAAGTCCAAATGGGCATTTGAGAGAAGGACACCAAGGTGAAGAAATTGGTGATGATTGTTTTGATGAAAAAGATGAGGAACCAAGGTTGAGTGCAAATGAAGAATGCATGTTTTGCAAGAATGGACACTTGAGAATTCCAAATGGGTGAATTTTGAAGAATCATCAAGAAACCCAGTTGAAGGCAAGAAACTCAGCACTTGTGGGAGGCAACCCATCTAGGTTTGGGGATTTTTGACCCAACCTCGCATTTTTTTGATACTTTTGCTTTATTTTACACAACACACACAAGCATGTTTTTCAGAAAATCCCCACTACACACTTGTTCTTGATAAAAAAATTAATTAGTTACACACTTGTGCTTGATAGTTTTCTTTTGAGTTTTGATAATGATGCAGGTGTTAGACAATATAGAGAGAGGGTATAGAAGCAGGCCATGGTCTTTAAATCAAATATGTGGTTGAATAACAAATAAAAGTGAAATTCAAGTTCTTGAAGTGAAAAAACTAAAGGAATACCCTCACCACGGCCATGGACTTCGACCATGATCATGGCACATGCGGCCAAGCATGAACGTGGCACCCAGCCACGACCGTGGGAATTATTGCATCAAGTTGGCTGAAGTTACAATGTTTTTAGAAGATTGGCCACAGCCGTGTTGAAGAGGAGTGGCCACGACCATGGTGATCGAACATGACCATGGCGAGGGTCGACCGCCAGCCACAACAGGGTGACCTACATTTTGACGCTCCGCACCAGCCATGATCTTCACCCTACTATCCCTAAGCTCTAGTTTCATGCTGAGGACAACATGATTCAAAAGTTTGGGGTGGTAGGGTGGTATGCACCACATATCTCATTCTCTCATTTTGATTACCTGTCTAACATGATCTTTGTTTGCTTTTGATCTATCTAGTGTGGATTTTCTTCACTGCTTTGCATCCTTGCATGTCATGTAGTTTACATTCTTTCCATTTCTGCGTAATTTTCAAAATTTTTGCTCTTTTTGCCATGCATTGCATATCATGTAGATTTTTGGTAATTCTTGCATGTTATAGATAGTATTTGCTTATTTACTGCTTTAAGTTCAATAATATAGGCTTAGATGTGATTGGAGGCAACTTGGCACCATTTTGGCCAATTTTGCCCAAATTTCAGATTTCTTGTCTAAAAAGTGTGTTTTGACCCAATCTCTACTACTTTGAGTAAAAATGATGACCTTTGACTAGTGCAAGTGAAATGTCATGCTTTATTGCTAAGTGGTATCAATGTTTGACTTTTTACATGTGCATCACCTCTCTCATGATTGTGATTGATTTGGCTAAATTGTGAACTTGGGCAAGCTTTGAATGCTTAGTGTTTGTGGAATCACTTGTTTGATATATCAATTTCATCTTGTTCATTCATGTGGTATGATATCTTAGATGAAGTGTTGGATTAATTTTCATGCAAGATGCCTTATGTGGAAAATCATACCAATGACCCCTCTTTGACCCGATTATTCTTCCACCATCTTCATACCCCTCCACCTCATAAAAAGATGCCCTAGTGCACATAATCAGCCTTGGCCACCTCCAAAAATTTGGGGTGGCCATATCTTTATCTCCCTGCTTCACTCCATCCACCATATGCCCTATCTACACCAAGGGAAAAGAAAAAGAAAAGAAAAAGAAAAGAAAAAGGAAAGCAAAAATAAAATAAAAGGGTGCTCCTGTTTAAGAGCATTCAAATAAAGAAAAGATGAGTGTGTAAAAACACTCAAAAAATCTTGCCGCAACCCTTTCTTCCACTTTCATACCCATTGAGCTAAGAAGCATCAAACTTAGCTCATTTTGCCTTTTTTCCACAACCACGTGGGTCATTTGGTATGATTTGAAATATAAGACTGAATGCATGAATGTGAAACAACACTCCTAGTCATTCTTGTTTAACACCATCATGAAACGGTTTACCCGAAACTTTATGGAAGAAGTATGGATAACTTGTGTATTATATGCGCTATATTTGAAGTTCATATGCTTTGTGCTCTTTTCATGGTTGGATTGTGAAAGTAGGAGAGGAGAGAGGTGAAATGCATGCACTCAGTCATCTTTGATCCCATTCAGCAATAATCATCTTTCACATTGCATATGTCATTTCTTTTTGTAGAAGTTTTGTAGAGAGATTGAGTTGGAGCATACTTGAGGACAAGTATGTTTCAAGTTTGGGGTGGTGATGCAGCCCTATTTTAGGGATTCATCTTGTGTCTTTTTTCTCTTCAATGACATCTATACTTGTTAGATTGCATGTCATTCCTCCCAATATGCTTATATGTATATAATGCACTTATGGACATTATTTGCATGTTTTTCAGGAATTTGGACCACACTTGATGGAAGAGATAGATAAGGAGTGATCCTAGGGTTTCTATGCCCTTAGAGAGACCCAAAGTGAAGTCTGAGGCCCCCTCGACCTACCCCTAGTGGCCAAAGATCAATTGAAGCAAAGATGTCCAAGAAAATACAAAGAACCGAGTCAAAGTGTTGATCCAAGACCCAACACGGCCGTGGTACCACAAAACGTCCATGCTAGGTCACTTACAAATCAACAGAAAGACCTCCAACAGAAGCAGAGAGCAGCACGACCGTGCAACACAAAATGGCCGTGCTAGGGATAGACACCACAGTTGTGATCAACAAAATGGTTGTGGCTCAGCAGACCAGAACGACCGTGCAACACCACCACAACCTTGCTACCATCAGTTCACCACAACCGTGGTGACCACCACGGTCATGGCATTTTCAGCCATCAATCTGACATTTGGCACATTTTGATTCCCACGACCATGTGCATATACCACGGGCGTGGCATACCCTACCCACCACGACCGTGCTACTCACAGAATCTACCCACTTTTCCACTACTTTCCCCATTTTACCCCTAACTTAACACTAGACCCCCTAGACACCTATATGTACCTAGGTGGTGGTTGGGAAACGAAGCTAGCTACCTTCCACCACCTCCTAGCTCCCCAAATCTCCATCCACTACATTCCACTCCATATCCACCTCAAATCCACTCCATTTCACCATTTCCACCACCAAATCACTAGTTTAGACTAGTTCCTACCCATAATTAATCCCCTTCATTCTTCACCCTTGCACCCTAGAGGAGGGAGGAGGATGACCTACAGCTACTGGAGAGGGGTATTTCAGCCAATACTTCGAGCTCCATGGCAACCTCTATCTCTTTCTACACTCTTTTTGTATTTTCCATTTCTATGAGTAGCTAGGCCCCTGTGGGTGGGCTGTTTGGGGGAAATTATCTTACTTTGATACCATGTTTGGGGAAAATGACATGTAAACATTGTAATTCCATTTCTTAATGATTATATTATATTTGCATCTCATTCTCCATTGATTTCTTGTTGGTTTGTGTGTGGAATCACCTAGGAATTTTGGCAAATTGCTTATATGTGTGAATTTTGGGATTTGCCCCTAGGTCCAATTCTAGGATCCATTGGTTGCCTCCCATCTTCCTACATCCTAATCAATCTCCCTAAACCTAAGTGAGATATCTAAGTAGGTAGATTAGATGATTCTAGTGCAATCAGCATGGAACCTTCTCAAGGCTAGAATGTGGGGGAATTGGGGTCCAAAACCCTAACTTCACCTTCCCCATTACTACTCTCGGCCCCTAATTGTCCTAGGAATGCCAAATCTAGAAACCCAAACTTGATTAGACTCTAATTGTGTTGAACCTAATCCCTAACCCAATTGAGCCTCGTAAGGGTAGTAGGGGGTGTTAGGGACTAGTTCCCCTATATACAACCTAGCATATGAATGGCCAGTTAGTAGCTTAGGTTAATTCATTAGACTCTAACTTGTTGTTTGGTTTGGATAATCTAAATGAAATCATAATGTTCATATGTCACCCCCAACTTAAGTGATAAGTTCATACCCCTAAACATCCCACACATATCTTTACTGCTTAAAACCCTAGTTTTGTGCTTTCTTAGCTTAATTAGTTCTTTTCTTGCTTAGTTAGCTTCTTTCCTTGCTCTTGCCTTGTTCATGCTAGTGTAGCTTTTTAATTGCTCTTTCACTTCTCCCTTGCTTGCCTTAGTGTAATTTTCCTTTTCATACCTATCTTAGTCCTTTCTTTCCTGCTTAGTCTTAATCTAGTCCAGGGTTAACATAGATTTCATTCTTGTCTTTAAATTGCTTGTTTGTCCATAGCAGTTTAACAATCAAATCACCTTCAAACCCTTAAACCTAGTCTCCACAGTAGGAACCTAGCCAAACTAACCTAGATCTAGCACCCCCTCTTTTCCCTGTGGATCGACCCTGTACTTTCCACCTTCCTATACTACGACACGACCCCGTGCACTTGCGGGTGTAGTATTTTAGTGTGAGTAGGTGCTAAGTTAGGTTTATAAATTTCGAAAGAAAATTCCCATCACGTGTGTTCTGACCTCGTGGGGCGCATCTAGTCAGGTCAAATCGGCTAGTGTGTTGCACCTCTAGAAGAATCACACCAAGCTTTCTGGCACCGTTGCCGGGGACTAGAGGCGTTCGACCTAGCTAGTTAGTTTTGCTTTGACTTTTCCTACTGCCCTCATCATTGCTATTCTTTATACTTTTTTCTTTGCATTCTTTTTGTATGTTGGTTTACTAACTTTCTTTCCTTTGTTTGGTTGTGCTTTGTGCATGTGACAAGCCATTCGGGAGGAAACGAGATGGAAGACCAAAATGCACCTCGCAAGTCCTTGCAAGATTACTTCATGCCGAGCAACTACCAGTCACCTATTGCATCTAGAGTCACCCAAATGCAAGGGGAGCAATTTTCTATTCCTCCAGGTCTTCTTGGGCTCCTGCCCACCTTCTACGACTCGGAGAGTGAAAACCCCTACAAGCATGTGGATGCCTTCCTAGAGATGTGTGCCACCTTTAGAACGTCAATGGCAAGTGATGACTCAATTCGGCTCACATTGTTCCCCTTTTCACTCAAGGATAGGGCCAAGGAATGGTATGATTCAAGGAGAGACATCATGAGTTGGGGTGAGATGAAGATGGCATTCTTGAGGAAGTTCTACTCTATTGCAAGGATGACACAAATGCAGCGGTCAATAGTGAGTTTCAGACAAATGGATAATGAAAAGTTTCATGATGCTTGGGATAGGTTGCAAAAGCTGTTGAGAGAGTGCTCGCATCATGAGATACCTTTGTGGCAGCTTGTGCAAGTGTTCTACTCTGGTTTGTCATCAAGGGATCAAGCTACAGTGGATTCTTCTTGTGGAGGTGTTTTCGTGACAAAGCCATCGGAGGAGTCATGGCCTTTGTTTGAGCAATTGGCGGAAAATTCAAGGAACCGAACTTCTAGCATGATTTGTGATGGGAGTCGGGTCTTTAGTGAGACTTCTGTTTCTAATGATCCCAATGCACAAGTGATGAAGGCTATGGGAGAAATGATGAAACTCATGAAAAGTCAAGGAGGAAATGGTCCTTGCCATCCGGTCAACTACATTGGTTCTTTTGAGGGAGAAGTGAAGACACCTTACTCCTATAGCTACTTGGAACCATAAAGTCCAGGCTACAACTCAAGGTTTGAGGAAGAGGTTCTCTCTAGATTGAACATCTTTGATGATGTCCAAAAAGATGTTGCAAGACTTAAATAAAAGATAGATAAACTCTCTTCTACACTTGCTCTTCAAGAAGAAAAGTTAGCTTCAAGATCCATCCTGAGTTACCATGAAACAAGTGGACCTATGCCCTCTTCTCAAATTTTCTACAATCCACCTCCAATGCAAGTACATCCCATTCACTCCTTCCAAGGCTATCCTAAGCCTTACACACCTCCACCACCTTCACCACCTTAATTTTCCCAAAACTTCACCTTCCAACCTCAATTTCCCTCTCCACCTCAATTTCAATACCAACCATCACCCCCACCTCCTCCACATCCACAACATGCTCCCTCTCCCCATAATGAGCAAGGTAGTGTTGTGACAGTTCTAAGGAGTGGGAAAACACTTGAGCAGCCCGCAAGTCAAAGAAAGAGTGACAAATCATAGCAGAATCAATCAAGTGGTGATGTCGTGATTGAGATTGCTGAAGATGATCATTTGCCACCCCATGTTGATATTGGGAGTCCTAGTGCTCCACCTCATGCTGCACCACAGGAAGATCGTGCTGAGTCAAGTGGGCCAATAGGTAGTGAGCCACCATTTCCCTAAGCACTAGATGAGCCCCCTGCTATGAAAAGAAGACAAAAGAACAATATGGACATTCTTGAGGTCTTCCGACAAGTGAAGGTCAACATTCCTCTCTTGGATGCAATCAAACAAATTCCATCATATGCCAAGTGTCTCAAAGACTTATGCACTTTGAAAAGAAGGTCAACGGGAAGGATTCCAAAGACATTGAGATTGACTGAACAAGTGAGCTCCATCATACAACATGCCCTTCCCGTAAAGAGAAAAGACCTAGGAGCCCCACTCATACCTAGTTACATAGGGGGGAATCACATAGACAAGTCCTTACTTGATTTGGGATCTAGTGTGAATTTGATGCCATATCATGTCTATGTTGAGTTGGGCTTAGGCAAGTTGAAGCCATCACATTTCACTCTCCAGTTGGCGGATAGATCCATAAAAGTGCCTAGAGGTAGAGTGGATGATGTCTTGGTGATGATAGACAAAGAAAAAGGTGCGGTGTTCCCGGCATATTTCATTGTACTTGATATGGAGCCAGAGGATAGGAAGATTCCCATCATCTTGGGGAGGCTGTTCTTATCTACAACTGATTCCGATATTCATGTTCGTAGTGGCACTATGATAGTCCCATTTATGGACATGAAGATCAACATCAATATGTACAAGACCCCAACCCGACGACTCCGAGATAGGGATATTGGACATGATCACTTCACAAGTCCAAATGAGCATTTGAGAGAAGGATGCCAAGGTGAAGAAATTGGTGATGATTATTTTGATGAAAGAGATGAGGAACCAATGTTGAGTGCAAATGAAGGATGCATGCTTTGCAAGAATGGACACTTGAGAATTCCAAATGGGTGAATTTTGAAGAATCATCAAGAAACCCAATTGAAGGCAAGAAACTCAGCTCTTGTGGGAGGCAACCCACCTAGGTTTGGGAATTTTTGACCCAACCTCACATTTTTGATACTTTTGCTTTATTTTACACAACACACACAATCATGTTTTGCAGAAAATCCCCACTACACACTTGTGCTTGATAAAAAAAATAAATTAGTTACACACTTGTGCTTGATAGTTTTGATGATGATGCAGGTGCTAGACAATATAGAGAGAGGTTATAGAAGTAGGTCATGGTCTTTAAATCAAATATGTGTCTAAATAACAAATAAAAGTGAAATTCAAGTTCTTGAAGTGAGAAAACTGAAGGAGCACCCTCACCATGATCGTGGAGTTTGACCACGATCGTGGCACATGTGGCCAAGCACGATCGTGGCACATGTGGCCAAGCACGATCGTGGCACCCAGCCACGACCGTGGGAATTATTGCATCAAGTTGGCTGAAGTTACATTGTATTTAGAAAATTGGCCACAACCGTGTTGAAGACGATCGACCACGACCGTGGAGAGGGTCGACTTCCAGCCACAACAGGGTGACCTACATTCTGACGCTCCATACCAGCCATGATCTTCACCCTACTATCCCTAAGCTCTAGTTTCATGCTGACGATAGCATGATTCAAAAGTTTGGGGTGGTAGGGCGGTATGCACCACATATCTCATTCTATCATTTTGATTACCTGTCTGACATGATTTTTGTTTGCTTTTGATCTATCTAGTGTGGATTTTCTTTACTACTTTGCATCCTTGCATGTCATGTAGTTTACATTCCTGCTAGTTTTGTGTAATTTTCAAAATTTTTTCTCTTTTTTCCATGCATTGCATATCATGTAGATTTTTGGTAATTGTTGCATGCTATAGTTAGTATTTGCTTGTTTATTTCTTTAAGTTCAATAATATAGGCTTAGATGTGATTGGAGGCAACTTGGCACCATTTTTGCCAATTTTGCCCAAATTTGACATTTCTTGTCTAAAAAGTGTGTTTTGACCCAATCTCTACTATTTTGAATAAAAATGATGACCTTTGACTAGTGCAAGTGAAATGTCATTCTTTATTTCTAAGTGGTATCAATGTTTGACTTTTTACATGTGCATCACCTCTCTCATGATTGTGATTGATTTGGATCAATTGTGAACTTGAGCAAGCTTTGAACGGTTAGTGTTTGTGGAATCACTTGTTTGATATATCAATTTTATCTTGTTCATTCATGTGGTGTGATATCTTAGATGAAGTGTTGGATTAATTTTTATGCAAGATGTATTATGTGGAAAATCATACCAATGACTCCTCATTGACCCGACTATTCTTCTGCCATCTTCATACCCCTCCGCCTCATAAAAAGAGGCCCTAGTGCACATAATCAGCCTTGGCCACCTCCAAAAATTTGGGGTGGCAATATCTTTATCTCCCCACTTCACTCCATCCAGCATATGCCCTATCTACACCAAGGGAAAAGAAAAAGCAAAGAAAAAGAAAAGAAAAAGAAAAGAAAAAGAAAATAAAAGGATGCTCCTATTCAAGAGCATTCAAATAAAGAAAAGTTGAGTGTGTAAAAACACTCCAAAAATCCTACCGCAACCCTTTCTTCCACTTTCATACCCATTGAGCTAAGAAGCATCAAACTTAGCTCATTTTTCCTTTTTCCGCAGCCACGTGGGTCATTTGGTATGATTTGAAATATAAGACTAAATGCATGAATGTGAAACAACACTCCTAGTCATCCTTGATTAACACCATCATGAAACGGTTTACGTGGAACTTTATGGAAGAAGTATGGATAACTTGTGTATTCTATGTGCTATATTTGAAGTTCATATGCTTTGTGCTCTTTTCATGGTTGGATTGTGAAAGTAGGAGAGGAGAGAGGTCAAATGCATGCAGTCAATCATCTTTGATCCAATTCAGCAATAATCATCTTTCACATTGCATATGTCATTTCTTTTTGTGGAAGTTTTGTAGAGAGATTAAGTTGGAGCATACTTGAGGACAAGTATGTATCAAGTTTGGGGTGGTGATGCAACCCTATTTTAGGGCTTCATCTTGTATCTTTTTGCTCTTCAATCACATCTATACTTGTTAGATTGCATGTCATTCCTCCCAATATGCTTATTTGTATAAAATGCACTTATGGACATTATTTTCATGTTTTTTAGGCTTTTGGACCACACTTAATGGAAGAGGGAGAGAAGAAGTGATCCTAGGATTCCTCTACCCTTGGATAGACCCAAAGTGAAGTCTGAGCCCCCCTCGACCTACCCCTAGTGGCCAAAGATCAATTGAAGCAAAGATGTCCAAGAAAAGCCAAAGAACCGAGTCAAAGTGTTGATGTAGGACCCAGCACAGCCATGGTACCACAAAATGGCCGTGCTAGGTCACCTACAAATCAATAAAACAACCACCAACAGAAGTAGAGAGCAGCACGACCGTGCAACAAAAAATGGCCGTGCCAGTGACAGACACCACGTCCGTGCTCCACAAAATGGCCATGGCTCAGCAGACTAGAACGGCCGTGTAACAACACCACAACCTTGCTACCCTCAGTTCACCAAAAGGCCGTGGTGACCACCACGGTCATGGCATTTTCATCCATCAACCTATCATTTGGTACATTTTAATTCCCATGACCGTGCCCATACACCACGACCGTGGCCTACCCTACCCACCACAGCCGTGCTACTCACAAAATCTACCCACTTTTCCACTGCTTTCCCCATTTTACCCCTAACTTAACCCTAGACCCCCTAGACAACTATATATACCTAGGTGGCGGCTGGGGCACGAAGCTAGCTACCTTCCACCACCTCCTAGCTCCCCAAATCTCCATCCACTACATTCCACTCCATATCCACCTCAAATCCACTCCATTTCACCATTTCCACCACCAAATCACTAGTTTAGACTAGTTCCTACCCATAATCCCCTTCATTCTTCACCCTTGCACCCTGGAGGAGGGAGGAGGACGACCTGTAGGTACTGGAGAGGGGGATTTCAGCTACTACTTCGAGCTCCATGGCCACCTCTATCTCTTTCTTCTCTCTTTTTGTATTTTCCATTTCTATGAGTAGCTAGCCCCCGGTGGGTGGGTTGTTTGGGCAAAATTATGTTACTTTGATACCATGTTGGGGGAAAATGACATGTAAACATTGTAATTCCATTTGTTAATGATTATATTCTATTTGCATCTCATTCTCCATGGATTTCTTGTTGGTTTGTGTGTGGAATCACCTACGAATTTAGGCAATTTTCTTATATGTGTGAATTTTGGGATTTGCCCCAAGGTCCAATTCTTGGATCCCTAGGTTGCCTCCCATCTTCCTACATCCTAATCAATCTCCCTAAACCTAAGTGAGAGATCTAAGTAGCTAGATTAGATGATTCTAGTGCAATTAGAATGGAGCCTTCTCAAGGCTAGAATGTGGGGGAATTGGGGTCCAAAACCCTAACTTCACCTTCCCCATTACTACCCTCGGCCCCTAATTGTCCTAGGAATGCCTAATCTAGAAACCTAGACTTGATTAGACTCTAATTGAGTTGAACCTAATCCCTAACCCAATTGAGCCTCGTAAGGGTAGTAGGGGGTGTTAGGGACTAGTTCTCCTATACACAACCTAGCATATCCATGTCTAGTTAGTAGCTTAGGTTAATTCATTAGACTCTAACTTGTTGTTTGGTTTGGATAATCTAAATGGAATCATAATGTTCATATGTCACCCCAACTTAAGTGATAAGTTCATACCCCTAAATAGACCAAAGTTTGAGCTATTCTGTATGAAGTATAATGAATCTATTGAAGATATGTATGCTAGATTTTCTAACATTATCAATAGCTTGAGTGTGTTGGGAAAACACATAAGCAAAGAAGGCAAAGAAGACAAAGTTTCCAAAATACTTAGATCATTGCTACCCAAGTACAAATCAAAGGTCATCACATTAGATGAGGCAAATTATCTTACAACAATGAAGATGGAATAGATCTTAGGGAGCCTGGAAACACATGAAGTCACTATTGAGGAATAAGAAAAGTTGGAAGGTGAACAACAAAAGGGAATCAGGAAGGATCTTGCTGTCAAAGCTGCCACCAAAGTGTCATCAAATAACATCGCTCAAGAAACTAGTGACACAAGTAGTGTTGATGATGGAAGCACCTTGATTGTAAATGGTAAGGAAGATAAAAAATTCAGTCTTCTAGGTGCTTTAAATCTAGAAAGAAAGGCCACTTGAAAAATAACTGCCCAAAGCTCAATAAAGGAAGGAAGACCTCATTCAAAAAGTAGGACAAAGGAGACTATTGGCTCGAGTTCAATGTTGACTCAAGGTCTAAATTGACTAAACCCTTGTTTTGATGACGACTAATCATTCCACTTATATGTGTCTAATGCTTCTAAATGAGTGGTTTCAGATTAGATATATACACGCTCTAAATGCCCAAAGTTGTGCATCCTAACTTGGAGAAAAGACAAACCAATATCAATGCAAGTGTACTTTTTTGGAATATGATGTATCTCTATTAGAACCATGTTGTAAATCATTAGTAATGATTGTATGACTTGTAATTAATCTTAGAAAAAAATAAGAGCACTTAAGAAACATTCTTAAGCACTCAAAATGGAAATTTCCAAAATTCATTACAGGGAGTGTTGTTGATCGAGTTCCATCTCTGATAAACTCGACCAACACCCTTGATGGATTTTGGGAATGCTAGGTTCAGCCGAGTTTTCCCCAGGAAAAACTCGAATAAAACCCTACACATGAAAATCAAATTTAAACTGGAACCTGAGCTTCATCAAGGATAAACTTGAACGACACTTCAAATTTGATTTGTTGCATAGTGTTATTGGCTGAGTTTCCCAAAAGTAAACTTGACCAACTACATTATAAGGAGTGTGTAGAAAAAGTGTTTCTAGTAGTTGTAGTATTGAAAACATCAAAAATAGTTCTCTTACAACTCCACTAACAACTACAATTCATCCTTAAGTGTTTCTACTGGCTAGTAGGAAACCCCAACTATAAATAGGACCCCTTGGGCTTCATCCCATTGTTACCCAAGCACTATTTAGGTCCCTATATTATATTTGAGCAGCTCTTTCCACTCTCTAAGCTTAATCACTTGCTACATCCATTAGAGTAAGTAGGATATTTGTAAGTGAGATAGTCCTACATGTATATCCTCTGAGGTTTTTACTTCCTCCACCTCCGAATCTCACTTTAAACAATGAAGATGAAGGTTTCTCTCTTAGATAAGAGAGGTGAAGACAAATAAGGGAATAAGTCCCTTGTTGAAAACATATCCATGGAGAACGTGAAGTCAAAGGAGGAAGATCCATGAAGAGTGGGTAATTCCTTCAATGTTGAAGACTTGTTGCAAGAGTGGGTAAGTCCTTGGTGAAGGCATAAGACTTGGTGCAAAAGTGGGTAAGACCTTGGTGAGGTGGAACACTCTTGGTCATGGATGGGTAAATCTTTTGTTAGGTTGTTGGCTCCTTTCTCCTTAAAGGGAATGCTAGATACCCTTGACCTTGAACATGGAGGTCTTATTGTATGTCTTATAATGGAATATAAGTATGCAATTATAGAAAAATCCTAGAGGTTGACCTCTCTAGGGAGTGGATGTACATCTCCTAGTTTGGAGGTTGGAACCACTATAAATACTTGTGTTATTTGGTATTTTTTGAATCTTTCTATCCCTTGTTGTGTATGCTTAGTTGCACTAAAATTTCATATTAGACACCTTATATTATGATATATCTCTAAGGTCTAATGAATTTGGTTTAAGTTTTTATAGCTCTATTCACCCCCCTCTAGAGCCCATCATACTTTGATCAAACAAGTTGTAATGCCTGGGCCCACTTTCCAAGGCTCTAGTAGAGTTTCAGGAATGATGACTGGCCCCATAGACCACCACTAGCCTTAACTGCACACTTTGTCCTCACTGACGCGCAAGCCAGGATTAACTTCCTGACTGGGTCACTCATCCTAGTACTACTCCAAGCTGAGCACGCTTAACTATGGAGTTCTTTAGTGATGGGCTCCTGGAAAAGGAGGTGCACCTTGGTGATATGGGTAGTCCAATCATTCCTTTTAAGATCATGTTATCTGAGGCCTCAAATCTTGGGATGTTACAATCTCCCCCACTTAGACTCTTGACGTCCTCGTCAAGGCTCAACTATAAGGCCTCATAATCTCTTCCTCATTTCAGTGCAGGCCCACAATGGTCCATGGACACCTAGCTCCCGATCACAGAATACCAGCGCAAGGGTGGCTACGTCAACCATGGACAACCCTTTCCTACATGCCTGGACCACACGGCTCAAGACTGGCATGCCATGCCCATGTGGGCCCCACCTACTGGAGGGGTTATGGCTCTGATACCATTTGTAACGCCCGAGCCCACTACCCTAGGCTCTAGTAGAGTTTCGGGAATGATGACTGGCCTCACAGACCACCACTAGCCTTAACTGCACACTTTGTCCTCACTGACGCACAAGCCAGGATCAACTTCCCAACTGGTCACCCATCCTAGTACTACTCCAAGATGAGCACGCTTAACTATGGAGTTCATTAGTGATGGGCTCCCGGAAAAGGAGGTGCACCTTGGTGATATGGGTAGTCCAATCATTCCTTTTAAGATGATGTTATCCGAGTCCTCAAATCCTGGGATGTTACACAAGTGGTATTACAGCAAGTCTTCTCCAATCATACATCCACAAGTAGGAGAAGATGGGAAATTCTCAAGGTGGGAGATACATTATCAACATTCCAATCTTTGATGGGAGAAACTTCCTCTATTGGAAGAGAAGGTTATAATACTACATCTAGGGATCACGTCTTGATCTATGGAGAATGGTGGACCTTCCATACAAGCTACCAGAGACAAAGATAGAAGAATGGGATGAGGATACATTGAAGAAAACAACCTTGAATGCAAGAGCCATCCACATTCTCTATGCCTCTCTTTCCCCTCTGAGATCAACCAAATTTCTTCTTGTGAGATGACCTATGAGGTATGGAGAGAGCTATGTGTCACTTATGAAGGGACAAAGCAAGTGAAGGAAAGAAAAGTGTACATGTTCAAATGCCACCTTGAAAACTTCAAGATGGGAATGGAGGATATGGTAGTTGAGATGTACTCAAGGCTCAATACCATTGTGAATGGTCTTGTCTGTCTAGGTCATCTTTTGGATAGAAGAGAGAAACTCAACGATCCTTAGAAATCTCCCCAAGAGGTGAGAACCCAAGGTGACTTCCATTTAAGAAGAAAACCCTCTTAGTTATATTTTAATTGGAGAGATCATAGGAAATCTACAAGCCTATGAAGCTACAATTGACATGCAAGAGGAAGAAGAAATAGAAGAAGAAAAAGAGCTCAAGAGAATAAAGAAGGCTGAAATCAAAGACCAAGTTGAAGCCATTGTTAGTTAAGCCTCTCCATCCTCTCAAGTTGAAGAAGATTCCATGTAAACCAAGGGTAGACTCTACGAAGGAAAGTCTTCGTCCTCTATCTGTTGCTTCAAGTGTGGAAATAAGGGTCACTTGAAGGAAGATTGTGTTGGGTTTTATGGCCTTAGAGTAGGAAGCAGAAACAAAATTTTTACTGGCCATTAACCTATAACAGGAGATCGCATCAATGACTATGTAATGGGAAGGATGGTTTTAGTGAGATATACCTAGTCCTAGGGCTTGCCCAGTGACAATACCTTATACCCATGTGCAGTCTTCAACACCATGTCTTAGACAATTTCCGTGCAGCTCCTGGTCATCATCATGCACTATGACCACCACCACAGCTTCGGTTGATGTGTCCTGCTGAGCGGTAGATATCTCCCGCCTCTATATATAGTCCACACAGACCACCTAGAACTCCTTCCATTCTAGAAGAACATGAAGGAAGGAGACGACCCTCTTGTTGGTGTACTAGCACCATCCTACTCTCCCAAACTCAAACAACTTTTCTGCAGTTGTCTTTCCCTCTATGTGCCTTCCTAGTCAGGTAGTACTTGCTTAGGCTCCCTCAGTTACCAGAACCAGATAGGACAACAACTTTGCAGTGCCACTGATGATCTGAGTTGTGTGTTTCGAGAAGCCCCCAGTACCCCTCTATTTATAATAGAGGGCAGGGTCAGGGTTCCCAGTCAGTTCAGGAGTAGAAGGATCTAGAAATTCTATGAATAGCTTGCATTGCGGCAGGCGAACCGATCAATTCACAACTGGACCAATCATTTGGGCAGGTGAGCCGATCGGTTCATAACTGAATGGGTCATTTGGGATGGTGAGACGATCGGTTCACCTAGTGAACCAATCATTTCACTTCCCAGACTTGCCCACAATTGACTTTTCTTATTCATTTCCAATTAATTCAAAGATTAATCCTTATTCCAATCAAATTAAACAATTGAAATGTGAAAGTTCTCCTCCAATAGGGAAAATCCCAATTTCCATAGTTTGTTGGACTGTGAGCTAGTCAGTTGGCTCACACCAGCCGATTGGCTCACCTGGGTGGACCGGTCGATTGGCAGTCCTAACATTGCCAATGTAGTCTCCAATCAACCTAACACTCTAACCAGCTAGTTCAACATTTGAACTTGATAGTTCTGAGTCTGTCCAGTCAATTGTATTTTTAGCTGAGTACATAAACATCTTTAGTCTAAATCTAAACATCATTCATGGACAATCTCCTCTTCCAGGGGTATCCTATGTGTGTAGCCCTACAGGTTCCAATTTACGTTGGTAGTGAATGTTCATAACAACATATGACATCACAAGCAATGAGCAAAATCTAGTAACTCATCATTGCTACCCCAATAACTAATAAAGTTGTAGAACAACTATAACATACTAAAACTTATACATATTCTCTTTTTGGCCCTTTCGCAATATTTTCCTATCATTTCTATCCTTTTGGGCCTTAATGCTTAAATTGTCAAATTTATTGTAGTTTGGTGAAAATTTGTTCAATAATCGTACCAATGGAAGGTTTTATGCACAAATACCTCAATGAAATCTTATTTAAAGATCTAAAATGTAAAATCACTACTTAAGTGGAACAATGGTAAATAAATCCATGTTAGAAGTGTAAGGCCCCAAACCTTACTTAATGTATTGAACAAGCTTAACTACCATAATTAAGTACTCTAAACTTCAATATAACCTTGTGAGGTGTTTTAAAATCATGAGACAAGATTAAGTTTCACGTTTGGTCCAATTTGGATGTTGTTTGTGCAAGTTATTCAATTATATGCACATTCTGGACTTTTATGCAATTTACCCAATTGGGAGGTTTTCTTTGCAAATTATCACATGAATTTTAATCCTTAGATATTTTCTTACCATTATCGAGATTTTGAACCATGGGGCACTTGGTTGCACCTTGGTTTGAAGGTGTTTCTCTCCAAGGGCATTATAGGGATTACCCTCTTTATAAATGAGCTTATCTTTAAAAGCTATCAACCAATGGGGTTATCTCTTTGATTGGAGGACGGTGTGGATGGCCTAGAATCCTCCATGGGATTTTAGGACCGACCTTGAATATACAAGAAGTCTCTATGAGCTATTCTCTTGGATGGCCATGAAGCCTTAGCATAAGGACACATGGAAAGTCCCATAGACACCTCATGCTTGCCCCCTTCTTTATAAAGCCATGCCTACCCCTTCCCACCTCCCAATCTAGGAATCAATCCTCACCTTCTCTTTCCCCCAGTTTAGAGCATCATCCCTTCTATATTTGGCCATGAAGTCGCTATCCCAAGGTAAAAGAGGGTACCTACCTTGGTGAAGAAGGCTCCTAGGGTTCCAAATTTCTCTGTTTAGGATTTCCTTAGATCCTCCTTGGTGATTTTGACCAAAACTAGTAAGTATCCTCCTTTCCTTAAATTTTTTCATATTGTTAGTATTCCTCCCAACTTCTTCCAGGTTAGAACCATGACCTTCCATGGTAAAACTCCACCTAGAACCGTAAAACATCTCATCTCCATGCTCTTTTGCTAGGGTTTGCACCTTTAAAGTGGAGAAGGTGATCTTTGCTCAAGAAAGGAGCTTGGCTTGGAGAAACCAGACCTTCTAATCTCGGGATACTTGCTGTTTGGACCTTATTACCTTCCTAGAGGCAAGTTTTGTTAACCCCCTTCTCATATATTGCATACTACATGCTTAAAACTCATGCTTCTATGTTTAAAATCGATGATCTCCATCTCTTTTTACCATGTTCTTCTAGGGTTTTGGTTTCTTGCTATTTTACCTTCTCTAGAAGATCTAGTTTGGTTACCTATGCAACTTCAAACCTGATCCTGGGTCAAATGGTGTTTGCTCCCTCTCCCGCTCTCTTCAATTATCTCGATCAGTTTGAGGATGTGGCAATTTCCTATTGGTCAACATTGAAAAATTCATATCGTCTAACCCGCTTATCCAAATTTGACAAATAAATATGTTTTGGAATTGAAAATTAATATCGATCTAATAAAAATATTTTGAAGGTATGATTTCATGGTTTGACGAAGGGTGATTTTTGTAAATGAATTTAATGCATAAAATCCATAAAATTACATCTTAATCATCATAACTCCAAAACTAACATAAAAATATTTTTCTTGATCAGGAGAACCTAAAAAGTTCATGGGTGATAATTTAAAAATCTAAATCTGAATTTTGCTAAAAAGTTATGAAATTAGGGTTTCTATACATGAATGTGCACTATGTACTCTAATACATGTTAATACATTGAAAATAGGCAAAGTGGAACTTGGACTCAATTAAAGTGGTGAAAGTTAGTAATTGATATCAGTAAGAGAGGTATGTGCAATCCCTCTTTAGGTATGTGCATTCCTTACACCAGATTTTGGGATAATTGTAGCCAAACCCTATATTTCCCTAATTAGGCTTAAATTAACCCTAAATCTTCTATTCTTGAATCCTAATGTTGTTCCTGCCTCAAATTAGATTATAATTTCTTCTTGTTTGGGTCTTATACCCCATTTACATGCTTATTGAATATTATGACTACTCTTGCCATGACTACTTTTCTAGCATGTAGATTTATGTTCTATTTAATTTAAAGTAGTGATACTTATGTACAACCACCCACAGAGGGAATGTATTTAATCGCCCTGGGGAATGTTTTTATTCTCCCCTATATAATTGTGCAGGTGACTGGGAATGTCTTATTCTCCCCTCACCTATAGGTTAGAGGTCCGATAGGTTTCTCAACCCTACTTAGTTAGGTAGACATAATTATCTTACTTGCAAATCCTTTTTAATATAATATTTAATGGCACGTTTCTTTTGAATATAGCCCCATACTCTTATTATCTTCATCTTATGATGAAAACTAGCCTTTATTTACATGTTTTCTTTTCCTTGATAACCTATTCATATTTGTTGAGACATACTTTCTTTTCCTTTCCCTTTTGCTGGGTGTTTTCCCAACCTCCCAGGTTTAGATCGAGGTGTTGAACATGACCAAGGAGAACATAGCTTCCAACATGGGCCTAGCTCTTGGAGATGTTGCTTGGAGACATATTTGAAGTAGTTTAGATTTCCCTGTACTAAGATCCTTATGTTGTATCATACATGTAAACCCTTATGGGATATTATGATGTACTTTTGTATTCTTTTGTGAAAATTGAATATAGTCATTATTTGTATTCCGCAACTATACTTTGGTCTTTTGCATACCATTATAATAAATTTGGAAAATTTATACCTATTCCAACATACCTTTGAGTGTGTTTGGAATGGATGTTAATTCTTCAAATTATTTTTAGTAGGGAGTTGTGATCCCACCTCCTTACAACAACTTCAACCTACAATATGTGATTAGTGTTACAATGATCATATAGTTCCTTTGTCTCCAACATCTGGATTGAACTCAAGGCATGGAACATCATTCTCTTCAACATTCAATCCATGTTCCTTAACCTAGAGCATACTATCTATGATGCATGTGAGCTCACATATCATATATTGAATCACATGAGTATGGCCATACAATTCTCACTCTCGCTTATCAAGGGTCCTGGATATCATACTCCTTATAGGAGGGACAAATCCCATCTCCATCACTCACAATCTATCCCCATGTGTCAAAGTCACCCAATCATCACCTTTATAACACCCATGTTTTAGGAATGTATTTGATGATGACAAAGTGTACCCAACAACATGTGACGAGTGCAGAGATTTCATGTCTATGAACCACTATCACCACTATCACTGTGAGAGATGATTGTGACTACCATTCCATGATATTCATGTATCGCTCTCATGGTGGGTCTGTCTAATATACTGTTCTCTAACATATATCTGTGTGCTTGACTTGATATCATATATCACAACTAATGAGACTTTGTCGTCAGTCAACACACACTCTAGTCTTATGTATTACTGTTGTCTATTTTGCTTCCACAATAATATCCGACTAGGGATACAACAAAAATGCATTTGCTCTTATCATACATATGGTCTCATTATTCAGGTCCTTAACCTGAAGACATATGTCATCGAGTCACATCATTCTTTAGACATCTATCATGTATGTGTCATCATCTCATGAGTGATACAAACATAATAAATGAGATTACCTTTATTATTATCAAATCAAGTATCATATGGCTCATTGCAATCATCATATGATTGGCTCTCTGGGCTTACTATACCAACAGACTTGCACTTGCACTTAGAGACAATCACCCACAAATCATATTCTAAGAGATTTTAACATGTCCATCATGTTTCTTCTACATAAGTGGTTATAGTGGGTAAGAAACATTTGCTTCAAGTCGGTATATTGCATGTTTCACATCTCCTCACTGTACGACAACTTGTATGAGATGGAAGTGTTGTAGTATGCTATTTGAAATTCCTTTGCCTAACCAGTAGCTCCATTGTTGTCACAATATTCCTACTGAGTCACCAATGGTTTGAACCTCCCATAAGTTCATCCATATGAACTTCTAGATGCATACAATATCCTTTACAATGTTCGTAACACTAAGGTACTCGACTTCTAATTGTAGAATTAATCAATTGTTTTATGTTGGAACATTTCCAACTAACAATTCTTATTCCAAGGTCAAAACACAATTTTGTCATTTTAGAAGCTTGTATTAGGGTAACACTTTACACCCAACTATTCCTTATTACCATAACTAAAGAACTAATCCTTTTGGTACTTCACAAGTATACAAAGATGTCCTTCATGGTATTCCAATAACTCTTACTGGAGTTCGACATATATCCATTCATCATGTCCAATACATATGAGATAATTGGATATTTGTATCATCTTCTCATACAAGATGATGATTTCATATCTTCTTGTCATGTCCAATACATGCAAGATGATGAGTTTGTATATTCTTGTCATGTCCAATACATACAAGATAATTAGTTCATATTTTCTTGTCATGTCAAATACATACAAGATAAAAAGATGAGTTCATATGTCAGTGGCCTCAAGCACAACCTATATACAAAAGATGTTGTCCACATAATTAAAATATTTACATAGTGTAAGACATAGTACCAAAATATTGATTAGGTTAAAGGATTGTGCGGTGCTCTGCTAGGGTTTATGCGAGGGGGCGCTCACAGAGGCCGTGGAGGACGGGGAGGAAGAGGATGTTTCGGTGGAACCAGACCACCGGAAGTGCCGGATGAAGTAGAAGGGAGAATATATGTGGACATGGAAGGTCTAGATGGGGGAGAAGGAGGAGCGGCGCCATCTAGCACCACGTCTACGGTGACTGGGGCGGCGAACGTGATATTTGAGGAGCAAGGAGGTTTGTTACAGGAAGGACTGACCGAAGAGGGAGGGGTACCAGACACGGTGGTTTTATCAAACAACCCGCTATTCACGGCAGAGAAGGCCAATAAAAGGCATTCACAACAGGAAATCTTAAAAAGACTCGACATAGCGCTAAACTTTAACAGAAAAGACACCGTGAAGGGAGGAGTAGGAAACCTATTACAGGGGAGGAAGGAGGGGGACCCCCCCGCCACCGAGACAGGCAGACTTCCCAGAGCTACAATCCAGAGAGGCCACTGGACATCCCTCGATGGGGCAGGAAATAAGGAAAGCAGTATCCTATAAAGACATCGTGGGTGAAGGAGAAGGGGTACGGAGGCTTCCATTCTTGGGCTTTGATGATCCAAATGTTAAATTTGATAAGAAAGACATCACAATGAGCATGGTGGATGGGACACTGAAGTTCGATATCGTCGAAGATAGATTCGAGGAGCTGGTGAAACCATGGATGTTCACGATTTTCGTGAAGGTAATCGTGTGAAACATTGGTTTCTTGACCCTACAAGATAGAATCCGAGCGATGTGGTGGCCTGGAGGAGCTTTCAGACTCATTGACTTGGAGGAAAATTACTTCATTGTGCAGCTAACCAGAGAGGACAATTACCTAACGGTGCTAATGGGAGGACCGTGTCCGGTGATGGGATCCTACCTCAGCATCCAACCTTTGGACAAATCCTTCTCCCCGTCGGAGGTGAACCCCAAATATATGGTAGTATGGTTACACATACCGCGGCTACCAATTTTCCTGTACCAAACTCGATTTCTGGAAGAAGTAGGGGATGTGATTGGAACTACGATCAAGGTAGATGCTAACACCAACCAGAAGAAGTGAGGAAATTTTGCACGTATAGCAGTGAAACTAGATACCAACAAGCCATTGGTACCGGAGATCATTGTCCAAGGGGAGACATACAAAGTGGAGTATGAAAAATTTACAAGTATCTGTATGTTCTGTGACAAAATTGGTCACGGCGAGGATGACTGTATGGAAAGGAAGAAGGGCATTGAAGCCTAGGCGAAGGAGGGAAAACAGAAGGCAGGCAAGGAGATCAGGACGAGTCCCATGGGGAAGTTCACTGTGAACTTACACGTGAAGGCGTTCGGCAGGAGGCTGAGGAAGGATGAGCAACAAAACAAGAAAGGAGGAATTTCAACACATAACAAGTTCGACAACCTAGATGTACCCGAGGAAATCAATGCAGGAGCGGTCCTTGCGGAATCATCAGGTCCAAAACCAGGCTATGAATGGCGTCAATGGAAGGCAGCAAACAAGAAAAAGCGCCCTATGGAGGAGCAAAGTCTCACACAGACAAAAGCGTGGCGACCCCAAGAGGGAGCGGTGAACCAAACTGAGAAAACACAGAACCACCAAGAAGTGACAATTGAAGGGGAAGACACTATTGTCATTCCATATGATGAGGAGGGAGGGCACGGAGGTCTGAGCTTCAAGATGGGAGGATTCTAGAAGACGACGAAATTGGCAGGTAGCCTGACCAAATCAATGCGATTTGGCGCGTGCGTAGGGGTACATCTCTGGAACCACAAGATACTGAACTCTAAAGATTTAACAAAGAATGGCCCAAGAAAGAAAACTCGAAGAACAAGCGGTCCAGAAGAGGTTAATACACCGGGCAGTGGAGAAGAAGACTGGGGGTAGTAGAGATCTTAGCGAGCCACATATAGTTTGTACACTGTCTAGTGAACTAGAAACTTAGGGTGACCTTTGTCTATGCAAGCAAAAAGCAAGCAGGGAGGAGGCTACTTTGGGATCACCTCTACATAATGGCAACTGCGTCAAACTCACCATGGTTGGTGTTGGGGGACTTCAACGTAGTGCTGAGCGCAGATGAGAAAGTAGGTGGGGAACCAATTGTTCTAAATAGCTGTAGGGAGTTCGCGGAGGGTCTCCAGAATGCTGAACTTGAAGACTTGGGCGCGTCTGGACCCAGGATGACGTTCAGAAGAGGATGGATCACATAAAGACTGGATAGGGCGGTAGCTAATCAATCATGGTTAGATGCATATCCAACAACAACTGTTACAAATCTGCCTCGTGTAAATTCTGACCATGCACCTGTGTTAGTTACAACGAGGGAGAGATCACAGACAGGGTGCCGCAGACTGAAGATGAGTATCATGTGGAACAAAAGAGCATCTTTCCCAATTTTTTTACATTAGAACTAGAACAATTCACTGCTGTTATAACCTCAATTTTTTTTCCAAAATATGTAATGAAATTATAAATGTTCTTTTTAAAGATAAATGAAATCCATGGTTGATGTGATAAATTTTTTGAATGGATTGAATGGATTTTTGTGTTTGATAGCTAGTATGGGTTCTTATTGGGCCTTTGTGGCCATTGAGCCCAATTAAAGGATTAAAAGAAAAACAAAAAGAAATGAAAAAGGAATTTCATTTAATAAGGGAATATATGAGGAAAATAAAAAGAAAATGATTTTAAGGCTAAAAGATATTTTCCCAAAATAAGATTTCGAATTAAAAGGGTTCCTTGGGATTCAAGGAACTCAGGATAATTAGATAATGGCAAAAGAAATAAGGAATATATGGAAAATACAATTAAATAAGAGATAACTTGAAACTGAAGTAAAGGGCTCGTTTCCTTTGGATAATGACTCCAATTTTTGCACAAGGAAAGATAAAAATATAAACGAGTTTTTCTCAAAATTTGAGATAAAACGGAGTTAAGGATTGAGAGTTATTGAATTTTCAAGTTATCATCAAAATAGCATTTTCCTTGAATATTTAGGAATTTATTTTCCTTTTTGGTTTAAACGCGGACAACGCTGACCGTTGGATTTCAATCCAACGAATCATGGTCATCATCCAGAGTCCCAAAGGGACTCGGACAATAGCACCGACAGGGGATTTTCCCCTCGCTTTCCTGACCGATTCAGTGCATGTGCACTCGAGATTGATGTCCCTTTGAGTCCGAGAGACCTTGGCGAACAATCTAGACCTAGGTTTTGCCAGTTTTCGAGGTGTATTCTAGAAACGTCCAATCGGGCTAAGGAATGGGACGACGGCAGGGTTGGGAAACCCTAGAGAGGCCCTCGATCCCTATAAATAGGGGTCCTTTGAGTCGGGAGCACCTTCACGATCTCAAGCAGCTATTTTCTAAGCCCAATTGCTCGCTCCCTCACCCTATTGCTCGCACTCCAGTGAGAAGGTCTTCGCGGGGCCGCCACTGGTTCTGTTTAGAAGACAAGGAAGGATGAAAAGAAGGGATCTTCAGATCCTGGACTATTGTCTGCCCGCCCAAGATCCAACGCTACTCTAGCGGCGCGCTGGTTTGAATCAACCAAGTGGAGCACTTTGACCAGGACCGTAGGATCAAAGTCCACCGTGAGTCGCGCGTCATCGACGTCTGATAAGGGAGGCGCACCACTAGTGGAGGGAATCTGACGCGGAGCATCAGATCAAGGCAGGGCACAACGACGCACCGATCAAACGACCGAGGAATTTTCGGTAAAATCCCTCTCTCACCAAAAATTACAGAAAAAGGTTTTATCTTGCGAAATTAATAAAAATTGCTAGGAAACTCGTATGAGAAAACTTTATATATGAAAGTTGTATAGAAAAATACGAGGAATCCGATAAAAATAAATTGAGAACCTAGTTCTGTCTGTTTTGCAAAAAAGTACCTTGATTTGTTAATAAAGTGTATTAAGAATTGATGAGAAACCCTAATTGCATGATTAAAGTGTATTTTGGTAAATCAATAGATCAAACTGATAAGTTCAAATTTGTTAATGATAAAGGTGATATGATTATCAGTTTGAATGAAAAAGTATGATATTTAGAGTAATAATTCCTAAAAAGGAAGTTAATTTACATGGAAATCCTAATTTGGGATAAAAGGAGATAAAAAACATGTTTTTGCGGAATAAGATAATTGGATGCTTAATAAAGGAAATTTACTGAGAAATTAGGGGTTTTATGTAGTTTAATGAATGAAGGATGATAATAAGGAAAGAAGAAGTGAAAACCCTAATTTCTAAAGGAACCCTAAAATAGGAACTGAAACCCTAAGTAATAAAATGAAAATTAGATAAATATTAATAAAAGGAAATTGTCCTTTTATTTCAGGTTTTGCTTGTTGATTGGGTTTCTCTTTCTATCTTGAAATCTGCAATTAAAGGTATGTGGTTACTTATGGTTAACCGCTTATGTTTCCCGATGTTTCCCGAATGTTTAACCGCATTGAATGGAACTAAACAGTTTGGATGTTTATTTATTTTATGCAATTATAAAGTGACTATAATTATCACCATAAGTATACATATATAACTGGCTAGATCCAGGTCCACCTCTGCTACTTTGAAAGGGCTAAAAGGGGGTAATCCTAGAGCAAGGTCTAGGTTACCGTGAGTTAGAAACTGGGCTACCTAAGGGTAGTTCCATGAAACTCTTTAGCGTATCCCGAGTTAAGGAGTGGTCCACCTACGGGTAGTTCCATGTGACTCAGCCCTAGAAACTGGTTCACTTATAGGTGGATCATGAGGGGTTTAATGGGGATAATACAGAGGATAGGGTACCCTTGGATCGCGGAGTTATACCTAAAACAAAATCATGATTGTTGAATGAATAATTGAATGATTATGTTGTTAACCTAGTTGAACAATAGCTGTTTCCCCCACATACCAGCTTCGGCTGATCGTCGTTTTTGTTTGTCGGCGTTTTAGGTACAAATCTCAAAAGCACAAATAGTAAAGTGACATATTGTGAATTCAAGAATTAAAGAACAAGGAGGAATTAGATAGAGTAGTTAAGTTGTGGTTAGAAGATAGTTCCCATCTTTTCAAGGTATGCAAAGAAAATTTTTTATTACCCTTTTTCAGTATAGTCTGTTAGAATTTAATAATTGTTTATGGTTATAAGTCGAACCTTTGATCCAGAATTAATGGGTGCGGCTTTATCCTCTTGGTCTCCCTTAATTGGGGGTTACTGAAAGGTGAGGTCATAACATTTGGTATCAGAGCCTAGGTTCTTCACATAACCATTAGTAATTATTAAATTTTACAAACTCCATAGAACCCAAGGGAGTTATTAGAGGAGTATCCGAAAGACAGAGGTGTCTAGAAAGGGATCACGACCGGGGGCTGGCAAGATTTTCCTCCACACCGCTAGTCGGAATACGAGGACTCCCAGACCCGTGTGACCGCCTGGCCAAAGTCTTAGGGTATGAATCGAAATAAGATACCTTTAGGACTCTCTCATCTCATTCATCCCTTCTCATCACATACTCTTTTAAGGCTTTAAGAGTAGGATTCTCTCTCTCCTCCACACTCATGTGGTATGGGCAAATAAGATAAGGGTTTAAGAGTCCTCCAACAAATTAATAAAAGATATGTAATGAGATATCACTGAACATAAGTATAACTAGTTTAAATGATAAACTAAAGGTTTGCTTGTTATGCTTATGTAGATGGCAAGAACTAAGACTGTGGCTATCCCTGAGGGCTTTGGGAATCCGGCTAGGAATGTTTGGCCTCCCTGGAAAGGGAAGGAGTCTTCTGGAAAGAGGAATAGGAACCATGAGGATGGGTCCTCTAAAAAGAGGAAGAGGCCTGAAGAAGTCACTCAAGAAGTCCCTAACCCTGACCCAGTACCGTTTAGTAACCTGAACCAAGAAGAAGATCAAGGATATGAAGAGCAGCATGTGTATGAGGAAGAAGCCAAGATGGATGAGGACCCAGTCGATGATTCATAACCCACCATGTTGATCCATACCCCAGATACCTTGTGGTTAGAGCAGCAGAGGAAGTTGACAGAGGCTATCAATGCTTTGTCCTTTCGAGACATAGTTAGAGTTGAGAATGGTGAACCACACCCTGTTCATCCACGTGTGGGGGCCACCATCCTAGACTTTGTCAAGATGAACATAGAAAAGTTCTGGGGAGAAGATAAGACCGAAGTGGTTGATAAAGCAGAAGCCTATATACTTGCAATAGAGAATGGTTTCCGCATGCTTGAAGTGCAGCCGAGGAAGAAGGTCCTCTTTCTGCTCACCTCCTGGAAGGGGCAACTAAGATATGGTGGGAGACTCACATCACAGGCCGAGATCTGACTGAGGAACCAATGGCATGGGCTGATTTCAAGACCATCTTCACTTCCAGATTCATCCCTGTTGCAGCTAAGAAAGAAAAGGAAAGGGAATTCACGAACATGACTCAAGGAAATTCCTCTGTGGCAGACTTTGGGCGCAAGTTTCAGATCCTGGAACATTTTGGGTACAAGATGGATGAGGAAAGGAGGGTGGATCACTTCATAGAGCGTCTTTCACCCTGCCTTGAAGCCTCATGTGATGGAAAGAAAACCTAAAACCTTCGCAGAAGCTTACAACACTGCCCTAGACATGGAAAGGACTGTGATGCCTACTCAGTTTCCACCCAAGGGGTTTTTGGGTTTCACTGAGGGAGTTCAAGGTTAGAGAAACCACCAAAAGAAGAGTCAAGGATGCTCTCAAGCCAAAGGAAAACATGGAGGAAGGCATGGAAGACCCCACCAAGGGAACAACTGACAACCTTGCCACACTTGTGGAAAAGGGCATGCCGGTGAGTGCCGCTACAAGAAGAAGACGTGTTTTCGGTGCCATCAAGAGGGACATATCCAAGCTGCTTGTCCCCTACCAGAACCAAAAGGACCAGGTCCAGTGGCATCCCCACGAGTAGCAGCTCCACCAGTAGCTGTGGCCCCACCTGCTGGAGAAAGAAGTCAAGCTCGAGTGTTCGCCATCGACAATGAAGAAGCTCAAGCAAATGCAAATCGGTTGATTGAGGGTAATAACCCTTAGAGTTTTCTTTATGTTTTGAAAGTTAAGAATGTAATAGTCTAATGTATGGTGAACAATAATGTATGCATGCTTGAAGTCATGGGACATAATGTAAAAGCATTATTTGATTCTGGTTCTACTAATACTTTCATTTCGAGAAATCTTGCAACTATGCTTTGTTTGTATATCAAGGATTTAGGATATGTCTTATATGTTAGAACCCCAAGTGTTCGAATCTTTACCTCTCTTTTGAAAACTCCGGTGATACCTGTGAAATATCGAGATCATGAGTTTCCTACAGACTTTATCCTTCTCGACATGAATGATTTTGATGTGATCATTGGAATGGATTGGCTTTATACTTATAGGGCCCAAATCGACTGTCGGGAAAAGAAAGTGATCATTAGGGAAATAGGTCACCCACCCTTTGTCATTAGAGGTAGGAAAGATGCCACCACCAGTTTGTATGTGTCATCCTTGAAGGCTGAAAGAATGATGAGTAAAGGTTGTCAAACTTTCCTAGCAGTGGTCACCGAGCCCGAACCCAAGGTGCAACCCTTAGAGGAAATAGAGGTAGTCAAGAGCTATGCAGATGTTTTTCCGGATGATCTACCTGGGATTCCTCCCGAGAGAGAGGTGGATTTTTCCATAGAGCTAGCTCCAGGAACAAGCCCTATTTCATGTGCACCTTATAGAATGGCCCCTGCAGAGTTGCTCGAGTTGAAGAAACAGTTGCAGGAATTGCTAGACAAGGGTTTTATCCGGCCTAGCACATCACCATGGGGAGTTCCAGTCCTATTTGTAAAGAAGAAGGATGGCTCGCTCCGTATGTGCATAGACTACCGGATGATTAACCAAGCTACCATTAAGAACAAATACCCTTTACCCCGAATAGATGACCTGTTTGACCAGTTGAAGTCTGCTCGAGTCTTTTCCAAAATTGACTTAAGATCGGGTTACCACCAGTTGAGAGTCAAGAGTGAGGATATTCCAAAAACAACTTTTCGAACATGATATGGCCATTATGAGTTTGTGGTTATGCCTTTTGGGTTGTCCAATGCACCCAGTGTGTTCATGAACCTTATGAATAGTGTGTTCCAACCCTTCCTTGACTCGTTTGTCATAGTGTTCATAGATGACATCTTAGTATACTCCAATGACTTAGAGCAACACCGAGACCACCTAAGTAAAGTCCTTGATATCCTGAGAAAGCAGAAGTTCTATGGGAAATTCTCAAAATGCGAGTTTTGGATAGACCGAGTCATGTTCCTTGGACATATCATCTCAGGAGGAACGATCGCCGTGGATCCAACCAAGGTGTCAACAGTTTGAGATTGGCCTACACCGAAGAACCCCTCTGAGATCCGAAGCTTCTTGGGGTTAGCAGGATACTATCGACGTTTCATTTCAGATTTCTCAAAGACTGCCCTTCCCTTGACCATGTTGACTTAGAAGGATGTGAAGTTTGTGTGGTCTGATGTGTGTGAGGCTCATTTTCAAAAATTGAAAGAAAAGTTGACCACTGCACCAGTTTTGACTCTACCATCAGGCAATGAGGGTTTCATGATCTTCACCAATGCATCCAAAATGGGTCTGGGCTATGTATTGGAGCAGAATCGACATGTGGTTGCATATGCTTCCCGACAACTCAAGCGTAATGAGGTGAATTACCCGACACATGACCTAGAGTTGGCTGCTATCATTCATGCCTTGAAGTTTTGGCGGCATTACCTGTATGGTGCTACTTTTGAGATCTTCACTGACCATAAGAGCTTGAAGTACCTTCTGACATAGAAAGACTTAAACCTACAACAACGAAGATGGATGGAATACATGAGGGATTACGACTTCACCATTGCCTATCATCCCGGGAAGGCAAATGTTGTGGCAGATGCGTTGAGTCGAAAACAGCTTCGGTGTGCAACTGTTCTGTCTAGTCAGTGGAAGAGCCTAGAAGAGCTGGTTAAATGGTCTCCTCAACCATTAGGTGATCGAGTTCGTTTGGCCAACATTCAGATATAGTCTGATTTGTTGAGTGAAATTGTGGCAACGCAGATGGTCAGTAGTGAACTTGACAAGATGAGAGGCTTGATGAAGAAGCCTCAAACCCGCCTTTCTTTGGGAGTAGATGGAGGGATCAGATTCGAGAATCGTACATGGATTCCTGAAGACTCACCACTGAAGGAATGTATCCTAAAAGAAGCTCATGGTTCTATGTATACTGTACACCCAGGGACTACTAAGATGTTTAAGGACATGCATAGGTTTTTCTGGTGTCCAGGAATGAAGAGAGACATTGCACCTTATGTGGCCAGTTGTCTTACGTGCCAAATGGTGAAGGCTGAACATCAATGACCTGGTGGACATTTACAGTCTATAGAGATTCTGGAATGGAAATGGGATCAGATCACCATGGATTTTGTGGTGGGTTTACCCCGGACCAAGAGAGGTCATGATGCAATATGGGTTGTGGTGGATCGCCTTACCAAGTCAGCACATTTCCTTGCACTGAAAACCACTACCAAAGTGACAGATTTAGATGAGTTGTACATTCGAGAGATAGTGCATTTGCATGGCGTACCCAGTTCCATCATATCTGATAGAGATCCGAAGTTTACTTCCAAACTGTGGAAGCAGGTTCAAGAAGAACTTGGTACGAGGTTAAAGTTCAGTACCGCTTATCACCCCTAGACAGATGGACAGTCAAAAAGGACAATCCAGACTTTAGAGGATCTTTTGAGAGCTTGTGTGTTCGATTGGGGTGGATCATGGGAGCAGTAATTACCTATAGTAGACTTTGCATACAATAATAGTTACCAAGCCAGTATCGGGATGCCTCCATATGAATCTCTATACGGGAGACTGTGTCAGTCACCACTTCACTGGGATGATGTTGGTGAGAGGACCTTGTTGAGGTCAGATGAACTCCAAGTGTATGATGATAAAGTCGCTTTGATCAGGCAAAGGCTAAAGAGAGCCCATGATCGACAAAGGTCGTATGCTGATGCGAAGAGGACTGATGTGCATTTCACTGTGGGAGAGCATGTTTTTCTGAAAATCCGACCACTCTGAGCTATAGCTAAAAATAGAGGAAAGTTGAGTCCCCGATATGTGGGTCCGTTTGAGGTTTTAGAACGGATTGGTGAGGTGGCTTATCGTTTGGCGTTACCCCCTCAATATAGAATGATGCATGATGTGTTTCACGTGTCCAATCTGAAGTGATATGTGCAAGACCCGAGCTATGTGTTGAGCATTGAACCTATTGAGCTTCAAGGAAAGCTGTCTTATCCTGAGTTACCTTTGCGTATTATAGATACTAAGGTAAAAGAGCTCAGAAATAAGAATATAGAGATGGTGAAGGTTCTTTGGAAACACCATGCAGAGGATGAGGCCACATGGGAGCTAAAGACGGACATGGAAAAAGCATATCCTGATTTGTTTGCTTGATTGATGAATTTTGAGGACAAAATTCCTATAAGGAGGGGAGGATGTTATAACCTCGATTTTTTTCCAAAATATGTAATGAAATCATAAATGTTCTTTTTAAAGATAAATGAAATTCATGGTTGATGTGATGAATTGTTTGAATGGATTGAATGGATTTTTGTGTTTGATAGCTAGTATGGGTTCTTATTGGGCCTTTGTGGTCATTGAGCCCAATTAAAGGATTAAAAGAAAAACAAAAAGAAATGAAAAAGGAATTTCATTTAATAAGGGAATATATGAGGAAAATAAAAAGAAATGATTTTAAGGCTAAAAGATATTTTCCCAAAATAAGATTTCGAATTAAAAGGGTTCCTTGGGATTCAAGGAACTCAGGATAATTAGATAATGGCAAAAGAACTAAGGAATATGTGGAAAATACAATTAAATAAGAGATAACTTGAAACTGAAGTAAAGGGCTCATTTCCTTTGGATAATGACACTAATTTTTGCACAAGGAAATATAAAATTATAAACGAGTTTTCCTCAAAATTTGAGATAAAACTGAGTTAAGGATTGAGAGTTATTGAATTTTCAAGTTATCATCAAAATAGCATTTTGCTTGAATATTTAGGAATTTATTTTCCTTTTTGGTTTAAATGTGGACAACGCTGACCGTTGGATTTCAATTCAACGGATCGTGGTCATCGTTCAGAGTCCCAAAGGGACTCGGACAGTAGCGCCAACAGGGGATTTTCCCCTCACTTTCCTGACCGATTCAGTGCATGTGCACTCGAGATTGATGTCCCTTTGAGTCCGGGAGACCTTGGCGAACAATCTAGACCTAGGTTTTGCCGGTTTTTGTGGTGTATTCTAGAAACGCCCAATCGGGTTGAGGACTGGGACGAAGGCAGGGTTGGGAAACCCTAGAGAGGCCCTCGAGCCCTACAAATAGGGGTCCTTTGAGTCGGGAGCACCTTCACGATCTCAAGCAGCTATTTTCTAAGCCCAATTGCTCGCTCCCTCACCCTATTGCTCGCACTCCGGCGAGAAGGTCTTTGTGGCGCCGCCGCTGGTTCTGTTTAGAAGACAAGGAAGGATGACGAGTGGGGATCGTCAGATCCTGGACCATCGTTTACCCACCTAAGATCCAACGCTACTCGAGCGGCGCACTAGTTTGAATCAACCAAGTGGAGCGCTTTAACGAGGACCGTAGGATCAAAGTCCACCGTGAGCCGCGCGTCATCGACGGCTGATAAGGGAGGTGCACCACTAGTGGAGGGAATCTGATGCGGAGCGTCAGATCAAGATAGGGCACAGTGGCGCACCGATCAAACGACCGTGGAATTTCCGGTAAAATCTCTCTCTGACCAAAAATTACAGAAAAAGGTTTTATCTTGCGAAATTAATAAAAATTGCTAGGAAACTCGTATGAGAAAACTTTATATATGAAAGTTGTATATAAAAATACGAGGAATCCGATAAAAATAAATTGAGAACCTAGTTCTGTATGTTTTGCAAAAAAGTACCTTAATTTGTTAATAAAGTGTATTAAGAATTGATGAGAAACCCTAATAGCATGATTAAAGTGTATTTTGGTAAATCAATAGATCAAACTAATAAGTTTAACTTTGTTAATGATAAAGGTGATAGGATTATCAGTTTGAATGCAAAAGTATGAGATTTAGAGTTATAATGCCTAAAAAGGAAGTTAATTTACATGGAAACCCTAATTTGGGATAAAAGGAGATAAAAAACATGTTTTTGCGGAATAAGATAATTGGATGCTTAATAAAGGAAATTTACTGAGAAATTAGGGGTTTTATGTAGTTTAATGAATTAAGGATGATAATAAGGAAAGAAGAAGTGAAAACCCTAATTTATAAAGGAACCCTAAAATAGGAACTGAAACCTTAAGTAATATAATGAAAATTAGATAAATATTAATAAAAGGAAAATTGTCCTTTTATTTCAGGTTTTTCTTGTTGATTGGGTTTCTCTTTCTATCTTGAAATCTGCAATTAAAGGTATGTGGTTACTTATGGTTAACCGCTTATGTTTCTCGATGTTTCCCGAATGTTTAACCGCATTGAATGGAACTAAACAGTTTGGATGTTTATTTATTTTATGCAATTATAAAGTGACTATGATTATCACCATAAGTATACATATATAACTGGCTAGATCCGGGTCCACCTCTGCTACTTTGAAAGGGCTAAAAGGGGGTAATCCTAGAGCAAGATCTAGTTTATCGTGAGTTAGAAATTGGGCTACCTAAGGGTAGTGCCATGAGACTCTTTAGCGTACCCCGAGTTAAGGAGTGGTCTACCTACAGGTAGTTCCATGCGACTCAGCCCTAGAAACTGGTTCACTTATAGGTGGATCATGAGGGGTTTAATGGGGACAATACAGAGGATAGGGTACCCTTGGATCGCGGAGTTATATCTAAAACAAAATCATGATTGTTGAATGAATAATTGAATGATTATGTTGTTAACCTAGTTGAACAATAGTTGTTTCCCCCACATACCAGCTTCGGCTGATCGTCATTTTTGTTTGTTGATGTTTTAGGTACAAATCTCAAAAGAACAAACAGTAAAGCGACATATTGTGAATTCAAGAATTAAAGAAGAAGGAGGAATTAGATAGAGTAGTTAAGTTGTGGTTAGAAGATAGTTCCCATCTTTTCAAGCTATGCAAAGAAAATTTTTTATTACCCTTTTTCAGTATAGTCTGTTAGAATTTAATAATTGTTTATGGTTATAAGTCGAACCTTTGATCCAGAATTAATGGGTGCGGCTTTATCCTGTTGGTCTCCCTTAATTGGGGGTTACTGAAAGGTGAGGTCGTAACAACTGCCCTTCCATGAAGCGATTAAGACTCCGATGAAGAAATCGGTGCAATGGGATACTGATGAAAGAAGAAAGACCATGGCTAGAAAAAACTGACTACTATCTGAGATTGGGAGACTGTAGGCTGCCGACAACCACAATTTGAATGAGGAACATGATAATATTTTGGGAGAGCTGCAGCTAGAATACAACAAGCTGATTAATTCAGAGGCAGAGGAGTGGTGACAAAAGGCGAGCTATGACTGGATGAAAGAAGGTGATGCTAATACCAAATACTACCAGGCTCTGGTTAAAGTTAAAAGGCAAAGGAACCTCATTACTAAGCTAAAGAACAATCAAGGAATATGGGTGGAAGAAGAAGAGATGAAGGAAGTCGTTCGTGAGTACTTCACTGATCTGTTCATGGTGAGAAGAAGAAGAAGGGGCAATAATTCTGCAATAGAGTATGTAGGAAGCTTCCCAACATTGGATGACTCACACCAATTACAAATGGGGCAAGTACCTAGTAAGGAGGAAATGTGGGAAGTGTTGATGAAGATGAACCCCATCAAGGCATCGGGGCCAGATGGAGTGGATGCGGGTTTTTTATAAAGAAACTAGAGTCGCTTAGGCGATTCAATATCCCTAATGATGTCTAAGTTTTTTGCAGGTGCCCTGATCGAGGATGATATGGCGAACTCAACTCTAATATTGATCCCCAAAATGAAGACGCCGGAGAGCTGCAACAACCTACGACCCATTGCTCTGAACAATGTAGGACTGAAGCTTCTATAAAAAATTATTGTGGAGAGAATCAAGCCTTTCCTTCTGGAGTGGATTGAGCCAGTGCAAAGCAGTTTTGTGCTGGGAAGAAGAATCACTGACAATATCATATTAGTACAAGAGCTAGTTCATTATATGAAGATTAGATTGGGCAAACACACTGCTATGGCAATGAAGGTGGACCTTTCGAAGGCGTACGATGGGATGGACTGGGACTTCATTTATGATACTCTAAAGAGGACAGCTATACCACAACACCTAAGGGATATCATCATGAACATCATCACGATAGGGGAAATATCCATCGTTTGGAATGGATCAAGTTTAGCACCGTTTAAAGCCACTACAAGGGTGAGACAAGGTGATCCACTTTCCCCTTATATCTTCGTGCTTTATCTCGATAGACTCAGTCAAGACATTGCTGTGGAGGAGCTAAATGGAAATTGGACCCCACTCCAAGCTACAAGAAATGGGATCGACATATCACATGTATGCTTCGCCGATGACTTGATACTATTTGGCGAGGCAACTACGAGACAAGCGAAGATAATGATGAAGGTTATGAAGAGGTTCGAGCGAGCATAAGGACAAATCTTGGCAAAAGAGAAATCAGCCATCTTCTATTCCAAAAATACAACCCCTCAAGTCAGAAGGGCGATCACGAGGATTACAGGCACACGGCAGACTTAGGATCTAGGGAAGAACCTAGGGGTACCAATCATACATGAACGAACATCAAAAGCCATGTACCTCGACATCATCAACAAGATAGAAGCAAGGATATCATCGTGGGTCAACAAATCACTATCGTTCACTGGCAGAGCAACTCGGGTTAAATCTGTACTGAATACCATTCCTATCTATACTATGCAATCAACTGCCCTTCCCATTGAGGTATGTGACAACATAGATCATGTGGTTAGGAACTTCCTCTGGAAGGGAGCAACTGGGCAAGGGGGCACCTATTCAGTTGCGTGGGATAAAGTTTGTGCTACCAGGAAATTCGGTGGACTAGATATTAAGTTGGAAAAACTACAGAACGAAGTGCTACTGCAAAAAACATGTTGGGACTACATGTCGCAGTGCCACACTCTATGTAGGACGGTAATGAAGGAGAAGTACCACCAAATAGTTAACCAAGGAGTAGCGGGAGCAACAAAGCTATGGAGGGTGAGTACCAAAATTAAAACAAAGCTGTTACCTGTCACGGGTAAGACAGTGCTATCAGGAGAACTCACGTTGGTATGGTATGATAACTGGGTGGGAGGCACACAGCGCAAGACTAGGGACTAGGTCCAAATACCAGAAGACTTGACAAGCCTAACAGTTAACTCCATGATTAACATGAACAGAGGTTGGGATGCCAGATTCATAAACCAGTGGTTTGAAGAGGAATCAATACAACAAATTCTAGAAATGCCGCCACATGATCCGACAGCTGGAGAAGATGAAATCATATACTTGAAGGACAAAGGGGGACGCTTCACTGTAAAAAAGGCCTACAATCAATTGTAGATGGAGCACACCAGGGAATCTCCATGCCGATGGATGAATCTATGGCAGCTAAAGGTCCCCCAAAGGGTCAAGATGACACTGTGGCTTACAATGCACGGTAGTCTCATGACAAACAAAACTCGGGCAAGGCGTGGTTTCACAGATGATTCAAAGTTCCCAAGGTGTCATATGTTCATAGAATCAGCAATGCATGTGTTCATCTATTGCGTGCATGTCCAAGAAGTCTGGAGACACATCCATAACCTCACAGGGATAACCCTGATTCAAGAATGCACGATGGAGAAATGACTTAGGGCAAACCTGAGGAAGAGGAAGGAATGACCATATTGGATTACTTGGGTCACCATTTCTATTTGGAAGCTATGGGGTTTTAAATGCAGTGAAGCTTTCTAGGAGCTACGAGTAAATGTTGTGAGCATCTTCAACAGTATAAAACAAGAGGTCAAGTTGTGCACGTTGGCATTCGATAGAGAGAAAGGAAAGGAGGAAGACCGGAATACTAAGGAAATTGGTTTGACACCCCCGAATAGTGAACATGTGAAGGTCAATGTTGATGCCACAGTGAAGAGGAAGAAGAAGGTTCTGGCCACCAGATTTTTCATTAGAGAAAAGATGAAAGATGGCTAAGAGGAGGTTGCGATAAAGGCGTAACGGTGGACATCATGGCAGCAGAACTGAGAGCCATTGTACTAGGTCTACATGAATGCCGAATGAAGTTCCGAAAGGTACATATGGAATTGGATAACGAAGGAGTAGTGAAGATGCTGAATAACAAAATTGCCACCCCAGCTAAATACAAAGCGAATTGCTATCTCATTAGCAAGTTGTGTAGGGATTTCGATGTTGTTACCTTTAAGTATAGGGGAAGAGTTTGTAATAAGGTGGAAGATTCCGCAGCCAAGTGGTGTCTGATACAGGATGTCAAGGGTAGTAGGTGGTGCTGATGCCCAAGTTTCCTCACTGACATGGTGAGAGAGGAAGCTACATCGAGCCACAAGTTGTGTATGAACTCACGAGGACATGTTCTGTGGGAACAGGATGAATAAGATTATCCCCAAAGTGTTTAAAAAAAAGATGAGTTCATATGTCATAGATCCAATTGCGAATGCATATGGCATCTATCCATTTGTTCCTGGTTCTTCAATAGAATTGGGACACTCGGCTCCTGAGAGACTAACTCCATGGAACATGGACAAGTTCTCTCTCACCATGCTGAACTCATTCTGCATCTAGCCAAAGTATGTTCCCTTTCCTAGGACAAGAATCCCTCTTGATCTATCTCTATAGATCTTGATTCCTATCACATAGGATGCTTCTCTATAAACCTTTTAGAATGCACTTTGTTGCTAGATTTTGTAGTATAAGGATGATACTCCTCGTCAATATGTGGAATATATATATTTTCCCACTAAATTCTTGTAATCACACATTACATCTTCATTCTAACTCAAGTCAAACTCTTTGACTATCTTGTCAAATTGAAGATCTAGTTCTGAGGTGCTTGCTTCTATCTAAAGATTGATCTATGTAGCTTTATAGACTTTATTTGCATTATTGGATTTATAAAACCTTTAGGATGTGTTACATACACATCCTGCTCAATATTCCATTTAAGGAATGTAGTTTTTAACATCCATATGCCAAATCTTATAGTCATATTAAGCTACAATAGCAAGCATTATCCTGATGGACTTATCCTTGGTAACTGCTAAAAAGATATCATCATGTTCAACTCCTTGAACTTGTTAGAAACTCTTTGCAACCAAATTACCCTCCATGTCAGTCTTTGTCGGGGACTCGTCACGCTAAACGAGATTACTCAAAACATAAAACACAATCAATCACTAATTAATCACATACCCAAAAATATGGGTAAATTAAAACTGATTTCAATGTCAGCACCTTCTCAAAAACGTTTGAAGGATCCGGACATCTTTCTTGTATCCATACTATGCCACACAAACAAGCATTAATATGGTAACAAAAGTCCGATTCATTTGAAACATTATATACAAACTTTATCTCGTCCGTACCCGAGAGTAAAGGGACGACTCTACGACAAACTAGACATCTAATCAACTTTCTCAAAGATTCATTATTCTAGCTCCTCTTTTCTGCCACATGTTTGTTTTCATCACTTTCGATTACCTAACAAAAAAGTTGTGGCGAACCACAGGGGTGAGACCCAGTCCCAGTAAGAGATATAACCATCAACAACGTTTATTGATTACAACATTTTTATGTAATTAAATAGTTAAGAAGTTTATTCAGATATAACAAATAAGATTAATAGTACTAATGATTAAAAAAATACATAAAGGAGCAGATAATAACTATCATTATTAACCAGACTATCATCCTTTATCTTGTTGACAATATAAGCAGTTCAGTAGCATATCCAGTTCTAGCATCATGAGCAAGTCTAGTAACATAGCATAGCTAACAACATGAACATGTCTAATTCGTTGAACATATCAACATCATAAGAAGAGCTTAAAACATAAGCACAACTATCTAGATAAGCATGATTAGAAGTATATGCATCTCTAGTTACAAAGGCATGGCTAGCATGCTAAAGATATCTAACAACATGAGATATCTAGCGTCATGATTATAATCAACAGTAGCAGTATAGCTATCAACATAAGCATGGCTATCGTATGTATGCATCTAAAATCTAACCATATCCACAAAATAAGTATATTTACTATCTCTTAATTGCATTAAGCCTTATCTTTATGTAAAGAATCAAACAAGGGTTATCATCCAATGTGAAACATTATGATTAACCCTAAACAGATATGCTATACGGCTGTATTACATCTTTTATTATGCCCTAGGGAATTTGAATCGTACCATTCAAAGTCCAACTGACCCTTGCGAAGGGCTATTCAGTTTCGTACAAGATCTAGGAGTGCCGGTATCCTAAGATCTCTTCCCCTCGGTCAGTACGAGTAAAAATGCAGTGACATATCAGTCAAAGCTACCACCACAGTGACATATTGTCAAGCTGAAAACCACTAGTCCGACCTTGGTACATGTCACGGCACTAGAAACTAGGGTATTCAAACCCAATCACTGAGGTACAACCGCAGTTGTCCTCTAATCACATCATGTTATAATCACCGAGACATGACCGCAGCCGTTCTCAATCACATCAGATGTATGAGGCATGACTATAGCCAACCTCCACAATCTGCATTGTGGATGACAAGGATATATCCTCAACCTTCCACCCCTGCATATTCAACAATATGTGCTCCGAGTTTCCCTTAGGAATACTCGTTTCACCATCTAGCAAGTTCTGACACTGAAGATGGTTCTACGACACAGGGCACTACATGATTAGAGTTGCACTTGATTAGTTATGCCAGTAGGGTGAATTAAGGCTGCATCAAACAAGTGGACATACAAACCCTAATTCACTTCTAGAAAGCATATAAATATCAAAGCTTTGAAAAGATATAAAATGTGTGAAACATAATTTCTCATCTCATCATCACATGGTACTATTCACATTCCATTCGTGAGACCACACTAGTCATCATACTATCACAAGATATAAATCCTTTTCACAATATCACAGGGTATCAACCCTTATCAACATAAGAGGATTACACCTCATTCAGGGCTCAACCATGCCCAAAGGTCATTAAGACCATCATATTATTCACTGCAAGATCATCATTATCTTTGCATTCCTTATAACAAGGCTCAACAACATCAATTATATATAATACACCAGATCAGTACAATATTGCATTTATGAGCTAGATGGTATTCATAAACAATCATAGTAGGGTTATATTAACATTAAGACCAATCCTTTATTACATCAACATGCATGGAATCAAGATATGATTAACTCTCATCATATTCATTATACACATGTTTAGCATAACAAAGTATCAACCATGTGAATATAATAACCACCAATTAACATATTAAGGTTATGGTCATAGTAAGAAGGTTATTCTACCATCATTCCATCATATAAGAATGTTAAACATGAATACTCATCTTTATCTAATTGCATTAGAGTTAGGTTCAACATGATAAATTATATCAAAGTTACTAATCAGCACTCATACCAAAACCCTAACTCACGACATCCCCATTGGATCATGGATGCATAAGGTGAAGCATCACCATCACACTCCATACTATTCTCAAGTATGAACCCACACCTAAATCAAGGTGTAACCACCAAGTTATAGCATACTAGGGTTTCAACAATAATAGAGTACTCCAAGGTTGTATTAGTCATTCAATGACTATTCATACCCAATTACCATTATTTAGTTATATTAAAGCTAGATATAACAAGCTATACCTAATTAGGTTACATATCAACACAATATGGTTATCATCCCTTTCAACTATATGAGTGAATAGGTAAGACTACCTTATTAAGGGTAACCCTCCATTTGTTTCATCATCATTCAACCCGTATCCCCATACCACAATATCACCCAGAACCATTGGACGTTTAAAAGGTAAGACCTTTGGTTGTTTACATAAGTAAACACCTTAGATAAACCACCTATGAAGTCCTTGATTTGTTCTCTAGAAAGAGTCACCATCTAACCCTAGACATCCCTTGATTAACAACATAAAAAGTTCCATTGAGAGTAGGGTAAAACCCACAATCGGCTGTTCAGTTAAAACAAGCCATCCATTGTCAACAAATAAGCTCCTTAAGTTGATCATATAAAGGAAACCATATACATCACATTATTAGAATTAAAATACTACATTAATCATCATTTCACCTTAATGGAGGATAAATAGTAGATCTTGACCATTGGGTCAAGTTTACATGTTAAAACCATCATTTAGGGTATAGGTCTGACCATTGCATCAAGTGCCCCAAGAAACCATTGGCCTAAGGCTTAATTGATGCTAAAACTATATGATTAACTCACTATAGGTTGTAGAGACTTGATCCACAATCATTAGTGATCATTAAATCACTATAGGTTGTTAGATCAACAATGCATTCATTAATCAACATCAAATATTAAGTTGTTGTCATTATTGATTGATATCACCAGTAGTGTACTTAATGATTGATCATTATACTTCTAACTGATCCAAAACCTGACCGAAGGGGTGACCATAGGTTGTCACCATCATTTGACACCCTTGATCACGACCATCTGTTGTTATGAACACAACACCACAGGGTCGTTGCAATGGTACCATCGTCGGGTCATGGTTTATAGAAGAAATCAACTCTAAATCCTAAAATTGACAATTGTTTGATAGGTGTCTAGCACCATAGGTTGTCGAAACAACCTCATCCAAGTCACATTATACTGTAGGAATAACATACACCTGATCACAAGTTCATATATAACTGAAATCAGAATAGGGAACATTATAAAAATCGAAATCCAAGTCAAGCATAGCTTTTTAGTGCATGGATCATCATTTTCAAGCAAGAACATGATCTAAAAAGCTTATGGTAAGCAATAAACGTGGATCAAGTTATAAATCTTGCCTTTAATGTGAAGATGAAACCCCACATAGAAGAAATCTCGAGCAGGTAGGGTAGAAAATCCAAGAGTAAGCTAGGAATTTGTCCATCTAGCACCTTTCTTCATTAAATGAGCAAATCCTAAACATAAGGAGTAAGAAAGGTAGGGTTTTAGAGATTTAGAGCAAATTCTACTATGGAAATTTTTTTTGGTTGTGCACTACTGATTTCGACATTTAATCGAGTAAACTAGGTTCGATCGATCATATAATTTCACTAATTCACATCGCACATATCAGAGTATTAATAATTAAAACGTGCAATTTATAAATCGAGTGGTGTCGGCACTGACCGACACCTGGGTAAACACTGACATCTACCAATAACGCGGACCAAACCAAAATTGTCCAAAATCGTCCGTTTCATGGAGTTAAATCATGCGATTGGGAACTAGATTCTACTCACCGCGATTCAGGATGTCCGGATTCAACTAGAATTGCGACTAGGGGGTTGTCTTCAACCTCCGAATAGCCCCAATTGAACCTACTGCAATGGAACATTACTTCCACACAAATATAGGTTGAATCGCACACACATAGGAAGAAGATGGCTTGGCTAATCGTTGCTAAAGTTGTGGATTCAAGCAAGGACCTCACGAATGGAGATTAACATCGTCGTTGGTTACTGTTGCTCACACCCAGGGGTCGTTGTCACTGCTACCAACTACATTTTCTACTGATCTGGTTGGGGCGTCACCCCTAGCTAGGTGGGCATTGCTCATGGTGGCTGGGCGTTGCAGTTGAGCGAGGTAGGAGACGACCTAGATTGCTCGAGGCCCTAGGAGCCAAGAACCACTTCGCCCTCCCCCTTTCTTGCTCGATCAGGCCGCTGCTGCCCCTGTGGTGGTCGATCGGCCATTTTTACACATTGGGTAGATGAGGGTGCAACTGGGCGCTGTTCCTTGGTGGTTGAAGCGAGAAAGGTGGAAGGAGCACGGCACGACGTGCTGCTGGCTCCTGATGCTGCTGCTACTCAACGCAGCATTGCTGGGCGCCGCACCTGCAACTGGTCGGCCGCCCTAGTAGGTCAGGCTGCTGCTGGGCACCACTAGGACTGGTCGATCTGCAAATGGGCAAGGAAGAAAGGGAGGAAGGAGAAAAGGAGGTAGGGTGCCACTGGTCAGAGGTGAGGGAGCCAAGAAATCGCCCTGACAAACTCCCCCTTACTGCTGCGATCGGTAGCCTGCTATGCGCCGCTTTCAAGCGGTTCTGTTCTATCGAGAAAGAAGGGATAAAGAAGAAGTAGCCGACCCACTTAAGGAAATAAAAAACCAAATATTGGAAAAATTGCAGCCAAGTCCAAAGGAACATCAAAACGTCATAACTATTGACGCTAATGTCCGATTTGACTTATTCTTTTTGCAACGTTTCAAGCGTGAAATTATCTACACCCTCAAAGCAAGAAATCATGCTAATTAGACTGTAACACTTGATCAAAGCACTAATTGCATTCGTGAGTACTTAATTCAACTTAATCAACTTAATGATGCACTAAGCATTAAATTATGGTAATTAAGCTTGTTCAACTCATTAAGCAAGTTTAAGTGTCTTACAACTATAAACCCCTAACAGTGATTTTGTCCCGGAAATCCAAGGTAAACAAAGATGGGTACTTCCTTTGCACCTCATCCTATTACCTTCACAAGCTTACTTTCATATCATGGTAATGTGACATCATTCATACATATCTCATCTTGGGTCAGCACAACAACTCCCACATAAGAAGACATATCACGATCCCATTAAGAAATTTAATCAACCCTATCTCACTCTTGTTAAACTTGTCTCATAGCTATTGCTGCTTCAACAACTCTAAGGTTTTTGAAGAAGTATCGATCATATATATGACCAACAAACCATCTATCCTTGATAGTGGTCTTGTCCAGCTATCACTTAACCATACATAACATTATAGAATCACTTTTATTTTTCCTTCCAAACAACATTTATAGTATCATTATCAACTCTCTCTCTCTACTTGAGAGGAATACTTGGAATGTTCATTTAATAAACATCTCCAACCTTCACATATTTCTCATATTATTGATACATCTTGGATACTAGGATTCATTACCTTAGTATCCACCTCATGTGCTATAAGGAACACACATCCTTATATCATCTACTTTTACCAACATAAAAAATATTAAGACATATAAAAGGAGTCTTCTTAATTATTGAAAGGCTCAAAAGCATAATCATCACAAACTTTATGATCAAGGAACCATAGTCCAAGAAACCTTCTTCTATAATAAGCCAACCAACCTCATGTTTACAATGAATCCACACATACCAAGTGGCAATGGTCCACTTGAAAGTTGTTCCCTGGAAAGGAAAGATACAAAGGGAATCACACATCCCACACCGTAGTAATATATATTTTTTTCAAGGGTCACTAATAAAAAAGGTAACCAATTCTATTTTCACTATGCGTATTACAACTTCTCATGTATCATTTTACCTTTTTCATTTCAGGTTCCTTGCCATTAGCATAGGAATCATCATGATTAACATATCTCATTACTTCTTCCTTGATAACTATTTATCCCACTTGGGTATGTTCTCTTATTTTATTATATTTTTGAACCACTTATCAACTAGTAAATATTCATATTCCACATTTGCTTCATTAAATAGGGATCATATCCCTTAATTTCTTTCACATGCCATGCTGATTTTTCATTAACACTTTCTTACACACATAGGTTGGCCTGAAATTAACTCAGGTTCCACCTTATTTCTTTTCCATTGTTCCCATTCATCTTCTCATTTCATTCTTGTTATATGAGTTCTTTCCATCTTATGTGGATTTCATACCTTGATTCACTTTATAAGCATAGACTTATCTATCTTTTATTTTATTATATTCTTGAATCACATCTTTAAGAACTCATCTTTTCCTTATTTTATTTAGAATTAGATTTCATGGTGTTGTATATTTGTCTTATAGTTACCAAACATTCAAGTTTTGATACATTATGTGCAATTCTCATCTTCTTTAAGGTAGGATTGAGATATTTACACCATGATTTCTTATTCATTATGCTCTTTAGATTGTCTCAAAATGACTACTTGATCAGAGTAATAAAAAAGATAACAATCTAAGAGTTCCATACTTATCTTTCTTCAATAATTGAATACCTAGCCAGGGCACCCAAATACTGAGATTAGGCAGTATGCATCATTTTTTGTGTCATATTCCTAACTTAGACATTATCCTAGTCTTATGTGCTAGTGTCCCAGTAGACTCAGTGAACCTAAAGCTCTGATACCAACATGTCAGGGACCCGTCACGCTAAACGAGATTACTCAAAACATGAAATGCAATCAATCACTTAATCACATACCCAAAAATATGGGTAAATTAAAACCGATTTCAATGTCAGCACCTTCTCAAAAATGTTTGAAGGATCCTGACATCTTTCTTGTATCCATACTATGACACACAAACAAGCATTAATATGCTAACAAAAGTTCGATTCATTTGAAACATTATATACAAAGTTTATCTTGCCCGGACCTGATAGTACAGGGATGACTCTAGGAAAAACTAGACATCTAATCAACTTTCTCAAAGATTCATTATTGTAGCTCCTCTTTGCAGCAACATGTTTGTTTTCATCACTTTCGATAACCTAAACAAAAGTTGTGGCGAACCACAGGGGTGAGACTATGTCCCAGCAAGAGATATAACCATCAACAACGTTTATTGATTACAACATTTTTATGTAATTAAACAGTTAAGAAGTTTATTCAGATATAACAAATAAGATTAATAGTACTGATGATTAACAAAATATATAAAGCAGCAGATAATAACTATCATTATTAACCAGACTATCATCCTTTATCTTGTTGACAATATAAGCAGTTCAGTAGCATATGCAGTTCTAGCATCATGAGCAAGTCTAGTAACATAGCATAGTTAACAACATGAGCATGTCTAATTCTTTGAACATATCAACATCATAAGAAGAGCTAACAACATAAGCACAACTATCTAGATAAGCATGATTAGCAGCATATGCATCTCTAGTTACAAAGGCATGGCTAGCATGTTAAACATAACTAACAACATGAGATATCTAGTGTCATGATTATAATCAGCAGTAGAAGTATAGCTATCAACATAATCATGGCTATCATATGTATGCATCTAAAATCTAAGCATATCCACAACATAAGTATATTTACTATCTCTTAATTGCATTAAGCCTTATCTTTATGTAAAGAATCAAACAAAGGTTATCATCCAATGTGAAACATTATGATTAACCCTATACAGATATGCTATACGACTGTAATACATCTTTTATTATGCCCTGGGGAATTAGAATCGTACCATTCAAAGTCCAACCGACCCCTGCAAAGGGCTATTCGGTTCCATACAAGATTTAGGAGTGCCGATATCCTAAGATCTCTTCCCCTCGGTCAGTACGAGTAAAAATGCAGTGACATATCAGTCAAAGCTGCCACCACAGCGACATCTAGTCAAGCTGAAAACCACTAGTCCGACCTTGGTACAGGTCATGACACTAGAAACCAGGGTATTCAAACCCAATCACTGAGGTACAACCGCAGTTGTCCTCTAATCACATCATGTTATAATCACCGAGACACGACCGCATCAGTTCTCAATCACATCAGATGTATGAGGCATGACTATAGCCAACCTCCACAATCTACATTGTGGATGACAAGGATATATCCTCAACCTACCACCCACACATATTCAACAATATGCGCTCTGAGTTTCCCTAAGGAATACTCGTTTCACCATCCAGCAAGTTCTGACACTGAAGATGGTTCTACAACACAGGGCACTACATGATTAGAGTTGCCAATTGGGTGAATTAAGGCTGCATCAAACAAGTGGACATACAAACCTTAATTCACTTCTAGAAAGCATATAAATATCAAAGCTTTGAAAAGATATAAAATGTGTGAAACATAATTTCTCATCTCATCATCACATGGTACTATTCACTTTCCATTCATGAGACCACGCTAGTCATCATACTATCAAAATATATAAATCCTTTTCACAATATCACAGGGTATCAACCCTTATCAACATAAGAGGATTACACCTCATTCAGGGCTCAACCATGCGCAAAGTTCATTAAGACCATCATATTATTCCCTGCAAGATCATCATTATCTTTGCATGCCTTATAACAAGGCTCAACAACATCAATTATATATAATACACCAGATCAGTACAATATTGCATTTATGAGCTAGATGGTATTCATAAACAATCATAGTAGGGTTATATTAACATTAAGACCATTCCTTTATTACATCAACATGCAAGGAATCAAGATATGATTAACTCTCATCATATTCATTATACACATGTTTAGCATAAGAAAGTATCAACCATGTGACTATAATAACCACCAATTAACATATTGTGACATCCCCGGATTTTCTAAAACTTAATCTGATGTGTGACGTCCAAATTGAAACCCTCACCTCAGCGAGAATCCCAATTTAAACATCCCACACAAGGCTAAGAAGAAGAAAATCAAGGGAGTCAGAAGGAAACACATTAGTAGTACATGCACATGAACAATAAACAAACCACAACACATGTTCACCATTCAACATATAATTACAACATGAATTGTTACAACATTTGATATTACATATTGAACAACAAACTATAACATATACATGTACTACATCTAAACTACATGATCTTAAGACAACAGGTCCACCTGTACATCAGCTCGCCACACAACTCTCAACTATCCTGGATCTTCAAGAGCATAACCACAACCTAAACAAAAGATTACATGCGGTACACGTCAGCACAATATTTCATGAATATTGTACTTAGTATGCCTACGTGTCTTTTATTTACCTCTCATCATATCTTGGCAATAAGATAAAACTAATACTTGGCAGTAATAGAAGAATATAAGAAAAGTGTATACTTCCACAAAGATATTCATCAACAAAGGAGAACACATGTTTTAAGCACATTTTCCATTATATGTAAACTTGATCAACCACATGCACTATTCTACCAAAGAGATTTAGTGCTCACATGCACTATTCTGCCAAATAGATTTAGTACTTCACAAATGCACTATTCTGCCAAAGAGATTTAGTGCTCACATGTACTATTCTGCCAAAGAGATTTAGTACTATCATCAATGCACTATTCTACCAAAGAGATTTAGTGCTATCATATAATGGACTAGATATCTTATGTTTCATGTGTTCATATCAATAAGTATGGAGAATCAAGCAACATAGCATACAAGAACAATCATTTCAATCAATACCATATGCCAAGTATTTTACTACTCATATAACACAAGCATATTGTATAATAAGACAAGTAAGAGGTAATAGTGTACCTTCCAAAGAGATATATCATACTAAACACATATCACTGATGTCAACTATAAGCATGGTCAAACCTGATCAAAACAAGACCATATACCATCATCAGGTTCTCATCTTATTATATCTCATCTTAACCCAAATTATGTCCATTAGGGTATCTCTTATCTCATTATAGTATTCTCATGGTTACTTGTATTCTTGTCTTATCATCTTGTAATTAGGTTACTGATCTTATATTACAGATTAAGATACATAATCTGATCATTATCTTCCATAGCATTTTTGTACACATTAATTAACCCTAGGTTACATCATTAACCTAGATTAGGGTTTTAAACCATGTATTAAAGGTCAATTTCATATAACATGAATTATATGCATCATCATGATCTCATCATTAAATATGAGGTTCCAAATATGGATATGAGATTTCTCTGTAAATTTCATCAATTCTTGAGCATGCATGTATTTAATACATTTTATTTAGGGTTATTAGCCCTAATTAGTCATATTAAGCATATTATATAATTTCGTGCATCAACATGATCATCACTGACATCAGGTGCACTATAAGCATTAGTATGGAGTTACTGGCATTTTTCCATAATTTTATGCCAACATTTGATATTTATTATCCATCAATTAAGAATTTCACAACTAACAAGATATCACTGGTAATCGTGCATCAAAATCCTGATATTATGCTTTAGTTGTGTTCTACTCATTTTTCTGAGAATTTTGGTACCTGGTTTGTATTATTCTGATGAACAGGCTAATTTCTATGAATTTTACAAATTTTTAGTAATTATGAGTTAATTACCTTATCTGGGCCAATCGCGAGAAGCCACGTGGCCTGGCTTGAGCTGCCTGGTTCTCGGGCGGTTTAGCGTTGACTCGATCAGTTCTTGTTTCCTGGACCCGGTTCAGTGTCGAATCTCTTCTTTCTCTCTTTCTTACGCGATCGGGATCCCTTGTTCTCTGTGTGCGCCGCCGCGCAGCTTGGCTCCGGCGAGCAAGCAACAGAGTTGTAGGGATCCTCTACAACTTCCAATGCCACGAACATCTTCGGCGACTCAGGGCAAGCCTCCACGGCTAGTCGACTCCGGTGGCTTTCCTATGGAACGATGGATCAGTGGGAGCTCCGGCCATGGCAGCTGCCATGGCGCCAAGAAAGGGGGAAACTAGTTTCCTGCCTCCATATTGACATCTGGGGCTTCCAACAGCTTCAGATTTCCTCCCTGAACTCATACGCATCCTTAACTCTCACCAAGAACTTCGTGAACAAGACTCACTACTCCAGCTGTAATTTCGGCAGAGTCCCCCCGGTAGCCATGGTACCCATTCGGGAAGGACCCAAAAGCATGGGGGATCAACTCGTATGCTCCCCAGCTACGCATTCTCCTACTTAACCTCCTCCAACAGGCTTCTATCCCCATCTCCAATCTACGACCATCTGCTGTGAAAAAGGATGGAGAGACCATGGAACGGGGCAGCTCGCTCCCTCTCTTCACTCCTCCATATACCTCAAATAAGGGGTCTATTGGAACCTCTCTTAGAGGGCTACAACTTCTCGCGCACGAAGACCACTCTGAAGCCACGATCAGCGAGCATCATGGTGCCCATGATCGCCAAAGCAGTCTGGCTGTAACCGCAAGGAAGATGACGCAATCCTAGCAGCAGGTTCCTCATGTGCGGCTGAGATGAAGCGTCCATCGTCTGGGATCCGTGGCTCACTTAAGTCCAGTGTCATGGCCATTGGATTGGAAAAGAATGGCCCTGATATGACCATGCATCTGGCCCAAACTAAAGGGGCGCGTGACACTGATTAAAGCCCTAACTTAGGTCCAATAAACCATCAACCATGCACATAATTTCTCCAAAATCAAACCTCCATAACTTCCTCTAGGAACGTCCAATTGCCACCAAATTTTAACCATAGCTCCCCTACCTCTCGAGCTTCCTTCTATTCAAATTTGGTGACAAAACTCATCTGTTGGAGCACTCAATTAAATTCCTCAAGAAGGCATAAAAAGAGAGATCTTAATCATTATATAAATCTCAATCAACATCCCAACTTTACCAAAACATTTGGGATTTTAAAAACAACTCAACATATATTACTTCACTTGTGTAATTGGACAATTTAGGATTATAAAATTCCACTCCATCACATCCTACACACCTTAAAAGAAATTCCGTCCTCGGAATTAAGCTAGAAAACCCACTTTGTCACATCATATACATCTTAGTAGAACTTTCGTCCTCGAAAGTAAACCATACACCTACTTTTAGGGAAAACTTTATCTTGCCTTCATCCACATATAGGCACTATTTTATGTGTAACATATCCGTAAAGGTTACCCAGAACTATGTGTTGGCTAAATGGACATCTATAAATCCCTTTGTTTTGATTATGACAAACATTTCATTCTTATTGATCTAACGAGCTACTTGAGTGTGCAGGAACAAGGCGGATGACAAAGTACTAGGGAAATCCATATGCTTCCATATTTATATTTTCATGCAATGTAATCGCCTTGTAAAAAGCTTGTACAAATATATAATGTACAAGTACTTTGAATGCATGTAAATCAAGCGTTAGATCTTCCCTAGCTAAACACCACATTTAGATAAGTCATACCCTTCAAATAGGATCACATTTGCACACTCATACATATAATTAGTGCCTAAATTGAAACATTGAAACATGATCAATCTCGGTCAACCAACTCCTCGACCGAGACACCCTCGGTCGACAATCTTCTCGACCGAGAAAGATCCAAAGTAGCCGTTAGACACAACTGACAAGGTAGTTGGCAGTTGGAGATAGACGTTGCAAATCACTTGATCCAGAGAGCCTGTCGGTCGACAAAACTTCGACCGAGTAGGTATCTCGGTCGACCATTCCTCGACCGAGATGAACTCTGACAACAACTGCAGAGTAAATTAATTAGCCGTTGCTAAAGCAACAAACTTGTACCTAACAGCTAGTTAAGCACTTAGAAACCCCTAGAAGTTGTCTAGAACGTCCTTAAGCATCCTTAGACCATTCCTATAAATAGGACAAGCCATAGGACACTCAAACTCACTTGTTACACTTGAGAAATCCTTGAGCATACTTTGAGCAATCTGTTGTGAGCAATTTGAGCATTGTAACAATTGGCTACTTTCTTCCTTAGCTCAAAATTTGTGTCCTATAGGCTAGCATCTCCTACCCACTGCAATCACAATTCCACACACTTGGTTAGGAGATCTATACGCTTGATCTAGGCAAATCAAGCCTTGGGCTACAAAGGATAAGTTGTAATTTCCTTTTCCTTTCTTGTTCTCTATTACTGTTTGTACTCTCCTTGCTACTCCTAGGTTGGAGGCTGCGGATTGGAGAGAGTGGAGATCTTCTTGGTGAAGAAGGAGACCTTGAGCTACTTCAGAAGGCTGGTGCAACGTGAGGTTACTTCTAGAGAGGAAGGCTACTTCAAGGGGGAGCTTGGAGTTACTTCAAGAAGGCTACCTCAAGTTGGTGCACCTACTTCAAGTGAAGGCTGTTCAAGGGGTGTAAAGGAAAGTATTGTATTTTGTATAAATCCTTGAGAAGGTAATAAAATAAATACTTTCAAAATCCCAGTTGGGTAAGCAACCGGGTAGTGGACTGACAACTTTAGTATTTGCTAAAGTTGAACCACTCTAAACACCTGTCTCCTTCTTCTAATTTCAATTGTGGTTGTTTGAGTTCAATAAATTGTTAAAATAGTTTTAAAACTCTATTCACCCCCCCTCTAGTGTTTTTCAATTGGTATCAGAGCAGGCTTCAAGGAACCCTAACAAGGTCTTGAAGAAATGGGTGACGGAGTGCTCAACAACCTTAACCTTGAAGGGACACTTGTTGCTAGGCCTCCAGCGTTTGATGGAACAAACTACCAATATTGGAAGAGAAGGATGCAGTTCTACTTCCAAGGCATCAATTGGGACTTATGGAGAATGGTGTCAACCCCATATGAGCTCCCTCAAACTCAATTTTCAGAATGGGATGCAAATACGGTAAAGCTGGCTCAAATGAATGCAAAAGCTGTAAGCATTTTATATTATTCTATTTCGGTAGGAGAATTTAATAGAATATCTAATTGTGACACAGCCTATGATATTTGGCATAGACTGTCCATAACCTATGAAGGTACAGTCCAAGTCAAAAATTCCAAAATTAGCATGTTTAAACAAAAGTTTGAACACTTTCGTATGGATCCTGATGAATCTATTAGTGAAATGTTTGCAAAATTCTCTACTATTGTTAATGGTTTAAGTGCCCTAGGAAAACCTGTCCTTGAAGAAGATCAGGTATCAAAAATCCTTCGATCACTTCCTCCAAAATATAAGCCAAAGGTGACAGCCATTGAAGAAGCAAACGACCTCACTCGAATGAAAATGGAGCAACTTATTGGCAACCTAGAAGCTCATGAAGCAACCCTAGAAGAGGAAGAAAGAAGAGCATGTGAACTTCAGCAAGGAAAGAAGAAGGATGTGGCTCTAAAAGCTTCAAAGGTCGTCACACAAGAAAGTGAGGAGTCAAGTGAAGAAGAAGGAGAAGAAGCCTTGATCGTCAACGGTAAGAAATACAAAAGATTTAAATCTAACAAAATTTCCAGTTCTTCTTCTACCCCTCCTAGGTGCTTTGAATGTGGGAAGAAAGGGCATTTCAAAAATGAATGTCCTAAAGCAAAGAAAGGAAAGAAAAGCTCACACAAGAAGAAGGGAGAAAAAGCCTATAAAGCTGCATGGGACGAGTCAAGTGACAGTGAAAGAGGAGAAGAAAAGGTGGAATGTCTAATGGCAAGATAAGATGATGAAGACTCTCAAGAGGTAAGCCTACTTGATCTTCCTAAAGAAGAGTTAGTCACTAGTTTACAAGAAATTCATGATAAGTATGTTGATGTCAAGAAGAAACTAAAGAAGGTTATCAAATCAAATGATGAGCTAATTGCTAAATTAGATAATCTTTCTTCTGAAAAGAACAACATTGATCTTGAGAATTTGTCTTTAAAAACATCTTTAGATGATTGCACTAGAAAGCTACTCACTTTAGAAACAAATGTTGATCTTCTTTCTAAAGAAAAGACTGAATTGTTAGCTAAACTAAAAGATTTTCAGACTCAACCTATTTTGTGTAACCATCTGTACTATGATAATGTTGTAAAAGAAAGAGATTCATTGTTATCTGATTTAGATCAAGCAAGAAAAGATCTACACAAGAAGATGAATGACATTGCTAAGCTGCAAAGAGAACTTTATGAGTTAAGAAGAAAAGATATACTTGATAACATTCTAAGCGTTGGTACTGTTTTCAACAGAAGAAAAGGTTTGGGATATGATCCAAAGAAAAATCAACCCAAAAGAACTCAAACTATGTTTGTACCCAAGAACACAATGGCTAGAAAGAGAAATGAAGTTGATTCTATTACTTGCCATTTTTGTTTACGTCTTGGACACTATTCCTTTTCATGCCCTTATAAGACTAAGGATTCCGACTTAGTTTGGGTCCCAAAACCCCAAACTTAGTAGAGTCAAATGGAATTTAGTTGAGATATGGCCAAACGCTCCATTTTGCTATTTATATTGTCTTATCTCAACTAAACAAAAGATTTCATGCATATTGTTAATTTTCTGCACTGTTGTACTGAAACAGAAACTTAGTCGGTCGAAGTATTGTCGACCGAACCCTTAATCGGTCGAAGTATTGTCGACCGACCGGATGTCCGTAACAAATCAAAGTCTACAGCAACTAAACAACAATTATTTCGGTCGAAAATTGGTCAACCGAGCTAAATTTCTGTGTTTCTTTGTTTGTAATACAGTAATCTTCTCGATCGACAATTAGTCGACCGAGACAGATGTCGGTCGAACAATTGTCGACCGACTGGATTTCTGAATCAGAACTTTTATACAAGTCTGTACTTAAATGATTCTAACCATATCAGACCATCACATGGGTACCAAAATCTACATTTTAATGCAGGAATGGGTGGTTGACAGTGGATGCTCCAAACATATGACCGGGAACAAGGATGCATTTCAAACCTTTGAAGAAAAGAAAAGTGGAACGGTCACCTTTGGAGACAATGGTAAGGGAAAAATCGTTGGAATAGGTAATGTTGGTACAAACCTCGAAATAAAGATTGTTCTACTCGTTGATGGTTTGCACCATAATTTGATAAGTGTTAGTCAATTATGTGATAGTGGTTATGATGTGTTATTTAACAAAACCTGCTGCAAGTTATTGATAGAAAACACTACAAATGTTGTCTATGAAGGAAATAGAGTTGGAAATCTTTATATCCTTAAACATAACTCTATGAAATCAGTAGTGGGAAAATGCTTGCCTGCAAATGAAAATACCTTACAACTATGGCATAAAAAGCTAGGACATGCTAGTTCACATGTTATTAAAAAGTTAGTGAAATATGATCTTGTTCGTGGATTTCCTACTTTATCTTTTGATCAAGTTGAAAACTGTGAACCATGCACAATGGGAAAGCAAACCAAAACCTCTTTTAAACCAAAACATGTACTCAGCACCAGTAGATCCTTAGAATTAATTCATATGGATTTATTTGGATCCATGAGGACACAATCTATTGGTGGTAAAAGATACTGTTTTTTTTATTGTTGATGATTATATTAGATACACATGGGTACATTTTATTGCAACTAAAGATGATACTATTCCTGTTTTTATACAATTTTGTTCCAAGATTGAAAATCTATTACAAAGCAAAATATGTACCATTAGAAGTGATCATGGTGGAGAATTTGAAAATCATACATTTGAGGAATTTTGTACATCTCAAGGGTACACTCATAATTTTTCTGCTCCACGCACCCCACAACAAAATGGTATAGTCGAAAGGAAAAATCGATCACTACAAGAAATGGCTAGAACTATGATGCTCGAACACAACACACCCAAAACCTTTTGGGCTGAAGCTGTAAACACTACATGCTATGTGTTAAATAGAGTAACTGTTCACTCTCATTTGAAGAAAACTCCATATGAAATAATACATTCTAAGAAACCTAGAGTTGACTATTTTCATACCTTTGGCTCCACATGCTATATTTTAAATACCAAAGATGATAGAGATAAGTTTGACTCTAAATCACACAAAGCATTCTTTTTGGGATATTCCACTTCTAGCAAAGCTTTTAGAGTATATAACACTATCTCTAGAAAAGTTAAAGAATCTATTCATGTTTCTTTTCATGAAGAGTGCAAATCTGAAAATCTAGAAATCATAGATCTCACTAATCAATTCGAAAATTTAAACATACCAAATGATAGTGAGAAAGTTACTACAAACAATCACCAAGCTGAACCACAACCTACACCTAGGCTTATTAAGGATCATCCTCAAGAACTAATTATTGGAGATCCTAATGATAAAGTCAAAACTCGGTCTTCCTTCAAAGATGTTGCAAACATGGCTTTTGTTTCTATCATTGAACCTAAGAAGATATCTGAAGCTCTTAAAGATGATTATTGGATAATAGCCATGCAAGAAGAATTGAATCAATTCACTAAAAATGATGTATGGGATTTAGTTCCTAAATCACAAGATAAAACCATCATAGGAACTAAATGGGTTTTTAGGAATAAGCTAAATGAGGCAGGAGAAGTAATAAGGAATAAAGCTCGGTTAGTAGCACAAGGATATAATCAACAAGAGGGAATAGATTTTGATGAAACGTATGCACCGGTAGCTAGACTTGAAGCTATTAGAATGTTACTAGCTATTGTTGCACATAAAAACATCAAACTCTACCAAATGGATGTAAAAAGTGCATTTCTAAATGGAATTATTCAAGAAGAAATATATGTTGCCCAACCACCTGGTTTTGAAATATCGGAAAAAGGTGACTATGTTTATAAACTTAAGAAAGCACTTTATGGTTTAAAACAAGCACCTAGGAATTGGTATGAAAGGCTCAAGACATATCTTTTTGATAATGGTTTTTCTATTGGAAATTCAGATTCTACTTTATTTTTCAAAACATATACATCTGATTTCCTAGTTGTGCAAATATATGTTGATGACATTATTTTTGGAGCTTCTAATGATTCATTGTGCACACAATTCAGTGACATTATGCAAAAAGAATTTGAAATGAGCCTCATGGGTGAACTAACTTTCTTTCTTGGTTTTCAAATTAAGCAAACACCTGCCGGAATATTCATAAGCCAAGAAAAGTATACTAAAGAACTCTTAAAACGTTTTGGGATGGATAAGTGCAAACATGCTACTACTCCTATGGCTACTTCTATTAAAATTGATAAGGATGAAAATGGGGAACCTATTGATGATTCCTTATATAGAGCCATGATTGGTAGTTTGCTTTACTTAACTGCTTCTAGACCGAACATTATGTTTTCCGTTGGTCTTTGTGCTCAATTTCAATCACAACCTATGCACTCTCATTTTCTAGCAGTTAAACAAATTCTTCGTTACCTAGCCGGCACTACTTATTTTGGTTTATGGTATCCAAAAGGACAATCCTTGGATTTTAAAGCTTATACTGATGCGGATTATGCTGGTTGTCGACTTGATCGCAAGAGTACTAGTGGTGGCTGTTTCTTGTTAGGGAGAGCTTTAGTATCTTGGTTTAGCAAGAAACAAAATATGGTTGCCCTATCTACAACTGAAGCTGAATATATGGCAGCTGGGTCTTGTTGTGCTCAAGTACTTTATATGCAACAAGTGTTAAACGATTATGGTTTTACTCTTTCATCTACACCTATTTTTTGTGACAACACAAGCGCTATAAACTTAGCACACAATCCTATTCTACACAGCCGAGCTAAACATATTGAAATCCATCATCACTTTTTAAGGGATCATATCTCCAAGAATCATGTATCCCTTCATCATGTTGATACAGAAGATCAATTGGCTGATATTTTTACAAAACCGCTTCCACTAGATCAATTTAACAAAATTAGGAAGCAACTGCTTATCACTCCTTTGGAAGATGTTTTCTTTGATATTTGTGCTTCTTAACAAAACCTTTTAATGGACATCTTTTTCATTAGATTTGATGGGACATCTAATTAAGGGGGAGTTTTTATTCTTAACGGATATCTTTTTGAAATGACAAAGGGGGAGAAATAAATATAAAACTAAAACTTAGTAATTATGAAAAACTCAATCAATGAGTTTCATAAATAAACTCTTGGCTTTACATTGAAAGTTGCTATATTCCCTAGTGAATTGGATTTCATGTTTCATAATTCATGGGGAATAATAAGCACACATTTTATAAACAAGAGGAAAAGCTACAAAAGGTAATCTAAAGGTATGAAACTCATATGTTTTATATTTCCTTCATTTATATTTTGGAAATGTTTGTCATCTTCAAAAAGGAGGAGATTGTTGGCTAAATGGACATCTATAAATCCCTTTGTTTTGATTATGACAAACATTTCATTCTTATTGATCTAACGAGCTACTTGAGTGTGCAGGAACAAGGCGGATGACAAAGTACTAGGGAAATCCATATGCTTCCATATTTATATTTTCATGCAATGTAATCGCCTCGTAAAAAGCTTGTACAAATATATAATGTACAAGTACTTGGAATGCATGTAAATCAAGCGTTAGATCTTCCCTAGCTAAACACCACATTTAGATAAGTCATCCCCTTCAAATAGGATCACATTTGCACACTCATACATATAATTAGTGCCTAAATTGAAACATTGAAACAAGATCAATCTCGGTCGACCAACTCCTCGACCGAGTCACCCTCGGTCGACAATCTTCTCGACCGAGAAAGATCCAAAGTAGCCGTTAGACACAACTGACAAGGTAGTTGGCAGTTGGAGATAGACGTTGCAAATCACTTGATCCAGAGAGCCTGTCGGTCGACAAAACTTCGACCGAGTAGGTATCTCGGTCGACCATTCCTCGACCGAGATGAACTCTGACAGCAACTGCAGAGTAAATTAATTAGCCGTTGCTAAAGCAACAAACTTGTACCTAACGGCTAGTTAAGCACTTAGAAACCCCTAGAAGTTGTCTAGAACGTCCTTAAGCATCCTTAGACCATTCCTATAAATAGGACAAGCCATAGGACACTCAAACTCACTTGTTACACTTGAGAAATCCTTGAGCATACTTTGAGCAATCTGTTGTGAGCAATTTGAGCATTGTAACAATTGGCTACTTTCTTCCTTAGCTCAAAATTCGTGTCCTATAGGCTAGCATCTCCTACCCACTGCAATCACAATTCCACACACTTGGTTAGGAGATCTATACGCTTGATCTAGGCAAATCAAGCCTTGGGCTACAAAGGATAAGTTGTAATTTCCTTTTCCTTTCTTGTTCTCTATTACTGTTTGTACTCTCCTTGCTACTCCTAGGTTGGAGGCTGCGGATTGGAGAGAGTGGAGATCTTCTTGGTGAAGAAGGAGACCTTGAGCTACTTCAGAAGGCTGGTGCAACGGGAGGTTACTTCTAGAGAGGAAGGCTACTTCAAGGGGGAGCTTGGAGTTACTTCAAGAAGGCTACCTCAAGTTGGTGCACCTACTTCAAGTGAAGGCTGTTCAAGGGGTGTAAAGGAAAGTATTGTATTTTGTATAAATCCTTGAGAAGGTAATAAAATAAATACTTTCAAAATCCCGGTTGGGTAAGCAACCGGGTAGTGGACTGACAACTTTAATATTTGCTAAAGTTGGAGCCACTCTAAACACTTGTCTCCTTCTTCTAATTTCAATTGTGGTTGTTTGAGTTCAATAAATTGTTAAAATAGTTTTAAAACTCTATTCACCCCCCTCTAGTGTTTTTCACTATGTATCCAAAGAAGTATTAGGAGGTTTCAAAAGCATCAAGGGTGAAACCTCACCCCAGGGAAGCTCAAACAAGGGTTTAGAAGCTTAAGTTATGTCATTACATATCTCATTGTTAGGGTTCCATACTTATCTTTACCCATGCATTAGGGTTCCATCATCATATTAATGTGTTCTAAAGGAGTTAACTAATGATTAACTCATTATATCAAGGTGTCATCGACATTTTATTTATCTCATTGTTAGAACATGTTCATCATTAACATATGCCTTTTAGGAGGGAGTTTACTATAATTAACTCACTTTATCCCTCTAGATCATACCAAGATGTCATAATCATTATGTTGTGCTAACCGTTAAACATATTCTTCATCTTTATTAATCACTAAGATTAACACATTGTGCAACATGTTTCGTCCATATGATCTCATTTCATTATTCATACTAAATTGATACATTTATTAGTGATTTCATCACAAGATTAACCAACAACATCACATTATCATCATTATTCGTGTACATGGTTAACCATATATGTGTTGACATCTCTTAAACCATCTCTAGGTTTCTATCATATCATGTCCATATATCACGTCTCGAGATTTAGATCACATCCTTACATGTATTTTATCATGGTTTTTCTAAACAAACTTATGTAAGTGGCTCATATATCAAAACTTTACTTAGGCCAAAAGAGGTTCCTCTAACCCATACAACGAGGGTTGTTTCATGCTCAGTCTCTCTGAGCTAACTCAACTCTATGAGTATCTCATAAACAAAACTTTATCTCTCCTCTTTCATCTAGGGTTACCGAGTCTACCTCATTGGCACTAGTTGATTAACTTCACAAGATCTATCCACATAAGCACAAACCAAAACATGCTACCACATACTATTCATAGGTCTTCTACCCATGAAACATGCTTACCCAAAACTCTCTTATACATGAAACCACTAGATTCCTATGTGGGAAACCACCAACTCGAGCATGAGGCTTCACAGAAACTAACATAGCTACCTCCTCCAGGGTCTTGGGCTCTCTCCCTCACCCATATGGAAGACACTCATATTGATATTCACATATGCACATGTATCCAACCTCTCTCTGTCTCTAGGGTTTGGTCCTCCCAAGGACATCTAGGGTTCAACAAAACTATAGGAATCATACATAAAGCAACTCAACTCAATCACTTAGGAGTATTCTAGTTTAGGACATATCCTATCACATATCTCATATTTCTCATATCTTGGAGTTTAGGTTCTCTAACCTTCTCCCAATGGGTCTCACTCTCTCTGGAGTTAACCCTATAACTCGTCCCAACACTAGAGGTCCTCCCTCGTAAAAGAGATTGAGGCTCTTGCTGACTCACAACCTTGTCTTAACTTAACATGACTTATCACATAAAATCCTAGTTACTTGCATCATCAAAACTCATCTTGCATCCTCAAACTGAACTTAAGTCCTCAAAGACAAACATACATCAGCATAACCATCTTATATTATCTATAAAAGACTTACCTCATATCATCAAAACTTATATCATCTATTCCATCTATCACATATTCCAAAAGGCTCTAGACATCTAATCTAGAACTACTCTCTATTCTAGACTGATGTCATTCACTTTCACTTAGGTTGCATGACCACCTCCTACTCGTACATGTGTGGGGACACATTTTTGTAATACATATACATAATAAAATATTATATAGTTTTTCTCTGATAAAACAAGCGTCAGAGAAAACTATCAAGGTTCGATCTGATTATAATCCAAAACCAAATACAGAAACGAGTGCCCCACACATAGTAGAGAGTCCAATGTCATGAAAACTAAGGAAAGGGGTGAGAACATGGTGTAGACTAGTGTAGATACTCTAGACAACGAGCGCCATATGTCTAGGGTTTCTCTTCCCTTGATGCACGTCATTTCCAAATAGTGCAACGTCCCATACTGCTGCACTACAAGGAAAGAACGACATCTAAGGACTTGCTACTCAACAAGCACCAGTCTAGACCTAGTTCTCAGACATCTAGGTGCTAACCTAGAGGCTAGGTCAGATCTAGTCTCTTAAAGACGACTACTCTAACCCTAAAGATATTATTAAGTTCAAGGTTTTCTGGTTTTGAGTTTCATAGTGAGAAAATGTCAGGCTTTGCTATTGTTCATTCTCTGATACCACCTGTGACGTCCCCGGATTTTCTAAAACTTAATCTGATGTGTGATGTCCAAATTGAAACCCTCACCTCAGCGAGAATCCAAATTTAAACATCCCACACAAGGCTAAGAAGAAGAAAATCAAGGGAGTCAGAAGGAAACACATCAGTAGCACATGCACATGAACAATAAACAAACCACAACACATGTTCACCATTCAACATATAATTACAACATGAATTGTTACAACATTTGATATTACATATTGAACAACAAACTTTAACATATACATTTACTACATCCAAACTACAGGATCTTAAGACAACAGGTCCACCTGTACATCAGCTCGCCACACAACTCTCAACTATCTTGGATCTTCAAGAGCATAACCACAACCTAAACAAAAGATTACATGCGGTACACGTCAGCACAATATTTCATGAATATTGTACTGAGTACGCCTAAGTGTCTTTTATTTACCTCTCATCATATCTTGGCAATAAGATAAAACTAATACTTGGCAGTAATAGAAGAATATAAGAAAAGCGTATACTTCCACAAATATATTCATCAACAAAGGAGAACACATGTTTTAAGCACATTTTCCATTATATGTAAACTTGATCAACCACATGCACTATTCTACCAAAGAGATTTAGTGCTCACATGTACTATTCTGCCAAAGAGATTTAGTACTTCACAAATGCACTATTCTGCAAAAGAGATTTAGTGCTCACATGTACTATTCTGCCAAAGAGATTTGGTACTATCATCAATGCACTATTCTACCAAAGAGATTTAGTGCTATCATATAATGGACCAGATATCTTATGTTTCATGTGTTCATAGCAATAAGTATGTAGAATCAAGCAACATAGCATATAAGAACAATCATTTCAATCAATACCATATGCCAAGTATTTTACTACTCATATAACACAAGCATATTGTATAATAAGTCAAGTAAGAGGTAATACCGTACCTTCCAAAGAGATAGATCATACTAAACACATATCACTAATGTCAACTATAAGCTTGGTCAAACCTGATCAAAACAAGACCATATACCATCATCAGGTTCTCATCTTATTATATCTCATCTTAACCCTAATTTTGTCTAGTAGGGTTTCTCTTATCTCATTATAGTATTCTCATGGTTACTTGTATTCTTGTCTTATCATCTTGTAATAAGGTTACTGATCATATATTACAGATTAAGATACATAATCTGATCATTATCTTCCATAGAATTTTTGTACACATTAATTAACCCAAGGTTACATAATTAACCTAGATTAGGGTTTTAAACCATGTATTAAAGGTCAATTTCATATAACATGAATTAAATGCATCATCATGATCTTATCATTAAATATGAGGTTCCAAATATGGATATGAGATTTCTCTGTAAATTTCATCAATTCTTGAGCATGCATGTATTTAATACATTTTATTTAGGGTTATTAGCCCTAATTAGTCATATTAAGCATATTATATAATTTCATGCATCAACATGATCATCACTGACATCAGGTGCACTGTAAGCATTATTATGGAGTTACTGGCATTTTTCCATAATTTTAGGCCAACGTTTGATATTTATTATTTATCAATTAAGAATTTCACAACTAACAAGATATCACTGATAATCGTGCATCAAAAGCCTGATATTATGCTTTAGTTGTGTTCTACTCATTTTTCTGAGAATTTTGGTACCTGGTTTGTATTTTTCTGATGAACAGGCTAATTTCTATGAATTTTACAAATTCTGAGTAATTATGAGTTAATTACCTTATCTGGGCCAATCGCGAGAAGCCACGTGGCTTGGCTTGAGCTGCATGGTTCTCGGGTGGTTCAGCATTGACTCAGTCAGTTCTTTTTTCCAGGACCCAGTTCGGCGTTGGCTCTCTTCTTTCTCTCTTTCTCACGCAATCGGGATCCCCTGTTCTCTGTGTGCGCCGCCGCGCAGCTTGGCTATGGCGAGCAAACAGTAGAGTTGCAGGGATCCTCCACCACTTCCACCGCCACGGATAGCTTCGACGACTCAGGGCAAGCCTCCACGGCTAGTCGACTCTGGTGGCTTTCCTCTGGAACGCTGGATCAGTGGGAGCTCCGGCCATGGCAGCTGCCATGGCGCCAAGAAAGGGGGAAACTAGTTTCCCGCCTCCATATTGACATCTGGGGCTTCCAACAGCTTCAGATTTCCTCCCTGAACTCATACACATCCTTAACTCTCACCAAGAACTTCGTGAACAAGACTCACTACTCCAGCTGTAATTCCGGCAGAGTCCCCCCCGGTAGCCATGGTACCCATTCGGGAAGGACCCAAAAGCATGGGGGATCAACTTGTATGCTCCCCAGCTACACATTCTCCTACTTAACCTCCTCCAACAGGCTTCTATCCCCATCTCCAATCTACGACCATCTGCTATGAAAAAGGATGGAGAGACCATGGAACGGGGCAGCTCGCTCCCTCTCTTCACTCCTCCATATACCTCGAATAAGGGGTCTATTGGAACTTCTCTTAGAGGGCTACAACTTCTCTTAGAGGGCCATTGGATTGGAAAAGAATGGCCCTGATCTGACCATGCAGCTGGCCCAAACTAAAGGGGCACATGACACTGATTAAAGCCCTAACTTAGGTCCAATAAACCATCAACCATGCACATAATTTCTCCAAAATCAAACCTCCATAACTTCCTCTAGGAACGTCCAATTGCCACCAAATTTTAACCATATCTCCCCTACCTCTCTAGATTCCTTCTATTCAAATTTGGTGACAAAACTCATCTGTTGAACCACTCAATTAAATTCCTCAAGAAGGCATAAAAAGAGAGATCTTAAATATTATATAAATCTCAATCAACATCCCAACCTTACAAAAAAACATTAGGGATTTTAAAAACAACTCAACATATATTACTTCACTTGTGTAATTGGACATTTTAGGATTCTAAAATTCCACTCCATCACATCCTACACACCTTAAAAGAAATTCCGTCCTTGGAATTAAGCTAGAAAACCCACTTTGTCACACATATCAAGGTTATGATCATAGTAAGGAGGTTATTATACCATCATTCCATCATATAAGAATGTTAAAAATGAATACTCATCTTTATCTAATTGCATTAGCGTTAGGTTCAACATGATAAATTATATCAAAGTTACTAATCAACACTCATACCCAAACCCTAACTCACGACATCCCCATTGGATCATGGATGCATAAGGTGAAGCATCACCATCACACTCCATACTATTCTCAAGTATGAACCCACACCTAAATCAAGGTGTAACCATCAAGTTATAGCATACTAGGGTTTCAACAATAATAGAGTACTCCATGGTTGTATTAGTCACTCAATGACTATTCATACCCAATTACCATTATTTAGTTATATTAAAGCTACATATAACAAGCTATACCTAATTAGGGTTACATATCAACACAATATGGTTATCATCCCTTTATACAATATGAGTGAACAGGTAAGACTACCTTATTAAGGGTAACCCTCCATTTGTTTCATCATCATTCAACTCATATCAGCATACCACAATGTCACCCAGAACCATTGGACGTTTAAAAGGTAAGACCTTTGGTTGTTTACATAAGTAAACACCTTAGATAAACCACCTATGAAGTCCTTGATTTGTTCTCTAGAAAGATTCACCATCTAACCCTAGACATCCCTCGATTAACAACATAAAAAGTTCCATTGAGAGTAGGGTAAAACCCACAATCGGTTGTTCAGTTAAAACAAGCCATCCATTGTCATAAAATAAGCTCCTTAAGTTGATCATATAAAGGAAACCATATAAATCACATTATTATGATTAAAATACTACATTAATCATCATTTCACCTTAATGGAGGATAAATAGTAGATCTTGACCATTGGGTCAAGTTCACATGTTAAAACCGTCAATTACAGTATAGGTCTGACCATTGCATAAAGTGCCCCAAGAAACCATTGGCCTAAGGCTTAATTGATGCTAAAACAATATGATTAACTCACTATAGATTGTAGAGACTTGATCCTCCATCATTAGTGATCATTAAATCACTATAGGTTGTTAGATCAACAATACATTCATTAATCAACATTAAATATTAAGTTGATGTCATTATTGATTGATATCACCAGTAGTGTACTTAATGATTGATCATTATACTTCTAATTGATCCAAAACCTGACCTAAGGGGTGACCATAGGTTGTCACCATCATTTGACACCCTTGATCACGACCATCAGTTGTTATGAATACAACACCATAGGGTCGTTGCAATGGTACCATCGTCGGGTCATGGTTTATAGAAGAAATCAACTCTAAATCCTAAAATTGACAATTGTTTGATAGGTGTCTAGCACCATAGGTTGTCAAAACAACCTTATCCAAGTCACATTATACCTTAGGAATAACATACACCTAATCACAGGTTCATATATAACTGAAATCAGAACAGGGAACATTATAAAAATCGAAATCCAAGTCAAGCATAGATTTTTAGTGCATGGATCATCATTTTCAAGCAAGAACATGATCTAGAAAGCTTATGGTAAGCAATAAACTTGGAGCAAGTTATAAATCTTGCCTCTAATGTGAAGATGAAACCCCCCACAGGAGAAATCTCAAGCTGGTAGGGTAGAAAATCCAATAGTAAGCTTGGAATTCATCAATCTAGCACCTTTCTTCATTAAATGAGAAAATCCTAAACATAAGGAGTAAGAAAGGTAGGGTTTTAGAGCTTTAGAGCAAATTCTACTATGGAAAAAGTTTCTGGTTGTGCACTACTATTTTCGACATTTAATCGAGTAAACTAGGTTCGATCGATCGTATAATTTCACTAATTCACATCGCACATATCAGTCAACTAATTAGTGTCGTACCAACGTTAATAATTAAAATGTGCAATTTATAAATCGAGTGGTGCCAGCACTGCATGACACCTGGGTAAACACTAACATCTACAAATAACACGGACCAAACCGAAATCGTCCGAAATCATCCGTTTCATGGAGTTAATCGTGTGATTTTGAATGAGATTCTGCTCACCGCGATTCGGGATGTACAGATTCAACTGGAATTGCGTCCAGGGGGTTGTCTTCAACCTCCGAATAGCCCCAATTGAACCTACTACAATGGAACAGTACTTACACACACATACATGTTCAATCGCACACACATAGGAAGAAGATGGCTTGTCTAATCGTTTCTAAAGTTGTGGATTCAAGTAAGGACCTCACGAATAGAGATTAACATCGTCGTTGGTTACTGTTGCTCACACCCGGGGGTCGTTGTCACTGCTACCAACAACATTTGCTACTGATCTGGTTGGGGCGTCACCCCTAGCTAGGTGGGCATTGCTCATGGTGGCTGGGCGTTGCAGTTGAGCGAGGTAGGAGACGACCTAGCTTGCTCGAAGCCCTAGCAGCCAAGAACCACTCCGCCCTCCCCCTTTCTTGCTCGATCAGGCCGCTGCTGCCCCTGTGGTGGTCAGCCGACCATTTTTACACATTGGGCAGATGAGAGCGCAACTGGGCGCCGTTCCTTGGCGGTTTAAGCGAGAAAGGTGAGGGAAAGGTGGAAGGAGCAAGGCACGACGTGCTGCTGGCTCCTGATGCTCCTGCTAGTCGACACAACGTTGTTGGGTGCCGCACCTGCAACTGGTCGGCCGCCCTAGCAGGTCAGGGTGCTGCTGGGCACCGCTAGGGCTTGTAGAGCTGCAAATGGGCAAGGAAGAAAGGGAGGAAGGAGAAAAGGAGGTAGGGCGCCACTGGTCAAAGGTGAGGGAGCCAAGAAATCGCCCTCACAAACTCCCCCTTACTGCTGCGATCGGCAGCCTGCTATGCACTGCTTTCAAGCGGTTCTATTCTATCAGGAAAGAAGGGATAAAGAAGAAGTAGCCGACCCACTTAAGGAAATAAAAAACCAAATACTGGAAAAATTGCAACCAAGTCCAAAGGAACATCAAAACGTCATAACTATTGACTCTAATGTCCGATTTGACTGATTCTTTTTGCAACGTTTCAAGCGTGAAATTATCTACATCCTCAGAGCAAGAAATCATGCTAATTGGACTGTAACAATCGATCAAAGCACTAATTGCATCCGTGAGTACTTAATTCAACTTAATCAACTTAATGATGCACTAAACATTAAATTATGGTAATTAAGCTTGTTCAACTCATTAAGCAAGTTTAGGTGTCTTACAGTCTTCTTCTGGAAGACCCAAAAGTACCCTATCAGCTTTACTCCTTCATGTGGATGAACCAAGGTTATATTTTGTTGATTTACATGAAGTCCATCTTGGATTTCATGGCTTCAACCCAAATATCAGTTTTTGGCTCTCATTAGCTTCTAGGTTGACTATTGACTCATAATATGATCAAATCACTGCCTTCTTGTCTGTAAGATATCATATATCATTCAAGCTCTAGGCATGTTCTACTAGAACCATGAGTTCTGTGTGTTACTTATGGAACCTTAGATTCCACATCATTTTGTGGTTCACTTTATTCCCGGTGTAAAGCATGTGCCCAAAAGGAAATTTGAAGTTTTAGCTAGTAATCACACTATGACTTATCAAGGTGTGATTCATTCTTTTTGATACACTTCTCATGATACACTATCAATTTGTTTCTAATGGAGTCCGTCAAGATACATTAACATGATCTTCTAGAAGGTTCTCAAACTCTTGGTTCATAGTATTTCTATATCAATCATATCGAAATTTAATAATTATACCAAGTTTTTTATGTACTTCATTTATGACCTCCTTGAATACTTCAAGAGATTCATGTTTGTATTTTATTAAATACAAACTACCATATCTGCTAAGGTCATCAATAAAATATTGAAGTACTATTTATTACCTTTAGCATTTATTCTAAAAGGTCTATATATGTAACACCCGGGCCCACTACCCAAGGCTCTAGTAGAGATTTAGGAATGAAAACTGGTCCCACAGACCACCACTAGCCTTAACTACATGCTTTTTACTCACTCACACACAAGTCGGGGTCAACTTCCTGACTAGTCACCATCCTAGTACTACTCCAAGTTGAGCACACTTAACTATGGAGTTCTTTAGTGATGGGCTCCCAGAAAAGGAGATGCACCATGGTGATATGGGTAGTCTAATCATTCCTTTTAATATCATGTTATTCGACGCCTCAAATCTGGGGATGTTACAATCTCTCCCACTTGGACTCTTGACGTCCTCGTCTAGGCTCAACTATATGGCCTCATAATATTGCCCCATTTCAGTGTAGACCCAGAATGGCCCATGGACACTCAACTCCTAATCACAGAATATCTGCTCAAGGGTGGCTAGTGTGTGTGTTTAAATTGGGACTCTCGCTGAGATGAGGTTTCAATTTGGACGTCACACATCAGATTAAGTTTTAGAAAATCTGGGGACATCACAATCCATCTCCACCTTCACAATCCTCCTCGGTCTTCCAGGAGGTTGGCTCATCTAGTGCTGAGCGTCTTCTTCTTTGATGTAACTAGAAAATAAACTATCCTAATTTTACATAATCTTTGGGAAACCTCGAGTTACATTTGAGGGGAGCAAAGGTAGAAGAGAAAGGATCTTGAGTTATCTTGAGTTACATGTGGAATAGAAGGTAGAGGCTCAGTATGCAAACCAAGATGCAAACAACCATAACCAACCAAGCACACATAGAGTTTGTAGGCCATAACCATGCTACACGTCCACCATCAAAACCATTTTTGGGCGACGCATGTCAGTTGCATATATACCATATCATATACGTATATTAGTTTGTGGTTGCATGTGGTATTTCGTCGGATGTGCATGTTAGTCATTTTAAATATTCGCATCATATGCAAAAATAAATGACTATAAAACCAAAATCCGATCATATCGATTTATCCCAAAACATAGTACATTGATGTGGCTTTGACACTGTTGTTGGGTCTTAAGACCTCATAGTAGGTAGCGGAAAAAAATGTTACTGTCCATTAACCCATAATAGGATATCACGTCAACGACTGTGTAATGGGAAGGGTGGTTTTAGCGAGATATACATGGTCCTGGGGCTTGCCCATTGACAATACCTCACAGCCATGTGTGGTCTTCAATGCCATGTCTTGGACAATGTTTATGCACCTCCTGGTCTTCTTTGTGGACTCTGGCCTCCACCACAGACTGTGGATGACGTGTCCTCCTGAGCAGAAGATATCTCCTGCCTCTGGAGAATGTCCGCACTGACCACCTGGAACTCCTACAATTCTAGAAAAACTAGAAGGAAGGAGACAATCCTCCTATTGGTGTACTAGCACCAACCTACTCTCCCGAACTCAGACTATTTTTCTATAGTTGTCTTTCCCTCGTTGTGCCTCCCTAGTCAGGTAGCACTTGCTCAGGCTCTCTCAGTTACCAGAACCAGAGAGGACAACAACTTTTCAGATCAACTAATGTTCTGAGTTATGTGTTTTGAGAAACCCCCAGTATCCCTCTATTTATAGTAGAGGTTAAGGTCAGGGTTCCCAGTATGTTCAAGAGTAGAAGGATCTGGAAATTCTTTTAATAACTTGCATTGCGGTAGGTGAACCGATCAGTTCACAATTTAACTGATTGTTTGGGCAGGTGAGTCGATCGGTTCATAACTGAACCGATCATTTGGGCAGGTGAGCCGATCGGTTCACCCAGTGAATCGCTAGTCTCACTTCCTAAACTTGCCCATAATTGACTTTCCTTATTCGTTTCAAATTAATTCAAAGATTTATCCTTATTCCAATAAAATTGAACAAGTAAAATGTGAAAGTATTACTCTGATTGGGAAAATCCCAATTTCCTCAGTTGGCAGGACTGTGAGCCACCGGTTCACCCAGTGAACTGGTCGGTTGGCTCACACCAGCCAATTGGCTCACCTGAGTGAACCGGTCAGTTGGCAATCCTAACATTACCAATGCAGTCTCCAATCAACCTGGCACTCTAACCAGCTAGTTCAACACTTAAACTTGATAGTTTCTAGTCCAATCAGTCAATTGTATGTTTAATTGACTACCTAAACATCTTTAGTCTCAATCTAAACATCATTCATGGACAATCTCCTCTTCTAGGAGTATTCAGTGTGTGTGACCCTACATGTTCGAATTTACGTTGGCGTGAATGTTCATAACAACTTATGACATCACAAGCAATGAGAAGAATCTAGTAGCTCATCATTGCGACCCAAGTAATTGTTGGGTTTTAGGGAAGGTAGAGAAGGCCACGGAAATTAAAAAAAAGTTCTCCTCCCAAACCCAGAATAAAGGAATCACGTCAATGTCTATACAATAGGAAGGATGGTTTGTAGAGATGTACCTTGTCCCGAGGCTTGCTCGACAACGTTACCTCACAGCTTGTGCGGTCTTCACCTTCAGTCTTGAACGGTGTGTGTGCAACTATTGGTCTCACCGGGACTATCGGAATTGACAGCTGTCCTCCGAGCGACAGAAGTCTCCCGCCTCTGTAGTAGTCCATACAGATCACCTGGAACTCTGATTGCTTGGTCACACAAGGCACCGGAAGGATTTGTACCCTCCTGTCAATGTACTAGTCACTGACACACTCTCCTACAACCAGTTTCCTTTCTGTGGTTGTGTTTCCCTCGTTGTGCCTCCCTAATCGGGTTGCACTTGCTCGGGCTCTTTCGGTTGCCACAACCAGAAAGAAAGACAACTTTGCAGAGCAACTGGTGTTCTGAGTTGTGGTACATGAGATGCCCCCAATACCCCTATATATAGGAGGGTCATGGGACAGGGTTTTCTACCCTGGGCAATGTGGGACTAAAGCAATAGTAGAAGGGTTCGAGGTTTTTCCACAAAACAACCAACTGCACCAGCTGAACCGATCGTTTCAAGCATGAACCCATCGGTTGGGGACTTGAGCCGATCAGTTCACACCTAAACCGGTCAGTTGGGACACCTAAGCGGATCGGTTCACTTCTGAACCAGTCAGTTCACTGCCCTGGTCAGTTCCCGATTGACTTTTCCTATTTTGTTTCGAATTGATCCAAATACCAATCCTTGTTCCAATCAAATTGGACAAGTGAAACGAAAAGAAATTCCTCACCAACCTAACTTTCCCAACTCGCTCATTTGGACCGGTTGATCCTATCGGTTCAACCCTTGAACCGGTCGTCTCAACCTATCCTGAGCTGATCAGTTCATCACATGAGCCAATCGGTTCACCAATCTGAGCCGATCGGTTCATCACATGAGCCGATCGGTTGGGAGTGTAGACTGTGCAGAATCAGTCAATTCTAGTTTCAATCAATCTGATACTCTAATCAATCGGTCCAACACCTTGAACACTATGATACTGAGCTATCAATTGATTAAGTGTTTAATTGAACTACTAAACTCCTTTAGTAATCAATCTAAACATCATTTGTGGATAAACTCCTCTTCCAGGTTAAATCCTATGTGTGACCCTGTAGGCCCATTTCACGTTGGTAGTGAAAGTCCATAACACTTATGACTTCACAAGAAAAGAGCGGTGCCTAGTCGCACATCAATTCTACCCAAGTGAAAAGGAAAGTTGGAGAACAACTTTCAATCCTACAATTCGTGAATGGTGTTATAGTGAATGTATAATTCCTTTGTCACTGATATCCCGAATGAACTCAAGGCATGGAACAATCAGCCTATCAACGTTCATTCACTTTCTTGATCTCAAAGTAGAGTGGAGGAGATATGTATGACATCAATATCATATACTGATTCACACATGCATGCACACACCTATCTCAATCCTACTCATCAAGTGGCCGTGGATATCAAACTCCCTCAGGAGGGACAAATTCCATATCTATCACTCACCCCTCAAAAGGCCCATGTGTCAAAGCCACCCGTTCATCACCTTTATAACCACCCATGTTTCAGGATTGTGTTTGATGATGTCAAAGTGTACCCAACGACATGTGTTGAGTGTAGTGATTTTAGGTCAAAGAATAACACTCACCACCATCACTGTGAGAACTGACTGTGAATACCATGTCATGGTTCCATGTGTCAAACTCACGGTGTGTCTGTCCGGTACACTGGTTCTCTAACAAGTACCTATGTGTTTGGTTTGATATCTCCATATCATGACTAATGAGATTCTGTCATCAACCAACACCACAATCTAGTCTTGTGTGTCATTGTTGTCTATCTACCTTCCACAATGACATCCAACTATGGACATAATAAGAATGTACAAACTTTTAGCATTCGTATGATCTCATCATTCAGGTCATGAACCTGAAAGCATACGTCATTGAGTACTGTCATTCTCTAGACATTCAATTTGTTCTATGATTATCTCATATGACTGAACCAGAAAGAATTGGAAGCTTGCCTTTGATATTTATCAAATCAATCTTAATGTATCCCACCAATCATCCCATGATTGGCTCTCAGGGCATACATATCAACAGACTCCCACTTGCAGTGTGAGCCAATCACCCTTGAATCATATTCATAGTGATCTTCAAACATGTCCCACATGTTACTATTCTCTAGTGCTAACATAGTGAGTTATGGCAACACTTTTCCAAAGTTGGTATTAACTGCATGTCTCTCTCATCTCTTTGTTGTACGTCACACGTATGAGATGGAGTTGCCGTAATATGTGATCTAGTATTCCTTTTCTAACCTTTAGCAATATTGCATGATCAAGTACTCCTTACTTGTCATCAAAGATCAGAATATCTATAATTTCATCTCATGAACTTCCAGATCCATATAGCATCCTATAATGTTCTCTAACACATGGATACACGGCTTTTCCTTTTAAACGGCTTTATTGGAATGATTCCATTTATCAACAAACATTCACTTTTATATATCTCATATATATTTTGCGATTGATTTTCTGTCCTTTTTGGAAGTTCGCATCAGTGTAACTCTTTACAGTGAACCCTTCCTTATTTCTATGGAACTAGTACTTCTCAAGTACTTATCAAGTTCTTATGGTATTCCAGTAACCTTTACTGGAACTAGAGAGACATCCACTCGTCATGTCCTATATACGAGTTATTAGGATGAGCACATCATATTGTCATGTCCTACATACAAGATGATGAATGCATTTTATTCTTGCTATGATCATACATGCAAGATAATGGGATGATTACATACATGATATATCCATATCTATTCTTAGTGTTCCCATTCTTCATAAGAATTGGACACTTGGCCTTGGGATACTAACTCCATGTAACATGTACAAGTTTTCTCCCACTGAATCTGTGCACACTGAACCCTTAAGTATAGATTGCCAATGTATGCTTTCTCTTTTTAGGTCAAGAGGTTTTCGAGAACTATCTCTATAGATCTCTATTCCTATTACATAGGAAATGTTTCTATCTTCCCTAAAGATAATTTCCACTTTGTATTTCCATTCTAGAACATTTCCATTTCACATAAACATGTGGAATGTGAATATGCTCCCCCTAAATCACAGATGCCTTCTTTATCTTTGACATATCTGTCAAACCCTTTGACTATATTATCAAAGTAAATATCACAGTTCTGAGTTGCTTGTACTCAATCAATCACATTGATTAGTCCATTGTAACTTATAGACTTCATTTGCGTTAATGGATTCATAAACCTTACAGGTTGTGTCGCGTACACATCCTCATTTTATTCCTCATAGGAAAGCAATTTTAGTATCCATATGCCAAATTTCTTAGGCATTAAGTTGCAATCAACAACCATCATCCTTCTCAAAATGTTATCCATGTGTCTTAACGCTTAAGACTCATTCACACTTATGGATTTCATCCCAATGGGTGCTACCATCAAGGTCATACCTTATGGTTCACATGGAAGTCATTTAGGATGTAATGGTCATAAACCATAACTCAAAATCTGGTTCCTCATATCCATCTAGATAGTTGACTCATCACATGACCAACTCATCACATAGATAATCGAGGTGTATCTGTCAAGGATATAAGAACTCATAACTCCTTGTGATTCTTAATGTCCTTTATTAGTGTGTGGTATTCTTTATTTAAGAAGAATTTAGTTATTTGACAATCATCCTCTAATTCCTTAGAGTATGACTCCTTCTTGATTTAGACATCACCATGCCTTAATCATGAATTTACTATGATACACTATCATAATCACTCACAAGGTTCTCAAACATTTGGTCCAAGTATTTCATTCATTGATCTCATTAAGAATTAACACTTTACCAAATTCGTACTTCATCTATGATATTCTTGAACACTTCAAGATATTCATACTGATATTTCTCTAAACACCATTTGAAGTATTAACATTTGCTCCAATAGGTATGTAAATACATCACATATATTATACCTAATAGGATAATCACTCTCCCACTACCACTAGTGAAGATCGATTTATCATGTTCAAGAGATTCATATCTCTTACTGGTTCTCTAACTAAAAGAGTCTAGATTTATCCATCATATGGAAACTACAAATGAATTTCTCATGATGATGCTAATTCATTGTTTGAGTTATCAATAACTTTTAGATATCATTTTATCTTATGCATACCATGTACCACAAGATAAACAAGGCATTTCCACAAAGATCATATCTTTGAAACATCAACTATATTGATAGTCATCTTGTCACTACAAGATGCAACAATAAAGTGTCTCTATTGGCAAATTTTAATAGCAGTTCTCAACTCTATTACGTGCCCTTTAGGCTGAAATAAACTGAAAGGTACTCCTATCTATGGTAGCAACACTTGCTCCAATGATGGGTACTCCTTTCTTGGTCCTTTCGTAAAGGCCATCACTTCTTTATAGATCTTACATATCATATATGTCAGATCTCCATCTTGGTATCATATACCTCAGAAGCGGTTCATTTCATGATACCTTAGGTGGAGATATCCATCCCCTCCTTCTTCTTCTTTTTTTCTTCCAGATATAGAGGGAAATTCCCTCATTCACCCTCCCATGTGCCTTGAGGCTGAAGAGGACTTGGGCTACTGGCTAGCATCAGAACCCTTCTTAGCTTTGCCCTTGCCCTTGCCCTTGGACCTTCCTTTCTTTCTGTTGATCAGCATCACATACTTAGGCTTGTCCTTCTTCATATGTGCCTCGAGGCTAAAGACGGCTTGGATTGCTGGCTAGCATTAGAATGCTTCTTTTCTTTTCCCTTGTCCTTGCCTTTGAGATTTACCCTTCATCGATCACATTAAAGATTAGGGTTTGTCTTTCTTCATCTTTGCCTCGATTGTCCTCAACATGTCCAACAACTCTTTCAATGCTTGTAAAAGTTGTTCATGTTGTAGTTCATCATGAACTGTATGATTCTCACAACATTTGCAGTATCATACCAGTAGCCAACTGTTGGCTCAGAGGAAATCCTAGTCTAGTCATACCCAATCACATTGAGTATGTGAATACCTATTGGATCTTCTTCTGTCATGACATACTAGGATAGTGTCTTGGAGACATCATATGTCTCATGTTGTCTCTGCAACTCATAGTTCAGAGAACAAAACATTAAGCACTCCATATCAATGGCATCTTCGGTATGCTTCCATAAGCATCCTTTAATCCATTGGTGTGGTGGGATCGAGTTCATCTAGTTCTGGTATAACTAGGACTTAGAGCTTTCACTCTTCGATTGAGAACACTTCTCAACATCCTAACCCGTCATGGAATTATTCCCATTTAATTTGTCCATCTTAAGGACTGATCAAAATGAAGTGATTATTGTTGATTAACCATTTATTGTACAAAAGGAAATCTATGCAATTTAGTCCAAAAACTCCTTTTTGACTTGATTGATTTGAAAAGGTTTTATGATATAATTATGACTTTAATTAAATATTTCTCCCACTATTTTTGTTAAAATTATAGCCCCCACCATCAATTCAGAAGATTGCAGCGTACAACCTTCGAGTGGGTCAAGATCCTAAAATCCTCTGAGTCATGGACCAGCTAGGGCTGTCACCCACAACTTAGATCTTCCAGGTAGGGAACTCTTACCAATTGCATCATATGCAACTCTTGAAAGATGTCATATGCAACTCCTTCCCATGATCATATCCATGCCTCAAGGTGCTAGATCCTATCTAGGTCACCTCGTTAAGTCTGACCCAAAGCCAACATGATGAATATGCACCATGCTAGGGCAGACCCACATATTCATCCTTCAAGCTTCCAAGAGATAGATGGTGCACCACGGTAGGGTGTGCTCACACTTGGCCGATCAAGCTTTTCACGTGTGTCGCATTTGGAAGGCATCTAAAACTTTAATATTTAATGAGGGATTTGGTTTTATAGGTACATATACATATCCAATAACCATAATACATAGTACATATCATATACATGCTATATCCCACAGAAAACATGCAAAATGGTAAAAGCAATGATTATGGCCATCCTAATGTGATTCCTCGAGCTAAGAGGAGTCACGGTCATCTAGGTCCATATCACATGCAACCTATACAAGATGAACTTCGTGCTTTGTCATTATGGGTTTGATCAACTCATCTCCATGATTGATCGACTCGCCATCAGGTCGGTCAGTTGGGTGCCACCAGTCGATCGACTGGCACCTCTAGTCGATCGGTTCACTGGTCATTGTGCATCCCCTCACGACCGCCATCCGATCATCTTGTTCCTCGAACCGGTTGTCTGGAACACCAACCGATCAGTTCATGCCTTGAACTGATCGTCTCAGTTGTCGTCAGGTTGTCCGTCGTTCTTTGACATAACACGAAATAAAAAAATATATCCTATTTACATTCGAATTGAGAAACCGCAAGTTACATTCGGGGGAAGCATAGGTAGGAAAGAAATCTTGAGTTATCTTGAGTTACATCAGGAATAAGGAGGTAAGGAATCAGTGCACAGACCGAGATGCAAGCAACCATATTCAACCAAGCACACATACATAGGGTTTATTAGCCATAACCACTCTATACATCCACCATTAAACTCATTTAAGGGCATTGCGTATCGAGTGCATTCATATTACATATCATATATGTATATTGGGATTTGTGGATTTAGGATTGGACATGCATAAAGCCAATTTTATTCGCATCGTATGCAATAAATAAAGGCGAAAAACAAAAATTGATCGCATCGATAATCCTATAGTATAGAGCAGTTGACGTGGACCTAATACCACTGTTGGGTTTTAGGGAAGGCAGAGAAGGCAGCGAAAACACAAAAAATTCTCCTCCCAAACCCAGAATAAAGGAATCTTGTTAACGTCAATACAATATGAAGGATGGTTTGTAGAGACATACCTTGTCCTGAGGCTTGCTCGGTGACATTACCTTGTGGCTTGTGCGGTCTTCACCTCCAGTCTTGGACGGTATCTGTGCAGCTCCTGGTCTCATCAGGATTGTCGTGATTGACAGCTGTCATCCGAGTGGCAAAATTCTCCCGCCTCTGTAGTAGTCCACATGGACCACCCAGAACTCTGATTGCCTTGTCACACAAGGCACCGGAAGGAGTCGTACCCTCCTTTCGGTGTACTAGTCACCGACACACTCTCCTACAACTAGTTGCCTTTCTACAATTGTCTTTCCCTCGTTGTACCTCCCTAATCGGGTAGCACTTGCTCGGGCTCTCTTGGTTACCACAACCAGAGAGAATGATAACTTTGCAGAACAACTGGTGTTTTGAGTTGTTGTACATGAGAAGCACCCAATACCCCTATATATATAGGAGGGTCATGGGATATGGTTCTCTACCCCGGGCAATGTGGGACTAAAGCAGTAGTAGAAGGGTTTGAGGTTTTTCCACAAAACAACCAACTGCACCAGCTGAACCGATCGTTTCAAGCATGAACCAATCGGTTGGGGACCTGAGCCGATTGGTTCACAACTGAATCGATCAGTTGGGACACCTGAACTGATCGGTTCACTTCTAAACCGGTCGGTTCACTTCCCTAGTCAGTTCTCGATTGACATTTTCTCTTTTGTTTCAGATTGATCCAAATACCAATCCTTGTTCCAATAAAATTGGACAAGTGAAATGAAAAGAAATTTCTCACCAACCTGACTTTCCCAACTAGCTCATTTGGTCTAGTTGAGCCGATCAGTTCAACCCTCAAACCAGTCGTCTCAACCTGTCCTAAGCCGATTATTTCATCACATGATCCGATCAGTTCACCAACCTGAGCCGATCGGTTCATCACATGAGCCGATTGGTTGGGAGTGCAGACTGCGCAGAATCAATCAATTGCAGTTTCAATCAATCTGATACTCTAATCAATCGATCCAACACCTTGAACACTATGATATTGAGCTATGAATTGATTAAGTATTTAATTGAACTACTAAACTCCTTTAGTAATCAATCTAAACATTGTTTGTGGATAAAATCTTCTTCTAGGTTAAATCCTATGTGTGTGACCCTACATGCCCATTTCACGTTGGCAGTGAAAGTTCATAACACTTATGACTTCACAAGCAAAGAGCGGTGCCTAGTCACACATCAATGCTACCCAAGTTAAAAGGAAAGTTTCAATCCTACAATCCATGAATGGTGTTATAGTGAATGTATAATTCCTTTGTCACTGATATCCCGAATGAACTCAAGGCATGGAATAGTCATCCTGCCAACGTTCATTCACTTTCTTGATCTTAGGGTAGACTGGAGGAGATATGTATGACATCAATATCATATATTGATTCACACTTGTGTGCATGCCTATCTCAATCCTACTCATCAAGTGGCCATGGATATCAAACTCCCTCAAGAGGGACAAATCCCATATCTATAACTCACCCCTCAAAAGCCCCATGTGTCAAAGCCACCCAATCATCACCTTTATAACAACCCATGTATCAGGACTGCATTTGATGATGTCAAAGTGTGCCCAACAACATGTGTTGAGTGTAGTGATTTCAGGTCAAAGAATCACACTCACCACCATCACTGTGAGAACTGACTGTGACTACCATGTCATGGTTCCATGTGTCAAACTCACGGTGGGTCTGTCTGGTACACTTGTTCTCTAACAAGTACCTATGTGTTTGGTTTGATATCTCCATATCATGACTAACAAGATTTTGTCATCGATCAACACCACAATCTAGTCTTGTGTGTCATTGTTGTCTGTCTACCTTCCACACTGACATACGACTAGGGAAATAATAAGAATGTTCAAACTCTTAGCATCCGTATGATCTCATCATTTAGGTCATGAACCTAAAAGCATACGTCATTGAATATTTTCATTCTCAAGACATTCAATCTGTTCTATCATTATCTCATATGACTGAACAAGAAAGAATTGGAAGCTTTCCTTTGATGTTTATCAAATCAATATTAATGTATCCCACCAATCATCCCATGATTGGCTCTCAGGGAATACATATCAATAGTAACTAAGAAAGTTGGAGAACAACTTCAACCTACAATATATGATTAGTGTTACAATGATCGTATAGTTCCTTTGTTTCTGACATCCAAATTGAACTCGAGACATGGAACGTCATCCTCTTCAACATTCAATCCATGTTCCTTGACCTAGAGAAGACTGTCTGAGATGCATGTGAGTTCACATGTCATATATTATTAAGGGGCCCTGGATATCATACTCCTTGTAGGAGGAACAAATCATATCTCCATCACTCACAGTCTATCCCCATGTGTCAAAGTCACCCAATCATCACCTTTACAACACCCATGCTTTAGGAATGTGTTTGATGATATCAAAGTGTACCCAATGACATGTGACGAGTGAAGTGATTTTAGGTCTAAGAGCCACTATCACCACTATCACTGTGAGAGATGATTATGACTACTATTCCATGGTATCCATGTATCATTCTCACGGTGGGTCTATCTAATATACTGTTCTCTAACATATATCTGTGTGCTTGACTTGATATCATATATCATGACTAATGAGACTCTTTCATCAGTCAACACACACTCTAGTCTTATGTATTATTGTTGTCTATTTTGCTTTCATAGTTATATCCAACTAGGGATACAATAAGAATGTATGTACTATTATCATACATATGGTCTCATTGTTCAGGTCCTTAACCAAAAGACATATGCCATCAAGTCACATCATTCTCTAGACATCTATCATGTATGTGTCATCATCTCATGAGTGAGACAAACATAATAGACATAATTACCTTTATCATTATCAAATCAAGTATCATATGCCTCATTGCAATCATCATATGATTGTCTCTCTGGGCATACTATACCAACAAATTGTCCAAAAGGAAAATAGACCCATCATCACAAGAGAAGAGAAGAGAAGCACAAGAAGGAGAAATGGCACAAAAGCTCTAGTGATTCCTACAACTCAAGCTCAAGTGAAGATTCTAGTGGAGGATCTAGCTCAATCTCCAGTGAAGATGGAGAATGCCATTTTTCTCTCATGGCCTCAACAACTGAAGACTCAAATGAGGTAAATCTAAACTATTTAGATAAAGAATATTTAATTTTAATTATTCATGCTACTCATGCCTATGTTAAGTGTTCAAAAAAGAAAAATAAAAGGCTTGCTAGAATTGTTGATAATTTTCATGTAGAAAAAGATGATCTTGAACATGTTAATATTTGCTTGGTAGATGAAAACAATGCTTGTCTTAGTGAAGTAATTTCTCTTAAACTTGAAAATATTGACTTGCTTGATAAGATTAGATATCTAGAAGCTCAACCCCTTATGCTTAGTTCTAATGAAAAGCATAGTAAAATTGTGAATTCTCTCATGGTTGAAATTGATGTTCTTAAAACTAAAAATAAGGCCAAAGATTTTGTTTTGCAAGTATTAAAATCTAAAAATAGTATTTATATTTTGATTTTCCTTTTCCTAAAAAAGAGAATGATTCATTGCTTTCTAAAATTATTGTCTTCAAATCTTGTTCTAGTTCTACTAGTAGAAAGATCAATGTTGCTGCTCTTCTTAGTGAAAACGATTCTTACATGACCAATGCTCTTTGCTTAGAAACTAATCATTTGAATGATAAATATAATATCAATCAATTGTTTTCCACTATTTCTTCTCTTATGAATGATAATCATAGTTTGATAAAAAGAACCTTAATCAAATCCAAGATCAATCTACCAAACAAATGGGTAGAGATGGTTTTGGGCTTGATAGTTGCCAAAAGGAACAACAAAGATAAAGGACCTTCAATTTTCAATGAAGATTTCTCTAGTTTCAAGGCTAGGAGATCATATAATAATTGTAATGAAATTGGTAATTATTCTACATATTGTCCTTTTAGGAAATCACCCAAGATCAATAGGACTTGGGATGCTAAGGTAACCCCTCTGGACCCAAAAATATGAATGTGAACTATTTCATCTTTCTTCTTTGTAGGTCACTTAGAATTGGATTGACATGAGATATTAATTTGTGAATTGAATTCTCAATCCACATGAAAGAATAAAGGTGAGATGTGTATTGGGTTGTAACAAGTGGAAAAGAAATGGTAAGAACAGAGGTAATGTTATTCTTGCTCATATCCAATCATAATGTGTTATTGCCAAGTTAGTATGCACTAAGAATATGGTTTTTGAGTCAAAAGATATATTGTGATTCTCATCACTTTCTTGCTCAACAACTATTTCTAATGCTTTCATAGTGCATTACTAACTTTCTTATACATGTTTGGATATTGTCTATATTTTTATCATGCCTGTAGATACGTTTTTCTGAAATATATGCGCTTTTTGATAGCAGTTGTTGTCGGTCGAGTTGATTCTATAAGAAATGTAACCGACAAGAACCAATTGGTGTTGCTAATAGCTTTTGTCGGATGATAAGTTCAACCTAGAAACTCGACCAACAACACTATGCACACAATATACATATGGCTTTTTGGAAGAGAATTTCTCTTTCAACTAGACTTTCTCAAATGGCACTCATTTTGGTAACTTTATATATTCATATTTACATGCTTTATCTTTCATATCTTGCATACAAATCTATCTCTCAAATTTCTCTAAATGGTATTTCTATATCTTGCAATTATTTATGTTGAGTTGTTATGCATGTTTTCATGATGATCTCTTTGGATCTCTTCATTGTGTCTTAAATTTCTTCAATTGCTCTCTAACTTGCTACCTCTATCTAAATTTATATCTTGTTTTCATACAACCTTGAGTTTATTTATAGTTCATCTTTTGGTGAAGATACATATTTTCTAGTGAGTTATATCCTTTTATACTTCTAAAATTTAATATCTTGTTGTTTTGGATAATTCTGTACATCTAATCATAGCATGTTCTTTATCTTGTGAATCCATTGATATGGTCTAGATCCTACTAGTAGTCCTAACTTCATATATGATCTACTATTTGTCCTTCTACATGTAGTTCTAGTCTTTCTTATCTTTTGGTGTCTAACACCAGGTGATATTCAACTATATGTTATTGTTGTACCTTGTTTAATACATACTCAAGCTCGTTCCTTGCTTTGCACATCTACTATCTTGAGTTACTTGTTTGCATCGCATTGCCTTGATATATCCTAGAATTACATCTTAAGGGTTGTTCATATGCATGTGTGGTTTTGTCTTATATACATTGCTTAGATAAACCCCTAGTTTTTGCTCTTCTGCTCTTCTTTATAAAATGTGCTAACTCTTTTTACTAGCATGTTATGTCTTTCAACCCCCTTACTTATTGAGATGACAAAGGGGGAGAAGACATGTATTTTGTAATGGGAAAAAGACATATATGTAGAACATATATGAGTAGAAGACATAGTTTCTATAAATGTTATGAAAGACATGGTTTCTATAAATTTTATAAAATCTAGCCATGCAGGAGAAATAACATCAATTGATGGGGGTATGAGAACTCCATGAGAATCAATTGTGGGGGATCATATGAACTCAATTCTATTGAAACCCCTAGGTTTCTTCGGGTATGATATTTCTTAAAAGCTTTTGATACATTTATGGAATGCTTTCTCATCTTCAAAAAGGAGGAGAATGTTGACACAATGTTGATGTTGACTCAAGGTCTACATGGACTAAACTCTTGTTTTGATGATTACTAACCATTCCACTTATTTGTGTCTAATGCTTCTATTGAGTGATTTCATATTAGGTATAAGCACACTCTAAATGCCCTAACTTACTCATCCTAACTTGGTGAAAAGACAAGCCAAAATCAATACAAGTGCACTTTAGTGGAATGTGATGTATCTCTATTAGAATTATGTTGTAAATTACTTTTAATATTTCTATGATTTGTAATTAAGCTTAGAAAATATCAAGAACACTTAAAATGAATATTTAAGCACTCAAATGGCAATTTTCAAAATCAATTATAGGGAGTGTTGTCGACCAAGTTTCATCTCTGACAAACTCGACTGACATCCTTGATGGATTTTGGGAATTTCAAGGTTTGGCCAACTATTCCCCAGGACAAACTCGACCGACACCATACACAAGCAAATCAAATTTAAGCAATCGGTCGAGTTTCATCTAGGATAAACTCGACAGACACTTCAAACTTGATTAGTCACATAATACTATTAGCCAAGTTTCCCAAAAGTAAACTCGACCGACTGCACCATACGCAGTGTGTAAAAAAAGTGTTTCTAGCCATTGAAGTGTTGTACACATCAAAAATTGATCTATTGCATCACCCTTAACAACTAGAATTCATCCTTAAGTGTTTTTATTGGCTAGTAGGCATCCCCAACTATAAATAGGACCCCTTGGGCTTCATTCCATGGTTAGCCAATCACTATGAAGGTCCCTATATTATTGTAGAGAAACTACATCCACTCTCTAAGATTAATCACTTGCTACATCCATTTGAGTGAGTAGGATATTTATAATAGAGATTGCCCCACATGTATATCTTGTGAGGCACTCACTTCCTCCACCTCTAAATCTCTCTTTCAACCATGAAGATGGAGTGCCACAGAACCATTCTTACCCCAATCCCAATCCTACTTCCTAGACAATAGTAAGAGGATTGAAGCGCCCATCCCTGAGTGGCCCGATAGGATCTATCACACTTGCATATACAATAAGAAATAATAACTCAAAAAACTAGATATTTAAAGAACAACTAACCCAATATGGAGATTTTTCTAATATATGCTTGTCATCAGAGTGTATGAGTACGGAAGAGATCTTATTCAGTATTCCATTTGTATTGGCTAAAATCAAGAAAATTATGACACAATCATGCAATTGCATGGTACACTATCAAAATCAAGTAAAATAGTTTATAATAAAATAGGTATACTTGGTAGGACTTATATTCAAAAGAATAACAAAGGATTTTCAAAACCAATATCATTCGATAAAATGTTTGTTATTCAAGGATTCAATTTTTATTTCGAGTTCCCATTATGTTGTAATCAAATAAGCATGCTTATATACTTTGTGTGACTCTATTAACCCAACGTGATGGGGAAGGTCACTAGGCTCTTTCTCACCATAGGAACATAGGAGGCCAATGTACAAGTCCCACCTCCAAATGAGGGGGTTGTTGCACTCAATATCAACATTATTTACGTGAGTATTGAATGCACTAACAAATTCACCCGAGGCTGAAATCCCCGAGTTTTTACCTAAACCAAGTGCAATAATACCACCCACAAGCGGACGAGTCTTATCACAGTATAGTTGAGGATTGAACCCAAAGGACAATGTTTTTAAGAATCCTTGTCAGTTGAATTTAGCTCAAGTAAAACTAATATTTAGAACAATTGGTTGATTTGGGTTGTTTAAACTAATTGCAAGAAAGTAAAAGCGGAATTAAAGATAGGTTTAGATCAATGATATGGAATCGCTGGGCTGATACCGAGTTTCACCACCGCTACACACACAAACATACTCCGTTGCACACAATCCAAGCAAGATATAACACTCCAAGTAGAGCTGCTGCAGAACCCCCCATACGGGTGTTAGGTTCGTGTAAGCATCACCATAGGCATCAGATGTCTCGTCACCATCCGGATCACTTTACTTACGGATCTGAAGATACAAAAATCCATGGAGGTTGTGAACCCCCCATACGGGCGTTAGGCGCACAGAAGCATCACCGAAGGCTAGATGGCTCGTCCCCTCACAGATCATACACTTACGACCTCGGTGAAATCCCATCCTATTTCTAGTTTGGGAGTCAGTTGTGATAACCGGTAAACAAGCAGGAGGGTAGCATACTAGAAAACATTGACGATTAACAAGACGATACAAAATCCAACTAAGGCTGTGAACCCCCTATACATGCGTTAGGCGCACAGAAGCATCACCGAAGGCTAGATGGCTCGTCCCCTCGTGGATCACACACTTACTGCCTCAAGGAATCCCCTTCTATTTCTAGTTAGGGAGTCAAACTTGTTAAACGACATTCTTACCTATGTATAGATGTTATCGCAACATAGGGAGCACAAAGATGAAAGCAAGCAATTACCCAAACTACGAGCATAACGGTTAACGACAAAATGAAGAGTTATATACATTGCCATGGATAATTTAACAAAAGAACATAGTTTGCATGGGCAGCGGGGTTTGTCCCCGCACCCCAGCAAAAAGGTAATACTCGCTCATGGTGCGAGATATAAGAAAGATGAGAGAGAAAGAGAGATCCGCCATGAGCTCAGTTCAGAGGGTGGTCGCAGCCCGGTGAAGTAGATGCACTCCTTGCTCCGTCTTCCTTCTCTTCTCGGCCTCCTTGGTTGCAACACGGGAAATAGCTGGAGTGGAACTTGATCGGAGTTATGCTCTGGCAGCCTAGCGACGTCCGGATCTGATGCCCCCAAATGAGGACCCTTGGGGGTCTAGATCTAATCCCAAACGGTCTTGGTAAATTGTTGGAAATATCTTCCCCAAACGGTCTGGAGACCGTTTGGTGCCAAACGGTTTGGAGACCGTTTGGTTCCAAATGGTTTGGAGACCGTTTGGTGTCAAACAGTTTGGAGATTGTTTGGTTCCAAACGGTTTGGAGATCGTTTGGTGCCAAACGGTCTGGTGGCCGTGTCAATCGATCTTGAGGTTGGTCTTGATCTCGACGTGAACGCGTGGCTTTTGTTCTTCGATCGGTCTTTGCGCTTGCGGAAAACGGTCTTGAGACCGCATGGACTCAAACGGTCTTGGGACCGCATGGACCCAAACGGTCTTGGGCCCGCATGGACCCAAACGGTCTTGGGGCCGCATGGACCCAAACGGTCTTGGGACCGCATGGACCCAAACGGTCTTGGGACCGCATGGACCCAAAAGGTCTTGGGACCACATGGACCCAAACGGTCTTGGGACCGGGCGATTTTCTTTGGCGACCAATTTCGTCATTCATTCTTCGCGTATTCCAGCAAACGGTCTTGGGACCGTATGGACCCAAATGGTCTTGGAAATCACATGGATTCAAATGGTCTTGAGACCACATGGGTTCAAACGGTCTTGGGACCGCATGCGTGGAATTGCTTGATTTACCTGCATTAAATGAATGATATTTAGTTAAAACCTTTATTATTGAATCAGCTAAGTAGTTTTGTACATTATGATTCATATTAGGATGAAAAGGTGTGAAATAGAGTTGAAAATGTTCCAAAAAGGTAATTGAATTCCATGATGAGTATGCACTCATCAATTATCAACATTATCAACATTATCAATATCATCATCATTATCAATATAAGGGCAGTCATAATGGGCATGCAATTTATGTTTTCATGTTTTTCAAAATATAGTATTAGAAAAATGGAAGACTAATCATAGGGAACAGTAGCTCATCCAAGTAAGTAGCCAAGTATATAGTCAAGAGATACATAAAAGTATCTTCAATGCAATCAAGAAGGAGTTATATAATAGTGTACCATTCACAGAAGATTTCAAGTACAAATCCACTAGTAATAGGTCGACCCTTCGAGTTAGATCCTAAAACACAATGTTTGGATCAAGGGTCAAGATCAAGATATTTGGATATCATGTTTTACTATTCGAGATTAGGGTTACACTTTTCCAATGTCAACCATAGGGTTGGGTCATTCACTTATATTCAACCAATATTTCAATGTGTCTAACATTATTTCAAATATCAAGTATTTGCGAGTGTGAATGACTTACCTAGGTTTTCTAGGATCATATGTGTTAACCCTAATTTATGATCATTATCGAAGTCATCATCAAATTCTAGATTATCATCATGGTACTTAATATAATTGGGAATCAAGATCATTTTGATTAAAGTAGAGTCATGAATCATACACATGATCAATCTTTCCACAAGATTTAGATCCATTATCACAATATTAAGGTTAATCCTTGGTTCAATGTACATGATTCACATTCTAGGAGAGATGAGTTGCAAGATCAGATCTAAACTCATACATAGTCAAGTTCAGTTTCAAGATGAGCATTAGAGTCATCATTAGGGTTTCTCAAGGATTAATCATCATTATTGAGCCATTAGATAAATTGAATAAGCAAGAGATCAAATATAGGGATATTAGTGAACAACATTTGGAATCTGGTTTCAAAAAGAGTTTTAAACGATCCATTGGATTTTTTTGATCAAGATTGTGTTGGGTTTTTGGGGAGGCAGAGAAGGCAGCGGAAACAAAAAAATTTCTCCCCCAAACCCGGAACAAGGAAACGCGTCAATGTCTATATAATAGGAAAGGATGGTTTGTGGAATCATACCTTTTCCCGAGGATTGCTCGGCGACAATCCCTCATGCCTTGCGAGTTCTTCAACTCCGGTCCTCGACGGTGTCTGTGCAGCTCCTGGTCGCACCGGAACTGACAACTCCTGATCTCACCGGACTGTCGGATGGCAGTTGTCCTCCTGAGCGGCAGAAACCTCCCGCCTCTGAAGTAGTCCACACGGACCACTTGGAACTCCACACTCCTTGTCCCACAAGGAAGTGGAAGGAGTCGCACCCTCCTATTGATGTACTAGTCTCCAACACACTCTCCTGCCTCCAGTTGCAACTGTAGTTGTCCTTCCCTTGCTGCACCTCCCTTTGCGGGTAGCACTTGCTCGGGCTCTCTCTCGGTTACCAAAACCAGAGAGAACGACTACTTTGCAGAGCAACTGATTGCACTGAGTTGTACTTTGAGAAGCCCCCAATACCCCTATATATATAGGAGGGTCATGGGACATGGTTCTCCATCCCGGGCAATGCGGGGCTAAAAGCAGGAGTAGAAGGGCTCGAGATTTTCCACAAAAGAAACCAACTCACAACCTGAACCGGTTGGTTGGGGACATGAACCGATCAATTCACAAGTGAACCGATCGGTTGGGACACCTCAACCGGTCGTCTCACGAGTGAACCGGTCGGTTGGTGGTCCTGGTCGGTTCCCGATTGCCTTTCCTTCTTTTGTTTCTAATTGGTATCGAATACCAATCCTATTCCCAATCAAATTGGGCAATTTGAAACTAAAGGAAAATTCTCACCAATCCTACTTTCCCAACTTGCTCGGTTGCACCAGTTAAATCTATTGTTTCAACACTTGAAGCAATTGTTTCACCCAGGACTTGAGCCGACCGGTTCAACAACCTCATCCGACCGGTTCAACACTTGAACCGATCTGTTGGAAGTGCAGATTGTGCAGAATCAGTCAACTGTGGTTTCAAACAATCCGATACTCCAATCAATGTGTCCAACACCTTGAACAATATGAGATTGAGCTATTAATTGATTGAGTGTTTAATTGAACTACTAAACTCCTTTAGTAATCAATCTAAACATTGCTTGTGGACAAAACTCCTCTTCCAGGTTAAATACTATGTGTGTGACCCTACAGGTCCATTTCACGTTGGCAGTGAAAGTCTGTAACACTTATGACTTCACAAGCAAAGAGCGGTGCCTAGTCACACATCAGTGCTACCCAAGTGAATGTAGAAAGTTGGAGAACAACTTTCAATCCTACAATCTGTGAATGGTGTTACAGTGAATGTATAATTCCTTTGTCACTGATATCCTGAATGAACTTGAGGCATGGAATAATCATCCTGTCAACGTTCATTCACTTTCTTGATCTCAGAGTAGATTGGAAGAGATATGTTATGACATCAGTATCACATACTAACTCACACATGCGTGCACGCCTTTCTCAATCCTACTCATCAAGTGGCCATGGATATCAAACTCCCTCAGGAGGGACAAATCCCATATCTATCACTCACCCCTCAAAAGCCCCATGTGTCAAAGCCACCCAATCATCACCTTTTAACAACCCATGTTTCAGGACTGCATTTGATGATGTCAAAGTGTGCCCAACGACATGTATTGAGTGTAGTGATTTCAGGTCAAAGAATCACACTCACCACCATCACTGTGAGTACTGACTGTGACTACCATGTCATGGTTCCATGTGTCAGACTCACGGTGGGTCTATCCAGTACACTTGTTCTCTAACAAGTACCTATGTGTTTGGTTTGATATCTCTATATCATGACTAATGAGATTCTGTCATCAACCAACACCACAATCTAGTCTTGTGTGTCATTGCTATCTATCTACCTTCCACAATGACATCTGACTAGGGACATAACAAGAATGTACAAACTCTTAGCATCCGTATAATCTCATCGTTCAGGTCCTTAACCTGAAAGCATACGTCATTGAGTACTGTTATTCTCTAGACATTCAATCTGTTCTATCACTATCTCATATGACTGAACCAGAAAGAATTGGAAGCTTGCCTTTGTTGTTTATCAAATCAATCTTAATGTATCCCACCAATCATCCTATGATTGGCTCTCAGGGCATACATACCAACAGACTCCCACTTGCACTGTGAGCCAATCACCATTGAATCATATTCATAGTGATCTTCAAACATGTCCCACATGTTACTGTGCTCTAGCGTCAACATAGTGAGTAATGGCAACACCTTGCCAAAGTCAGTATAAATTGCATGTCTCTCATCTCTTCGTTGTATGTCACACATATGCGATGGAGTTGTCGTAATATGCGATCTAGTATTCCTTTGATAACCTTTAGCCACATTACATGATCAAGGATTCCATAATTGTCAACAATGAGCGGAATATCTATAAGTTCATCTCATGAACTTCCAGATCCATATAGTATCTACTGTTGTTCTCTAACGCATAGATACTCAACATTTCCTTTTAAGTGGATTTATTGGAACACTTCCAATTATTAACAAACTTTCACTTTTATACATCCTATGTATATTTTGTGATTAATTTTCTGTCCTTTCAGAAGTTTTCATCAATGTAAATCTTTACATCGAACTCTTCCTTATCTCCATAGAACTAGTACTTCTCAAGTACTTATCAAGTTCTTATGGTATTCCAGCAACCCTTACTTGAAGTAGACAGACATCCACTCATCATGTCTCACATACGAGTTATCAGGATGAGTGCATCATTTTGTCAAGTCATACATGCAAGATGATGTAAGCATTTTATTCTTGCCATGTCCATACATGCAAGATAATGGGGTGATTACATACATGATAGATCCATATCTATTCTTAGTGTTCCCATTCTTCATAATAATTGGACACTTGGCCTTGGGATACTAATTCCATGTAGCATGGACAAGTTTTCTCCCACTGAATCTATGCATACTGAACACTTCAATACAGATTGCCAATGTATGCTCTCTCTTTTCCAGGTCAAGAGGTTTTCGAGAACTATCTGTATAGATCTCTATTCCTATCACATAGGAAACATCTCTATCTTCCTTAAAGATAATTTCCACTTTTGGATTTCCATTTTAGAACATTTCCATTTCACATCAACATGTGAAATGTGAATACGCTCCCACTAAATCACAAATCCCTTCTTTGTCTTTGACATATCAGTCAAACCCTTTGACTATATCATCAAAGTAAAGATCCAATTCTGAGTTGCTTGTACTTAATCAATCGCATTGATTAGTCCATTGTAACTTATAGACTTCATTTGCATTAGTGGATTCATAATCCTTATAGGTTGTGTCACGTACCCATCCTTGTTTTATTCCTCATAGGAATTCGGTTTTAGCATCCATATGCCAAATGTCTTAGTCATTAAGTTGCAATCAACAAGCATCATCCTTCTCAAAATGTTATCCATGTATCTTAACACTTAAGATTCATTTGCACTTATGGATTTTATCCAATGGGTGCTACCATCAAGGTCATACCTTATGGTTCACATGGATGCCATTTAGGATGTAATGGTCATGAACCATAACTCAAAATTTGATTCCTCATATTCATCTAGATAGTTGACTCATCACATGAACAACTCATCACATAGATAATTGAGGTGTATCTGTTAAGGATATAAGAACTCACAACCCTTGTGATTCTTAATTTCTTTTATTAGTGTGGGGGTATTCTTTTATTAAGAAGAATTCAGTTATTCAATAATCATTCTCTAACTCCTTAGAGTATGATTCCTTCTAAATTTAGTCATCACCATGCCTTAATCATGAGTTCACTATGATACATTATCATAATCACTCATAAGGATCTCAAACATTTGGTCCAAGTATTTCATTCATTGATCTCATCAAGAATTAACACCTTGCCAAATTTGTACTTCATCTATGATAATCTTGAACACTTCAATATATTCATATTGGTATTTCTCTAAACACCATTAGAAGTATTAGCATTTGTTCCAATAGGTATGTAAATACATCACATGTATTATACCTAATAGGATAATCATTCTCCCACTACTTTTAGTGAAGATTGATTAATCATGTCTAGGATATTCATGTCTCTTACTGGTTCTCTAACCAAAAGAGTCTAGATTTATCCATCATATGGAAACTAGAAATGAATTTCTCATGATTGATGCTAATTTTGTTGTTTGAGTTATCTATAACTTTTAGGTATTGTTTTATCTTATGAACCACAAAATAAATAAGGAATTGCCACAAAGATCATATCTTTAAGATTGAAACATCAACTTTATTAATTTCCATCATTGTCATACAATATGCAAAATAAAGTGTTTCTATCTATTGGCAAAAATAGTAGTTCATAACTGTATTACATGCCTTGTAGGCTGAAAATAAACTAAAGTACTCCTATCTATGGCGGAAACATTTGCCCCAATTATGAGTGCTTTACACTTTACATCTTGGTATCATATACCTCAAAAAGTGTTACAAGTTTACTTTCATGACACCTTTAAGTAGAGACATCAGTCGCCTCCTTCTTCTTTTGTTCTTCCAACTAGAGAGGAAAATTCCTTTTCCAATGCCCTAGCTTTTGACAATGGTGGCAATTTCCTTTCTTGGTCACGCCTCCCTTGGCCTTGAGAGCTGAAGACGGCTTGGACTCCTGGCTAGCATCAGAACCTTTCTTAGCTTTTCCCTTGCCCTTACGCTTGGACTTGCCTTTCTTGCTTGTAATCACCATCACAGGCTTAGGCTTGTCCTTCTTCATCTGTATCTCGACTGTCCTCAACATGCCCAACAACTCTGACAGTGGCCTATCAAAGTTGTTCATGTTGTAGTTCATCACAAACTGACTATAGGATTCTGGCAACGATTGCAGTATCACGTCAGTAGCCAACTCTTGGCTCAGTAGAAATCCCAGTCTCTACAGATTCTCCACATACCCAATCATCTTGAGTGTGTGAGGACCAACTGGTTCTCCTTCTGTCATGACGCACTTGAATAGCGCCCTAGAAACATTGTATCTCTCTTACTGTGCCTGATCTTCATACATGTTTCTGATATGTTGAATCATCTCAATGACACCCATGTTCTCATGCTGTCTCTGCAACTCATGGTTCATAGAACATAACATCAAGCACTTTGCATCAATGACATCATCAACATGCTTCTTGTAAGCATCCCTTTCTGCCTTTGGTGCATTAAGAGCGGGTTCCTCTGGAATTGGAGCATCCAGGACATAGAGCTTTCGCTCTTGAGTGAGAACAATTCTCAATGTCCGATACCAGTCATGGAAGTTTGTCCCATTAATCTTGTCCTTTTCAAGGACCGATCACAATGAGAAGTGATTGTTGTTTGTCATCATTTGTACTACAAAAGGAAATACACAATTTTAGTCCAAAAACTCATTTTTGACTTATTTGATTGATTTGAAAATTTGACGATATAATTAGGCCTTTAATTAATTATCACTCCCACTATTTTACTTCAAATTGATAGCCCTCACCATCAATTTGGAAGATTGTAGCGTACAACCTTCTAGTGGTCAAGATTTTTAAATCCTCTAAGCCATGGACCAGCTAGGGCTGTCACCCACAACATAGATCTCTCAAGTAGGCAACTTTTACCAATTGCATCATATGCAACTCTTGATAAGATGTCATATGCAACTCCTTGCCATGATCATCTCCATGCCTCAAGGTACTAGATCCCATCTAGATCACCTTGTTAAGTCCGACCCAAAGCAAACACGATGAATATGCACCCTGCTAGGGCAGACCCACACATTCATCCTTCACGCTTCCACGAGATAAACAGTGCACCACGCTAGGGCATGCCCACACTTAGTCGATCAAGCTTTTCACATGTGTCACATTTGGAAGGCATCTAAAACTTAATATTTAATGAGGGCTTTGGTTTTATATACATATACATATCCAATCACCGCAATACATAGTACGTATCATATACATGCTATATCCCACAGAAAATATGCAAAACGATAAAAAAGCGATGATTATGTCCATCCTAATGTGATTCCTTGAGCCAAGAGGAATCACAGTCATCTAGGTCTACATCATATGCAACATGTACAAGATGAACATCTGTGCTTTGCCTTCCGAGTTGATCAACTCATCATATGAATGATCTGCTCTCTCTGGTCAGTCGTTTGGGTGCCACCATTCGATCGGTTGGCTCTTCCAACAGATTGGTTTGCCTGATCGTTGTGCATCTCTTCATGGACGCCATCAGCTCGTCTCGCTCCTCGAACCGGTCATCTACCGATCGGTTCACTCCTTGAACTGGTCATCTGGAACGTCAACCGATCGGTTCACTCCTTGAACCGATCGTCTCAGCTGTCATCTTGATGTCCGCCATTCTTTGACATAACAAGAAATAAAATCTATCCTAATATGACATTGCTTAAAAAGGGAAACCCCGAGTTACATTCGGGGGGAGAAAAGGTAGGAAAGAATCTCAAATTATTTTGAGTTACATCAGGAATAGGAGAAGGAAGATTGATGCGCAGACCAAGATGCAAGCAACCACACACAACCAATCACAGATAGGGTTTATTGGCCATAACCACACTATACATCCACCACAAAACTCATTTAAGGGCGACACGTATTGAGTGCATTAATAATACATATCATATATGTAATTGGGATTTGTGGATTTAGGATTGGACATGCATAAAGCCAATTTTATTCGCATCGTATGCAATAAATAAAGGCGGCAAACCAAAATCAATCATATCGATATTCCCAAAATATAGAGCAGTTGACGTGGCTCTGATACCACTATTGGGTTTTAGGGGAGGCAGAGAAGGCATCGGAAACAAAAAAATTTCTCCCCCAAACCCGGAATAAGTAAACGCGTCAACGTCTATATAATAGGAAAGGATGGTTTGTGGAATCATACCTTGTATCGAGGCTTGCTCGGCGACAATCCCTCGCGCCTTGCGAGGTCTTCAACTCCGATCTTCGACGGTGTCTGTGCAGCTCCTGGTCGCACCAGAACTGACGACTCCTGATCTCACCAGACTGTCAGATGACAGTTGTCCTCCTGAGCGGCAGAAACCTCCCGCCTCTGAAGTAGTCCACACGGACCACCTGGAATTCCACACTCCTTGTCCCACAAGGAAGTGGAAGGAGTCGCACCCTCCTGTTGACGTACTAGTTGCCAACATGCTCTCCTGCCTCCAGGTTCAACTACAGTTGTCCTTCCCTTACTGCACCTCCCTTTGCGGGTAGCACTTGCTCGGGCTCTCACTCGGTTACCAAAACCAGAGATAATGACAACTTTGCAAAGCAACTGATTGCACTGAGTTGTACTTTGAGAAGCCCCCAATACCCCTATATATATATGAGGGTCATGCGATAGGGTTCTCCATCCCGGGCAATGCGGGACTAAAAGCAGGAGTAGAAGGGCTCGAGATTTTCCACAAAAGCAACCAACTCGCAACCTGAACCGATCGGTTTACAAGTGAACCGGTCGTTTGGGGACCTGAACCGATCGGTTCACAAGTGAACCGGTCGATTGGGACACCTCAACCGTTCGGCTCACAAGTGAACTGGTCAGTTGGTGGTCCTGGTCGGTTCCTGATTGACTTTCATTCTTTTGTTTCTAATTGGTATCGAATACAAATCCTATTCCCAATCAAATTGGGCAATTTGAAACAAAAGGAAAATTCTCACCAATCCTACTTTCCCAACTTGCTTGGTTGCACCAGTTAAATTGATCGTTTCAACACTTGAAGCAATCAGTTCACCCTGGACTTGAGCCGATCGGCTCAACACTTGAGCCGACCGGTTCAGCAACCTCAGCCGACCGGTTCAACACTTGAACCGATCGATTGGGAGTGCAGATTGTGCAGAATCATTCAATTGTAGTTTCAATCAATCCGATACTCCAATCAATGTGTCCAACACCTTGAACAATATGAGATTGAGCTATCAATTGATTGAGTGTTTAATTGAACTACTAAACTCCTTTAGTAATCAATCTAAACATTGCTTGTGGACAAAACTCCTCTTCCAGGTTAAATCCTATGTGTGTGACCCTACAGGTCCATTTCACGTTGGCAGTGAAAGTCCATAACACTTATGACTTCACAAGCAAAAGCGGTGCCTAGTCACACATCAGTGCTACCCAAGTGAAAGTAGAAAGTTGGAGAACAACTTTCAATCCTACAATCCGTGAATGGTGTTACAGTGAATTTATAATTCCTTTGTCACTGATATCCCGAATGAACTCGAGGCATGGAACATTCATCCTGTCAACGTTCATTCACTTTCTTGATCTCAGAGTAGATTGGAAGAGATATGTTATGACATCAGTATCACATACTGACTCACACATGTGTGCACACCTTTCTCAATCCTACTCATCAAGTGGCCATGGATATCAAACTCCCTCAGGAGGGACAAATCCCATATCTATCACTCACCCCTCAAAAGCCCCATGTGTCAAAGTCACCCAATCATCACCTTTATAACAACCCATGTTTCAGGACTGCGTTTGATGATGTCAAAGTGTGCCCAACGACATGTGTTGAGTGTAGTGATTTCAGGTCAAAGAATCACACTCACCACCATCACTATGAGTACTGACTGTGACTACCATGTCATGGTTCCATGTGTCAAACTCATCGTGGGTCTATCCGGTACACTTGTTCTCTAACAAGTACCTATGTGTTTGGTTTGATATCTTGATATCATGACTAATGAGATTCTGTCATCAACCAACACCACAATCTAGTCTTGTGTGTCATTGCTGTCTATCTACCTTCCACAATGACATCCGACTAGGGACATAACAAGAATGTACAAACTCTTAGCATCCATATAATCTCATCGTTCAGGTCCTTAACCTGAAAGCATACATCATTGAGTACTGTCATTGTCTAGACATTCAATCTGTTCTATCACTATCTCATATGACTGAACCAGAAAGAATTGGAAGCTTGCCTTTGTTGTTTATCAACTCAATCTTAATGTATCCCACCAATCATCCCATGATTGGCTCTCAGGGTATACATACCAAGAGATTGACTATTTGTTCATCATTTTTGGAGTTCAGATGCATTTTCTATGATTAAAATGAGGTCAGAGTATTTAAATGAATATTTACTAGAGAGAAAGATGGGATACCTTATTTTGCAAAAAAGGTTGGTCGCTGGAATTCAGATGGATGGCCTAGATTTGCCCACATGGGAAAGGAAACTTTCTCACTTACTAGATCGGTTCAAGCCTTCAATTCGGCCGATTTATTCTTAGTTCGGATGGTTCACCCCCCCTAATAAGTGGTTCATTCACTAATAGGTGGATTCTACTAGACTGGCGGGTCCCTCTTGAACAGAGCAGTTAGGGGAGTTCTCCTCCCTCATTCAGGCCTTGTGCGAGCCACAAAGGCAGGCGGAGGAGCTTGCTGGCGTGGGGAGGCTTTGGGAGCAGATGAAGGAAAGGGAGGCGGTGAGTAGGCCAACCGGTCTTTCCTCGGCCCCATGATCTGGATGAGGGCCAGAGGAAAGGGAGAGGAGGCGAGTAGCAGGGATGCCCGAGGGCGGCTGTGCGACGACATTGCTGCTTGGAGTAGATAGATATCAGGGACAAATCAGGGGCATTTCAAGGTGTGACAGAAAGTGCAAAGGAGGGTCAACGATTGGTGAGGTCATTGTGAGTATCAAGGTCCCTTATATAGTATTAGAACTAGGGTTTACGTTGGGTAGGACCTGGTCAAGGGCAGGGTCGTTAGAGTGAGATAGAGAGGGCGAAGATATCATTTTTGCGGCTGTAGAGAGAAATAAAGGAGGTCAAAGTAGGGTTAGTTAAGTTTGAAATTACTATAGGGTCGTTTTGGCTCGCTTAGAATTTCAAATAGCAGTCAATAGCGGGAGATCGATCATCATGGTCGCAATTATACCTCCCCGCAATCAGTGGGAGGTTGAAGATGACCTTACAACCGCTAGATCAGACCCCTGATCCGTGGTTCTCATATCTGACGGTTGGGGTTCGTCCCCTCCCTTTACAATGAATCGATGACTTGGAAAAGGGCAATTAAAAGGGCAAATAAAAATATTTTCAATACATTAACTTCAAGAAATCATAGTAAATAGTAGGAATGTCCAAATGACATGAAATTTGGATCATTGCTTCACAAAAATGTGTATAACATTTAGAAAAAGATTGAGAATCAAAGGATGAAGTTTGATTGACCAATTTGTTTATTTGTACAAAGTGATAAATGAATCCAATTTGAGGTGTTATAATGTGTATAAAGATCACATCGATCATCATATTTCGAATTTGAGTCTCAACATTGATTATGAAGACACAAAAAAAATTTAGGACCATTAGTAAGTATAATGAGGGCCAAAATAGTAATTTCATCATACTTATACAAAATTCCACTTTGTCACATCCTTCCCTCCTTAAAAAGGAATTTTGTCCCCAAAATTTAAAAACATCGTCAAATTAGAATTGTCCAAATCTAGATCATATCCCCAATTATTTGAACATCCTCAACTTTATAATTAAAATTATGTCCTCAAATGCAACTAGTTCAATAATCATAATTTGGATTCCATGTTCTATATCATAACCAACTTGGTATCAATATCATTCCATCATCGAACAATTGAGTATCAAGGTCAATGCATCATTTGAGTCACAAATATGGGAAGTATCCTATTGATCACAAATTTGGAGGGATCATATTTTAGTTCAGGCAAATAGAGTTTTTGAATCATGTGTACAAGGTGACTTTCAATCCCAAAATCTTAGGGTCCTAGCCTCTACATTGGCCTAGGTGGGGTTATATATCCATGATTTGAGATTTCATATTTCAACATTTTGAGGCAACATCAAACTTTCAATATCATTATTTCAAGCTCAAAATCAATGGCAAGGTCCCACCCTAGTCCTAATGAGAGTTAAACCCTAAGTCATAAATCGAGAGTCAATATAGTCGTCATTTCAAAAATTTCAAGATTTGGGATTTTGAAGTCATCAGTCATATATCTCAATGTCCAAATAGTGTGATCATAGGATTTGTATCATTATTGAGATTGATAATCATGAGTCACAAGTCCATTAATCAATATCAAGAGTCAAGATTTTAAGCATAAAAAGTTATAGGTCTAGAATTTTGAAGCTAGGGTTTAGATTCCTATTTAGACCTTGGGGGAGATCACTCATCTATATTGAATTTTGAGCAACAATATTCAAGAAATATTCGTGCAACATATCAAGATTTCATTATGATTGTATCCAAGGTTATTGAATGATCTAGACCTAGGTCTATCTAGGAAGTCAACCATTAGCTATAGGCAATATTGTCATATATCAAGGTCATTATCAAATCAATATTCAAGATCGATTATCAAGCACAGGTTTAACCTATTAGGCTTAGGTCAACCAGTCCAAATAGGGTGAAAGGGAATACATTTCCAGACTCTAAATAATCAACAAGGTGAAAATTCATAGGTAGTCAACATAGGGATGTGAGCTAGGTTAGGGGAGTCATGAGTCAACTACCACCCTAATTAGCACATTGCCGACATTGTTCACTATCTGTTGAGATTGTTCAAATAGGGAGAGCATCAATGATTAAATCATATTCCATAAGGTCATGAGATCAAAAATTCAAGATCATAATAGGGAAATAATGTCATGTTTTTACAAAGTCAAGGTTATAATTGTGTTCCTTTCCGTTCATGATCAAGGTAGTGATATAATTTGTAAATAGGTGCATGATTTAGGTCCATGTTCATCATATAAAAATCAAGTTTGAAAAAGGCATTAATGGTCAATAGGACAACTTCTTTTTGCATCATAGTCTTACATCATGGTTTTGTGAGTCCTAGACTTAGTCACTTGATAACATAGTCAACATGTGTATAAAATAGGATACAAGTTTGCTTAACTACGTTTGAGGTTTAATCAACAATAGGGCAACATGGGCTTAATCAAATAGGGACCTTATCAACAATGAGGTATAAGGTATAAGTGATCCTTATTTCACCAAATCAATGTTTACCTCAAACATAGCAAATAGGTAGTCAATGTTTGGTCAAATTGAGTCTTCATGAGGAGGCCATACATGAGTATTTGGTTTCAAAATTAATTGATCAAAATCAAGTTTTCAAATTTAGGTCAGATCATGGTATCAACTTTCAAAATTTAGTAATATTCATTTTTTTCATTCATAAGCTACCCATAATTGAGACATCATGTGGTAAAGGTCACAAGAAAGGACCACATGAGGAGATAAGAAATCTACCTAATCTTCATCTACATGGGTGGCTTAGGATAGTCCTTAAAGAAGAGATAAGATGCCAGAAGACTCTCTAGGGTTTCACAAGAGAATCTTTAGGTCCATTTCTAGATCAACAGAGTCTAGGTAGAGTGAGGGATCTCAACCACCATGAAGACGGATAGGAGAAATTATGCCACGACCCCGAGCCTAGGCATTTCAATTTTCACCATTATGGACTTTAGGATTTCTTGGGTGCAAGAGACTTGAGAAATTATTTACTTAAAGTATATGGGAGTGTGTAAGCTATAACACCAACTGTCACAAACTCATTCTTACCCCAATCCCAATCCTACTTCCTAGACAGTAGTAAGAAGATTGAAGCGCCCATCCCTGAGTGGCCCGATAGGATCTATCACACTAGACAGAAAAATTGGATATTTAAAGAACAACTAACACGATATGGAGATTTTTCCAATATATGCTTGTCATCAGAGTGTATGAGTGAGGAAGCGATCTTGTTTAGTGCTCCATTTGTATTGCCTAAAATCAAGAAAATCGAGACACAATCATGCAATTGCACGGTACACTATTAAAATAAAGTAAAACTGTTTATAAGAAAATATGTATACTTGGCAGGACTTATAATCAAAAGAATAACAAAGGATTTCCAAAACCAATATCATTTGACAAAATGTTTTTTATTCAAGATTCAATTTTTTGTTACGAGTTCCCTATTATGATTTAATCAAATAAGCATTCTTATATATTTTGTGTGACTCTATTACCCTAACGCGATGGGGAAGGACACTAGGCTCCTTCTCACCATATGAACATAGGAGACCAATGTACAAGTCCCACCTCCAAATGAGGGGGTTGTTGCACTCAATATCAACGTTATCAAAATTATAAACATTATCAATATCATCATCATTATCAATATACGGACAGTCATAATGGGCATGCAATTTATGTTTTCATGTTTTTCAAAATATAGTATAGAAAAAAAGAAGCCTAATCATAGGGAATAGTAGATCATCCAAGTAAGTAGCCAAGTATACAATCAAGAGATACATAAAAGTATCTTCAATACAATCAAGAAGGAGTTATATAATAGCATACCATTCACCGAAGATTTTGAGTACATATCCACTAGTAATAGGTTGACCCTTCGAGTTAGATCCTAAAACACAATGTTTGGATCAAGGGTCAAGATCAAGATATTTGGATATCATGTTTTACTATTCAAGATTAGGGTTACACTTTTCTATGTCAACCTTAGGGTTGGGTCATTCACTTATAATCAACCAATATTTCATTGTATCCAACATTATTTCAAATATCAAGTATTTGTGAGTGTGAATGACTTACCTAGGTTTTCCAGGATCATATATGTTAACCCGAATTTATGATCATTATCCAAGTCATCATCAAATTCTAGATCATCATCATGGTACTTAATATTCTTGGGAATCAAGATCAGTTTGATTAAAGTAGAGTCATGAATCATACACATGATCAATTTTTCCACAAGATTTAGATCGATTATCACAATATTAAGGTTAATCCTTGGTTCAATGTACATGATTCATATTCTAGGAGAGATGAGTTGCAAGATCAGATCTAAACTCAGACATAGTCAAGTTTAGTTTCAAGATGAGCATTAGAGTCATAATTAGGGTTTCTCAAGGATTAATCATCATTATTGAGCCATTACAAAAATTAAATAAGCAAAAGATCAAATATGTGGATATTAGTGAACACCATTTGGAATATGGTCTCAAAAGTATTTTTAAACTATCCATTGGATTTTTCTGATCAATATTGACTATTTGTTCATCATTTTTGGAGTTTGGATGCATTTTCTATGATTAAAATGAGATCAGAGTATTTAAATGAACATTTACTAGAGAGAAAGATGTGATACCTTATTATGCAAAAAAAGTTCGTTGTTGGATGGCCTAGATTTTCCCACATGGGCAAGGCAGCTTGCTCACTTGCTAAACTAGTTAAAGCCTTTAATTCAGCGGATTATTACTTGGTTCGACTGGTTCAACCCCCCTAATAAGTGGTTCATTCGCTAGTAGGTCGGTTCCACTAGACTGGCTGATCACTGTTGAACCGAGCGGTTTGGGGAGTTCTCCTCCATTGCTCAGGCCTCGCGCGAGCCACAAAGGCAAGTAGATGAGCTCGTTGGCATGGGGAGGCTTTGGGAGCAGATGAAGGAAAAGGAGGAGGCGAGTAGGCCGACCAGTCTTGCCTCGACCCCGCGAACTGGATGAGGGCCAGAGGAAAGGGAGAGGAGGTGAGTAGTAGGGACGCCCGAGGGTGGCTGTGCGACGGCATTGCTGCTTGGAGCAGATAGATATCAGGGACAAATTGGGGGCATTTCAATGTGTGACACAAAGCGTAAAGGAGGGTCGAGGATTTCTGAGGTCATTGCAAGCATCAGGGTCCCTTATATAGTGTTAGAACTAGGGTTTGCGTTGGGTAGGACCTGGTCAAGGGCAGGGCCACCAGAATGAGACAGAGAGGGCAAAGATCTCATTTTGGCAGCTATAGAGAGCAATAAAGGAGGTCAAAGTAGGGCTAGTTGAGTTCGAAATTGTGAGAGGGTCGTTTTGGCTCGCTTAGAATTTAAAATAGCAGTCAAGAGCGGGAGATCGATCATCATGATCACATTCATACCTCCCCGCAATCAGTGAGAGGTTGAAGATAACCTCACAGTTGCTAGATTAGACCCCTGATCTGTGGGTCTCAGATCTAAGGGTTGGGGTTCATCCCCTCCCTTTACAATGAATTGATGACTTTGAAAAGGGCAATTAAAAGGGCAAATAAAAAGATTTTCAATACCTTAACTTCAAGAAATCATAGTAAATAGTAGGAATGTCCAAATGACATGAAATTTGGATCATAGATTCAAAAAAATGTGTAGAACATTTAGAAAAAGATTGAGAATCAAAGGATGAAGTTTGATTGACCAATTTGTTTATTTGGACAAAGTGATAAATGAATCCAATTTGAGATGTTATAACGTGTATAAAGATCACATCAATCACCATATTTTGAATTTGAGTCTCAACATTAATTATGAAGACATGAAATTTTTTTTGGGACCATTAGTAGGTATAATGAGGGCCAAAATTGTAATTTCATCATACTTATACAAAATTCCACTTTGTCTTATGGAGGTTCTCTCTCTTGGCTAAGAGAGGTGAACAAGAATGGAAGGTGTCCCTTGGTTTAAGCTTCTCCTTGGATAAGGTGAAGTCAAAGGTGGAAGATCCATGAAGAGTGGGTAATTTCTTCAAGGTAGAAGACTTGTTGTAGGAGTGAGTAAGTCATTAGTGAAGGTAGAAGACTTGATGCAAAAGTGGGTAAGTCCTTGGTGAGGTGGAAGACTCTTGGTCATGGATGGGTAAGTCCTTTGGTAGGTTTTTGGCTCCCTTCTCCTTAAAGGAATGTTAGGTACCCTTGACCATGAGTCGAGATGTCTTATTGTATGTCTTATAATGGAATATAAGTAAGCAATAGTTACAAAATCCTAGAGGGTTACCTCTCTAGCGAGTGGATGTACATCTTCTAGTTGGGAGGTTCAAACCATTATAAGTACTTGTGTTATTTATTGTTTGTTCAACCTCTCTCTCCCTTGTAGTGTATGCTTAGTTTCACTTAAATTCTATATTAGCAACTTATATTGTGATATATCTTGAAGATCTAATGAATTTGGTCTAAGTTTTATATCCCTATTCACCCCCCTCTGGAGCCCATCATCCTTTGATCCAACAAAGAAAAAGCCTACAAATTTTCATGGGATCAATCAAGTGATGATAATGAAAGAAACAAAGAGGAGAAGGTACAATGTCTCAGGGAGAAAGAAGATGAAGAAGAAACTAATGAGGTAGATATATTTGAATTATCTAAAGAAGAATGAGTTAGTGGTCTTCAAGAATTTCATGCCAATTATACTGATTCTAAAAAACAAAAGAAGAAACTTGCCAAAATTATTAATGAACTTCATGTTAATCTAAATAATATTAGTTCTTAAAATGATACTTTAAGAACTTCAAATAGTACACTAAAAGAATCTATCTAAAGTTGTAATGATAAAATACTAATTCTTGAAAATAACAATAAACTTCACTCTCATGAAAAGGTTGATATGGTTTCTAAACTAAATGATTATCAATCTCAATCTATTTTCTGCACACATTCATATTATGAAGTTTTAGTAAAAAAAGAGACACACTACATTTGAATTGTCCCCAAGTAAATCTAGACATAACTACAAAGCTTGTTGAAAATTTTGAGGGCGACCCATGATTCCATTTTCTCATTAATCCAATCACCGTTGACATTTTTTCTTTTTTCTTATTACAAAAACAAAAAGAATTCTAGATTAATGCAAGTAAAAAAAAGTCTTCATAATATCCTAGATAATGCTTCTAAACAAAGGAGAGGTCTAGGATACTTGATAAAGAACAAACTTTCACATATGATTAAAACCAAAAAGACATATGTTCCCAAGACTAGAACTATATATGTGCCTAAAAGTAAAGTTGTAGACTCTAAATATTGAAAAGAGAAATAAAATATATTTTATCTCATGCTACTATTGTCAAAGTTTTGGACATTATTCGTTTTCATGTGATTATGGGAAAAAGAAATCCAATGACATGATTTGGGTTCCAAAATCACAACATTGAATAAAAATGGGAATTGTTAAAATTTGACTTATTCTTAATCTTGGTAAATATATTAATGTCTTATCTCAACCAAATTTGATGCAAATGTATGTATATTTTATTTATCTGAATATAGATCCATTTGCATATTTTGCTTAATATGTTAAATTTTCTAGACTGCCTCTCACTAGACAAACTTTGATCGAAAGGTTCCACAGTCAACAAATAGTTCAACAAAAAATAAGACTATCAAGAATTTTGACGTGGAAATTTAAATCATTGAGAGAAAATGTCTTTATTGCATACCTACAAAAATATATTTGGCTTAGATAATGTAAGTTCCATGTATATTTATTTTATTCTACATTAACCATCATGGAGTATACATGGGTACAAAAAACCTTCTCAACAATGCCAGATTGGGTGGTTGTCACTGGATTCACCAATCATATGACTGGAGATAAAAATGTCTTCAATACACTCAAAAAGGAAAAGGGAGAATTAGTCACATTTGGATATAATGTCAAAGGCACCATCATGGGAATAGGTAACATTGGAAATAGTCTTACAAATAAGAATTTGCTATTAGTAGATGGTTTCCATCACAATTTGATAAGTGTTAGTCACTTATGTGATAGTGGTTATAATCCTCTCTTTAATAAAACTTGCTGTAAATTGCTTGAAAAAAACAAAAACAATATAATATATGAAGGAAAAAGAGTAGGAAATCTTTAAATCCTTATGGCTAACTTCGTGAAATCTATTGATGATAAATGCCTTATTGGAAATGACAATGCTCAATGTCAATGGAATAGAAGATCAGGGCATGCTAGTATTCATGTTATTAGTTTTCCAAAAATTTCTTTTGATAATCCCAAAAAATTTGAACCTTGAAAATTAGGCAAACAAATTAAAATCTCTTTCAGAACAAAATCAATTCTTAGTACATCTAGTCCTCTTGAACTCATACATATAGATTTGTTTGGACCTATGAGGACACAATCAATAGTTGGAAAGAAATATTACTTTGTAAAAATTGATGACTACATTATGGATGTTTGAGTGCATCTTCTTGTTGGTAAAGATGATACTATTAAAATACTCAACTGTTCTCACGAATTGAAAATCAACTTTAAAATAAAATTTCCACTATTAGGAATGATTATGGGGGAGAATTTGAAAACCATGTTTTTGAATAATTTTGTTCATAAAAAGGTTATACTCACAATTTCTCTACACCTCAAACTAAACAACAAAATGGTATCCTTAAAAGGAAAAACCATTCCTTGCAAGAAATGGCTAGAACCATGCCATTGGAACATGACACACCTAAAACATTTTGGGCTGAAGTCATTAATATTGCATGCTACGTTCGAAATTGAATCTCAATTCATTCACATCTTCAAAAGACTCCTTATGAAATACTCTTTTCTAAGAAACCAAGAGTGGATTAATTTCATACTTTTGCATCTTCATACAATATTTTAAATGCCAGAGATGATATAGAAAATTTTGATCCAAAGTCAACAAAAGTGTTCTTTTTTTGGAAATAGGTAAATATATTAACAAAAGAAATGTATCATGCTACTAGTTACACAAGCCTAAGAGATGTTACAAAAGAAGACGGGCTATACAAAATCCCACCATGTTTAATCAACCTATATATAGGGTTAGTTACAAAATCCCCTGTGTATCTAGGCTAGGCTCGAGACACCTTTAGCAAGCCCTTTATTAGTATGTACATGATTCAACAGCTCTATAGATATTCTCTTGAAAATTTCTATTTTAGATTGGCCTTCCTTAGTATGGGCTCTTCTATTCCTTTCCTCCCAAATTAAAAAATAGAAAGAGGAATTACACATGCTACCATAAGCCATAGCATGGTTATGTTTAAGCTTCATCTCCATCCACTTCAGGAGATTATTTAAGCTTCTACTCTGATTTGGACCCCACATGTTCCCAAGGCAGATAACATACCAAACAAATTTGATGTAGTTGAATTCAAGGAATCAATGGTTGCGACTTTCACTTGCTCTTTTACAAAGTAAGGACAGGTTGCTGGCTTGGATGCCCTAGTTCTGGAGTCGATCATTGGTAGGGTGCTTCCCCAAGATGTCTACGTATGTTGTTGTGCTCCACTTCAGGAAGTGGATGGAGCACCACATGAATTTGGACCAAGAAACATCATTCGATGTATCACTGATGATCCATGGTGTGGTTTGCTGGTTGATCAAGTAGACCATTCAATGCTCATCAACATTATACATGAAGTTGACTTCCACCCACCTCAGGCACATGCATCATCATATTCTTGAGGCATGTTGGTTTGCACTTTCAGGTCTATTATTGTATCTCATGGTCATACACCTAGACCATATATTGCTTTTCTCCTTCAAGAACCTATCAAGACTTTTTATCTACCCCACATTGATGATGCCTAGTGGTTGGAGAATGTTAATCCCCCCTTGGAGGAAGGTCATGCTAGGGTTCTCTAAGAAACAGTGTGGTTACAACCTCCCCAAATAAAGCTCGCAATGCTCTTTCTCATTGGCTTAGTAGTGGATATAAGTACATCACACACTTCTTCCCAATATCTTATCTTGCTCTACAGAACCATCCCAACAAGGACCAGCCTGCCATCAAGGGACATTTAGATTCCTATCCAATTCTCTACTTTTCTTCTCAAGTCATCAAGACAAGTGTGAAAGTTTTTAGACATTCCCCTGCCTCCAGCTATAGGCACCCCCAAGTACTTATTTGGTAGTCATCCTCCTTTTAGTCCCACTTCCAGCCTTAGTCTACCTCTCCTCGAGAAGCAGGTCTTAGAAAGATAAATTTGAGATTTGATATAGCTAATATACAACCCAATGAGTTTACCAAAGGTAGCAAACACATTTTTAGACTCAGTTAGTCTTCTTGCATTGCCTGCTAAAAACAACATTACATCATCAGAAAAAATGAGATACATCTTCACCCTTATCCCTTTGATGCTATATGAATTGATTCTCCATCTTCCTCTGCAAGCTTGATAAGGTTCTTAAGGCATTCCATTAGTATTTTGAATAGAAGCGGGGACAAGGGGTCCACTTTCCGGAGGGCATTTTACTTTTTGTTGAGACCAACCGATCCTCAATTTATCAAGACATAAAATAAGGGGTTTGGACACACTGTTTCATTAATGGAATCCACTTATCTGAGAATCATGAGGCTTTCATGATGGACCATAGATCTTCTCAGTGCACAAAGTCATACACCTCAGTCAAGTCTATCTTGATGCAAGCCTTTGAACTGGAATTGTTGATATTGAAGCTTGTGAGGAATTTGACTACCAGTAGAGTGTAGCCTGAGATCTCTCTCCCCTTGATGAAAGTGCTTTCCTCTTCAGATTTGAATTGGGGAAGCAGTCTGCCTTGCTGACCTACAAGAAGTTTAGAAATACTTTTATATAGTACATTACAACAAGATATAGGCCTATAGTCGGACATGTATTTATCTTCTTTCTTTTAGGTATTAGATTTATGAACGTATGGTTCACAACAAGAACCATATTTCCTTCTTGATGATCCATCGCAACGTCTTTGCTAATAAAGTACCACATGTATTGGAAGAACCTCCCATTGAAGCCATCAGGTCTGGGCTCCTTACAAGAGTTGATGGAGAACAAAACTACTTTGATTTCTTTGTCTGTCACTGGTCGACATAGGTTATCATTCATTGCGGCATTTGCACTTCTGCTAGAAAGGAGGTCTCCAAACATGCTATAGTTTCTAGCCGGCTGGTTATAAATCTGTTGGAAGTAATTCATTACCCTATTAGCTACTTCCTTCTTGCCTTCGACCTCTATTCTTATTCATTGATGAGTTGGTGGATAGTTTCTCTCATCACCTTTTTCTTAATAGCTATGTGGTACACTTTAGTATTTTGATCCCTGTCAGAGATACATTTCAATCGGCTGCGCTGCTAATAAAATTTTTCTTTCACCTTCTTAAGTTTCCTCAACCTGTCTTCAGTTTGACTTTCTTTAGATATAGCCTCTTCACACGTAGGCATGGACCTTTCCATGGCAGAAGCATCCTCAAACTCCTTCCTGGTAGTGGCAAGAATATTCTATAGATTGATTTTATTTTTGATCCAAACATGTAAGGCTTTCTTTGTATTCTGAAGTTTTTTAAGAACTCTATATAGAGGCTTACCCTCTACCTCTATAGACAAGCTTCTTCCAACCTCCTCTCCAAATCCATATGATTCACACCAAAGATTGAGAAAACAAAAAGGCCTTTTAATATGTTCTTTGACAAAAAAATACATCCTCATCAATGAGTGGTCACTCATGATGTGTGCTCCAAGCCTAATGGCTACATTGGGCCATGAGTCAAGCTAGGCTTCATTGATAAAAGCTCTATCTATATTACTTGCAATCCTTCTTCCATGTTTCTTCTTGTTGGACCATGTTGTAAGACCCCGAATTATGTTTAGCTCAATTAGACCAGCATCATCCATAGTGTCATTGAGTGTAACTGTGATTCTGTCTGGCAATTTGAGTCCTCCATACTTCTCCTTGGACATTCTGACATTGTTAAAGTCCCCTATCACAAGCGAGGGAACCTCATGCTATGATTTACTTCTGATAGTATCCCATATATGAGTTTTGTCCACCTCGAAATTTTCTCCATAAACCCTCAAAGAAATGAAGACCATACACTCTTTGTTACAACACCTCACTGTGACTACCAGGTCAGTGGAATTAATAAGGTCAATGTACCAGACTGTAGGATTCCACCCCACCTGCTATTCTACACCCTTCCCTGTATTCAATGTTCGACGGGACTACCCACCCCATAGGGAACTAGGTGTTAATTCTCTCCTTCACCATCCTCTTGATTCTCATCTCTAAATAAAAGACCAAGATGACATCTTCTTCTATAATAACTTTCTTCAACTCTCTCTGTCTCTCAACCAGAGAGGCACTTCGCACATTCCATGTGAGCAGAGACATATTTAACCTTCCTTGTTTTCACTCCCATCTAGGATCCTTTCTTCACCTTCTTACCCTGGCCCTTAGCCACACTTCTCATATATTTTGGACTCCTTATTTGTCTTGAGCTATAGTCTCCAACAACCTCCTCTTCTAAGTCATCCAAGAGAGAGAATTGGTTACCATGCTAGCCAGTATCCCCTTCCTTCTTCGCAAACCTATGTCTTCTTATCACCTCTTCAATATCACTTGAGGGAGTCCCTGAGGTGCGCCCGTCCTCAGCAGGTGAGCCCCCAAGATTAGGGCCTCAGGTGACATCTCAACATTTGTGGCATTCATCGTCTTTGAGATCTCAGTGGAGTCTTGATCTTCCCCCTCTAGGTCAATTGGGTCAACGACAATCTCTTTCCCTTTTCTTGTCTTTGGGGTCATTTTAGGCCTACCCTACCTTGCTTTCTTCTTCCTTGGTTGCTCGGGGACGATGGGAGGTGCCAGACACTTTTCTGCCCTTTGTCTAGGGCAGTTACCTATGTCATGGCCAAAGACCCTACAAGTAGCACATCTATCCGGAAGGGCCTCATACTCGAAGAGAACCTCCCATTCATCACCGTTTGGGAGCTTGACCATCACCTCAAGTGGCCTCTCTTTCTCAGTTGATATGTCCAAGTGGAATCTTGCATAGCCATGAACCAATCCATATGACCTTCTTTTGACCGCCCTTAGTTTGCCTATGGCATGGGCTATGACTGCAGTAGCCCTAGTTGTCCAATTTTTACCCACATTTGGGAGGGAGACCCATACAGGGGTAGTCTTGAAAGCAGCCCTTCTGGTATCTGCTTCTTGTGTCCAACTCCTCACAAGGACCAACTGGTCATTGAAGAACTATGGGCCTTTGAGGAGCACAAAAAAAGAGTTCTTCTAAGGTTACTCAACTTCAAGTAAGGCCTATATAATCTTTATTACTATCTCTAAGAAGGTTGAATAATCAATTCATGTAACATTTCATCAAAATCCAACAAACAATGCTATTGAAAATGACCTTCAACTATTATCTAAAGATTTAACTATATCACATAAATATGATAACGGTGCTTAATTTGAAAAAAATCAAGATCAAAATGAAGAATCACATCAATATATTCCATGAATAATCAAAGACCATCCACAAGATCTAACAATTAGTCATCCTTTTGACCAAGTAAAACTAGACCTTCCTGTAGTGATGTAGCTAACATTGCCTTCATATCCATAATTGAACCTAAAAAAATTGACGAAGCTCTTAAAGATGATTATTGGATAATTGCTATGCAAGAATAACTAAATCAATTTACTGAAAATGATGCATGGGATTTGGTTCCAAGACCTAGAAATAAAACCACCATAATAACGAAATGGGTATTTTGTAACAAGTTAAAGTCAGGAAAGTTGTTTGAACAAAGCTAGGTTGGTTACTCAAGGGTAATGTTGCATTTTCACACAACACACACCAAAATCAAGTGGACTTTGATTGGATGCACATAAAGGAAACACACCTAGGTCTTTCAAATTTATAAAAGGGGCCCTAAACTTGCGCATTCACATAGACCGCAATAAATCACTGGCATGCGTACATGATTGTATAGTAGAATAGGTGAGTGGCAAGTGAGGGTCGATCCATTGGGATGGAGGGGGCACAAGAGCTATGTTAGCGTGAGCTATGTCCTTGAAGTGGAAAGTAGGGTTTTTAGGGTTTGAAGTTAGTTTTGATTGAAGGATGCAAGCAATTGAAAGAAATAAAGGAAACTAGACTAGTGAAAACTCTAAGTTAACCTTAAACAAGTAGTTCTAACTATCTAGCCTTATGAGGCTCAATTGGACCAAGGTCAAGGTGGGATTTACATTTAATGTAACTAATCTATGTTTCTAGGGTAAAGGTTACTAGGGAAATTGAGAGACAAGGGTAGGAAGGGAGAGTAGATATGAGGGTGTTTCACCTCATGTTACTCACTGCCTAGCCTTTAGAAAACTCTAGGCAATTGCACTAGTCACTCTTGCACTAGCTACTTAGATCTCACACTTTGTTGTAAGGGAAGAGATTTGTATGTAGGAAGATATAGTGCTAGTTAGGGATCCAGTAGTTGGACCTAAGAGCAAATCCTAATATAGACACATACAATTTGTTTTCCCCTAGAATCCAGGCATTTTCAAGCATCAAACGACAAGCTATCCATGTTTATAACCATTAATCAGAAGTAGAATAATAGGAAATGAGATAGAAGAAAGTAAATATCATCATAGAATAAAATTATGTTCATTACAATTTACATTCCCCCAACATGGTATCAAATTGACATTAAATTCCCCAAACAACCCACCACGAGGACATAGCTACTCATAATCATACAAAAGAGAAAAAAGGAAAGAAGAAAGTGAAAGAAGGCCATGGATTGTCGAGGAAGCTTATTCTCCTTCACCTCCTAGCTGTTGTAGCACATGCTCCTTTCTCCAAGGTGGATGGATGACATGGAAATATGGAGTATTATTATGGAAACCCTAGAAAACTAGGGTTTTGGGGTAGTGGAAGGTGGAATGAGTAGGGTGATGGAAGAAGGTAGGTAGAGCTATTGAATGCTAGGGAGAGTGTAATTAATGCTAAGGGGTGGCTTACCTAGTGTTATAACCTCCACTCTAGTATATATAGGTGGTGGGGAAGAAGTAGGGTAAGTGGGGGTAGTATTGGAATTTCAATGCAAAAAGTAGTAGGGTTTGGGTGGTCACCACCGGCGTCATGGATGGGAGTCATCCCGACTGTGGTTGATTGGAGTGGGCAAGGTGATAGGGGTTAAGAGTTATAGGTTGAGATGTGTCTTGGAAGCTCAGTGGCCATGGTCGTGGCAGGCACCACAGTCGTAGTGGGTGGGAGGTAAAACAAGCATGGAGTGGAGTAGGGTCATGCTGGGGGTCATTGTCGATGTTGAACGGAACGGGTGTGGCAGGCTCCATGACCATACTAGTTGGCATCTAATCCTTGTAGAAATTCTTTGCCATGGTCGTGGCAGTAGCCATGTGCGAGGTGCATCTTCAACACCACAATCATTTTAGTGGCCAAAGTCATGGTGAATCTTTAATTCCTTGATGTTGCTACTGTTATTGTTTGCAAAATGGCCATGACCATGATAGAGTACCATGATCCCTGCTGAGGGCTCAACTACTCAACTTTGCTCCTAGCTCCTCCAAATGCATGCTTTTTGCTTTGGGCCAATTCTTGCCCATTCAAGGGACACTTGGGGAAGATTTGGGTCCAATCTCAGGGTGTAGAAACCCATGGATTCTCTCCTTCTCTCTCCATTACATCTAGTGTATTTGTAAAAGTCTTGAAAAACATACAAAAATAGTAGCAAGTGTATTTGACATGAAATATGCATATTAGGGACATAACATGCATTCTAACAATGTTTATATGTGATTAATATGCAAAAAGGCACAAGATGGAGCCCTAAAATAGGGCTTCATCACGACCCCAAACTTAAAATATACTTGTCCTCAAGTATGCTTGAACATAATCCATTTTTTATTTCATTCAACAAACAAGAATGTAAATGCATTGCAAAAGATGACTATTGACTAAATGAGCTTAAAAGTGTATAAGTCCACCTCTCTCCTCTCCACTTTCACAAACCAATATTGAGAAGAGCATTTGACGTGTATTTTACTACGCGCTAAAAACGCAAGTGTACGCGTCGAGTAATATAGGCCTTGTGAGGCCCGAGTCGAACTCAGGGATACGTGAATTATTGGAGACTTCTACTAACTAATCGCAATCAGCTAGACCGATTTACAAAGTAGGGTTTTGTTGTTCAAATTGAAAGAAAATAAAAATCAAACAAAGAAAACAATCGATTAAAGGTTAATTTAATCAATTAAAAGGGATATCTTTAGGATGGCGGTTTCACCGCGGGTCAACATTGTATTAGATTTCATATAATTCCTCACACTTCTCTCTCTATCCGGGTAGTGGCCTGAAATGAGAATTACCCACTGTCGTGGTGTAATCCACTACTTAGATTTAGGTTGATTCCATCGTCATAGTAATCATTCCCCTAAACTAAGCGCATTAAGATCGGTCCCTCAGTTCCCACCATTAATTTTACAACTCCTTTGTCAAGGGTTTTATTAATTAATGTAGAATTCGTCTCTTTTCAACCGTTAATCCTTCTGTCGAAGTGATTAAGGGCATTAATTTATTATTATGGTGATCAAGCATAACAATAGCAATAGAGAAAATGAATTTATACCACGGATATGAGAGAAAAATATGAATTATCAATCTAAAATCATCATACAATGTATCCCCGGGCTACTCCCGGTCCTAAAGATTGAGGGTTTTAGCCTCTCATGTTCATCTTACACGAATACATGGTAGAAATTGGGGAATTCATAAGAAAAATGTGAAATAGATGGGAAAAACCCCTGAACGGAGAAGAACCGGCGGATCCTTGGCGTAGAACACAAACTTTCCCCGCCTTTCGGTGGTGGAAATTGTCTTCGGCAGCGTCTGAATCAACCGGGATGAGCTTCTCGGCCTCCGTTCTCCTTTCTCTCCTCCTCGGCACTCGTGCAATCCAAAAATGAGATCCTCCTCACGTCTGGGCGGCCGTCATTAGGTATAAGTCCCTAATTAGGTCGTCAAATAACAACAGCTGTCCGATCGAAATCAAAACAAATCCAACGCATATCTGCCGGCGTCGATACCATCGACGCGGGTCGATGGTATCGACCCAGCGGATTAGCGGCAGCTTTCCTTTCTTTTATTCTGGGCGCCTGTGGTGATATCGATACCATCGACTTGGGTGTCGATGGTATCGACTCCTTTAGCATCGGTTGTTGTCATTTAGCGACGCTGTAGCTCTCCTTGTGTCAATGGCATCGACTTGCGTCGATAGTATCGACTTTATCCTCGCCAGCAGCCTGGAAACATCTCGATGCCATCGACTTGGGTGTCGATGGTATCGACTCTGTATTGCTCTTCTCGACTGACAACCTGTGGCTTGGTCGATGGTATCGACATCCGTCGATGGTATCGACGGATGTAGATACTTGTTTTTCCTGAAATTGCACAACAAGACCAAATAAATCCACACGATTTATGATAAGATGATCAATAATGCTTAAAATAATGAAATAAAGGGGATTTGATATAAAATGATGGCAAAGACCAAATAAAGTGAATTATGCAATAATATCCATGAAAATGAGTAATTAAGGCACAAAACTCATATAAAATAGGTCTATAAATGCGACTCAAAATCATCGCATCAAACTCCCCTAAGCTTAAACATTGCTCGTCCTCGAGCAACTAATCCTTAGAATAGAATTGCGAATGTCAACTAACAATCAAAACACCAACCCACCTCACAAATGACTCCCACTGGACGTTCTCAAACCGGCCTACCCTAATCACAGAACAGTAATTACCCTATAGGCGACAATAACCATCAATAAAAGAAATTATCCTTCAAACTGATGAACACTATCACATAAGGCAGTTAACATAATAAAATTTGCCGATTCAGCATTAGTGCATCTTGTGATCACCTACACTACGTTGCTCACCCTAACTACCATCTACATGGAAGCAGTTCTCCTGATAAACATGAGTGAGGAGAAAATCACGGTGGCCTACCAATCCGAGCAACGGGTGGATGGAATGGGTGGTTCATGAAAGAATTTGGAAGTATTACATAGTTTCAAAATGCATACAACAAAATGCCCTAAATGATGCAAATGCACATTGAAAATGCCCTAATGCTTAAAATTGGGTGGAATGATGCATGCACTAACCTTCCACCTCAAAAAGAGATAGAAATCTAATTAAGCCACATCATGTACTCAGTTTCCTTGTTATGTAAGTGATATCATGTTCCTTTCTCCCTCTTATTCCATTTCCTTCTAAATTCTCTTTTTTTTTCATATTATATTTTTTTTTCAAATTTCAGATTTTTTCTCTTTTCCTCTTAGCCCACATATCCATAATTGCTTAGAGATACATGTGTTAGGCTATTTTCTTCATGATTGGAAATCTTTGTACTATTTCGAGGGTATGGGACAATTTAGATCACTTTTCAAGACAAACTGAGGTACATGGTGTGCTTATGCATGAAAATCATAAAAGTTATGAGTGCAACTACATGACATGCACCTAAAGGTAATATGCATGTATCACTATATATTTTTTTTCATTATTCTATGCAAAAACATGAAAATAACAATGCAAAACCTATCTACATGCCATGCACGCAGAAGAAATTGAAACTGCACTTTACTTCCAATTCTTGGGTGGATTATAGGAAATGGGGTGGAATAATCACAAGATTAAGTGACTGAACCTTAAAAGAAAATTATGTGTCCCTCCTTACTGACATGTGTAGTAGTTTAAAGGGTTCTTTCTCTTACATCTGATTAAGGTCTCATTACCATTTGATTAGGTTAGGCTCAAACAACTGTTACTATCCACTTTTCATGAGTCAAAGGGGGTGTGGGTATGACATATTGCTTCAAAGTTGACATAATCAATCATTTTCATAGAACAAGTTCCCCAAGGACAACCAAGTACAGCTATCCAAATGACACAGAAAAAATTTTCAATTCCCTTAATTTCCCCATGAAAACAGCAAGATGACAATTTTTACGACATCCACAATTACACTAGATAGATGTGGATCCTAAATAAAAACTTAAAATTGCAAAAACAAATAACAAAGCAGAAACTAAAAACAACTAAAGAAAAGATAAAAGATAAAGCTGTTCCAGCCACCCCCCTAAGCTTGAATCCGACTATGGCCTCATAGTCAAAAACCAACTCAAGGGTGGAACAGTGATACCCTGATCAATCTTGCGGAGGCGGTGGTGGGTATTGTGGTGCCGTAGGATCCCAAGACGGGTACTCCCCCTGGAAGCTTGGATCATATTGGGTCCTCGGCGGAGGCTGTGGATAACCTCCAAAGTAGTCTCGACTCCAGTAGTGGTCGAAGAAGGGCTCCTGCTGCGTCTCTATCCGCTGCAACCGGTTGTGCATTTGTTCTTGGTTGGCGAGGATGAGCCGCTCGTTCTCGAACATAGCCCTTTGATTATCAAGCAACCGGCCCGTTGTCTCATGGATGCCGGTATACAAAGTCATATGCTGGTGCTGCGTCTGCTGGATGTCCTGCAGCATGGTATACATCCCTTGCATGGAGTAGGGATCCGCAGCTGGCTGCTCTTGCTGTGGTGATGGCGGCGGGGGCTGAGATGATGAAGATGCACCCAGGTGCATCCTAGGACGCTTCCGTGGTGCCACGCGTGCTCGAAGAGGTGTGAAAGCCTCCTCGTCTTCCTCGGCCTCGCCTTCTTGGTCTTCACCTCCGCCTTCTTCTTCCGAGGACTCGATGGCTATGATGGGCCATCGGAAATGCTGCTTGCCCTCGATGTGGAAGACGTCGTCCGGCAGGGATGCCTCCTGGTAAGCTTGGTTGACGTGGCAATGAGCGTACGCCAACCCGTCCCGGATAAGAATGAGGTTTGAACGGTGCAAGTGTTGCACGTTCACCTTACTCCGCGTAGAAATCGGAGTCATGGACTGAAAGTTCAGCCCCAAGTAAAGCGCCAACCCGGTGACCAAACCACCAAAATGAATTGGAGCCTTCCTTGTGCTCCGCTTCACCGCCATGACGCGCTGTAAACAGAATGCTCCCCAGTTGCACTCTTGACGTTTCAGGAGGGCGTATAGAAAGAACAAGTCGCTCTCCTGAAACTTGCTCAAAGCAAGATCGCTCCGCCCGAAGAAGGTCAAGCTAAGCATCCTATGCAATACCCGGACGAACGGGTGCTCAAAATCAGCTACCGCGGCATTGTGGTAGCTCACGGTCTTCCCTGCCGGCACTGTAACTAGCTCGACAAAGATTTTGTCGTAGTCGGTGCGGGCGTCGGGGCGTCAGTGATCGTGGCGGTTGTGGTTCCAGTTGAAGATGGCGTTGAACTGCTTCAACGTGATGTTGTAATTGTTGTTGAAGAGTCGGAAGGACACCCTTCCCTAGATCCACGTCTGGTCTGATGGCACCACGTCATTTGGTACGACGCAGATATCAAGAGACGCCATGAACTCGGCCACCAGTTCCTTGTATGTGGGCCATTCGCCAAAGAACGACTGCCCATCCGCATGACAGTCCATCTCATATATGCGACCGGTGTGCCGCGCTTGCCCGGCCAACACATAGGCCAAGTCGGCCTCGAATCCCAGGTCCCTGATCATTCCCCGGTCCACATACCGGGTGGCCTCGAACTTCCGCTTCATTATCTCCTCATATACCTTTCTTACATCCATGTTGGCATGAATGAGGCGTGGACGAGAGATGGAAGCGGTTGAAGGAGGAACAAACTCCTCGATCTCCCTGGGGTGCGCGCTTGATGAAGATGCTCCGCCCGTATGCACCATGATTGCGAGAAGAATGAGATTGGGAGAAAAGAGCTCGGTGAAGATGGAGAGAAATTCTCCGCTCGGTGAAGATGGAGAGAAATTCTCCGCTCGGTGAAGATCTTCGCTCGATGACGCTTCTCCGCAGGTGTAGAGGGCTCGGGGGAGTGCTCGGCGCAATGGGAGATACTTGCTCTGAGGGTGTGATGTCATATGACGTTGCAAGTCCCCTTAAATAGACTTGATCGGCGCCCCTGTTGACCCGTCGATACCATCGACGAGGGTCGATGGTATCGACATGTCTCGCGGGTAGCCGCATCTGTCGCTGGTATCGACGGCTGACGTTTGCTGGATCGAGAAACCCAGATCGCTGACGGGTCGATACCATCGACATAAGTCGATGGTATCGACACAGCACCCCGGATCGCTGACGTGGCTGTTGCGATCGCCGTCGATGTCTTCATGCGGATCGGTGACATGTCCGTCGATGCCATCGACGGGTGTCGATGGTATCGACTTGCTTTTATTGCGACACCTCCGTTTATTGGATTCAACCTGTGATGATGTCGATACCATCGACGAGGCCGTCGATGGTATCGAGTTGACTGAGCAAAATTCGTCTGAATATCTCCAGAGATCTTGATGGTATCGACTGAGATGTCGATACCATCGACACTTTTATTGCGACCTGCCTGTGACCATGTCGATGCCATCGACGGGGCCGTCGATGGTATCGACGCAGTGCGATTTCTGCTGGTATCAACCTGAACCCATGTCGATACCATCGACTGATGTGTCGATGGTATCGACCCTGCCTGTTCCTGCACATTTAACAAACGGATCAAGGTATCATTTTTAAACTAAAAAGTAAACAAAATAAAAACAAACTACACCTAACATTAAACTATCCTAATGTACCAATGGTTGGGTTGCCTCCCAACAAGCGCCCTGCTTTAGCGTCTTAGGCTAGACGTCGGTCCTTCTTTTCATTCATGTACAAGTGAAATGAGTTTAACCTCATTCACTTTCCTCGTATAGTTCTCACCAAAGCACAGCTTCAAGCGTTGCCCGTTCACCAAGAACGTGGCCTCTCCATCTCATACGAGAATCGCTCCGTGCGGTCTCACTTCTTCCACCTCGAAGGGTCCACTCCATCGGGATTTCAGTTTCCCGAGATGCAATTTGAGACGAGAGTTGAACAATAGGACACTGTCTCCTTTCTTGAACGTGCGCATCTCAATGTGGCGATCGTGGATCAGCTTTGTGCGCTCCTTATAAATGCGGGCATTCTCATATGCCGTCATACGTAGCTCATCCAATTCATTCAATTCAAACATTCTTTTCCTCCCGGCCTCGTCATAGCGCAAGTTCAGCCTTCTTAGCGCCCAATGGGCCTTGTGCTCCAATTCTACCGGAAGATGGCACGCCCGGCCATACGCCAACCTAAAAGGTGTAGTGCCTATAGGTGTTTTGTACGCCGTTCGATAAGCCCAAAGTGCATCCGGTATTAATGCACTCCAATTCTTCCGTGTAGATGCTACGGTCCTTTCTAAAATCTTCTTGATTTCCCTGTTTGATACCTCCACCTGTCCTTGCGTTTGTGGATGATATGGGGTGCCAATGTTGTGCTTGACCCCATATTTCTTCAAAAGTGAAGCAAATTTCTGATTTCGGAAGTGTGTGCCTCTGTCACTAATGATCATTCGAGGAATCCCGAACCTGCAGAAAATATTCTCTTTGACGAACCTGCACACTACATTCAAATCATTAGTCCTTGTGGGGATTGCCTCTACCCACTTCGACACATAATCCACCGCAAGCAAAATATAAAGATTTGAATTTGAGGACACAAAGGGTCCCATGAAGTCAATGCCCCATAAATCAAATACCTCGACTTCCTGAAACACATTCAGGGGCATTTCTTGTCTCCTTGAGATATTACCTGCACGCTGGCACGGGTCACACTGCCTAACAAAATCATAGGCATCCCGGAACAAAGTGGGCCAATAAAGGCCGCTCTCCAACACCTTAGCTGCTGTCCGTGAGCTAGCATGATGTCCTCCCGTAGGCGACACATGACAATGATGTAGAACACTTTCGTACTCTAACTCCGGCACGCACCTGCGAAGAATACCATCCCTGCATTGCTTCAAAAATATTGGGTCATCCCAAAAATAGTATCTCAATGAATGGAAGAATTTCTTCTTCTCTTGATAAGACCAATCTTCCGGGATGATCCCGCAAGCCAGATAATTCACAATTTCCGCAAACCATGGTTCTTTAGAATCAATTTTTAAAAGTTGTTCGTCGGGAAAAGTCTCGGTAATGGGTATATGCAAACCTTGTTCATCCACCCTCTCTAACCTAGACAAGTGGTCAGCCACCACATTTTCAATTCCCGACTTGTCCTTGATTTCAATATCGAATTCTTGTAGGAGCAAAATCCACCTAATTAGTCTAGGCTTCGCATCCTTCTTCTCCATCAAATATTTTATTGCGGCGTGATCCGTCCACACAACCACCTTAGAACCCACTAAGTATTGCCGAAATTTCTCAAAAGCAAAAACAACAGCAAGTAACTCTTTTTCCGTGGTTGTGTAATTTAATTGAGCATCATTAAGTGTTTTTGAGGCGTAGAAAATCACAGCAGGCTTGTTATCTACCCTTTGCCCCAAAACAGCCCCCACAGCATAGTCAGACGCATCACACATCAACTCGAAAGGCTTTGTCCAATCCGGCGTTTGAACAACCAGAGCCGAAATCAGCTTTTCCTTCAAAACCTCGAATGTGTGAAGACATTTCTCATTGAAATCAAAAACTGCGTCTTTTTCCAACAATTCCGATAATGGCTTTGCGATTTTTGAAAAATCCTTGATAAAGCGCCGATAAAACCCAGCGTGTCCTAAAAAGCTTCTCACCCCTTTTACAGAATTTGGTGGGGGTAGCTTAGAAATCACCTCAATTTTTACGGGGTCTACCTCTAGACCCTTGCTAGACACCTTGTGTCCTAGCACAATTCCTTATGTCACCATCATGTGACATTTCTCCCACTTGAGGACCAAGTGTGTGTCCTCGCACCGCTGCAACACCTTATCTAAATTATAAAGGCATTCATCAAAAGACGCTCCATAAACCGAGAAGTCGTCCATGAAGACTTCGAGACACCGCTCCACCATGTCAGAAAAAATGGCGAGCATGCAGCGTTGAAAAGTCGCCGGCGCATTGCATAAACCAAACGGCATACGGCGGTAGGCGAAAGTCCCATAGGGACATGTAAACGTAGACTTCTCTTGATCCAAAGGATCAATAGAAATCTGGTTGTACCCCGAGTAACCATCAAGGAAACAAAAATGCGACCGACCGGCTAAGCGTTCCAAAATCTGATCAATGAATGGTAATGGAAAATGAGCTTTCAGAGTTGCGGCGTTCAGTCGGCGGTAATCAATGCATACACGCCACCCGGTTACCAATCGGGTGGTGACAGGTTCATTCAGAAGATTTGTAGTGACAGTGATTCCCCCCTTTTTAGGGACTACCTGTCTGGGACTCACCCACATCGAATCAGATATGGCATAAATAATCCCTGCAGCAAGCAACTTAATGACTTCCTTTTTGACAACCTCCATCATGCTTGGATTTAGACGTCTTTGAGGCTGTATGACTGACTTGGCTCCTTCCTCAAGCCGAATCTTATGTTGACAAAGTGTAGGGGAGATCCCCTTGATGTCCGCCACTGACCACCCAAAGGCTCCACGGTGGTTCTTGAGCACTATCAGTAGCTGCTCCTCCTCATCCGCACTCAAGTATGCAGAAACAATCACTGGCAACTTGTCCTCCTCAGTTAGAAAGACGTACTTCAAGTGCGGGGGCAATGGCTTTAACTCCAGATCAGGTGGGCAGATAAGGGATGATTGTAGCGGTGGGGGCAGTGTACCCAAATCTTCATAGTGCCTCGTGTAGAAACATGGAAGCATTTGAAGCATTTTGGCGCACTCCTTGAGTGAAGTACTCCGCATCCAATCATAAGTGACATTAAGCAAACACGCCTCTAGAGGCAATTCCGGATATGCATCACAGACAGAAGTAATTATCACATCATCCTCCCACGAAGGTGGAATGTCCTCATTCTCATCATTTGGATACCCGACAGCCTTGCATAAAGAGACAGCTTTCGTTTGCTCCATAAGGTCTACCGCCAAGGTCCCTTTGTCTATCCTGCTCATCACATGGGCCATATCTAAAAATGGCTTCCCGAGACAAAGTGAGATATTGCTTTCCACATGCTTCACCATGTTGCACTGTGCCTTTGCTTTAGTAGATGTATTGCTGCTGGGCATGACCATCTCAAAGCGATCATCCGCAATGCCTAAGGTCAAGCGACCTCTCCCCATCTCCAAGATCATGTCAGCTGTAGCTTGAAATGGGCGACCAAGAAGTAACTCATTGCCGTGTTCGTCCTGCATCTCCATCACAACAAAATCAGCGGGAAAAATAAAGCGGTCTACCTTTACCAAAACATCCTCACAAATTCCATATGGTTTCACCACAGAATTATCGGCCAATTGGATAGTCATATTGCTTGGCCTTGACTCCTTCAATCCAAGTTTCTTGAATGTAGAAAGGGGCATCAGATTGATGCTTGCCCCGGAATCATAAAGCGCTTCGCCAAATTTGAACTTCCCGATAAAGCATGAAATATTGAAACACCCGGGATCCTGTCGCTTTGGCGGCAAAGTGCCCATAATAAAAGCACTCACTTGCTCCTTCAATACCACAACCTCAGTGTCGGGTATCTTCCTCTTCTTGGTGATTACATCTTTAAGAAACTTTCCATAAGATGAGATTTGTTCAATTGCTTCTAACAAGGGAATATTCACAGATAACTTTCTAAAGCTGTCCAGAAATTTTTTAAACTGTGCATCCACCTTTCTTGCTTTTGCACTATTGGGATAGGGAACCGGAACGGTATGTGCTCTTTGATGTGGTGGCACATAGGGAGTTAATTTCTGTGGTTCCTCCTCAGTGGCTTGTCCTTCCTTACCATCTTCGGTTGTGTCATCAATTTGCTCTATGACTGGTGCAGGCTGCTCCTTAGCGGTTGCTTCTTCTACCGTGTCCTGCGGTGTGCTTGTGTCATCCGCCCTTGGATTAAGCACCTTCTTACCGCTCCTCAACAATATGGCCTTGGCCTGTTGGTTTCCCCCGGGAACATTGGTGTTCCCCAGAAAACCCGGATGTGCCGGCTTTTTCAAGCTTGCAATCTCCGCTGCCATCTGTGCCATGGAAGTCTCTATAGTCCGCATCTGAGCCCCGTGGCTCTGCAACGTCTGCCCGAACTGGTTCAGAAATTCACCCTGCTGCTTTATTTGCTGCCCAAAAGTGTTCATCAACTCTTGATTTTGCTTTATGACTTGATTGAGCAACTCCGTGCTCTTGTCCTCCGTGACCGGTGCAGGTTCGGCGTCCGGATCTTGCAGGAAGTTGTTTGGATCCTTCCATGAAAATTTCTTGTCCTTCCGCCATGAGTAATCGTTGTTCCTGTACCCTTGCTGTTGCCTCATATACTTGACCTGAGCCTCATCCTCGGACTCATTGTCTTCCTTCTGCAGCAACTTCTTTGCGAGAAGATCCATCTTCTCATTCAGCTCTCTCATTGCCTTTGACTCACTGGCAACTCTTGCTTGCTCAACTGGGCCTCTTTCTCTTTCTCCCCAAGATTGCTTTCGTGCCATATTCTTCAGTATTTCCCAGCATCTTGTATCAGTGTTATTTAGAAAGAATCCAGAGCCGGCCGAGTCCAAGTTGCTTCTATCATGCTCGGAGAGAGCAAAGTAGAAGATCTTCACTTGGGTTTCCTTGTCCAATCCATGATGTGGACATCTCCTCAACATGACTTGAAATCGCTCCCAAGTCTCAGAATAGGTTTCACCCGCCTGTTGGGTGAAATTGTGGATCTTTCGGACCATATCATTGGTCTTCTCAGGAGGGAAGAACCTCTCGAAGAAAACCTCCACCATGTGATCCCATGACTCAACAAACTCGTCGTCGAGGTTGTGGAGCCACTCTCTTGCTACTCCCGCCAAGGAACTGGGGAATAACTTGAGATAGAGCACATCCTGCGGAAAGCGATCTATCTTCACCATATCGTAGTTCTCCACAAACTGACTAATGTGTGCCACTGGATCTTCATTTTTCAGTTCGAGAAGTGCATTGGATTTGACCAAGTTAATCAGTGCTGGGTCGATCTTGTATGTAGGTATGTTTAGCCCCTGTTTCTTTATAGGCCCCTTTGATGCAGAGGAAGAAGACGCCTTGATCTTCTCCCATATTGTCTGTGCTTCAGCCATTACTTCTTCTTGTTCTGGCTCAGATTCAGAATGTATATCCCTGTGGTGTTCCTCCTCGTAGTAGTCCTCGTCCTCTGGTCCCACAGATGGAACCTCTGGTGTGCGATTCACGTAGTCTCGACTACGTGTGTGCACCATGCAAAGTACCTGAAATATGGAAATAGGGGTTCAGTACAATGCTTTAAACGAGTCAACACAATTATAGAGAAATAAAGGAATTTTTAAAATTGTTTTAAAATTAATAAAAAAAAATGTGGCCTAGAATGGCCGCTCTTAGCACTCAAAGTGCCAATAATTCGCCGTATCCCCGGCAACGGCGCCAAAAACTTGACGTGTATTTTACTACGCGCTAAAAACACAAGTGTACGCGTCGAGTAATATAGGCCTTGTGAGGCCCGAGTCGAACTCAGGGATACGTGAATTATTGGAGACTTCTACTAACTAATCGCAATTAGCTAGACCGATTTACAAAGTAGGGTTTTGTTGTTCAAATTGAAAGAAAATAAAAATCAAACAAAGAAAACAATCGATTAAAGGTTAATTTAATCAATTAAAAGGGATATCTTTAGGATGGCGGTTTCACCGCGGGTCAACATTGTATTAGATTTCATATAATTCCTCACACTTCTCTCTCTATCCGGGTAGTGGCCTGAAATGAGAATTACCCACTGTCGTGGTGTAATCCACTACTTAGATTTAGGTTGATTCCATCGTCATAGTAATCATTCCCCTAAACTAAGCGCATTAAGATCGGTCCCTCAGTTCCCACCATTAATTTTACAACTCTTTTGTCAAGGGTTTTATTAATTAATGTAGAATTCGTCTCTTTTCAACCGTTAATCCTTCTGTCGAAGTGATTAAGGGCATTAATTTATTATTATGGTGATCAAGCATAACAATAGCAATAGAGAAAACGAATTTATACCACGGATATGAGAGAAAAATATGAATTATCAATCTAAAATCATCATACAATGTATCCCCGGGCTACTCCCGGTCCTAAAGATTGAGGGTTTTAGCCTCTCATGTTCATCTTACACGAATACATGGTAGAAATTGGGGAATTCATAAGAAAAATGTGAAATAGATGGGAAAAACCCCTGAACGGAGAAGAACCGGCGGATCCTTGGCGTAGAACACAAACTTTCCCCGCCTGTCGGTGGTGGAAATTGTCTTCGGCAGCGTCTGAATCAACCAGGATGAGCTTCTCGGCCTCCGTTCTCCTTTCTCTCCTCCTCGGCACTCGTGCAATCCAAAAATGAAATCCTCCTCACGTCTGGGCAACCGTCATTAGGTATAAGTCCCTAATTAGGTCGTCAAATAACAACAGCCGTCCGATCGAAATCAAAACAAATCCAACGCATATCTGCCGGCGTCGATACCATCGACGCGGGTCGATGGTATCGACCCAGCGGATTAGCGGCAGCATTCCTTTCTTTTATTCTGGGCGCCTGTGGTGATATCGATACCATTGACTTGGGTGTCGATGGTATCGACTCCTTTAGCGTCAGTTGTTGTCGTTTAGCGACGCTGTAGCTCTCCTTGTGTGGATGGCATCGACTTGCGTCGATAGTATCGACTTTATCCTCACCAGCAGCCTGGAAACATCTCGATGCCATCGACTTGGGTGTCGATGGTATCGACTCTGTATTGCTCTTCTCGGCTGACAACCTGTGGCTTGGTCGATGGTATCGACATCCGTCGATGGTATCGACGGATGTAGATACTTGTTTTTCCTGAAATTGCACAACAAGACCAAATAAATCCACACGATTTATGATAAGATGATCAATAATGCTTAAAATAATGAAATAAAGGGGATTTGATATAAAATGATGGCAAAGACCAAATAAAGTGAATTATGCAATAATATCCATGAAAATGAGTAATTAAGGCACAAAACTCATATAAAATAGGTCTATAAATGCGACTCAAAATCATCGCATCAGCATTGAACATACAAACTTCAAATATAGGGCATAGAACACACAATCAATACATATGGATGTCATGAAGCTTCGAGTAGACTGTTTCATGCCGGTGTTAATCAAAGATGACCAGGAGTGTTGTTTCACTTCCATGTATTCAATCTTATGCTTCAAACCATAGTAAGCGATCCATGTGGCTGTGGAAAAAGGGTGAAGTGAGCTAGGTTTGATGTTTCCTATATTAATGGGTATGAAATTAGAAGAAAGTATTGTAGTAAGAGATTGTAATTCTATTACATAGAGCACTCACCGTTTCTTTATTTAGATGATCTTACACAGGTGCATATTTTTTTTTTTGCTTTTTTCCCTTGGTGTAGTGGGGAAAATGGTGGTGAGAGTGAAGTAGGGAGATTCAGATGTGGCCACCCCAAACTTTTGGAGGTGTCCATGGCTATATATGTGTACTTTGGCATCATTTCATGAAGCGTAGAGGGTTGAAGGTGATGAAAGAAAAGTTGAGTCAAAGAGGGGTCACTAGTGTGGTACTCAACATAAGTTCTCATGTATGAATTTTATTCCAAAACTTCATTAAATAATATCACACCACATGAATGAACAACACAAAATTCATACTTCTATCATGTGATCCATAGACCCTAAGCGTTCATAGCTTGCTTAAATCACAATTCAACAAAACCATTCACAAAAATAAGAGAGGTGATTCACATGTAAAAGGTCAACAATCAAGTCAATTTATCAATAGGATAGAGAAACTTAGCATACATTTGTCATAGATCACATATTTTAGTTTAAAAATTGGAGATCAAGTAAAAACATGCTTTTAGGCAAGAAGTTCCAAATTTGGGCAAAATTGACCAAAATGGGGCCAACTTGCATTTTAATCACATTCAAACCTACTTTATGGAATGGACAACATAAAGTAAGCAAATTCTAACTAAAACACACAAAATTACCAAAATCTAAATGAGATGAAATGCATGGCATGAAAAGCAAATTTTTTGAAAAATTATGCAAAAATGCATGAAATTAACTACATGATATGCATGAATGCAAAGCACACAAGATCAAGATGGACACGTATGAGAGTTAGTCAAACTATTTGATCATCTTGGCTAAAATTTAGAACAATGACTGTAGAGCAAGATTGATTCAAAATAAAGGCTTACCAACCTACCACCCCAAACTTTTAAACCATGTTGTCCTTAGCATGAAATAGAAGTTTAGTATAGTAGGGTAAATGGTATGGAGTCATGGAAGACAATCGGCAAGAGATGGAGAGATCAATGTAGAATTAGGTGAGAAGGGCAACACCACCATGTCTGTTCTTCACAAAATGGCTATTTTGGATTGCAATCAACACGACCATGTTGTGAGGCACAACAGTTATAGACTTCTTCCTATAGCTTTTTCACTATTCTTCATTTTTTATTTCAATATTGATCTTCTCCTTGGCTAGATCCTTCATGCATCATCTATTCTTGATGGAACCTACTTTAACATGTTTTAGAAATATAGAAACTATCAAGTATGATGTGTGTGTATTTTTTGAAAAACTAAAGTGTAACAAAAACAAGAAGAGTTTTAGAATCTAAAATTACGTGGGTTTCCTCCCACTAGTGCTACATTTAGAGATTCATCCAGGCTTGTTGTTCTTTCCCCACTAAGTGTTCTACCAAAAGTGTCTCTTTCCTCTTCCAAAATGATCCTTTCTAAAGCTCTGATGACATGGTCTTCATCCCATGGAACATGCATTGATCGGTAATAGTGGTTTTCCAACCACTCTTCTTGGAGATCAGGGTAGTCCAGGTTGGTACATAGATCCTCTTAACTCAATTTCTACCTCTCTTCTTAAGTGAACATGAATAAGTCCCTCTTCATCCTCCTATATGTGACTATCGAAATTCTTGTGCACCTCTTGATTTCCACATCAGTTGTGGACAAGAAGAGCTTTCCCAGGATGATGCAATCCTTCAAGTCCATTGGGTTAATGTCCTTGATCAAAAAATCAGTTGGGAAAGTAATTTTAACCCCTCTTTCTAATTCCACTATCTCACTTATCAACATGTCCATAGGTGTTCTCCTATATCCATCAGCCATTATGAGGACACAAACTTTTGGCTCCATTTTCTCTAAGCAGAGTTGTAAGTATATGTAAAATTGTATGATCTTGAGCATAAATCTAGAAGAGCACACTCGACAAGTTGTAGATTGATGTAGCAAGTGATAAAAGTGGTTCCTAGGTCTTCCCTTTTCTCTATAAAGTGACCTCCCATGATGAAATTCACATGTTTTGTAGCAATGATTTCTTTGGGTGGCATCAACACTACTTTCCTCTTCCCAGTGAAAACACCCTTAACCAAGGAAAGGAATGTTTGGAGGCTTGTCATTCTTTGTTTCAAGGATTCCAAAAAGCTCCAAGTACAACCCCGCCTGACCTTGGTCGATGAACCTTCTAAGGAATCAAAGGAAAATCTCCTACTTGTATCAACATGTTCGAAAATATCTTGCAGGCCTTGGGGCAACAAGGATATGGTTTTTATCAGATGAGGTGGATCTTGGGCCACCATTGACTCCCAATGGGATGGCATATCCAATGCCATCAGCTCATTAGAATTTGGTACAAAAAGTGTCATCTCATCACACAGTGGATAGAAAATTGAACTTTCAATACACTCGACACTTCCCAAAAATGGTGGTAAGGATGGTATCATTACTTCATCTAGGGATGAGACACATGTTAATTTCTTCTCAATCAATGTTTGACCACTTGGTGGTTTTTTCTCACTAGAATAGAGGGCCTCCAGGACTTTCGCGCACTCAGAAATCTCAGGAAAAAATGGAACAATAGAAGCTTTGATGCTCTTATCATCTCCACAAGAGTTCACAAACCTTGATCACCTTATCTTCCCTTTCCATGAATTCTTCATCAACCGTCTTCCCCATATGGATGACACCCTATTCATTTGCTGATGGGAAGAAGGGGAATATGTTGATAACGATGGTGGTGGTCTTTGGTGAGGGGGATTTGGGTTTTGGAGAATGAAAGTTGGTTGTTGTGAGGGCTATTGTAACACCCCTCCTAATGATATATAACAAAACTGAGAAGAAGATTTCATATCTTAGGGGGATGTCACATTTATGATATCATAGCCATTGAGATTCATACATTGTTCTTTGAATAGGAAACTATAATTAAGTTCTATGATATATTTAAACATTTCTAAACATGGGAAACTACTCATAAACGTAAACACGAGTGGACTACTATGTATTGGACCCCAGCGTTAAGCTCTTATAAGTCTTCTAGTCCCTACTTTCTCCTCTTGAGTCCTTACTTGCTCCAACTCCTGGGTCCATCGCATCCCCATCCATGCAAAGGGGAGAAACAACACATTGAAAAATGGTACTGGCACTTTATAACTCGCATGTAAGAAATATTGACATGAGTTAACTATAAGAATCATAAATCATTATTAACATCAGGAATTGAATAGTAAATGTATGCATCCCTCTATAACACCCCCTTAGGAGAGCATGATTTCTAGGAAAGCCCATGATGCTAGGAAAGCCCTTAATGACCCCTTGTCTATTATTCGAGAGCATATAAAAACTAGTTCAATTCTAATTAACTTGATCATTAACATGAAATTAAAATTTAACATAATCATTATTATTAATCTTAACATGATGGGATTTCTCCCTCTTGAAAATAATCTCTTAACATGATGGTATTTCTCCCTCTTGAACACTATCATTTATTTCATGAGTCATAAATCATAAACCTTAATCATAATCAACATTTTAGCCATAGGATAGAACATATAGCAATCGTCAAGAAATAATATAGAGTGATCATTATTAAAACATTAGTCTTGCAATGATAATATCTACTTGTACTTATCATGCAATCAAGCATGAATATTTGTTCTAAGTAGCATGACTCATTTACCTTGGAGCAATGTAGATCCTAAGATAGTCTTCCTAATCCTTGAGTCAAATATAGGTCAAACTTCCTTTTGACTTAATTATGCTCTAAGTACCTATTCATAAACATCATTAATCAATACCTTGTATTGATCTTAGGTTGAATCAGGGTGAAATTAGGGTTTGAGTGCATTAGGGTTAGGATTACTAATAAACATCATTAACTTAGGAAAACTAGGTTGGATTCAATCACCTTAATCATATGTGGTACATACTTAGGGTTTTTCTAATAAAACATCAAAATGGTAATGCAAATCATGGATTGAAAAAATTAAAATCAGATATCTCGAAAAATCCTTTCCCGTGACTATTTATTTCTATTTTTCTAAGCATCCTATGATTTACTATGAATATGTGACAACTGACCAATGAGAATTCAGTAAAACCATAGTCTGACATTGATTTGATTTGAAAATAAAGATGATGTAAATAAACCATGAAAAGACCAAAGAACCTTAGCTGCATGTTACATGTAATCAATTATACAGGGGTAAAATTGTCATTAAAACTGATTGAATCAGCGCGACTCGTGAAAAAGAAAAGGGCATGCAAAAACCCAAAAATGCCCATGCGATCCAAATCATTAGATCAATGTTGTGAGGACTTCATGGCCAATTCAAGACCTGGTTTGTTCCTCCTACTTCGATCATGGCACGAGCGCCTTCTCTGGAGATGTTACCTCCAGCCATCATTGGAGGAGGAAGTCAATTCGTCACAGTTCGAGAACTCAGGCGACTACCTCGCTTCAAGGCGAGGTCAGTACACCCACTACTAAGCATGAGCGAGTAGTGGAGTTCAGAGACTACTCCGGCCATGACCACAGAAGGTCCACATCCAAAAACTGGAAATAATCATGAATGAGACAATGAAAGAGGCATAAGATTTGTAAACCTTAGTCAGGATCGAAGATACCATCATGTAGGAAAGTGGGGTTAGATGACCACCTTCAGCTGGAGAAATAGGGTGTAGAGATGAAGTTCAAAGGTTCCAACATGACCCATCATCTAAGGGACACATAGGGAAAGTACATGATTAAAAAGTGAAGGGTAGGTGTTAAGGGTAATCACCATAGTTGTGATTGGGCTAAGGTGATCTGGACTGAGAGTTATGGGTTGTCGTCACTGGAGATCCACTTTGAGTAGGTCTGGAAGTTTCAAGGAGCAAGTGTTGAAATTGTCTAAAGAGGAGGAGATGACGAGGGATGGTGGTGCTTTTGGGATCCTTAGAACGGTTGGCAGAGGCTCTGTGATGGTGTCTATAACCTCCATTTGAGAGGGGGTGAATCCCTAAATTAGGCATTTCTCCTATAGTTCACCATAGAGGGTGAGAAAGGGATTGATTGATTCGGGGTGATGAGAAGAAATGAAAGGCAAAGAAATCTCACATCGAGATATGTTGATGGGGGAGAACGGATCAGGAAGGAGTCACTATTAAATGCTTTCTACTTTGTGGACATAATAGGAGGAAGGTGATGATGCCTTCACTGTGGGATCGTGATAAAAAAAGAAACAAGGCCTACGACCCATCAGATCACGATCATGAAAGGCAATCAAATAATTGTAATGCATGACATTAATCAAGTGTGGGACAATAGGGAAATGAATGTAATTAATGAAATTGAATTCCAAACTTTGGTCAAACTATACCCAAACCACTCCTAAATCAATTAGAGGGTCAAACATGGGTCAAATGAGTCAAATTCAAACCATAGTAAAATTTGAGGTTCTAGAATATTCCTATGAAATTAGAATTCGTTCTTGTACACATTATGGTCCATAACTCCTATATTGGTTGTTAATCTTAATATTAATGCATTTAAATGGTGATATAATTTGAAAAGGCTTTTCCTATTACATTATTGAGTCAATATTGCAGACATACTCTATTTAGCATCCAAGAGACACATTGTCACTTCTTTAACCTCTTTCCTATGCTTTAAGGTCATTTTGGAGGAGAGATAAAATGAAAGTGGATTAATATGAGTTAATTGATATATAGGATGCATAATAGAAAGTGAAATATAAAGTTGGGTATTATTTTAAGTTTTCTCATCTTATTTCGTATAAGGAAAACCATTATAATTATTTTGCATTTAAACCCCACAACTATTATTATTTAGGAGGAACTCCATTCTAAGTTTTAAATTGGCTATGAAAATTGGGATGTGACAATTGTTGTGGAGGTGGTTGTTGGTAGGATTGTGGGGGAGATGGAGTGTAACGATAATTTGATGGGGGGGTTGTGGAGGTGGAGGGGCATAGGGATTAGGAGGTCCTTGGTATTTTTGTAGAGTTGATACCTGGTTTTTGGGTGGGATATATGCATAGTGAGGAGTTCTCATAGAACCACCATCATTGTTTGGACTGCCCATAGATTGGTAAGGGAGTCTTCCCTCCTCACGAGGGGCAAGTGAAAGAGAGATTTGATCTAGGTTTTTCTCAAGACGGTGAATCAGTTTCCCATGGGAGGACACATCCCTCTTCACGTCATTAATGTTTCTCAATCTTCCTAGGACTTCATCTTCAAATCTTGAACTATTTCTTGGCCGTTGATGTTGTCTTGGTTTCCCTTACCCAACTTCAACTTGTTGCTTCCAAGAGAAATTGGGTTGATTTCTCCATTCTGGGTTACAGGAGTTTGACATTGACACTTGATGTTTGTGATTCCCAAAAGATTGTAAGACCTTCACTTTTTCATCAAAAGATTCAATGTCATTGGTAGATTGGTTGGTAGAACCACCATTGTGATCCTTCATTAGGTTCATCATGTCAGCAAGGATCTTTATCATTTGTAGATTAACCTCATCTCTAATTAGAGTTGGAGGAGGAGGAGGAGGAGGATCCCATTTTCTGTCATGGTGCACCCCATGCTCGAATCTTAATGGCATGAATTCTTAGCTAGATGCTCAAAGAGTGTCCATGACTCCTCTGAAGGTTTATCCATGAATTTTACTCCACAAGAAGAATCAACCACAGTCTGGACTAGTTTAGAAATTCCTATGTAAAAATATTGCACTAGCTTTCATATAGAAACTTCATGCTGGGGGCAGTCTTGTAGGATCTTCTGTAATCTTTCTCACATTTCATTGAAAGGTTCATTCTCCTTTTGAGTGAAGGAGGTGGTATACCGCCTCATTTGAGTTAGCTTGGAGATTGGGTAGAACTTCTTTGTGAACTCATTCTTCACAGCCACCCAAGTAACCAGTCCTGGCTTTGACATATACCATTCTTTGTCTTTCTCCTTGAGTGAGAATGGGAAGAGGGTTCTTCTTATGGAATATTTGGTTGTTGCAAGAGTATGGAAAGTATATCATGTTTCTAGGAAGGCATCAACATGGTGTTATGGGTTTTTGTACTCCAACCCATAGAAGGTAGGAAGGAGTCTTAGGAGGGTTGGTGGGATGGAAAATTGTTGACCCAACATTTGGTCAATGAGGACGGAAATCGGTGAGGTGTAGTTCCCCAAATTGAAGTATTCTTGGAGAGGGCAGTTGGGTGGCGGTAGAGGACCACCTCCGTCTACATAGGAGCTTTGCTTGGCCATCTCATCTTCTTGGAGTTGTTAACGTTAGTGTTAACGCCTCCTTCTACCCATTTTGGGATCAAAAGGATCCAAAGTAGTAGAAGTCAAATGTCTTCCAAACATGCATAAATGTCACTTGCACAAAGCACAAACAAGAAACAAGAGCTAAAGTAGAATACAAATATGCAAAGGTAAATAAAGAATAAATAATAGAAATGGTGATGGTAGTAGGAAAAGCTAAGGTACACTAACTAGCTAGGCTGAGCACCTCTATCCCTGGCAACAGTGCGAGAAAGCTTGGTGCATTTTAACACAACACACACCCAAATCAATTAGACTTTGATTGGATTCACACAATTAAAACACACTCGGGTCTTTCAAATTTGTAAGTGGGGCCCTAACCTAGAACATTTATAAAGACTGCGATAAATCACCCGCAAGAGCAAGGGATCATATTGCAGTATAGGTGAGTGGAAAGTGAGGTCTGATCCGCAAGGAGAGAGGGGGAACTAGAGTTAGGTAGCATGAGCTACATTCCTAAAGTAGAGAGTAGGTTTCCAATGTTTGAAGTTGGTTTTTATTAATTACACTAAGGATTCAAACAATTGAAAGAAAGAAAGGAAAGTAGACTAGAAGAAACATTAAGTTAACCCTAACACTACTACAGAACCGACCTTTGTTGTCGGTTATTTAAGGCCTTTGGCGATGGTTAAAAAGTGACACCTATGTGGGTGACACTAAAAGGTGAACCCTTAGGCGTCAGTTTGAAAACTGATGCCAAAACCCTTCACGCCACCCAAAACACGCCAGCAGGGGCACTATAGGCGTCGGCTATTAGTGGGAAAATCAACGCCAGAACCCTTCGCGCCACAAAAAGGGCACCAGCTGGGGCACTATAGGCGTCAATTATTAGTAGGGAAAATCACGTTCAAACCCTTCACACCACAAAGGGTGCCATCAAGGACACCATCGATATCAGTTTCTTAGTAATAACCGAAGCCATATCACCTGCTGCCATGGCCGTGCTGGCCAGCACAGCCGTGCTGTCTGGCCACATTAGACGGCAGTTTTTTGCTATTAACCGATGCCGTAAGCATTTGTTGTCGGTTTTCAACTAATAACTGACACCTATGTTTTGATTTTTTTTCTTATCAGTTTGCAGGCCTTCTGTGGCTGGTCGCAGGATGTAGAAACCTGCAGTTCAGTGGAACTGAACTGCAGGTTTATGACATCCATTGATATCAGCCAACAACATGCCACAAACCTACAAATTTAACACGATTCATTTTCACACATTTAGCAACCTGCAGTTCTATTCAATTTTCACACGTGTAGAAACATTCATACACATGTAGACACATTCATGTAGCAACCTGCAGCTCCTTTCATTTTCACATTCACACATGTATAAACATTTAGACAAATGTAGAAAATTCATGTAGAAACCTGCAGTTCTTTTCATTTTCACATTCACACATGCACATGTAGAAACATTCATGTAGCAACCTGCAGTTCCATTCATTTTCACATTCACACATGTATAAACATTCAGACACATGTAGAAACATTTAAACATGTAGAAACATTCACACATATGACAATTTAGAAAAATTCATTTACAAAATATCATTCTTTAGTCATTATCGCTATCAACATCCCAATTATATTAAAAAAACCCCATTACTTGTATGGCTTTTGCCCATTCTTCTCTTACATCATTTAATTCTTCCATCGTATAGGAAGCATGTACATCTAATAAGGCCTTACCTGTAGTGGGGTCAGTTTTAAACACCTACAAAGAGAATGATGTATATATATAATTAATAATATATAAATAAGATTGATATATTTCATATTATCTAATGAGACTATATATAATACCTCAGGTATGGTATCGATGTCCACTACGGCATATTTGATAATCATGTGCATAAATCGAATCACATAGTATGCACATGCCCATCCGTTGTCTTGTGTAGCACATTATAAATTGAAACATACAAAATATTAAAAAATACAACTAAGCACAATTCACATAAATAATATATACATTGGAGTTGGGAACTTGCTTCCATGTTCTCCCAAATTATTGGCTGGTTCTTTTTCGTGGGGACCTGTCCTCCAGCATTTTTGAACTCATGTAAACCCCTACATGTTAATGTAACACAATAAATTGCATAATTAAATAGTAATGTAATAACATATGTTAACGAATATAAAAATGAAATATTTCTCACCGGAATAATGCCATTTTCATTGCATTTCCATATTTTGGGTTCAATTTAATCCTCTTAGGATCTAGATAATAGATAGTGAACGTCTCGGGGACAATAATTAGTAACTCTCAATGCGTACCTTTAGAGGTAAAAAAGTTAAAAATTAATAACTCGAAATCCACAATAAAAATGTAATTTCTTAAGTCCAAATTATAAGCAAAGTAAACTTACTCCATATTGAATGGAGATATTATCACCGTCTTCTTATTTTGACCAAAATTTGTAAAAGCATCACAACAGTATTGTTGAACTGACGAAGGGTCTTTAGCTACTAGACTAATCAAAGATGGAATCAAAAATCCTACATGTTCAAATGAAAAATCTGCACATATCTTGTCTAAGTAGCTGCAAAACATGTATTACGTATGCATTAATATATAAGAAACCAGATCACCGGATCCTACACAAGGTATATGGATGTATAAACAAGATCTCACCTTATCCATGGCTCTATGATAGATGTATTCAGCCAATCATAGCGAAACAACTCCAAAATATTTTGTATAAATAGTTTGTTTTCACATGATTGACCTGCAGCATCCGCATCTATAGAAACATTGATAGGGAAATTTATATCATGTTCGCCTAACCATATTGCCATACCCCTACAATTAGGACCTAACAGGGCAGGTAGGTCCTTTGGAACTCAACTTAGTAATGTAGGAGGTGGAGGTGAAGGCCTAGATGCTCTGGGTGTCTTCATTTTAACCTATATATATAATTTTAGATCAATTAACCTCATATATACACACTAACAATTTAACGTAATGTAAATTTACCATAAAATTTCAGTACAGACCACATCTGCTTTCGGCCACAATATGACTCCGCCTTCTGCCTCACTAAGCATTTCACAATCTGGGTGGGCATATGGCAATGGAAGATCCATCCAACTGGGGAATATGTGTAGCGGGCTCAGACGCACCCAACCATCTGGTAATGGAGACCCATGAAACATTCCTCTGGAAGGGATGGGTAAGACGAAGCCTCTGCAACGACGTATTCATTACTTTTTAGACAACATGGCTTCAACCCCTACAAATTTACATAAAGAATGTTATATACATATATACATATTATCTTGAAAACATATCATATTGAAAAGACTAGCTACTATGTCATCAAAATAATTACAGTGGATGTGCTAGGTGGTGGGTCTACAAGATTACTCCCAACCTCTGTAGTAGGAGTAGAGCGGGACGCCATAGGTACTGTCTGAGTGGTAGTCAGAGATGCATGCCACTTGCTCATTGCTTCATGGAGAGTCTTATCCACTGCTTCCTTGACTCTCTTATCAACTACTTCATCGACTCTCCTATCAACTATATTATCTACCAATACATGGATAAAAGAAACGTTATCTTCTGATTATTGAATTCCCTTTTACAGTAACATTCTAGAAAAAGAATAGGTTACCTCTTCTTGTGAAATTCCCACTTTTGGGACATGTTTGCGTTGGGATCGCCCAAAGAATGCTTTGATGCTCACACCAGCGCCTGCACCCCTAACATGTCCAGGATGCTCTGGGTTACCCAGAGCAACTGTCAATTCATCCCTTGTGCCCTCAGGGATGAACTTGCCTTGTTTCCCCAGCTCATGCAACTCCCGCTAATCACCATCAACAGAAATTGGTAAGTAACTAAACACCACAAATAATCAATATTCGAACGATTGCTCTAAGAGTTGTATTTTACCATTTTTGTAGCTGCCTTAGCAGTTGTGGGCTTCTTTATTTCTCCATTCTTGGTTTGCCCCCCATCTATCCAGACATCATGGCGAGGCAGAGGTGCGGTACCTATAGTAGAGGACTCCTTAGTAGCAGTAGACTGAGAAGTACACTCAGCTTGTAGCCTTTGGCGATTGCATGCATAACCCTTTGGACCCATTGTGTGGTCATGCACATTCAGTGCATGCCTTGCTCTTTGCACCTCACTGATAGCCTAGTTAGTATGCACATTGATTTGGTTGGTAACACTAAAGGTTAATATTGAATAGTTGAATACAACATATATTAATTAAATAGGGAGTAACACATAATACCTTGAATTCATCAGTGTTTCTTGAAGCAACAAACGCGTCCCATTCTTCTGGGTCTAGGAAGTTCCACTATTCAGTGGCTGACTTCTTCCTCTTCTCACCATCTTTTATGTATTCTCGGGCGAGATTTGTCCTATAGTTCCTTAGGACCCTCCCACAAAATTGTATCACACATTTACGATGCAGCTTTTCATCCAACGCAAATATACCCTGCATAATAGAATTGCTATTAACTAGTAACCCAAAAATTAGTAATCTACAAAATAGAATTGCAAATAATAATAACTCATGCATAAATACTCCCATATTAATTCTTTCTTCCCCTTAGGAACTTTATGCCAAGAATCTATCTTACAACCATAATGGCTATGAGTAACATACCCAAGATATGAAACAAATGAATTGCAGTTCACTCCAATTGCATTTCCTACATTATCAAAATCCACAACCAGTTTGGGTCCATTGCCCCTTAGCACTGTTAACTTCTTCATCATAGTGATGCCCCTTCTCTTGTCAACGTTTTGGTACTGATCATCAAGTGCCTCAAGTGCTTCAGAGGGTACATATGCATCATCAAACTAAAATTTGACAAAATAAACACACATCCACGATATAACTATAAATGGACATATATATAGAAATATATGATATATTTTTAAAACTTACTTGTGAGGCAGCGCATTGGTATCCTCACCATGCTCATCATGGACATCATGGTCATCATGCCCATGACCAGCCATATGAAAATTTCATTAAAAAATCAAACATTTAGCATTTGACATAACTAGAAGATAATGAAACATTAAAAAATGAAACATTGTATAGTTCACATATACAAATGAAACAATGAAAAATGAAACATATAAAAAAATATAAATATGCATGCCTCTAATATTGTGATCGTTTATCAATTAACAATCCTTCATTGTGATCTTCGCGCACATAAAGTCATCATTAGCTTCAATATTTTGTGGTGTTGGCAACCCAACTGAGAATGGACTGGAGTCAACATACTTATCATAGTACTTTCTTCATCTATAGGATCTTCAATGAACTGTCTTTTACCATGAAGAACAACCGACCATTTATAATTTGCAGGATCATCGATATAAAATACTTGTTTCTCCTATGATGCAATTATGAATGGTTCACCCTTCTCGCCAATCTTTTCAAAGTTCACTAAAGTGAAACCTAATTCATCCACTATAACTCCCTTGGTGTTATCAACCCAATTACATTTAAAGAGCGGAATTCTGAAATCTATGTAGTCAAACTCCCATATGTCTTCAATGACATAGTAATATGACATTTTAGCTTCACGTAGACCTTATCCTTTGCACTTGCAAAAAACATAGTCGACACTTGAAGGGTGACCCCACTGTTTTGGAAGACACTCTTATCATCTTGGCACTTTGTGTAATATGTGAATCCATTAATGTCATACCCTTCATAAGACATAACATTCAATTTTGGTTTAAAGGCGAGGCATTTGATAGATTTAGTAATATCATCTGGTGTTTGAGATAGTTGATGTCAGACTTTATCTTCAAACCACTTAATAAATGTCTTGTTATGCAATCTAGCAAGCCACATTGAATTGGCTTGAGGATGTTCTCTCTTGATGAAATTAGTATGTTCCTCTATATAAACACTCACTTCATCCATGTTGTGTAAAATATACAAGTGACCTTGTTCCAACTGCTCACGGCTAATTACTTTCACCCCTGATCCCAAAATTCCTTTACCAATTTGCTCCTCAATATTCTTGTCATTACTGGGAGTGTCATTACCACTCAGAAAGTCATTGCAAAAATCCATAACCTCTCTCACCAAATAACCCTCAATAATACTCCCTTCAGATCGATAATGGTTTTGAACATCACTTTTAAAAATGCTCATGTATCATTCAAAGGGATACATCTAATGCAAGAAAATTGGTCCCAACATTTTCACTTCCCTAGTCAAGTGGACGACAAGATGTACCATGATATCAAAGAACGAAGGAGGGAAATACATCTCAAGCTGACATAGGGTAACAACCACTTCTCTTTGCAAAGTATCGAGAATATCAGGGTCAATAACTTTGTTGCACAGACTGTTGAAAAAGAAACAAAGTTTGGTGATTGAAAACCTTACATGCTTTGGCAATATAGATCGAATTGCTACGGGCAATATTTGTTGCATTAGAGTGTGACAATCATGAGATTTAAGACCTATCAACTTCAGATCTTTCATTAATACCAATCTACGGATGTTGGATGAGTAACCCTGTGGCACCTTAACATTTACGAAGCATTCAAAAAAAGCCTTCTTCTCCTTTCTAGACAACGTGTATCAAGAGGGAGGTAAGTATGTTCTCCGATTTCCCATTTCACATAATTTTGTTAATTCTGATCTTATTCCCATTTCACGTTGGTCCAGTCTGGATTTTATCCCATATTTAGTCTTACCTGGTATATTCAACAGAGTACCAATGATGCTATTACAGACATTTTTCTCAACGTGCATGACATCGATACAATGCCTGACTGTCAAAGAACTCCAATAAGGAAGATCCCAAAATATTGACTTCTTCTTGAATAAATATTTGTCACTCCGTGTGGCCATAGTACATTGTGATCTCTTACTAAATTTGTAACAACCCTGACCTGGGTTATGAGTTAACCCTATTTTTTTGTCTAATAAAGTTGCTTAGAACTTTAATATAATCCTGTAAGGTTTTTTTTATCATGTGACACACTCATGTTTCAAGTTTGGTCCCGATTGAATGTTGTTTGAGCAATTTTCCTTTGTTTTGGACCAAAGTGCAATTTACCCAAATTGAGGGGCTATAATGCAAAATGTCACATGTTGAACATGCCTCATGTGTTGTAGCATCATTATTGAGAGAATGATGCAAGGTGGTGGCTTGTGGAAAGCCTAAATTCCAAGTTTGAACTTGTTTGAGCAATGTTGGTACCTTGTGCACCAATTTTGGTACAAATTGTACTTTACCAAAAATGTGGGGTTGATATGCAAATTACCACCTCTAGAGTGTTCCTATTTCCTCTATGTATCATTTAGAGGAGATAATTAACGATACACCATGTTTGATTCCATTATGAATGATGGTAATCTTGGTGATGAAATGACCAAGAAAAAGGGTTGAATTTGGAAGCTTAACTTGAGTTGTATCAAGTTGAAAAGCTTATATATGAGTGTCTATCGGCCATAGAGCCCAAGGAGGTGTTCCATATCGTTTTGTGAACTCTTGGAAAAGTCCATATCGTTAAAAGCACCTCAAGGAGGTGAGGTATGACGGCCAACAAGTTTCCTTAGAAAAAGTGTATTGGCTTGACATAAAATAGTGATTAAACCTAGATGACTTATCCAAATGGATAAGCAATGGAAGAATTTGCATCTTTAGATGATCCTCAACCTTTTTGCATGTCAAGTTAAATGTTTATGCATGCATGTACACATGTCACCCATGCATAACACGTGTCACCTACTAGCTCAAAATGTTGACACCTCATTTTTGCCTTTCTTCATGATCAACAAGTATATATACCCCAAGTTTCATCCCTTGGTGAAATTTTACGACCCTTACCACCCTCCTACTCTAATGTATCGTGCATAGAGCTCCCATATCATGAAGGGATGCTGTGGTATCGTGCATGGGCCTTGGGATATCGCCCATGGCAAGACCATATCGCCCAAGTAGGTGATATCGGCTATATAGGGTGATATCGGCCATAGAGTGAAGTGTTTTGACTCCAAGTGAGTGCCATATCATGCAAGTGAGTATCATATCATGCACGAGGGGTGGCATGTCGTGCAAGAGAACAAGGGTATCATGCATAGTCCTTGTATATCGTCCATAGCAAGTATGTCGGCCATACCATGTTGATATTTCCCATAGCAAGTAGATATTAGCCAATTGAAGTGATTTTGGCCACAAGTGAGGGGGTATCAGCCACAAGCTATGTTGTGTCGGACAAGAGGAAGTCCATATCGACCAAGAGTGGTAGGGTGTCGGCCAAGGAGCTAAGGAACTCAAAACTTAACCCTAAGGTAAGATATAGTTGTCTTCAAGCTTGAATTGAAGCATGGAATTAGGGTTATGATCTACCTTTCTTTTCTTCTTCACCAATTGCTTATCCATGGTGATTCCTTGTATATGAAGGAGTTGTGAACGAGCCTTGGGCCTTTGATAAAGTCATCTTCAACCTTAGGAACATGTAGCTTTGGACCTTGAAGCTTTGAAGTGGTTCTTAAGGCGGGTTATATAACTTGAACTCAATCATGTTATTATTCATCACCTAAATTGTTGTATTTAATGATCTACTTTTAATTCCAAAATTTCCTGAAATAGTTGATGAAATTATGAGTTCTAGTAGTTTCTTAGACCTTTTGACTTGAACTATAATAGTTAGAATAAGGTCTAGAGCTTGAAGATTGTGATATCACCTTATAAAAGTGATATCGGGTGCATGCACATAAGCAAGAACCTCTAACCCGATATGATGATGCACCTATTTCACTAAAATGATATGAATAGGTTTGTAAACCTTATTGAAAGATATGGGGGTGTAGTATACACCTCTTTCACGATAGGAAGTCTATTATAGACTCCATGCACGATACAAGGTCAATTGTATACTTGTAAGTTGACAAGAAACCCTAAATTGGGTAACCTGATATAAGTGAAGAGTAACAAGTGCTATTGCATTATATGATCATATGATACATCATTGATACTTAGTATCATGAGGCCTACATGACCTTGTATGACATGGTTGCATGACAGGGTTGCACGATACACAACCCTAAACAATATGGTAACCCTAACCCATCATGGCTAACCATAGATGGTGACTAGCCCGATAGGGTGATTGAATGTACTTCTAGCCTGACATGGTGATGGGTTGATACCTCATAAGTATCATGGGAGACACATACATATATCTTGTGCCCGATATGAGGTCAAGAAGGTACCTCATGCCCAATATGGAGACAAGTGCAGATCCTAGCCCGATATGGTGAGTGTCTATACACCTTCAACCCGATATGGTGAACATATGCACATGATTTAACCCTATACACCTTGTAAAGGTAAGGGCAAGACACTCTTAGGAGTGGTGAGTTACCCTAGTAAGGATGAAAGAGGAACTCATACCTTGTGTTTATGATTCAGTTAATGATAAATGATGAGAATGAATAAGTATGATTGAATACTTATGATATCAATTTTTGCTCCTAGATGCGTGGAGCAATGAACTAGGGTTTGATCATTGATAATATGATCTTGGAAACCTAAATGATTAATAATGGAAAACCCTAACCCTAATGAAGGGTAATGATATGTAAGAGAAACCCTAAACGATAAGAAAGGGAAAACCCTAACCCTAAAGATGGGAAGGTTGTATTTCTCTTATTGCATAAGCCTTATAAGTCATGTTAATTACTTGTATAACAAGTATAATGTGTAATGGCCTTGTGTGCCATGTGAATAAAGTTGTTTCCTAGTGAGAGGTGACAAGATGTGTAATGGCCTTGTGAGCCATGTGAATAAGTTGTTGCCTAGTGAGAGGTGACAAGATGTGTAATGGCCTTGTGAGCCATGTGATAATATATTGCCTAGTGAGAGGTGACAAGATATTTAATGGGCCTTGTGAGCCATGTGAGATGATTGTATAACAAGTATCATGTATACCTTGGTCTGAGGACCTAGATGTAATGGTTACCTGATAAGTGGTAACAATGTTCAGTGATGAACTAAGGGTTTGAATACCCAGATTTATAATCATGATGAGATGATGGATTGAGATCCTAAATATTATATGTGTTCTACAGATTTGAAAAGTACTTGATAGATGTATTACTCTTGTTCTTTATATCATTTGTCATAATAATTCCTATTTGAAAACTTGACTGATGCTAAAAGAATACGGTAATGTACTTAATTAATCAAGTGGAATCTTATCATGTAGTGCCCTGGCCATAGATCCATCATCGTCAGTAGTTGGTGATGGTGAAATATGTTTTCCTATGGGATCTCTTGATGAACACATATTGTTGAATATGTGGGGGTGATGGGCATGGATACCTTACGCCCTAATGAAGGGATTGACGTGAGATAAACATGATATCTCTCAATCCTTCGTTATAAAGGCCGGGATGGATGTATCACGAATCTCCCGATGATGTTGATGATGAATGCCGGATGATGTGGAGATAAACATAAAATCTCTTGATTTAGAAGAGAGGTAGTTGACGTTGTAACTATGTAGCAGTTTCCAGTATACCCTGGTGAGCTATGATAAGCAGTTGACATAGTCCTTCTTGTGGTCTCGCACTAACCAAGACGTGGGAGTTCATAGCAGCCAGCTTTGTTAGATGACCTATGTATGGCACCGACTTTGGGTTTCGCAATCGAAGGTTGGAGATGAGCGGTTTACCTCATCTCCTCAGGGCATAAGTGTGATTGTAAAATGTAATCAGCCGTGTAGCATATCTTCTTAAGGATCGAATACGAGAAACATTGGTTGATGCGCAAATCAGTTATACATCTTAGTAGATAGATGTTATTTATGTTTCTTTACATTCCTTGCAAAGCAGATAAATGATTTATAACTCTACCATGGGTAGATGCAATGTTCTCCTTAAGAAAGGAGTTTACTTCATTCTGTTCATACAGTAAATTATTCTGCCTGTTCATATAAAAAGAACCTCTGCTCAATTTATAAATGCTTAATTTGTGATAATAATATGGTCGGCAGAGAGTTATATCTCTCGTTGGGACAATTACAATTGTCTCACCCCCGTGGGACCTAAATTTTTAGGTGGACGTGCACGAGGAGGTGAAGACCTTTTTGCAGAGGAAGAACAACAGTTGAGGTAGTAGTGACAGCTTAGGTTGAGTGTATTGTCTGTCATGTCTTATAGATATGAGTCCTATGTGTCGTCTCTGTACTCTCAGGTCCTTGGAGTTGGTTTGTACTGGTTTTGTGATCAATAAGATATTTTGGCTTACGCGCCTCGAGGTTTTATGTTTCTCATGTATAGTTTGGTAATGCAACTGTTATATGTTATTCTCGAGATGAGATGTACCAGATATGTACAATGTGAATAATGATGTAGATAAGGATTTGGACCTTTCAGTAAGAGTATTCCTTGGAATGGATCTCTTTGAAAAATGGTTTTAATTTTTAGTGATTTTTTGTTAATCTGTTGTTTATGTTTAATTCCGCTTAATTAGTAATGATTTGATTGTCGTCCACTACAAAATTCATTGACAAAGTATTTTACTCTTTCATAAACAACCTCTCCCAGTATAGGTTTAGGTGCACTCCGTTCCTCATTCCATCCATTGAATGATTTGCACTTCCTACGATACGGATGGAATTTTGGAAGAAACCTTCAATGACCAAGATATACAGTCTTGCCGCCATGTTTTAGTCTTGTTAAATCAGTGTTCTCTTCACATATAGGACACGCTTTAGCTCCTTTGACACTATATCCAGACAAATTCCCATATGCTGGAAAGTCATTAATAGTGCAAAACAACATAGCGTGCAAACAAAATGTCTCTCTTCGTGAAGCATCATAGGTCATCACACCTTCACCCCAGAGTTTCTTTAAGTCAACAATCAGAGGTTCAAGATATACATCGATATCATTTCTAGGTTGTTTAGGGCTCGATATCAACAATGAAAATATAACGTACGTATTTTTCATACACATCCATGTAGGAAGATTGTATATAACAAGCATGACTGGCCAAGTACTATGTTGGCTGCTCAATATCCCGTACGGATTCATCCCATCTGTACAAAGCCCAAGTCTTAGATTCCTGACTTCTTCACCAAATTTACGGTACAATAGATCAATCTTCTTCCACTATGGGGAAACAGACGCATGTCATAGGATCCCATCATTATTTTTCTTAACATCTGCATGCCACCTAAAATTCTTTGCATCTATCAGATTGGCAAACAAGCGTTGAAACCGTGATATTATAGGTAGATACCACATCACCTTGGTAGGAGAACCAGTTTTGGACTCCCCCAAAGTCGTCAATTTATACCGTGACACACCACATTTTGGATAATCTTTCAAATCCACATAGTCCTTTTGAAATAATACACAATCATTTGGGCATGCATGTATCTTCTTGGCCTCCATTCCCATTGGGCACACCAATTTCTTTACCTGGTATGTTGAGATTGGCAGTTCATTTCCTTCAGGAAGCATTTCTATCAACAAAGACAACAATGACGTGAAGCTTTTGTCACTCCATCTATTGTTAACTTTCAGCTTATACAATCTCAACACAGCGCTAAGCTTCATAAACTTAGTACAACCTGTGTATAACGGTATCTCAGCATCATGCACAATGTTTCTAAACATGGGAGGTGGATCGGTTTTGGTGTGCTCTACCCCACAACTATCTAGCATCACATCAACGATGTCTACTTGAACTGGTTCGTTCACATCTACATCATCGGAGGCAATAACTTCTTCCACACAAGCACTACTCTCGACATCCACTGGTTTCAAGTTTGAAATCTCTCCATGCCAGTGCCATTCTGTATCGCCTTGTACAATTCTGTTGCACATGACATGACTTTTGATTTCATCACCAGTGTTGACATTCAAGTTGTTACCGCAATGCCTACACAGAAAGTAGAACCTATCTCCAGGTTGTTTCCTATGTTCCTCGACAAATCTAATAAATTGATCAAGATAAGAAATAAACTCTAGGGTGCAGCGATTGCGAATGGACATCCATGATCTATCCATTCTATGATCAAAGATAAAACAAGTATATATTACAACAAG